>OX439467.1:365329-1798029 GCA_949320045.1 Scotopteryx bipunctaria
AGTTTCGCAGGTTTACCCCTGAGCGGTTTCACGTACTGTTGAACTCTCTCTTCAAAGTTCTTTTCAACTTTCCCTCACGGTACTTGTTCGCTATCGGTCTCGCGGTAATATTTAGCCTTAGATGGAGTTTACCACCCACTTAGGGCTGCACTCTCAAGCAACCCGACTCTGAGGAGAGTCCCTCTCGCCGCCGTCCTCCGTCGCTACGGGCCTGGCACCCTCTGTGGGAAATGGGCCCCGTTCAAGACGAACTTGGACAGGAGTGGACGACGACAAGAAAGCGGAACCTCCCGAACACCACATCTCCCGCCGCCGTTACAACGGCGGGATTCAGCGCTGGGCTATTTCCTGTTCGCTCGCCGCTACTAAGGAAATCCTAGTTAGTTTCTTTTCCTCCGCTTACTAATATGCTTAAATTCGGCGGGTAATCCTCCCTGATCTGAGGCCAACGTATAAAATGGGAGGCAGACACGATATCCGTTACGACGCTACGACGACGGGACGCGCGCGCCGCTAGGGCACGCACGCGCGTCGCCGACACGCCCTTCGGACGTCGAGTCCGCCTACTGCGTGCAAGTATCTAGGAAGCGGCGCACACAACGGGAGCGACTCAACACGCCAAATGAATGAGCACATCGTCGTTCGCCGTGGAATGCGCCTGTGAACTCTCGCGGGCGAGAGAACACGAACCGTACACACAATACACACGTGCAATAATCGGAATTATTACGATCTTTAGACGGACCGGATCGGGGATCGCTCCCGCGGCGCTGGCGCGCCGCCCCAGCGTATCCCGCGAGCGGAGAGAGGCCCCGTCACGAGCGCGCGAAACACCAATGACGGTGTCGACACACGCAATGTGGTTTAGTTTTTATGCAGCCGGCCCTCAGACAGGAGTGGTCCTGGATGTGTATCCACGGACCGCAATGTGCGTTCGAAATGTCGATGTTCAAATGTGTCCTGCAGTTCACACTATGACGCGCAGTTAACTGCGTTCTTCATCGACCCGCGAGCCAAGTGATCCACCGTCCAGGGTGATAGTTTATCATCATCATCATCATCATCATCATCAATGTACGCATACATGTAGACGTACACACGTCGTCCGTTTTTTTTTTTCAACAGCAGCGATTACGTCCCTCGCGAGCTGCGTGCAGCTCGCGCCCGCAAGCGAAAATACTAGTTATACTATATAAAGCTCGATTACCACTCACTCACTCACTCACTCACTCATTGACATCATTGTTCTCCCGGAAGGAGTCGAGATGGACGATGATGATGTATGGGGGAAATGTTCGGGGAGTCCCGGTGAGTGGGGGAAAAATCCGAAAACCCCCATTTTCCTCCCCCCTCGCCCCCCCCACGTTCGGTGACCCGATTCTTCCCGACGAGGGCATGTTTTTTTTACAGATTCGGATAGAGGGTGCTCGAAAGAATACATTTTTTTTACTCCCCCCCCTTTGGCCCCCCTTTTGACCCCCCCTTCTATCGGTTCTCCGAAATGACTCGTGAAATGGGATTTTTTCAAGTGGTTTCGTACAGAGAATAGGATGGCGAGTAAAGTTAAATGAAAAAATCCCCCCCCTCCCTCCAATTTTCACCCCCTCTTGCTTGTATCTCCGAAACGGTTCGTCCGATTGGGCTGAAATTTTGGTTCAGCCTCTAAGAAACAACATCCTCGCGGGCTGCTTGCAGCCCGCGCCCGCAAGCGAAAATACTAGTTATACTATATAAAGCTCGATTACCACTCACTGACTCACTGACTCATTGACATCATTGTTCTCCCGGAAGGAGACGAGATGGACGATGATGATGTATGGGGGAAATGTTCGATGAGTCCCAGTGAGTATGGGAAAAATCCTAAAACCCCCCTTTTCCTCCCCCCTCGCCCCCCCCCCACGTTCGGTGTCCCGATTCTTCCCGACGAGGGCATGTTTGTTTTGTAGATTCGGATGGAGGGTGCTCGATGGAATACATTTTTTTTACTCCCCCCCCCTTTGGACCCCCCTTTGACCCCCCCTTCAACTGGTTCTCCGAAACGACTCGTGAAATGGGATTTTTTCAAGTGGATTCGTATAGGGAATAGGCTGGCGAGTAAAGTTAAATAAAAAAATCCCCCCCTCCCTCCAATTTTCACCCCCCCTTGCTTGTATCTCCGAAACGGTTTGTCCGATTGGGCTGAAATTTTGGTTCCAAGGGTTTTGAGGGTCACCTCAAAGAAACAACCGCCTCGCGGGCTGCTTGCAGCCCGCGCCCGCAAGCGAAAATACTAGTTATATTATATATAGCTGCAAACCCACTCACTGACTCACTCACTGACATCATTGTTCTCCCAGAAGGAGTAGAGTTGGGTCAAAATGATGTATGGCGGAAGTGTTCAGGAAGTCGATTCGAGTAGGGGAAAAATCCGAAATCTTCGAAAACTGCTCCTCATCAGGGACCTCACCTACTGCCAGACGAAACTAGAAGACCGACACCCACCCTGCTTGCGGAATGTGGACATGCACCCTGGTCGAATTCGATGTGCGGTGAAAAAAATTCAAAATGGCGGAAAACAAGATGGCCGCCATACAAACTTTGACCGACGATATCTCGAAAACTAAAAGCGATAAGTAATGGGTGCTCGAGCAAATGTCATAGAGGATGGCGCGATGCAAATGCCGAAAGTGTCAGTTTTTTTTTTTTTTTTTTTTTTCAACAGCAGCGATTACGTCCCTCGCGAGCTGCGTGCAGCTCGCGCCCGCAAGCGAAAGACTAGTATATAGTATAACTAAGGGTTAGTATAACTAAGCGATAAGTAAGGGGTGCTCGAACAAATGTTATAGAGGATGGCGCGATGCAAATGCCAAAGGTGTTAGTTTTTTTTTTTTTTTTTTTTTTTTTTTTTTTTCAACAGCAGCGATTACGTCCCTCGCGAGCTGCGTGCAGCTCGCGCCCGCAAGCGAAAATACTAGTTATACTATATATAGCTGCAAACCCACTCACTGACTCACTCACTGACATCATTGTTCTCCCAGAAGGAGTAGAGATGGGTCAAAATGATGTATGGGGGAAGTGTTCAGGGAGTCGATTCCAATTTGGGAAAAATCCGAAATCTTCGAAAACTGCTCCTCATCAGGGACCTCACCTACTGCCAGACGATACTAAAAGACCGACACCCGCCCTGCTTGCGGAATGTGGACATGCACCCTGGTCGAATTCGATGTGCGGTGAAAAAAATTCAAAATGGCGGAAAACAAGATGGCCGCCATACAAACTTTGACCGACGATATCTCGATAACTATAATAGATAGGTATGGAGTGCTCGAACAAATGTCGTAGAGGATGGCGCGATGCAAATGCCGAAAGTGACAGTTTTTTTTTTTTTTTTTTTTTTTCAACAGCAGCGATTACGTCCCTCGCGAGCTGCGTGCAGCTCGCGCCCGCAAGCGAAAATACTAGTTATATTATATATAGCTGCAAACCCACTCACTGACTCACTCACTGACATCATTGTTCTCCCAGAAGGAGTAGAGTTGGGTCAAAATGATGTATGGCGGAAGTGTTCAGGAAGTCGATTCGAGTAGGGGAAAAATCCGAAATCTTCGAAAACTGCTCCTCATCAGGGACCTCACCTACTGCCAGACGAAACTAGAAGACCGACACCCACCCTGCTTGCGGAATGTGGACATGCACCCTGGTCGAATTCGATGTGCGGTGAAAAAAATTCAAAATGGCGGAAAACAAGATGGCCGCCATACAAACTTTGACCGACGATATCTCGAAAACTAAAAGCGATAAGTAATGGGTGCTCGAGCAAATGTCATAGAGGATGGCGCGATGCAAATGCCGAAAGTGTCAGTTTTTTTTTTTTTTTTTTTTTTCAACAGCAGCGATTACGTCCCTCGCGAGCTGCGTGCAGCTCGCGCCCGCAAGCGAAAGACTAGTATATAGTATAATTAGTATTTTCGCTTGCGGGCGCGAGCTGCACGCAGCTCGCGAGGGACGTAATCGCTGCTGTTGAAAAAAAAAAAAAAAAACTGTCACTTTTGGCATTTGCATCGCACCATCCTCTACGACATTTGTTCGAGCACTCCATGCCTATCGATTATAGTTATCGAGATATCGTCGGTCAAAGTTTGTATGGCGGCCATCTTGTTTTCCGCCATTTTGAATTTTTTTCACCGCACATCGAATTCGACCAGGGTGCATGTCCACATTCCGCAAGCAGGGTGGGTGTCGGTCTTTTAGTTTCGTCTGGCAGTAGGTGAGGTCCCTGATGAGGAGCAGTTTTCGAAGATTTCGGATTTTTCCCATACTCACTGAGACATCCTGAACACTTCCCCCATACATTATTTATACCCATCTCTGCTCCATCCGCCAGAACAATTCTGTCAGTGAGTGGGTTTGCAGCTATATATAGTATAACTAGTATTTTCGCTTGCGGGCGCGAGCTGCACGCAGCTCGCGAGGGACGTAATCGCTGCTGTTGAAAAAAAAAAAAAAAAAAAAAACTGTCACTTTTGGCATTTGCATCGCGCCATCCTCTACGACATTTGTTCGAGCACCCTTTACCTATCTATAATAGTTTTCGAGATATCTTCGGTCAAAGTTTGTATGGCGGCCATCTTGTTTTCCGCCATTTTGAATTTTTTTCACCGCACATCGGATTCGACCAGGGTGCATGTCCACATTCCGCAAACAGGAGAGATCTTGGTCTTGTCGTTTCGTCTGGCAGTAGGTGAGGTCCCTGATGAGGAGCAGTTTTCGAAGATTTCGGATTTTTCCCAAATTGGAATTGACTCCCTGAACACTTCCCCCATACATCATTTATACCCATCTCTGCTCCATCCGCCAGAACAATTCTGTCAGTGAGTGGGTTTGCAGCTATATATAGTATAACTAGTCTTTCGCTTGCGGGCGCGAGCTGCACGCAGCTCGCGAGGGACGTAATCGCTGCTGTTGAAAAAAAAAAAAAAAAAAAAAAAAACAAACAAACAAACACTTTCGGCATTTGCATCGCACCATCCTCTATGACATTTGTTAGAGCACCCCTTACTTATCGCTTTTAGTTTTCGAGATATCGTCGGTCAAAGTTTGTATGGCGGCCATCTTGTTTTCCGCCATTTTGAATTTTTTTCACCGCACATCGAATTCGACCAGGGTGCATGTCCACATACCGCAAGCAGGAGAGATCTTGGTCTTGTCGTTTCGTCTGGCAGTAGGTGAGGTCCCTGATGAGGAGCAGTTTTCGAAGATTTCGGATTTTTCCCCTACTCGAATTGACACCCTGAACACTTCCGCCATACATCATTTTGGCCCATCTCTACTCCTTCTGGGAGAACAATGATGTCAGTGAGTGAGTCAGTGAGTGGGTTTGCAGCTATATATAGTATAACTAGTATTTTCGCTTGCGGGCGCGAGCTGCACGCAGCTCGCGAGGGACGTAATCGCTGCTGTTGAAAAAAAAAAAAAAAAAAAAAACTGTCACTTTCGGCATTTGCATCGCGCCATCCTCTATGACATTTGTTCGAGCACCCCCTACTTGTCGCTTTTAGTTTTCGAGATATCGTCGGTCAAAGTTTGTATGGCAGCCATCTTGTTTTCCGCCATTTTGAATTTTTTTCACCGCACATCGGATTCGACCAGGGTGCATGTCCACATTCCGCAAGCAGGAGAGATCTTGGTCTTGTAGTTTCGTCTGGCAGTAGGTGAGGTCCCTGATGAGGAGCAGTTTTCGAAGATTTCGGATTTTTCCCAAATTGGAATTGACTCCCTGAACACTTCCCTCATACATTATTTTGGCCCATCTCTACTCCTTCTGGGAGAACAATGATGTCAGTGAGTGAGTCAGTGAGTGGGTTTGCAGCTATATATAGTATAACTAGTATTTTCGCTTGCGGGCGCGAGCTGCACGCAGCTCGCGAGGGACGTAATCGCTGCTGTTGAAAAAAAAAAAAAAAAAAAAACTGTCACTTTTGGCATTTGCATCGCGCCATCCTCTACGACATTTGTTCGAGCACTCCATACCTATCGATTATAGTTATCGAGATATCGTCGGTCAAAGTTTGTATGGCGGCCATCTTGTTTTCCGCCATTTTGAATTTTTTTCACCGCACATCGAATTCGCCCAGGGTGCATGTCTACATTCCGCAAGCAGGGTGGGTGTCGGTCTTCTAGTTTCGTCTGGCAGTAGGTGAGGTCCCTGATGAGGAGCAGTTTTCGAAGATTTCGGATTTTTCCCCTACTCGAATCGACTTCCTGAACACTTCCGCCATACATCATTTTGACCCATCTCTACTCCTTCTGGGAGAACAATGATGTCAGTGAGTGAGTCAGTGAGTGGGTTTGCAGCTATATATAATATAACTAGTATTTTCGCTTGCGGGCGCGAGCTGCACGCAGCTCGCGAGGGACGTAATCGCTGCTGTTGAAAAAAAAAAAAAAAAAAAAAAAACTGTCACTTTTGGCATTTGTATCGCGCCATCCTCTACGACATTTGTTCGAGCACCCCTTACTTATCGCTTTTAGTTTTCGAGATATCGTCGGTCAAAGTTTGTATGGCGGCCATCTTGTTTTCCGCCATTTTGAATTTTTATCACCGCACATCGGATTCGACCAGGGTGCACGTCCACATTCCGCAAGCAGGGTGGGTGTCGGTCTTCTAGTTTCGTCTGGCAGTAGGTGAGGTCCCTGATGAGGAGCAGTTTTCGAAGATTTCGGATTTTTCCCAAATTGGAATTGACTCCCTGAACACTTCCCCCGTACATCATTTTGACCCATCTCTACTCCTTCTGGGAGAACAATGATGTCAGTGAGTGAGTCAGTGAGTGGGTTTGCAGCTATATATAATATAACTAGTATTTTCGCTTGCGGGCGCGAGCTGCACGCAGCTCGCGAGAGACGTAATCGCTGCTGTTGAAAAAAAAAAAAAAAAAAAAAAACTGTCACTTTCGGCATTTGCATCGCGCCGTCCTCTATGACATTTGTTCGAGCACTCCATGCCTATCGCTTATAGTTATCGAGATATCGTCGGTCAAAGTTTGTATGGCGGCCATCTTGTTTTCCGCCATTTTGAATTTTTTTCACCGCACATCGAATTCGACCAGGGTGCATGTCCACATTCCGCAAACAGGAGAGATCTTGGTCTTGTCGTTTCGTCTGGCAGTAGGTGAGGTCCCTGATGAGGAGCAGTTTTCGAAGATTTCGGATTTTTCCCAAATTGGAATTGACTCCCTGAACACTTCCCCCGTACATCATTTCGACCCATCTCTACTCCTTCTGGGAGAACAATGATGTCAGTGAGTGAGTCAGTGAGTGGGTTTGCAGCTATATATAGTGTTAGCAACTTCCCCACCAGGAGGCAAACAACAAGGCGACCGCCTATAAATAGCGGGCCGAATCGAGGCTTGCGGTCACTTCGCTCGTGGTGCTCGACAGTGCAACATCTCATGGACAGTAGAGTTTTATTGTTTTTGTGTAATTTCGGTGTGAAGGACGCGTGAGTCATATTGTGTTTTGGTTATGTCATTTTCATGTGTAATCTAGATCATTTTCAATGTGTGTGGTCCAATCTGATTGTAGTAGTTTTGTTTAATTTTGATTAAATTGATTGTTAATGTTTAGATAAGCCTGTGGTTTATTTTTTTTAATGAATCAGATCCTTTTTACCTAAAATCAGAAGTGAGGGATAATAAAATCCATAAAGCTCACGAATTTCGAGTAAACAGATTGGAACTACCCACACATTGAAAAGATAGCCAGATTCTGTGCAGTTTGTTGTTTTATTCTCTCAGTTGCATTCTCTTTGTTATTCTTGTTTACGTAACCTTGGTAAATTCTCAGCATGCCTAGAAATAAAGACCGTGGTAGAACGAAACATCGTACACAAGGTGACTCACGTGTCCGAACACGACGCCGTTCTCGGTATCGGTTTCGTAGTAGAACTCTGTCATCCATGCGATAACTTTCGCGCTGTAAGTTACGGTCTCTGTCACCTAGTGTCTTTTATGGTCGAGCACCACGTCGGAGCAGAACAATGACGCGCAGTAGGTTCCGTGTCCGATCACGAAGCGTCTCCCGCTGTCAATCTACCCAAAGACGTTCTTTTGTCAGGGTGCGTCACCGTTTGCGGACTTTGTCGCGCAAAAGGGGTAGTTCGCGCCGTAGTCTATTTAGATCCCGATCTGGAAGTTCATTAGTAGGTCGAATGCCACGACGCAATTATGGGGGTAGGGTTCGTTCTCTGTACTAATCTCGATCACGCTCATCAAGCGTCGATCGCCGTTGCTATCGCTGGTCTCGTTCTCGTAAGTCATATGATGGTCAAATATCTTGGCAGGGTTTGTGAGTCAGGGTCAGGTAAAGCCGAGCCCACGAAAGGTCGAAACTTTGATGTATACCTCTCCACTTAACAGAGTTAAACAGGTACCGAAGGGACGACGCCTGTTATTCGCGCGTTTTGACGTCGCTGCTCGGAACACAAGGCCGAATCGTGAGGGTCTACGTGAGATCACGCGGAGCAGAGCTCGACGGCTGTGAAGGATAACCAGGCCATATAAGATGAGTATTCAAATAGAGAAAGACTCTCACCTCGTCAATTTGTTTACGTAATAAAGTGTTCTCAGTCCACAGAGAAGCTGGACTCTGCGGTCGTTACGAGCTGAAGCTGTTGAGCGGAGGCTACGGGAGAACGACTCTGGCTGCCGTGCAGTACATGGTACCGTGGCGAGGCGAGTGGTGCTCGGAGACGTGTGCCGCGTTCTTCGATAGCGAGTACCACAATACGACTGCTTGAGTAAAAGGGCCCTATTTTCATTATTTTGAGACGTCTCTGAGGTGAAGTCTATGAGGGATCAAGTGTTCTGCGATCCATGCCTCTGTTAGTTGCAGACCCTGAAGCCGGACCCTCGACAGCAGCTGGCGCTGGTCTCTGTAGATCGACACCGTACGACCGGGCCGAGGACGACCCTTCGTCAGGAGAGGCCGTGTTAGCAACTTTGATTCCACAGAGAAGCTGGACTCTGCGGTCGTTACGAGCTAAAGCTGTTGAGCGGAGGCTACGGGAGAACGACTCTGGCTGCCGTGCAGTACATGGTACCGTGGCGAGGCGAGTGGTGCTCGGAGACGTGTGCCGCGTTCTTCGATAGCGAGTACCACAATACGACTGCTTGAGTAAAAGGGCCCTATTTTCATTATTTTGAGACGTCTCTGAGGTGAAGTCTGTAAGATTGAGTTTGAAATTTATGAATGTTGTGCGATGTATGAATTAAGTGAAAGAGATATTATGAACGGAGGATGAAAAATTAGGTGGCGGTTTTAAAGATACTGAGCGCCTATTTAAATATGTGTTGTTCTTTCACAGATGAGGGATCAAGTGTTCTGCGATCCATGCCTCTGTTAGTTGCAGACCCTGAAGCCGGACCCTCGACAGCAGCTGGCGCTGGTCTCTGTAGATCGACACCGTACGACCGGGCCGAGGACGACCCTTCGTCAGGAGAGGCCGTGTTAGCAACTTCCCCACCAGGAGGCAAACAACAAGGCGACCGCCTATAAATAGCGGGCCGAATCGAGGCTTGCGGTCACTTCGCTCGTGGTGCTCGACAGTGCAACATCTCATGGACAGTAGAGTTTTATTGTTTTTGTGTAATTTCGGTGTGAAGGACGCGTGAGTCATATTGTGTTTTGGTTATGTCATTTTCATGTGTAATCTAGATCATTTTCAATGTGTGTGGTCCAATCTGATTGTAGTAGTTTTGTTTAATTTTGATTAAATTGATTGTTAATGTTTAGATAAGCCTGTGGTTTATTTTTTTTAATGAATCAGATCCTTTTTACCTAAAAATAGTATAACTAGTATTTTCGCTTGCGGGCGCGAGCTGCACGCAGCTCGCGAGGGACGTAATCGCTGCTGTTGAAAAAAAAAAAAAAAAAAAAACTGTCACTTTTGGCATTTGCATCGCGCCATCCTCTACGACATTTGTTCGAGCACTCCATACCTATCGATTATAGTTATCGAGATATCGTCGGTCAAAGTTTGTATGGCGGCCATCTTGTTTTCCGCCATTTTGAATTTTTTTCACCGCACATCGAATTCGCCCAGGGTGCATGTCTACATTCCGCAAGCAGGGTGGGTGTCGGTCTTCTAGTTTCGTCTGGCAGTAGGTGAGGTCCCTGATGAGGAGCAGTTTTCGAAGATTTCGGATTTTTCCCCTACTCGAATCGACTTCCTGAACACTTCCGCCATACATCATTTTGACCCATCTCTACTCCTTCTGGGAGAACAATGATGTCAGTGAGTGAGTCAGTGAGTGGGTTTGCAGCTATATATAATATAACTAGTCTTTCGCTTGCGGGCGTGAGCTGCACGCAGCTCGCGAGGGACGTAATCGCTGCTGTTGAAAAAAAAAAAAAAAAAAAAAACTGTCACTTTCGGCATTTGCATCGCGCCATCCTCTATGACATTTGTTCGAGCACTCCATGCCCATCGCTTATAGTTATCGAGATATCGTCGGTCAAAGTTTGTATGGCGGCCATCTTGTTTTCCGCCATTTTGAATTTTTTTCACCGCACATCGGATTCGACCAGGGTGCACGTCCACATTCCGCAAGCAGGAGAGATCTTGGTCTTGTAGTTTCGTCTGGCAGTAGGTGAGGTCCCTGATGAGGAGCAGTTTTCGAAGATTTCGGATTTTTCCCAAATTGGAATCGACTCCCTGAACACTTCCCCCATACATCATTTTAACCCATCTCGACTCCTTCTGGGAGAACAATGATGTCAGTCAGTGAGTGGGTTTGCAGCTTTATATAGTATAAAATAACTAGTATTTCCGCTTGCGGGCGCGAGCTGCACGCAGCTCGCGAGGGACGTAATCGCTGCTGTTGAAAAAAAAAAAAAAAAAAAAACTGTCACTTTCGGCATTTGCATCGCGCCATCCTCTACGACATTTGTTCGAGCACTCCATACCTATCGCTTTTAGTTTTCGAGATATCGTCGGTCAAAGTTTGTATGGCGGCCATCTTGTTTTCCGCCATTTTGAATTTTTTTCACCGCACATCGGATTCGACCAGGGTGCATGTCCACATTCCGCAAGCAGGAGAGATCTTGGTCTTGTCGTTTCGTCTGGCAGTAGGTGAGGTCCCTGATGAGGAGCAGTTTTCGAAGATTTCGGATTTTTCCCATACTCACTGTGACATCCTGAACACTTCCCCCATACATTATTTATACCCATCTCTGCTCCATCCGCCAGAACAATTCTGTCAGTGAGTGGGTTTGCAGCTATATATAATACTAGCAGCCGCCCGCGGCTTCGCTCACGCGGTACCCAGATAAAAAGTACCCTATGTCCCATTCCAGCACACGTAGGTACCTACTATCCTCATTATTCATTATAATATAGTGTACGCTAAACGATGGCTAAAGTATTGCCGTCTCTTACCATTTCATAATGACAAACAGTGACAGGGCTAACTTTAAGCAATGGCTAACTTTTGCGAACGAATATGAATAATAGGGTATGTAAGTATATTCCGTAGTTTTTGCGTGAAAGAGTAACAAACATACCTAAATCTAAAAATTAAAAAATTTCGGTGAATTTAGTAAATATTTTGATAGCGCGTCAAAATTTGATCAGAATTAGCAGCGACATCTAGTTTTCAGACGTAGAATTACGTCAGAACTCCATGAATAATCAAGATTGGAAACTTATTAGACCAGAAATAATTTATGCTTCCTTTCACAGGTAATTTGACATTGACAGTTCCTTTTACATATGTTTTGTATCATCTATTACTAATCTTTGGTATCATGTATTTATTGTTCTGAGGTATCATCGCTGTCATATGTCAAAATAAAAGTATTCTATTTTTCATGAAAAACATGCCAAAAATAAAGAATTTACAGGTAATTATGACATCAACTAAATGAGAAAAATCGGCTCTTTAATTTGATATAGGTTATGTGCAGTTTTAGACCAAAAATTGATTCCAGGTTTTCATCCCTTTTCATCCCTTTAGAGGTTGAATTTTGAACACTGAAAATTTCAAGTCTCTACGTCCAGCGGTTTAGGCTGTGCGTTGTCTGTCAGTCAGTCAGTCAGTCAGTCAGTCAGTCAGGACAAAGATTCTTATAATATAAGATGCTTCCTTTCACAGGTAATTTGACATTGACAGTTCCTTTTACATATGTTTTGTATCATCTATTACTAATCTTTGGTATCATGTATTTATTGTTCTGAGGTATCATCGCTGTCATATGTCAAAATAAAAGTATTCTATTTTTCATGAAAAACATGCCAAAAATAAAGAATTTACAGGTAATTATGACATCAACTAAATGAGAAAAATCGGCTCTTTAATTTGATATAGGTTATGTGCAGTTTTAGACCAAAAATTGATTCCAGGTTTTCATCCCTTTTCACCCCTTTAGAGGTTGAATTTTGAAAAATGCCTTCTTAGTACACCCCTACGTACCAAGGTTTACCTACACTGAAAATTTCAAGTCTCTACGTCCAGCGGTTTAGGCTGTGCGTTGTCTGTCAGTCAGTCAGTCAGTCAGTCAGTCAGTCAGGACAAAGATTCTTATAATATAAGATAATAACTAGTATTTTCGCTTGCGGGCGCGAGCTGCACGCAGCTCGCGAGGGACGTAATCGCTGCTGTTGAAAAAAAAAAAAAAAAAAAAAACTGTCACCTTCGGCATTTGCATCGCGCCATCCTCTATAACATTTGTTCGAGCACCCCTTACTTATCGCTTTTTCTTTTCGAGATATCGCCGGTCAAAGTTTGTATGGCGGCCATCTTGTTTTCCGCCATTTTGAATTTTTTCACCGCACATCGGATTCGACCAGGGTGCATGTCCACATTCCGCAAGCAGGGTGGGTGTCGGTCTTTTAGTTTCGTCTGGCAGTAGGTGAGGTCCCTGATGAGGAGCAGTTTTCGAAGATTTCGGATTTTTTCCATACTCACTGTGACATCCTAAACACTTCCCCCATACATTATTTATACCCATCTCTGCTCCATCCGCCAGAACAATTCTGTCAGTGAGTGGGTTTGCAGCTTTATATAATATAACTAGTATTTTCGCTTGCGGGCGCGGGCTGCAAGCAGCCCGCGAGGATGTTGTTTCTTAGAGGAGACCTTCAAAACCCTCTGAACCAAAATTTCAGCCCAATCGGACAAACCGTTTCGGAGATACAAGCAAGAGGGGGTGAAAATTGGGGGGGAGGGGGGGGGGTTATGGAATTTTACTCGCCATCACATTCTCTATACGAATCCACTTTAAAAAATCCCATTTCATGAGTCATTTCGGAGAACCGATAGAAGGGGGGGTCAAAGGGGGTCCAAAGGGGGGGGGGGGACAAAAAAAAATGTATTCCTTCGAGCACCCTCCATCCGAATCTGTAAAAAAAACATGCCTTCGTCGGGAAGAATCCGGGAACCGAACGTGGGGGGGGCGAGGGGGGAGGAAAATGGGGGTTTTCGGATTTTTCCCATACTCACAGGAACACATCGAACACTTCCCCCATACATCATCATCACCCATCTCGACTCCTTCCGGGAGAACAATGATGTCAATGAGTCAGTGAGTGAGTGGTAATCGAGCTTTATATAGTATAACTAGTATTTTCGCTTGCGGGCGCGGGCTGCAAGCAGCCCGCGAGGCGGTTGTTTCTTTGAGGTGACCCTCAAAACCCTTGGAACCAAAATTTCAGCCCAATCGGACTTACCGTTTCGGAGATACAAGCAAGAGGGGGTGAAAATTGGAGGGAGGGGGGGATTTTTTTATTTAACTTTACTCGCCAGCCTATTCCCTATACGAATCCACTTGAAAAAATTCCATTTCACGAGTCGTTTCGGAGAACCAGTTGAAGGGGGGGTCAAAGGGGGGTCCAAAGGGGGGGGGGAGTAAAAAGTTGTATTCATTCGAGCACCCTCTATCCGAATATACAAAAGAAACATGCCCTCGTCGGGAAGAATCGGGACACCGAACGTGGGGGGGGCGAGGGGGGAGGAAAATGGGGGTTTTCGGATTTTTCCCATACTCACAGGAACTCATCGAACATACCCCCCATACATCATCATCGTCCATCTCGTCTCCTTCTGGGAGAACAATGATGTCAATGAGTGAGTGAGTCAGTCAGTGGTAATCGAGCTGTATATAGTATAACTAGTATTTTCGCTTGCGGGCGCGGGCTGCAAGCAGCCCGCGAGGCGGTTGTTTCTTTGAGGTGACCCTCAAAACCCTTGGAACCAAAATTTCAGCCCAATCGGACAAACCGTTTCGGAGATACAAGCAAGAGGGGGTGAAAATTGGGGGGGAGGGGGGGATTTTTTTATGAAATTTTACTCGCCATCCCATTCTCTATACGAATCCACTTTAAAAAATCCCATATCACGAGTCATTTCGGAGAACCAATAGAAGGGGGGGTGAAAGGGGGGGCAAAAGGGGGGGTTGAATAAAAAGTTGTATTCCTTCGAGCACCCTCCATCCGAATCTATAAAAAAAACATGCCCTCGTCGGGAAGAATCGGGACACCGAACGTGGGGGGGGCGAGGGGGGAGGAAAATGGGGGTTTTCGGATTTTTCCCATACTCACAGGGACTCATCGAACACTTCCCCCATACATCATCATCGTCCATCTCGACTCCTTCTAGGAGAACAATGATGTCAATGAGTCAGTCAGTGAGTCAGTCAGTGGTAATCGAGCTGTATATAGTAGAACTAGTATTTTCGCTTGCGGGCGCGAGCTGCACGCAGCTCGCGAGGGACGTAATCGCTGCTGTTGAAAAAAAAAAAAAAAAAATCTGTCACTTTTGGCATTTGCATCGCGCCATCCTCTATGACATTTGTTCGAGCACCCCTTACTTATCGCTTTTAGTTTTCGAGATATCGTCGGTGAAAGTTTGTATGGCGGCCATCTTGTTTTCCGCCATTTTGAATTTTTTTCACCGCACATCGAATTCGACCAGGGTGCATGTCCACATTCCGCAAGCAGGGTGGGTGTCGGTCTTTTAGTTTCGTCTGGCAGTAGGTGAGGTCCCTGATGAGGAGCAGTTTTCGAAGATTTCGGATTTTTCCCAAATTGGAATTGACTCCCTGAACACTTCCCCCGTACATCATTTTGACCCATCTCTACTCCTTCTGGGAGAACAATGATGTCAGTGAGTGAGTCAGTGAGTGGGTTTGCAGCTATATATAGTATAATAATAACTAGTATTTCCGCTTGCGGGCGCGAGCTGCACGCAGCTCGCGAGGGACGTAATCGCTGCTGTTGAAAAAAAAAAAAAAAAAAAAAAAAAAAAAAACTGTCACTTTTGGCATTTGCATCGCGCCATCCTCTATGACATTTGTTCGAGCACCCCTTACTTGTCGCTTTTAGTTTTCGAGATATCGTCGGTCAAAGTTTGTATGGCGGCCATCTTGTTTTCCGCCATTTTGAATTTTTTTCACCGCACATCGGATTCGACCAGGGTGCATGTCCACATTCCGCAAGCAGGAGAGATCTTGGTCTTGTAGTTTCGTCTGGCAGTAGGTGAGGTCCCTGATGAGGAGCAGTTTTCGAAGATTTCGGATTTTTCCCAAATTGGAATTGACTCCCTGAACACTTCCCCCATACATCATTTTGGTCCATCTCTACTCCTTCTGGGAGAACAATGATGTCAGTCAGTGAGTGGGTTTGCAGCTTTATATAGTATAACTAGTATTTTCGCTTGCGGGCGCGAGCTGCACGCAGCTCGCGAGGGACGTAATCGCTGCTGTTGAAAAAAAAAAAAAAAAAAAAAAACTGTCACCTTTGGCATTTGCATCGCGCCAGCCTCTATAACATTTGTTCGAGCACCCCTTACTTATCGCTTTTAGTTTTCGAGATATCGTCGGTCAAAGTTTGTATGGCGGCCATCTTGTTTTCCGTCATTTTGAATTTTTTTCACCGCACATCGGATTCGACCAGGGTGCATGTCCACATTCCGCAAGCAGGGTGGGTGTCGGTCTTTTAGTTTCGTCTGGCAGTAGGTGAGGTCCCTGATGAGGAGCAGTTTTCGAAGATTTCGGATTTTTCCCAAATTGGAATTGACTCCCTGAACACTTCCCCCATACATCATTTTGACCCATCTCTACTCCTTCTGGGAGAACAATGATGTCAGTCAGTGAGTGGGTTTGCAGCTTTATATAGTATAACTAGTATTTTCGATTGCGGGCGCGGGCTGCAAGCAGCCCGCGAGTGGCATCAGCGACCCTCAAAACCCTTGGAACCAAAATTTCAGCCGTTTCGGAGATACAAGCAAGAGGGGGTGAAAATTGGGGGGGAGGGGGGGATTTTTTTATGAAATTTTACTCGCCATCCCATTCTCTATACGAATCGACGAACCGCGATCTCGAATCGTGGGTAATTTCGGAGATGCGTAAAAGAGGGGGTGAAAATTGGGAAGGAGGGGGGTCAAATTTTTTTTTAACTTTACTCGCCATCCTATTCTGTATACGAATCCACTTGAAAAAATCCCATATCACGAGTCATTTCGGAGATCCAACAGAAGGGGGGTCAAAGGGGGGGCAAAAGGGGGGGTTGAATAAAAAGTTGTATTCATTCGAGCACCCTCTATCCGAATCTATAAAAAAAACATGCCCTAGTCGGGAAGAATCGGGACACCGAACGTGGGGGGGGGCGAGGGGGGAGGAAAATGGGGGTTTTCGGATTTTTCCCCCACTCACCGGGACTCCCCGAACATTTCCCCCATACATCATCATCGTCCATCTCGACTCCTTCCGGGAGAACAATGATGTCAGTGAGTGAGTGAGTCAGTCAGTGGTAATCGAGCTTTATATAGTAGAATAACTAGTATTTTCGCTTGCGGGCGCGAGCTGCACGCAGCTCGCGAGGGACGTAATCGCTGCTGTTGAAAAAAAAAAAAAAAAAACTGTCACTTTTGGCATTTGCATCGCGCCATCCTCTGTAACATTTGTTCGAGCACACCTTACCTATCTATTATAGTTTTCGAGATATCGTCGGTCAAAGTTTGTATGGCGGCCATCTTGTTTTCCGCCATTTTGATTTTTTTTCACCGCACATCGGATTCGACCAGGGTGCATGTCCACATTCCGCAAGCAGGAGAGATCTTGGTCTTGTCGTTTCGTCTGGCAGTAGGTGAGGTCCCTGATGAGGAGCAGTTTTCGAAGATTTCGGATTTTTCCCAAATTGGAATTGACTCCCTGAACACTTCCCCCATACATCATTTTGACCCATCTCTACTCCTTCTGGGAGAACAATGATGTCAGTCAGTGAGTGAGTGAGTGGGTTTGCAGCTATATATAGTACTAGCTGACCCCGCGAACTTCGTATCGCCTTAAAATTAATAATTCAAGTGCTTGTAATTTAATATGAACTTTATACCATAGCAATAAAGCTCAAATTGACTACGTTTTAGTTACAAATCATTTGTATGGGAAAAAGAAAAGGGCTATTTTTAGGGTTTTTCCAGCAATAATTCTAATTTTTCTCGCCGTAAAAACCATCCTTGAACTTCAACGAACATTTTAAAAAAAGATTTGGCCAAATTGGTCCAGGCGTTGTTGAGTTATGCGCTTACCAACACATTTTGCGATTCATTTTTATACTATATAGACTTCGCGCACGACCGCTGCGTAGGGAGCCGACCTCGCGACTGAGCCGCGCGGGTACCTTACTCATAGATCTAAACTCCCCTCCCGCACGCGCACCCCCGCCTTGGTGACGCCCACTTCGCAACGGGCCGTGCAGCAGAAATCGTAATATTTTAATTTCGCCATAACTTCAAAACCAAACGTCCAATTTTAATCATTCAAAGACCAAATATTATCTCCATAAACTGTTCTTAGTGATGAAATCATTTATTTTGATAAGGATTAATAGCATGAGTAAAATAAACGCGTTTAAATGTAGTCCAAAAAAAATTCAAGATTTTTAAATAAAAAAATGGTTGCTGTGCCTCACTCGACATAGATGGGTATAGTGTGTCGCGGACTTTTTTGTAGATATTTATAAGATCTACAATTAATTAGAACATTTTATGGTTCTATCTTTTATAGTTTAGGCAGCGTACGCAAAATAAGTAACTTTTCTGGTTGATTTTTTACACCTTGTGTCCGAAAAACCCAAATATCTTACGGAACCCTATTTTTTTCCAAAATAAAATATAGCCTATGTTACTCGTGGATAATGTAGCTTTCGAATGGTGAAAGAATTTTTAAAATCGGTCCAGTAGTTTTTGAGCCTATTCAGTACAAACAAACAAACATACAAACAAAGTTTTCCTCTTTATAATATTAGTGTAGATAACTAGTCTTTCGCTTGCGGGCGCGAGCTGCACGCAGCTCGCGAGGGACGAAATCGCTGCTGTTGAAAAAAAAAAAAAAAAAAAACTGTCACCTTCGGCATTTGCATCGCGCCGTCCTCTATGACATTTGTTCGAGCACTCCATGCCTATCGCTTATAGTTATCGAGATATCGTCGGTCAAAGTTTGTATGGCGGCCATCTTGTTTTCCGCCATTTTGAATTTTTTTCACCGCACATCGGATTCGACCAGGGTGCATGTCCACATTCCGCAAGCAGGGTGGGTGTCGGTCTTTTAGTTTCGTCTGGCAGTAGGTGAGGTCCCTGATGAGGAGCAGTTTTCGAAGATTTCGGATTTTTCCCCTACTCGAATCGACTTCCTGAACACTTCCGCCATACATCATTTTGACCCATCTCTACTCCTTCTGGGAGAACAATGATGTCAGTGAGTGAGTCAGTGAGTGGGTTTGCAGCTATATACAACGTGTAACATAATGTCCCTATAAGCCCGAAACGGGGGTGTTCTATACGTCATTGCGAACAACGTTTGTTCAACGACTTTTAAAATTTCAAAGGTTTTCATTCATGAAATGTCTCTTAACCCTTTTTAAGGTAGAGGGAATATATTTCCCACCAATTATTTTGGTACTTTTACCCAAAACTAATTGTGCCATCGATTTTTTTTTTATGGCAACATTATCTCTGAAAATCCCCTAACATTTTTTATGAGGGAGTTGAATGCGGTCGTCATATATTTTTTTTAGTCTGTGGCGGTAGTCAATGTGAAAATAAGTGAATTTGTACACCTGTTGATAAATCTTTGTATATCTCAAATTTTCGGAGCCATCAAGAGGTAAGTTGTTATTATTCTAATAGTCTACAGTATATTTTACTTGATTTCAGTAAAATTTATAATTTTGAATTAGAATCTTTTTTTCTACACGTGTTTTTTGTGGTGGTAAATATATTCCCTCTGCCTGTACAGCTTTGCATGTTTTTTCTTATTGTGTGTTCCAGAAAATGAGTGGGAGTAGAAGAGTGCTCAACGATTTAGATATTGTCAATGAATTGGAAGAAATTTTCGGCCTCCCCGATGATCCCAATATATCTGACGATAACTTAGAATCAGATGAAGAAGAGGCTCAATACAGCACCACGAAACTACAAAGAATTCTTGAAAATTTTGATGAGCCGAATGACGGGCTTATGCCACCGACACCCGATGCACCTAGTAGCCCAATACTTCAAGAAATTCAGTCTGGCAGTTCCATACCTCAAGAAATTCAGTCTGCCCTACCTAGAACTGAAGATTTACCCAGTACATCTCGTACGCATGAAATCTCAGACCCACAACGTGACCGTCCTAGACGGGCAACTGAAGTTTTACCCAGTATATCTGGTACGCAAGAACTCTCAGAGCCAAGGACAATATCACCAGTTAATGTTTATGGTGATTCGGAAACCGATGACTCGGACGGCGATGAAGAAACCTGGAAAAAAAGTAAATGGACCACATATCGGCCAACGCCTAGCGTTTATGATGAAATTCCAATGGTTCCTCAATCAATGTTTTCCAGCCGAACAAGACCTGTAACTTTATTTGAAAAATTCTTTACTGATGAGGTCTATGAGTCCATCGTGTATCAAACGAACTTATTTGCCGCGCAGAGCAAAGCTGAAGGATGGTCGGACTTAGATAAAAAAGAACTGAAAGCCTTCATAGGTATTATTATAATTATGGGATATAATAAACTTCCTTCCATGGACCTTTATTGGTCATCTGACCCTGGTTTCCGAGTAGATGAAATAGCAGAAACGATGACTGTGAGAAGATTTAAAAAAATATTGCAGTGTTTGCATCTAAATGATAACGCACAACAGCCAGCAAATACAAGCGATAACTTTGACAAACTTTATAAGTTACGCCCATTGTTAGATTTTATTAATCGTGCTTGTTTGACAAATGCTAGAGATTCCTCGTCCCAAAGTATTGACGAATCAATGATAATTTTCAAAGGCCGGTCATCAATGAGGCAATACATGCCACTAAAACCCATAAAAAGAGGCTACAAGGTATGGTGCCGTTGTGACAGCAATACCGGATACCTCTACGAGTTCGAAATTTATACTGGGAAAACAGGAACCGGAACAGAGGAAGGCCTAGGATATAACGTTGTGAAAAGACTGACGGAAAAGCTAATAGATAAAGCACTTGAAGAATATCACATTGTTGTTACATTTGACAATTTCTTCTGTGACTATAAGTTGCTGGAATATCTGTACGAAAATGGTATCTACGCAACTGGAACTGTGCGAAGACATAGGAAAGATATGCCCACACTGATAAAGGGTAAACGTAAATTGAGACTGGAAAAAGGAGAGTTTAAATGGAGAGTTAAGCGCAACGTAGCTTTAATCGTCTGGCAAGACACCAAAGAGGTTCTTCTTATGACTAATGCGTTTCATCCAAAAACAGGAGAAACCAGTGTTTTGCGGACTCAGAAAGACGGCGCAAAACAGGTGATCAAGTGCCCTGCAGCTGTAAAAGAATACACGAAAAGGATGGGAGGAGTCGATCGTTTTGATCAGATAAAAAGCACGTATTCAGTTGGCAGAAGGAGTAGAAAATGGTGGCTCCGTATATTCTATTTTCTGCTTGATGCAAGTATTACAAATTCCTTTTTGTTGTATTGCCAGAATCCAAACATAACAAAACTGTCGAATCTTGAATTCCGTGTATCAGTGGCAAGAGGACTGATTAGTGGGTTTACGAGCAGAAAGAGGTCGGTTGGCCAGAATTATGTTGGCAGAAATAAAGCCGTCGTGTCAGAAAACCGTCAAAAGGCTATTCACGTTGTCGCTCAGGAGCTCCGTTTTAGTAATGTTGGAGTCCACTTGCCCGCGGAATCACCCTCGTATAAACGCTGCAGGATGTGTAGCACCAAGCAAAAAGACAAAAGGTCTAAAATCATTTGTGAGAAATGTAGAGTTCCCCTGTGTATAACGCCATGCTTCGCTGCTTTTCACAGAAAATAAAAATATTCCATGTAAAAATGCCAGAGCCATGCAGGTAGAGGGCATATTTTTCCCACCGTGTTTTTTTTAACTTTTTATATATTTTTTTTCATTTTCTTAAACTAAATAAAAAAACGAAACTAGATATGTAAATAGTTTTATTGTATCACCTTTAGATGCTTCTGCCTTATAAAGGGTTAAACTTTGCTCCAATACGTAACTTGACACAACATGAGGCATCCCTATTTACAGCTGTTTTTTGACCTTTAAGTGTGAACTCTAGATGAAACAGGTAACAGAACAGACACCATTAGTAAAATGCCTACCTACTTACCTAATAACGAGGTGGCTTAATAAGTAATTTCTATTTTTTTTGAAGGCCTAGTGGTACCTTGGTATTTATTGATAATTAAAATGTAAGGTCACATCACGACTAAAATCCCTAGGCACCGTAAACATCCTTTCAGATCTCTTTGTTAAGTACCTAGTATAGGAGATAGGTACCTTACCTACTCAATTTTGTACCTACCTACTCGGGCCTTAAAGGTATCCTCAGTGGGTGCCAAGGAGTATGAGAGGATGTCTACCGTGCCTGAGGATAAAGCCGTGATACCTACTCAATTTTGTACCTACCTACTCGGGCCTTAAAAGCATCTTGAGTAGGTAACAAGAAGTATGAGAAGAGGTCTACCGTGCCTGAGGATAAAGCCGTGACCCTATTCCACTTTAGTTTTTCCAACGATGTATTATTCCAATATTCATTGGAGCATTTTTCAATGCAATTTTGTACCTACCTACTTGGGCACTAAAGTCAAAGGTTGTGACTTATCTGTCTTACTAATCTTCATTTTCATCGTGAACAGCCTATTTGTCATTGGTTGCATTGAAACAACAACAACAACTAGTGGGATGGCACCTCGCCCTAATTGGCTGTCGGTGCCTTTGCTAAATTCAAAATCCGCAACCGTCAACCGACACCGCACCGCAAGCGTTTGTTTAATAAAATCAAATTGGTTCCGTAGGTTTATTTGTTTTTTACTTTTCTTGATTGAACTACGTAATTGTTGGTAGGTTATTATGTAAGTAGGTAGTTACCTAGTAGCAAATGGGGATGGAGCACATGGTAGCATATTGGTATGAACCCCGCCTTCCCATCCTTAAGTCGTGAGTTCGAATCTATGGATTTTTCGATTCGAAATTTATGTGTGCAATATCAATGCTCTCAAACGGTGAAGGAAAACCTCGTGAGGAAACCAGGCATGTCATAGACGTGTATCAAAGTGTACGAAAGGAACCTTCAAGGTGCACTCTAATCCTTCCACCACACTGGTTCAAAAGAGCTAGCGACACGGACACGACGACAGTAGTAGTAGTAGATGTATGGTGAAGTTTTTTTCCTTTTTTTTCCCAATCGGTATTTAGTGGGTTATCCCAGACAAGGAACCCTAAAAATTCGGCTTTCGGCAATAGGTACCTACTTTTGGTCGCAAAACAGATCGGTTTTTATCAGTCGCAATTAGCATTCGTTCCTTGCAACAACTGCAACAAGCAATCTCTCGGTTCGCGTAACTAATTAACGATACGATGTCGGCTTTGTACTCAAACGGTGAGTATTATGATATGGTGTTGTGTGTGTGTTTTGGAGCAGCACCAAATAATTAATAGCTTAGTAGCGGCGCGTCAGCTCTACAGAGAGCGTTATCCAGGGCGGCCATTGCCATCTTACGGGCTATTTTCTGGGATTGGTGAACCGTCTTCTCTCGACGGGATCTTTCCACCGGCGCACCAGTGAGGGAAGACCGGGAATTCGGTGGTGTGTTGTACCTACTTCCCTTTGATGGATACCGAGTACTTACCTACTGTGTGTGTCAACAGTGATAAAATTCAGTGATAGGTAGGTATGATGATAGGTACCTAACCTATCACCCTACCTAGTAGGTACCCCATTAGTACCTAGCTTACTAATAAAAAATGACAAAAATAATTTTGTGATTGTGAATGTGAATGTGTACCAGTAATACCAACCTAGGTACCTACATACCTACCTAATACCTACCATGTCAATTAGCCGTGTTCCGAGCCAACCAAGAAGAAGGGAGAAAAGGTATAACTTAACTTTTCCTGTACCTAGGTCCTTAGGTAACTACCTAGGTAGATGTAGGTAGGTAGTTGTTTTTTTATGTGTGAAAGATATCGTGATTTTAATCTTCGACTTTAATTTCTACGTAGAATTAAAAAAATTGCAAATTCTTACGAAAACTTTGGTGATTACACCTAGGTACTTTTTGAAACTTGCCGCGCGTTCAATTGTCTGCGTATGTGTGGGTCCGACGCGATAGGAGGGTGCGCGTGTGTTTGTTACCTACGCAAATGGTAAACAAACACATAGGGTTGTCACAAATTTCTCATAAAATAATTTGTTTTTAATTGTATTGGAATTTCAAATATGATGTATTGAACTTTTGCACACGTCAATGTATTCAAGTGCTCGGTCTGAATACACCCCTTTCGGGCTTATAGGGACATTATGTTACACGTTGTATAGTATAACTAGTATTTTCGCTTGCGAATAAAGAATCGGGACACCGAACGTGGGGGGGGCGAGGGGGGAGGAAAAGGGGGGTTTTAGGATTTTTCCCATACTCACTGGGACTCATCGAACATTTCCCCCATACATCATCATCGTCCATCTCGTCTCCTTCCGGGAGAACAATGATGTCAATGAGTCAGTGAGTCAGTGAGTGGTAATCGAGCTTTATATAGTATAACTAGTATTTTCGCTTGCGGGCGCGGGCTGCAAGCAGCCCGCGATTTGGAACCAAAATTTCAGCCCAATCGGACAAACCGTTTCGGAGATACAAGCAAGAGGGGGTGAAAATTGGGGGGGAGGGGGCAAAATTTTTAAAGAATTTTACTCGCCATCTTATTCTCTATACGAAACGACCAAACGCAATCTCGAATTATAGGTAATTTCGGAGATACAAGCAAGGGGGGGTGAAAATTGGAGGGAGGGGGGGATTTTTTTATTTAACTTTACTCGCCAGCCTATTCCCTATACGAATCCACTTGAAAAAATCCCATTTCACGAGTCGTTTCGGAGAACCAGTTGAAGGGGGGGTCAAAGGGGGGTCCAAAGGGGGGGGGAGTAAAAAAAATGTATTCCATCGAGCACCCTCCATCCGAATCTACAAAAAAAACATGCCCTCGTCGGGAAGAATCGGGACACCGAACGTGGGGGGGGCGAGGGGGGAGGAAAATGGGGGTTTTCGGATTTTTCCCCTACTCACCGGGACTCCCCGAACATTTCCCCCATACATCATCATCGTCCATCTCGTCTCCTTCCGGGAGAACAATGATGTCAATGAGTCAGTGAGTCAGTGAGTGGTAATCGAGCTTTATATAGTATAACTAGTATTTTCGCTTGCGGGCGCGGGCTGCAAGCAGCCCGCGAGGGTATCGTTTAACCGTTTTAACCGTTTCGGAGATACAAGCAAGAGGGGGTGAAAATTGGGGGGGAGGGGGCAAAATTTTTATGGTGTTTTACTCGCCATCCCATTCTCTATACGAATCGAGCAAACGCGATCTCGAATCGTGGGTAATTTCGGAGATACAAGCAAGGGGGGGTGAAAATTGGGAGGGAGGGGGGTCAAATTTTTTTTCAACTTTACTCGCCATCCTATTCTCTATACGAATCCACTTGAAAAAATCCCATTTCACGAGTCGTTTCGGAGAACCAATAGAAGGGGGGGTCAAAGGGGGGGCAAAAGGGGGGGAGTAAAAAAAGTTGTATTCCTTCGAGCACCCTCTATCCGAATCTACGAAAAAAACATGCCCTCGTCGGGAAGAATCGGGACACCGAACGTGGGGGGGGGCGAGGGGGGAGGAAAATGGGGGTTTTCGGATTTTTCCCCCACTCACTGGAACTCCCCGAACATTTCCCCCATACATCATCATCGTCCATCTCGTCTCCTTCTGGGAGAACAATGATGTCAATGAGTGAGTCAGTGAGTGGTAATCGAGCTTTATATAGTATAACTAGTCTTTCGCTTGCGGGCGCGAGCTGCACGCAGCTCGCGAGGGACGTAATCGCTGCTGTTGAAAAAAAAAAAAAAAAAAAAAACTGACACTTTCGGCATTTGCATCGCGCCATCCTCTATGACATTTGCTCGAGCACCCATTACTTATCGCTTTTAGTTTTCGAGATATCGTCGGTCAAAGTTTGTATGGCGGCCATCTTGTTTTCCGCCATTTTGAATTTTTTTCACCGCACATCGAATTCGACCAGGGTGCATGTCCACATTCCGCAAGCAGGGTGGGTGTCGGTCTTCTAGTTTCGTCTGGCAGTAGGTGAGGTCCCTGATGAGGAGCAGTTTTCGAAGATTTCGGATTTTTCCCCTACTCGAATCGACTTCCTGAACACTTCCGCCATACATCATTTTGACCCAACTCTACTCCTTCTGGGAGAACAATGATGTCAGTGAGTGAGTCAGTGAGTGGGTTTGCAGCTATATATAATATAACTAGTACTTTCGCTTGCGGGCGCGAGCTGCACGCAGCTCGCGAGGGACGTAATCGCTGCTGTTGAAAAAAAAAAAAAAAAAAAAAAAAAAAAATGTCACCTTTGGCATTTGCATCGCGCCATCCTCTATGACATTTGTTCGAGCACCCCTTACTTATCGCTTATAGTTTTCGAGATATCCTCGGTCAAAGTTTGTATGGCGGCCATCTTGTTTTCCGCCATTTTGAATTTTTTTCACCGCACATCGAATTCGACCAGGGTGCATGTCCACATTCCGCAAGCAGGGTGAGTGTCGGTCTTTTAGTTTCGTCTGGCAGTAGGTGAGGTCCCTGATGAGGAGCAGTTTTCGAAGATTTCGGATTTTTCCCATACTCACTGAGACATCCTGAACACTTCCCCCATACATCATTTATACCCATCTCTGCTCCATCAGCCAGAACAATTCTGTCAGTCAGTGGGTTTGCAGCTATATATAATATAATAACTAGTATTTTCGCTTGCGGGCGCGAGCTGCACGCAGCTCGCGAGGGACGTAATCGCTGCTGTTGAAAAAAAAAAAAAAAAAAAAAAACAAACAAACAAACACTTTCGGCATTTGCATCGCACCATCCTCTATAACATTTGTTAGAGCACCCCTTACTTATCGCTTTTAGTTTTCGAGATATCGTCGGTCAAAGTTTGTATGGCGGCCATCTTGTTTTCCGCCATTTTGAATTTTTTTCACAGCACATCGAATTCGACCAGGGTGCATGTCCACATTCCGCAAGCAGGGTGAGTGTCGGTCTTTTAGTTTCGTCTGGCAGTAGGTGAGGTCCCTGATGAGGAGCAGTTTTCGAAGATTTCGGATTTTTCCCATACTCACTGAGACATCCTGAACACTTCCCCCATACATCATTTATACCCATCTCTGCTCCATCAGCCAGAACAATTCTGTCAGTCAGTGGGTTTGCAGCTATATATAATATAATAACTAGTATTTTCGCTTGCGGGCGCGAGCTGCACGCAGCTCGCGAGGGACGTAATCGCTGCTGGTGAAAAAAAAAAAAAACTGTCACCTTTGTCATTTGCATCGCGCCATCCTCTATAACATTTGTTCGAGCACCCCTTACTTGTCGCTTTTAGTTTTCGAGATATCGTCGGTCAAAGTTTGTATGGCGGCCATCTTGTTTTCCGCCATTTTGAATTTTTTTCACCGCACATCGGATTCGACCAGGGTGCATGTCCACATTCCGCAAGCAGGGTGGGTGTCGGTCTTTTAGTTTCGTCTGGCAGTAGGTGAGGTCCCTGATGAGGAGCAGTTTTCGAAGATTTCGGATTTTTCCCAAATTGGAATTGACTCCCTGAACACTTCCCCCGTACATCATTTTGACCCATCTCTACTCCTTCTGGGAGAACAATGATGTCAGTGAGTGAGTCAGTG
This sequence comes from Scotopteryx bipunctaria, assembly GCA_949320045.1. Classification (NCBI taxonomy): domain Eukaryota; kingdom Metazoa; phylum Arthropoda; class Insecta; order Lepidoptera; family Geometridae; genus Scotopteryx; species Scotopteryx bipunctaria. Next base: position 392,568 of record OX439467.1, read on the forward strand.
AGTGGGTTTGCAGCTATATATAATATAACTAGTATTTTCGCTTGCGGGCGCGGGCTGCAAGCAGCCCGCGAGGGTATCGTTTCTTGGAGGTCGCGTGGGGGCGCGGGCTGCAAGCAGCCCGCGAGGATATCGTTTCTTAGAGGCCGCGTGGGGCGCGGGCTGCAAGCAGCCCGCGAGGAGGTTGTTTCTTGGAGGTCGCGTGGGGGCGCGGGCTGCAAGCAGCCCGCGAGGGTATTGTTTCTTAGAGGCCGCGTGGGGCGCGGGCTGCAAGCAGCCCGCGAGGAGGTTGTTTCTTGGAGGTCGCGTGGGGGCGCGGGCTGCAAGCAGCCCGCTAGTGACGGAAATGCTGCTGGAGGAAACAGAAAAAAAAAAATTAAAAAAAAAAAAAAAAAATAAAAACATTCGGCATCAGCGACCCTCAAAATCCTCGGAACCAAAATTTCAGCCCAATCGGACAAACCGTTTCGGAGATACAAGCAAGAGGGGGTGAAAATTGGGGGGGAGGGGGGTCAAATTTTTATTTTACTTTACTCGCCATCCTATTCTCTATACGAATCCACTTTAAAAAATCCCATATCACGAGTCATTTCGGAGAACCAGTTGAAGGGGGGGGTCAAAGGGGGGTCCAAAGGGGGGGGGAGTAAAAAAAATGTATTCCATCGAGCACCCTCCATCCGAATCTACAAAAAAAACATGCCCTCGTCGGGAAGAATCGGGACACCGAACGTGGGGGGGGCGAGGGGGGAGGAAAAGGGGGGTTTTAGGATTTTTCCCATACTCACTGGGACTCATCGAACATTTCCCCCATACATCATCATCGTCCATCTCGTCTCCTTCTGGGAGAACAATGATGTCAATGAGTCAGTCAGTGAGTGAGTGGTAATCGAGCTTTATATAGTATAACTAGTCTTTCGCTTGCGGGCGCGAGCTGCACGCAGCTCGCGAGGGACGTAATCGCTGCTGTTGAGAAAAAAAAAAAAAAAAAAAACTGTCATCTTTGGCATTTGCATCGCACCATCCTCTACGACATTTGTTCAAGCACTCCATACCTATCGCTTTTAGTTTTCGAGATATCGTCGGTCAAAGTTTGTATGGCGGCCATCTTGTTTGCCGCCATTTTGAATTTTTTTCACCGCACATCGGATTCGACCAGGGTGCATGTCCACATTCCGCAAGCAGGGTGGGTGTCGGTCTTTTAGTTTCGTCTGGCAGTAGGTGAGGTCCCTGATGAGGAGCAGTTTTCGAAGATTTCGGATTTTTTCCATACTCACTGTGACATCCTAAACACTTCCCCCATACATTATTTATACCCATCTCTGCTCCATCCGCCAGAACAATTCTGTCAGTGAGTGGGTTTGCAGCTTTATATAATATAACTAGTATTTTCGCTTGCGGGCGCGGGCTGCAAGCAGCCCGCGAGGATGTTGTTTCTTGGAGGCCAATCGGACGAACCGTTTTGGAGATACAAGCAAGAGGGGGTGAAAATTGGGGGGGAGGGGGAGAATTTTTTATGAAATTTTACTCGTTATCCTATTCTCTATACGAATCGACCAACCGCGATCTCGAATCGTGGGCAATTTCGGAGATGCGTAAAAGAGGGGGTGAAAATTGGGAGGGAGGGGGGTCAAATTTTTATTTAACTTTACTCGCCATCCTATTCCCTATACGAATCCACTTGAAAAAATCCTATGTCTCGAGTCGTTTCGGAGAACCAATAGAGGGGGGGGTCAAAGGGGGGGCGAAAGGGGGGGTTGAATAAAAAGTTGTATTCATTCGAGCACCCTCTATCCGAATCTATAAAAAAAACATGCCCTCGTCGGGAAGAATCCGGGGACCGAACGTGGGGGGGGCGAGGGGGGAGGAAAAGGGGGGTTTTCGGATTTTTCCCCCACTCACCGGGACTCCCCGAACATTTCCCCCATACATCATCATCGTCCATCTCGTCTCCTTCCGGGAGAACAATGATGTCAATGAGTCAGTCAGTGAGTGAGTGGTAATCGAGCTTTATATAGTATAACTAGTATTTTCGCTTGCGGGCGCGAGCTGCACGCAGCTCGCGAGGGACGTAATCGCTGCTGTTGAAAAAAAAAAAAAAAAAAAAAAAACTGTCACTTTTGGCATTTGCATCGCGCCATCCTCTATGACATTTGTTCGAGCACCCCTTACTTATCGCTTTTAGTTTTCGAGATATCGTCGGTCAAAGTTTGTATGGCGGCCATCTTGTTTTCCGCCATTTTGAATTTTTTTCACCCCACATCGGATTCGACCAGGGTGCATATCCACATTCCGCAAGCAGGGTGGGTGTCGGTCTTCTAGTTTCGTCTGGCAGTAGGTGAGGTCCCTGATGAGGAGCAGTTTTCGAAGATTTCGGATTTTTCCCAAATTGGAATTGACTCCCTGAACACTTTCCCCATACATCATTTTGGCCCATCTCTACTCCTTCTGGGAGAACAATGATGTCAGTCAGTGAGTGGGTTTGCAGCTTTATATAGTATAACTAGTACTTTCGCTTGCGGGCGCGAGCTGCACGCAGCTCGCGAGGGACGTAATCGCTGCTGTTGAAAAAAAAAAAAAAAAAAAAAAACTGTCACCTTTGGCATTTGCATCGCGCCATCCTCTATGACATTTGTTCGAGCACCCCTTACTTGTCGCTTTTAGTTTTCGAGATATCGTCGGTCAAAGTTTGTATGGCGGCCATCTTGTTTTCCGCCATTTTGAATTTTTTTCACCGCACATCGGATTCGACCAGGGTGCATGTCCACATTCCGCAAGCAGGGTGGGTGTCGGTCTTCTAGTTTCGTCTGGCAGTAGGTGAGGTCCCTGATGAGGAGCAGTTTTCGAAGATTTCGGATTTTTCCCAAATTGGAATTGACTCCCTGAACACTTCCGCCATACATCATTTTGACCCATCTCTACTCCTTCTGGGAGAACAATGATGTCAGTGAGTGAGTCAGTGAGTGGGTTTGCAGCTATATATAGTATACTATACTAGACTATACTATACTATACTAGACTCACTCACTGACATCATTGTTCTCCCAGAAGGAGTAGAGATGGGTCAAAATGATGTATGGGGGAAGTGTTCAGGGTGTCAATTCCAATTTGGGAAAAATCCGAAATCTTCGAAAACTGCTCCTCATCAGGGACCTCACCTACCGCCAGACGAAACTAAAAGACCGACACCCACCCTGCTTGCGGAATGTGGACATGCACCCTGGTCGAATTCGATGTGCGGTGAAAAAAATTCAAAATGGCGGAAAACAAGATGGCCGCCATACAAACTTTGACCGACGATATCTCGATAACTATAATCAATAGGTATGGAGTGCTCGAACAAATGTCGTAGAGGATGGCGCGATGCAAATGCCAAAGGTGACAGTTTTTTTTTTTTTTTTTTTTTTTCACCAGCAGCGATTACGTCCCTCGCGAGCTGCGTGCAGCTCGCGCCCGCAAGCGAAAATACTAGTTATATTATATATAGCTGCAAACCCACTCACTGACAGAATTGTTCTGGCTGATGGAGCAGAGATGGGTATAAATGATGTATGGGGGAAGTGTTCAGGATGTCTCAGTGAGTATGGGAAAAATCCGAAATCTTCGAAAACTGCTCCTCATCAGGGACCTCACCTACTGCCAGACGAAACTAAAAGACCGACACCCACCCTGCTTGCGGAATGTGGACATGCACCCTGGTCGAATCCGATGTGCGGTGAAAAAAATTCAAAATGGCGGAAAACAAGATGGCCGCCATACAAACTTTGACCGACGATATCTCGAAAACTAAAAGCGACAAGTAAGGGGTGCTCGAACAAATGTTATAGAGGATGGCGCGATGCAAATGACAAAGGTGACAGTTTTTTTTTTTTTTCACCAGCTGCGATTACGTCCCTCGCGAGCTGCGTGCAGCTCGCGCCCGCAAGCGAAAATACTAGTTATATTATATATAGCTGCAAACCCACTGACTCACTCACTGACAGAATTGTTCTCGCAGAAGGAGACGAGATGGGCCAAAATGATGTATGGGGGAAGTGTTCAGGGAGTCAATTCCAATTTGGGAAAAATCCGAAATCTTCGAAAACTGCTCCTCATCAGGGACCTCACCTACTGCCAGACGAAACTACAAGACCAAGATCTCTCCTGCTTGCGGAATGTGGACATGCACCCTGGTCGAATTCGATGTGCGGTGAAAAAAATTCAAAATGGCGGAAAACAAGATGGCCGCCATACAAACTTTGACCGACGATATCTCGATAACTATAATCGATAGGCATGGAGTGCTCGAACAAATGTCATAGAGGATGGCGCGATGCAAATGCCAAAGGTGTTAGTTTTTTTTTTTTTTTTTTTTTCAACAGCAGCGATTACGTCCCTCGCGAGCTGCGTGCAGCTCGCGCCCGCAAGCAAAAATACTAGTTATCTACACTAATATTATAAAGAGGAAAACTTTGTTTGTTTGTTTGTACTGAATAGGCTCAAAAACTACTGGACCGATTTTAAAAATTCTTTCACCATTCGAAAGCTACATTATCCACGAGTAACATAGGCTATATTTTATTTTGGAAAAAAATAGGGTTCCGTAAGATATTTGGGTTTTTCGGACACAAGGTGTAAAAAATCAACCAGAAAAGTTACTTATTTTGCGTACGCTGCCTAAACTATAAAAGATAGAACCATAAAATGTTCTAATTAATTGTAGATCTTATAAATATCTACAAAAAAGTCCGCGACACACTATACCCATCTATGTCGAGTGAGGCACAGCAACCATTTTTTTATTTAAAAATCTTGAATTTTTTTTGGACTACATTTAAACGCGTTTATTTTACTCATGCTATTAATCCTTATCAAAATAAATGATTTCATCACTAAGAACAGTTTATGGAGATAATATTTGGTCTTTGAATGATTAAAATTGGACGTTTGGTTTTGAAGTTATGGCGAAATTAAAATATTACGATTTCTGCTGCACGACCGCTGCGTAGGGAGCCGACCTCGCGACTGACCGTGTCTTTCCTGGGTAGGCTTTTTGCAGCGGTAACCGACATCCACGCGGGCGGAGCCGCGGGCGACCGCTAGTTATTATACTATATAAAGCTCGATTACCACTCACTCACTGACTGACTCATTGACATCATTGTTCTCCCAGAAGGAGACGAGATGGACGATGATGATGTATGGGGGAAATGTTCGATGAGTCCCAGTGAGTATGGGAAAAATCCTAAAACCCCCCTTTTCCTCCCCCCTCGCCCCCCCCACGTTCGGTGTCCCGATTCTTCCCGACGAGGGCATGTTTTTTTTGTAGATTCGGATGGAGGGTGCTCGATGGAATACATTTTTTTTACTCCCCCCCCCTTTGGACCCCCCTTTGACCCCCCCCTTCAACTGGTTCTCCGAAATGACTCGTGATATGGGATTTTTTAAAGTGGATTCGTATAGAGAATAGGATGGCGAGTAAAGTAAAATAAAAATTTGACCCCCCTCCCCCCCAATTTTCACCCCCTCTTGCTTGTATCTCCGAAACGGTTTGTCCGATTGGGCTGAAATTTTGGTTCCGAGGATTTTGAGGGTCGCTGATGCCGAATGTTTTTATTTTTTTTTTTTTTTTTTAATTTTTTTTTTTCTGTTTCCTCCAGCAGCATTTCCGTCACTAGCGGGCTGCTTGCAGCCCGCGCCCCCACGCGACCTCCAAGAAACAACCTCCTCGCGGGCTGCTTGCAGCCCGCGCCCCACGCGGCCTCTAAGAAACAATACCCTCGCGGGCTGCTTGCAGCCCGCGCCCCCACGCGACCTCCAAGAAACAACCTCCTCGCGGGCTGCTTGCAGCCCGCGCCCCACGCGGCCTCTAAGAAACGATATCCTCGCGGGCTGCTTGCAGCCCGCGCCCCCACGCGACCTCCAAGAAACGATACCCTCGCGGGCTGCTTGCAGCCCGCGCCCGCAAGCGAAAATACTAGTTATACTATATAAAGCTCGATTACCACTGACTGACTCACTCACTCATTGACATCATTGTTCTCCCGGAAGGAGTCGAGATGGACGATGATGATGTATGGGGGAAATGTTCGGGGAGTCCCGGTGAGTGGGGGAAAAATCCGAAAACCCCCATTTTCCTCCCCCCTCGCCCCCCCCACGTTCGGTGTCCCGATTCTTCCCGACGAGGGCATGTTTTTTTTATAGATTCGGATGGAGGGTGCTCGAAGGAATACAACTTTTTTTCTCCCCCCCCCTTTGGACCCCCTTTTGACCCCCCCTTCTATCGGTTCTCCGAAATGACTCGTGAAATGGGATTTTTTAAAGTGGATTCGTATAGAGAATAGGATGTCGAGTAAAGTTAAATAAAAATTTGACCCCCCTCCCTCCCAATTTTCTCCCCCCCTTGCTTGTATCTCCGAAACGGTTTGTCCGATTGGGCTGAAATTTTGGTTCCGAGGGTTTTAAGGGTCGCTGATGCCGAATGTTTTTTTTTTTTTTTTAATTTTTTTTTTTTTTTTTTTTCCTCCAGCAGCATTTCCGTCACTCGCGGGCTGCTTGCAGCCCGCGCCCGCAAGCGAAAATACTAGTTATACTATATAAAGCTCGATTACCACTCACTCACTGACTGACTCATTGACATCATTGTTCTCCCGGAAGGAGACGAGATGGACGATGATGATGTATGGGGGAAATGTTCGGGGAGTCCCGGTGAGTGGGGGAAAAATCCGAAAACCCCCCTTTTCCTCCCCCCTCGCCCCCCCCACGTTCGGTGTCCCGATTCTTCCCGACGAGGGCATGTTTTTTTTGTAGATTCGGATAGAGGGTGCTCGAATGAATACAACTTTTTATTCAACCCCCCCTTTTGCCCCCCCTTTGACCCCCCCTTCTATTGGATCTCCGAAATGACTCGTGAAATGGGATTTTTTAAAGTGGATTCGTGTAGAGAATAGGATGGCGAGTAAAGTTAAAAAAAAATTTGACCCCCCTCCCTCCCAATTTTCACCCCCTCTTGCTTGTATCTCCGAAACGGTAAGTCCGATTGGGCTGAAATTTTGGTTCCAAGGGTTTTGAGGGTCACCTCAAAGAAACAACCTCCTCGCGGGCTGCTTGCAGCCCGCGCCCGCAAGCGAAAATACTAGTTATACTATATAAAGCTCGATTACCACTCACTGACTCACTGACTCATTGACATCATTGTTCTCCCGGAAGGAGACGAGATGGACGATGATGATGTATGGGGGAAATGTTCGATGAGTCCCAGTGAGTATGGGAAAAATCCTAAAACCCCCCTTTTCCTCCCCCCTCGCCCCCCCCACGTTCGGTGTCCCGATTCTTCCCGACGAGGGCATGTTTTTTTTGTAGATTCGGATGGAGGGTGCTCGATGGAATACATTTTTTTTACTCCCCCCCCCTTTGGACCCCCCTTTGACCCCCCCTTCTAAGGGTTCTCCGAAATGACTCGTGAAATGGGATTTTTTCAAGTGGATTCGTATAGAGAATAGGATGGCGAGTAAAGTTGAATAAAAATTTCCCCCCCTCCCCCCCAATTTTCACCCCCTCTTGCTTGTATCTCCGAAATTACCTATGATTCGAGATTGCGTTTGGTCGTTTCGTATAGAGAATGAGATGGCGAGTAAAATTCTTTAAAAATTTTGCCCCCTCCCCCCCAATTTTCACCCCCTCTAACTTGTATCTCCGAAACGGTTTGTCCGATTGGGCTGAAATTTTGGTTCCAAGGGTTTTGAGGGTTCGACCTCCAAGAAACGATACCATCGCGGGCTGCGTGCAGCCCGCGCCCCCACGCGACCTCTAAGAAACGACATCCTCGCGGGCTGCTTGCAGCCCGCGCCCCCACGCGACCTCCAAGAAACAATACCTCGCGGGCTGCTTGCAGCCCGCGCCCCCACGCGACCTCTAAGAAACGATATCCTCGCGGGCTGCTTGCAGCCCGCGCCCGCAAGCGAAATAATAGTTATATTATATATAGCTGCAAACCCACTCACTGACTCACTCACTGACATCATTGTTCTCCCAGAAGGAGTAGAGATGGGTCAAAATGATGTATGGGGAAAGTGTTCAGGGAGTCAATTCCAATTTGGGAAAAATCCGAAATCTTCGAAAACTGCTCCTCATCAGGGACCTCACCTACTGCCAGACGAAACGACAAGACCAAGATCTCTCCTGCTTGCGGAATGTGGACGTGCACCCTGGTCGAATTCGATGTGCGGTGAAAAAAATTCAAAATGGCGGAAAACAAGATGGCCGCCATACAAACTTTGACCGACGATATCTCGAAAACTAAAAGCGATAAGTAAGGGGTGCTCGAACAAATGTCATAGAGGACGGCGCGATGCAAATGCCAAAAGTGACAGTTGTTTTTTTTTTTTTTTTTTTTTCAACAGCAGCGATTACGTCCCTCGCGAGCTGCGTGCAGCTCGCGCCCGCAAGCGGAAGACTAGTTATACTATATAAAGCTGCAAACCCACTCACTGACTGACATCATTGTTCTCCCAGAAGGAGTAGAGATGGGTCAAAATGATGTATGGGGGAAGTGTTCAGGGAGTCAATTCCAATTTGGGAAAAATCCGAAATCTTCGAAAACTGCTCCTCATCAGGGACCTCACCTACTGCCAGACGAAACGACAAGACCAAGATCTCTCCTGCTTGCGGAATGTGGACATGCACCCTGGTCGAATCCGATGTGCGGTGAAAAATATTCAAAATGGCGGAAAACAAGATGGCCGCCATACAAACTTTGACCGACGATATCTCGATAACTATAATCGATAGGTATAGAGTGCTCGAACAAATGTCATAGAGGATGGCGCGATGCAAATGCCGAAAGTGTCAGTTTTTTTTTTTTTTTTTTTTTTCAACAGCAGCGATTACGTCCCTCGCGAGCTGCGTGCAGCTCGCGCCCGCAAGCGAAAATACTAGTACTATATATAGCTGCAAACCCACTCACTGACTCACTCACTGACATCATTGTTCTCCCAGAAGGAGTAGAGATGGGCCAAAATGATGTATGGAGGAAATGTTCAGGGAGTCGATTCCAATTTGGGAAAAATCCGAAATCTTCGAAAACTGCTCCTCATCAGGGACCTCACCTACTGCCAGACGAAACGACAAGACCAAGATCTCTCCTGCTTGCGGAATGTGGACATGCACCCTGGTCGAATCCGATGTGCGGTGAAAAAAAATCAAAATGGCGGAAAACAAGATGGCCGCCATACAAACTTTGACCGACGATATCTCGATAACTATAATCGATAGGTATGGAGTGCTCGAACAAATGTCATAGAGGATGGCGCGATGCAAATGCCGAAAGTGACAGTTTTTTTTTTTTTTTTTTTTTTTCAACAGCAGCGATTACGTCCCTCGCGAGCTGTGTGCAGCTCGCGCCCGCAAGCGAAAATACTAGTTATATTATATATAGCTGCAAACCCACTGACTGACTCACTGACATCATTGTTCTCCCAGAAGGAGTAGAGATGGGTCAAAATGATGTATGGGGGAAGTGTTCAGGGTCTCAATTCGAGTATGGGAAAAATCCGAAATCTTCGAAAACTGCTCCTCATCAGGGACCTCACCTACTGCCAGACGAAACGACAAGACCAAGATCTCTCCTGCTTGCGGAATGTGGACATGCACCCTGGTCGAATTCGATGTGCGGTGAAAAAAATTCAAAATGGCGGAAAACAAGATGGCCGCCATACAAACTTTGACCGACGATATCTCGAAAACTATTATAGATAGGTAAAGGGTGCTCGAACAAATGTCATAGAGGATGGTGCGATGCAAATGCCAAAGGTGTCAGTTTTTTTTTTTTTTTTTTTTTTTCAACAGCAGCGATTACGTCCCTCGCGAGCTGCGTGCAGCTCGCGCCCGCAAGCGAAAATACTAGTTATACTATATAAAGCTCGATTACCACTGACTGACTCACTCATTGACATCATTGTTCTCCCAGAAGGAGACGACACTGACTCACTGACTGACAGAATTGTTCTCCCAGAAGGAGACGAGATGGGTCAAAATGATGTACGGTGGAAGTGTTCAGGGAGTCAATTCCAATTTGGGAAAAATCCGAAATCTTCGAAAACTGCTCCTCATCAGGGACCTCACCTACTGCCAGACGAAACGACAAGACCAAGATCTCTCCTGCTTGCGGAATGTGGACGTGCACCCTGGTCGAATCCGATGTGCGGTGAAAAAAATTCAAAATGGCGGAAAACAAGATGGCCGCCATACAAACTTTGACCGACGATATCTCGATAACTATAAGCGATAGGCATGGAGTGCTCGAACAAATGTCATAGAAGATGGCGCGATGCAAATGCCGAAAGTGACAGTTTTTTTTTTTTTTTTTTTTTCAACAGCAGCGATTACGTCCCTCGCGAGCTGCGTGCAGCTCGCGCCCGCAAGCGAAAATACTAGTACTATATACAGCTCGATTACCACTGACTCACTCACTGACAGAATTGTTCTCCCAGAAGGAGTGGAGATGGATGATGATGATGTATGGGGGAAATGTTCGATGAGTTCCTGTGAGTATGGGAAAAGTCCGAAAACCCCCATTTTCCTCCCCCCTCGCCCCCCCCACGTTCGGTGTCCCGATTCTTCCCGACGAGGGCATGTTTTTTTTGTAGATTCGGATAGAGGGTGCTCGAATGAACACAACTTTTTTTACTCCCCCCCCTTTCGACCCCCCTTTGACCCCCCCTTCTATCGGTTCTCCGAAATGACTCGTGATATGGGATTTTTTAAAGTGGATTCGTGTAGAGAATAGGATGGCGAGTAAAGTTAAATAAAAAAATCTCCCCCCTCCCTCCAATTTTCACCCCCCCTTGCTTGTATCTCCGAAACGGTTAGTCCGATTGGGCTGAAATTTTGGTTCAGAGGGTTTTGAGGGTCTCCTCTAAGAAACAACATCCTCGCGGGCTGCTTGCAGCCCGCGCCCGCAAGCGAAAATACTAGTTATACTATATAAAGCTCGATTACCACTGACTCACTGACTGACTCATTGACATCATTGTTCTCCTAGAAGGAGTCGAGATTGACGATGATGATGTATGGGGGGAATGTTCGGGGAGTCCCAGTGAGTGGGGGAAAAATCCGAAAACCCCCATTTTCCTCCCCCCTCGCCCCCCCCACGTTCGGTGTCCCGATTCTTCCCGACGAGGGCATGTTTTTTTCGTAGATTCGGATAGAGGGTGCTCGATAGAATACATTTTTTTTACTCCACCCCCTTTCGACCCCCCTTTGACCCCCCCTTCAACTGGTTCTACGAAATGACTCGTGAAATGGGATTTTTTCAAGTGGGTTCGTATAGATAATAGGATGGCGAGTAAAATTCCATAAAAAGTTCCCCCCCCACCCCCAATTTTCACCCCCTCTTGCTTGTATCTCCGAAACGGTTTGTCCGATTGGGCTTAAATTTTGGTTCCAAGGGTTTTGAGGGTCACCTCAAAGAAACAACCGCCTCGCGGGCTGCTTGCAGCCCGCGCCCGCAAACGAAAATACTAGTTATACTATATAAAGCTCGATTACCACTCACTCACTGACTGACTCATTGACATCATTGTTCTCCCGGAAGGAGTCGAGATGGGTGAAGATGATGTATGGGAGAATTGTTCGATGAGTTCCTGTGAGTATGGGAAAAATCCGAAAACCCCCATTTTCCTCCCCCCTCGCCCCCCCCACCTTCGGTGTCCCGATTCTTCCCGACGAGGGCATGTTTTTTTTGTAGATTCGGATAGAGGGAGCTCGATGAAATACATTTTTTTTACTCCCCCCCCCTTTGGACCCCCCTTTGACCCCCCCTTCAACTGGTTCTCCGAAATGACTCGTGAAATGGGATTTTTTCAAGTGGATTCGTATAGGGAATAGGCTGGCGAGTAGAGTTAAATAAAAATTTGACCCCCCTCCCTCCCAATTTTCACCCCCTCTTTTACGCATCTCCGAAATTACCCACGATTCGAGATCGCGGTTCGTCGATTCGTATAGAGAATGGGATGGCGAGTAAAGCACCATAAAAATTTTCCCCCCTCCCCCCCAATTTTCACCCCCTCTTGCTTGTATCTCCGAAACGGTTCGTCCGATTGGGCTGAAATTTTGGTTCCAAGGGTTTTGAGGGTCTTCTCTAAGAAACAACATCCTCGCGGGCTGCTTGCAGCCCGCGCCCCCACGCGACCTCCAAGAAACAAAACCCTCGCGGGCTGCTTGCAGCCCGCGCCCCGACGCGACCTCTAAGAAACGATATCCTCGCGGGCTGCTTGCAGCCCGCGCCCCCACGCGACCTCCAAGAAACAATACCCTCGCGGGCTGCTTGCAGCCCGCGCCCCCACGCGGCCTCTAAGAAACGATATCCTCGCGGGCTGCTTGCAGCCCGCGCCCCCACGCGACCTCAAAGAAACAATCTCCTCGCGGGCTGCTTGCAGCCCGCGCCCCACGCGGTCCACTAGTTATACTATATACAGCTCGATTACCACTGACTGACTCACTCACTCATTGACATCATTGTTCTCCCAGAAGGAGACGAGATGGACGATGATGATGTATGGGGGAAATGTTCGGGGAGTCCCGGTGAGTGGGGGAAAAATCCGAAAACCCCCATTTTCCTCCCCCCTCGCCCCCCCCCACGTTCGGTGTCCCGATTCTTCCCGACGAGGGCATGTTTTTTTTACAGATTCGGATAGAGGGTGCTCGAGGGAATACATTTTTTTTTCTCCCCCCCTCTTTGGACCCCCCTTTGACCCCCCCTTCTATCGGTTCTCCGAAATGACTCGTGATATGGGATTTTTTAAAGTGGATTCGTATAGAGAATAGGATGGCGAGTAAAGTTAAATAAAAATTTGACCCCCTCCCCCCCCAATTTTCACCCCCTCTTGCTTGTATCTCCGAAATTACCCACGATTCGAGATCGCGGTTGGTCGATTCGTATAGAGAATGGGATGGCGAGTAAAATTCCATAAAAAAATTTCCCCCTCCCCCCCAATTTTCACCCCCTTTTTTACGTATCTCCGAAATTACCCACGATTCGAGATCGCGTTTGGTCGATTCGTATAGAGAATGGGATAACGAGTAAAATTTCATAAAAAAATCCCCCCTCCCCCCACTTTTCACCCCCTCTTGCGCGGCTTTGTTGTTATACTATCTAAAGCTTTATTATTTTATTACCACTCACTCACTCACTGACTCATTGACATCATTGTTCTCCCAGAAAGAGTCGAAACCGGTGATGATGATGTATGGGGGAAATGTAATGATTTTTTTTAATCGGTCCAGTAGTTTCGATGTCTGTTCAATATAAACAATCAAATCTTTCCTCCATAAAATGTTTATCAAGATATACCTACCTACCTTCCTACTATATTAGGTATCAATTTTGTCATCGTTCATCATCATCTTTCATCTATTATAAACGGCAAGGCGGCAATATCTATTTTGACAGATTTTGACGTTATCATTTTGAAAAGACCGGGCAGTTGAAATAATAGTAAAGTAAGGTGTCCATTCAATTCCTTGAGTAAGGACTTTTAATATAATTTTAACTCATAGATTTGAGGAGTTAATTTTTTCTACGAGCAGACTTTTTTTTTCAGTGCCTAGGTACCTATTTTGATGTTATCATTTCAAAACTGCCGTAGAAGTTAAAATAGTATAACTAATAGTAGAGGAGGATTTACTTATTACCTATCCAAGTAAAAGGTAAACTTAAAATGTTTTCAGTTTTAGTGTGCATTTACTTGATCAAGTTTTTGTTTTATCCGTGGTGATAAGACATTTTCCTATTTATATGAGGAATCCATACTGAATTTATCAAGGAATCAGTCAACCTTAAGTTTGTATGATATAATATATGAAAGGCGAAAAGTGTGGACACCCTATTAGCTCATTTTCCATTTCATATTACGCAGAGTAGCTATCTATACCTACAGGTTCATGTTGTGTGTGAGCAAAATAAATATATCCAAATAAGAAACTTTATTTACATCACACAGTTTTTATAATATGTGAAGAATCAAAATACCATAAATAAATACCTTGAATAATAAAATATTGTTTTTTACTGTATAATAAATATCATAAAGTTAATAATAAAATTAATAATAAAATCTTCTTGAACTTTTGAAGCGACAAAAATAGATTGGCAGCATTGACCTAGCAAGTAATGCATTATTCAATTGTTGTTTGGTTGGTACTTTTGATTGATGTACATTCAAATGCTCCAACGTACCTATGTAACTATCCTTATTTAGGTCAAATTATTTTTATAGAACGTGAATTGCCAAAATTCCATTTGTTAATACATTGAATAATAAAATATTGCTTTCTACTATATAATACGACCACCAAAACAAAGTAAACAATAAAATTACATAATATAAAATCTTAACTTGAACCGACAAAAGCAAATAGGCCAGTATTAGTGCATGCTAGGTAGATAGATATTTAATAGTTGGTGGGTTGTAAACAATCGAGTAATCGAAAATATCCAGATAAAATTATTACTTATTAAAAAGTATATTAAAAATAAGTTTGGTAATGGTTGTTGCGTCCAGAGAGTAACGTATACCATAATATAGAAATGAGGTCTATTAATATTTAGAATGATTAGAATGAAACTCTCACTCTCTTTGCATCGTTTATATTACTATGTACCTACATTTAATGAGTACATAATTTCCAATCATTTTGTTAATTTGTTAATATTCATTAAATGGGAAATTATTTACGTTTAGTTTACGTTAGTTAGGTGTTTATTACTTATATGTTTCACTTTACAAATACCTATCTACCGAGGTATTAGAAAATTAAAATAGGTAGTAAATAAATAGGTAGGTAGATAAGTTTGTACCTAAGTTTAGTAATACAACATGGTTCAATTTATTTTAATTAATGGATAGCTAAGCTTTGCCAATTGTTATTATTTCAAATGAATTGACCTCAATAACGTGGCGGGCGAATGCTCGGCCGAGACGCAAGAGACGTGGTGTCGATTCCCGCTGCGGAAGTAATGTATGCATGTTCTGCTAATATTTCCGGGTCTGGGTATTCTGATATAATGTATTTTAATTATGTATTTACAAAAGAAGATAGTTATATAAATAAGTATTCTATGAGCCATCTGGTTCTCATAGTACAAGCTTTGCTTAGTTTGGGGTTAGATGGCTTTGTGTGAAATGTCCACAAATCTTTATTTATTTAATTATAACGTAGATATGACCTAGGTACCTACCTACGAAACTTAAAATCATTACGTCGACATTATAAATATAGTCAATACCTACTCGTCATCTATTTAATTAATTTCATAATCGATACAATAAAATTGTTTTTTGAACTCGAAAACACAAAGTAGGACATCACTAATTTTCCCGCTATTTCCTGCATTTCCGCCATAGGCCGCCGCGCCAAGCCAACGCAAAGTGACGCCATCTTACGTCATTCTATCTTTCACAGATTGAGTAAGTTAGTTTTATATTTTTTGTTTTTCCTTTAAATAATAAAATTCTGTACGTAAACGTGCCAAAATTGATTCGTGTGAAAAGCAGACCAAGCTAGAAGTTATTTAATTATTAATTTTTCGTAGGAATGAAGCGAACAAATATTGAAGACAGTGCGGACGAAAGTCTACGAAGGCGACAGCATCAAGACTTCGTGTGCTTGCTTGCAGGTAACCTATAGACTACTTTGTACAGCATAATAAGTATCTAACAGAAACAAGTACTATCTATAGGTACTAATAATGGGTAATGTTAAAGATTAAAAAAACTAGGTAGGTAGGTACTTCGCACTTCATTATGTACCGTACTAGATACCTACATACTTAGAATATGATTCTAAGCCTACATAATACCTAGAATACCTACCTACCTACTTATGCGTTCCAGAAGAATGAGTGCTATAAAATCATACATAAACTGTCAAATAGACCATTCGTCCAAAACTTTGAACTTATGAACTCGGGTAGCGTTACGTTACAAATACATAGGTACCTATATACTTTCAAATTTCTATGATTTACGTAGTAGGTACGTAACGTTACTGAAAGTCGTTCCTAACCCACTGAATCCAATCCAAATACCTAGGTATTTATATTCTCATTGTGCCAGAATTAGAAAATTATAAGTTACCTAGGTACCAACAAACTGAATTCAAATAATGCGACGAAATAGAGGTCACGGAATTGCACTAAATTCTTAGCAACCAACACAATGTATGAAGATCTATGCAGATTGTAAGGTAACAATAAAAAACAGTTCGTAAGCTAAATACATACCTATCGAGACCTATTTACAAACTCACTGAAAATACTGAAATATACCTAGGTTAGCTACATTGTAGGTAGGTATTTGAATACCTGGCAATTTTCAAGGAAATATTAAGCAATCCATCAAAATTTATGTAAGTATTATGTGTGGGTGTGGTAAATCTAATAAATACTATCTAATAGTAAATCTAATATCTAAAATAAATAAATAATTTTCGTTCTGTATACCTACAGCAAAGTTTATTATCAGAGTAAGTGTAAGTAGATACCTACCTACATACTATACAGTGTATAGGAAGAGAAATAGAAAAGACTGGAAGAAAATGACATGCTGTGCTGACCCTACTCAGTGTAGGACAAGGACTACTGCATAGGTATTGCCTATCAAAGCCTTGTCTTGCCGGTCAAAGAAGAACTGCTACATTATTCCATAGAATGGACCGACAAATAATCTCTGCCACACAAAACTGCACCACATACTAAAACGGGCTAATGAAAATAAAATAGTGAGTAATCTTAAAATATTATGTTCATATTTATCTATGTTTTATAAAGTAAAGTTTTCTATTTTAGGTACATACATACATACATATTTTTTTCTTGGATTTATTGTAATCTTATTACTGGGCAAATTTGGAATCGAATCTGCTTTCTAAATGATTAGCATTTTACAAATGATGAGTACAAAT
The DNA here is from genome assembly GCA_949320045.1 of Scotopteryx bipunctaria. NCBI lineage: Eukaryota > Metazoa > Arthropoda > Insecta > Lepidoptera > Geometridae > Scotopteryx > Scotopteryx bipunctaria. Next base: position 409,503 of record OX439467.1, read on the forward strand.
AAAGTCACATTGAATCAAAAGAAATTCACAGAAAATCGAATGCGCCTACTTGTATCTCAATTTGCTACTCGCTTACTGTGCAAAGCCAAAGATCAATACAAAACAAGAGCAAATCAAGAATATCTAATCTCAAACAGCTTTTCATACAGGTCATCTTATCAGTTAATGAGTATGCAGCCGACGTACACGTGTTCACACGACATGGCCGAAGTACACGACGCGCCTGCCTACCACCCTGCTCCATCCCGCCCCGCCCCGTCCGCGTCGAACACATCGCGTCGGGCTGAGCGTACACCAATATGTCTTCACTATGACTAACTTGGTATATTAATATTATAATTATTTATTAAGCATATAAAAAAGGATTAAGGTGATTTTCAGAGAGAAACCCTATCCATTTGTGAGCTTCTTCAAAGTTCTGTACCATAGAACAATTACAGATGTCTGCAATGGTCGAACCTACGATTTCCAGGAAGTCAAGGTGCTTCGTATGGATAACTTTATAGTCTGACTTTGATGTTTGTCTGTCTGTCTGTGTAAAAGTAAGCTTAATCATAAAAACTAGAAAGTTAAAATTTGATGATAAGTACCCTTATAAATATTTTACATTGGGAATCGAATCTGCTTTCTAAGTATTGACTACTCATTTAGTGTGCCACCTAAAAATCCAACTACATATAAGCCAATCAAAAATTTCTAAAGGACAATATTTTGTACCTACAGATACGCATACATTGGTGAAGAATGCTGATGATTCCTGGGACACATAATCATGCTGCATGCCTATTGAAAAGAACATGGTGTTCGTGTCGCCGCCACTGCACAACGAGATCAAACTATGTATTATGCACTCTTTAACACTATTTATCTAATCCTATTGAAACAGCCAAGTCATACATTGTAGGTGTTGACCACTATGTATCTTTCAATCAGGCTTCTTACCAGATGGACCGATAAAATCATAAAATTATAGTAGGTAAGTGGATGCGACAACTCAGGAGTCAGTACTGTTTGTCGTAAAGCCTATGTACAGCAGTGACAGCTGATTATGACAATTTTACCACCATAGATACATTCTGTGATTATGTCATAAAGTTTAAAGTTCTTTATAGGTAAACAAACAGGATACATATATTATTTATAAACCTGCCCACCTTACAAAAAGGTATTCTCAGCATTTGTTTTGTTAGGCCAACACAAAACTGATATTCCTCTGGAATCCCATCAGTAATGCACGGACAATTAATTTTGATGTCCTCCATTTTAACTATCACTAATATAAACCAATGCAAATAAAAAATAATAATACAGCAGCTAAATGTAAAAAAAGCAAGAATATGATATATTATGTTGGTTTCAAGTTGTTTGTCAGTCCGTCGAAGTCAAATAAAGTCATAATGTATTGAAGAAAATTCATAGGAAACCGAATCCACCTACGTGTCTCAGTTAGCTACTGGCCTACTATGCAGCGCCTAAACACAACACAAAACAAAAGCTATTCAAGAATATCTAACCTCAGACAACTTTTTATACAGGTCATCTTATCAGTTAGTGGAGATGTTGGCCGACGCACGCGTGTTCACACGACATGGCTGAGGTACACGACACGCCTGCCTACCGCCCTGCTCCGCCCCGCCCGCGCCACACATGCACGTCAAGCTGAGCATACGCCACTAAACTTCGTTTTGACTGACTCGGTATGTTAATATTATAAATATATATATATATATATGTAAACTCAAAACGTAATTTTTAACTGATTTCTTCATTTATTTCGATTTGCAAACTTTTTGAACACTACGACGCGGGATGTTCCCAAAATCTTTCTGCCGCCACATTTTTCTTATACCACAGATAATAATAATTTCTTTTATCATTCGATTCCAACCAAAGACAACACACTGGCCGGTAGAATATTTTGATTAACATCAGCGACTGTCAGTGACAGTTACTTCCTCTGTTCAGTTTATTTTCTTTTCTTTTGAAGGCGATTGTGACAAACTCATTTTACCACCGGGATTTAACCCATTTAAACAAACTTAGACATGACACGGCCATCCTACAAGCACACGTCCTCGTGTAGCTTACATTACGGGATCACATTCGCTTTAATCTAAGGCTCAATTCGCCGCTCGGCCAATTCTGACCTAAACATTGTTATACAGTCACAAAATTAATACTTTCAAACGCAAATAGTCACAATTTTAGTTCATCGCGATCAAAGCGCAAAACATTTACATTACACGATTCATTTCAGGTACGATACGATTTTTTTTAAACAGAAAATACTTTTCCACATAAACAGTTTTCAGAACAAATTAAAGAATTCAAGGAAAGTCTTGAAAGTTAGGGTTTCAGTTTTCAACTAGAGTTACACCGGGCGAGTTACTTTAATGTTGATGCTGTATGCGATGCGACACCTTAAAGTAACTCTGGGGTTTCCATTTCCTACTGATAGAATATCTTATGCTTTGGTTATTTGAATATGGATACTCACATATATAAAATCAATCGTATCAAGAGGATGAATGATAGAAGATTAATAAAACAAGTTGAGGCGAGTGTGAATAGTACCGTTGGAAGGGGAAGACCTATGTGCATGTACCTAGATATCCGATATATCCGATTATATGAAAGACAAAAATGCTCCAACTCCTTTATAAACATGATTAATTGTAGTAATCATTTTTCAAAAAAATAGTCACATTACAAACAGGTGTAAATGTAATATAGATTTGAGATTAAAAAAAAAACTGTATAAACAGGTATTTTATTATTTGGAACTAATAACTAAATACCAATTATGATGTCTGTAAAACCTTCCATTCTCCATTTTATCTCCGGATAGAATTTTAAAAACAATTTCTTAGTAAGTGACCTACTATCTATAAGAAAACCCTATGCAAAGTTTCAAGTTTATAGATAAACCTTACCGTTCTTGAAACACGATGAAGAAAATCAGAAAATGAATGGTAATATCCAGTCAAACAAAGTTTTCCCTTACCATTTAGAATGTATGAGTAGTATGATGAAATAAAAGTTAAAAATCTTATTAATAAAATAATAATTTATATTTTGACGCTTTCATCCATATCTGAAACATCCTGGAAAAGTGTAATGCTACACCTTACTTTAAGCGAATTGCAAATGCACTGTTACAGGCCAAAAAAAATGAAAGAGTACCAGAAGTATAAAGTCGGACATAAATGATGCTGAAAACTGAAGAATTAATACAATACAACAGGAAAACAGATGTAAATATTTATTTCCGAATAATGAAGATCCAATCTGTAAGTGATTTAACCATTGATTTTAATGTGCAACTGGTACAACATTCATTTACCACACCCAAGCTTTGGTGCCTACACATAATAGGTATGTAGGTATGAACAAAATTTGATATATATCCACTTATTTTTTTTAACTACAAATACATTTAAGTAAAATCTTAATTTTCTTTGTATTTAGGTAAGTAGGTTCATACATATTATACAACGTATTGTATAGGACATAAACTATTTAAATATTAGTATGGGCTTCATAATAGATGTACCAGATGTTTTGTTTTATAAAATTAAAAACATTAATTAGAATACCAACTACTAAAACTAGATGAATTTAGTGCAATTCTTCACAATCAAGTCTACAAGAATTCAGTAACAACCATGGCATGCGTTATTTATAAGTACATTTATTTTATACCAACATGTTGTATTACGAATAATGTATATTTTTTTCCAGTTTTATCTTTAACAAATGCGAATTTTTAATTAATAACGTAAAAACTTCAATATAAGTATTGATACTTTTTACGGAACCCTAATAAATTTTGAACTTTTAATCACATAATTATTTTAATGTATAGGAAGCACACATCAAGGTAGTACAATATTCCGAGGTAATAACTCACAATGCGTAGCCATGTCAGCATGCGCGTCGGTTTTATCTACCATTAAGAATCGGGAGCTTACTAATCTTGACATCGATATTATTCTCCACAATGGAGACGCGTTGTACATGGCTAGGAAACATATTTTACCAGTAAATATTACATATCTTTTACCTGAAGATTTGCCTACGGAGATTTGTATCGGAAACTATTCAGCTCAAATTCAAAACATGGATGACAACTGGATCACAAATGGATTATTCCCCGCGCAACAAAATGACACTGAAGCCTACATGCGATTATCTAATTTGTTAGAACGTGACGTTTTCAACAACTTACACAACGATGATACAGATAGTATAATTTTCACCGGGGCTGATTATACAGTTGCGTTTTGGCGATCTGGTAGTGCTTACTATCTATTCAACAGTCATGCGGTCGATGAAAATAATACATATAGTATATCAGGAGTAGCACGTATATTTAAATCTAATACAATAGACGGATTAACAAAATTGCTTTTCGCACGAAACATTTCTTCAGGCCAAGAATATTCATTACATAGATTACGCGTTACTAATTATTACTCGGAGTCTTTACTTTCCGACCAATCAACACCTACATTATCCTCCGATAGTCCGCGATCAATACCAAATGAATCTCAACTAACATTACCTCCTACGCTCTCTACGCTGCCCTCCGATACTCAATCGCAATCTATTTCAAACGGTTTCGTAATACCCACTATATTGCTCTCAGATAGTCCTCAGTCTTATCGATCTCAATCCATTCTAGAAGGATTTCAGGTAACATCTGTACTAGACAGTCCTCAGTCGTCTCAGAGTCGATCCATTCTAGAAGGATTTCAGGTAACATCTAAGCTAGACAGTCCTCAGTCGTCTCAGAGTCAATCCATTTTAGAAGGATTTCAGGTAACACCTGTACTGACCACATCCGTAGTTTCATTAAATGATTCGGTAAACACTGAAAAATCATCATCTGACACAACCACAATGAAATCAGAAATCGCGCAAATAGATAAAACAATAAACAAATCGAATCATAAATCAATGGTTGTGGCAAGTAACGAAATCACAAACCCAGTTGTCACTCCGCAAAATATTTTTTCTGAATTGGTCGTGGATAACGTTGTCGTTACAGCAACATCAACAAAAAGAGGTCGACCCAAAAAACTAAAACGTGGTAGGAAACGCACAAAAGTAAATGCTCATTTGGACGCGGTTAAAAAGTACAACATGAAAAATCCCCAAATTAATCTAAACGCTGTAAAAAAATATATAACTGAAAACCCTGAAATAAATCGCAACGCCGTCAAAAAATATACAAAGGACAACCCTCAAATTAATCGCGACGCCGTTAAAAAATATACAAATCTAAACCCTCAAATTCACCAAAACGCTGTGAAAAAATATAATAATGAAAACCCACAAATTCATCGAGATTCCGTACAAAAATATACAAGCGAACACCCTGAAATAAATAAAAACGCCTCTGACAAATATAATAAAAGTAGCCGTAACGTAGATTTACCGCTACGTCAAACTACCGGTTTAATAGCACAAAAGAGGGACGCTGAATTAAAATCGATAAAATTTTATTCCCTAAAGAAAACTTCGTTGCTCGCTTCAGACACTTTTAGTTGTCCAAATTGCGGTGCGCGTCTTTTCGAAGAAGAAAAAAACCGAAAACTATGGTGCTGCGGAACGGGAAACTATAACATTCAAAATTTTACACCACTAACTGAGGAATTTTATTCTCACCCGTCGTTCGTTAATAGGCCGCGAGCATACAACAATTTATTCGCATTTAGTGCTCTAGGCGTTTCGCATGGATACCAACAACCAACCGGGATATCTTTTCTGAAAATTCAAGGGCGAATCTATCACAGAGTTTTTGATTTAGCTTACACTGATAGCGTCAATAATTTAGGATTATATATTAACGACTCAAATGAACGTGAACAAATAGCTGCAGATAGGAGTCTTGATAGGCAGGTCACTCGCTGTATAAACAACTTTTTACACAACGTAAATCCGTTTATCGATTGCTTTAAACGTTTGAGCCAAGAACCATCTGATCAGGCGTTCATTCAATTTCAATTAACATCTCGCTCAACCCATGGTAATATTCTAGGAGACGTACCTCTTGGTAGAGAAGTAGCGGCTATCATTAGTACCGAAAGAGAGGATTATGTACCGCGTTGTATAGCAGTGTGGAAAGTAGGTAATAAGAAACCACACACTGTTGATATAATGCACCCGCTCTATGAAAGCTTTCAGTATCCGTTGCTTTATCCCGAAGGCAATCCGGGTTGGTATCCAAATAAAACAGATAATAAGGGAAATAAATTGACACAAGTCAAATACGTTAGGTGTTTGTTATTGTCAGAAGCACGGTTTTCTGAATATGGTAGGCTATCGGAAGAATGGTTAGTTGACATGCACTGTAGAACTGTAGAAGAACGGTTACGTTATCTTAGTAATTTACAAAAACATAACTCGAGTAGTGCACTTAGGTCTGCTCCACTCCAAGAAGTTGAAATGAGCATCGAGGTCGCGAATCAGATTCATCAAGATGAAACTATTCAGGGAGAGGGAATCGTACCAGGTCGCGTTTATTTACCTAGCACTTTTACGGGGGGGCCGCGATATATGAAAGCGAAATATAGCGATGCTATTGCATTAGTAAGCAGATTAGGTAACCCATCGTTTTTCTTAACTTTTACTTGCAACCCTAAATGGCCCGAAATTCAAGAATCCGCTCAAAGCCGCAGTTTGAACCCCACTGTCTGTGCTAGAGTATTTAACTTAAAGCTGTCACAATTATTAAGAGATATTAGATCAGGTCGTTGGTTTGGCAAATGCATTTACATGATGCATGTAATAGAATTTCAAAAACGCGGTTTACCACATGCTCACATTTGTTTTAGAGTTGAGGGTGGCGGGCCAGCCCAGAATTTAGATATTGATAAATTTGTAAGAGCTGATATACCCGATGCATCAGAAGCTGAGGGTAAACTACGAATGGCTGTTTTGAATCACATGATTCACGGTCCCTGTGGTACTTCTTATAGAACTAATTTACCTTGCTGGGATAGCGATAAAAATAAATGTTCAAAATTTTTTCCCAAACGCGAAACCGACACCACTTTTTGCGATGATAAAGGATTCGTTAACTTGTGTAGGAGTAGTAAAAATCAAGCAATTATTAAGTATCGCGGTAAAGATGTAACTGTAAATGACACATGGGTTGTCCCCTACAATGCGAGCCTTCTTTTGAAGTACGATGCTCATATCAACTTGGAAATATCTTCTCAACGCACGGTAGTTAAGTATCTGTTTAAATACATAACTAAGGGTCCTGACGAATCGCGTGTAGCTGTAGTGCCCGAAGAACATCAAAATGATGAGATAGAACAATACGTCACAAAACGTTACATAGGTTCCAGTGACGCCGCCTGGAGAACGTTAGAATTTGATGTTACCGCGCGCGAACCAAACGTAAAACAATTGTCAGTTCATCTCGAAAACCAGCAATCGGTATATTTTAAACCTGGCACCGAAACAGAAGCCGTAAAACAAGCCGGTTCGGATCTAATAACTTATTTTAACCGTCCTGTAGGAGACGAATTCGACCATCTAACGTACTTAGACTTTTACGAACAATACATTGTCCACGCGAAGCGTCCCTCTATAAAAAACGCGCAAATTCTTGAAACATTAAATAATAAATTTATTACAAAAAGACAAAGGGGTGAGCTTGTCGCGCGTCTGTTTTGGGTCGCACCTAACAGAGGTGAACAGTTTTATCTTAGAATTCTTTTAAAAACTTACCCGTGTCGCAGTTACACAGATCTTATACATCTTGGTGGTCCAAATTGTAAAACTTTCCAGGAAGCTGCTAAAATTGTTGGTCTTGCCGATGATGAAGTCGAGTACGAAAGAGCTATGTTGGAAGCTTCAACTTTTTACACAGGACCACGCCTTCGTGGCTTTTTCGTTCTTTTGGCTGTAAATGGTGTCCCAGTCGCGTCTCTCTGGGACACTTTCAAAAATCAACTAAGCGAAGATATTTCGCACCGGCTAGGCACTGAAGACAACGATAGAGTGTACACTTTGTGCCTCATACAAATTAGTAGAATGCTTCGCAAACACGGATCGACGTTAACACAACACGGTTTGCCAGAAGTCGTCGATGATACGACTGAGTTAGGCAGGGAACGCGTAGAATATAATCGCGACGCGTTGAAAAGTTTTGTTGATGAGTGGGTTCCGCGCTTATCGCCCGATCAACACATGATTTACGATTACGTCTCGAAACTTTGTAGCGATGTTAATTTCCGCGCCGCGAATAATACCGGAATTTTTATTGATGGTCCCGCAGGCACTGGCAAAACTTTGTTATTAAACGTAATTACATCATACGTACGCGGTAATTTAAAAGGAGTTGTTCTATGTACTGCCAGTTCCGCTATTGCTGCTCAAAACTACGAAGGTGGAACCACAGCTCATAGCATGTTTAAATTTCCCTTAAACCTTGTTGATGACTTAGGCTTTTGGAACATAACTAACGGTTCTCAAAGAGCAGAATTAATTTCGAACGCAAACGTCATAATATACGACGAAGCCCCTATGGCTCATAAATGGTTAATTCACTTGCTTGATAGGTCGTTGCGTGATCTCATGCGTAATAATAAAATCTTCGGAGGTAAAATCATCATATTTGCAGGAGATTTTAGACAAATCCCTCCTGTAGTTACAAATGCTAAAACCAATTCAGACATCTTAAATGCATCAGTTAAAACATCTCCCATCTGGAGTGGCTTGAAATCTTTTTCATTAGCTACATCGCAAAGATGTAGAGAAGATTTAGAATTTGCTGAATTTTTATTAAAGTTAGGCTCGAACTTATTACCTACACATTCAATAAAAACTGGTAATAACATTCCAAATTTCGTTGATTTAAGTGGTATAGATGTTGTATCAGAATTAGTAGATTTAATTGACTTTGTGTTCCCCTTCATTGACGAGCCCTGTGTTTGCATCCACAGAGCAATTTTATGCACACGCAACGACGCTGTTAGAGAAATTAATAACATAATAATAGAAAAGTTAGAAGGAGATACTTTGCATTTTTTCTCCGTAGATAAAGTCGAAAGCGATAGTGCAGATGAGCTATTTTTAGGCCCAGATGCGCTCAATAGAATGCAACCAAAAGGTGTTCCGGAGCACCGTCTTAAATTAAAAATCGGATGTGTTTGTATGATCATGCGTAACCTTAGTTTTTCAGACGGATTAGTAAACGGCACTAAAGTAATTGTAACAGCAACGTCGCCGCGGATTATTACAGTTCAAAAATCTGGAAGCACCAATGAATACTTAATTCCGCGAATCTTATTCAAAGCTCCTATAGATACTAACAGTCCTTTCGAAATGTGCCGCCGTCAATTTCCTTTGCAGTTGTGTTACGCAATGACGATTCATAAAAGCCAGGGTCAAACGATAAGCCGCGTAGGCGTTGATCTCAGATCTGATATGTTTAGTCACGGACAATTATACGTCGCGCTCGGTAGAGTAACGGAAAAACGACATATAAAAATTTTAATGCACAAAGACCGTATTGTTAATGGCAAACCGTACGCGAAAAATGTAATAATACCGGAACTTTTATAAATTAATAATAAACGTTGTCTTCGTTAATGATTAGATTAAAGTACATAAATAAAAAATTTAGAGCTTCCTGAAAGTTTAAACGGTTCATCTCTGTATCTCCATAGGCAATTGTATTTTTTTTTTGTATATAACAATCATGTTGACATGGCAACATATTTGCTGAGTATTTTTTACATAATTTATTATTTTTTGTATTTTATTCTTACTTTACATACATCGAAAGTAATTAAATATTTTAATCTGTAGCTATAAATTTGCATTGAGCGTCATGTTAGATGGAAAATTTAATTTGAGCTATTTATAACTATCAAGAAGTATCAGAGTGAGAGTTAGTACGGAGAAATGTTATGGGTCCGTGTTGGATCGTTGCTGAGCCAGACTAAACTGGTCAGTAGTTATTTGTCTGATTGTGATTCGGGAACGAATTATGGTTGAGTTGAGTATATGATCTGTAAGTTAGTTCGGATAGTCGGTATTAACTTGTTGCCGAGAACACGGACCGATCTGTAGTGAAATTAGTGAAACTGAATGTTAGTACGAAATCGTCGTTGAGATACGTTGTCGCACTGAGATGATAGTCTGTGTGAATGTGTTCAATATCCAGCTATCTCTGAGGTACATTGTGCTGTCTGTTGGTGCGTTGCTCGAGCCAACGCCTGTGTTGAGCTGTCGATGGGGTGTGTTACTTGACTTTTGAAGGATCGCTGTGTATGTATTCGTATGAAGAGTCGAGTTAGGTAAGATTTGTTGTCTTTCGGTAATAAGTTAAGTTTTATTTGCATTGTCGCTTTGTACATCAGAAAATAGTCATACTAATTTGAAATGCAGCGTTATAGAATAAAAGGTTGCCAAAGGCATGCCCATTACAGTAGAACTTCTTACTATCTATTCAACAGTCATGCGGTCGGTGAAAATAATAAATATATATACTTTAACAGGAGTACCACGTATATTCAAATCTAATACAATAGACGGATTAACAAAAGTGCTTTTCGCACGAAACATTTGTTCAGGTCACGAATATTCATTACATAAATTACGCGTTACTAATTATTATTTAGAACCTTTACTATTCGACCAATCAACACCTCAATAATGCGCGATCAATACTAAATGAATCTCAATTAACAATACCTCCTACACTCGCTACGCTACCCTTCGATACTCAGTCGCAATCTATTTTAAACGGTTTCGTAATATCCCCTATATTGCTCTCAGACAGTCCTCAGTCTTCTCAATCTCAATCCATTCTAGAAGGATTTCAGGTAACATCTATGCTAGACAGTCCTCAATCGTCTCAGAATCAATCCATTGTAGAAGGATTTCAGGTAATATACATGCAATTGTTCACTCATCAGAAAAGAATTACATGGAGAAAACTTCTTGGCGACTACCACAGCCTTACGCAAGTTCATTGATGAAAAGAGTCATTATTTCTCTTCTGGAAATAAGCTAGGTGAAAAGAGCTTCGATGGGTTTCGTTAATTTTGAAAGGAATTATGTATGTGAAAGAGACAGGTTATGCAAAGCACATTCATTCATTTCACATGTCTTATTTTATTAAATAGTATTTCATACTATTACAGTTACAGTTGCATAATACAGTAGTTATCACCGATAACAGACGCCTGTAGCTGTGTACCATTCATTTTATTAAACGAAGCAATAATGCGCGACTGCATTTTCACGACTTGTGAAAGACTACCCACGATACTTTGAGGTCGAAAAACCTTGCCTTCAGCAAGAACCGTTTTAACGCGATCGACTACTTGGACGACTCAGCTGGGCAAAATTCACATAGGAGACGATTTGTTCACAAGCGACCAACAGTAAAAGTCATAATAGCCATCCAGCTTTCCATACGTAGTGGTGTTGCCAAAACATGTCGCTTGCACCGACCGGCTTCCCATGCATAGAAGTGATGCCAAACCATGTCGATTGCACCGACCGGCTTCCCATACATAAAAGTGTTGCCAAAACATGTCGATTGCACCGACCGGCTTCCTCCCATACATAGAAGTGTTGCCAAACCATGTCGATTGCACCGACCGGCTTCCCATACATAAAAGTGTTGCCAAAACATGTCGATTGCACCGACCGGCTTCCTCCCATACATAGAAGTGTTGCCAAACCATGTCGATTGCACCGACCGGCTTCCCATACATAAAAGTGTTGCCAAAACATGTCGATTGCACCGACCGGCTTCCTCCCATACATAGAAGTGTTGCCAAACCATGTCGATTGCACCGACCGGCTTCCCATACATAAAAGTGTTGCCAAAACATGTCGATTGCACCGACCGGCTTCCTCCCATACATAGAAGTGTTGCCAAACCATGTCGATTGCACCGACCGGCTTCCCATACATAAAAGTGTTGCCAAAACATGTCGATTGCACCGACCGGCTTCCCATGCATAGAAGTGATGCCAAACCATGTCGATTGCACCGACCGGCTTCCCATGCATAAAAGTGTTGCCAAAACATGTCGCTTGCACCGACCGGCTTCCTCCCATACATAGAAGTGTTGCCAAACCATGTCAGCTGCAACAACCAGCTTCCCTAAGGTGAGTCTTGCCCAACCAAATTATCTACGAAACCAGCCGTAATAAAACTATTCTTGCCAAATTCAGGGCAGCCACTTTGGCCATAAAAGCATCGCGAACAGCTTCGGTAAGGTTTTAAAAATGCGACCGGTCCTCGTACGCGTTTACTTTTGTTTGATACTGTTAATTGTGGAAACACAGATGGTCGTGGAAGTTTGCTGTCGATTGCTGCTGTGCATAAGTCACCCCACAATGTGATCTTGCCCAACAGAGTTATCTTAGTAGTCGATTGCATTAAAACTGTTCTTGCTGAGTCGTAGACAGCCTTTTCAGCTACAAGATATCACGGGTAGCCTCTCCTAAGTCGTGAAGGTACGGCCGCGCATTATTGCTTTGTTTGACTAAATGAATGACGGACAGCTACAGGCGCCCTTCGCCGGTTCCAACTAGACCATGCAAATAGAATGAATGGACTTCCATTTTCATAGATTTTTTAAACTTTTATATAGAATCATATCTAACATAGCTCAATCCTTTTGATTAAAATGTGGTGCAAGTTTGATGCAGATTGAGTTTAGCATTAAATTAACCAATTCTTTTTTATTCATAAAAATAGTCATCTTCTAACTAACTTAAAACTATAAAATTCTTATTTTTATTTTTAACATTTAGTTGTCAAATTTATTCTGATATCGTATTTTATTTTTGACAAATTTGTTTAATTATCAAGAAACGATACCGGATAAATTTACAGTACTTGTACGAGCTGACAAAGACTTTCAGCTCATACTTGTTTTATATAAATAATTTATATTAGTTTTAGCTTAGCTAGCGTTGCCCTAGTTGCAACATTTCGTAATCGTAATGCAATAAATCAGTGTACGTCCAACACTCGACGGGTTCGGTTTTTTATTCTCTTCGGAGTTACCACCCTTCAGCTAGCTAGCATCCCTTAGCAGTTTTACCCCAGCTTAGCGTTACTGTTTGGCTCAGCCCCAAACATATGGTCCTTCGAGCTTACGTACGAAGCGGGATCTTACGGGAGTGAAAATTCCTCGGGTTCTGCGGACATTGACCCAGTGCACTGTGAAGAAATAACTCCACGTGTCACTACCCTGTGAGCTATACATCGGGTCTTAGCTATTACTATTGACTATCGTGAACTTTTTGTGCGAACTGAGTGCGAAATATAGTGATTGCCGTAAATCACTACTTGCACACCAGCTTTCAAGTGGGTCAGGAGACTCACTCAGCATCAGCTCATCTTATCGTGGGTCAGGGGACTCACTCAGCTTCAGCTCTTCCTGTCGTGAGTCAGGAGACTCACTCAGCACCATCAGCGCATCCTATCGTGGGTCAGGAGACTCACCCACTCAGCTTCAGCTCTTCGTTTCGTGAGTCAGGAGACTCACTCAGCATCAGCTCTTCCTAACGCGAGTCGGGAGACTTGCCTAGCAGCAGCGTTCAAGTAAGATCGTTCGTATTTTACTTGCTTAACTAGCCAGCATGACGAACTACGAGGCAATCTTCAGCCGCCAAGAAGAGATCGTCACCGAGCTTCAGCGCATCGGCAGCAACTTCGATAAGGACTCAGCTCATCGGAAGACCTCGGAGTATCTTAAAATAAGGTTAGACGCTTTAGATAACTTCTGGGGAGAGTTCGATAATAATAACACCACTTTAAGAACGTTGCCGACAAAATCTCAAAGGTACTTTCAGGACTCTATTTATGATCGTACGACTAAGTATTACCGTGATACGCGAGCTAAAATAGCATCTTATGAACCTTATAAGTTAGAGAAACCATCAGGGTCGGGTAAAGGTACAGGTACTAATACCGAGACAGGTTCTACTGACAAGGTTGACAAGCTTCTGTCCCAACAAAGGACTAACTTTCGAGCATTTAAGCGACTAGTATCGGGAATTAATGTAAGCGAAATTAGCGAAAAGTGGGAACTTGAAGACGAGCTGCGCAGCATCCAATCTAGATGGGACACCATCGACAAGCTCCACTTAGAAATAGATAACATTCTTGAAGGTGAAGATGAAATTTACCAAGATGAATTTATCAGACAGGAAATCTCATTTAAGACAATCAAAAAGGCGCTAAATCAAAAATTATCTGCTACTTGTCATATTCAAAAAGCTACCCCTTTACTTGAAATACCTACCTTTTCAGGCAAATATACTTTCTGGCCTACATTTTTCGACTTGTTCTCTGAGTCGATACATAACAACAATTTCCTATCTAAAGCTCAAAAAATGCAGCATCTGAAAGGTAAATTGAAGGGAGAAGCAGAGCGTCTTATTCAGCATTTAAATATCTCGTCTGATAATTACGACATAGCTTGGGAGATATTGACACATCGCTACAATAATCCGCAAGTGTTATTTACTACCCATATTGAGACCTTCCTGAATCAACCCAGCATCAGCAAGCAGACGTCATTCGAGATCAAGCGTCTCTACGACACCACTACTGAGTGTATTCACGCCATACACAACTTAGGTGTGGATACAAACTCTTGGGATCCAATACTAGTCCACATAGTAGCAAAAAAGCTAGATAGCGAAACGTACAACTCCTACAAGGAGGCTCGTAAATCTCCTAGGGAGTTACCTAGCTTAAATGAGCTTATGGCCTTTCTCGAGAGCAAATTCATCGCTCTAGAGCCTATTCAAAAGAAAGAGAAAGAGTTTTCAACTTCAGCTAAACAAGCTTCATCTTACCAAGCAAAGCCAAGTTATAAGCATAGTCAATATAATAATAAGTCTTCATCAAAATATCAAGCTTATACATCCACGACAAATAACTGCCCGCTATGCCACTTCGATCACGAGCTATATCGTTGCCAACAGTTTTTAAGCATGACAGCTGATACAAAATTAAAGACAGTGACAAAGCTCCAACTATGTAAAAACTGTCTATTCAAGCACTCCAGTAATAAATGTGTGTCAATCAAAAGGTGCAAAGAATGCAATGACGAACATCATACGCAATTGCATGACGCATGCGCCGGGTCACTGCACTCTAGAGCAGTACCTAATGCTGAGCGAAAATCGCCTCTATCAACACCTACTAAGCCGCTTAGCAACAAGCCACACACAGCAAGTCACGTTTCCGCTAATCATGAAGTTTTACTAGCTACTGTTTTATTAAAAATCAAAGCGATTGACGGAAATTACATTACTTTAAGGGCATTGCTTGACCAGGGTTCTCAAATTACACTAATATCTGAGAACGCCGCACAGCTGTTAGGTTTACCACGCCAGAAATTTAACGCGTCGGTGTCTGGCGTAGGTATTAGTAACAAGCAAAGCAAACAGCTTATTTCTCTAGAATGCAAATCTATCTATGAAGACTACAATTTTAGTACAGAAGCATGCATCATTCCTCGAGTTATTAGCGACCTTCCCCATGTTACATTTTCAAAGCAAATATGGCCTCATATTCAACATATAAACTTAGCTGATCCTGAGTACAACGTATCGAAGCCGATTGACTTGTTATTAGACGCCAGCGTGTACTCAGATATTATCATGAGTGGTCTCGTCAAAGGACCACCTAATGCACCCATAGCTCAGCAAACGAAGATAGGCTGGATTTTATCTGGCAACGTCAAAACATTTAACTGCAGCATTGTGGTCAATAATTTGCACGAAATAGCTAAATACTGGGAGATGGAAGAGATGCCTAACGCATCGTCTGAGCTAACTAAAGAGGAACAATACTGCGAAGAGCATTATATAGCTACAACTAAGCGCCTTGAAGATGGTAGGTATGAGGTAGCCCTACCAATGAAGCAAAATTATAAAGAAAAATTAGGATACTCTAAAGCAAAAGCTACAGCACAATTTATACAGCTAGAAAATAAAATGTCTAAGAACGAAGCATATTCTACAAGCTATAAGCAGTTCATCCACGAATACCAGCTACTTGGTCACATGCGCCCAGCAAACCAAGATGAACGTGCCACATACATCATGCCTCATCATGGAATCCTAAAGCCTGAGTCTACTACTTCCAGCATGCGCGTAGTATTCAACGCCTCTTCTAAAACAAGCTCTGGTTTTAGCCTTAATGACGTCATGGAATGTGGTCCAAACTTGCAGCATGACTTACCTATCTTAATATTAAAGTGGCGGCAATACAAATATGTCATAACAGCGGACATAGAGAAAATGTTTCGCCAGATTTTAATAAGAGAAGATGATCAGCATCTTCAGGGTATTCTCTGGAGAGAGTCACCGTATGAGCCTCTTCAGGAAAATCTTCTCACGACCATCACATATGGTACTAAAGCAGCTCCATACTTAGCTATGCGTACCCTGCGTCAACTAGCTAAAGATGATGCCTCCAAATATCCTTTTGTAGCAGCCAGCATCATTCTCGAGAACCTGAGACGCATGCAGACTTCGCTCATAGACACGGTGACTGATATCAGTCACGGTCGTATCGATGCACACCTGATTACTAGCGAGCAGTTAGAAGAACAAATTAATTTTATATCTGCCCAGCTACAGGGTGATCTAAAAGTACCCCTAGAGACGGGAAGCATTCGAGATATATATAAGCTACTAAAAGTCGCAGCAAGGGTTTATAAAAAATATCTTATTATAGAAATTAAAGTCCCACTAGTCAGCAATGAAATTTACGAGCTTGATAAAATAATTAGCATTCCACAGAATAGAGATGGAAACTCTTACCTTACCGTACCTACCCATCCGTATCTAGCATTCAACTTACGAAAAGACGCAGTCTTATTTCTAACAGACTATGATCTACAAGCTTGTCTTCATGTATCAGAAGAAAAAATACTTTGTACCATAGATAAACCCATTTACAACCTAAATCTTCAGCAAAGCATATGTAATATAACATTGATAAATGCAGGAAAATTAACATCATCCTGTATTTACGAGCATTCACCGTGTGTAAACAGATGGGTCAAGTTACACGGACTGAACTCTTGGCTTTACTCATGTTGCAATCAATGCAATACTCGTACCTTTTGCACAGCTGAGGTAACAATGGATACCTTGTCGGGCAACGGCCTTCTTGAGATAGGTCAAGGTTGCACAATCAAGGGTGATTCATTCACCATACATGCTCACAATAACTTCTTAAGAAAGGTAAATATGCAACCTTCTATCGAAGCCCCAGAAGTATATATTTTGAATAGCGTCATCAAGACTTCTGGAGCCAGCTATGAGTTCACTACAGAGATCCACGAGCAGATCTATCGTCAGGTAATGGACGAGATCAACAGCTTGAAGCAGCAGTCCACACCTGACCTCAGCATTCACGATGTCCACCAATACTCCGTCATTTACGGCATGCTAGCTGTACTGGTGGCAATAGGAGTCGTAGCAGCATGTCTTCGAGCAAGGAGACGCTGCATGGTGTTAGCAGCCTCTCCCGGGGGGGAGGCCCCGGTGAGCGCCGCGACCCGCGAGCGCGCCCGCTGCGCGCCCACTTCGACCGAGCGATACGCTTCAAACGAGTGTAGTGAGCTACGTGAATCAGTGAGCATGGCCAATTTAAGTGTAAACAGAGGCATTGCGCCTCTTAAACCCCCACGTGCAGTGTCGATCCCCATTCCTTGTGAATCTTACGGTGAGGTAGTCGGCCCCACGGGGGGTAGCTAGCTTTACTACTGACTTTTGATGTATGAAAGTGAAATGGACACTACGTGAAATGAACAATAGATTTTTAACTTTAGCTAATTAAGCCATTTTTTAAGCTTTCAACTTGTGTTTTTAATATAAATTTGTATCTGTATTTCTAGTAGCTAATTACTTAACTTTTAATTGTCAATCATTTTAATTATAGCTTCTTTTCTTTTCTTTTCTGGTTGGCAAGATGTACGAGCTGACAAAGACTTTCAGCTCATACTTGTTTTATATAAATAATTTATATTAGTTTTAGCTTAGCTAGCGTTGCCCTAGTTGCAACATTTCGTAATCGTAATGCAATAAATCAGTGTACGTCCAACACTCGACGGGTTCGGTTTTTTATTCTCTTCGGAGTTACCACCCTTCAGCTAGCTAGCATCCCTTAGCAGTTTTACCCCAGCTTAGCGTTACTGTTTGGCTCAGCCCCAAACAGTACTGATATTGCAATTATACTTAAATTTTTCTTAATTTAAATATTTTAAATAATGCATCATAAATATTAATATACCTGCATCTTAAATATTACTATACCTTACGGCATGAGAATTTTATTTAACTTTGTTGATAATATTTTTTCTAAATGATAACAAACCATTTCCGTTTACGATTTTATTGCATTAGTCATGTTACAAATAATACAAACCAAACAAGTTTTATCATATTATATATATAATATAAAATTTAAATTCAATACTTACACGTAACAGATCGTTGTTTCTACTATTTTATTTTTTTATCAGTACATTAATATAATTATAGAGCCACAAACATACTAGCATTGTATACTCGTTCATTACTATAATATTATTTCAATATAAAACATTTATTTAAAACATGTAGACATCTATGGCATATATACAAATACAAAGTTGAAAAGACTGACCTGAAATAAAAGCTTTTGAAGAAAGAAAACGTTAAGAAAACAAAAATCACACATTATCATTCAGAACTTCACCCACTGCTGAATATTGGCTAGCTTGTGAAACCACATCGCTTCTGTGCAAGTCTGCTCCATGTACAACACGCAACCTTGACTATATTGTCCATTCATCTCGCTGACAAAAATCATACATGTTTGAAGAAATCTAACAAAATACCATCCAGCTAACAAGCCTATTGAAAAAGAAGACAATTCCAAAAGTCTAAAATATTACAGAATCATTCAAATCAAGGGAGCTCCGAACCAAAACAGAGCATTCATAATCTTGATGAAACTCTAGAAAAGACATTTCTAGATTTTAATTGGAAAATTATATTTGCATCTTTTTTCTGTAATATAGACACGTATCGCCTCTTGCCGAATGTCCACCGATGACTACATAAACAACCTTCGAACTTTACCTTAGTTAACTGTTGTCTTTGCAACAGCGTCATCAGCTTCAAACATCTCTGATGCCCATGAATAATCACTAGCTACAGCGTGCATGCCAATTTTGAATCAATTAGATCTCAACATGGGTAAACTCATCGCAGAAGACATGTCATATTTAAAATTAATGAATCACTTCAACTAACAAATGGATGAACAATCTGGAAAAGAAGTACAATAATAAATGAAACTTTAATATCAACAATCATCAATCCTAGAAAACACTATTCAACATTCATTGACTACAATAACCTATAGCCAAAATTAAGAAAAGAAGTTCAAGTTAACATCATAATTTATAAACAGGTTATAAGAAAAATAATTTTGTTTTATATAGCTTTCATCGATTATATTATATTAGGTTAGGTTAGTAACAGTAGGCCTAACAGTTTGTAAAAGACCAAAGCAAAAAAAAAGATATAAAAAATGATATAAAACAAAAAAAGGTATAAAACAAAAAAAAAAGTATAAAACAAAAAAAAGGTACAAAAAAATCTATTCAACTGAAAAAAAATACTGTTAAAAAAACAAAAGGTCTTGATAAAGTATTAGACTATAGAATTTTTATATGCAAGCAAGCATTTTAATGTTTTATAATAATTAGATTACATTCATAAAAATTTGTAAAATTAGTTACATTTAATTAAAACAGAATAATATGTAAGCAAAATAGTAGAAACAACAAAATTTACCTTGCATAAATAATATGTAAATAGGTATATAAGTAGTTTATACCTAATTCACATATTTTATTTAAAGATCAACCGACGTTTAAACTAATGATACATAGACTCAAAATCATTTGTTTAATATAACCAATGCAACTGTCAGAACCCTCAGTTTAAATAAAACATCGAATGTGCCTTGAATAACTTTACAGGATCATCAACATAATTTCTAGGATTATGTTAACTATGCGTAAGTATAATACGAATTTTTACGCTAAATGATTTTGCACACACACATTCTCGCACTCATCACCTTTCTCCATTCCTCTTTACTAAAAACAACACGCTCTTTTCACCTAGCTTACGCCTGGAAGCAATCTTCATGTAATTACAAACAAGACAACACTTTTCACCAATGAATGATCTCTCATTTAACGCGATACACAATAATACTGCTTTGCTGATAAAATAACAAATCTCACCCATATCGATCGACATTCATAGATAAGTGCACCAATAAATGCCACAGTCATGCTCAAGCTATAAACCGTTCATTCTATAGCATTGCGTTTCAAATTAGTATGACTACTTTCTGATGTACAAAGCGACAATACAAATAAAACTTAACTTATTACCGAAAGACAACATATCTTACCTAACTCGACCCTTCATACGAATACATACACAGCGATCCTTCAAAAGTCAAGTAACACACCCCATCGACAGCTCAACACAGGCGTTGGCTCGAGCAACGCACCAACAGACAGCACAATGTACCTCAGAGATGAGCTGGATATTGAACACATTCACACAGACTATCATCTCAGTGCGACAACGTATCTCAACGACGATTTCGTACTAACATACAGTTTCACTAATTTCACTACAGATCGGTCCGTGTTCTTGGCAACAAGTTGAAACCGGCTAGCATCCGAACTGACTACAGATCATATAATCAACAAAACCATCGTTCGTATTCCTGATGAAACACGATCAGGCAAATTTACTACAGATCAGTAGTTTGGTTCAACGATGATTTCACATTGGTTCCATAATTATTTCACCAAAACTACCTCTCAATCCGAAACGGATTGTTAGTTGTAAAAAGTTTTGAATTACTTTTTTTCGTTTAACATTATTCTTAATGCATAATTTATAACCACTGTTTTGAATATTTATTTATTTTTCATGCACACATACACGCAATCTTAATCTCATTTTAGTTTCTTCACAATGTTTTCCTTTACCGTTTCAAAACACTATTCTGATTATATTACACTTGATTCTAAGTTGTTATTGAGATGTATACATACACATACCTATTTATGTAATCGTGTACACTACACACACATCATAAGTTATACCATTCCATTATTTATGACGGTTTCCTCGAGATATTTTCCTTCACCGTTTATTCAAAAACTACATTGATTCATTTTGAAAACCTTCAATTAGTTAACTTACATTAATTATCGTATAATATATTTGTAATTATTGTAGACCTACTGTAATTGTTGATAGCAAATAGATAGTAGTTAAGTAATAATTAGTTTTTGTGTAATATAATTGTAGTTATTATTAGACCTACTGTAATTATTGATAGCAAATAGATAGTATTTAAGTAATAATTATATATTTAAATATCACAATTTACATTCAATCAATCACACTTACTTTATTACATATATCTATGTTATATATTATGTAGTTAGCGTGGATGTAGTTAGCGTGGACTAGGCCTACTGGGGATACCACGTTAAAAAAAACGCGCCAACAGTCGTACCCCAAGGGTGGTGAGGAAATTGACTCAAATATCCTGCCTTGTTACCTTATACAACGTGTAACATAATGTCCCTATAAGCCCGAAACGGGGGTGTTCTATACGTCATTGCGAACAACGTTTGTTCAACGACTTTTAAAATTTCAAAGGTTTTCATTCATGAAATGTCTCTTAAACTTTGCTCCAATACGTAACTTGACACAACATGAGGCATCCCTATTTACAGCTGTTTTTTGACCTTTAAGTGTGAACTCTAGATGAAACAGGTAACAGAACAGACACCATTAGTAAAATGCCTACCTACTTACCTAATAACGAGGTGACCTTGGTATTTATTGGTAATTAAAATGTAAGGTCACATCACGACTAAAATCCCTAGGCACCGTAAACATCCTTTCAGATCTCTTTGTTAAGTACCTAGTATAGGAGATAGGTACCTTACCTACTCAATTTTGTACCTACCTACTCGGGCCTTAAAGGTATCCTCAGTGGGTGCCAAGGAGTATGAGAGGATGTCTACCGTGCCTGAGGATAAAGCCGTGATACCTACTCAATTTTGTACCTACCTACTCGGGCCTTAAAAGCATCTTGAGTAGGTAACAAGAAGTATGAGAAGAGGTCTACCGTGCCTGAGGATAAAGCCGTGACCCTATTCCACTTTAGTTTTTCCAACGATGTATTATTCCAATATTCATTGGAGCATTTTTCAATGCAATTTTGTACCTACCTACTTGGGCACTAAAGTCAAAGGTTGTGACTTATCTGTCTTACTAATCTTCATTTTCATCGTGAACAGCCTATTTGTCATTGGTTGCATTGAAACAACAACAACAACTAGTGGGATGGCACCTCGCCCTAATTGGCTGTCGGTGCCTTTGCTAAATTCAAAATCCGCAACCGTCAACCGACACCGCACCGCAAGCGTTTGTTTAATAAAATCAAATTGGTTCCGTAGGTTTATTTGTTTTTTACTTTTCTTGATTGAACTACGTAATTGTTGGTAGGTTATTATGTAAGTAGGTAGGTACCTAGTAGCAAATGGGGATGGAGCACATGGTAGCATATTGGTATGAACCCCGCCTTCCCATCCTTAAGTCGTGAGTTCGAATCTATGGATTTTTCGATTCGAAATTTATGTGTGCAATATCAATGCTCTCAAGAGGTGAAGGAAAACCTCGTGAGGAAACCAGGCATGTCATAGACGTGTGTCAAAGTGTACGAAAGGAACCTTCAAGGTGCACTCTAATCCTTCCACCACACTGGTTCAAAAGAGCTAGCGACACGGACACGACGACAGTAGTAGTAGTAGTAGTAGATGTATGGTGAAGTTTTTTTTCCTTTTTTTTCCCAATCGGTATTTAGTGGGTTACCCCAGACAAGGAACCCTAAAAATTCGGCTTTCGGCAATAGGTACCTACTTTTGGTCGCAAAACAGATCGGTTTTTATCAGTCGCAATTAGCATTCGTTCCTTGCAACAACTGCAACAAGCAATCTCTCGGTTCGCGTAACTAATTAACGATACGATGTCGGCTTTGTACTCAAACGGTGAGTATTATGATATGGTGTTGTGTGTGTGTGTGTTAGTAGCTACTTAGTAGCGGCGCGTCAGCTCTACAGAGAGCGTTATCCAGGGCGGCCATTGCCATCTTACGGGCTATTTTCTGGGATTGGTGAACCGTCTTCTCTCGACGGGATCTTTCCACCGGCGCACCAGTGAGGGAAGACCGGGAATTCGGTGGTGTGTTGTACCTACTTCCCTTTGATGGATACCGAGTGCCTACTGTGTGTGTCAACAGTGATAAAATTCAGTGATAGGTAGGTATGATGATAGGTACCTAACCTATCACCCTACCTAGTAGGTACCCCATTAGTACCTAGCTTACTAATAAAAAATGACAAAAATAATTTTGTGATTGTGAATGTGAATGTGTACCAGTAATACCAACCTAGGTACCTACATACCTACCTAATACCTACCATGTCAATTAGCCGTGTTCCGAGCCAACCAAGAAGAAGAGAGAAAAGGTATAACTTAACTTTTCCTGTACCTAGGTCCTTAGGTAACTACCTAGGTAGATGTAGGTAGGTAGTTGTTTTTTTATGTGTGAAAGATATCGTGATTTTAATTTTCGACTTTAATTTCTACGTAGAATTAAAAAAATTGCAAATTCTTACGAAAACTTTGGTGATTACACCTAGGTACTTTTTGAAACTTGCCGCGCGTTCAATTGTCTGCGTATGTGTGGGTCCGACGCGATAGGAGGGTGGGCGTGTGTTTGTTACCTACGCAAATGGTAAACAAACACATAGGGTTGTCACAAATTTCTCATGAAATAATTTGTTTTTAATTGTATTGGAATTTCAAATATGATGTATTGAACTTTTGCACACGTCAATGTATTCAAGTGCTCGGTCTGAATACACCCCTTTCGGGCTTATAGGGACATTATGTTACACGTTGTATACACAACTACCCGTACCATGTAAGTAAATAACGTGCCAAATCCATGGATTAGCCAAGGCACAAGAAAAAACACATTTGATAATAATATTTTGTTTTTTGCAGTTCACACCCTCACGCATCAGAGCCATGTTAAAGGTCGTCTGTACTTCTATATATAAAAAAAAACTGCATAACAGATTTATTATCCAACAATCTTCATGCGCTCCAACCCGTCCATAGATACGATAAAACGATTCTGAATCGGCAAGGATAAGTGTAAATACAAGTAATCTTTAACAAAACAATAATAATGTTACTACATAACATATAGGTAGTAATAATAATAACATTACTAAAGTTTTCTACAATTGTATTTCAGGTATAATTATATGTGGTCTACAATGGAGCTCGCTCGAGGATCTTGAAGAAACCTATTTACTCTATTACTTACCTACTTAAATATTTTATACCTTGTAGCTATCATCCCATACTAGATGACCGATGTTAAATTTTTTTTTGTACCACCAAGGTGACAAACAAACATACAGCCCACTTGATGATAGTAAGCGACTACCGTCGCCTATGAACGCTTGCAACATCAGAACCATCATTTACGCGCTGCCTTAGTTACTTCCCCGGAGCTCGAAAAGAAAATTATGCACCTTTTGTAATATTAAACGGTTTATATCTAACTTCATTTTGTATACCTACCTATTTCTTAGTAAATATAACTTTATTATCAATTGAATAAATAAGGGAGGTTTTAATAGTATGTAATAAATATAATTAAAACTCTCTTTCTTATACAGTAGAATCGCGCGGGCTGCTTGCAGCCCGCGCCCCCACGCGACCTCCAAGAAACAATACCCTCGCGGGCTGCTTGCAGCCCGCGCCCCCACGCGACCTCCAAGAAACAATACCCTCTCGGGCTGCTTGCACCCCGCGCCCCCACGCGACCTCAAAGAAACAACCTCCTCGCGGGCTGCTTGCAGCCCGCGCCCCACGCGGCCCACTAGTTATTATCTACACTAATATTATAAAGAGGAAAACTTTGTTTGTTTGTTTGTACTGAATAGGCTCAAAAACTACTGGACCGATTTTAAAAATTCTTTCACCATTCGAAAGCTACATTATCCACGAGTAACATAGGCTATATTTTATTTTGGAAAAAAATAGGGTTCCGTAAGATATTTGGGTTTTTCGGACACAAGGTGTAAAAAATCAACCAGAAAAGTTACTTATTTTGCGTACGCTGCCTAAACTATAAAAGATAGAACCATAAAATGTTCTAATTAATTGTAGATCTTATAAATATCTACAAAAAAGTCCGCGACACACTATACCCATCTATGTCGAGTGAGGCACAGCAACCATTTTTTTATTTAAAAATCTTGAATTTTTTTTGGACTACATTTAAACGCGTTTATTTTACTCATGCTATTAATCCTTATCAAAATAAATGATTTCATCACTAAGAACAGTTTATGGAGATAATATTTGGTCTTTGAATGATTAAAATTGGACGTTTGGTTTTGAAGTTATGGCGAAATTAAAATATTACGATTTCTGCTGCACGACCGCTGCGTAGGGAGCCGACCTCGCGACTGACCGTGTCTTTCCTGGGTAGGCTTTTTGCAGCGGTAACCGACATCCACGCGGGCGGAGCCGCGGGCGACCGCTAGTACTATATAAAGCTCGATTACCACTCACTCACTCACTCATTGACATCATTGTTCTCCTATAAGGAGTCGAGATGGATGATGATGATGTATGGGGGAAATGTTCGATGTGTTCCTGTGAGTATGGGAAAAATCCGAAAACCCCCATTTTCCTCCCCCCTCGCCCCCCCCACGTTCGGTGTCCCGATTCTTCCCGACGAGGGCATGTTTTTTTTGTAGATTCGGATGGAGGGTGCTCGAAGGAATACATTTTTTTTACTCCCCCCCCTTTTGCCCCCTCTTTCACCCCCCCTTCTAAGGGTTCTCCGAAATGACTCGAGAAATGGGATTTTTTAAAGTGGATTCGTATAGAGAATAGGCTGGCGAGTAAAGTTAAATAAAAATTTGACCCCCTCATCCCCCAATTTTCACCCCCTCTTTTACGCATCTCCGAAATTACCCACGATTCAAGATCGCTTTTGGTCGATTCGTATAGAGAATGGGATGGCGAGTAAAATTTCATAAAAAAATCCCCCCCTCCCCCCCAATTTTCACCCCCTCTTGCTTGTATCTCCGAAACGGTTCGTCCGATTGGGCTGAAATTTTGGTTCCAAGGGTTTTGCGCGGGCTGCTTGCAGCCCGCGCCCGCAAGTTATCTACACTAATATTATAAAGAGGAAAACTTTGTTTGTTTGTTTGTACTGAATAGGCTCAAAAACTACTGGACCGATTTTAAAAATTCTTTCACCATTCGAAAGCTACATTATCCACGAGTAACATAGGCTATATTTTATTTTGGAAAAAAATAGGGTTCCGTAAGATATTTGGGTTTTTCGGACACAAGGTGTAAAAAATCAACCAGAAAAGTTACTTATTTTGCGTACGCTGCCTAAACTATAAAAGATAGAACCATAAAATGTTCTAATTAATTGTAGATCTTATAAATATCTACAAAAAAGTCCGCGACACACTATACCCATCTATGTCGAGTGAGGCACAGCAACCATTTTTTTATTTAAAAATCTTGAATTTTTTTTGGACTACATTTAAACGCGTTTATTTTACTCATGCTATTAATCCTTATCAAAATAAATGATTTCATCACTAAGAACAGTTTATGGAGATAATATTTGGTCTTTGAATGATTAAAATTGGACGTTTGGTTTTGAAGTTATGGCGAAATTAAAATATTACGATTTCTGCTGCACGGCCCGTTGCGTAGGGAGCCGACCCGCGCGGCTCAGTCGCGAGGTCGGCTCCCTACGCAGCGGTCCTATACCCTATCACGGGTCGGGGCTCCCGACCATCAGTATATTTTGTTACCTGAAAATAATTTAACGTCAAATGTTGTTTATGGAGAAGCTCTACAATAATCGCTTTAGTTATCTATCCTTAAACAACGGGTTGCGCTCCGGGACTGCCGGCAGAAGTGAAAACTTAGTATTAATTACATTTAAATATTTTCATCATTAACAACTTAACATACACAGAAAGACAATCTGTGCAGCCTGCGGATAATGACTGCGTCGTCAATGTTACTGTCGGTGTCTGTGAATTGACCTGGGAATCATTTTGCTGACCGTGTCTTTCCTGGGTAGGCTTTTTGCAGCGGTAACCGACATCCACGCGGGCGGAGCCGCGGGCGACCGCTAGTACTATATAAAGCTCGATTACCACTCACTGACTGACTCATTGACATCATTGTTCTCCCGGAAGGAGACGAGATGGACGATGATGATGTATGGGGGAAATGTTCGATGAGTCCCAGTGAGTATGGGAAAAATCCGAAAACCCCCCTTTTCCTCCCCCCTCGCCCCCCCCACGTTCGGTGTCCCGATTCTTCCCGACGAGGGCATGTTTTTTTTGTAGATTCGGATAGAGGGTGCTCGAATGAATACAACTTTTTATTCAACCCCCCCTTTTGCCCCCCCTTTGACCCCCCCCTCTATTGGTTCTCCGAAATGACTCGTGATATGGGATTTTTTCAAGTGGATTCGTATAGAGAATGGGATGGCGAATAAAGTTTCATAAAAAAATCCCCCCCTCCCCCCCAATTTTCACCCCCTCTTTTACGCATCTCCGAAATTACCCACGATTCGAGATCGCGGTTGGTCGATTCGTATAGAGAATGGGATGGCGAGTAAAAAATGTTAAAAAAAATCCCCCCCTCCCCCCAATTTTCACCCCCTCTTGCTTGTATCTCCGAAACGGTAAGTCCGATTGGGCTGAAATTTTGGTTCCAAGGGTTTACCGCCTCGCGGGCTGCTTGCAGCCCGCGCCCGCAAGCGAAAATACTAGTTATACTATATAAAGCTCGATTACCACTCACTGACTCACTGACTCATTGACATCATTGTTCTCCCGGAAGGAGACGAGATGGACGATGATGATGTATGGGGGAAATGTTCGATGAGTCCCAGTGAGTATGGGAAAAATCCGAAAACCCCCCTTTTCCTCCCCCCTCGCCCCCCCCACGTTCGGTGTCCCGATTCTTCCCGACGAGGGCATGTTTTTTTTGTAGATTCGGATAGAGGGTGCTCGATGGAATACATTTTTTTTACTCCCCCCCCCTTTTGACCCCCCTTTGACCCCCCCTTCTATCGGATCTCCGAAATGACTCGTGATATGGGATTTTTTCAAGTGGATTCGTATAGAGAATAGGATGGCGAGTAAAGTTGAATAAAAATTTGACCCCCCTCCCCCCCCAATTTTCACCCCCCCTTGCTTGTATCTCCGAAACGGTTCGTCCGATTGGGCTGAAATTTTGGTTCAGCCTGTAAGAAACAACATCCTCGCGGGCTGCTTGCAGCCCGCGCCCGCAAGCGAAAATACTAGTTATACTATATATAGCTGCAAACCCACTCACTGACTCACTCACTGACATCATTGTTCTCCCAGAAGGAGTAGAGATGGGTCAAAATGATGTATGGCGGAAGTGTTCAGGAAGTCGATTCGAGTAGGGGAAAAATCCGAAATCTTCGAAAACTGCTCCTCATCAGGGACCTCACCTACTGCCAGACGAAACGACAAGACCAAGATCTCTCCTGCTTGCGGAATGTGGACGTGCACCCTGGTCGAATCCGATGTGCGGTGATAAAAATTCAAAATGGCGGAAAACAAGATGGCCGCCATACAAACTTTGACCGACGATATCTCGAAAACTAAAAGCGATAAGTAAGGGGTGCTCGAACAAATGTCGTAGAGGATGGCGCGATGCAAATGCCGAAAGTGACAGTTTTTTTTTTTTTTTTTTTTTTTTTTCAACAGCAGCGATTACGTCCCTCGCGAGCTGCGTGCAGCTCGCGCCCGCAAGCGAAAATACTAGTTATACTATATAAAGCTCGATTACCACTCACTGACTCACTCATTGACATCATTGTTCTCCCAGAAGGAGTCGAGATGGATGATGATGATGTATGGGGGAAATGTTCGGGGAGTCCCGGTGAGTGGGGGAAAAATCCGAAAACCCCCATTTTCCTCCCCCCTCGCCCCCCCCACGTTCGGTGTCCCGATTCTTCCCGACGAGGGCATGTTTTTTTATAGATTCGGATAGAGGGTGCTCGAAGGAATACATTTTTTTTTACTCCCCCCCTTTCGACCCCCCTTTGACCCCCCCTTCTATTGGTTCTCCGAAATGACTCGTGAAATGGGATTTTTTCAAGTGGATTCGTATAGAGAATAGGATGGCGAGTAAAGTTGAATAAAAATTTCCCCTCCTCCCTCCCAATTTTCACCCCCTCTTTTACGCATCTCCGAAATTACCCACGATTCGAGATCGCTTTTGGTCGATTCGTATAGAGAATGGGATGGCGAGTAAAATTTCATAAAAAATTCCCCCCCTCCCCCCCAATTTTCACCCCCTCTTGCTTGTATCTCCGAAACGGTTTGTCCGATTGGGCTGAAATTTTGGTTCAGAGGGTTTTGAGGGTCGCTGATGATAAGAAACGATATCCTCGCGGGCTGCTTGCAGCCCGCGCCCCCACGCGACCTCAAAGAAACAACATCCTCGCGGGCTGCTTGCAGCCCGCGCCCCCACGCGACCTCTAAGAAACGACATCCTCTACTATTCTTCCCGACGAGGGCATGTTTTTTTTGTAGATTCGGATGGAGGGTGCTCGATGGAATACATTTTTTTTACTCCCCCCCCCTTTGGACCCCCCTTTGACCCCCCCTTCTATCGGTTCTCCGAAATGACGCGTGATATGGGATTTTTTCAAGTGGATTCGTATAGATAATAGGATGGCGAGTAAAGTTAAATAAAAATTTGACCCCCCTCCCCCCCAATATTCACCCCCTCTTGCTTGTATCTCCGAAACGGTTCGTCCGATTGGGCTGAAATTTTGGTTCCAAGGGTTTTGCGCGGGCTGCTTGCAGCCCGCGCCCGCAAGCGAAAATACTAGTTATACTATATATAGCTGCAAACCCACTCACTGACTCACTCACTGACATCATTGTTCTCCCAGAAGGAGTAGAGATGGGTCAAAATGATGTACGGGGGAAGTGTTCAGGGAGTCAATTCCAATTTGGGAAAAATCCGAAATCTTCGAAAACTGCTCCTCATCAGGGACCTCACCTACTGCCAGGCGAAACTAAAAGACCGACACCCACCCTGCTTGCGGAATGTGGACATGCACCCTGGTCGAATCCGATGTGCGGTGAAAAAAATTCAAAATGGCGGAAAACAAGATGGCCGCCATACAAACTTTGACCGACGATATCTCGAAAACTAAAAGCGACAAGTAATGGGTGCTCGAACAAATGTCATAGAGGACGGCGCGATGCAAATGCCGAAGGTGACAGTTTTTTTTTTTTTTTTTTTTTCAACAGCAGCGATTACGTCCCTCGCGAGCTGCGTGCAGCTCGCGCCCGCAAGCGAAAGTACTAGTTATACTATATATAGCTGCAAACCCACTGACTCACTCACTGACATCATTGTTCTCCCAGAAGGAGTCGAGATGGGTCAAAATGATGTATGGGGGAAGTGTTCAGGGAGTCAATTCCAATTTGGGAAAAATCCGAAATCTTCGAAAACTGCTCCTCATCAGGGACCTCACCTACTGCCAGACGAAACTAAAAGACCGACACCCACCCTGCTTGCGGAATGTGGACATGCACCCTGGTCGAATCCGATGTGCGGTGAAAAAAATTCAAAATGGCGGAAAACAAGATGGCCGCCATACAAACTTTGACCGACGATATCTCGAAAACTAAAAGCGACATGTAATGGGTGCTCGAACAAATGTCATAGAGGATGGCGCGACGCAAATGTCGAAGGTGTCAGTTTTTTTTTTTTTTTTTTTTTTTTTAACAGCAGCGATTACGTCCCTCGCGAGCTGCGTGCAGCTCGCGCCCGCAAGCGAAAATACTAGTTATACTATATATAGCTGCAAACCCACTCACTGACTCACTCACTGACATCATTGTTCTCCCAGAAGGAGTAGAGATGGGTCAAAATGATGTACGGGGGAAGTGTTCAGGGAGTCAATTCCAATTTGGGAAAAATCCGAAATCTTCGAAAACTGCTCCTCATCAGGGACCTCACCTACTGCCAGACGAAACTAAAAGACCGACACCCACCCTGCTTGCGGAATGTGGACATGCACCCTGGTCGAATTCGATGTGCGGTGAAAAAAATTCAAAATGGCGGAAAACAAGATGGCCGCCATACAAACTTTGACCGACGATATCTCGAAAACTATAAGCGAAAGGTATGAAGTGCTCGAACAAATGTCGTAGAGGATGGTGCGATGCAAATGCCGAAAGTGTTTGTTTGTTTTTTTTTTTTTTTTTTTTTTCAACAGCAGCGATTACGTCCCTCGCGAGCTGCGTGCAGCTCGCGCCCGCAAGCGAAAATACTAGTTATATTATATATAGCTGCAAACCCACTGACTCACTCACTCACTGACATCATTGTTCTCCCAGAAGGAGTAGAGATGGGTTAAAATGATGTACGGGGGAAGTGTTCAGGGAGTCAATTCCAATTTGGGAAAAATCCGAAATCTTCCAAAACTGCTCCTCATCAGGGACCTCACCTACTGCCAGACGAAACTAAAAGACCGACACCCACCCTGCTTGCGGAATGTGGACATGCACCCTGGTCGAATCCGACGTGCGGTGAAAAAAATTCAAAATGGCGGAAAACAAGATGGCCGCCATACAAACTTTGACCGACGATATCTCGATAACTATAATCGATAGGTATAGAGTGCTCGAACAAATGTCATAGAGGATGGCGCGATGCAAATGCCGAAAGTGACAGTTTTTTTTTTTTTTTTTTTTTTTTTTCAACAGCAGCGATTACGTCCCTCGCGAGCTGCGTGCAGCTCGCGCCCGCAAGCGAAAATACTAGTTATACTATATATAGCTGCAAACCCACTCACTGACTCACTCACTGACATCATTGTTCTCCCAGAAGGAGTAGAGATGGGTCAAAATGATGTATGGGGGAAGTGTTCAGGGAGTCAATTCCAATTTGGGAAAAATCCGAAATCTTCGAAAACTGCTCCTCATCAGGGACCTCACCTACTGCCAGACGAAACTAGAAGACCGACACCCACCCTGCTTGCGGAATGTGGACATGCACCCTGGTCGAATCCGATGTGCGGTGAAAAAAATTCAAAATGGCGGAAAACAAGATGGCCGCCATACAAACTTTGACCGACGATATCTCGATAACTATAATCGATAGGCATAGAGTGCTCGAACAAATGTCATAGAGGATGGCGCGATGCAAATGCCGAAGGTGACAGTTTTTTTTTTTTTTTTTTTTTTTTCAACAGCAGCGATTACGTCCCTCGCGAGCTGCGTGCAGCTCGCGCCCGCAAGCGAAAGACTAGTTATTATATTATATATAGCTGCAAACCCACTCACTGACTCACTCACTGACATCATTGTTCTCCCAGAAGGAGACGAGATGGGTCAAAATGATGTATGGGGGAAGTGTTCAGGGAGTCAATTCCAATTTGGGAAAAATCCGAAATCTTCGAAAACTGCTCCTCATCAGGGACCTCACCTACTGCCAGACGAAACTACAAGACCAAGATCTCTCCTGCTTGCGGAATGTGGACATGCACCCTGGTCGAATCCGATGTGCGGTGAAAAAAATTCAAAATGGCGGAAAACAAGATGGCCGCCATACAAACTTTGACCGACGATATCTCGATAACTATAAACGATAGGCATGGAGTGCTCGAACAAATGTCATAGAGGATGGCGCGATGCAAATGCCGAAGGTGTTAGTTTTTTTTTTTTTTTTTTCAACAGCAGCGATTACGTCCCTCGCGAGCTGCGTGCAGCTCGCGCCCGCAAGCGAAAATACTAGTTATACTATATATAGCTGCAAACCCACTCACTGACTCACTCACTGACATCATTGTTCTCCCAGAAGGAGTAGAAATGGGTCAAAATGATGTATGGGGGAAGTGTTCAGGGAGTCAATTCCAATTTGGGAAAAATCCGAAATCTTCGAAAACTGCTCCTCATCAGGGACCTCACCTACTGCCAGGCGAAACTAGAAGACCGACACCCACCCTGCTTGCGGAATGTGGACATGCACCCTGGTCGAATTCGATGTGCGGTGAAAAAAATTCAAAATGGCGGAAAACAAGATGGCCGCCATACAAACTTTGATCGACGATATCTCGATAACTATAATCGATAGGTATGGAGTGCTCGAACAAATGTCATAGAGGATGGCGCGATGCAAATGCCGAAAGTGACAGTTTTTTTTTTTTTTTTTTTTTTTCAACAGCAGCGATTACGTCCCTCGCGAGCTGCGTGCAGCTCGCGCCCGCAAGCGGAAATACTAGTTATACTATATAAAGCTGCAAACCCACTCACTGACTGACATCATTGTTCTCCCAGAAGGAGTAGAGATGGGTCAAAATGATGTACGGGGGAAGTGTTCAGGGAGTCAATTCCAATTTGGGAAAAATCCGAAATCTTCGAAAACTGCTCCTCATCAGGGACCTCACCTACTGCCAGACGAAACGACAAGACCAAGATCTCTCCTGCTTGCGGAATGTGGACGTGCACCCTGGTCGAATTCGATGTGCGGTGAAAAAAATTCAAAATGGCGGAAAACAAGATGGCCGCCATACAAACTTTGACCGACGATATCTCGAAAACTAAAAGCGACAAGTAAGGGGTGCTCGAACAAATGTCATAGAGGATGGCGCGATGCAAATGCCAAAAGTGACAGTATTTTTTTTTTTTTTTTTTTTCAACAGCAGCGATTACGTCCCTCGCGAGCTGCGTGCAGCTCGCGCCCGCAAGCGAAAATACTATTATATTATATATAGCTGCAAACCCACTGACTCACTGACTGACAGAATTGTTCTCCCAGAAGGAGACGAGATGGGTCAAAATGATGTATGGGGGAAGTGTTCAGGGAGTCAATTCCAATTTGGGAAAAATCCGAAATCTTCGAAAACTGCTCCTCATCAGGGACCTCACCTACTGCCAGACGAAACTAAAAGACCGACACCCACCCTGCTTGCGGAATGTGGACATGCACCCTGGTCGAATTCGATGTGCGGCGA
Source organism: Scotopteryx bipunctaria (assembly GCA_949320045.1). NCBI lineage: Eukaryota > Metazoa > Arthropoda > Insecta > Lepidoptera > Geometridae > Scotopteryx > Scotopteryx bipunctaria. The sequence continues at coordinate 443,763 of OX439467.1, forward strand.
AAAAAATTCAAAATGGCGGAAAACAAGATGGCCGCCATACAAACTTTGACCGACGATATCTCGATAACTATAATCGATAGGCATGGAGTGCTCGAACAAATGTCATAGAGGACGGCGCGATGCAAATGCCAAAGGTGACAGTTTTTTTTTGTTTTTTTTTCAACAGCAGCGATTACGTCCCTCGCGAGCTGCGTGCAGCTCGCGCCCGCAAGCGGAAATACTAGTTATATTATATAAAGCTGCAAATCCACTCACTGACAGAATTGTTCTGGCGGATGGAGCAGAGATGGGTATAAATAATGTATGGGGGAAGTGTTTAGGATGTCACAGTGAGTATGGAAAAAATCCGAAATCTTCGAAAACTGCTCCTCATCAGGGACCTCACCTACTGCCAGACGAAACTAAAAGACCGACACCCACCCTGCTTGCGGAATGTGGACATGCACCCTGGTCGAATCCGATGTGCGGTGAAAAAAATTCAAAATGGCGGAAAACAAGATGGCCGCCATACAAACTTTGACCGGCGATATCTCGAAAAGAAAAAGCGATAAGTAAGGGGTGCTCGAACAAATGTTATAGAGGATGGCGCGATGCAAATGCCGAAGGTGACAGTTTTTTTTTTTTTTTTTTTTTTTTTTTTTTTTTTTCAACAGCAGCGATTACGTCCCTCGCGAGCTGCGTGCAGCTCGCGCCCACAAGCGAAAATACTAGTTATACTATATAAAGCTCGATTACCACTCACTCACTCACTGACTGACTCATTGACATCATTGTTCTCCTAGAAGGAGTCGAGATGGACGATGATGATGTATGGGGGAAATGTTCGGGGAGTCCCGGTGAGTGGGGGAAAAATCCGAAAACCCCCATTTTCCTCCCCCCTCGCCCCCCCCACGTTCGGTGTCCCGATTCTTTCCGACGAGGGCATGTTTTTTTTACAGATTCGGATAGAGGGTGCTCGAAGGAATACATTTTTTTTTCTCCCCCCCCCCTTGGACCCCCTTTGACCCCCCCTTCTATCGGTTCTCCGAAATGACTCGTGAAATGGGATTTTTTCAAGTGGATTCGTATAGGGAATGGGATGGCGAGTAAAATTTCATAAAAAATTCCCCCCCCTCCCCCCCAATTTTCACCCCCTCTTGCTTGTATCTCCGAAATTACCCACGATTCGAGATCGCGGTTCGTCGATTCGTATAGAGAATGGGATGGCGAGTAAAATTTCATAAAAAAATCCCCCCCTCCCCCCCAATTTTCACCCCCTCTTGCTTGTATCTCCGAAACGGTTCGTCCGATTGGGCTGAAATTTTGGTTCCAAGGGTTTTGCGCGGGCTGCTTGCAGCCCGCGCCCGCAAGCGAAAATACTAGTTATACTATATAAAGCTCGATTACCACTCACTGACTCACTGACTCATTGACATCATTGTTCTCCCGGAAGGAGACGACATGGACGATGATGATGTATGTGGGAAATGTTCGATGAGTCCCGGTGAGTATGGGAAAAATCCTAAAACCCCCCTTTTCCTCCCCCCTCGCCCCCCCCACGTTCGGTGTCCCGATTCTTCCCGACGAGGGCATGTTTTTTTTATAGATTCGGATAGAGGGTGCTCGAAGGAATACATTTTTTTTACTCCCCCCCCCTTTGGACCCCCCTTTGACCCCCCCTTCTATCGGTTCTCCGAAATGACTCGTGAAATGGGATTTTTTCAAGTGGATTCGTATAGGGAATGTGATGGCGAGTAAAATTAAATAAAAATTTGACCCCCTCCCCCCCCAATTTTCACCCCCTCTTGCTTGTATCTCCGAAACGGTTTGTCCGATTGGGCTGAAATTTTGGTTCCAAGGGTTTTGAAGGTCACCTCAAAGAAACAACCGCCTCGCGGGCTGCTTGCAGCCCGCGCCCGCAAGCGAAAATACTAGTTATACTATATATAGCTGCAAACCCACTCACTGACTGACATCATTGTTCTCCCAGAAGGAGTAGAGATGGGTCAAAATGATGTACGGGGGAAGTGTTCAGGGAGTCAATTCCAATTTGGGAAAAATCCGAAATCTTCGAAAACTGCTCCTCATCAGGGACCTCACCTACTGCCAGACGAAACTAAAAGACCGACACCCACCCTGCTTGCGGAATGTGGACGTGCACCCTGGTCGAATCCGATGTGCGGTGAAAAAAATTCAAAATGGCGGAAAACAAGATGGCCGCCATACAAACTTTGACCGACGATATCTCGAAAACTAAAAGCGACAAGTAGGGGGTGCTCGAACAAATGTTATAGAGGATGGCGCAATGCAAATGCCAAAGGTGTTAGTTTTTTTTTTTTTTTTTCAGCAGCAGCGATTACGTCCCTCGCGAGCTGCGTGCAGCTCGCGCCCGCAAGCGAAAGTACTAGTTATACTATATATAGCTGCAAACCCACTCACTGACTCACTCACTGACATCATTGTTCTCCCAGAAGGAGACGAGATGGGTCAAAATGATGTACGGTGGAAGTGTTCAGGATGTCTCAGTGAGTATGGGAAAAATCCGAAATCTTCGAAAACTGCTCCTCATCAGGGACCTCACCTACTGCCAGACGAAACTAAAAGACCGACACCCACCCTGCTTGCGGAATGTGGACGTGCACCCTGGTCGAATTCGATGTGCGGTGAAAAAAATTCAAAATGGCGGAAAACAAGATGGCCGCCATACAAACTTTGACCGACGATATCTCGAAAACTAAAAGCGATAAGTAAGGGGTGCTCGAACAAATGTCGTAGAGGATGGCGCGATGCAAATGCCGAAAGTGACAGTTTTTTTTTTTTTTTTTTTTTTTTCAACAGCAGCGATTACGTCCCTCGCGAGCTGCGTGCAGCTCGCGCCCGCAAGCGAAAATACTAGTTATACTATATAAAGCTGCAAACCCACTCACTGACTCACTCACTGACATCATTGTTCTCCCAGAAGGAGTAGAGATGGGTCAAAATGATGTATGGGGGAAGTGTTCAGGGAGTCAATTCCAATTAGGGAAAAATCCGAAATCTTCCAAAACTGCTCCTCATCAGGGACCTCACCTACTGCCAGACGAAACTAAAAGACCGACACCCGCCCTGCTTGCGGAATGTGGACATGCACCCTGGTCGAATCCGATGTGCGGTGAAAAAAATTCAAAATGGCGGAAAACAAGATGGCCGCCATACAAACTTTGACCGACGATATCTCGATAACTAAAAGCGACAAGTAAGGGGTGCTCGAACAAATGTTATAGAGGATGGCGCGATGCAAATGCCGAAGGTGACAGTTTTTTTTTTTTTTTTTTTTTCCAACAGCAGCGATTACGTCCCTCGCGAGCTGCGTGCAGCTCGCGCCCGCAAGCGAAAATACTAGTTATACTATATATAGCTGCAAACCCACTCACTGACTGACATCATTGTTCTCCCAGAAGGAGTAGAGATGGACCAAAATGATGTATGGGGGAAGTGTTCAGGGAGTCAATTCCAATTTGGGAAAAATCCGAAATCTTCGAAAACTGCTCCTCATCAGGGACCTCACCTACTGCCAGACGAAACTAAAAGACCGACACCCACCCTGCTTGCGGAATGTGGACGTGCACCCTGGTCGAATCCGATGTGCGGTGAAAAAAATTCAAAATGGCGGAAAACAAGATGGCCGCCATACAAACTTTGACCGACGATATCTCGAAAACTAAAAGCGATAAGTAAGGGGTGCTCGAACAAATGTCATAGAGGATGGCGCGATGCAAATGCCAAAGGTGACAGTTGTTTTTTTTTTTTTTTTTTTTTTTTCAACAGCAGCGATTACGTCCCTCGCGAGCTGCGTGCAGCTCGCGCCCGCAAGCGAAAATACTAGTTATCTACACTAATATTATAAAGAGGAAAACTTTGTTTGTTTGTTTGTACTGAATAGGCTCAAAAACTACTGGACCGATTTTAAAAATTCTTTCACCATTCGAAAGCTACATTATCCACGAGTAACATAGGCTATATTTTATTTTGGAAAAAAATAGGGTTCCGTAAGATATTTGGGTTTTTCGGACACAAGGTGTAAAAAATCAACCAGAAAAGTTACTTATTTTGCGTACGCTGCCTAAACTATAAAAGATAGAACCATAAAATGTTCTAATTAATTGTAGATCTTATAAATATCTACAAAAAAGTCCGCGACACACTATACCCATCTATGTCGAGTGAGGCACAGCAACCATTTTTTTATTTAAAAATCTTGAATTTTTTTTCATCACTAAGAACAGTTTATGGAGATAATATTTGGTCTTTGAATGATTAAAATTGGACGTTTGGTTTGAAGTTATGGCGAAACGGTAATGAATAATGAGGATAGTAGGTACCTACGTGTGCTGGAATGGGACATAGGGTACTTTTTATCTGGGTACCGCGTGAGCGAAGCCGCGGGCGGCTGCTAGTACTATATAAAGCTGCAAACCCACTCACTGACTGACGTCATTGTTCTCCCAGAAGGAGTAGAGATGGGTCAAAATGATGTATGGCGGAAGTGTTCAGGGAGTCAATTCCAATTTGGAAAAAATCCGAAATCTTCGAAAACTGCTCCTCATCAGGGACCTCACCTACTGCCAGACGAAACTAAAAGACCGACACCCACCCTGCTTGCGGAATGTGGACATGCACCCTGGTCGAATCCGATGTGCGGTGAAAAAAATTCAAAATGGCGGAAAACAAGATGGCCGCCATACAAACTTTGACCGACGATATCTCGAAAACTAAAAGCGATAAGTAAGGGGTGCTCGAACAAATGTCGTAGAGGATGGCGCGATGCAAATGCCAAAGGTGACAGTTGTTTGTTTTTTTTTTTTTTTTTTTCAACAGCAGCGATTACGTCCCTCGCGAGCTGCGTGCAGCTCGCGCCCGCAAGCGGAAATACTAGTTATACTATATATAGCTGCAAACCCACTCACTGACTCACTCACTGACAGCATTGTTCTCCCAGAAGGAGTAGAGATGGGTCAAAATGATGTACGGCGGAAGTGTTCAGGGAGTCAATTCCAATTTGGGAAAAATCCGAAATCTTCGAAAACTGCTCCTCATCAGGGACCTCACCTACTGCCAGACGAAACTAAAAGACCGACACCCACCCTGCTTGCGGAATGTGGACATGCACCCTGGTCGAATCCGATGTGCGGTGAAAAAAATTCAAAATGGCGGAAAACAAGATGGCCGCCATACAAACTTTGACCGACAATATCTCGATAACTATAAGCGATAGGCATGGAGTGCTCGAACAAATGTCATAGAGGATGGCGCGGTGCAAATGCCAAAGGTGTCAGTTTTTTTTTTTTTTTTTTTTCAACAGCAGCGATTACGTCCCTCGCGAGCTGCGTGCAGCTCGCGCCCGCAAGCGGAAATACTAGTTTTATACTATATATAGCTGCAAACCCACTCACTGACAGAATTGTTCTGGCGGATGGAGCAGAGATAGGTATAAATAATGTATGGGGGAAGTGTTCAGGGAGTCAATTCCAATTTGGGAAAAATCCGAAATCTTCGTAAACTGCTCCTCATCAGGGACCTCACCTACTGCCAGACGAAACTAAAAGACCAAGATCTCTCCTGCTTGCGGAATGTGGACATGCACCCTGGTCGAATCCGATGTGCGGTGAAAAAAATTCAAAATGGCGGAAAACAAGATGGCCGCCATACAAACTTTGACCGACGATATCTCGATAACTATAATAGATAGGTAAGGTGTGCTCGAACAAATGTCATAGAGGATGGCGCGATGCAAATGCCAAAGGTGACAGTTGTTTTTTTTTTTTTTTTTTTTCAACAGCAGCGATTACGTCCCTCGCGAGCTGCGTGCAGCTCGCGCCCGCAAGCGAAAGACTAGTTATTTATACTATATATAGCTGCAAACCCACTCACTGACTCACTCACTGACAGCATTGTTCTCCCAGAAGGAGTAGAGATGGGTCAAAATGATGTATGGGGGAAGTGTTCAGGGAGTCAATTCCAATTTGGGAAAAATCCGAAATCTTCGAAGACTGCTCCTCATCAGGGACCTCACCTACTGCCAGACGAAACTAAAAGACCGACACCCACCCTGCTTGCGGAATGTGGACATGCACCCTGGTCGAATCCGATGTGCGGTGAAAAAAATTCAAAATGGCGGAAAACAAGATGGCCGCCATACAAACTTTGACCGACGATATCTCGATAACTATAATCGATAGGTATGGAGTGCTCGAACAAATGTCATAGAGGATGGCGCGATGCAAATGCCGAAGGTGACAGTTTTTTTTTTTTTTTTTTTTTTTTTTTCAACAGCAGCGATTACGTCCCTCGCGAGCTGCGTGCAGCTCGCGCCCGCAAGCGAAAATACTAGTTATACTATATACAGCTCGATTACCACTGACTGACTCACTGACTGACTCATTGACATCATTGTTCTCCTAGAAGGAGTCGAGATGGACGATGATGATGTATGGGGGAAATGTTCGGGGAGTCCCGGTGAGTGGGGGAAAAATCCGAAAACCCCCATTTTCCTCCCCCCTCGCCCCCCCCACGTTCGGTCCCCGGATTCTTCCCGACGAGGGCATGTTTTTTTTGTAGATTCGGATAGAGGGTGCTCGAATGAATACAACTTTTTTTAGAACCCCCCCTTTTGCCCCCCCTTTGACCCCCCCTTCTATCGGTTCTCCGAAATGACTCGAGAAATGGGATTTTTTCAAGTGGATTCGTGTAGGGAATAGGCTGGCGAGTAATATTAAATAAAAATTTGACCCCCCTCCCCCCCAATTTTCACCCCCTCTTGCTTGTATCTCCGAAACGGTTTGTCCGATTGGGCTGAAATTTTGGTTCCGAGGGTTTTGAGGGTCGCTGATGCCGAATGTTTTTTTTTTTTTTTTTAATTTTTTTTTCTTTTTCCTCCAGCAGCATTTCCTTCACTCGCGGGCTGCTTGCAGCCCGCGCCCGCAAGCGACCTCCAAGAAACGACATCCTCGCGGGCTGCTTGCAGCCCGCGCCCCCACGCGACCTCTAAGAAACGATATCCTCGCGGGCTGCTTGCAGCCCGCGCCCCCACGCGACCTCCAAGAAACAATACCCTCGCGGGCTGCTTGCAGCCCGCGCCCGCAAGCAAAATACTAGTTATACTATATAAAGCTCGATTACCACTCACTCACTGACTGACTCATTGACATCATTGTTCTCCTAGAAGGAGTCGAGATGGACGATGATGATGTATGGGGGGAATGTTCGGGGAGTCTCGGTGAGTGGGGGAAAAATCCGAAAACCCCCATTTTCCTCCCCCCTCGCCCCCCCCACGTTCGGTGTCCCGATTCTTCCCGACGAGGACATGTTTTTTTTACAGATTCGGATAGAGGGTGCTCGAAGGAATACAACTTTTTTTGGATCCCCCCCTTTCGACCCCCCTTTGACCCCCCCTTCAACTGGTTCTCCGAAATGACTCGTGAAATGGGATTTTTTCAAGTGGATTCGTATAGATAATAGGATGGCGAGTAAAGTTGAATAAAAATTTCCCCCCCTCCCTCCAATTTTCACCCCCCCTTGCTTGTATCTCCGAAACGGTTTGTCCGATTGGGCTGAAATTTTGGTTCCAAGGGTTTTGAGGGTCACCTCAAAGAAACAACCGCCTCGCGGGCTGCTTGCAGCCCGCGCCCGCAAGCGAAATACTAGTTATACTATATAAAGCTCGATTACCACTCACTGACTCACTGACTCATTGACATCATTGTTCTCCCAGAAGGAGACGAGATGGACGATGATGATGTATGGGGGAAATGTTCGATGAGTCCCAGTGAGTATGGGAAAAATCCTAAAACCCCCCTTTTCCTCCCCCCTCGCCCCCCCCACGTTCGGTGTCCCGATTCTTCCCGACGAGGGCATGTTTTTTTTGTAGATTCGGATAGGGGGTGTTTCAAGGAATACAACTTTTTATTCAACCCCCCTTTTTGCCCCCCCTTTGACCCCCCCTTCTATCGGTTCTCCGAAATGACTCGTGAAATGGGATTTTTTCAAGTGGATTCGTATAGGGAATAGGATGTCGAGTAAAGTTAAATAAAAAAAACCCCCCCTCCCCCCCAATTTTCACCCCCTCTTTTACGCATCTCCGAAATTACCCACGATTCGAGATCGCGGTTGGTCGATTCGTATGGAGAATGGGATGGCGAGTAAAATTCCATAAAAAATTTCCCCCCTCCCCCCCAATTTTCACCCCCTCTTGCTTGTATCTCCGAAACGGTTCGTCCGATTGGGCTGAAATTTTGGTTCCAAGGGTTTTGAGGGTCGCTGATGCCACTCGCGGGCTGCTTGCAGCCCGCGCCCGCAAGCGAAAATACTAGTAGATTATATAAAGCTCGATTACCACTGACTCACTCACTGACTCATTGACATCATTGTTCTCCCGGAAGGAGTCGAGATGGATGATGATGATGCATGGGGGAAATGTTTGATGTGTTCCTTCGAGTATGGGAAAAATCTGAAAACCCCCATTTTCCTCCCCCCTCGCCCCCCCCACGTTCGGTGTCCCGATTCTTCCCGACGAGGGTATGTTTTTTTCATAGATTCGGATAGAGGGTGCTCGAAAGAATACAACTCTTTTTGGATCCCCCCCTTTTGCCCCCCCTTTGACCCCCCCTTCTATCGGTTCTCCGAAATGACGCATGATATGGGATTTTTTCAAGTGGATTCGTATAGGGAATGGGATGGCGAGTAAAAAATGTTAAAAAAAAATCCCCCCTCCCCCCAATTTTCACCCCCTCTTGCTTGTATCTCCGAAACGGTAAGTCCGATTGGGCTGAAATTTTGGTTCCAAGGGTTTTGAGGGTCACCTCAAAGAAACAACCTCCTCGCGGGCTGCTTGCAGCCCGCGCCCGCAAGCGAAAATACTAGTTATACTATATAAAGCTCGATTACCACTGACTCACTGACTCATTGACATCATTGTTCTCCCAGAAGGAGTCGAGATGGATGATGATGATGTATGGGGGAAATGTTCGGGGAGTCCCGGTGAGTGGGGGAAAAATCCGAAAACCCCCATTTTCCTCCCCCCTCGCCCCCCCCACGTTCGGTGTCCCGATTCTTCCCGACGAGGGCATGTTTTTTTTACAGATTCGGATAGAGGGTGCTCGAAAGAATACAACTTTTTTTACTCCCCCCCCTTTGGACCCCCCTTTGACCCCCCCTTCTATCGGTTCTCCGAAATGACTCGTGATATGGGATTTTTTCAAGTGGATTCGTATAGATAATAGGATGGCGAGTAAAGTTAAATAAAAATTTGACCCCCCTCCCTCCCAATTTTCACCTCCTCTTTTACGCATCTCCGAAATTACCCACGATACGAGATCGCGGTTGGTCGATTCGTATAGTGAATGGGATGGCGAGTAAAATTCCTTAAAAAAATTCCCCCCTCCCCCCCAATTTTCACCCCCTCTTGCTTGTATCTCCGAAACGGTTCGTCCGATTGGGCTGAAATTTTGGTTCCAAGGGTTTTGCGCGGGCTGCTTGCAGCCCGCGCCCGCAAGCGAAAATACTAGTTATACTATATAAAGCTCGATTACCACTCACTCACTGACTCACTCATTGACATCATTGTTCTCCTGGAAGGAGTCGAGATGGATGATGATGATGTATGGGGGAAATGTTCGGGGAGTCCCGGTGAGTGGGGGAAAAATCCGAAAACCCCCATTTTCCTCCCCTTTAGCCCCCCCCCACGTTCGGTGTCCCGATTCTTCCCGACGAGGGCATGTTTTTTTTATAGATTCGGATAGAGGGTGCTCGAAGGAATACAACTTTTTTTAGAACCCCCCCTTTCGACCCCCTTTGACCCCCCCTTCTAATGGTTCTCCGAAATGACTCGAGAAATGGGATTTTTTCAAGTGGATTCGTGTAGAGAATAAAATAATAAATAAATAAATAAAATGCATTTATTTCGAGAAGTTACACTCATAAAAACCGAACACATACAAAAAAGACTTAATAAATAATAGGTTTGCTGGGAAGGTGTTGCTCCCAGCAGTGCCTTGTATAAGGGCAATCTACCCTGGCGGCTATCATTGCCAGGACGGTGTTGGAGCTGGCCCGCAACCTGCGCACCAGGGACGCGGCTCGCTTGCGCATAGTAGTGTGAAAACAGTCAACCCGCGCCGCCGCGAACATCCCTGATGCGCTGCAGTAGCGGGGCAGCCCCAACACCGCTCTGAGCGCATTGTTATACTGGACGCGGATGGCGCTGTACGTCGCGAGCGTATACTTCGCCCACAGGCTGCACGTGTACAGAGAGGTACAGTATGCTCGAAACAATGTTAGCTTCACCCCCTCTGAGCTACGCGCAAACCTTCGGGCAACCATATTCGCCCGCACCGACAGCGCCCTCCGCTCCCGTTCGATGTCGTCATTGTCTTTGAGGTCGGCAGTAACCACGTGACCTAAGTACTTGAATGCATAAACCCTTTGTAGGTCCACACCGTTCAGACGAACAGGAGGGATGTTATCCAGGCATTTTTTACCGGCCTCAAAGACCATGAACTGACTCTTTTTTGAGTTATACACCAGCCCGTGACCGCTGGCGTATTCCTCACACGTTTTGATGAGCTCCCTCAACCCGCAGACCGATGCACTCAGCAGCACCATATCATCAGCATAACTGAGATTGTTTACAGAAACATCATCAATATAACATCCGATATGGCGACTGCTGAGCGTCCCGACCAATGCGTCTAAGTAGAGATTAAAAAGGGTGGGTGAGGTCAAACCCCCCTGTCTCACTCCACATTCCAACTGATAAGGTTCTGACATTGTGCCCCCCCACCGCACGAAGTTGATCTGGTGCTTGTACCAATATTTAAATATGTTAACCAGTTCAGGTGGTAAGTTTATGCTTTCCAGCTTCTTCCACAGTATATTATAGGATACCAGATCAAATGCTTTAGACAAGTCGAGGAAGCAGGCATATACCGGAGTCCCACGATCTGTGTAGTATCGGACGGTATGCTTAAGACACAGTATTGCACTCTCAGTGGACAGCTTAGGTCGAAACCCAAACTGGTTGTCATGCAAAGTAACATACTGATCTAACTGTGTATTAAGCATACCGTCAAACACCTTAGCAATGATGGTAGCTAGTGATATAGGCCGGTAGTTCGTCTTGTCACCTAGATCTCCAGTCTTGTCTTTCACCACAGGGACTACAATAGTCCTCATCATGTCTGCAGGCAGATATGAGTGACTCACGCACAAAGAGAAGAACATTGCCAATACTCCAGCGATATGAGGACCTGCATGCTGGAGGTGCTCTATGCTAATACCATCGTGACCTGGCGATTTGCCTTTAGAGAGCGTTTTTATAATTTGAGCTACTTTTTTGGCGTTAAATCTATACTGAAGTATTGCCTCATTTGGTATTTCAGCAGTAGGCACCTCCCCCTGCCGGTCCAGTGGTGACTTCACAATAAAATATTCCCTGAAAGTATCAGCAATCGTCTTAGAATCACTCACACCATCCACACTTATAGGTCGACTCGGACGTACATTCGTCTTATTAGTACTCCGCCAAAAACCACGAAAGTTCCCACTTGCGTGCTTCCTAGCCAACTCGTCCATTATAATTTGATCCTGATGGTTTTGGGACCACTTTAAGCGGGATTTAAATTTAAAAATAGGCTGGCGAGTAAATTTAAATAAAAAGTTGACCCCCCTCCCTCCCAATTTTCACCCCCTCTTTTACGCATCTCCGAAATTACCCACGATTCGAGATCGCGATTGGTCGATTCGTATAGAGAATGGGATAACGAGTAAAATTTCATAAAAAAATCCCCCCTCCCCCCCAATTTTCACCCCCTCTTGCTTGTATCTCCGAAACGGTTAGTCCGATTGGGCTGAAATTTTGGTTCAGAGGGTTTTGAGGGTCTCCTCTAAGAAACAACATCCTCGCGGGCTGCTTGCAGCCCGCGCCCGCAAGCGAAAATACTAGTCTATTAATAATTATAGTCTTGTCGGCCAAAGAGTAAAGCAATGTAGAGGGTATTGTCACCATACCAACATTCTTCCAAAATACCATCAAAATATTTAAACAATACAATAAAACATAAATCAAAAACTACCTACTTGAAAAGAAAAGAACGAAAAGCCACCGATACCTAACAATTAATAGACAACAAGTACAAAAGTTATTGAGTTAAACGTGAAAAGGTTAGCATAGAGGTGAGCAGCTTAAACTCTATTTTGCTTGGAAATAAGATGTTTCTTTAGACTATAATATTTAAAAGTATTTAATGACTTTAAGGCACGAATGGGAGGAGGCAGATCATTTCAGCATCGAGAAGCTGCAAACCTAAAAGAACCACGAAAAGATACCAACCTGTGTCTTGGCGTAACAAAAACCTGAGAGCAATACCTATTTGGGTAGCGATGATGATCTTTAGTCCATTTTAACTTTAGGAAAAGATAAGACGGTAGTTTATTGGCAATGATTCCAAACAGGAGAGTAGCTAGGTGGAGTTTTCTTCGCTCTTTCATTTTCAACAGGCAAGATGAATTAAGATATGGAGTAACATGTGTGCGTGGCGGGATATTAAAACAAAAGCGAGCACATGCGTTTTGAACCCGTTGAACGAGCTTCTCTGTTCTGCCCAGCAGACAGGGCCCATAGACCACATCACAGTAATTAAGTTTAGAAAGTATTAGTGACTCACATACTGAGATACGGACTTCTTCACTTAGGTAGGGACGAATTTTATAAAGAGTTCTTATTCGGTAAAAACAGTTACGCAGACATTCAGTAATGTGGCTTTCAAAGCGGAGATCACTGTCCAGTATAACCCCGAGACTTTTTGCTTCAGAAACTCTTTCAACATCCACACTACCAACCTGAATGTTTAGATGAGCGTTAGCAAGCTTAGCAAGCCCCACTCTAGTCCCGAACAGCATGAATTTAGATTTCTTAGGATTGAGCACTAAGGAGGATTTGAGGTAAAACGCTGCTACTAATTTGTTGAATCGTGTTCTCATAGAGGTGAAGAGGAGTCGCCTAGCGCGAGGACTCCGAGTCGGCGAGGAGGGAGCCGTGCTGCACGAAGCCGGCGGCCTGCGCCGAGGTGTGCTTCTGGCTGGAGTTAGTCTCCAGCTTGATGGCCGCTCGTTTCCCCGATCCTTGCACCTTCACCCGCGACCCCGGCGGCTCGCCTGCAACATTACGACCAGCTGCAGACGGACTCCCAATTCTACCTCGCCAATACTTTAATATTATGTCATTGACTTAACTGCCGTCACTTCAACTCACCATAACCACCGCCGTCACTGCAATCATCATCATTATCGTTTTTGGTATTATCATCACCACTATCATCTTTTTTATCATCATTTTTATTGTTTCCATAGTTTTTATCATGATCATCACAGTCGTCCTCGTCCTCGTCCTCGTCCTCGTCCTCGTCCTCGACCTCGTCCCCGTCCTCCTCCCAGTCCTCGACCTCATCCGCGTCCTCGTCCTCGTCCTCGTCCCCGTCCTCGACCTTGAATCCGTCCTCGTCCTCGGTCTCGTCCTTGTCCTCGTCCCCGTCCTCGTCCTCGGTCTCGTCCTTGTCCTCGTCCCCGTCCTCGTCCTCGGTCTCGTCCTTGTCCTCGGTCTCGTCCTTGTCCTCGTCCCCGTCCTCGTCCTCGGGCTCGTCCTTGTCCTCGTCCTCGGTCTCGTCCTTGTCCTCGTCCCCGTCCTCGTCCTCGGTCTCGTCCTTGTCCTCGTCCCCGTCCTCGTCCTCGGTCTCGTCCTTGTCCTCGTCCTCGGTCTCGTCCTTGTCCTCTTCCCCGTCCTCGTCCTCGGTTTCGTCCTTGTCCTCGTCCCCGCACCGGCCGTCGTCGTCGTACTCGCTGTATTTGCTATACTCGCGGTAGTCGCTGTCGCCGTCGCCGCAGCAGCGCGCCGCTCCCTCGCCCGCCAGCATGGCCGCCGCCAGCACACCGCACAGGAACTGCAACACAATCCTACTATTAAACAAAACACTAAGGATATTATAAACGCGAAAGTTTGTATGTATGGATGTTTGTTACTCTTTCACGCAAAAACTACTGATTGGATCTGAATGAAACTTGAAATATACACAGTACATGTGCTGGATTAACATATGGGCTGTTTTTCATCCGGGTACCAGGCGAGCAAGGCCGCAGGCGGCATGTACTATAAACGAATATGTGATATGAATATGAATATGAATATGACGGCCTCAGTGGCGTGGCGAGAGATTGCTCGGCAGAGACGCTCTTGCGTCTCTGCCGAGCAATCTCTGCCGAGCAATCTCTGCCGAGGTTGGCGCGGGTTCGATTCCCGCTGCGGAAGAAATGTTTGCGTGATCTGTAAATATTTGTTCCGGGTGTGGGTGTTGTGGTAGCATGGTTCTCGTAGTTTCTGTGACGCGACCGAGCGGGAGATTACGGGCAGGAAACCACGCTTGGCTATTCTTTTGTAAAATGATCCCTTTACTCATAGTCATGTTTATAAAAGGAGTTGGAGCATTGTTCAGTCCCAAGCATTTTTGTCTTCGGATAATTAATAGTAAGCTTTTTTAAACAATTTTAGTTTTGTTAGAGTTTTAAAGTTATTAACTGAAAAATTATCATCTCGCTTGGGACTTTGTTAAAGAAGCACATCGCCCTTTAAATGATTTGTAAAGTTGATCTAGCCTAATCGTGGGTACAGCGAGTTTATCCTTATTTCTAGTATTAATACTATGATTATCGCTATTTTTCTCAAACTTACTAATATTTTTATGTCCGTATTATCAAGTTTTCGTAAATATATTGACGAGGTTACGTGCCGGTGCACGGTGCACGGAGCCGGTGCACGGTGCAGGGAGCCGGTGCACGGTGCACGGTGCCGGTGCACGGTGCACGGAGCCTGTGCACGGTGCACGGAGCCGGTGCACGGTGCACGGTGCCGGTGCACGGTGCACGGTGCACGGAGCCGGTGCACGGTGCACGGAGCCGGTGCACGGTGCACGGTGCGCGGTGCACGGAGCACGGTGCACGGTGCACGGTGCACGGAGCACGGTGCACGGTGCACGGTGCACGGTGCACGGTGCGCGGTGCACGGTGCACGGAGCCGGTGTCGCAGACTCCCTCGGCCGTGCTCCGACTGCGACCTACGAGCATGTGATCTGCTTCTCCCAGCTATCCCAACGACTCTGACTACCTAGTGGCACCTAGTTCCACCATTAGAAACAAAGTATAATCGGTACAGGAGGTACCTGTCTAGGTCTAGGCTGAAGGTCCGCTCGTGGGAGCAGGCGTGGCGTGCACATGAGCGAACAGAACAGAAGAGAACAGAACAGCTAGTACAGGAAGCAGCGGGTACCAGGTACCAGTAGTACAGCAGGATCAGTAGAGAGAAGGAACAAACAACTCACCAGCAGGGACTTCATGTTCAGCTCGGCGTCGTCGGGCAACCTGCCGCCTTCCTCCGCCCTCGGCCTTTTATACCGAGCCGCCTCTCGCGGCGCACTGCACAGCTCGGCGTGCTGCAGCACAGGGCGATGCAGTCTGCTGGATCTGATGCTGACCTAAACTTAATTAAACTCACAACTCCTCGCACCTACAGCATCAGATCAGATATACACCTCCTATCTCGTGATGGAGTGTCTTGTACCCTTGTAAGGAATCGCTTGAATATAGGTGGTCTATATCCTCGTAGGTAAGAACCAGTCGAGCTACGTCTCGATGGTCAACGTCAGACAGGAAAAGGGCGTGCCTCAAGTAAATATTTCTTCTCTTTATTGCGACTATCTACTATCCAGTACCTAGGTACTGAATCAAGCGTTTTTATGCGGTGTGACCTGTTTTTGAAAGCGATCTATGCGCATAAATTCAGATAGTAAATTTAATACTTTTCATACATACGGCGTACATGCACGACTCCACGCCTCCTGCGCCTGCGCTGGCGTACATGCACGACTCCACGCCTCCTGCGCCTGCGCTGGCTGACATGCATGCTGGCGTACATGCACGACTCCATCCATTTTAGTCGTTTTGTTTTTTTTTTATTTTACTAAGCTGGCACACAAGTGTGCGGCCCGCCTGATGGAAAGCGGTTTCCGCAGCCTATTGACATTTGCAACACCAGAGGTATCACTCACTCGTTGCCAACCCAGAAAAAATCTCTTCACACCCTTTTTGATGAACCCCATGCTCTACTCGTTAGGGAAAACCGCGGAGGAGAGTTCATTCCACAAGCTGAGCGGCCGCGGGAGGAAGCTCTTTTGGAATCGCACAGGACGAGGCCATTTTGGTTCCAATGTGTGAGGATGAACTCCCAGTCGATGGCGAGAGGTGCGATGATAAAAAGTAGCCGTGGGCATTAACTTAAACAATTCCTCAGAACACTGTCCGTTGTACAAGCGATAGAACTCACACAAGGAGGCAAAGTCTCTCCTTAGACTTAGGGGCTCTAAACCGCTTGTGAGTTCAGGATCGTCGATAATTCTAACGGCACGCTTCTAAACCCAGTCAAATCAAAAGGCCCTAGCTGGTATCCAGGCGCTCCCGCCCAAAGACGACAGCAGTACTCCATATGGGGCTGAACTTGCGACTTATAAAGTTTCAGTCTTTGCCTCGACGTGAAGTACTGCTTCGCTCTATTGAGCACACCAAGCTTTTTGGATGCCAGCTTAACCTTATCTTCCAAGTGACTACGGAACTGAACGTCGCTAGAAATATCAACACCAAGGATCTCGATGCTCTTCATGATGTTGAGGGACAAGTCCTGGAACTGCGGAGCCACAGCAAATAGGATTTTCTTAGCGATGAACACGCAGGCTTGTGTCTTAGTGTCTTAGTGGGGTTGAAGTGGACTAGGTTTAGTCGTAATCGGAGACACTGTTTAGTGTAATGACTTTTCTGAAACACGGACCGAGAGATATTTGCACGGCCCGTGTAATTGGCGTCCCCAGTGCTGTCACATGCATAGCAATTAATGCCATCTATAGATGCAAGTCATTGATATTGCTTTTTATTATGTTAGTAAATAATATTTTTTTTAATTCCCAATAGGCAGGGAAGTCCTTCGTCTGTCGATACCTATGCCGAACCTTGTTATTGCGTTCAATAGAAGTTTTCTCGAAGAAAATCTTTTCACCTTCCCAGACTCTAAAGAGCTTCCTTTGTAGGCATGGACGACTGACAGAAGTTACCCTCAGCAGTTTTGGCAAGAGAGAAACAAGCGCGACTCCCGGAGGGTAGACTTGACAGCCTCTTGCCGATTCTGCCAACGAGCTCGAACTTAGCCTTGGCAATCATGCGCTCACTGAACCTTGAGGCAGCGTTAAGTTTGCGTTTCGCAACAGAGGTGTTAGGGTCCTGATTACTCCTGGCCACGGTCCAAGCCTCATACAAAGTTTGCATATTATTAAATATAATAATGTTTATTTTTTATTTCAGATAATGTATTTTTAGGTAAAAAGGGTCTGATTCATTAAAAAAAATAAACCACAGGCTTATCTAAACATTAACAATCAATTTAATCAAAATTAAACAAAACAACTACAATCAGATTGGACCACACACATTGAAAATGATCTAGATTACACATGAAAATGACAAAACCAAAACACGCGTTCTTCACACCGAAACCACACAAAAACAATAAAACTCTACTGTCCATGAGATGTTGCACTGTCGAGCACCACGAGCGAAGTGACCGCAAGCCTCGGTACGGCCCGCTATTTATAGGCGTTCGCCTCGTCGTTTGCCTCCTGGTGGGGAAGTTGCTAATAGTATAATATATTATAGGTAGGTATTTCTCTAGATTTTTTTCCAATAATGTAACTGCCGTCCTTGTCTTTTTAAAGTTTTGTCCTGTCCATCCAAAGGTTGTCTGGAAGAGATCGCTATTAGCGATAAGGCCACCCATTGTATGACGCATATTTATATACCTATTTTGTTTTAATTAAGTTTTTTTTTACCATGTTTTCTTGTGTTTTACAATAAAGATATATTGTATTGTATTGTTTAATTTATTTTCAAAAAAAAAAGGGATCCGTAATAAAATTGCAATATTGTAACCCAAGGTAGAAAACTCAAAATTGTTTTTGCCGTACGCTGCCAAAACTATTAATGATAGAATAAAATAATGTACTACAGGTTTATAGGTCTTAGTAATGTCTACAAAAAAGTCCGAAAGACAACATATCCATGTATTTTAGATAAGTTACAACAGGTTTTGCGTTCTAAAATTTAATTTCAATGCAGGTAGGAATAAAGGTTGGTTTCATTCGCGTCATGGTATGAACACTTATTGTAATATCCCCTGAAGCAACACACTTCACTGACGGCAGTCAGTCTCTGATTGATGTTATCTGTACAGATGCACGTGGCGTGGGGTAACTCTTAAGCACACGCCAGATCTGGGAGGTCACGCTGTGCTCTTAGCAGAGTTTAATATTAAAAAAGATAAAGTCTCTCCTCGCCTTATTACATACAGACCTATTAAAAATATACTGTTCGATTTATTCGATAAGGATGTTGATATTGTGCCTTGGAAATACTTTGTAGCTGAAACTGATGTCAACAAACTTGTTGATTTTTTTACGAACGCCGTCCCCGGGGAACAAAATGATAACTACAAAAACACAACTTTCCAGGAAAAATAAAAACCATGTTTTCATTGATAACTTCGTAAATACTGGACGTAGACAGATGATTCTTAGCTTAAAGCAATGCTTATTTTTTATGCATTCGAAATGTTTTAATGACATACGTGTAAGATACGCTGTAATAGAGATATTTCAAAAATAACAAGTTAGTCAAAATTAATGATCGTCCAAGTTGTATAATGTCGATTATCATTTTATTCCATGTATTTTCTATCCAAATCCATTTTCTATCCATATTGCACTACTCTTCTATTATTTTATTCTACGCTTTGTTAGGGTAGAAGTGGTGAGGATAATAGTTAAGTATAATCTTATTCTCGTGTATAGTTGTCTAACTTTATTTTGATAAGTGCTATTAGAGAAAACTATTGTAGTAGTGAACAACTATTGCTTTATTCTTTTAAAGATGTTTTCGAGTGCTTGTTAGCTAACAAAGCTCTTCAAAATTATTTTATCATATTAAAACAGGGTTACTATGCCTTAAAAATAAAATAATATTAAAAAATCAACCATAATTATCTTTTAAACCGAAACAAACGGTCAGCTACGTTGAGAAACTTTCAACTTCTAGATTAGCCTTGGTTTTTTATATGAAAACTATGAAAAATCAGGCATTAAATCACATAGAAACATTAGTCTTGCTCTTATTTTTAAAATAAACGTGCTTCACTTAAATAAAACAACTTAAAAACAAAACAACAGTATTCTTAATATACCTCACTTAATAGTATTCCTACAATTTCTCTGCTGGACTGGGAGTAAAGAAAAAACATATAATGCGTCCAGCTGCTTCTCTCCCCGAGCATGTCGTAAAAGTCGACTAAGGGATAGTATCCTCCAACATGATGAGATACAATAAGCAAGTATTCCCAAGGAGGGTTGACGTCAGGCAGGCGGCCGGTCATAAAACACCTTAGCCAAAACTTCCGTTCCCTTGGTGGCCGTTGGGCCGGAACGGACGAGAAAGGAGTGCATGCGGCGGAGAAGCGAATGTTGAGATGGATGTGTGGAGTGATAAGGATAGATAAAATAAGGAATGAGTATATTAGAAGAAGTCTGAGAGTGGCGCCGGTGACGGGAAAGATGAGGAGTAATAGGTTAGCGTAGTATGGGCATATTATGAGAAGAGATGAATGTTATGTGACGAGAAGAGTGTTGGGTATGAATGTGGATGGATACAGGGGTAGAGGTAGCCAAAGAAAAGATGGATGGACTGTGTGGAAGATGACATGAGTAAGAAAGGAGTGAGTACTGAGATGACGAATGATTGAGGGAAATTAAAGAAGATCACAAGATATTATTTTGATTGGTATGTAAATGAATAGGTTTATTTATACTTAAATTAAATATTTGTCTTGTCTCGTTTTGTACATGTACGTACCCGCTATCTAAATTCCACTTGTCTCTAGCCTCAAAGGTTTGCTGGAAGAGAACTCTTCGTAGGGTTAAGCTCACCTTTATACATGTTCTTACTTTATGTCTGTGTTTTATGTGATTTTATATCTTACTTCTTACTTATATTATAAATGCGAAAGTTTGTGAGTTTGTATGTTTGTTCCTCAATCACGCCTAAACGGCTGAACGGATTTGAATGAAACTTGGAATATACATAGTACATGTACTGGATTAACATATAGGCTATTTTTATCCGGGTACCACGCGAGCGAAGCCGCGGGCGGCAGCTAGTGTGCCATAAAGAATTAAGAATCACATGTTGTGCCGACCCCACATGACGTGAGAAAAGGGTAGGAAGATGATGATGATGAATTAGTCTTGATCATCCTCCGTGTCACCATCATTGCTTTCAGGGCTCGTGACATGAGTCAGGGACTCGTATGTATGTATGTACTTATGTATGTATGTATGTTCGTATGAGCTAGTGGCCAACTCTAGTGACGGAGTTTTTAGGCCGCCTAAAGGACTCCGTCATGGATTAACGACTTAAAAGCCGGGACCGACTGTTCAACGTGCCCTCCGAAGCACGGAAGCGCTCAGCTCGTAATGCCACTTGCGGCCACCCATCCCAATTTGTGACCGCGCACAACGTTGCTTAACTTTAACGATCAATCAAGAACGCCTAAGCAAGCGACGCCGCGAGCGCTTCAAAGGGACTCATAAAATAAATTAATAAATGAATTGCCCTGAATGGAAAACCCTCACTTCCATTAGGTACTTGGGTCCATAATATTTTCTGACTCTCCTCGTCTTTTACCCAGTTCCTCTAATCTAATTAATATCTGCTGTTTCAACTAATTACCGTCAAATCCATGCTAAAGAAGAGTATGGCAATATGATTTATGTTTAGCTGCGTAAGATTAATTTTTACTAACAAGATTTTATACAAAACGTGTGGACGAGCTTTGACGAGAACAAAACGATAACTGCGATTGTCATTATCTAGACGAATACTTTTTACGAGAACATGATTTTATGACTCACTGTCTACTAACAGTTGTGAATACATTTTGATAATTATAGTACAACTTTATTCTTGTAACTTCAGGCATGGGTAGAATTCTCGAATAGTATTGTAATATTTTGTAACTCCGTAAATAACTGTAGGAAATTTACGAAAAATTTTGAGCAGATGCATTAGCACCCTGAGATCTCAAATAGCATAACACTACAACTAAGATAACGGCAGTTACCATTTGGTTCCCCGGGGACGCGGACGGCGAGAAGTATACTTATGCTTTTTGATCTGCATGCCCCACTTAAAACTATCAAGTTTAAAGAGTCTACTTGTCCATGGAGTACAGACACCGTGAAAGATATGATTAAAGCTCGGGATGGATATTATAGGAAACACAAATCGCTAACTAAGGTTAAATCCACCAAAGCTTCATCCATGAAAGATTGTTACAAGAAGATGAAGCAAATTGTCATAGCAGCAATACATAGTGATAAAAAAAGCTTATTTTTCACAAAATATAAATGAAAATATAAAATATCCTAAGAAACTTTGGAAGAATCTAAAAAACACTATTGTACCAGATAAAAACAAATCAGATGAGCTTCCGCAGCAATTTGATAACGCCGATTTGATAAACTCCCACTTTCTGACAGTTCCTGGTGCAGGCAATGTGGCTATATCCCAACTGACATGTTTTGAGTACCACAGGTTCGGCCGGGAGACTTTTTCTTTACAAACTATCAGCAGTGATACTGTGATGACAATAATACGTGGACTGAAGTCAAATGCGCAAGGCATTGATGGCATATCATTAGCCATGTTGCAGTTGACAATGCCTCAATCTATAGACGCCATCACTGCCATAGTCAATAGGTCTATTGCAAGCGGAGTCTTCCCGGAGTCCTGGAAGGTGGCCGTTGTTAAACCTTTGCCCAAAACAAGTAACCCTATTTCTGCACAAGACTTGCGTCTGATTAGCATTTTACCGTGTATATCGAAAGTACTTGAGCGGGCAGTGTGCATGCAGGTAACTAAGTTCTTGGAAAACAATGGCATCTTACCTCCACATCAGTCTGGCTTTCGAAAGGGACACAGCACTGCAACTGCCCTACTTGATGTTGTAGATAACCTGCTTGATGCCCAGAATAAGGGTTTGGTCAGCATACTTGTGCTGCTAGATTTCTCAAGAGCATTTGACTCTATTAATGTATCTTTGCTGCTGTCAAAGCTTGTGAACCCAATACAGTAAATTGGTTCCATAGTTACCTTGAAAATAGGCAACAGCTTGTTGAACTGTCTAAGTCTGATTGGGTAACTGCACAGGCGGTGAGCAGCAGCGCACGCCTACTACTACTACGTAGGTAGAGGGGTGGGTAACTGCACAGGCGGTGAGCAGCAGCGCACGCCTACTACTACTACGTAGGTAGAGTGGTGGGTAACTGCACAGGCGGTGAGCAGCAGCGCACGCCTACTACTACTACGTAGGTAGAGGGGTGGGTAACTGCACAGGCGGTGAGCAGCAGCGCACGCCTACTACTACTACGTAGGTAGAGGGGTGGGTAACTGCACAGGCGGTGAGCAGCAGCGCACGCCTACTACTACTACGTAGGTAGAGGGGTGGGTAACTGCACAGGCGGTGAGCAGCAGGCAGCGCCCACGGCTCTCGTAACACTGGCGCACCGCTGTACCTCTCGCTTGCTCGAGACTGTGTTACTGTATTAGTTACATCTAATACTAACACTACACTTATCTGAATAAATTATTTCATCAGCAAGACTATTTATTTCTAAGCAAATTCCATTTTAATTCATTCGAATCCGATATTTAGTTTAGAAGTTATCACTAGTATGAGTTCGAGCGTTCTCTGCAATACCGCCGCCACAGAATAGATAACAGTTAGTTTGACTCCGTAGAGTGGGAGTGGGTGTTGCCGAGGTGCGGGAGGGGGGGGTGGGTACGTCTATGAGTAAGTAAAGTACCCGCGCGGCTCAGACGCGGTGTCGGCTGCTTACTTACGCAGCGGACGTAGGTAACTTTTTATCCCGATTTTTTTCCAATGAATCGACTTTTACGCGGGTGAAACCGCGGGGCGCAGCTAGTTCATTATAAAAGGGTTTGAAGAGGGGTTGAGAGGAGTCACTGCGCCGGCAATAGGAACGACTGAGTGCAGTGACATTTCAGCACAATGGTGCACAGGTGGTGTGGTTAGTTGTTACGGCAGTTGGAAAGGCCCCCGGCCGGGACCACTCCGGTTTCCTCCTCCGGCACGACCAACTACTCCAAGGATTATGCGCGAGGCGGCGGATCAGCCTTCCAGGGCGGAGATTAAGCGATTCCTAGGGTCGAGACCCCTACAGCCTGCGGCCAGCCAGCGGTTAGCTCTTTTACCGGGTCTCTCTAACCGCCGCAACAACACGCCACGCCTGCAGCACCCGGAGGCGATATTGCACCGCCAGCACAGCCCTCCTCACGGAGCTGGCGACCTCACTCACCGCAGGAACACGACACCTCGTTAAGGCGTTACTTGGCGATCTTCTATAAGGTGGAGGTACTTCCCCAGTCGGGCAGCTCCAAACTTAGAACGGGAGAACCCGTTATGCCCTACCTCTGGTCTGTTGAAACGTGATGTTTGACAAAGTCTATTTTGCGAGAATCTCGAGATCACTTGAGCGAGATGCCACTTCAGTTTCAAATACGAGTCTTAGATATCCGAGCAGGCAGGTGCAGCTGGTGCACCTGGTGCTACTGGTGCAGCAGGTGCAACTGGTGCAACTGGTGCACAGGCACCTGTTTCCAGTTTTATTGATGGTGCTAAGTTTCGTCGGATAAAAAAAAAAACAGGGATAATAATTGTTGAATCATGTTGTAATAGAGGTGAAGAGACGCGCGTCGCGAGCGCCTAGCTCGATGACTGCAAGGCGGCGGACATGGTGCCTTGTTCCAGGGAGCCGGCGGCCTTCCCCGAGGTGCAGTTCTTGCTGGCTTTAGTCTCCATGTTCATGGCCAAACGACGCCCCGATCCCGCCATGCCACCGGTCGTTCCCGACAGGAAGTCTGCAACATTACGACAACATTACCTACGGCACCACATCAGCAGCTGCAGATGGACTCCCAATTCTACCTCGCCAATACTTTTTTTATGTCAATGACTTAGCTACCATCACTTTAACTCACCAATAGTATCACCGTCACTGCCATCATCATTATTATTATTGGATTTGGTATTATTACAACCACAATTATCATTTTGATTATTAGAAGTATTATTGTATTCGGTATTGGTATCATCGTCATCTTTTTTATCGTTTTCGGTATTATCAACACCACAATCATCTTCACCATAATCATCTTTTTTATCGTTTTCGGTATTATCACCACCACAATCATCTTCACCATAATCATCTTTTTTATCGGTTTCATTATCACCACCACAATAATCTTCACCATAATCATCTTTTTTATCGGTTTCGATATTATCATTATCACATTCATCATTTTTATCATTATAATCATCATCACAGTCGTAATTGTTAGCCTCATCGTCATCCTTGTCGTCATAACTGCATTTGTTATCTTCCTCATTCACGTCCTTGTTCTCGTCATCGCACTGGCCGTCGTTGTCGTACTCGCTGTAGTCGCTGTAGTCTCTGAAGTCGTCGTACTCGCTGTATTCGCAGTAGTCGCTGTTGTCGCTGTTGTCGCTGTTGTCGCTGTTGTCGCTGTTGTCGCTGTTGTCGTCGTCGCTGCAGCAGCGCGCCGCTCCCTCGCCCGCCAGCATGGCCGCCGCCAGCACACCGCACAGGAACTGCAACACAATCCTACTATTAAACAAAACAAAGTCAGAGTCAAAGTATTTTTTTTTATTCCATAAGATCACGGGGATCACTTGGACACGTCTTAAATCTACGTTGCATTTACACCTGTTCGTAACGCGACCAAGCGTGGAAGATACAGGCAAGAAACCACGCTTGGCTAGTTTTTGGAAAATGATCCCTTTTCAATCATGTGCTTAAAAGGAATTGGTGCATTATTCAGTCCCGAGCATTTTTTCCTTCTATTTATTCGGATATTTAGTAAAAATAAAATAAAATAAGCTGTATTTTTTCCTATACATATAAACTATTTACAAACAAAAATGCTAATTTTTTAACTTAATTTAAATTTAAAACTATATAAACTAAAAATAACTATAGATATTAGGTGATTAGTGTATAAGACTAAAGCCTCCTCCAAGTTCGTACAGTGCTTCCTATCTCTGGCTAATCTTGACCTTTTCTTTCCAGCCACTTTTGTGATATCGTCGTTCCACCTTTGTTTGGTCTTACCCGCTAGCGCTTCTTGTCTCTTGGGAGTAGTTGTAGTTATTTGGGGACATCTGTTTGGATCTATCGCTATAAGTGGCCAGCCCATTTCCATTTAAGTCTTAGAATCTGTTGGGCAGCATCTTTAGCTTTTGTTCTTTTCCTTATAGAGGTAGGTGTTTTTGAATCGATCTCTTGTTCTGATTCCCATGTAACTTCTCACTATAGCTCTTTGGCAGATTCTAAGCCTTTCTAGTTGTTTTTAGTAAGTGGTTAGTTTTTAGCAGTGGGTATTTTATTTTATTTGTCATATCTTTGGGTTTGTCTTGATTCACCTCTAGTTCTACGGGTTTGCTCTGCGCATTGAGGGACTCTGTCATAATATTGCAGTTCGGCCGGTTTTTCGGTGAGTATAACTATGTCGTCTGCGAATCTCAGGTGGTTAAGATAATTTCCATCCATCTTTATAAATATCCATGTTGTTCCAATTCAGCTTTCTAAAGGCATGTTCCAGGACAGACAGAGATATAAAAAGTAGCGGGGAGAGTAGATCGCCTTGTTTCACACCTCGTTCTATTTTGAATGTTGAGTCTGCGGTCTCCATCTTTACTTGGGCTGTACTGTTTTATAAATTTATTTGATTAAATCAATGTAATCAAGGTTAACTCCCTACTCTGTCAAAGATTGCCATTATCAACTCGGTGTCATGCGATATAGATGCTTTAGGGTAGTCGATGAAGCCTAAGTACAGAGGATTGTCGTACTCTATGTATTTCTCTACTATCTGTTTTAGGGTGTGAATGTGTTCGACGGTCGAGAAGTTGCCTGTTCAACGCTGGCTCTCTTATTCTATCAGTTTTGATATTCAACGCAGAAGTGACGATGTAAACACTTTATAAAGACATGACATCAAACTGATAGGCCTATAATTCTTAATTAGCTTAGGGTCTCCTTTTTTATACAGTAGCACTGTTTCTGATGGGATCATTGATTTGGTATTATGTACTTTCTCTTGTAGAATTATATTAAATAGATTTGTAAGAGGTTCGGTTAGTTTAGTTTTGCGAGTCTAAATGGCTTCCAGTTTGCTAAAGCAATTGTTGTTCAAAATATAAAATCGTCTTTTTTTGTATTTACGGTTCTTAACACAATCATCACAAAGAAATAAAAGGGTTTTACTTTTTTCTATGTTTGTAATGAAATAAACGTTAATTTAGTTGCCCGTGCCCGTGTCCGTGTCCGTGCCCGTGCCCATGCCCGTGCCCGTGCCTGTGCCCGTGCTCCGACCTACGAGCATGTAATCTGCTTCTCCCAGCTATCCCAACGACTCTGACTACCTAGTGGCACCTAGTTCCACCATTAGAAACAAAGTATAATCGGTACAGGAGGTACCTGTCTAGGTCTAGGCTGAAGGTCCGCTCGCGGGAGCAGGCGTGGCGTGCACATGAGCGAACAGAACAGAAGAGAACAGAACAGCTAGTACAGGAAGCAGCGGGTACCAGGTACCAGTAGTACAGCAGGATCAGTAGAGAGAAGGAACAAACAACTCACCAGCAGGGACTTCATGTTGAGCTCGGCGTCGTCGGGCAACCTGCCGCCTTCCTCCGCCCTCGGCCTTTTATACCGAGCCGCCTCTCGCGGCGCACTGCACAGCTCGGCGTGCTGCAGCACAGGGCGATGCAGTCTGCTGGATCTGATGCTGACCTAAACTTAATTAAACTCTCAGTAGGTACCACAAGTCCTCGCACCTACAGCATCAGATACACACCTCCTAGCTCGTGATGGAGTGTCTCGTACCCTTGTAAGGAATCGCTTGAATATAGGTGGTCTATATCCTCGTAGGTAAGAACCAGTCGAGCTACGTCTCGATGGTCAACGTCAGACAGGAAAAGGGCGTGCCTCAAGTAAATATTTCTTCTCTTTATTGCGACTATCTACTATCCAGTACCTAGGTACTGAATCAAGCGTTTTTATGCGGTGTGACCTGTTTTTGAAAGCGATCTATGCGCATAAATTCAGATAGGAAATTAAATACCTTTCTAGTAAACAAAAAAGTAGCTATCTATTTTATTGTTTCATCCACCGAGTACTTACTACCGAGTACTTCGCCAACTTTGCGAGAAATATAGACGAGTGCGCAAAAACTTGAATATGGTTTTCGTTGACCTGGAGAAGGCATACGACAGGGTGCCCCGTGAGGTTCTGTGGTGGGCAATGAAAGAGAAGGGAGTGCCTGGGAAGTACGTGCTATGTATGACAGAGCGAATACACATGTCCGGTCCGAGGCCGGTGTTACCGATAAGTTCAATGTGGCTGTAGGCTTGCACCAGGGCTCGGCTTTGAGCCCTTATTTGTTCCTCCTGGTAATGGATGCGTTGGCATCAGACATACAGGAGGAGGCACCCTGGTGCATGCTATTCGCCGACGACATTGTTCTTATCGGAGATAATGCGCTTGAGATCCAGGGTAGACTGGAAAAATGGCAAGAGAAGCTGGAGAGGGTCGGACTGAAGATCAGCAGAACAAAAACCGAGCACCTGTTTTGCGACTTCGATGGTCCATCCAGTTTCTCACCCATTGCCTTAGACGGTGTATCCCTCCCAGTCTGCTCCGACTTCCGATACCTCGCCTCATTGATCCAGAACGACGGCGATATAGACCGGGATGTGAAAAATATAATAAATGCGGGATGGATGAAATTGCGGCAGGTCACTGGGACAACGTGCGATCCAAGAATGCCCCATAAAATTAAGAGGAAAATTTACAAATCAATCGTAAGACCTGTCGTAATGTATGGATCAGAATGTTGGGCAACCAAAGCGATGGATGAAAGAAGACTGCATGCAACGGAGATGAGAATATTAAGATGTATCTGTGGAGTGACGAGAATAGATAAGATACGGAATGAATATATTAGAGGAAGTTTGAAAGTAGCGCCTGTGACGGAAAAGTTGAGGAGCAATAGATTAGCATGGTGTGGGCATGTCATGCGGAGGGATGAATGTCATGTGACGAGAAGAATGTTAGATATCGTAGAACAAATCAGCGCGAATCAATTGAATTATTAATCTCTGACCTTAATAGCAAATATGAGGATTTAATTAGTTTAAAAAAATAATAATTTTATTCTGACATAATTTTTAATAGTAAAAACAAATGTAAGTCCATGTGGCGCGTTGTAAACTCTGAGAGGGGAAAATACAACTCTAGCTCATTAGACTCCACGGACGACATTCTGGATGAAAATGGAAGAGCATTTCCGCCTAAAAAAGAGGCTGTGGATACGATGAACTCTAGGTTTGTAAGGGCTGCGGCAGCTTGTGGTGCGCCGAAGGCAAACATGTCGTGGGTTCGAGATACCCTCGGGTCCTCGAGACCACCAGCTGATCGCTCCCTGCGACTGTCCCTACTTACTCCAGATGAAATACTACTAATTATTACTAAACGGATACCCGCTAAGCCATCTAAAGACGTATTTTTTTCATTTCTATGAAGCTCCTGTCTATGGTGGCGTGCCCTACAGCTCCTGTCTTGGCAGACCTCTTTAACTATGGTGGCGTGCCCTACAGCTCCTGTCTTGGCAGACCCCTTTAACTATGGTGGCGTGCCCTACAGCTCCTGTCTTGGCAGACCCCTTTAACTATGGTGGCGTGCCCTACAGCTCCTGTCTTGGCAGACCCCTTTAACTATGGTGGCGTGCCCTACAGCTCCTGTCTTGGCAGACCCCTTTAACTATGGTGGCGTGCCCTACAGCTCCTGTCTTGGCAGACCCCTTTAACTATGGTGGCGTGCCCTACAGCTCCTGTCTTGGCAGACCCCTTTAACTATGGTGGCGTGCCCTACAGCTCCTGTCTTGGCAGACCCCTTTAACTATGGTGGCGTGCCCTACAGCTCCTGTCTTGGCAGACCCCTTTAACTATGGTGGCGTGCCCTACAGCTCCTGTCTTGGCAGACCCCTTTAACTATGGTGGCGTGCCCTACAGCTCCTGTCTTGGCAGACCCCTTTAACTATGGTGGCGTGCCCTACAGCTCCTGTCTTGGCAGACCCCTTTAACTATGGTGGCGTGCCCTACAGCTCCTGTCTTGGCAGACCCCTTTAACTATGGTGGCGTGCCCTACAGCTCCTGTCTTGGCAGACCTCTTTAACTAGTGCCTGAGGAGTGGAACATTCCCAGCTTGTCTTAAGCTCAGTAAGGCGTCTCCCATATTCAAGGGGAAAGGGACAAGAGCAGATATGGACTCATATAGACCTGTGTCGATTATACCAGCGATAGCCAAAATACTCGAAAATGGAATAAGTTCACGACTCACATCTTTCTTTCGTGGACTTCTTTTTCTTCCGTTGCACCTTGGTGAAACCCTCGTCCCCACACCGAGTCTTTTCAGCCTGCACAGCGCTGACAACAATACAATATGATACGATACAATACAATACAATACAATAATTTATTGGTAACACCGAGTTACAGGTCAGTATTTATAGTGTAGGTACATACAATAGGTACCTAGGTATATAAAAAAATATTTATTTTTATTTTTATTTATTCATTTAAACTTACATTCTATCTTAACAGGCTAACCTAATGCAATAGTGTAGCTTAATTATAATAAATTCATCTATAATTAAATAAAATAAAAAATAATGTCAAATTAAATACAAACTAATGTCAAATTACTTACAATAACATAAAATAAATAATGTAGCCTTTGCGCGCGGCAATTAAATAAATAAATAAATAAATACCTCCTTATATAATTAAGGACTGTCGGGTGGTTTTCGAGAAGCCGTTGTTGCACATTTTTAACCTGTGTCTTAGGGAATGTCACTATCCGGACAGGTGGAAAACGACCAGAGTCATTCCGGTACCTAAAGGAGGGGGGGGGGTCCGATGTGAGCGGATACCGACCTGTCGCCGTGCTGTCGGCGTTCGCTAAAGTGTTTGAATCGGTCTTACACAAACGTATCTACTCTCAAGTGAGTGCGCGACTGACGGACGCACAACACGGCTTTCGGCCTAGTCGAAGTACGGGGAGTAACCTGCTATCGTTCGTATCACACCTAATGCCAGCCGTCGATGCCGGGGGACAGGTAGACTCCGCGTACTTCGACTTCCAAAAGGCGTTCGATACGGTAGATAATGATTTATTGCTCTCGAAATTCTCCGCTATCGGATTCACACCCCATCTCCTCGAGTTCTTTGCGAGTTACCTTGGTGAGCGCCGACAGTACGTTGAGTATGCGGGTTACCATTCAAAACCCTATTACACTTATTCAGGGGTGAGTCAGGGGAGTAATCTCGGTCCTCTTGAGTTTATTATTATGATAAACGACTTACCAGAGGTCGTTAAGGAAGCAAAGTGCTTGCTTTTCGCGGACGACTTAAAGGTATTTCTCACGGTGACCGACACTTCAGACTGTGAGCGTCTCCAGCGGGATATAGATAGAGTAGTCCAATGGAGTGAATCCAACCGGCTGCGTTTTAACGTGGCTAAGTGCTGCATGGTGAGCTACAGCCGTGCGCGTGCGCCGCTGCAGTACAAGTATGAGGTCGAGGGCGCGGTCATGCCGCGGGCGACGCGTGTGCGTGACCTGGGCCTTGAAATGGTATCGGACCTAACGTTTCGTCATCATATCGTTAGTATATGCGCTAAATCTTTCAGAAATCTGGGTTTTGTTCTAAGACAAAGTACGAACTTCAAAAACGTGTACATAACCAAGATCTTATACAATGCACTCGTAAGGAGTCATTTAGAAACCAACGCTATTATATGGAATCCCCACGAAGCTAAGTATAAGTCAATGGTGGAAAAGATCCAGAATAAATTTACACGTTTTTTATACATGAAAGAGTACGGCGTGTACCCTTTCTACCCGCTGATGTACCCGAGTCTGTTCGTAGTGGGTATGGTCGGGTACTGCAGGCTGTCGGTCAGGCGGGATGTGGCGCTGGTCAAGTACGTGGTGAGAGTGGCGCGCGGCCTGGTGCACCACCCGGAGGTGCTGGCGGCGCTGCGGCTGCGCGCGCCCGACGACTACGCGGCCGCGCGCCGCCGCCCTGCCTTGCTCAGCCATCCCCAGTTTCGAACTAACTTACTTAAGCTTGCCCCAATGTCACGAGCCATCCGTTTGATTAATTTTCTTTCGGAGAACAATATAGATATTTTTTTTCACAACCTGCCGAAACTCATGGAGATAGCGCAGGTAGTATTAGAGAAATAGTTTTATTTAGTAAGTTAAGTTTAAGTAGTTAAATAGGTTCATAACCTATTAATTTTAAGTTTACTTTCTTTCTTTGTTTTATGTGTAACAACATCGCTTTGGATCGCATTTTCTGTTATGGTGTTGTTATTGTTGTTGAATAAATAAATAAATAAATAAATAAATAAATTCATTGAGTGAAACGTGGAACACGTCTACTTTCTCTGGCTAGACTACTAGGTTAAGCGTGTGCAGTTGTGCGGCGCGCGTCAGAGGCGCTTCAGCCAGCAAGTTGGTTCTGGCTCGCGGCACGGCACGCTGAGCAGGCGCGGCCGCCTGCGTCGCCGCACGCCCTCGTCGGGCACGCACACGCACACGCACACGCACACGCACACGCACACGCACACGCACACGCACACGCACACGCACACGCACAGCGCAACCTTTCCAGTATACTCGGATTAGTGATGTCACCTCGGAGCACTCTTGTCACATAAACACTCAGCGCCAGATCCCGCCGAGCTTCCAGCTTGTTATATCCAACCATGCCTAGAACGAACAAGGTTGGATACATCAACGGATACAAGGGATAGACGCCGTACCGTTTCCAGTAAAGGAACCGAGTGAACTTGTTCTGTACGCGCTCCATCATGAGACTATACTTAGTTTCATGAGGAGCCCGCACAGGCACATTGCACTCTAGATGGCTCCTGACCAGTGCATCGTACAGAGCTGTTAGTGCTCTCATGTTTGTGAAAGTATTGGCGCGACGTAGCACAAACCCGAGATTTCGAAATGCTTTTTTGCAAACACTAACAGCCTGCTCTCTAAATCTCAACTGAGAATCCATGTAAACTCCCAGATCCCTTACAAAGTCGACGCGCTTCAACGATGTCTGATCTATTTTGTATTTGTAGTGGAGAGGTGTTTTGGCTCTGCTTAACGTTAAAATTGAACATTTATCAACGTTAAACTGTAGTTTGTTCCTCTGGCTCCACACAAATACCCTATCCACGTCTTGCTGAAGGCGTATGCAGTCTCCTTCATCTCGTACAGGCAACAGCATCTTTAGGTCATCCGCGAAAAGAAGGCATTTAGCTTCCCTGACCACTTCTGGTAGATAATTGTCAATAGCCCTAAATCTTGTATACTAACATAATTAAAAAGGCTCGCAGCGGACCAGGTTCTTCCCCTTGGCTGGTTGTCGCTCAGGTTGAGGGGCGCGGGCGACAACAGCGGCAAAGTCGCGTTTAGGGGTAGAAGCGACCTGCGACTTCTCTGCCGGGGCGACGGGCTCACTCGCGGCGCCGACGGCGATGCGACCGGGTCGTTGAAACCGCCGACGGATGCGTTCTGTGCAGCGCCGCGTCCTGCAAGCACGAGCACGACCTACTTACTGAACTAATAACAATTCAGCACGCAGGTCGGAGATGGTTTTATCCGGAGCCTCCAATTTCGTATGCACCTCGTCCGGCCTCCTCCTCAGGGCTGGGAGTCCTTCAGGCTGGTGGTGGCGGCTGGTGACGTCGACGTGGTCAGAAGGGACGGGGGCAGCTCAGCTTGTGCAACTGCTTCGCCACAGAAGCAGGCTCCATCAAATTAAATTATGTTATGGGCAACTTTCACTTGACAAAAAAATACATTGCCAGAATAGTTTTCGCCTATTTATTTACTTATTTAAAGGAAAACCAACAGCTTCAGTAACAAATTAAATCTTACTTCTTACTTATTATACTTTATACTTATATTATAAAATTGAAAAGTCTTAGTTTGCTTGAAATTACCGGCGTAAAGCTCAAAACGCAACGATAGCGCGTACTAACTTTACCTGTGCTGCCATCTAATACGAAAGTTTGTGAGGATGTTTGGATGTTTGTGCCTCAATCACGCCTAAACAGCTGAACGGATCTGAACGTAACTTGGAATATACATAGTACATGTACTGGATTAACATATAGGCTATTTTTTGTCCGGGTACCACGCGAGCGAAGCCGCGGGCGGCAGCTAGTACACTTATAAAATAATAGGAAGCCAATAACAGGTTAAAAACATTTTACGACACGACACTATCATGAACAATTACGCTAAAGAAAAACAATATTAGAGGATGTAAAAACGTACAAAAAAAAAGAGAAAAGCATGCTACTAATTCATAAAGCATTACCTACAAAAAATTCTCTGCTCAACCGCTGCGCTGTCTAGCTGAGTTAACACTAGTCTTCTTATATTATAAGAATCTTTGTCCTGACTGACTGACTGACTGACTGACAGACAACGCGCAGCCTAAACCGCTGGACGTAGAGACTTGAAATTTTCAGTGTAGGTAAACCTTGGTACGTAGGGGTGTACTAAGAAGGGATTTTTCAAAATTCAACCTCTAAAGGGGTGAAAAGGGATGAAAACCTGGAATCAATTTTTGGTCTAAAACTGAACATAACCTATATCAAATTAAAGAGCCGATTTTTTCATTTAGTTGATGTCATAATTACCTGTAAATTCTTTATTTTTGGCATGTTTTTCATGAAAAATAGAATACTTTTATTTTGACATATGACAGCGATGTTACCAAAGATTAGTAATAGATGATACAAAACATATGGAAAAGGAACTGTCAATGTCAAATTACCTGTGAAAGGAAGCATAAATTATTACTGGTCTAATAAGTTTCTAATCTTGATTATTCATGGAGTTCTGACGTAATTCTACGTCTCATAACTAGATGTCGCTGCTAATTCTGATCAAATCCTAGAACGCGCTGTCGTTGCGTTTTGAAAAGTTTACCTTAACTCTCAAAATTTTTACTAAATTCACCGAAATTTCTTAATTTTTAGATTTAAGTATGTTTGTTACTCTTTCACGCAAAAACTACGGAATATACTTATATACCCTATTATTCATATTCGATCGCTAAAGTTAGCCATTGCTTAAAGTTAGCCCTGTCACTGTTTGTCATTATGAAATGGTAAGAGATGGCAATACTTTAGTCATCGTTTAGCGTACACTATATTATAATGTACTAGCTGCCGCCCGCGGCCTCGCTCGCGTGGTACCCGGATAAAAAATAGCCTATATGTTAATCCAGTACATGTACTATGTATATTTCAAGTTACGTTCAGATCCGTTCAGCTGTTTAGGCGTGATTGAGGCACAAACATCCAAACATCCTCACAAACTTTCGCACTAGATGGCAGCACAGGTAAAGTTAGTACGTGTTATCGTTGCGTTTTGAGCTTTACGCCGGTAATTTCAAGCAAACTAAGACTTTTCAATTTTATAATATAAGTAAGATAATGAAGATAGTAGGTACCTACGTGTGCTGGAATAGGACATAGGGTACCGCGTGAGCGAAGCCGCGGGCGGCTGCTAGTATAGAATAAATCAAGATCGAAGCGCTTACACAACTCATTGTAATCATTACTTACCTACTCGCCACAAGAATGTCTGTAATTAGAACCAACTACAGGAGTGTAAATGGGAGGATTTGATCTTAAAGATTTAGTTGGAATGGAACATTCAGTGCCAAGCAGTTCAGGGCTATTGATTATTGATGTTATTGGATGGAGGTGATTTTAAATAAGAATGTGTGCTTCATTAACATATAACGGGTATAACGCGAGCAAGCCGCAGGTGGCAGCTAGTCGCGGTATTCCTGTTCATTGCACACGTTCGATGGGAGTGCGGCGTCCGTGCCGGCGCCGCGAGGAGCGAGCAGCGATTAGCAAGGAGCGAGCAGCGAGGAGCGAGGAACGAGGAGCGAGCAGCGAGGAGCGAGGAGCGAGGAGCGAGGAGCGAGGAGCGAGGAGCGAGGAGCGAGGAGCGAGCAGCGAGGAGCGAGGAGCGAGGAGCGAGCAGCGAGGAGCGAGAACATATTTCTTCATTACGATAATTCACCTTAGATGTTCCTTTTGGTTTTTCAGTACGGTACAAAATTGAATGAACTTCATTTTATTTATTTATTTTCAGAAAACCAACAGCTATAAATATCCTTAATAACTATTATAGAAACAGTGAGCCAATTACAGGTTTTCGCTGATAGAACACTAATTTTACAAACTATTTTATTATTAAGCTGAACAGTAAGTAAGTAAGTTAAACTTTAGGGTTAAAAAAATTGAGTGCTAGGCATCGCCTTGCCTGGGGAATACCAGGACTGAACAGATCAATGTCCAATAACTTGACAAAACATTGACTATTCCTCTCACCCGCACCACATACGAATTCCGCCTACAGTTTGTAGCCTGGCCAACGTCCGCAGAGACGCGTCACACCACGTCACACGTCACCCCGCGTCACACCACGGGGGTGCGTTCGAGAACTCGCACGAGGCTGACACACGTCGCACTCCCTCGCATCGCGTCGCAGGGGTAGTTAAGTTATGGAGGCTTCAAGAATACGTTTAAAAGTTCCCTTAGGTACAAACTTTTGAAATCCATTGAACCCCATTGGCTAGGAGTACCTAGTAGTACTGGTACTCCGAGGGTGAGGTCGTGGGTTCGAATCTGTTCTGCGTCCTGCCCACTCGTAGTTTTGTTGTCAAACGGTAACATTAGTTAGATAGCTGTAGCGCTGTTCTCTGCATTTTAATAAAATAGGCGAGCGAGGGCGATAACTGCGATAAGACGAGCCATTAAACCGGAATAACTCGTAATTATTGAGTCGCAGCCGAGATAACGACTAGCTAGCAGTACGCATCCCCGCACCTATTGATTATAGTGCGCCTCAGAGGCCTCCTATCCTGCACTTGACATCTTTTTCGTGTAGTTCTACCTAAATATAAGTCACTTTTTTTTTTAAATGATTAGTAAGAGTAAGGTAGAAGCTGTACACACACATGAGGTACTAGGTTTGATGAACAACTTCAGGGCGGATACTATAGGGGGCGAGTAAGATAAACACCGAATAGGTTGGTAGGTATATATTACTCAAAAGAAAGACATTAGCTCGCTACACTGAGGCGAATGTGGTCTGTGACCCAAAACGCAACGATAGCGCGTTCTAAAATTACTAGTGGCGCCATCTAGTTTGAAAGCAGTGAACTAAAAAAACATTAACG
Organism: Scotopteryx bipunctaria; assembly: GCA_949320045.1. Lineage (NCBI taxonomy): Eukaryota > Metazoa > Arthropoda > Insecta > Lepidoptera > Geometridae > Scotopteryx > Scotopteryx bipunctaria. Next base: position 480,349 of record OX439467.1, read on the forward strand.
TTCTACATCATTCAACATACTGCCCACCAAGAACAATATTTACAAAATTGTTCTTAAACAACTGTTTGGCCTAGAACATACTTAACTAAACTAACTTAATAACGTTAAATTATCTGTCAACAAAGTGAGTCTTTGTAATGGCTAAAAGTTTGTGGATAGATTTTATATACATAATTATCACGCCCTTATTCCTAATGGGGTGGGCAGAGCCACAAGTAAACATAAGAAAATTTGCAGCCACTTCTGCTCTGGAGCTCGGTTGCGTCTTCTCCGACGAGAACAATGTCGTCGGCGAACAGCATACACCAGGATGCCTCCTCCTGTATGTCCGATGTCAACGCATCCATTACCAGGAAGAACAAATAAGGGCTTAATGCCGATCCCTGGTGTAAGCCCACAGCCACATTGAACTTGTCAGAGACGCCAGCTTCGGACCGGACACGTGTACTGGCTCCGCTGTACATGGCCCGAATCAGCTGCAGATACTTCCCAGGCATACCTTTCTCTTTCATAGCCCACCACAGAACCTCACGGGGTACCCTATCATATGCCTTCTCTAGGTCAACGAATGCCATGTGCAAGTTCTTGTGAGCACGTCTGTATTTTTCACACAGTTGGCGAAGTGCGGATATGGCATCCGTTGTCCCGCGCCCAGGCATGAACCCGAACTGGCTCTGTGATACCTCACTCTCTTCTCTCATTCGTCTCGCTATCACTTTTTCCCAAACTTTCATACTCTGTGACATGAGCTTTATTCCTCGATAGTTGCTGCAGTCCTGTACATCACCCATGTCTTTAAAGATAGGCACAAGCGAACTGGTGCACAACTCATCAGGGATCGCCTCTTTCTGCAACAATTTATTGAAGAACAAAGTCGGCCACTTCCATCCATCTACTTTCAGGAACTTCCATACTTCCACTGGTATACCATCCAGTTCCGTCGCTTTACCATTCTTCATATCTTGCACAACTTTTCTGACTTCATCCATACTAATCTCTTTCACTACGCCCATATTTAATGGAACATTATCTAACACTCCACTCCAATCATTCTCCTCATTCATCAACTTTTTAAAATAAACTTTCCATCTTTCTTTTATCTCTTCATCATCTGTCAAAACCTTTCCTCCTTCATCTTTTATACATTTTAATGCATAATATTTCTTACATTCTTCTCTCTTTCTTTCACTATCCTGTACAAGTCTTTCTGACCGTGGGGGCTTTCCAGAGAACTATACAGTTTATCCTGAATACTTGCCCTCGCCACAGCAACAGCTTTCTTACTCGTAGCTTCCTTTTACAATCCATATATACCTTCCTTTTGCTCTCTTTCTCGGCATCGTTTCCATTTTTTAAAAACTTTCTTCTTTTCTTTCAGAATCATTTGTACTTCCACATTCCACCACCACGTATCCTTATCTATCTTTCCTTTACCTTTCGTTTCCCCATACACACTTTTTGCTACACATCTAATACACGTCGCCATTTCATACCAACATTCATTCACTGATTTCATTGCCATATCCTCATCCATTTCTATCATTCTATCTACCACTCGTTTCTGAAACTCTAATGCATACTCACTTTTATTTAATAGGTGCCACTTGATTTTGGGGGGGGGGGGGCTTTGGCTTGCTTTTCGTTTGTCTGACTTTCACCAATAGTTCCAGTAGTATAAGTCTGTGTTGAGAGACTAGACACTAGCCAGGTATAACTTTGCAGTCTTTGGCAGAACTTAACCTATTTCTTCGGAGAAGAAAGTAATCTATTTGGGTCTTGTGATTACCGCTTACGTAAGTTATTGGGTGCTGGTCTCTCTTTCCAAAATACGTATTGGCTATGGACAGGTCAAACGCTAAAGCAGCTTGCAGCAATGCCTGCCCGTCTTTGTTCCGATTCCCGAAACCCCATCCACCATGCACTCTTTCATACCCTCCATTTATACCTCCCGTTCATTCGTCCCACATGCCCATTATTTATTAATTTTTTGCAAACTGTAACTATTCTACAAAGCCCTACCTCCTTTTTTTCTCCAAATTACGCAAAGGTTAGCTGAAAGAAAATGCTAATTAGCATTAAGTTTGCCTATGTACATGTTTTTCTTGCCGATTACTTGTCAGATCGTAATCAATAAGTAAAAGTCGATATGCATGAAAGTGATGATGCTTTCTGCAACTATGGGGTTCTACAAGGAAGCACCTTTGGTCCTACGCTTTTCCTAATTTACTTGAACGATCTTTGTCAGATCAAACTTGAGAATGCTGAAGTCCTGATGTTGGCAGACGATACGGTTCTGCTATTCCATGGCTCCACATGCGCGCAAGCACAAAGATATGCAGAACAGGAACTATCACGAGTTGTGACATGGCTAGAAAATAATCTGCTCTCTCTTAATGTAACAAAGACCAAATATGTTTGTTTTAACGAGACACAAGCTGGAAAGCAACCAAATAACTTCGAAATTAAAGCCCACACCTATCCTTGTAATCGTAATCCTACGCGTACTAACTGTAGCTGCGACGCACTTCAATCGGTTGTTTCTATAAAGTATCTAGGAGTAACCATTGATGAGACACTGACCTGGATTCCTCACATTAAGTTAGTTTCAAAACGTATTAGAAAGCTAATCTACGTAATTAAAACACTACGTCGAGTATACAGCATAGCCGGAGTATACAGTATAGCCGGAGTATACAGTATAGCTGGAGTATACAGTATAGCCGGAGTATACAGTATAGCCGGAGTATACAGTATAGCCGGAGTATATACCGGGTGTAAAAAGACATCTACCGAAAACGAAATAGGGTGGTCAAGCACGCCAAAAATCAAGCAAAAAAAAACTGTACTTAGTCCGAAAAAAAAAAATTGCCGGATAAAACCACGTTTCAAGATTTTCATTTATTTCGGCAGCCAGCAATGTACGCAATCACGTAGCGCATAGGTAGGTAGGTAAGTTCGTATCGTAAGTGCCTACTAACGTAGTAGGTACCTAAGTTGATATTTGGTAGGTACTTACCTAATTCCGCCGTAGCCTCGGTCGAACCAGAAATGGCTCAAACTCAGCTCCTCCTCGTTCATGGCACAGCCGAGCTCGCCTTATTGTACACCGATGAACGCGATCCAAGAATGTAGGATCCTCAGCACTTCTTGCGTTAAGGTCTGCGAATACTGATGTAATACGGCTTCTCATTTCTTCAGCCGTATCGCACTCCTGATCAGACTCTTTCCTTGACATGACCCCATAGAAAGAAATCCAATGGAGTCAAGTCAGGTGACCGAGGAGGCCATGCACGAGGTCCAAATCGTCCAATCCACTGATTTGGGAACTCTTGGTCCAGCTGATCCCGCACGGATCTGATTATGTGCGGTGGTGCTCCGTCGTGCTGGAACCACATGTCCGTGGGTAACCGTTCCTATCCGAGGGTTTCTCCCAACAAGATCCAGGACCTGCTCTTCTACCCGAACATCTACCTCTCTGCCACCTCCGCGCCTTTGGGGCGTAATTCTCTCGTTATTCAGAACCCTCTGATAGGCAGCCGTGATGACTCTAGCATCAGACGGGTGCTGTTGGTTCGGGTACCTATTGCGGTAAATGCGCAAGGCTAGTGACGCATTTCCGTTGGCTTCACCATAGCACATAAGCATTTGTCCACACTCCCTCGCACTAAACATTATGAATACCTACCTAAACACTGTCACTGTTCTATCTAATAATAACCAAACGAATGTACCTATTCTAAAAATAACTTTCACCTCACACTTAAATTAATAAAAAACTAACTAGGTACCTAAATGTCTTGTAGCTGACACAGCTACTTACCTGTTTACCTCACAACCTTACCATACCATACCAGTACCAAGAAATACCTTTAAGAATACCAGGATTACCAGGATTACAGGGAAGAAAGAAAACGCAATCAAGAAACTTTAATCCACCAACGTTTGACCTTTTTGTATCGTGAAACAAGAACTGCACATCACTGCACTGCGAGCTCCATCACCACCAACTCTTCGTGACGACGTTCACCGGGCTCACATCTTCACTACAGCTCCCACTTTCACCATCGCGACGAGCACCGAGCGAGATCACGCAGCACTTTACACAGACGTCCGTTCTCCACCGCAGTCGCAGCCGAATGAGGGCGGAGCCGGGGCCGAACAAATATTTATAGCCTCGGGACTCGCCCCGCGTCTCTCACACCCCGCTCGCGCGCGGCACCGTCTTAGCAAGCGCGCGAGTTAGAATCTGGTTCTTATTGGTTGATTTGTGTTAGGTGTTTATATAAATATTTGTGTTTTTTGTAAATAAAATTCATTCCTATTTCTACACTCCAACTGAGTCTACTTATCTCCGAACCTCCGCAGTAGAATCCCGAATATAGTAGGTACTACTACATTGGTGACCCCGTGAAAGACACAGCCTTCCTGAGGAGAAATCTCACGCTCAACTCAGCGCTCTCCGAAGAACGAAGACCCCCACAGAAATGGAGAATCAAGATACAAGCACCGCCACCACCGCCGCCGCCGTCGCCCTACCTCACGAAATAGCTGGCATAGCACTTTCGATGAGGATACCACCGTTTTGGAGAGACAATCCCCGACTGTGGTTCATCAGCTTCGAAGCGGCAACCAACGAACTACACAAAGGAGAAGCCCAGCTAGCGCAGATGCTCATCGCCAAATTAGAAAAGCAAGACATTGAACAGATCTCCGATTTGCTTCTCCACCCGCCATCATCAAAAGAATACACCGCTCTGAAGAACAGGCTCATTTCATCATACGAAGAATCCGACAACCGCAAGCTCCAGAGACTACTGTGCGAAGTCCAGTTAGGAGACCAGAAGCCTACACAACTGCTACGGAGGATGCGAAGCCTAGCTCACGACAAGATCCCAGATGCTACCCTGCGAATGATGTGGACCAACCACCTACCTCCACACATCCAATCCATCCTGACAGTCAGCGATACCTTCTCCAGCAGTACTTCACTCGACGAACTCGCACTGTTAGCCGACAGGATGATGGAAGCCAGCTCAAGCACGCAAGTCTCAGCCGTTGAAGCTAAATCACCACAACCTCAAGCCAACGCCGACTCGAAGTACCTCGCAGAAGAAATTCAGAAGCTGTCGGCCGAAATCGCCGCTCTAAAATCATCTCGCCAACAAAACAATCATCATCAGTATCAACCTCGACGTCCATCCCACCGTGAAAATCACTCTCCAAGCCGCAACTACATCAGCCACCGTCAGCGAAGCCCATCGCCATCACCTCTCTGCTACTACCACCAAAGATTTGGCTCCGAAGCATTCCGCTGCACTACGCCGTGCTCATTCAAAAAGAATAAAACGTCGGAAAACTAGAAAGCACGCTGGATGAGGCGGAATCCGGCGTGGGCGAAATTTCATACCGCCTATTCGTCACCGACAGAAAAACGAATCTCCAATTCCTAATCGACACCGGTGCTAACATCTCCGTGTTACCTCCAGCCAAAGGATAAACACCGAAGCCACTCAATTTTCATCTCTACGCCGCTAACAATACAGTCATTCCTACATACGGAGAAAAAACGCTGGAACTGGACCTACATCTACGTCGACCCTTCAAATGGACATTCATCGTTGCGAAAGTCAGCAAACCAATCCTCGGAGCTGATTTTCTCAAACATCATCAACTCATCGTCGACCTCAAGAACAGAAGACTCATCGACTCCGTAACAAAACTATCATCAAGTTCATCAGTGCGAGCTACAAACATACCTACAATCAGAAGTATCGACGTACAAAAATCCTACCACGACATCCTAGCGGATTTTCCCGGAACTACAAGACTAACTTCAATGAACCTAACTACACTTCACAACGTCGAACATTACATCGAAACTACAGGACCGCCGCTACACTGCAAGGCACGACCAGTAGCACCTCACCGCTACGAACAAGTACGAAAAGAATTCCAAAACATGATGGATCAAGGTTTATGCCGCCCAAGCAAAAGCCCATGGTCTTCGCCTCTTCACATCGTACCTAAAAAGAATGGTGATATACGCGTCTGCGGTGACTACAGAAGACTCAACGCCGTCACTACACCCGACCGATATCCCATACCCAGAATCAAGGACTTCACCTACCAACTGTCAAGCAAAACTATCTTCAGTACCATCGATCTCAACCGAGCCTACCAACAACTGAAAGTTCGTGAAGAAGACGTAGAGAAGACGGCAATTATCACTCCTATGGGCTTATTCGAGTTTCAACGTATGTGCCCAGGACTCAAGAACGCCGGACAGACATTCCAACGCTTCATTCACGAAGTACTACGAGGACTCGATTTCGTCTACGCTTTCATCGACGATCTACTTATCGCAAGTTCCGACGAAGGAACTCACAAAAATCACCTCCGCGCTGTACTGCAACGATTAAAAGAAAATGGCATCACCATCAATCCATCGAAATGCGTTTTCGGCCAGCCAGAAGTCAAGTTTCTTGGTTTCACCGTCAACAGAGAGGGAATCAAACCGCCTACTGAAAAAGTCGACGCAATATGTAGCTACGCCAAGCCGAAAACAATAGAAGAATTACGACGATTTCTCGGCATGATCAACTTCTACCGCGAGCACATACCTAAAGCAGCCGAAATCCAAGCTCCACTCCACGCATACCTACACAATGGGAAGAAAAAGGATCGGTCACAAATCGAATGGAACGACGAGGCAACGAAAGCATTCGAAGCGAGTAAATTAGCAATTCAAAATGCTGCTTTACTCGCGCACCCATCTCACGAAGCGCCAATTGCTATCTTCAGCGACGCGTCCGACCAATCAGCAGGCGCCGTGCTACAACAGTACATCGACGAAAAATGGCAACCACTCGGCTACTTCTCAAAGAAATTCTCCGACGCGCAGCGTAACTACAGTACATTCGACCGAGAGCTACTAGCTATCTACATGGCAATCAAACATTTTCGAAAAACGTTCGAGGGGCGAAACCTCATCGTATTCACCGACCACAAGCCGCTAACCTTCGTGCTACAAAAACCTCCGTCAGCCACAGAAACACCACGACGCGCAAGACAGCTCATCTTCATCAGCGAGTTCACCACCGACATAAGACACGTCAGCGGGAGTGACAACGTAGTTGCCGACGCACTCAGCCGCATACCTATCGAAGCAATCACTTGCCCAACATCAATGGATTACGACAAAATCGCCGAAGCGCAAGAAAGAGACAGAGATACTATCGACCGCCTCGCAAGTCAAAATAATTTGGATCTCCGACGAGTCTCAATACCTGGTTCTCAAAAACCTATCTACTGCGAAATGTCAACATCCTTCATTCGACCCTACCTACCTGAAGAATACCGACGCGCCGCATTCGACTCGCTTCATTCGATCAGCCACCCAGGGATAAGAACAACCCGCAGGCTGGTCAGTCAGAAGTTCTTCTGGCCGTCGATGAACAGCGACGCAGGGACGTGGGCGAAACAATGCCTACAATGTCAGCGGTGTAAAGTTCAAAGACACACAACGAGCAGCCTATCCACTTTCGCACCAGCTGACCGCTTTCAACACGTACATATCGACATCGTTGGACCGCTACCTACTTCACCACAAGGACATCGGTATCTTGTCACCATGATCGACCGAGCGACAAGATGGCCCGAAGCAATACCTACAGACGACACATCAGCTGAGACCATAGCGAAAATAGTCTATGAACATTGGATCACTCGCTTCGGTTCACCAAGGCTAATAACCACCGACCAAGGAAGAAACTTCGAAAGTCGACTATTCGCCAAGCTACTTCACACTGTTGGGACTGACAAGACTCGCACTACAGCCTACCATCCACAAGCAAACGGCATAGTCGAAAGATGGCACCGCTCACTCAAGACCGCGCTGAAAGCTCGTCTATCATTACATACATCGTGGATAGACGAGCTACCTACAGTTTTGATGGGTCTACGCGCCGCCGCACGCTCCGACACTGGTGTGAGCGCCGCTGAACTTACCTACGGATACAACCTTCGCCTACCATGTGATTTCTTCACCACTCCATCATCAGCTGAGCCCCAGGACATGGACTTCGATTATGTAAGCCGACTACGCTCAACAATCAACGCCGCACGTCCGAGCCAGCCCACAACATCACACGGAAACAAACGTCCTATCTTCGTACATAAAGATCTACAAACCTGCGAACAAGTCTTCATCCGCAACGACGCCGTGAAGAAACCTCTGCAACCTACATACGAAGGACCCTACAAAGTACTGGAGAGGAACAGCAAGACTTTCAAGATACTACTACCGGAGAGAAGATCGGCAGTAGTATCTATCGATCGACTTAAGCCTGCCTATACAGTCGACGAAAGTAGCTACGATACCTACCTACCTGTACCTTCATCAAGCTACTTACCATCATCACATCAAATACCTGCTCCAGCGGACAAAAGTCATCATTTACCACCAGCACCAGCTTCATCACTTCCCCCACCAGCGACTCAAGACTCTACCACAAGCCAAACATCGCGCCAAGTTCCATCATCGATCCTGAGGACAACTCGGAGTGGACGCGATGTCAAGCTTCCGGTACGCTTTCGCTAGGGAAGGAGCCATGTAGCTGACACAGCTACTTACCTGTTTACCTCACAACCTTACCATACCATACCAGTACCAAGAAATACCTTTAAGAATACCAGGATTACCAGGATTACAGGGAAGAAAGAAAACGCAATCAAGAAACTTTAATCCACCAACGTTTGACCTTTTTGTATCGTGAAACAAGAACTGCACATCACTGCACTGCGAGCTCCATCACCACCAACTCTTCGTGACGACGTTCACCGGGCTCACATCTTCACTACAGCTCCCACTTTCACCATCGCGACGAGCACCGAGCGAGATCACGCAGCACTTTACACAGACGTCCGTTCTCCACCGCAGTCGCAGCCGAATGAGGGCGGAGCCGGGGCCGAACAAATATTTATAGCCTCGGGACTCGCCCCGCGTCTCTCACACCCCGCTCGCGCGCGGCACCGTCTTAGCAAGCGCGCGAGTTAGAATCTGGTTCTTATTGGTTGATTTGTGTTAGGTGTTTATATAAATATTTGTGTTTTTTGTAAATAAAATTCATTCCTATTTCTACACTCCAACTGAGTCTACTTATCTCCGAACCTCCGCAGTAGAATCCCGAATATAGTAGGTACTACTACAGTCTAATTATCTACGTTATTAAGAAAACGAACTAGGTACTAAAAAGTAACGAAAAGAAAACAACAAAACAAAAACTCTTTCGCGAAAAGTAATGCAATTCGTATGCACTGCGCAAGTGTCCGGTACGAATATTGAACAGCAACTAAAAATTAAATGAAAACATCTCAAAAATTAGGTAAACATTATAAATAAATAAAATAAAAATAAAAATAAAAAAATAAAAAGAGCTTTATTTCCCCACACCTAAGTTTAAACAATATAAATACCTAATTAACCTACACCAGTAATATAACCTATTAGGTAGGGCCGCCGGTGGCGGTAAAAGCCTCCTCTAAAAGTTCCCACTCTTTTCTGTCTCTTGCTTTTCTTGGCCAGAGTTTTCCTGCCACTTTTATGATGTCGTCATTCCATCTCGTTGACGGCCTTCCTCTTCTTCTTTTGCAGTCACGAGGTGTCCAGTTGGTCGCTATCTGGCACCATCTTTTCGCGTCTGTTCTTTGGAGATGGCCAGCCCATTTCCATTTTTGGCCTAAGATTCGGAGCGCGACATCACTTGCTTTTGTTTTTCTCCTAACAGTTGTATTCTTCACTCGATCTTTCAGCCTAACGCCAATAAAGCTTCTTTCCATTCCGCGTTGGCAGATTTTTAGCTTGTCTATTAGCGTTTTAGTTAGGGACCATGTCTGGCAGGCGTATGTTAAGCATGGTGTCAGGCAGAGATTCATTGCTTTGGTTTTTAAGCTTATGGGCAGGTTTCCTTTGAAAATTTCTTTTAACGCCCAGTACTAACTTATTCCATGTGTTATTTATTCTTCTGTGGATTTCCTTTTTGTCGCATGACTGGAATGAGATTAAATGTCCAAGATAAATATAGTCTTCTACATACTCTAGAGTGCCAGAGTTGACTGTGATTGGAATTTTATTCCGGTTTGTCATCACTTTAGTTTTGTCTTCATTTATTTCTAGTCCTATGGCTCTACTTTCTAAGCTCAGAGATCTTACCATATATTCTAGTTCTGAGGCTTTTTCTGACAATATAACCAAATCGTCTGCGAATCTTAAATGTGTAAGATAGCTGCCATCGATCTTTAATCCCATTTCCTCCCATTCGAGTCTTTTAAAAATGCTTTCTAAGACGGCAATAAAAATCTTTGGAGATAGAGGATCCCCTTGTTTTACTCCTCGTTGAATTCGGAATTGTGTACCCGTCGTTTCAAGTCTTACTTGAGCAGTACTATTGTTATATATTTCTTTTAAGAGTTCTATGTAATCTTGATTTATGCCTTGCTCTGTCAAGGAGCGCCATATAGCTTTATGGTCAATGGTGTCGAATGCCTTGGAGTAATCAATAAAACAGATGTACAAAGGTTTGTCATACTCTGAGTGTTTTTCTATGATCTGTTTCAAAGTGTGTATGTGGTCAACTGTAGAGTAGTTCTTTCGAAATCCTGCTTGCTCCACTGGCTGGTTCTCCTCTATCCCTTTTGTTATTCTTTGAAGGAGCGTCGAAGCGAAAACTTTGTATAAACATGAAATTAAGCTGATAGGGCGATAATTTGTTATTTGCTTCGGATCTCCCTTCTTGTAAAGTAAAGTAATTTCTGATATTGTCCACTGTTCTGGTATTTTTTTCTGTTCTAGTATGAGGTTAAATAGAGTAGTAAGTGGTTTGCTCAATCTGTGTTTACCTTTTATTAACATGTCATTAGTTATGCCATCTGGGCCGGGGCTTTTATCAGATTTTAATTTATTTATCGTCCTCAATACTTCACTTTCCAGGAAAGGTAGAGCAGAGTCTCTATTTGTTGACCAACTAACGTCTGTTTCTTTGTCGCCGTTCTCTTCTTGTCTACTATATAGATTTTGGTAGAATTGTGTGGCAATTTGTAGAAGGACTTTTCGATTTGTAATAATGGTCCCCGAATTATTGCACAATTGCGTCATAAGCTGTTTAGCAGTGTTAAGTTTTTTGTATGCTTTCTTTAACCCTCCTGTTTTTTCTAACAAATTTTGAAAAGTCTGCATCCTATGGATATTTATGTTTTCTTTAGTTTTCTTATTAATTTTTCTATATAGTTTGCTGAGATGTAGTTTCTCTTTTTGAGTTTTTGGGTCTTTGTTTTTCATGTGATGCATTTGGTTTTTGAGCTCTACAATTTCTTCTGTTATTAACTGTGAGTGTCTTCCTCTTTTCGGCGTGAGTGAATGATTTGAGCATGTTATGAGCGTTTGTTCTAGTTGATTGTATAGGGTCTGGACTGATTCTAATTTGTGTTGTGAGTTTTTTGAGAGTATATTTTCGAATTTTTCGTAGTCTATATCTATCTTGATAGTTTTTCCGTATTGTGATCTTGATCTTTTTTGTTGTTCGACTGAGAGAGTCATCCTCACCATTCTGTGGTCACTTGAGTGTTTAATTCCGCTTAGAACACTAAGGTCGTCTACGTGTCTGGTTATGTTAGTCGCAATAAAATCGATTTCATTTCTTGTCTTGCCGTTTGGAGAGAGCCATGTCCATCTGAGCTTGTCCGATTTCTTAAACATTGTATTTGTTATTTTTAATTTGTATTGCATGCAAAAATCTATAAATCTTTGGCCTCTTTTATTTCTCTTTCCAAAACCGTGTTGGCCTAATATTAAATTTTCATTTATTTCTGGCTTACCAATTTTTGCATTCATATCTCCCATGAATATTATATTTTTAGTACATTTGCTCATTATTGTTTCCAGATCGTTGTAGAATGTTTTCATTTCGGCTTTGTTCGCGTTCTCGGTGGGTGCATAAGCTTGTATTATTGAAAGCGTAATTCCATCTATTTTTGTATGAAGTAGGACAACTCTTTCTGAAAGTGTTATAAAATCCTGAACTGATATATTTTGGTCTTTTTTCACTAGGAATCCTACTCCTTTCTCTCCTTTCGTTTGTCCGTAGTAATAGAGAGTATAATAACCTCTGTCTTCGATTTTATAGCCTTCTCGTCTGACTTCTGATATGCCAATAATGTCCCAGTTTAGATCGGAAATTGCATGTTCAAGCTCTATTATTCTCGACTCGCTTGCTAGTGAGCGCACATTAAATGTTGAAATGTTGTATTTTTTTTTTACTCTTAGAGGGTGGTGGTCTACTGCCCCCACGGTGACCAGCCGGATTGGGGGAGTAAGAGAGGCGTTGTTCTGTAGTTGCTATTGTTGCTTGTTGGCTGTTTGTTGTTGTTGCTGCTGCTGCTGTTCAGTTGAAGTACTGCTGGTATTATTTGCGTAAAGTGTAGAGCTTCGTGAAGTATCCCAGTAAGACGAAATTTTATTTTTCTTCTGAACTTGCGTATTTTCTTTCCTTTCTTTAGTTTTAGATTTTGGATTTGTCTGTGGAGGTGTGTTTGACAGAGCTCGCTTTGTGTTGCGTGTTTCTTGCGTTTTCGGTTCTTTTGAGGTGGAAGTGGAGCTGATGGGGGGAAGTACTACTAATTTGTCATATTTAATTATGACTCTATTTCCGTTTTCTTTTTCTTTCTTAGCCTGTTCATAAAGATTTTATCTTATTTCTAGGATTTTTGGTGGGTAATCCTCTGTAATAGAATATGTGGTATTTTTTAGTGTTTTCCAATTTTTCAGCATTTCTATTTTCTTTCCCAGTGTAGTTAGTGTGATTACAATAGGTCTTATCTTATCTCCCTTTCTCCCAATCCTCCTTAAGGCTTGAATTTCTAGGTCGGTGCATTTTATGTTCATAGTTTCGTTTATGATGGATAGTACTTTATGTGAAAGATCGCTGTAGCTTCGTTCCTCTTCTGCCATTCCAAACAAGATGACGTTGCGCTGTCTTTGGATTCTTTCTATTGTATCTAGCCTCCTTTCATGAGCTTCATTTTCTACTTTCAGTTGGTGTAATTGTGTTTGTACACTTCCAAACAACTCTGTTATGTTACTGTTAATGTTGTTTGTAATGTTTGTCTCTAAACCTTTGAGAGAATCTTTTGTACTGTTCAAGTCAGATTGAAGCATTTTGAACATATCTCGAATTTCTTCCATAGTTTTAGTTATCTGCACCTCTGCTGCCCTCTAATGACTGGATCTTGTCGCCTAGTTGAGTGTTGAATTTGCTTCGATAACAGAAACAACTATTGAATGCAAAAATAGATTTTTGCTGCTTGAGGTTTGAGGTTTGAACCGGCGTTCGCTTGAGCTCCGTAGCGAACCCGGAATGTAGAACCGCTAGTCCAATGAGAACTAGTGAGTAGCGGCGAAAATAAGCTTCGTGTTGTGCAGTGTTATTTTTATAAACTGTAGTCGTTGGCGGTACTTCTAATTTTGTATTTCGTAGTACTGCTTCGGTCGTTCACTGCTACCTTCACAGTAAAATGATCACAGTTCACTTTTGGGTAAATTTTGCTCAAAGATTGATAAATATTGTGATTAAGGTGTGCCTTTCCCGTGTCTGTGGTTGCTTTGTTGCTTAGATATTGTTCTCCACTTCACTTTAGGTAGGTATATCCCGTGTTTGGATTAGTGTCGGCAGTTTTAGTTCCAGATGACTATTTTATCACTTATTGTTTTTGTTTCAAAAGTATAGATGTTGAAAACACGGACACTGAGCTATTGTAAGTAAACACTCAATATTTAGCACTTTCTTCACTGTTTTGTTCGTTTTTACTATTTTAAATATAATTTTATTGACAGAGCTGATGTTGTCTACGCGATTGCAGCGCCCTCCCTAGGTAGGTAAACATTACCCCTTTGAAAAAAGCCGCCAAAGATACCGCGAATCTTATTAGACGCGCCGGCGCCGCTCTATCATTTATCATAAAAGTATTCTAATTGAATGCGTATAAGGTTCAAATTTCTTTTTCGCTACATTTTCTTTTGACTAAATGCCGCCAAGGGGATGCCTACAGTACAAGATGCCTATTATTGTCACAGAATAAATAATACTCCATTTCTTCGCTAAAGAAATACCTACCGCTCAGTGTGCTGTTGTGAGTTCGATTCCCGCCAGGGACAAATGTTTGTTTTGTATGAACTTAAGACAAGTATGGCGTCTAAACGCAGAAGGTCGCGGGTTTGATTCCAGCCGCGGAACAAATACCTACTTGTTTGTATGAAAAATACTTAGGTAAATTCATGACGGCCCTGTCGTCAAGTACAAAAAAAAACTTGTTATGACGAATATACTGTGTTGATGTACTTATGCAAATCTATGTTAGCGGGTTATGCGTTTACTTGGTGGCTGTTCCACCTGGCTTGATGGCTGTTCCATCAGGATCTTACTTGAGGTGATGGCTGTTCCATCAGGATTTTACTCAAGGTGATGGCTGTTCCATCAGGATCTTACTTGAGGTGATGGCTGTTCCATCAGGATTTTACTCAAGGTGATGGCTGTTCCATCAGGATCTTAAGGTGATGGCTGTTCCATCAGCATCTTAAAGGTGATGGCTGTTCCATCGGCATTACTTGACTTAACGTAAGTATTATGGGGCTTATCCCCGTGTGGCCTCCAACCTCCCCTATAGCCACCCCGAGCCTCGCTCTCTGATTACTGATCTATCTGTTCGCAACAGACCGACGCATCGGTTAACACTTCTGGTAAGTAGGTACACTAGCTCATACATGGGTACATAACATCGGTGACAACTTATCTGGATTTGCTTGCACTGTGTAAGTCAAAATCACTCACCGATGTGCCTCGCTTGTCGTCTCGTAACAGAATGTTAGATCGGCCGGCGCGGCGAGCCGCCTGTGCGCGCTCGCCTACTGATAACGACCCGATCTAACCCGAGTGAACCCGACAACCTTTGTGAAACTCTTCGCTTTCGCGACATTCCCCCCAAGGAAGATGTAAAACGAAAACAATTTCATTTTTAAATGAATATCTGCTCGTGACCGCAGCCGATAAACTTTCGTGAAGTGTATGACTAAACCTACTAATTTAAAATATACCTACGTACATTTTACACAATATTACATTCAAATGATTATTCGAATTCCTTTGTTATTTTTATATGCAATTATTCTTTACGTCGTACGAAGCAAATGCAAAACACAACTACCCGCAATTCGTTTATGATAACCAGAGTAAACAATCTATTTTTAGATTGCATAAAAGAGATATCCCTGCATCTCCACCATGTCGTCAAGTACAAAAAAAACTTGTTATGACGAATATACTGTGTTGATGTACTTATGCAAATCTATGTTAGCGGGTTATGCGTTTACTTGGTGGCTGTTCCACCTGGCTTGATGGCTGTTCCATCAGGATCTTACTTGAGGTGATGGCTGTTCCATCAGGATTTTACTCAAGGTGATGGCTGTTCCATCAGGATCTTACTTGAGGTGATGGCTGTTCCATCAGGATTTTACTCAAGGTGATGGCTGTTCCATCAGGATCTTAAGGTGATGGCTGTTCCATCAGCATCTTAAAGGTGATGGCTGTTCCATCGGCATTACTTGACTTAACGTAAGTATTATGGGGCTTATCCCCGTGTGGCCTCCAACCTCCCCTATAGCCACCCCGAGCCTCGCTCTCTGATTACTGATCTATCTGTTCGCAACAGACCGACGCATCGGTTAACACTTCTGGTAAGTAGGTACACTAGCTCATACATGGGTACATAACATCGGTGACAACTTATCTGGATTTGCTTGCACTGTGTAAGTCAAAATCACTCACCGATGTGCCTCGCTTGTCGTCTCGTAACAGAATGTTAGATCGGCCGGCGCGGCGAGCCGCCTGTGCGCGCTCGCCTACTGATAAGGACCCGATCTAACCCGAGTGAACCCGACAACCTTTGTGAAACTCTTCGCTTTCGCGACAGGCCCCGAGGCCTTTGAAAAATACTTAGGTAAATTCATGACGGCCCCGAGGCCTTAGACATTTGACTTAGCGTTTAGCGTGGTTGACAAACGCTAAGTGAAAAATGTACAATATGGGTCTGATACAATGTTGGTCTGACACAATGTAAGTCTGACACGATGTGGGTCTGACACAAGTCACGTAACTACCTTAGCAATAGCTTAAGCCAAACCCATACCTACGATCTACGTTTTTCACTTAGCGTTTATCAATCACGCTAAACGCTAAGTCAAACGTCTAGTACCTACCTACTAGTATTACCTACCTAGTACTTGCCTAGTTGCGTTTAAGTTTGGTTTGAGTGTTTCAAGCATTAGGTACCTCTACCTAGGTAGGTATTAAACGTCTAGTCTAGTCTAGTAGGTAACGTCTAAGGCCTCCGGGCCTACTACTGCCAGCTTTTTGGTAGATGAGATAGATTCCTAGTACCTACCTAACCTACTACTCTTGCCTACTTGCGTTTAAGTTTGGTTTGTTTGAGTGTTTCAAGCATACCTAATTAGACCTAGACTAGACTAGTCCTAATACCCACCTAGGTATTAGGTCTAGTTCTTTAAGATTTTATTTCGCGGCCGCATCCGCAAGTACATAAGGAGGTAAGGTACCCGCCCAGGTCGGTAGATAGGTACCTGCCTGATACCTACCTACTTTTGATTTTACTATTGTTAGTAGATATTATTACCTACTAATTTATTTAACGTTGGTAAGTACCTACTTAGGTACAAGCTCGGGTATTCGCTTCATCCAGTTAGGTTCCTAAGCAACCTCCTAGGTACTAAGTTATTTTCTTAAGTGCACGAAAGGAGCCTTTGAGGCGCACCTTAAATCCTTTCAACACACTGTAGCCTAACACTGCTAGCTGTTTGGTAGATGAGATAGATTCCTAGTACCTACCTACCTTTAACGCAAGTAGGCAAGAGTAGTAGGTAAGTACTACTCTTGCCTACTTGCGTTAAAGTTTGGTTTGAGTGTTTCAATCATTAGTACCTTACCTAGGTAGGTATTAGGTCTTTAAGATTACATTTCGCGGCCGCATCCGCATGTACATAAGTACCCGCCCAGGTCGGTAGGTACCTACTTTTGATTTTACTATTGTTAACTAGTAGATATTCTTACCTAAGTACTAATTTATTTAACGTTGGTAAGTACCTACCTACTTAAGTACAAGCTCAGGTGTTCGCTTCATCTAGTTAGGTTCCTAAGCAACCTACCTAGGTACATAAGTTATTTTTTAAGTGCACGAAAGGAGCCTTTGAGGCGCACTTTAAATCCTTTCAACACACTGGTTCGAAAGAACTAGTGACACGACTAGATAGAATGTAGCCAGATACTTGGAATTTGTTTATTTTTTGTTGTTTATGTGGGACCTAGGTACCTAAGATCCTGTTGGTTGTAGAACTAAGGTAGGCTGGCTGCCTAGGTGGTAGACGTTGACGCTGTCGTTTATTAGTTACGCGCGTGATACGAACGCGCGATTGAAAGGGGGCGTGGCGCGGGCGGCGCGGCGCGGCGCGGGGCGCAGCGTCCGTCGCGTCGATGACCGCGGGCGAGATCAGCTGTTCGTGATACCTACACGCGCGGAATCTACTTTGCGTTACATTGCTGTTTTATTTATTTTATTAGTTTTTTGCTTTTATAAATGAGATAATTAGGTAGATATGGTCTTGTTACGTTGTACTATGTGTATGTAACTAGAAAATAAAATAAAAGGAGGTAGGTAAGTAAAAAAAAAATTGCGTTTTTTTTTTCGCTAAAATATTCAGAATCATGGTCTGATTGCAACCCCTCAGTTTTCGGTAGTAGTCTTTTTACACCCCGTATACAGTATAGCCGGAGTATACAGTATAGCCGGAGTATACAGTATAGCCGGAATATACAGTATAGCCGGAGTATACAGTATAGCCGGAGTATATATACAGTATAGCCGGAGTATACAGTAAAGCCGGAGTATACAGTATAGCCGGAATATACAGTATAGCCGGAGTGTACAGTATAGCCGGAGTATACAGTATAGCCGGAGTATATATACAGTATAGCCGGAGTATACAGTAAAGCCGGAGTATACAGTATAGCCGGAATATACAGTATAGCCGGAGTATACAGTATAGCCGGAGTATACAGTATAGCCGGAGTATATATACAGTATAGCCGGAGTATACAGTATAGCCGGAGTATACAGTATAGCCGGAATATACAGTATAGCCGGAGTATACAGTATAGCCGGAGTATACAGTATAGCCGGAGTAGAGTAGAGAGCCGAGTAGTGAATAGATAATGTCTGTCTGGTATGCAAGGCCTGCAGGGTCTCAGCGCGGACAGCACCCCGTCCTTCCATTGTCACTCGGGTCTAAGAACGTGATCGGTTCGCTTCGGTCGGTGATCAGAAAGACTGAGACTAAGGAATGGGATCCTCCAACATGATGAGATACAATAAGCGAGGGTTGACGTCAGCCAGGCCGCCGGTCGTAATAAGACACACCGAAACTTTTAGGCGCGTCGCTCACACGTACTAGAGTCGCGCCGCGGGCTAGGGGGGGGGAGGGGGCGTGCCCGACCGCGCCTGCGCCTCGAGTGTGCCGCGACTTGCCAGTGAGCGACGCGCTTTACACCCTGATCCAAGGATCATGCTGCGCCGACCCCACATGGAGTGGGATGAGGGCAGGAGGATGACGATGGTGATGGACGGTGATCAGAAGCTGGTCCTAGCAGTAGATCGCCGACTGAGTTCCGCTGAAGGTCTGCGAGCGGCCGAAGGTCTCCGACATCACGTTGGGTTTGGGAAGTAGTACAGTACAGGTGAACAACAAAATCAATTTGATTCATAGACAACAGTTTTATTAATGCAAGTTAATTAGTTATTATAATTATACTTAGCGCTCCCGTTGATCGCTCGTGACGGGAAGCAGCACAGCACAGCACAAAGAACACAGATAGTGTTGCATTGTTTTATAATAGATAGTAAGCGCCGTGTGGGGGTGTGTGGGGGTGCGGGGGGGGGGGGGGTAGGGGGTGGGGGAGTCTACGCTTCGGAGCTGCTGTAGCCGCTGCCCTTGCCGCACTTCGCGGAGCCCTTGGACTTGCCGGAGGTGCCTTTCTTGGTGACCTGCGTGTTCGTGTTGTAGGCCAGGTTCGTCCCCTCCAGGCAGCCCTTCGCTACTGACTTCCCCGAGACTGAAACATCAAGAGCGTTCATCAAAAATATATCATCATCATCATCACCCTGCCAGCGTGCGAGGAGTGCCCTTCCTCCTGTGCTGCTGCTGGTCGGTGCCTCTCCCCGGCATGAAGCGCTCGTGGCGTATCTCTCTTAGACGTTCTTATTTGAGCGTTAAAGTTAAGCAACGTTGTGCGCGTACAATTTAGATGGGTGACCGCAAGTGACATTGCGAGCTGAGCGCTTCCGTGCTTCGGAGGGCACGTTAAATTGTCGGTCCCTGCTTTTAAGTCGTCAAGCCATGACGGAGGCCTTTAGGCATCTAGGCGACTTAAAAACTCCGTCACAAGAGTTGGCCACTAGCTCATACATACATACATACATACATACACACATACATACATACATACATACATAGATCTCCGACGTGGCTGGCACGCGGAGTGCCACGTAACAAGTCACGTGACATTCGTAGGAAGTAGCGCGGCCCGGCGACCCGAGCACGCGACCGGCTGCGCTGGACACTGAGTCGTGCATGATGTTGTTGGCGTTACTTACAAGTCGATTCTTCTTCTCCATCATCTTGACTCCCCGTATCGCTGCCGTCCCCCGTATCGCAGTCGTCCCCCGTATCGCTGCCGTCCCCCGTATCGTAGTCGTCCCCCGTATCGCAGTCGTCCCCCGTACCGTACTGGCTCTCCGTGTCGCAGTCGTCGTCGCATCCGCCGCAGCAGCGCGCCGCCGCCTCGCCCGCCAGCAGCACCACCAGCACGCCGCACACCAACTGCAACACACATGCGCACGCCGTGCTGAGCCGCCTCGCACGCCCGCACGCCGTGCTGAGCCGCCTCGCACGCCCGCACGCCGTGCTGAGCCGCCTCGCACGCCCGCACGCCGTGCTGACCGGCGTGCGCTCGGCTCAGATCGACTTCTTGACAAAACAATCAAATCCTGTCCAACTCATACTGGTAGTTTCGTTCGTCGAGAGGATGAGTAGCAGGCGTTGGTTTTCCCGAGGAGTTCCACCCGGAGCCGGAGCGGGCGCGGCCCGGCGCCGGGCGGAACAAGCGACACGAGTGTCCCCGGCCTCGTGCCACAGCGGGCGAGAGCGCCGAGGACGGAACATTGAATGCAAGGAACTCACCACCAGGGACTTCATGTTGTAGATGCTTGGAGTCTTCGGAAACAACTTGCTGATGTCGAGGGCCGAGGGGGTTTTATACTCATTTTCACGTTTCAGGGTCGAACTACACATGCTAGCCCGCTCCAGCGCATGGTGTGCTGACGGGCGGGCCCGGGAGCTGCTGCATGGCGCACGCTTTCAGTTGCGATATCCTCGGGTGGACATGTCGCAGTACTCTCCGGATATTGGCAAATCAAATCCAAACAAGTATTCCTAAATTAAAACAATATGTTTTCAACAAATTTAAAAGCTTACGTAAATTGGTGCCACTTATTTTGGGAGCCGAGTGAGTCAGTACCGGACTTGTAGGACTCGTAGGACTCGCCTAGGACTCGTAGGACTCGCCTAGGACTCGTAGGACTCGCCTAGGACTCGTAGGACTCGCCTAGGACTCGCCTAGGACTCGTAGGACTAGAAAATACAGCCGTTCCAAGTACTCCGAGCGACGCCTCAATTCTACTTATCTTCCGTCCTGCAAATGAGTGCACCTGCTGAATAAAGCGTTTGTATGCAGATTAACCTGTTTTTGAAAATTATCTATGTGCATAATTTCAGATAGGAATTAAAAATGCAAACGAAAATTTCTAGAAAATAATAGTATTAATTAATGCAATTTGCAACAGATAGCGAGACAGATAGTGAGGCCGCACGCGCCCGCGGAGACAGATAGCGAGGCCGCACGCGCCCGCGGAGACAGGTAGCGAGGCCGCACGCGCCCGCGGAGACAGGTAGCGAGGCCGCACGCGCCCGCGGAGACAGGTAGCGAGGCCGCACGCGCCCGCCGAGACAGGTAGCGAGGCCGCACGCGCCCGCCGAGACAGGTAGCGAGGCCGCACGCGCCCGCGGAGGCAGGTAGCGAGGCCGCACGCGCCCGCGGAGACAGGTAGCGAGGCCGCACGCGCCCGCGGAGACAGGTAGCGAGGCCGCACGCGCCCGCGGAGACAGATAGCGAGGCCGCACGCGCCCGCGGAGACAGGTAGCGAGGCCGCACGCGCCCGCGGAGACAGGTAGCGAGGCCGCACGCGCCCGCCGAGACAGGTAGCGAGGCCGCACGCGCCCGCGGAGACAGGTAGCGAGGCCGCACGCGCCCGCGGAGACAGGTAGCGAGGCCGGAGAACCAGCGTTGCATCAGCTTCTTGCTGAGCAGCATGATGCTGAGGCAGGGCCTTTTCGTTCATCACATCACTTGTTTACCTGCTCTTAATTTTTGTATACTCACCCCCGAATACTCAAATACGTTTCAGAGTTGAGCACGTCTCCAGTGACGAGTTTTTGACAGATTTTCATCAAAAACTGTCAAAAAACCGTGAGTTGAGACGTGCTCAACTCTGAGTCGCGTTTCAGTATTCGGGGGTTAGTTATTGTAAGTAAGTAAGTGTAATGAATGAATAAACGAATTTCCTTTCTTTCTTCTTTTTTTAAGAAGCCGGTCAAGTGCGAGTGCAATTGGCACATGAAAGGTTCCGCAGCATCCATCCGTGCATGTAGGTACCTACATTAATGTTTCTTGTCTGCTTTATGCTTATGAGAGTTTATTTACAAACGTCGGATAATAATTCAATTCAATTTAATTCAATTTATTTATTGGTAACAATAAAGGTTACAAGTCAGTTTAAAAATAATTAAGTAAGTAAATACAATCATGTCATTAAATCAATAAATAAAAAAAATATTGATCACATAAATGTAATAAAATAAAATAATAAAAATTTAATCATTAATTGATTAAATTTTTACTTACATAATCATGTACAGTGTCTGCTAGATGAGAAACTCATCAACCCTATAATGGGATTGCTCAATAAGCCAATTTTTTAATTTGAGTTTGAAGGATTGCGTTGACGGAGCACTTTTGATGGTGTCAGGAAGACGGTTATACACCGCCGGCCCCACTACATGTATCAGCTTCGACGATTTGGTCAGACGCCGCGGTACGGCCCTCAGCTTTTGTGCGTTCCGCGTCTCATACCTGTGACTGTCTCCAAGCCTCGCGTACTCGCTAAGGTGGTTTTTAGCATACATAGCAGCATGAAAAATGACGAGGCCTGGTACGGTCATTATTTTAAGCGATTGAAAGAACGGGCGAGCGTGTGCATCCCATGGAGCTCGAACTATTGCTCTTACGGCTCTCTTCTGCATTCTGAACACTCGCTCCCAATCAGCAGCTCTACCCCATAGCTCTACACCATACTGAAGAAGCGAGTGAACAGATGCGAAATAGCAGCTCCTAGTCATGCTCCGCTCCAGGGTCGCAGACAAGCGCCAGAGAGCGAAACACGCGCGACCTATTCTCTCACACAACTTATCAATGTGCACATCCCATGTAAGCCGTTCATCAATTTGGAATCCCAAAAACAACGAGGACTTGACTTGGCTGATGACTTTGCCACCCAAGGTGACCGTCATGGGTCTGTGTACGCGACCGGCAAGATTGAACAAGATGAAGTTCGTTTTCGTAACGTTCAGTAGGAAGCCGTTGACGTGGAACCAATCATGAAGCTTCTCTGCCACCATGCTCAGTCTCCTCTCCAAAAGCTCTGCAGTAGGTGCCTGCACGACTGCAGCAACATCATCCGCATACATTAGGATGTGTGAATTGTCTACACACTCAGGCAGATCGTTTAGGAGGAGAGAGAACATGATGTTGGATAGTGACGAACCTTGGGCCACCCCAATCGAGGCCTTGAGCGGCTTCGACGTTACCCTTCCCCCTTCACTTGTGACAATCTGATACCGATCGCTCATAAAATCTGTCAGAAGTGCTAGTGCCGGACCATTAAATCCATAATGTCTCAGCTTCACAGCGAGAACCCCATGATCGGCGACGTCAAAGGCCTTCGAAAGATCGCACATGATGACAGCCACGTGTTGCCGGTTCTCCCGGGCTTCCATCACGCGCTTCACCATCTCTCGCGCTACGTCTGTCGTCGACCTTCCCTTCCGATAGGCATATTGTCTATCGGAGAGAGAGTTTGTCGCCGCCAAAAATTCCGTGATTCGCGCGCTGAGACCGTATTCAAAGATTTTAGCAATACCTGGAATTATGGAAACAGGCCGGTAACTATCTATTTCCTCTCTTCTCCCTTTACCCTTATAGAGTGGCGCTACTCTTACATTTTAATTCTTAATTATGATTTCTTAATTATGATGACGCGGGCGGGCGGGGGCGCGGGTGGGGCGCGGGTGGGGGCGCGGGTGGGGGCGCGGGTGGGGGCGCGGGCGGTGCACTTGTCTGCTTTATGCTTATGAGAGTTTATTTACAAACGTCGGATAATAATTATGATGACGCGGGCGGGCGGGGGCGCGGGTGGGGGTGCGGGTGGGGGCGCGGGTGGGGGGCGCGGGTGGGGGCGCGGGTGGAGGCGTGGGTGAGGGGCGCGGGTGGGGGCGAGGGTGGGGGCGCGGGCGGGGGCGCGGGTGGGGGCGCGGGTGGGGGCGCGGGCGGTGCACTTGTCTGCTTTATGCTTGTGAGAGTTTATTTACAAACGTCGGATATGAGGAGTGCTTGAGGATACTATTATTTATAACAAAAGGAAGGTTTAGCAATGGGTTCACCTTTAAGTCCACTTGTTATGGCAGATGACTTCAATCATTATTACTATGGTGGACGGTACTCCGCGCACTCTCAAGGTCAATGCTTTGCTAAATAAAATAAACACAAATTGAGAGCACTGGTGGTCTAGTTGGTAGTGACCCCGCCTTCGGATCCTAAGGACGTGGGTTCAAATCCAGTCGTGTACCAATGGATTTTTCTGTGTGAAAAATTTATGTGCGCTATCCCAGTACTCTCAAACGGTGAAGGAAAACATCGTGAGGAAACCCGCGGCTTAGTCAGCTCCGCACGTATTGACCATGTCTTTCCTGTGGACAAGGCCGACTAAGCTGAGAGGATGGAATAGGTGCTGGGCAAGCCCACTCCATCTTAATTCGTCCCGGGCACTACGGCGTTCCGTTTGTGAAGGTAAAAGTTGCCTCCTGACGCTGTATATACTATAGATGGTATAAGGCTTTAGTTTTATGTATGTTAGTCTGTGAGGTATTTATTATTACCGTTATGTATGTTAGTCTGTACGGTTTATTTTAAATGGACCGAAATGTGTATTTTTTTACTCATCCAATGTAGTCTGAAATAAAGTTTATTATTATGACTGATTTAGTAAAATTTTATTTTTAGATAACTATGTTTTCCATTTTAAAACCTATTTTATTATTTTTGCATGTTGTATTTAACGGCGAAGTGTATGAAACCATTTATTTCAGGTTACACGACGCTCAGTTCGGTTTTAGACCTGGGTTGTCAACAGAGTCTGCTATACTCAGCTTAAAGCACACTGTCAAGTACTACACAGATAGGCAGACTCCAGTCTATGCGTGTTTTCTGGACCTTTCCAAGGCTTTCGATCTGGTGTCCTATGACATTTTATGGCAAAAGTTAAAAGACACGGGACTGCCACCAGAGTTGGTATCAATGTTTAAATTCTGGTATTTAAATCAGGAGAACCGTGTAAGGTGGGCGGGGGAGCTGTCAGATTCATTCAGGCAGCAATGCGGGGTGAGGCAGGGGGGGTTAAGTTCACCCTCGCTTTTCTGCCTGTATGTGAATGCGCTGGTCGAGCGACTTAGCAGCATGCATGTTGGCTGTTACATCAATGATGTATGTGTCAATAATCTCAGCTACGCCGATGACATGGTGCTGCTGGCTCCTTCGATCAGTGCGTTACGAAAGCTTCTCGCTGTGTGTGAGTCTTTTGTTACCTCACATGGTCTCACTTATAATGTAAAAAAGTCACAAATTATGATATTTAAGGCAGGCACTAAGTGCCCTAAGTTTGTTCCACCAGTAACACTTAATGGCGTTCCTCTTGATAGAGTGTATCAATTTAAATATTTGGGGCACTTGGTGACTGAGAATTTGAGAGATGATGCCGATATGGAGAGGGAACGTAGAGCATTGTCAGTTCGGGGGAATATGTTGGCCCGCAGATTTGGCCGGTGTACAGATGCGGTTAAAACTACTTTGTTCAAAGCTTACTGTACATCGCTGTACTCGTCAAGTCTGTGGTTCAACTATACCCAAAGGGCTTGCAGTGCTCTGCGAGTCCAATATAACAACGCGTTTAGGGTGCTGTTGAGGTTTCCACGATTCTGCAGCGCATCGGCAATGTTTGCCGAGGCGCGCACCGACACCTTTGACGCCATCTGGCGCAAAAAAACAGCCTCTCTGCTGAGCAGATTTCGCGCCAGCAACAACAGCATCCTAAAGGCGATTGCATCAAATTTCAACTGTCCTCTGGTATGGAAGCTCATCCAGAGGACAAAATCACTTATAAATATAGCATACTAATCCCTAGTTTTTAAGTATTACTAATCATAATGGACTAATTATGTTGTCTAAATAAATAAATGAATTATTATAATTATTATTTAATAACTAAGTACTTTATGACCATGCTTCTAGCAAAATAAAATTTTCATTTCATTCCAATTTTACCTGCTATTTTTCCAGTCTAGTCTGGACCTCAGTTGCGTCTTCACCGACAAGAACAATGTCGTCGGCGAACAGGATGCACCAGGTGCGTCTTCTGGATGTCCGTCGCCATCGTCAGTGCATCCAACCAGGAGGAACAAATAAGGGCTCAAAGCCGATCCCCGGCGTACGCCTACTGGCACACCCAACTTGTCAGAGACGACGGCCTCGGACGGACATGCGCCTGGCTCCGCTGTACACGGCCCGAGCTACTAGTGGCTTAAATGTACTTAGACAAGTGATACACGCGAGCCTGAACTACGTAGGTAATCCTGTGTTTCCTGTCCTGATCACAATCTTGAGCACAAAGTAAACTACCTATTAAACTGCTATTGCTTTGTACATGGATATGACCAAAGCATTTGACCATGTAAATCATGATATTCTTTTGCGTAAGTTAGATATCTACGGCATTAGAGGAACAACAAATTCACTAATAAAGTCTTATTTGAGCAACCGTAGCCTCAAATAAATCAAATATGTTCTAAAACGCACACTGATACTATTTACGAATCAATCGCCAGAATCGTGTGCAATGGTGTTCCCCAAGGAAGCGTTTTAGGTCCGCTCTTATTTTTAATATATATTAATGACTAGCTGACCCCGCGAACTTCGTATCGCCTTAAAATTAATAATTCAAGTGCTTGTAATTTAATATGAACTTTATACCATAGCAATAAAGCTCAAATTGACTACGTTTTAGTTACAAATCATTTGTATTGGAAAAAGAAAAGGGCTATTTTTAGGGTTTTTCCAGCAATAATTCTAATTTTTCTCGCCGTAAAAACCATCCTTGAACTTCAACGAACATTTTAAAAAAAGATTTGGCCAAATTGGTCCAGGCGTTGTTGAGTTATGCGCTTACCAACACATTTTGCGATTCATTTTTATACTATATAGACTTCGCGCACGACCGCTGCGTAGGGAGCCGACCTCGCGACTGAGCCGCGCGGGTACCTTACTCATAGATCTAAACTCCCCTCCCGCACGCGCACCCCCGCCTTGGTGACGCCCACTTCGCAACGGGCCGTGCAGCAGAAATCGTAATATTTTAATTTCGCCATAACTTCAAAACCAAACGTCCAATTTTAATCATTCAAAGACCAAATATTATCTCCATAAACTGTTCTTAGTGATGAAATCATTTATTTTGATAAGGATTAATAGCATGAGTAAAATAAACGCGTTTAAATGTAGTCCAAAAAAAATTCAAGATTTTTAAATAAAAAAATGGTTGCTGTGCCTCACTCGACATAGATGGGTATAGTGTGTCGCGGACTTTTTTGTAGATATTTATAAGATCTACAATTAATTAGAACATTTTATGGTTCTATCTTTTATAGTTTAGGCAGCGTACGCAAAATAAGTAACTTTTCTGGTTGATTTTTTACACCTTGTGTCCGAAAAACCCAAATATCTTACGGAACCCTATTTTTTTCCAAAATAAAATATAGCCTATGTTACTCGTGGATAATGTAGCTTTCGAATGGTGAAAGAATTTTTAAAATCGGTCCAGTAGTTTTTGAGCCTATTCAGTACAAACAAACAAACATACAAACAAAGTTTTCCTCTTTATAATATTAGTGTAGACATACCTCAGGTGACCAATCATTCAATGACATTGTTTGCTGTTGACAGCACAGTTTTGTTTGCAAATAATAAATCACATAATTTTGAATTTGACATCAACTCTACTTGTGTACATATATTATTAATTGGTTAAAATTAAATGATTTACATATAAATTTATCAAAACATTTATAATGAACGTTAGACAAAGGAATAATTTGAATCTAGACATGAACATAAACTATATTGTCACTAAAATCAATGAAGTTGATAATACTAAATTCTTGGGACTCATTATTGATAGTAAATTGAACTGGAAACTGCATATCTGCAAACGGTGCTTACCACGGCCATGTGTCATCGATATTGCGATATGGCACTGTCTTTTGGGGAAATTCAACTGGAAGACTTAAAGTCTTTAAAGCACAAAAACGCTGCATTAGAACTATGAATGAATGAATGAATGAAAAACACTTTATTGCACATCATACAAATTAAACAACTAGAAATTAACAAAAAGAAGATATTGTACAACGGGCGGTCTTATCGCTAATAAGCGATCTCTTCCAGACAACCTTTGGATGGAGAGGAATTTAAAGAAGTTGAAGATTGGCCGAGGTGCACTTTTAATAGATAGTGTGATAATAATTTCTAAACCTACATACATATCAAAAACAATATACCTACATAAACATACACAAATAGATACCTACATAGAAAATAAATACAAACATATACCTACATAAGATAAATACATAAATAGTTAGATAAATACATATAATGAACGAATCAACGAAGCAATTCAGAATGACACTTCAGATAAATAAAAGTTTTTTATGTTAGCTTTAAATGCAGCTGGTGACGTTGATTTCCTAGTGGAAATCGGCAATGCATTCCATAGTCGGACAGCTTGGACGGAAAAGGAATCCGCATAGAAACAGGTTCTATGCACAGGAGTTTTGAGAAGGAGGTTGTCTGAGGACCGGAGAGTTCGAGCATTCTCGCTGTTGAGGTACTCGAAACGTTCCTTCAGATAACTGGGAGTTGAGGGATTCTGAAGGATATTAAATAGGAGTGAGAGGATGTGAGTATTCCGGCGAAGACGAATAGGGAGCCATTTGAGTTTTACACGAAATTCTGTTACGTGGTCATACTTACGGAGTCCGAAGATAAATCTAATACAGAAGTTTTGGAGGCGCTCCAGCTTATCAAGTTTTTCTTCTGTAAGGTCGAGATAGCAAGAATCTGCGTAATCCAACATGGGGAGTAGTAGGGATTGTGCAAGCGCAATTTTAGTAGCTGTAGGAAGAAAGTTACGCAGTCTTCTAAGTGATCTGGCAGAAGCAAAAAGTTTTCGGCTCACAGATTCAATCTGCGTGCTCCACGTCATACAGCTATCCATAAAAACACCTAGGTTTTTTACAGTTTTAGAGTAAGGGACAGTTACATTATTAAATTCAATATGTGGCAGTGTTGCCCAATCGATTTCACATATTTTACGGGAGCTGCCAAATATGATAACTTGCGTCTTAGCGGGATTAACTTTTAGCCCATAAGCTTTACTCCAGTCACTAATACATAGCAGGTTGGTATTTATAGTTGTTATTGCGCTAGACAGTTCAGTGAGAGGGGCTTGAGTGTAGATTTGGAGATCGTCTGCATAGAGATGGTAGGAAGAAGTAAGTTGATTAGAAATGGAATTAATGAATAGTGCGAATAGAAGAGGTGATAAAACGCCACCTTGCGGTACACCGGCAGACGTGCAGCACCACGATGAAGAAACATCGTCAATGCGTATTCGCTGCCGGCGCCCGTGCAGATAACTGCAAAACCAGTCAACCACCGATGGAGATATGTTAATTGAGCGAAGCAAACCTAGCAGAATATCAAAGTCTACGGTATTGAAGGCATTACTAAAATCAAGCAACGCAAGAACAGTTAGGTTCCCGCTTTCCATACCCAATCGTATGTCATCGGTTATCTTAACAAGTGCGGTAACCGTACTGTGACCTTGTCGGAAACCAGATTGTAGTGGGTTAAGGAGGTTGTTTGTTATAAGGAAGGAGCTAAGCTGATTATGGACAAGACGTTCAAGAACTTTGGATAAAAATGGGAGAATGGAAATAGGACGAAAATCAGAGAGGGAAGTGGGTTTGGACTTCTTGGGTAGGGGAATTATATGGTCTTCTTTCCATAAGGAAGGAACTGAACTAGTTGCAGTGGAAAAGTTCAACAGGTGACAAATTATCGGAAGTACTTCATCAATTATGGGAACTAACATTTTTCGACCGATATTGTCACCGCCCATAGCGTTGGACGTAATTGCTAGAATGCTCTTCTTAACATCACATGCGGTGAATTCACTAAAGACAAATGAGGGATATACAACGTGTAACATAATGTCCCTATAAGCCCGAAAGGGGTGTATTCAGACCGAGCACTTGAATACATTGACGTGTGCAAAAGTTCAATACATCATATTTGAAATTCCTATACAATTAAAAACAAATTATTTCATGAGAAATTTGTGACAACCCTATGTGTTTGTTTACCATTTGCGTAGGTAACAAACACACGCGCACCCTCCTATCGCGTCGGACCCACACATACGCAGACAATTGAACGCGCGGCAAGTTTCAAAAAGTACCTAGGTTTACCTAATCACCAAAGTTTTCGTAAGAATTTGCAATTTTTTTAATTCTACGTAGAAATTAAAGTCGAAGATTAAAATCACGATATCTTTCACACATAAAAAAACAACTACCTACCTACATCTACCTAGGTAGTTACCTAAGGACCTAGGTACAGGAAAAGTTAAGTTATACCTTTTCTCCCTTCTTCTTGGTTGGCTCGGAACACGGCTAATTGACATGGTAGGTATTAGGTAGGTATGTAGGTACCTAGGTTGGTATTACTGGTACACATTCACATTCACAATCACAAAATTATTTTTGTCATTTTTTATTAGTAAGCTAGGTACTAATGGGGTACCTACTAGGTAGGGTGATAGGTTAGGTACCTATCATCATACCTACCTATCACTGAATTTTATCACTGTTGACACACACAGTAGGTACTCGGTATCCATCAAAGGGAAGTAGGTACAACACACCACCGAATTCCCGGTCTTCCCTCACTGGTGCGCCCCGGTGGAAAGATCCCGTCGAGAGAAGACGGTTCACCAATCCCAGAAAAGAGCCCGTAAGATGGCAATGGCCGCCCTGGATAACGCTCTCTGTAGAGCTGACGCGCCGCTACTAAGCTATTAATTATTTGGTGCTGCTCCAACACACACACACAACACCATATCATAATACTCACCGTTTGAGTACAAAGCCGACATCGTATCGTACGTTAATTAGTTACGCGAACCGAGAGATTGCTTGTTGCAGTTGTTGCAAGGAACGAATGCTAATTGCGACTGATAAAAACCGATCTGTTTTGCGACCAAAAGTAGGTACCTATTGCCGAAAGCCGAATTTTTAGGGTTCCTTGTCTGGGGTAACCCACTAAATACCGATTGGGAAAAAAGGCAAAAAACTTCATCATACATCTACTACTACTACTACTACTACTACTGTCGTCGTGTCCGTGTCGCTAGCACTTTTGAACCAGTGTGGTGGAAGGATTAGAGTGCACCTTGAAGGCTCCTTTCGTACACTTTGACACACGTCTATGACATGCCTGGTTTCCTCACGATGTTTTCCTTCACCGTTTGAGAGCATTGATATTGCACACATAAATTTCGAATCGAAAAATCCATAGATTCGAACTCACGACTTAAGGATGGGAAGGCGGGGTTCATAGCAATATGCTACCATGTGCTCTATCCCCATTTGCTACTAGGTACCTACCTACTTACATAATAACCTACCAACAATTACGTAGTTCAATCAAGAAAAGTAAAAAACAAATAAGCCTACGGAACCAATTTGATTTTATTAAACAAACGCTTGCGGTGCGGTGTCGGTTGACGGTTGCGGATTTTGAATTTAGCAAAGGCACCGACAGCCAATTAGGGCGAGGTGCCATCCCACTTATTGTTGTTGTTGTTTCAATGCAACCAATGACAAATAGGCTGTTCACGATGAAAATGAAGATTAGTAAGACAGATAAGTCACAACCTTTGACTTTAGTGCCCAAGTAGGTAGGTACAAAATTGCATTGAAAAATGCTCCAATGAATATTGGAATAAGACATCGTTGGAAAAACTAAAGTGGAATAGGGTCACGGCTTATCCTCAGGCACGGTAGACCTCTTCTCATACTTCTTGTTACCTACTCAAGATGCTTTTAAGGCCCGAGTAGGTAGGTACAAAATTGAGTAGGTATCACGGCTTTATCCTCAGGCACGGTAGACATCCTCTCATACTCCTTGGCACCCACTGAGGATACCTTTAAGGCCCGAGTAGGTAGGTACAAAATTGAGTAGGTAAGGTACCTATCTCCTATACTAGGTACTTAACAAAGAGATCTGAAAGGATGTTTACGGTGCCTAGGGATTTTAGTCGTGATGTGTGTGACCTTACATTTTAATTACCAATAAATACCAAGGTACCAACTAGGCCTTCAAAAAAAAATAGAAATTACTTATTAAGCCACCTCGTTATTAGGTAAGTAGGTAGGCATTTTACTAATGGTGTCTGTTCTGTTACCTGTTTCATCTAGAGTTCACACTTAAAGGTCAAAAAACAGCTGTAAATAGGGATGCCTCATGTTGTGTCAAGTTACGTATTGGAGCAAAGTTTAAGAGACATTTCATGAATGAAAACCTTTGAAATTTTAAAAGTCGTTGAACAAACGTTGTTCGCAATGACGTATAGAATACCCCCGTTTCGGGCTTATAGGGACATTATGTTACACGTTGTATAGGAGTTGGCAATGAAGAAAGATATTTAATAGTGCTAGTTTTATCATCCAAATCAGTATTGGGTGAAGAGGAAAAGTGCTTATTTAGAGAGTCATAATCTAGATCTTTTGAGAAAGTATTGTTACAGGACTTGCCAACACCTAATGTTCTTAGGAATTTCCAGACCTTGGCTGGATCTTTATTACTAACTGAGTCATGAATGCGGCGGCGTTGTGCATCCCTACAAACCCTGTCTGTAGGCTACAAAGACTAGACTCTTGCAAACCTCATTTCATAGAATTAAAATTGCTTACATTTCCAGCGATCTACATTTACGAAGTAGCTGTTTCTGCAAAAACTAACTTAGAGCTATTTGAAAAATTTGCAATCGGAAGTCGTTTAGAGTGTATTTTGTATGGTTACCACCATCTATAACAAAATACCAACATCTATTCGTATGTTATCCATTCATGATTTTAAAATACAATTGAATGACATTTTACTCAAAAAAGCTTATTATTCTATTAACGAGTTCTTAAATGATTCAAACATAATTTTGTAAGTACCCAGGGTTATTTATTTTAATTTAATTTTATGTTTGTTATTTTGTATAATTTTTTTGCTTTGACATTTTCTAAATTGACATTGACTAACTTGACATTAAATAAACATTGTAACTTTATAAATATTTGTACGGCCTACCGCCAGAATCTAGAAATCTAAGTTTTTTAACCTAACACCTATTATGTATACTGGACCTAGGTTCACAGACAAATAAATGATTTATGATTTATGATTTACCAAAATAACAAAATAAATAATGACATTAAAAGACAAAAAATAATTTAATATACAAAGAATCTACATAATTGGTGTAATATAACATAGCTTAAATAATAATTTCTAAGATCTAAGCTAAAGAATAAAAGCTGAGTAAAATTTTATCCTAACACAATCAATAAACATATAGATAAGATAATGTAAACAAGTATTTTTTTCAGTTTTATGTACTATTTTAGAAGTAGATGTCGCCACTAGTACATCGGATCGCGCTACCGTGCCTCACTATTCTCTTTCATTCAGAGCCCCAAGTTTTAATAGGTAGGCACTGAGTGCCAGAGCTCTGTTCCCCGACGGATGTTGTGACGGATGTTGTTCCAGAGACCTAAACAGTTATTTTGATAGGTAGGCACTGAGTGCCAGAGCTCTGTTCCCCGACGGATGTTGTGACGGATGTTGTGACGGATGTTGTTCCAGAGACCTAAACAGTTATTTTGATAGGTAGGCACTGAGTGCCAGAGCTCTGTTCCCCGACGGATGTTGTGACGGATGTTGTTCCAGAGACCTAAACAGTTATTTTGATAGGTAGGCACTGAGTGCCAGAGCTCTGTTCCCCGACGGATGTTGTGACGGATGTTGTTCCAGAGACCTAAACAGTTATTTTGATAGGTAGGCACTGAGTGCCAGAGCTCTGTTCCCCGACGGATGTTGTGACGGATGTTGTTCCAGAGACCTAAACAGTTATTTTGATAGGTAGGCACTGAGTGCCAGAGCTCTGTTCCCCGACGGATGTTGTGACGGATGTTGTTCCAGAGACCTAAACAGTTATTTTAGCCCGTCCTATTCAGCACCACTCAGTAGCAAGGGTTACACAGAACAACTATTGAGAAAGATTTGTACTTAACGGTAAAGATGTATAAGAAAATAATGGAAAGTCCAGGATATACAAATTAGTTTGTGATGAATGAATGCTTTCTGAGCGTCGCACTCGGGCTCTCAAACTCAACTGACGATAAAGGGAAATTAGTGCTTAAGGGCTATGCGCTGTTTATAAAAAATCTAAAGTTTTGTTAAAAAATTGTTGCCATCTAAAAAGAATTCAGTAGGTAGTCGTTGTTATCTGCCTACACCCACACAAACGAGGGCGCGTGTGTGCGGGCGCCTGGCCTTGATCACTATGTGAATAATTTCAGATAGGAATTAAAATTAGTTCTTAACGAAAGTTTCTAGAAAATAATTAAGTGGGAATTTGTACCTATTAATTAACGTAATTTGTATCCAAATGAGCTGATTATGGATGTATGTTTGCATGGGAGTCGTTCTATCAGGCAGAGCACTGTACAGGACGAGCCTCAAGTGGCTCCGACCGGCCGCACGCCGCCGGATACCGGCACGCGTCCGGATACCGGCGCGCCTCCGGATACCGGCACGCGTCCGGATACCAGCACGCCTCCGGATACCGGCACGCCTCCGGATACCGGCACGCCACCGGATACCGGCACGCCACCGGATACCGGCACGCCTCCGGATACCGGCACGCCTCCGGATACCGGCACGCCACCGGATACCGGCACGCGTCCGGAGGCTGACCCTCTCCTCTCCGACGCTCAAGCCGGTCGAGCAGCGCGGGCTGCGGCCGCCAGCTCGGCGAGTCTGCCAGCGTCCTCCAGCCGCGCTCCCGCCGTCGGCAAACCAGAGCTTGCATTCACGATTGCAAGAGCTTCGGCATCTCCTCCGGCGCCCGCCCTGAGGCGCCCTGTCCGAGAGGAAGGGGCTGCTCCTCGCGGCAGAAGTCGTTTACTATTAACTCTTAACTACCTACCCCCTATTTTAGTCACGTAACTACCTACCCGCGGTCTGTATGACGTCGGCGATATATCGTTCTCGCAAAAAAAAACTATGGCAGTGAGGTATAATTTGAAATAAAACTTATATTTTAATTAGTTTCTTATATATATTAAAGTATCAAAAACACAAAAAATCAACATTGTTTATTTAATAAATGAAAATCTCTTCTTAGACCTAAGAAGAAACGAAAAAAATCAACATAATCATAAAATGAGATCTATGATAAAAGGAACACGAATTAGGAACTTCTCCTTACTATTTTTTATAAATTCAATAATCAACTTATACATCTACATACTAATTTCAATCAAAAAGTAGTTGCTTTTACAAAATTGCAAGTGATCAACTTTATAGATTTTCGCGGCAGTGAATACACACTATGTTTGCGCACCCTAGGGAAATTGATTTTCTATGTCGAGAACATAAGTATTGGGTCTTGCGTTTTTTCTTGGGGTCACAAAAAGAGCAGGTCTTGCGAGTTTCCAACCTATCTGCACCAGAACCACTTTCTACAGCTGCAGGAAGCTGACGAAATCAAAGTTTGATATCTCGCTGAATCGACGTGTTCTTTTCTCGACGCTCCTATGTCGTTCTCCACGTCACTACGGTCTCCATTTGGTAGTTCCACTTCATCTGAAGGGTCTTCCTCCTACCAGCGCTCAATAATTCGGTCATTAGAAGCGATTTTGCACTAAAATAATAAAAATAATTGGATAAAAAAAGTAACGCAACTACCTACCCCCGGTCCTTCAGACCGGTGCAAAAAATGTTTTACTCACCAAAAGCAAACGCGCGCACGTTTTGATCTCGACAAGCGCAGACGCGGTACTGCGGGTAGCGGGGAAAAGGTACATGGACGCTCGAGATGTAAAAATGCGCACACGCAAAGTTATTCACAAAATTATTATCGCTGGTGTCTGTTAGACCGGGGGTAGGTAGTTAAGGGTTAAATATCCGATTATATAGAAGACAAAAATACTTGGGACTAAATAATGCTCCAAATCCTTTTGTTAACATGATTGTAAAGGGATCATTTTCCAAAAAATAGGCAGGCGTGGTTTCTTGGCTGCATCTTCCACGCTCGGTCGCGTCACGAACAGGTGTAAGTAAATGCAACTTAGATTTAAGATGTGTCCAAATAAATGATCTCCGGGATTTTAAGGAATAAAAAATGTTGACTTTGACTTTCCGCAAGCGATGGACCTGGACTCTGGAGTACTCGACTCGGGTTACATTCAAATTGTAGCAAATTTAGTTAACTTTACAGAAGTGTAGAACAAAGATACGTAAAATTAAAAAAAAACGCTTGCTTAAGGTAGTTTTTTCGAAAGAACTGAAAAAAATAGCCAAAGTTTTCAGATTTTCAGTGTTGCAGGGTATAAACTATTCTCAAGGGACCTTACAACATATAAATCCTAGTTACATGCGGGATTGCGATGTTTGCCTTTTTTGTGTAGATATTGACTAA
Source organism: Scotopteryx bipunctaria (assembly GCA_949320045.1). NCBI lineage: Eukaryota > Metazoa > Arthropoda > Insecta > Lepidoptera > Geometridae > Scotopteryx > Scotopteryx bipunctaria. The sequence continues at coordinate 516,781 of OX439467.1, forward strand.
TTAGACAATAATAATGAAGTAGGTAGGTTATTATTACTTAGGCACGCAACTCATAAACCATCTGATCCTGGTGAATCTCCTCTTACGCTAATGATGATGAAGTGTCAATAACTAGTTATAGTATGGCCGCGCTCGGGCACCCTGTAGCTGTGGTGGCGGCGGGCGGTGGCGGGCGGTGGCGGGCGGTGGCGGGCGATAAGGCCCGTCACTACGGCACTACTGTTACTATAAAACAGCCGGGCTGGATGTACCAAAATGTAGTTCGATCAATTCTGACACTATGAAGTTTATTTTGGTGAGTTTGCTGTTTCTTTTCTATGTTCTATTGTATTCGTAAGAAGACGGGCAAGTGTTTTTACTGCTCTGTTAGAAAACACAGGAAATACGTCCAGCTGCTTCTCTCCCCGAGCATGCCGTAAAAGTCGACGAAGGGATAGCATCCTCCAACATGATGGACCATCTATACGGACGACGGGCTGATCACCTCTCACCATGGTTCAACATATCCATCTGGGACTTTGAATCAGAAGTGGCTGCAAGTTTGGTTATGACTACTTGTGGTTCTGTCCATCCCATTAATGATCCGTGATAATTGAGTATATGCGTATGTTTTTTCGTTTAGATTAAGTTAATATTAAAATTTAGTAGATCCCTGCGGAGAGAGTGAGTGAGGTCCTGCGTTGCAGGTGGCGTGCGCGGTGCTGGCGCTGGCGACGCTGGCGACGGCGGTGACGCAGGAGCTGATCAGCAGTCTCGACACGGTGGTTCCTGGTAACTACCGACAGATAGACGCGACCGACGGTTCAACACAAATATTCATACAATATACATATTAAGTTTATTAATTCATTGGAACTTGCAGGTGCACAAACGATTGTAAATGGATTATTAACTCCCGGCCTTGGTGCCGGCAACCCCGTCAACGGACTCCTTGCCGGCAACCCCGTCAACGGCCCGGGTAGCGGCAACGTCGTTGTCAGCAAATAATGATTTGCGTTCAAACGTTATGGTCATACAATTATATGATGTAAAACAACTTTGTTATTTATCTGAATAAACCCACCGGGCCGCGGCTCCGCTCCTAAAGGCAATGTCGGAGAGCGACGCACGCTGTAGCGGGCACTAGGCTAGGTTCTGCGTTCCGTGTGGGCGTCCCGGAGGCCCTCGATATGCATGGAGCGGCCACCAGGTGTCGGCTCCGAACACCCCACCCTACCCAGCTGCGACCCTCAATCGCAGTTGGGCGTCTGGGAGCAGATTTTTACACCTGCCAATAAAAAAAAAGGTGTGGCCACAGAGCAGAGGAGACAACCTATCCAGATGTGATGTGGAGTAGGAGCAGGGGCTCCAGGGGCTCCAGGGGCCTCCAGCTTCCCTCACTGCCTCAAACAAAACAAGGACAAAAAATGTACAAATACACTTTCGCATTTATAATATTATATTAGTACTGAAACAGTTATACTAGCCTTTCCTATAATCTAGGATAGCAGAAATAAAAAAAAACAAGATATAAACAATTACAATTATTTAATAAGGACTCTAAGTATACAAACTCAAGGGCGTGAGTCGAATAGAAGGTCGTATCCGTATTTGGTTGAAGAACCAATAAGTATGCCACTGGCCTTAGAGCGGGAGTCGTAGTCGGTCCGAAGCGGAAAGCAAGTAGGAACGCCGACTCAGTCTTCGATAGTTCCGTCGACCGGTGGATGATGATGATGATGATGGTGTCAGAAGTAAAAATGTATTCTTCAGAATACTGCCCGTAGGAAGAACCCTGGAATCAATTTCCAGACGATTGAGGAAAAGTCCACTTTCAAAGTTTGACTGGCAATGTCTCAATAGCAACTAGCATAATAATAGTGATCAATGATGAGGCAGTCGAACAAGCGGAGTATTGAGACCTCTAGAGGATCAAGTGAAGGTCATATCTAAGTATCCAAAACCAAGAACCGTGGATGAATTGCGCAAATTTCTTGGAATGGTAAACTTTTACAGACGTCATCTCCCAAATGCAGCCGAATTACATGCAAAATTAAACGTTTTTCTGCATAATGCGAAGAAAAAAGATAAAAGCTTAATTCCATGGACAGATGACACCATAGCGGCATTCGAGCAATGTAAACATAGCATACAAAGCGCAACTACATTGTCATTTCCATCAGCTGATGCGCCCATAGCATTGATGACGGATAGTTCAGATACCTGTGCAGGAGCCGTTCTACAGCAAAGAGAAGGAAACACTTGGAAACCTTTGGGATTTTATTCAAACAAACTAAGCGATGCCCAACAGCGCTACAGTACATACGATCGAGAATTGTTGGCTATATACATGGCTATAAAACATTTTAGACCCTTAATTGAAGGTAGACCGCTCACAGTTTATACAGACCATAAACCAATAGTTTATTCATTAATGAAGAATACCGTTGGCAAAAACGACACGCCAAGGCGAATTCGACACTTGGATTTTATAATGCAATTCTGTACAACAATCGAACATGTACATGGAATAGATAATGTAGTAGCCGACGCGTTATCGCGTATAGCGACAATAGATATTCCATCGCCTATAGATTATGAAAAGCTTCGCGATGCCCAAGAAAGAGACAGTGAATTGAAAGAGCTACTTAAATCAGACTCACTAAAATTTAAACAAATCATTCTAAATAATTGTGTCAAGCCTATCTACTGCGAAGTATCATTAGGTAGAAATCGTCCATATTTGCCGGCGGAATTTCGTGCGTCAGCTTTCAACGCCGTACACGATACTAGCCATCCTGGGACTCGAACAACACGAAAGATGATGCAAGATAAATACTTTTGGAAGTCAATGAATAAAGATGTTACTATGTGGGGTAAATCTTGTGTACATTGCCAGAGATCTAAAATACACAGACATACAATATCACCTATTACGACCTTGCTTGTTTGTTTGTTTGTTTGAACGCGCTAATCTCTGGAACTACTGGTCCGATTTGAATGATTCTTTCAGTGTTGGATAGTCCATTTATCGAGGAAGGCTATAGGCTATGTTATTTTTTTTTCAAAATTAGGGATCCGTAATAAAATTGCTATTTTGTAACACAAGGTGTAAAATCGAAAACCTATTTTTGCGTGCGCTGCAAAAACTATTGACAATAGAACTAAATGATGTACTACGGGTTTGTAGATCCTATTAAGACCTACAAAAAAGTCCGCGAGAACATATATCTAGCTATCATGGTCTAATCACAATAACCGATTTTGTGTTCAAAATAATTATTAAATCGTCTGAAGAAAAAAAAACTACGTTAAATATGTATCGTAATATTAATCTTTATCGAAATTAAGCATTATGTTATCAAGAGTATTTATGTAGAAGTAAAATACTTTTTGTTTCATCTCAATCGGATATTTCGTTTAAAAGTTATCACGTGTGTAAGATGTTAAGAGTTGGTACCTATTAATGAGTTATGGGCCATAGAGTTTTTTATCAACATAAAATCCTGTAATAATCTTTTTCGAAATATATTTGTTGATGATTGTAAGTATAAGATCTTTGAAGAGTATAATAAATACATTTCTAAAATAACTCTGCTAAGGAAATCCACGCGCGCTTGATGCAAGCAAGACGAGACGCTGGCGGCGCGGCGGCGGGCGAGACGAGGAGGCCGCGCTTGCTGGCCGCCTGTGAGAAAAACGCGGGTGAAACCGCGGAGCACAGCTAGTATGAGATAAAAGATCCGAAGCCGTTACACCAAACTTATCTCTAACCATGCTTTCCAGTTTAACACTCACCCAATCTGGGGTTTCACAAGTTCCGGGTAATTTGAACACAAAACTTAGGTAAATTGTGTTTAATTAATTGTAGTTTAAGATAAAAAATAATTAAGTTATTCGGCGAGCCGTTAGCCATTCCACAGTAAAAGAAGTGATTCACTCATGCACACCAAAAAGAACGAATGTGTCTGTCCCTAACTGTCATTGGTCGCTTGCTACCATAACTGAAGTGCACCGCTGTCACTGTCATGTCATGAGGCGTGAGAGCGCGGGAAATTTTAAATAGTAGATACGCCACGAAATACGATCGTACCTACTCGAGTATAATATTAAGTTTAAGTACAGAAATGTTACAGTACGTTAGTGAGGTATTGTGTGTTTTATAATATTAGTAAGATTCCAGTTCACAAGCTGTGTCCCAAACCCAGGCGATCTGCCTGTCTGTTCGTTATGTACTACATAAACATCATTTATTTGATAAAAATAATGCAATATTACAAAGAAACAATTGGAACACGTTGAAAACTGTATCTTATATTATAAGAATCTTTGTCCTGACTGACTGACTGACTGACTGACTGACTGACTGACTGACTGACTGACAGACAACGCACAGCCTAAACCGCTGGACGTAGAGACTTGAAATTTTCAGTGTAGGTAAACCTTGGTACGTAGGGGTGTACTAAGAAGGGATTTTTCAAAATTCAACCTCTAAAGGGGTGAAAAGGGATGAAAACCTGGAATCAATTTTTGGTCTAAAACTGAACATAACCTATATCAAATTAAAGAGCCGATTTTTTCATTTAGTTGATGTCATAATTACCTGTAAATTCTTTATTTTTGGCATGTTTTTCATGAAAAATAGAATACTTTTATTTTGACATATGACAGCGATGATACCAAAGATTAGTAATAGATGATACAAAACATATGGAAAAGGAACTGTCAATGTCAAATTACCTGTGAAAGGAAGCATAAATTATTACTGGTCTAATAAGTTTCCAATCGTGATTATTCATGGAGTTCTGACGTAATTCTACGTCTGAAAACTAGATGTCGCTGCTAATTCTGATCAAATTTTGACGCGCTATCGTTGCGTTTTGAAATGTTTACCTTAACTCTCAAAATTTTTACTAAATTCACCGTAATTTCTTAATTTTTAGATTTAGGTATGTTTGTTACTCTTTCACGCAAAAACTACGGAATATACTTACATACCCTATTATTCATATTCGTTCGCTAAAGTTAGCCATTGCTTAAAGTTAGCCCTGTCACTGTTTGTCATTATGAAATGGTAAGAGATGGCAATACTTTATTCATGGTTTGCGTACACTATATTATAATGAATAATGAGGATAGTAGGTACCTACGTGTGCTGGAATGGGACATAGGGTACTTTTTATCTGGGTACCGCGTGAGCGAAGCCGCGGGCGGCTGCTAGTTAGTTAATAAAAACTGTATCGCAGTCGCAGTTTCCAACGCCCTCCTCTCGACGATTATGATTATTAATTTCTTTAACAACTTACTGCGGAACTTAAAAGCTGAATATGAAAATAAAGAGCTGAAATCAAACAAAGATAACCCTAAGAAACTTTGGCGTTCTGTCAAGAAAGTGTGTAATTTGGCACGTCTAACGAACTACTATCACTCCAGGGTAGTCCTAATGCACAACATTCCATTGACTCCACCAACAGTCACTTGTCTTCAACTGGTCAACGGCTTGCTAACTAAATACTTTGCAAAATAGCAAAAGCGGAACTGAGCTTGCTAGGGCAGTTACAGTCAGAAACTCCCCTGCTGAATCAATCTTTATGAATCCAACGGACCATGATGAAGTGGAAACAATTATAATGGATTTGTAGGGTCTGTTGCGGACCCTAAACATAACTATGATTAAATTGATCAGATCGGGAAATGATGATAATGAAAACGACCGCACGTTGCCGTAGTGAGTTTTAAACTGATTTATTGTGTGATAAGTAATTGCTAAAGCACAATGCATTTTGTGCTGAATGTGCGGGGTGGCCCGGACAGGATTTGCAAAACGGTAAAGCACCACGGATTTGACAACTTTCTTGTAAAATATGAAAACCTTTCCTTCAAAGCACACATTTTATGTGTATCTCTTTCAGCCCGTATTAGAAAAGTCATCAATGTGATGAGTACGCTTTGTTGCAAGCAATGACACACTCCTATCGGTATATGATGCTCTATGCCAGTCCTTGATAGCATATTGCGTGACGTGTTGGGGAAGTGCAGTGTAAGGGTTGCGCCCTACAACTTTAAATGATAATAATGATTTGATTAAATGATAAGACTGATTTATTGCTCATGGATACACGGCGGAGACCAAATATTTAACTAAAAAGTGCACAGCATGCACTGTTCGAATTGTGCAATTTGCTTATAAAAACAATAATTGTACATGCTCCCGAGGGAAAAAGATATAAAAAATGATTAAAATTGATACATGTAAGCATAAAAATGATAGACAAACTAATAAAAAAGTATAAAAACAAAGTTAAAATAAATTCACACTAAAGTCTCTGATAATGTCTTTCTTAAGATATTTTCAATCACTGCACTTCACTTTTAATGTATCGATTGATAAAAATAGGCGACGTGGTCGCGTCTACGACACTAGAATTACTACGCGCACTTAGATTCACTTTAGTGTCTTTGTCGACGATGGTGGTGCTCACTGTTGCCGTGGGCTCTGGAGTCGGGGTGTAGTGAACACTCATCATGGTTGAAGGCTCGCTGCGCGGCGCCGGCACGTGGCCGGGCGCGACTCGCACACCGGGTTGTTTAAAAAAACCGGTTTTCGGTTTTTATTTTTCAATAACAGGTTAAAAACCGGTTAACCGGTTATTTTTCAAATTTTCTACTTTTAGTACTCAGAAGTACTTGCTTGATGTTGATTGGTGTTAGCTGTCCGCTGCGGTGCCTGAGGCGTCCCTGTTCCAGCGGTTGATGGCCATTCGAAGGAGCGGGCTAAGCCCGGGCTAGCCGGCTTCAGAAATGGCTTGTCTTCTCCTACGAGGAAGGGTTGGATTTTACCTTGGAATTCCTTGGCCATTTTGATGAAACCCTCGTAGTAGTTGTCCTTGAAGTAGACGTGATCCGACTCGTACTCACACAACCTTTTATGATTATTTTCGAACTCTATATAGTAAGATTTAAGAACATCTAGCTTCTTCTTAGCATACTGCGGGGTTTTTCTATCGGGTCCATCCTTCCCAAAGTTGATAGATAACCTCTCTACTTCGTTAATGATTTGCTGTTGATTTGCTAATAGGTCTTCCATTTTCTACTACTTACAGTGCTTTGCTGCGCTAAAGTTCAGTCTCTGTAATGTGCAGCAGCTGGATAGGCACCTATTCGGGGTTGCTTGCTAGTGATATATAATCTCTCCTAGTGATCCCTTGTGCGATATATGCACCTTCTCAGTTTAGCCGGTGAGACCCGCTGGTGGGAGGCCGCCTAAACCGATTTGCTATCGCACTCAAGACGTCCAGGAAAGTTACCTTGATTCTGCAACTTCACGAAGGCTTCAATACTACCTTACTCGCAGATAGTTACTGATGATGATGATGATGATGTCACTCACACAAAAGCACTAAACACTTCACGTGAATGATCTTGATTATTGATAGTTATGATAGTTTCCTTGATAGACACTTTGATTGCTAATGAACGTCACACGGCAAATTCACAGAAAACACGTGATTTCGTAACTAGGTCACTGCACGGCGTGCTCCTGAATGAAGTCTTTACCGCGCACCGGCTCCAAATCTCGAAGGACCATAAAGATGTAAGGGTTGCGCCCTACAACTTTAAATGATAATAATTGTAGGCGACACACGTTACCATAATAACTTTTTTTATTTTATTTAAATATAGGTAAAATATAACTATACATTTTGTGTCATAGGTATTAGATTAATTTAGAATAATTTGTTTTATTGTTAGTGTTTTTCTGTGATCTTAACGCCATCTGTTGGCAACTATTTGAGAAATAAATTTTGAATGAACGCTGAGGATGCAGCCATATTGCTTTTCTTTTGATGCGCAGGTTGGTAGTCGTCGCGAACCATTGAAAAATTACACACGCGGCTCCGTAGTAATTTTGAAGTTTTTACTAGAAAAAAGCACTTATTGAACTCTGACTGCACTCTCAACTTTCTTCTGTCGTTGCCCAATGCTGTGTTTCAATCCGATCACCTACAATTTGGTCCTTCGAGCCGGATCTACAGCCGGCAACTAAGTACGCGTCATGTCGGATACGCCGTCGAAAGTACTCACGCGCCGTCAAAGACAGGAACTTATAGAAACGAATAAGTTGGAATGTGCACCTATGAAGAAGGAGTTCAAGAAATCAATTCTTCCTCGTGGCACCGGTTGTCCTACATCGTCGCGAGAAGGATACGTGTCGACGCCAGCGCCAACGCCATGCAAAATGTCACCGCGTGGCACTGCGCAGCATTCTACATGTGCTTCAAAAACTACGATTTGTACCAAGAAATCAACTACATCGTCAGTTGCACGTCGTAAACAACTCGAGTTGGAAGCGGCGCAAGCGAAAGCCAAGATTCAGATGGAGTTAATTGACAAGAAGTTACAAGCTGACCTTGCCAAAGTCGACCGGGAAAGTTAGAAAGCTCATAACGTCGGCACTGATGTTTCTCCTGATAATGAATCTGCTGGCAGTCATTATTCGTCTCATCCTAGTAAGAGGAACGTGCACGAGAACGTGGAGAAATGGCTGGACACGAACTGCGCAACAGCAGTCCAGCACGATAACAGCATCCAGCAGCTAGCTGACACGTTGAAAGATCTTATAACACAGTCATCGTCATCTAAGCACGAAGATAAACTCCTGAGCCGCCTTGCCACGCCGCGGGAACTACCTATTTTCAGTGGTGACAGTATTGAGTGGCTACATTTTAAAAATGCTTATGATGACTCGTCAAGAGTGTGTAAATTCAGTGACAGTGAGAACCTGTGGAGACTTAGAAAATCTCTACGAGGTGAGGCCAAGGAAGCAGTGACGGACTTGCTGATCGGCAACACTCCGCCGTCAGCAGTCATCCAAGCACTTGAACTAAGGTTTGGCCGAGCTGATATTATTATTAGCAACATAACGTCGCAGCTGAAAAAGCTACCAGCGTTACCTACTTATTATCAACAAGACTTGATCAACTTGTCCATTAAAGTCAACAATTGCGTGGCAATCATACGCGCACTAGACCAGAATGACTATCTTCGAAGTCCAGAGCTCGCTGCAGCTGTTGTATCTAAATTGCCGAGCACCTTAATCGGAAGATGGACAGAGTTTGCCTACAATCGTCTGAGAGAAGGCAGACCAAGACTAGAACTACTGGCTACATTTTTGAAGGTGGAGGCTGAAATGTTATCAGTCGTTGGATGTACTCAGCCACGAGACAAGAAGCTGATCGACGCTCCTACAAAGCGAACTGAAGATAAGTACCGCCATCGTACTGTATATACTTCTTCTGTCGCCGCCGCTGAGAACAATGGATGTAGATTCTGCCAGAAAGGCAGTCATACTGCCAGAGTGTCGCATATTCAAACGCGCCATGCGCCGTGATAAATGGAGATTCGTAAAAATGCGCGGCCTTTGTTATTGTTGTCTACAAGCGCGACACAATAAAGATATAACGTGCCCCGCACCTGTGTGTGACGTCGATAACTGTGGCATGGCACATCACCGCCTGCTACACTGGACTAGACCTGAGATGACGTCACAATCAGCTGATAAGCTGCCCGTGAACCCGGATCCTGCGGTACCTGCAGCTACGACTGACGCGTCCATGATGCACTTCGCTCGAGACGCTGACGACGCGAGCAGCGCCTCGGAGGAATTCGCGCTGTTGAAAGTGATCGCGGTTCGACTTCGAGGCCCTAAAGGCGTGATAAATACCTACGCCCTCGGACGATGGTGCGGAAGTGTCAGTGATCGACGCGGACTTGGCAGACACTTTAGGCTTAGAGTGTGTTAGTGCGCGCCCTATAAAGTTCACTGATGCGTTCGGTTTGTCGGTATATCAGTCGGAAGTGCCTAGTGTTAAGGTACAAGTAACGGGACAAGACAATGTTAGCTATGACTGCAAGTTGCGTAAATGTGCTCAGTTAAAATTGTGCTCACAAAATCTATCGCTTTTGAATAGTGCAAATAGTACGCATTTATCTCATATTAAGCATATGGTTTGTACTGATACTAGTGTTAAACCGCGGTTACTAATTGGTGAGGATAATTACTTCCTCATAGCGTCTAATTTAAGTTTGAATATTTTTTGTAATTTTTGTAATATGGATCTATATAATCTGAAATAAATGAGTTAATAAAAAAAATAATAGATCCGCTTGAGGTAGTACACGGAGACAGGGACTCGCCGTACGCATCACGCTGTCGCCTGGGATGGACCATCCATGGTTTCCACCGTGGCCGTAGCACTCACTACTCGAAGCCCAGGGTAAGTGAACAAAATGTCTTCCATCTCGCTCACTCTCGCGATAATGATGATGATGTGTCCAAAATTAGCGAACTTAATGACCTGATAAAATATTCCTTTAACTTTGATTTAATAGGAATTTCACCCGTATCTCGAGAGAATACGGATCATATTCGCGCTGTCGAAATCTTAAATAAAACAGCACGTCAGATAGGTGACCAGTGGGAAGTATGTTTGCCGTTTAAAAAAGATAATTTTGTTATGCCTGACTCGTACAATAATGCCTACTCTCGGCAACAGGTTATTGTTACGCAAATTCCATAAAAATGCTGACTACGCCGATAGGTATAAGACCGAGATATCTAAACTGATAGACAATGGTTACGCTCGAGAACTAACTGATAACGAACTCTCAGCTGATCATGTTTGGTATTTACCACATTTCGGTACAAAATCCTAATAAGCCTGGTAAGTTACGGTTGGTTTTTGATGCCGCCGCCAAAGTAGATGGTGTATGCCTAAATTATTATTTACTAACTGGACCGGACTTGTATAATTCGTTATACGGAATGATGCTAAGATTTCGTGAGAATAAAATAGTAATCATTGGGGATATTCGTGATTATGTTTCTTCGAATTCGCATAATCTTATATTATAAGAATCTTTGTCCTGACTGACTGACTGACTGACTGACTGACTGACTGACAGACAACGCACAGCCTAAACCGCTGGACGTAGAGACTTGAAATTTTCAGTGTAGGTAAACCTTGGTACGTAGGGGTGTACTAAGAAGGGATTTTTCAAAATTCAACCTCTAAAGGGGAAAAGGATGAAAACCTGGAATCAATTTTTGGTCTCAAACTGCACATAACCTATATCAAATTAAAGAGCCGATTTTTCTCATTTAGTTGATGTCATAATTACCTGTAAATTCTTTATTTTTGGTATGTTTTTCATGAAAAATAGAATACTTTTATTTTGACATATGACAGCGATGATACACACAGATTAGTAATAGATGATACAAAACGTATGGAAAAGGAACTGTCAATGTCAAATTACCTGTGAAAGGAAGCATAAATTATTACTGGTCTAATAAGTATCCAAACTTGATTATTCATGGAGTTCTGAGGTAATTCTACGTCTGATAACTAGATATCGCTGCTAATTCTGATCAAATCCTAGAACGCGCTGTCGTTGTGTTTTGAAAAGTTTACCTTAACTCTCAAAATGTTTACTAAATTCACCGAAATTTCTTAATTTTTAGATTTAGGTATGTTTGTTACTCTTTCACGCAAAAACTACGGAATATACTTACATACCCTATTATTCATATTCGTTCTCTAAAGTTAGCCATTGCTTAAAGTTAGCCCTGTCACTGTTTGTCATTATGAAATGGTAAGAGATGGCAATACTTTAGTCATCGTTTAGCGTACACTATATTATAATGAATAATGAGGATAGTGGGTACCTACGATGTACCTACGTGTGCTGGAATGGGACATAAGTTACTTTTTATCTGGGTACCGCGTGAGCGAAGCCGCGGGCGGCTGCTAGTCATATATAATCATAATCATAATCATTTATTTGCTTGAATGTGGTATACAAATGTCTTATAATTAGTTTGTGTTTAGATGCTCACATTCCCCATTTGGGATGCAAATATTAGCCAAATATTAGAAATTGTGATCAACATGTACTTCGATTCTTGTGGCAAGAATCTTCAGAAAGCCCGATTAAAGTTTGTTCTATGCAATGTTTAATTTTCGGTGCAACATGTTCACCTTTCATTGCACATCACGTGAAAAACATAAATGCCCTCAAATACGAAGATTTACATCCCGAAGCTGTAGATGTAATTATAAACAATCACTACATGGATGACTGTTTATATTCTACTAGCACCGAAACTACGGCAATACAATTGATAAAAGACATAACTTCAATCCACGCGAAAGGCGGCTTTGAGATAAGGAATTGGTCGAGTAATAGCAAACCGGTTTGAGATAAGGAATTGGTCGAGTAATAGCAAACCGGTTTGAGATAAGGAATTGGTCGAGTAATAGCAAACCGGTTTGAGATAAGGAATTGGTCGAGTAATAGCAAACCGGTTTGAGATAAGGAATTGGTCGAGTAATAGCAAACCGGTTTGAGATAAGGAATTGGTCGAGTAATAGCAAACCGGTTTGAGATAAGGAATTGGTCGAGTAATAGCAAACCGGTTTGAGATAAGGAATTGGTCGAGTAATAGCAAACCGGTTTTAGACACAATTCCCTCGGATGCGCTTGCGCGCACTGCCGTGCAGTTCAAACATGGAGCTACGAATACAAGTGAGCGCACTTTAGGTTTGATATGGCATCCGGCGGACGATTCATTTGGTTTTCAGATTTCGCTAAATAGGATACCTACTGATATTTTAAATGGTTTTACGCCTCCTACGAAAGCTGAAATGCTTAGTATTATTATGTCTGTTTACGATATACATGGTTTTTTATCGCCATTTGTTATTAAAAGTAAAATTATATTTCAAGACTAGCTGTGCTCCGCGGTTTCACCCGCGTTTTTCTCACAGGCGGCCAGCAAGCGCGGCCTCCTCGTCTCGCCCGCCGCCACGCCGCCAGCGTCTCGTCTTGCTTGCATCAAGCGCGCGTGGATTTCCTTAGCAGAGTTATTTTAGAAATGTATTTATTATACTCTTCAAAGATCTTATACTTACAATCATCAACAAATATATTTCAAAAAGATTATTACAGGATTTTATGTTGATAAAAAACTCTATGGCCCATAACTCATTAATAGGTACCAACTCTTAACATCTTACACACGTGATAACTTTTAAACGAAATATCCGATTGAGATGAAACAAAAAGTATTTTACTTCTACATAAATACTCTTGATAACATAATGCTTAATTTCGATAAAGATTAATATTACGATACATATTTAACGTAGTTTTTTTTCTTCAGACGATTTAATAATTATTTTGAACACAAAATCGGTTATTGTGATTAAACCATGATAGCTAGGTATATGTTCTCGCGGACTTTTTTGTAGGTCTTAATGGGATCTATAAACCCGTAGTACATCATTTTGTTTTATTGTCAATAGTTTTTGCAGCGCACGCAAAAATAGGTTTTCGATTTCGCTCTGTTCCCCGACGGATGTTGTTCCAGAGACCTAAACAGTTATTTTGATAGGTAGGCACTGAGTGCCAGAGCTCTGTTCCCCGACGGATGTTGTGACGGATGTTGTTCCAGAGACCTAAACAGTTATTTTGATAGGTAGGCACTGAGTGCCAGAGCTCTGTTCCCCGACGGATGTTGTGACGGATGTTGTTCCAGAGACCTAAACAGTTATTTTGATAGGTAGGCACTGAGTGCCAGAGCTCTGTTCCCCGACGGATGTTGTGACGGATGTTGTTCCAGAGACCTAAACAGTTATTTTGATAGGTAGGCACTGAGTGCCAGAGCTCTGTTCCCCGACGGATGTTGTGACGGATGTTGTTCCAGAGACCTAAACAGTTATTTTAGCCCGTCCTATTCAGCACCACTCAGTAGCAAGGGTTACACAGAACAACTATTGAGAAAGATTTGTACTTAACGGTAAAGATGTATAAGAAAATAATGGAAAGTCCAGGATATACAAATTAGTTTGTGATGAATGAATGCTTTCTGAGCGTCGCACTCGGGCTCTCAAACTCAACTGACGATAAAGGGAAATTAGTGCTTAAGGGCTATGCTCTGTTTATAAAAAATCTAAAGTTTTGTTAAAAAATTGTTGGCATCTAAAAAGAATTCAGTACCTAGGTAGTCGTTGTTATCTGCCTACACCCACACAAACGAGGGCGCGTGTGTGCGGGCGCCTGGCCTTGATCACTATGTGAATAATTTCAGATAGGAATTAAAATTAGTTCTTAACGAAAGTTTCTAGAAAATAATTAAGTGGAAATTTGTACCTATTAATTAACGTAATTTGTATCCAAATGAGCTGATTATGGATGTATGTTTGCATGGGAGACGTTCTATCAGGCAGAGCACTGTACAGGACGAGCCTCAAGTGGCTCCGACCGGCCGCACGCCGCCGGATACCGGCACGCGTCCGGATACCGGCACGCCACCGGATACCGGCATGCGTCCGGAGGCTGACCCTCTCCTCTCCGACGCTCAAGCCGGTCGAGCAGCGCGGGCTGCGGCCGCCAGCTCGGCGAGTCTGCCAGCGTCCTCCAGCCGCGCTCCCGCCGTCGGCAAACCAGAGCTTGCATTCACGATTGCAAGAGCTTCGGCATCTCCTCCGCTGCCCGCCCCGAGGCGCCCTGTCCGAGAGGAAGGGGCTGCTCCCCGCGGCAGAAGTCGTTTACTATTAAGTATCCGATTATATAGAAGACAAAAATATTTGGGACTAAATAATACTCCAAATCCTTTTGTTAACATGATTGTAAAGGGATCATTTTCCAAAAAATAGGCAGGCGTGGTTTCTTGGCTGCATCTTCCACGCTCGGTCGCGTCACGAACAGGTGTAAGTAAATGCAACTTAGATTTAAGACGTGTCCAAATAAATGATCTCCGGGATTTTAAGGAATAAAAAATGTTGACTTTGACTTTCCGCAAGCGATGGACCTGGACTCTGGAGTACTCGACTCGGGTTACATTCAAATTGTAGCAAATTTAGTTAACTTTACAGAAGTGTAGAACAAAGATACGTAAAATTAAAAAAAAACGCTTGCTTAAGGTAGTTTTTTCGAAAGAACTGAAAAAAATAGCCAAAGTTTTCAGATTTTCAGTGTTGCAGGGTATAAACTACTCTCAAGGGACCTTACAACATATAAATCCTAGTTACATGCGGGATTGCGATGTTTGCCTTTTTTGTGTAGATATTGACTAATTAGACAATAATAATGAAGTAGGTAGGTTATTATTACTTAGGCACGCAACTCATAAACCATCTGATCCTGGTGAATCTCCTCTTACGCTAATGATGATGAAGTGTCAATAACTAGTTATAGTATGGCCGCGCTCGGGCACCCTGTAGCTGTGGTGGCGGCGGGCGGTGGCGGGCGGTGGCGGGCGATAAGGCCCGTCACTACGGCACTACTATTACTATAAAACAGCCGGGCTGGATGTACCAAAATGTAGTTCGATCAATTCTGACACTATGAAGTTTATTTTGGTGAGTTTGCTGTTTCTTTTCTATGTTCTATTGTATGTTTTTACTGCTCTGTTGGACTGGAGGGTAAAGAAAACACAGAAAATACGTCCAGCTGCTTCTCTCCCCGAGCATTCCGTAAAAGTCGACGAAGGGATAGCATCCTCCAACATGATGGACCATCTATACGGACGACGGGCTGATCACCTCTCACCATGGTTCAACATATCCATCTGGGACTTTGAATCAGAAGTGGCTGCAAGTTTGGTTATGACTACTTGTGGTTCTGTCCATCCCATTAATGATCCGTGATAATTGAGTATATGCGTATGTTTTTTCGTTTAGATTAAGTTAATATTAAAATGTAGTAGATCCCTGCGGAGAGAGTGAGTGAGGTCCTGCGTTGCAGGTGGCGTGCGCGGTGCTGGCGCTGGCGACGCTGGCGACGGCGGTGACGGAGGATCTGATCAGCAGTCTCGACACGCTGGTTCCTGGTAACTACCGACAGATAGACGCGACCGACGGTTCAACACAAATATTCATACAATATACATATTAAGTTTATTAATTCATTGGAACTTGCAGGTTTTAAAGAGTTAATAGATGGATTAGGAAATGAAGACGTCAAAACCGACCTCACTGCTGACGACGACACCGGCACCGGCACCGGCACCGACACCGACACCGACACCGACACCGACACCGGCACCGGCACCGTCACCGGCACCGGCACCGGCACCGACACCGGCACCGGCTCTGGTGTCGGCAACCTCATCACCGGCCTCATTGCCGGCAACCCCGTCACCGGCCTCGTTGCCGGCCAGGGTGACAGCAAATAATGATTTGCGTTCAAACGTTATGGTCATACAATTATATGATGTAAAACAACTTTGTTATTTATCTCAATAAACCCACCGGGCCGCGGCTCCGCTACTAAAGGCAATGTCGGAGAGCGACGCACGCTGTAGCGGGCACTAGGCTAGGTTCTACGTTCCGTGTGGGCGTCCCGGAGGCCCTCGACATGCATGGAGCGGCCACCAGGTGTCGGAGAGCGACGCACGCTGTAGCGGGCACTAGGCTAGGTTCTACGTTCCGTGTGGGCGTCCCGGAGGCCCTCGACATGCATGGAGCGGCCACCAGGTGTCGGAGAGCGACGCACGCTGTAGCGGGCACTAGGCTAGGTTCTACGTTCCGTGTGGGCGTCCCGGAGGCCCTCGACATGCATGGAGCGGCCACCAGGTGTCGGAGAGCGACGCACGCTGTAGCGGGCACTAGGCTAGGTTCTGCGTTCCGTGTGGGCGTCCCGGAGGCCCTCGACATGCATGGAGCGGCCACCAGGTGTCGGCTCCGAACACCCCACCCTACCCAGCTGCGACCCTCAATCGCAACTGGCAGGAACGCAGTCGCAGTTTCTAGCACCCTCCTCTCGACGATTATGATTATTTATTTCTTTAACAACTTACTGCGGAACTTAAAAGCTGAATATGAAAATAAAGAGCTGAAATCAAACAAAGATAACCCTAAGAAACTTTGGCGTTCTGTCAAGAAAGTGTGTAATTTGGCACGTCATAATAAAGAACCCAACGAACTACTATCACTCCAGGGTAGTCCTAATGCACAACATTCCATTGACTCCACCAACAGTCACTTGTCTTCAACTGGTCAACGGCTTGCTAACTAAATACTTTGCAAAATAGCAAAAGCGGAACTGAGCTTGCTAGGGCAGTTACAGTCAGAAACTCCCCTGCTGAATCAATCTTTATGAATCCAACGGACCATGATGAAGTGGAAACAATTATAATGGATTTGTAGGGTCTGTTGCGGACCCTAAACATAACTATGATTAAATTGATCAGATCGGGAAATGATGATAATGAAAACGACCGCACGTTGCCGTAGTGAGTTTTAAACTGATTTATTGTGTGATAAGTAATTGCTAAAGCACAATGCATTTTGTGCTGAATGTGCGGGGTGGCCCGGACAGGATTTGCAAAACGGTAAAGCACCAGGTTTAGACGGATTTGACAACTTTCTTGTTAAATTATGAAAACCTTTCCTTCAAAGCGCACATTTTATCTCTTTCAGCCCGTATTAGAAAAGTCATTCCTGAAAAGTATAACATGGGTGTCTTTAAATCGAGAATCAATAGGTTTCTTCTAGGTAAGCGTGCTCCATCTTAGACCACACTGTTACCTAACATCAGGTAGAGTGTGGTCAAACGCAAACCTATTTCGGATAAAAAAAAAAATATTTTGATACTGTCATGTAAGCGTGTCTTGAAAAAATAAATATTATGCCGGTTTCTGCTGTCCAACTTGGTCGGAACCTGGCAGGAAATCATGATAATAAAAAGGGAATCACATTTTATCGGTAAGTTTTAAAATTACCTGCTGTCATCATTTTCCTGCCCTTATCCCACTAGGTGGGGTCGGCACAACATGTTTTCCTCTTCCATCTTCTCCTATCACTCGTCATCTCAGTACTCACTCCTTTCATACGCATGTCCTCTTTCACACAATCCATCCATCTTTTCTTAGGCCTTCCTCTGTCCGTGTATCCATCCACATTCATATTCAGCACTTTCCTTGTAACACGACTTTCTTCCCTCCGCATAACATGCCCATACCACGCTAACCTATTACTCCTCATCCTCTCTATCACTGGCGCTACTTTTAAACTTCCTCTGATGTACTCATTCCGTATCTTATCCATTCTGGTCACTCCACACATCCATCTCAACATTCGCATCTCTGTAGCATGCACTCTTCTTTCATCCACCACTTTTATTGCCCAACACTCAGATCCATACAGTACGACAGGTCTTATGATCGTTTTGTATATTTTCCCCTTAAGCTTAAGGGGCATCCGCTGATCACATACTGTGCCCGAGACCTGTCGCCATTTCATCCATCCCGCATTCATTCTATTTTTAACGTCCCGGTCGATGTCGCCGTCATTTTGGATAGATGAGCCGAGGTACCTAAAATCGGAGCAGACTGAGGAATACACCATCTAAGGCAATAGGAGAAAAACTGGAAGGACCACCGAAGTCGCAAAACAGAAGTTCCGTTTTTGTCCTACTGATCTTAAGACCGACTTCTCCAGTCTCTCCTGCCATTTTCCCAGCCTGCTCTGGACCTCAAGCGCATCCTCTCCGACAAGTACAATGTCGTCGGCGAACAGCATGCATCAGGGTGCCTCCTCCTGTATGTCTGATGTCAGAGCATCCATTACCAGGAGGAAGAGATAAGGGCTTAAAGCCGACCCCTGGTGCAAGCCTACAGCCACATCGAACTTGCCGGTTACTCCAGCCTCAGACCGGACGTGTGTGCTCGCTCGACTGTACATAGCTCGAATGAGCTGTATGTACTTCTCAGGCACTCCCTTAACTTTCATACTCCACCACAGAACCTCTCGGGGTACCCTGTCGTACGCCTTCTCTAGATCCACGAATACCATATGCAAATTTTTGTGTGCACGCCTGTGTTTTTCACACAATTGGCGGAGTGCAAAAATGGCATCCGTGGTTCCACGCCCAGGCATAAACCCAAACTGGTTCTGTGATACCTCACTCTCCTCTCTCATTCGTCTCGCTATCACTTTTTCCCAAATCTTCATACTATGTGACATGAGCTTTATTCCTCTATAGTTGTTACAATCTTGTACGTCATATTTATCATTGTAAATTATTTAGGCTCCATTGTGCCTTTTTGCGTCCTTTTTTATGTTTTGGTGGCATTTTTAAACAACCCTGGAACAAATAGTACAAAAGTTGTGATGACAATGTCATTACAAAGTTAAAATTTAAAATAAAAAACTGATGAGTTTATTACCGGTCAGTCGTGACTGGTATTACACGATGATACCCTTTTCTAAATATTTTTAATCTGTGAAAATTACAACAGGTTAATGTATCAAAACGATATCGATGCTTGCGCACAAATAGTTATACAACATTTATGTGGATTTACAATGTTAAAATAATGAGTAAAATTCTACTCACCTCTTATTTTCACACCTCGAAAAGTTATAACAAAATGGCGCGAAAATGAAAGACGTGCAGTCCTCCCGAACGCCTGCTTGGAACTGAGCGGGGGTCGGTGCTCCGGCGCGCCGTGCTCACGCCACCCGCTTTGTATGTGTGTGTTCCCGTAAACATTGTAATATGGGTGAAAGTGTGCTGACCGGTATTGCCTCTTGACTGGTATTACCTCATTCTACCCTACACTCCTTTTAGTATTTTCATTGAACTTTTTAGGGAAGAAAACTATTATATTAAAATCAACTTTATTCAATGACCAAAGCTGGTGATTTTGGGGAGCTTACCTGCGGTCGGTGATCTGAGCTCTGTTTTCTATCTGTAGGTGAACTTAGATAGAAAACTGAGCTCATTTTTATTTCTTATTTTTATACCGATTACCTTAAAGTTTTTAATGTTATTCTAGTTTGTCTATTGCATTTTGTCTGTAAAACTGCAATCGATCATGAAAATTAATGAAAACATGTTTGTTATACATTAAGTCAGTACTGTAGGTATAGATAGCAAACAAAACATTTTGTGGGCCCAGTTGGAGAGCTATAATAATAATCTTATCTCTTACTTCTTACTTATATTATAAATGCGAAAGTTTGTGAATTTGGATGTTTGGATGTTTGTGCCTCAATCACGCCTAAACGGCTGAACGGATTTGAATGAAACTAAGAATATACATAGTACATGTACTGGATTAACATATAGGCTATTTTTTTCCCGAATACCACGAGAGCGAAGCCGCGGGCGACAGCTAGTATTTTATGAAATCGTCAACCGGGCCCTTATGGTCCATTTGTGTGATGACGACCGAGTCAAAGTCGTTTTCCTCAAAAAGTTTGGCGCTTTCCGACTGATTCCACTGCACTGGTGACAAACGACCCCTCGTCCGGTAGTAGGATATAAGAATCAGGCACAAGTCGTGGTTCATAAAATAGAACAGCGCACGTGCAGTAATCATTAAGTTTAATGTCTCCAGCGGGTGATTTAAAATATTAATACGTAAAATAAAGGGCGGTGGTCTTTCTATTTAATAAATCATCATCATCTTCCTGCCCTTATCCCACTCTGTGTGGGGTCGGAACAGCATGATCCTTGGAGTAGATCCTTGTAAGAGTTTTGGCTAAGGTGTTTTATGACCGGCCGCCTGCCTGACGTCAACCCTCCTTAGGAATACTTGCTTATTGTATCTCATCATGTTGGAGGATACTATCCCTTAGTCGACTTTCACGACATGCTCGGGTGAGAATCAGCTGGACGCATTCTATGCTTTTTCTTTACTCCCAGTCCAGCAGAGAAGGTGTACCATGTACAAGTTTTTTTGAAAATAATCATGCTTCAAATTTGAGATTGAGTATTTTTTCGAAACTTCTTTCACCATTATTGCGTGTGGTGCGAGACCTGAGCTGCTGGAACATCTCCTTTAATGTTTGAAACGTTGGACGTGCCTCTAATTGCCTACCGATGGTCATCGAGCAATGCCAGGCACCATCATCATCAACCTCGTCGGCACCAACAACGGCCTCAACAACACAATCGAGGATCCTGGAACACTGCTGCCAACATCCTATAGTCCTCCGGTGCTCCAAGGAGTTGTGCTGGCTGGGGGAGGGGTAGCAGGGGGATAATGCACAATACATCCCACCGCGGGACGTCAGTGCAGAACTTAGTTCCCCTAACATTCATTAGAATTAGAATTAGGATGTTCTAGCGGGGTATGTAGTAGGATCACTCGTCAAACAGGTTTTCTATGCATGCTGAATTCGCCGAAAGGTTATTTTTGTTATTTGTATTCCCAGCGGTTTGTTTCTGTTGGCCGGCAGCTCCCGGCAGCTCCCGGCAGCTCCCGGCAGGCTGCACCAAGATCCACAGTACAATATCGCTGCCGGCTAGACCGCAGGGCTCGAATGAAGTCACTTTCATTCCGCGAGTGTTGCGGTGGAGAAACATTGTGGTGGAAAAATGATATTTTTAACGGATGAGTCATTTGACGCGTCGGGATTACAGCGGTCAGCACACTTTCCCTCCGGCACACGAGGAGCGCTCGGGGAGCCCTGATCTGCTCTCGTCACTGTGCAGGGCGATGTGTGTTCCGGAGCACCCTGTAGCTCGCGGAGGAGTCGTGCGCTGCGGGGAGCGTCTTCTATAAAGCAGCCTCCTTCAGAATCAAGTTGTTATTCGCTCACTTGTGACATGAAGTCTGCTTTGGTGGGTTTGCTGTATTTCTATAATACTGAGTGTTTTTTAACTGGACCAGCCAGTGCGGGGAAATCCGAAACCAGAAGAGATAGAGGAGAAGTGACCTAGGAACTATTTGCTCTCTTTTTTTTTCAAAATCAATTCTAACGTAATAAACAACGTTCACAGCTTTTTTGTGAGTTATCACTAAGAGATAGACATATACCATCGCGGACTTTTTGTAGACCTTTTGAAGGTGTACAATACTGTAGTACATTATTTTGATCTATCTCGTAGGGTTCAGCCAGCGTTTGCAATGTAAGCGCAAAAAATGTGTTGATTTACGACATCACATTAGAAACCTCTAAAATTATCAGTGTTTCTCTACTATATTATGCATGTGTTATACATATAAACCTTCCTCTTGAGTCATTCTATCTATTAAAAAAATCGCATCAAAATCCGTTGCGTAGTTTTAAATATCTAAGCGTACATAGGGACAGACAGCGGGGAGCGACTTTGTTATACTATGTAGTGATGTGTTATGCCTAGGTGCTGTGCACGTGTGCGGCGGCGGCGGCGGCGGCGCCGGCCGTGCTGACCGCGCCGGGCGCCGTCAACCCCGTCGTGGAAGCGCTGATCAACACTATTACCAGTAAGCTGCGCTCCACCTGAGAGCAGGTGCTCTAGTTGATAGTGACCCCGCCTTCCGATCCTAAGATCGTGGATTCAAACCCGGTCGTGTGCCAATGGATTTTTCTGTGCGAAAAATTTACGTGTGCTATATCTACTCTCAAACGGTGTAGGATAACATCGTGAGGAAACCCGCGGCTTAGTCAGCTCCGCACGTATTGACCGTGTCCTTCCTGTGGACAATACCGACTAAGCTGAGAGGATGGAATAGGTGCTGGGCAAGCCTACTCCATCTTAATTCGTCCCGGGCACTACGGCGTCCCGTTTGTGGTAAAAGTTGCCTCCTGACGCTGTATATATCATCTACTATAGATGGTGAAGGCCTGAGTTAATTTTAGTGAAGTCCTCCTCGGCCGCCATCCCGCTGCTGGCGGAGCCTGTCTATGTTCTCGGGCGTCGCGTGGGTGACGTCACGCGGGCAGGAGAGCGAGCGGTTCGGCTGTCAGGTTGTTCTCGGGCGTCGCGTGGGTGACGTCACGCGGGCAGGAGAGCGAGCGGTTCGGCTGTCATGTTGTTCTCGGGCGTCGCGTGGGTGACGTCACGCGGGCAGGAGAGCGAGCGGTTCGGCTGTCAGGTTGTTCTCGGGCGTCGCGTGGGTGACGTCACGCGGGCAGGAGAGCGAGCGGTTCGGCTGTCAGGTTGTTCTCGGGCGTCGCGTGGGTGACGTCACGCGGGCAGGAGAGCGAGCGGTTCGGCTGTCAGGTTGTTCTCGGGCGTCGCGTGGGTGACGTCACGCGGGCAGGAGAGCGAGCGGTTCGGCTGTCAGGTTGTTCTCGGGCGTCGCGTGGGTGACGTCACACGGGCAGGAGAGCGAGCGGTTCGGCTGTCATGTTGTTCTCGGGCGTCGCGTGGGTGACGTCACGCGGGCAGGAGAGCGAGCGGTTCGGCTGTCAGGTTGTTCTCGGGCGTCGCGTGGGTGACGTCACGCGGGCAGGAGAGCGAGCGGTTCGGCTGTCAGGTTGTTCTCGGGCGTCGCGTGGGTGACGTCACGCGGGCAGGAGAGCGAGCGGTTCGGCTGTCAGGTTGTTCTCGGGCGTCGCGTGGGTGACGTCACGCGGGCAGGAGAGGAAAAATTGAAAAGACAGAGCATAGGATAAAAGATTTTGCTAATAGGCATACATATACAGAGGTAAGCTTACTGGGGTAGTACATAAGACATGCCCTGGTTGCTCTGAACCCTCAGACCAACAAAAGTGAAGCCACACAAAACCGTGCTCCTGCAAGTAAACATACACGCTCACGCACACACCTACACTACAACCATGCTCATCGCACTTAGTACGTTACGAGTCTTAAAAATAGAATTATGCCTTCCTGCGTAGTGAAAACTTGTTAAAACAGCAGAAAATCATATAAAAAGTCTCACGGAATCACTTTTCACTTGTAAGTACTTCAAATAACATCGTTTCTTAATTATTATCTATGAAGTTTAGGTTACTTGGAACACAAAACCTCAAAACACACACATATAAATAAAAAAGTGGCTTCACTTTTGTTGTTCGTGGCGCGCCGTCTTTTCTTTTTATTTGGTCCGAGTCTTGTAATGTATGTGTTTAGGGTAGTTTTCGTCGTTACGTTATTATTTTGTTATTGTGGGTAGTCATTCCCCAAGATGGTCATTCCGTTAATATAATATAATGTGTTCACTGGTGCTTCATGCGGAGTTTATTTTATGGAATCCCGTACCTAATCCAAGTATATTTCAAAGTCTGAACCAGATAGATGTTGACAAAAGGTCCTAACTCAGCTTTGAGCTAAGTTCACGTGGGCGCCAGCGCAGCGCCAGGGGCACTGGCGCTGGTTGCCAGTCAGGATGTCTCGTGGCAAGGAGAAGGGAGAGTTATCGTAATCGTAAGATTTGTTTGTGAGCAGTTCGTCTCGCGACCCCGCGCGCTGCCGAGCGCACAGCTGCGTCAGCGTGACACACGGACACAGATAACCACTTAGGTACCTATTCACGTTTAATGGCCTACTCTAAACAAAAAGTTACGAGTAGATAATAATGTTTTGATTACTTACAGTACAAAATGAAGACTTTGTGTCGCCTCTAACTTGTTATAGGAGACGTGACAAGCACAACTACTGTCATACCGCATATTATCCGAGGGATAGCGCTGGTTAGCTAATGTCCGGTGTAATCTGAACTACGAAGACTATTTATTTAAGTTTGGTATGTAAGTAGGTACCTACTCGTAGTTTCGATGGCGTGCATCGCTCGTCGTGATTCGCAGGTGCACTGAACACGGTGACGGGGGCAGTGGGGGCACTCACCGCGAGCGTGGACCCCGCCAGGCGATGACGTCACACACCAGCCAGACTAGTACACGCAACATCCGTGCCTCTCATGTTCTATCATCGTTCAATATTCGCAGGTGCACTGAACACGTTGCAGGGGGCAGTGGAGGCACTCACCGTGAGCGTGGACCCCGCCAGGCGATGACGTCACACACCAGCCAGACTAGTACACGCAACATCCGTGCCTCTCATGTTCTATCATCGTTCAATATTCGCAGGTGCACTGAACACGTTGCAGGGGGCAGTGGAGGCACTCACCGTGAGCGTGGACCCCGCCAGGCGATGACGTCACACACCAGCCAGACTAGTACACGCAACATCCGTGCCTCTCATGTTCTATCATCGTTCAATATTCGCAGGTGCACTGAACACGTTGCAGGGGGCAGTGGAGGCACTCACCGTGAGCGTGGACCCCGCCAGGCGATGACGTCACACACCAGCCAGACTAGTACACGCAACATCCGTGCCTCTCATGTTCTATCATCGTTCAATATTCGCAGGTGCACTGAACACGTTGCAGGGGGCAGTGGAGGCACTCACCGTGAGCGTGGACCCCGCCAGGCGATGACGTCACACACCAGCCAGACTAGTACACGTAACATCCGTGCCTCTCATGTTCTATCACAGTAAAATGTTTTTCGAGACATATTTTTTTATTGTTATGTTATTTATTTAAAAGTTTACATAAATAATTTATTTACAAAGACAAACTTTAATAATATTGTTACAGTAAACGCTCGAATTTATACTAGTAAAGTCTTATTTGAGCAACCGAAGCCAAATAAATCAAATATATTCTAAAACGCACACTGATACTATTTACGAATCAATCCCCAGAATGGTGTGCAATGGTGTTCCCCAAGGAAGCATTTTAGGTCCGCTCTTATTTTTAATATATATTAATGACATACCTCAGCCGATTTCAAAAATTCTTTCACCAATAGAAAGCTACATTATTAGGGCCCTGTATAGGCTATAATAAATTTTCAAAAGAATTAGGGATTCGTAAAAAAATTGCAATATTGTAACCCAAGGTAGAAAACCCAAAATAGTTTTTGGCGTGCGCTGCGAAAACTATTGATTATAGAACAAAATATTGTACTACACGCGTACGAAGTCGCGGGCAATAGCTAGTATTTGATAAATGAACATCTCAGGCAACATGGGTGCTTTGGCGTTGTATGTTTGTATATATGTAGGTATGTTTGTGGATATGTTTGTCAGAGCATACCTTTCGAACCGTTAATCCAATCTGTATGAAACTTGGTAGCTCAAGAGATTATGCTTCCTATGAAAATTTGCTGGAAAGCATATGAGCTTAATCGGTGAAGGGGTTTTAAAGATATTATTAAGTTAAAGATACGCGACGCGACCTTCACTTGAGCGGAGGATGCCTTGTTCTAATTAATACGAAACTGATTTTAAACTTTCTTTATTATTATTAAATTAACATTAAGTACATTTAACATAACGAAAATGAAGTCCGCCTTCCGATGGAGGTAAGGGCGTTGTGCAGATGTAGTTAGCTAGTCTGATCGGCTCCGGTGGCGTTCGCACTAGCGCGAGTTCCTAGTACTTGCTGAGTCTTATCGCATATTCCTGAAAATGAATGAATTATTAAAAATAGTTGGTAATCACTCGTAGCATTTGTAAATTAAAAATCCCAAACTTTAAAATGTGCACCTCCGCTGACGACACGGTCCTTGTACCCCACTACTGCACTAGTTGGGAGGACGTTCCTGCTACAGAGACTACTAATACAGAGAACGCTTCACAAATACTCATGTCAGCTCTATTCGCCAATTTGTTAACTTTTAAACATAGCAAAAGCCAAATACCTAACCTTTTCACTCATCTCCTCTTCAAGCACCACGCGAAACCACGCAAATAAATTATTT
Source organism: Scotopteryx bipunctaria (assembly GCA_949320045.1). Taxonomy (NCBI): domain Eukaryota; kingdom Metazoa; phylum Arthropoda; class Insecta; order Lepidoptera; family Geometridae; genus Scotopteryx; species Scotopteryx bipunctaria. The sequence continues at coordinate 543,255 of OX439467.1, forward strand.
CATTTCGTTTCACCTGAAGCATCTTTTAGTGTAAAAGCTCAGACCTGCAAACAGGTATACCTACAGGGATGTCGAGAGCAAGAGGGTGTCACACACACACACACACACACACACACACACACACACACACACACACACACACACACACACACGCACACACACACGCACACACACACACACGCACACGCACGCACATCTTATATTATAAGAATCTTTGTCCTGACTGACTGACTGACTGACTGACTGACAGACAACGCACAGCCTAAACCGCTGGACGTAGAGACTTGAAATTTTCAGTGTAGGTAAACCTTGGTACGTAGGGGTGTACTAAGAAGGGATTTTTCAAAATTCAACCTCTGAAGGGGTGAAAAGGGATGAAAACCTGGAATCAATTTTTGGTCTAAAACTGCACATAGCCTATATCAAATTAAAGAGCCGATTTTTCTCATTTAGTTGATGTCATAATTACCTGCAAATTCTTTATTTTTGGCATGTTTTTCATGAAAAATAGAATACTTTTATTTTGACACTAGCAGCCGCCCGCGGCTTCGCTCACGCGGTACCCAGATAAAAAGTACCCTATGTCCCATTCCAGCACACGTAGGTACCTACTATCCTCATTATTCATTATAATATAGTGTACGTTAAACGATGACTAAAGTATTGCCATCTCTTACCATTTCATAATGACAAACAGTGACAGGGCTAACTTTAAACAATGGCTAACTTTAGCGAACGAATATATTGGTATATAATGGTATGTAAGTATATTCCGTAGTTTTTGCGTGAAACAGTAACAAACATGCCTAAATCTAAAAATTATGAAATTTCGGTGAATTTAGTAAAAATTTTGAGAGTTAAGGTAAACTTTTCAAAACGCAACGACAGCGCGTAAGTTCTAGGATTTGATCAGAATTAGCAGCGACATCTAGTTATCAGACGTAGAATTACGTCAGAACTCCATGAATAATCAAGATTGGAAACTTATTAGACCAGTAATAATTTATGCTTCCTTTCACAGGTAATTGGACATTGACAGTTCCTTTTCCATATGTTTTGTATCATCTATTACTAATCTGTGTGTATAATCGCTGTCATATGTCAAAATAAATGTATTCTATTTTCATGAAAAACATACCAAAAATTAAGAATTTACAGGTAATTATGACATCAACTAAATGAGAAAAATCGGCTCTTTAATTTGATATAGGTTATGTGCAGTTTTAGACCAAAAATAGATTCCTGGTTTTCATCCCTTTTCACCCCTTTAGAGGTTGAATTTTGAAAAATCGCTTCTTAGTACACCCCTACGTACCAAGGTTTACCTACACTGAAAATTTCAAGTCTCTACGTCCAGCGGTTTAGGCTGTGCGTTGTCTGTCAGTCAGTCAGTCAGTCAGTCAGTCAGTCAGTCAGGACAAAGATTCTTATAATATAAGATTATGACAGCGATGATACCAAAGTTTACTAATAGATGATACAAAACATATGGAAAAGGAACTGTCAATGTCAAATTACCTGTGAAAGGAAGCATAAATTATTACTGGTCTAATAAGTTTCCAATCTTGATTATTCATGGAGTTCTGACGTAATTCTACGTCTGAAAACTAGATGTCGCTGCTAATTCTGATCAAATTTTGACGCGCTATCGTTGCGTTTTGTAAAGTTTACCTTAACCATGGGCGCCGGCAAGGGGGTGCCAGAGGGTGCACTTGCACCCCTTGGGAATCTCGGGATCAACAGGAATTATTGAAACTGTATTGCGCTTTCTCTGTTAAGTTCATCCATCCCATTTATGCTGGTGCCATCTGGTGTAGAGTAGCGGTACTTTAAAGGGTGCGTTCAGAGAAGTAATGGAAATCGATTAATATCGATCCCGGTACTCCTGGCCCACCAATTTAGAATTTTTAAATTTCGATCGTCGTGAACAAATAGGTGTGAGCCGTGACGACTGGGTACCTATATAATAAATTCATAATGAATAGTCAGAAATTTGTAAATGTCTCAAACATTCAGACTAAAATTTTATCTTTTTATTAACAATCATATACGGCAAAGATTGTAAGAAAACTAAAATCTGCACCACCTGGAAATTATTTCTGCCGGCGCCCATGACCTTAACTCTCAAAATTTTTACTAAATTCACCGAAATTTCTTAATTTTTAGATTTAGGTATGTTTGTTACTCTTTCACACAAAAACTACGGAATATACTTACATACCATTATTCATATTCGTTCGCTAAAGTTAGCCATTGCTTAAAGTTAGCCCTGTCACTGTTTGTCATTATGAAATGGTAAGAGATGGCAATACTTTAGTCATCGTTTAGCGTACACTATATTATAATGAATAATGAGGATAGTAGGTACCTACCTACGTGTGCTGGAATGGGACATAGGGTACTTTTTATCTGGGTACCGCGTGAGCGAAGCCGCGGGCGGCTGCTAGTATTATATAAGACATAATACTAACCTAATAAATTGAAGGGCAGGCACTATTTGCCAAAATACAAGTTATTATAACTTAGTTTTGCAATTAGTGCTACTTTAAAACGTGCATACCTGTGTAACTAGTACATAAGAATTTTTATTTAAAAAAAACTTACTTGATACGATTTCATTTCCACCATGGACAAAGTAATATACTTGTACTCCTGAGCCTGACTCCACACTGCCTTGGTCTGATGATGGAGCGGTGCTCGCCAGCACCAGGAGACACGCGCCCACGCACAGGAACTGCAACCAACACCACACACGAGCCGGTGAGCTGTGCTCACGACTATATACTAATGGCCGGTGATGTAACCAGTGGATAGGTATAATTGAACTCAGCTGTAACATAACAAGTAACGAGTCCGTCGCGAGCGAACATCTCAGTGAATCTTGGCTGATATGGAGTTATGTTAGAGCATCACTTTCGAACCTGTAGTCCTATCTGTCTGAAACATAAGCCAATATAGTTTGTACTCGTAGTATGAACATTTGCTGGGGAGCATATGAGCTCGATCGGCGAAGGGGAATAATCTATTGATCTAGGTACCCAAGTTTCCCACACATTTGATTAACGGTTTGAGGGTTATGCTCTAACGAACATACATAATAATAAATAATAATAATAATAAATTTATTTTTGTAAAACTTACGGGTACAAATACATAGTGCTTACGCTATGGGTATGCATAATTGGTTAGATTATTATAACCACAGAGATGTAAATACTATTATTTATATTTCTGTGATTGCAACAGACTGTTCAGCACTATGGAGTGAGGAGCGTGCCTGCCGTGCCCGTGCCCGTGCCCGTGCCCGTGCCCGTGCCCGTGCCCGTGCTCGTTAACAAATCTGTGTTACTTCAAGATACATGAACAACTAGCGACGCGCCCCGGCTTCGCACGGGCGTAGCTGTCTACGCGCACGGGTGCAATGTTGATACTAAATATAATACAGAATGTTATCATCTGTGTAGCTGTCATTATACGTCAATTACATAGCTATCATTTGCGTTTTGTTATTCCAAGTATGATTCTTTTTCTGTTTTTTTTTTCGGGATAAAAAGTATCTTGTGTCCGTCTCCTGGCTCTAAGCTACGTCCCTACCAATTTTCACCCAAATCTGTTCTGCCGTTCTTGAGTTATAAGTGGTGTAACTAACACGACTTTCTTTTATATATATATAAGAATATATGAACCAGGCGTTTGCTAGTTATATTTAGAATATGATAATGGTATCTTAATATTAAGATAGACTTGATACTAGAAAATATATAAACAAAACTTAAAATTATCGAATTGCATGACTTATAATACAGCTAAAATCGTCTTTATGACGCAAGTTAACTGAGAAGAAGTTCTTGATATGATATTATCATAGTTAGATACAAAAGTAAATAATATTTTTATAACATAACACAGGTATTTAATATAATATAAGGTATAATATTGGAATAACAAAGTTACAATTTTATTTTATGGCAGTATAAAATCTTTATTCAAAGAAACTTACAACTAATACAAAATAATTTTCAAGACAAAGAAACAGTAGGGAGGGCCATCTAAAGGCCTTTGCGAACGGTCTATAGATAGCTCACCTGATTCGGCATCAGTTTCTATTTTATTAACTGCAGTTAGCTTTCAGTACCTTCAGTGCGAGGGCTCCAAGAATCTATCAACAATTTTTCTGCAGATAAATCTAGTGTAAACCTTATACACAAGGAGCCAAGAAATATGCAAACCTCTGAGCAAAACTACCTGCAGGAAGGAACTTTATGCATTTCATGTTCTCTCCTACGATTCACATTCTTAGCATGTATCGGAGTAGTGTTGCTTCTCCGCTGGACTGGGAGTAAAGAAAAAGCATAGAATGCGTCCAGCTGCTTCTCTCCCCGAGCATGTCGTAAAAGTCGACTAAGGGATAGGTAGGTTCCATTTGCCGTCTTGCTTTTACCCAGGTGTAACCTATTATTATGCCATCCTTTTTTATTCATTACGCGTTTTACTAGTGCTGCGCTGTCATAATCAAATTATGTATCGATATTTACCGGAAAAGGTTATTTATGTTACAAACAAATAAATTCCTACCTACTACCTAGATGTAATAAATTGAATACATTTCAAGGCAAAGTTGAAATATTTCGATCTAAAGTGAGTAGTAGTGAGTTATTTTACAGATTAATTTAAGCAGATCCGACCTCTGAAGGGGAAATGGAACATGTTGAAGCATGTTACTAAGTATTCCACTAAACAAACATTGCTATGGATATCGATATGAATATTTTATTGCACAGCTCTAGTGCAATACTTGACCTTGAGTCGGCCAATCAGAGCGCAGCGACCGACGCAGCGTTTCGGCGTAATTTGTTTTCGAACAAAACAAATAACAATTAACAATACCGCTCTATTCGGTTATTATTATGCTCGATGGGGGCGAACTACTAGTCTAATTATAAAAACTATACAAAATATTACACTCACCAGAATAGTCTTCATGTTGTCGCAAGTTACAGAATTACAACTTGGAACATCTAGAAATGCGACGGTATTTATACAGACGGCTCCTTGTGCCGCAACAGGGTGTCTCCTATCAGTGAATGTCGCCGTAAGGAAAAAGAGTGTCAAGATAAATAATATACCTAGTCAGCTACTTATCTAACTATACATACATATACATGAAACTGAAGAAAACAGCGGCGCATCGAGCAAAATGACTTCGGAGTTCGCAGGATACAAATAAAACTGGTCAAGTGCGAGGCGAATTCACACACGAAGGGTTCCGTACCATGTACATGCACATAGCTGTTTCTTGTATGTCACCCATTATAGGTAGGCTAGTAATGCAAGACGAGCCCATCGAAGCGCGGCATTACCTTCCTTCTCTGGAAGCGTTTCGGCGTATTTTGGAACAGTCATAGCTTTGGCTCGGATGATGCTAGAAAGCAGAAATTTTCAAAGTACCTATATAGCACACGACTATTTATTTAAAACATAATTTTAACTTTCATACTAAGCTATTTGAAGTGATCGGGAAAGAAAAGAACCCTGTCAATCGAATCTTCTATTATATAAATGAAGAATGACTGACTCATCACTAATCCCCGAACCTGCTGGACCCAGCATTGCGTTGAAAATATGAATTTGCATACTCGTAGGGTGAGGGGTAATTGCATTATAATGTTAGTTTAATGATCGCACCCAATGCTGTGTGTAGGCTTTTCTTAACGGCTACATAATTTTCAAAATCACCTTATGGAGTAGGTGCTACACTGCGCGAGTGAAACCGTGCGGCACAAGCTATAGTCACGTAATGTATGCAGTTACACTCGTTTTAGGAAGATAATAATTTCAAATACAAATACAAATACAAATATATTTATTTGGAACAGAAAACATTGTGTACAAACGATACTGACGGCAAAAGTATAAAACTGTGTCGCAGCCATTATGTGAATTAAACTATAATGAATAATGATAAGCCAATTAAACTATCCATGCGCATTACTTCAGATATCAATTGAATTAAATTTGTGCGCGCTGTTCTGGAGCCGAACGGTATAGCACGTGATGATGGCAGAAGGCCTGAGGGCAGGTCTGTGACCCCTCGGAGTCGCGGCATGCTGTCGGTGTGTGACGCGACTTGCGAGGACGCCGGCTGCGTCACGTCACGTCATGGCGACCTCGGAATCGCCTGGCGCGGCGACAGCAGCGACAGAAATGTTCATCATCATCATCTTCCTGCCCTTATCCCACTCTATGTGGGGTCGGCACAGCATGATCCTTGGATCATGCTGTAAGAGTTTTGGCTAAGGTGTTTTTATGACTGATGATGATAAATGACCGGCCGCCTGGCTGACGTCAGCCCTCCTTGGGAATACTTGTTTATTGTATCTCATCATGTTGGAGGATACTATCCCTTAGTCGTTTTTTACGACATGCTCGGGGAGAGAAGCAGCTGGACGCATTCTATGTTATTTCTTTACTCCCAGTCCAGCAGAGAAGTTGGAGAAGCGGCAGAAATATTCAAAAGGCGGAAATATGCATCCTTAGGTGATGGATACATATTTGTGCCTTTTGCCGGAAACTTTAGGACCCTGGGGTCCGGAGGCGTGGCTTCTTTTCAAGGAGATATCCAAGAAGCTAATGGATGTGACCGATGACCAAAGGGTTGGCGCTTACCTCGGGCAAAGGATAAGTATAGCTATCCGACGAGGTAACGTCGCCAGCCTTTTTTTGGCGAGCTTACCTGCGGTCGGTGATCAGAGCTCTGTTTTCTATCTGTACGCGAACTTAGAAAGAAAACTGAGCTCGTTTTCATTTCTTATTATTATACCGATGACTTTAAAGTTTTTAATGTTATTGTAGTTTGTCTTTGTAAATAAGTTGATTCAATAAATAAATAAATATCTGCTTTTAATTAAATTAAAAGAAATAGACGACACAGAAAAAACTTCAGTATGGAAGTCATCACTACTAGGAAACATCGTGAGCAAACCGGAGCATCATCAGCTCCGCAGGCGGCGCGGGTCCCTCCCCTCCCCCTCTCCCCTCTCCCCTCTCCCCTCTCCCCTCTGCATGCACCCGCCGCCTATGAATTGGACGAGCGCTACAAGTTCAGCAAGTTTGTGTAACTTTCTTCACTGATCCAAAATAAATCAATAAAACAAAGTCCTGCGTCTGTCTGTCTGTTTGTCTAAACGCGATTTTGATCCAATGGACGGAGTGATGTATAAGAGAGGTTCAAATACATCTGAATCATTAAGGTTTAGTGTAAGTTGTGATTGATTTACCTACTTACTTCTCTGCTGGACTGGGAGGAAAGAAAAATCATAGAAACACCTCCTAAACTTTTAGCATATACCGTTTAATCCTTTTAACATAAATATTGTGACGTCTGAGCCTTCAACGTCACGCGCGTTAACTGAGAACGCACTCTAAAAGGTTTTGAATTTTCATAATATTCAAAGCTGTTCTAAGGATGTTCCAAAGAATTGAAATATTTGGAAGAAGTTCTAAAACTAAATAAAAGACAAAAGACTCGAAATTAAGCGAATAAAAGGCGACACGAGCCGAGCAGCCGGCAGTTTGGTCTAGTCCAGCGAACTGGAAGAAGCTGGAAGAAGAAGAAAAGTGAAGTGCAAGTCAAGTGCAGTGAAGTGAGTGCCGTGAGAGGACTACGTCAGTTCTGTGACTACGTGGCTCTACGTCCGTGGACTCTACGTGCCATTGAGGAGGACTACGTCTGAGACGAGCACCTGTGAACGCTACATCAGTGTGTGGTGCCTTCAATAAATGTCATCTCAGGAGACCAGTCGTTTCCCATAACAAAATCAACAACTCTAAATAATTTTCCAACCAAACTTAGCTACCTTCATCTGACGCTTCTTACCCAGTGTCGCCATCTCGGCTCGGAATGAACGACTGAATATCTGTTTTAACAAAAGTTGCTAAATAAGTTAATTTTGTTGTTAGGTACGTACTCCTTAAATTATTTATTCTATAATACTGAACTATTTAATTAGCCGTCCATTCCTTACAATTTTAACAAACGTGTAATAACAATCTAACACTATGGTTCACCATAATATGGTTAGTTTATTATCCATCTTAGGATTTTTAATCAGATGTGGCTGCAAGTTTCTGGCTTGTGGCTCTGCCCACCCTATTAGGGATATGGGCGTGATCATATGGATGTAATTGATTTTACATACTTATGTATGTTAGTTTTAATGTATATATTCAATGGTTGTATTACATGAAATGAAAAATACCTTCTGCCCACATCGTGACCATGTTCTGGCCAGATCAATGAATTTTTTTTTTTCTTAACAGGCTAACCTAATGCAGTAGTGTAGCTTTCAATTATAATTATAATAAATTCATCTATAATTAAATAAAATAAAAAATAATGTCAAATTAAATACAAACTAATGTCAAATTACTTACAATAACATAATGTAGCCTTTGCAAATTCATTAAGTGGAACGTGGAACACGTCTACTTTCTCTGGCACCAGGTTAAGCGTGTGCAGTTGTGCGGCGCGCGTCGAGGCGCTTTAGCCAGCACTTGAATAGTCAGCATTTGAAGACCAGATCTTAGAATCGATCACTTCATAAAGTGGCCTGATGATATACGGATGATAACCCAACGGTTTCTATAAAATCAAAGGTATTATTTAAGTACTACATTTCTGGCGCTTCGGAGGACGCTGCCGTAGTTTTGTTCGCTAACCTAACCTACTAATTTTGTTCTAAGCAGATGTCGCTTATCTATTAGATCAGTAGCTTAGGTTAGGCATAACTCTCCGACATGGATCTAAGAGTTTATTTCTATTACTAATTCAGTTATCATTTACATAATGTCACGGTCCAAGAGAATACGTAGGTACTTGTTTACGACTTACCATAGTAAGTCCATAGTCACGGGGATCGTCAGCCATCACATACCTAGATCAAGTATCTACTTCACGAGCATGATTAATAAAAAGCAATTTTGACCAAACTATTATTTTAATAATGAAAAATTCATAACGATGCTTAAGAATCGTCCTTCTCTTCGAATCCCTTTCCACTTCCAGTCTCACGAACCCAGTTCGGCAATAACATAGTGGGTGTCGATGTGAGATGTGGAAGGGCCATGGGTCGACTCCAGAGCGTCGTCAGCCGACCGGGGGGTCGGGTGTGGGAGAGGGGGGGGGGCGAGTTACATATGGAGGATGGGAAAATTATGAATTATATTACAGTTGAGAGCACAAGCTGTAGTCAATTTCACGAAAGAAGTTGCACGGAGGAGACGCTATAGTTTCCGGATAGCGGGAAAATTGCCGGATTGGTTTAATTGCGTATTCACGCGGGACTTCTATCGTGAAAGGAACTGTAGACTTTGGGTCTCCTCAGCATGGTCCCCGCCGCGATCTACGCGGCCGCGGGCTCGGGCGCGCGGGCGCCGCGCGACAAGCTGTTGCTGGAGGACACGCCGTGCACGGCCGCCCCCATGGAGTGCCCGCAGGTGCTGCCGTCCGGGAAGTCGGAGGACGACGCGTACGTCCGCGGCGCCAAGCCCGACACCATCGAGCCCGACATCGTCTTGCCTCCTGGAAATCACAACAGTTTATAGAGCACTTTTATATTAACTTATGCTTTTATTCAATTCATTTAGTTGTTGTTTTGCTTTGTTTTTACAGACGTCAACACTGAAAACTTGCGAGTTTTTTGGCGTGTAGACGCACGAGTATTGGCTTAGTGAAACTTCTATATCGCGATTTCCCTCTTGGGCTCATTAGGATACTACCTACACCTCTTGATTGTGTGGTAATGTATGCATGTATTGTATATGTGTATATATGTGGAAGTGTGGGAGGTATTTTTCCGCCCGCTCCAATTTCTTGCTCCAAGTATTCCAGTCCTAAGGTTCAAATCTCCTGCACCAATTGATTTTTTCTATTCGAATTTATGTACGCTCCATGAATAGGTAGGTACCACGATTAGTAGACGTACAGTAAGTAGGTACAGTCCCGAGGTCATGGGGTCAACTAGCGATAACTTTTCTAATCTCACTGATTCTGTCCTGACTAGACTCGAAGCTGGATCGGCTCCTTGCCACGGACTCCTCATATGCGTACCTTCCACGAGCGCCGGAGCCGCCACGGGAGCCGCCGCCGCAGGCGCCTGCAGCGTCGCCGCCGGAGCCGCCGGAGCCGCCGCCGGCTGCTCGCCCTCGGGCCGCGCCGCGCACGCCGCCACGGCCGCCAGGGCCAAGCACGAGAACTGCAACAAGCACACCTTGTCACAACTTCACAAACCTTACCTAGTTCTATAAACCTATATACATAATGGTGTGAACTGCTCAGGATTCATTGCGGGAGATGCGCTGCGCGACAGCGAAATGGGCAGACGATGAAAAAGTCAAGATCGTGGGGCATCAGGACCCTTTTTGTCGGTACAAAGGAGGTTTTCGCCCACCAGTGGGCCAGGTGTCCAAATAAACTGGATCTAATCTGTAACTTTAGTGATGTTTTGTGACGTGAATGTTCGGTTCCTACATTCTACTAACTGTAATTGTTCTAAAATAAACAGAATTAATTTAAATTTTATAGCCTTCCTCGCTGGGATACGTACGAATAGCAAACTTACCAAAATAGTCTTCATAATGGCACAAGTGATTAAAAAACAACTTGGTGTTCCGAGAGGGGCGAAGGCTTATATACCTATGTCGGCGGCGGCGGGTCGCGGGCGGCGGGCGGCGGGTCGCGGGTCGCGGGTCGCGCGTCGCGTGTAGTAGGTATAGTCGCCTACAGGGTGCCAAAAGTACGTTTCCAGAATAAACACCAGCGGGCGATGCACACATAATACACATTATCACGCCCGTCTGGGGTAGGTTCTCTTATGGTGTAGGGGTGCCCTAAGAAAATAATAGCGGGAATATGGAGTTTATGAAAATAAAAACTATAATAATTTTGTGAAGTATGTACATACTTTGTACCTATATGTTTGGTTGAAGCTGTGTCCCTAAAAACTTGGTTTCAACCTCGAGTATTATCTTTTTTTTTAATTTATTTGTGGGCTTTGTCGCTTTACGACCACATCACCCATATAAAGATAAAAATGTATAAAAAAACAAAGAAAAACTTAAACTATACTTATAACAAAACTTAACTACCTATTTACTAAACCTAACTTAAGTAACAAAACTAAACAAAATTGCCTTCCGCAAAGTCAAGCCCAAATAAATTAGCTATTCCAACCCAGACGAAAGCAGCACATATCTTTATATATGTATATCTATCCAAAAAATGTGCTAATAACACGGAATAATTCATTTAGGTCTAGCGTCCATTATCGGCTCGCCGCGGCATGCGTAAGGACGCGTAAGGACGCGTAAGGACGCTTAAGGATCCCGTCTCTTAAGTTTCACTGATAGCGTAAAAGAAAAAACTTATAATTATGATAGTAGGCACCTACTATCCTAATTCCACAGATACTAATATTATAAATGCGAAAGTAACTCTGTCTGTCTGTCTGTTACCTTTTCACGCTTAAACTGCTGAATAGATTTTAATGAAATTTGGCAAGGACATAGGTTATTTTTTTTGTAGAGCTTTTGAGGCGCGTAAATACTTTCGCCACGCTGGTTCGAAGGAACTAGTAGAGCAAGTGTTTAGGCCGCCTAAGAGCCGGGACCGACCGTTTAACGTGCCCCCAGAAGCACGGAAGCGCTCAGCTCGTAATGCCACTTGCGGTCTTCAACCAAATTGTGAGCGCGCACAACTTTGCTTAACTTGAACGATCAATCAAGAACGTCTAAGCGAGCTGCGCCACGAGCGCTTCGAAGGAACTAGTGGACGACTAGAGAGGTGCAGAAAGCGCGACGAAGCCGGAAGCACCCTGTACCACCGACTTGAGGGTTTCGGCGGGTTTGCAGCTGAGTCAGTTATCACTTCATTAGCACATTCATTGTTATGTATCAAATTACAAGTTCTAATTATTTTATAATTACTTTCTAGAGTGTTCTCTAGTCTATTTTCAACTGTTATCTGAAATTATGCGCATAAAATAGTTATTAGTGAAACTGCATCGAGGTGACAGACCATACCTACATAATAAAATAAACTAAGGATAGAATAATCTACTATAACGTACCTATTATAAGAAAAACTCCGTACTAATAGTTCAAAGGTATAAAAGAGGTTTATTAAACCATAGATATTAACTTCTCTCTAATTACTTCCTCTAAACACAAGTTATCGGCTCAACGGCCGAACCACTAAAAGCCTCCCGATACGACCTGCTAAGCGCTTTTATAACAATCTTTTGTAAACAACAAGATGGTGGCGATGTCGTATCGGTAGTCGTTCAGTGACTTACATGAAAATCATAAATTGACTTTTACATTAATTTAACTAACATCAAAATCAGGTTATTGATTTACAGAACCTTACAGTACATTTTTTTCCTTAAAGATTAAGTATTATAATTAATTTTAAAATCATATTTCAATACAAAATAAACCAAAATGAATATTTCATCGAACTGAAATCGTCTAAATGCTAACAGTCGGCCATTCTGCCGCGGGGATGTCCCCATCCCCGAATCACCTCGGCCATTCGTCAAGAGGGTATGTCCTCATACCGTCCTTGTTCTATCTGTAAATTTAAATAGCATGATTATGTAACACATAAATACTCAGATAAATGGCCTAAATAAAATAAATAAATCTTAGATTCGTTATTACAAAGTTGAATTTATACAATTTATCAAAATTCCAAAAGCAATAATAATTAGAGGTTCCTATGTTGCTGACAATATCAATCCCTAAACGAAAAGAATGTAGAAATGATAATTAGTAATAATAAATTGTGATAAAGTTCACTTCATTCTTTAATACAGTATTGTGTACTTAATTCATTCACATTATCTGTTACAACTGACCCCACTAGGGGTACTTAAAATTACCACATGCCACACTGAGGGCTTCATTTCTTAGATGTGCCACACTAGGGGGCTAACCTTCATACTGCACCACTCTAGGGGGCTTAACTTCATAGATGCACCACACTGGGGGGCTAACTTCATAGATGCACCACACTGGAGGGCTAACTTCATAGATGCACCACACTGGGGGGCTGTTTAACATAAACAAATAAACCAGATTAGAGTGATATTAGCATTTTCTTCGTAATTATTTCTACATAACATTCTAAGCATCTTTCTCCAATTTCATAATAGTCTGTCATTTTTACAACTACTAATCAAATAACAATTTAAATTCTCATTCGTAACATACCACACTAGGGGCCTTATCGTTTGGAGATATTGTTATACTCTGGGCGACAGCAACATGTCCTCTACACTAGGAGAGAACCTAGCAAGGCCAACGACTATCTACTTACTTTCTATAAGACAGACGTATATCTTACAAATTATAATAAGAAAACACAAAATAACTCATTTTGATAAAACCCAACAAAGTAGAAGAAAATATAAAGTGTGCACCAATACCTCGCCTCATTCAACTTATCTACAACTTCAATTTACTTATATGTCAAATTATTTGTATAATAAAATGAATAAATAATTGAATATACATGAACCAATATTAACTGAATGTAAATTAGAAACCATGAAATGGCTCTTAAAATTGGATTACAATGAAACTGAGAAACTTGTTACTTTCATCACTTAATAGGTCTGAATAAGAAGCTCTCTGTTGTTGTATCAATAAACGTTATTATTATTATTAGTATCCAGTAGTTAATACTGGTCGCCTCAGTCTGTTCCAGAAAACAATTCACTGCTACATCAAACAGGAACACATGACACAATCAATCCTCAACCTAGCAGCGTTGTATTTATCTTCTTCTCTTTAAGAGTAATGATGAATCAAATCAATTACAATCAGATATCATTGCAAAAACAACATATCACTCTTCTAATCATGAAACGAATAGCACACAATCAGTGCGAGTCCTACTGGATAACGGTAGTACGTCTAGTTTCATCACAGACTTACTAGCTAAGCAACTTAACCTGAAACCCACATCAACTCGAACTTCTGTCGAGGGCTTAAATCATCAAACATCACAAATAACAAAACGTTGTTATGTTACCATTTTGTCATATAATGACGACACGTCAATCAGATGGTCGATTTGTGTTTAACATACCACTACAACAATCCCCAAGTGACTTGGGCGTTTCTTTAGAGCAAGCTACAAGCCGGTTCTTATCGCTTGAACGTAGATTCAAGAGGGAACCAAACTTCAAGCAAATATACGACAACTTTATTCAGGAATAAATTGATTTTGGGCACATGCTCGAAAATAAAGATGCACATAATCACAACACTATACAAAGTTAATTTCCACATCATGGGGTAATGCGCGAAACAAGTCTTACGACAAAATTACATGTTGTTTTCGACGCGTCATCTGTTACGACGTTGGGACTCTCACTCAATGACATTCAACTTGTGGGTCTTATAGTAGGTACAGAATGATGTCATCAGCATTAAAAATGTTTAGAATGGTATACGTAAATGATCCCCAACATAATTTACGAGAAATATTGTGGAGATTTGATCTAACACAAAAAATAAGGTCATACAAGGTCCACACTGTACGGTTAACCACAAGATGTATCAATGAATTAGGTAAACAGAGTGATGACCCTGCAGTAAGTACAGCTTTCATCAACGACTTCTATGTCGACGATTACACTTCGAGTCGTAACAACGTTACAGATCTCGTACGAATATGCAAGGGTGTATCAAATCAATTAAAGGGAGCACAGTTTCACCTCCGCAAGTGGCACTCAAATAACGTACATATTTCAGAACAACCACACGACAACAACACAGACTCACTGCTTAACCCCACCAAAGACGAACAATCTAGAACACTAGGTCTATTGTGGACATGTACTAAAATAACGAATTCCCCAAGGTAGACAATACAAGGACAGTATTATCAGTGATTTCTTAAATATTCGATCCGCCAGGTCTTATAAATCCATAAGTTTTGTTGGCCAAGACCACACTTCAGAAGCTCTGGGCTTCAAAATTATCGTGGGGTGACCCACTCCCCAATGATGTATCAAAACAGTGGTCAGATTTTATAATCTTCCCACCTCACCCAAATTACATTAAAATACACAGATACGTAGTTTGTAATGAACCCATCAGCATAGAACTACATACCCTTTCAGAGGCTTCTATTCATGCTTACAGTACATGTGTATATTTTCGTTCCAAAACAGCTGATAATAAAATAACCGTACACTTGGTGACCGACAAGAGCAGAGTTGCGTCGATCAAACCAGTGACTATGCCTCGTTTAGAGCTGTGCGGCGCGCTGCTAGCTACTCGCTTAGCAAAAGAAAAGGCCAGTGACTCGGTCCGACTCGCTATAACATCTAGTACTTACTGGCGGGATTCTACTATTGTTCTAGGATGGATAAAAAGCTCTAACACACATTTACTGAAGATATTTGTTCTAATAGAATTACCTAATGCGATTACTGAATCAACCGAACCACAATCATGGCGATATATATATGTACCCACCAGTATGAACCCTGCTGACATCGGCCCAAGAGGACTTGAACCTTTGAAACTACTAGGTAACTCGCTTTGGCGGCACGGTCCTTCCTTCCTTTTGTCAACATAGCAGTTGACCACGCAGGACTCAGATAGCGAATGGAAAAGGCAGAAGATGCAAACTTATTAAAGTATACATATTGTGCCTTTGTGTGTCCAACTGTGAAGGCTGTACACATTGAATTAGTTACCGATTTAACAAAGGTAGCACTCAATCGTTTTATCGCACGCAGGAGGCGCCCTGTTTATCTCTTCTCGGATAACGGGTACTAACTTCGTAGGTGCATCTAATGATCTAGCTAGATTTTTAAAACAGAATGACCAAGAAATCAGTTCTTACGCTGCTCAGAATTCTATAGTTGTCTATATAGAATATATAACTTATATTATAAGAATATCTGTCCCGACCGACCGACCGACTGACAACGCACAGCCCAAACCGCTGGGCGCAGAGACCCGAAATTCCCAGCGCAGACAAACCCCGACATGCAGGGGTGTACCAAGAAGGGACCCTTCAAAATTCAACCTCTAAAGGGGTGAAAAGGGATGAAAACCTGGAATCAATTCCTAGTCTAAAACTGCACACAATCCATATCAAATCAAAGAGCCGACCACTCTCACTTAGTCGATGTCACAATCACCTGCAAATTCCTTGTTTTTGGCATATCTTTTTTTTTATGAACAATGAATACTTTTATTTTGACATAATATGACAGCGATGATACCACAGATTAGTAATAGATGATACAAAACATATGTAAAAGGAACTGTCAATGCCAAATCACCCGTGAAAGGAAGCATAAATTATTACCTACTGGTCTATTACGTTTCCAATCTTGATTATTCATGGAGTTCCGACGCAATTCCACGTCTGACAACCAGATGCCGCTGCCAATTCCGATCAAATCCCAGAACGCGCCATCGTTGCGCTTTGAAAAGCCTACCTCAACTCTCAAAACCTTTACAAACTTACCGAAACTTCCCAACCCTTAGACCCAGGCATGCCTGCCACTCTTTCACGCACAAACCATGAAATATACTTACATTATTCATATTCGTTCGCTAAAGTTAGCCACTGCTCAAGCCAGCCCTGTCACTGCCTGTCATTACGAAATGGCAAGAGATGGCAACACCTTAGCCATCGCCTAGCGTCATCTTTAGCGTACACTATATTATAATGAATAATGAGGATAGGTACCTTATAGTAGGTACCTACGTGTGCTGGACCGGGACACAGGGCACCTCCCATCCGGGCACCGCGCGAGCGAAGCCGCGGGCGGCTCTGCTTTCCTCTCCACATAATCAGGATCACTCACTGCATTTACTGCCACGATACCAGAGAGTACAGCAGCTGAAAGCTCACTTCTGGAACAGATTTTATCATGAATATATTTCAGAATTATAAAGGAGAGTATTTAAAGTGGCACAGGAGTAATGCAGAACTACGCGAGGGCGAGATGGTGATCCTGAAGGACGACCGGCCGCCACCGAACCTATGGATGATTGATAGAGTCGCGGGCATCAACCGGGACTATGCGAAAAGGATAACAATCGCCCAGCACCACTACCACTGCCAATTTCGGAACAGGGTGTTCCAATGCCGGGACCTTGTTGACGTAAACTCGCCACATATCTGGCCGCAGGTCTCAGTACATACATACACCTATAATTTAAATCAAACTGTACAAGTTACTGTAGAATTAATTCATTACAATATTTAAATAAATAAATTTCCGTATAATACACATATTCAGTCATCTGCTTTCTGCTCATTTACACCATTAAATAATATTTGTAAATACAAATAGGCATCTATTTAATAATATGTATTTAAATATTTTATTCTATTATAGTTTCAAATGTTATTAGTAAGCACTTAGAATTTATTCGTCAAATATTGTTCATATAGGGACTGTTCCGCGTCCGTGGTGTCATCAGTCTCAGGCCCAGTCCGAAAACCAGCGCCACTCCCCACGAATGCGTGGAGCTGCGATTCGCAGAGACCGGACCCGTCTGGCTCACACGACACAGAGGGGACCAACTAGCACGAATTTAAACCAATTCTGTCATCTCATACACTCCATCTTTGTTCCTCCGTATTGATATATTTTTTTTCGTGTCTAGCTCTTTGTGCTCTCTGTGTACTGTGTGCCAAACAAACAATCTCCATCTGCATTTCTATTTCTTTATATAAATAACTAGCGGTCGCCCGCGGCTCCGCCCGCGTGGATGTCGGTTACCGCTGCAAAAAGCCTACCCAGGAAAGACACGGTCAGTCGCGAGGTCGGCTCCCTACGCAGCGGTCGTGCAGCAGAAATCGTAATATTTTAATTTCGCCATAACTTCAAAACCAAACGTCCAATTTTAATCATTCAAAGACCAAATATTATCTCCATAAACTGTTCTTAGTGATGAAATCATTTATTTTGATAAGGATTAATAGCATGAGTAAAATAAACGCGTTTAAATGTAGTCCAAAAAAAATTCAAGATTTTTAAATAAAAAAATGGTTGCTGTGCCTCACTCGACATAGATGGGTATAGTGTGTCGCGGACTTTTTTGTAGATATTTATAAGATCTACAATTAATTAGAACATTTTATGGTTCTATCTTTTATAGTTTAGGCAGCGTACGCAAAATAAGTAACTTTTCTGGTTGATTTTTTACACCTTGTGTCCGAAAAACCCAAATATCTTACGGAACCCTATTTTTTTCCAAAATAAAATATAGCCTATGTTACTCGTGGATAATGTAGCTTTCGAATGGTGAAAGAATTTTTAAAATCGGTCCAGTAGTTTTTGAGCCTATTCAGTACAAACAAACAAACAAAGTTTTCCTCTTTATAATATTAGTGTAGACTAGCGGTCGCCCGCGGCTCCGCCCGCGTGGATGTCGGTTACCGCTGCAAAAAGCCTACCCAGGAAAGACACGGTCAGTCGCGAGGTCGGCTCCCTACGCAGCGGTCGTGCAGCAGAAATCGTAATATTTTAATTTCGCCATAACTTCAAAACCAAACGTCCAATTTTAATCATTCAAAGACCAAATATTATCTCCATAAACTGTTCTTAGTGATGAAATCATTTATTTTGATAAGGATTAATAGCATGAGTAAAATAAACGCGTTTAAATGTAGTCCAAAAAAAATTCAAGATTTTTAAATAAAAAAATGGTTGCTGTGCCTCACTCGACATAGATGGGTATAGTGTGTCGCGGACTTTTTTGTAGATATTTATAAGATCTACAATTAATTAGAACATTTTATGGTTCTATCTTTTATAGTTTAGGCAGCGTACGCAAAATAAGTAACTTTTCTGGTTGATTTTTTACACCTTGTGTCCGAAAAACCCAAATATCTTACGGAACCCTATTTTTTTCCAAAATAAAATATAGCCTATGTTACTCGTGGATAATGTAGCTTTCGAATGGTGAAAGAATTTTTAAAATCGGTCCAGTAGTTTTTGAGCCTATTCAGTACAAACAAACAAACAAAGTTTTCCTCTTTATAATATTAGTGTAGAAAACATGTATTGCAACCGTGGTAACCGTATCTATAATCGTGGTCCTGTCCTCCTATTATCAACAACTATTGGTGATGTTATTAGATGCATCCAACTACTTAGGTGTCCAATCAATAGGTCCACAGCACCAACATTTAAAGTTTGCCTCTACGTATGATTGCTACTTCTTCACGCAAATCATGCGGAATTCTGACGAAACCCTCTTGCTAGCTCATAAGTATTAAATTTACTTCGATAAGGACAAAGCACTTGAATCCCTTTCTAATAACAATTATCATCGCCATAGATAATGTAGACATCGCCCTAGATGTGTAAGCAATGTGACTGATGAACTACGCGTAACATGATGCGACTGAATACCGTAGCATTTATAAATAAATAAATAAATAAATAAATAACACCTAGCAGTCACGTACACAGTCCCGAACCCACACTAGTATTCCCTGTGTCGTGGGTATCAGAAACCACGAGTACCTACCATGGTACCACAACACCCAGACCCGGAAGAAATATTTACGGATTATGTAAACATCTCCTCCGCAGCAGTAATCGAACCCGCGCCTCTTGCGTCTCTGTCGAGCAATCGCCAGCTACCAAAGCCGTCACATACTTACACACACTACTTCATGATATTAAGCATTACACATCACACCTGAGCATCACACCTAGAAGTCATAAAGATTATACACCCCTCTCTCTCATACACAGCGTGTTTGCAGTGCGCAGCGCACTGCGCAGCGCAATGTTCGGCCGAAATTGTCATTTCAGGTAACACTGTTTGAAGTGATGAAATAATGTGATGCCTCCACTATCACTGTGCTATTATTGCACCAGAGCACCTCTATTACAGTGAGACATAGTGCGTCCGACGTAGATAGATAGATAGAAAATTCTCTATAGCACACAAGAAAACATGTACATAGGCGAACTTAATGCTAATTAGCATTTTCTTCCAGCTAACCCTTGTGTAGCTTGGACAAAAAGTGGAGGCAGTGCATTGTAGAAAAGTTATAAGAAAAAATAATTATTATACATAAATAAAACTCTTCAAAGCACAGCTTCGCGCATGTCCAATATTGTTTAGTGTTTGTTTAGGTAACATTATCAGGTTACTGACCTACCTACATAATACTTTACCGGTCTAGCACCAAATAACCAGAAACATTTAAGCATCATGCTTTTCAGTTTTTAATCTTTATACTGTATCAAATAAATAGACACCTAGGTATCTTTTAAGTACCCACCATCGTAGGTAGGGTAGGTCTATTCGATGTTTGTAATAAAATGTTGACCGAGACATTATAAACAAAATGTATATACATACCACCAAGTATTCACTAATGTACATACCGCCAAGTATTCACCAATGTTCTTACCACTTCTGAATTATAAGAAAAACTCCGTACTAATAGTTCAAAGGTATAAAAGAGGTTTATTAAACCATAGATATTAACTTCTCTCTAATTACTTCCTCTAAACACAAGTTATCGGCTCAACGGCCGAACCACTAAAAGCCTCCCGATACGACCTGCTAAGCGCTTTTATAACAATCTTTTGTAAACAACAAGATGGTGGCGATGTCGTATCGGTAGTCGTTCAGTGACTTACATGAAAATCATAAATTGACTTTTACATTAATTTAACTAACATCAAAATCAGGTTATTGATTTACAGAACCTTACAGTACATTTTTTTCCTTAAAGATTAAGTATTATAATTAATTTTAAAATCATATTTCAATACAAAATAAACCAAAATGAATATTTCATCGAACTGAAATCGTCTAAATGCTAACACTATGTTACTGCTAATCGTGTCATTCATTAGTTCTTTCGAAGCCAGCTGACACATGTTTTGCGAACTTAGGTTCCGCGACATGTCGGTTTCCTCACGATATTTCCTTCACCGTTTGAGTACCCACTGGTACTTACCTATAGCGCACATAATTTACGAATAGAAAAAATCATTGAGCACGACCCACCATTACTGACAGTCGGCGCTCACTCGGACAAAGGATAAGTATAGCTATCCGACGAGGTAACGTCGCCAGCCTTTTGGGGAGCTTACCTGCGGTCGGTGATCGGAGCTCTGTTTTCTATCTGTAGGCGAACTTAGATACAAATACAAATACAAATATATTTATTTGGTACAAAAATAAAATTAAAACTAAAACATGTAATAACGATACTGACTGCAAAAGTATTGAACTGTGTCGCAGCCAGTAACGCCCTCCTCGAGACACGATATAACCAAATCTAGATAAAATTATTGAAAAACTAAGTTAGAAAACTAATTTAAGCTAAACATGCACAAAAGAATGTAGGGTTGTATGTAGGGTAGCAGAAGCGTATAAGTGTGAGTTTACCCTGAGAACACCAGACTCTTAAGAGTCTGGGCAACAGGGGATAATTTGTGTGTGTGTGGGTGGGTGTGTGTGTGTGTGTGTGTGTGTGTGTGTGTGTGTGTGTGTGTGTGTGTGTGTGTGTGTGTGTGTGTGTGCTTGTGTAGGTGCGCGTGTATGAAATGTCCATGTAAACCAGTTAAAAGTCTAAAAGTTGCTCAGTGTCCTCATAAGAGAGACTCTGAAGCCACTCTGAAACCTTAATCTTACATTTCTGTGCTGTCAAGGGATATAAAATAGTTTTTTCTGCTCTTTCGAATGGCATTTTTAAAAAAATTCTAGCTTTAAAAAAAAGTCAGTTACGGTACACATTTTAGCAGTGAACTTTTCAGATTTCCTTCAAAATTATGCTGTAACTGATGATGTGATCCATTTACATAAGTCGAATTGGTGTATTTCTATGCCCAAAGAAAGTTAAGTTAGGGTAAGTATCTTGGCAAACCAGCATTGCTCTTACACTAATTTTTAGTTTCAATGAAAAATTATAATAACACTTACACCAAAATGAGAACAATGTTGTTTCACCAATTGATGTTACACTAATTGACCCGAACTAAGTTTAAGTTTGTTGCCAGTTACACTAATTTGACCATTGAAATCAAAAATATGTTTGCCTCTTACCTTACTTTGCAAATGAATATCTCTCTCAGCGGCTAACCATAATAATAGTGTCTAGCGCGCGCACCGAATCTATTGCTATCCTACTTTCTCCAACGGTGCCTAGCCAAGGTGCGTGAAAACAAAACGAGTATTGTTTACAAATCTGCACGCTTGTTTTTTGAAGTACCAACAGAACTAAATTAGTCGGCTCGGCACTGATCTGTCTATACTGGTGCAGGTGTTTGCGTTTAAATTTTTTTGAGGGCATTGTTTTGGCGTAAATATAAACGTAAAAATGGAAGAAAATTTACAAGAATTGATGCAACGCAAACAGGAATTGTTAATAAAAAAGAGAGAAATAGAAAGGTATCTATTATTTGATTGACCTTGACTATAACATTATCACTTCATCATTTCAGCCATATGACGTCCACTACTGAAAATAGACCTCCCCCATAGACTTCCAGAGCGACCGATCTTGTGCGGCCTGCACCCAATGGCTCCCAGCAACATTTACTAGGCAGTATTTCCATCTAGTGGGGGGCCGTCCTACGCTGCGTTTTCCAGTGCGTGGTCTCCACTCAAGAACCTTTCTACCCCAACAGCCGTCAGTTCTTCGAGCTATATGCCCCGCCCACTGCCACTTCAACGTGCTAATCCTCTGGGCTATGTCGGTGACTTTGGTTTGTCTACGAATCTCCTCATTTCTGATTTGATCTCGTAAAGAAACACCAAGCATAGCCCTCTCCATAGGCCTTCTCTCGTTGAGCGACTTTGAGCTTTCTTATTAGGCCTATTGTGAGAGACCGCGTTTCCGTGCCGTATGTCATCACTAGTAACCCACACTGGTTGAAGACTTTTGTTTTGAGGCACTGAGGTATTCTGGACGAGAAGTCGCGAAGTTTCCCGAACGCTGCCCAGCCGAGTTGGATTCGTCGACTGACCTCTCTCTCGGAGTTGCATCTATTTAACTGGACTTTATGTCCCAGGTAGACGTATTCATCAACAACATCGAGATAAGAATTCCCAACTGTTACTGGGGTAGACGATACATGGATATTTCACATAGTTTTCATCTTATCCATGTTCAGTTTAAGCCCCACTTTTTGGGAAACTTTACTAAGGCCATCGAGCACTATGCCTAGGTCCTCCAACGACTCTACCATGACTACGATGTCGTCGGCAAATCGAAGGTGGGTGATGTACTTGCCATTTATATTAATGCCGAGTCCTTGCCATTCCAGAAGCTTGAAGGCGTCCTCTAGAGCAGCGGTAAACAGTTTCGTAGATTTAAAGTCTCCCTGTCTAACGCCTCTCCTCAGAGGAATCGCCTTCGTACATTGCTCCTGTACTCGAACCGACATGGTGGCGTTGTTTTACAAACATCTCAACACTTCAATGTACCGATAGTCAATATGGCATCATTGAAGAGACCACAGCACTGTCCAGGTTCCGACCGAATCAAAAGCTTTTTCGTAGTCCACGAACGCTAGGTATAATGGCAGATTATACTCCTCAGTCTTCTGTATAACCTGCCGTAGTGTATAGATGTGGTCTACGGTACAAAAGAATTTTCAGAAATCGGCTTGTTGAGGGGGCTGAAAGTCATCAAACCTGCGCTCGAGACAATTCGTGATGACCCTCGAAAATAGTTTATAAACATGGCTTAGTAGCGAGATGAGCCTGTAGTTCGTTAATAAGGTTTTGTTACCTTTCTTAAACAACAGTACCACCACGCTCCCGTTCCATGTTTCTGGCATTTTGCCCTCAAGTTATCTGTTATGTCATAACGGAATTAAAAAGCTTCTGAAGTACCTTAAGTACCGGTGTTCCACCCGCTTTCAGAAGCTCTAACGTTATTCCGTCATCACCTGGCGCCTTGTTGTTATTAAACTGCGGTTTGATAGCCATTCTGATGTCGTATAGGCTGATGTCCGGGATATCTTCGGTGTAGTGTCGAGTTAGCCTGGCTTTAGTCTTTCGCGGGGCTGGTAACAGGCTCTGTTGTCAAGGTATACAACTGTCCATAGAATCTTTCGATCTTCCTTAATACCTCTGGCTTGGGGGGGATTTGCCCATACTCGCCAAGCTGGGCATGCGGGTTGGCGAGCGCAGATGTAAACTTTTTATTTGATGTTTGAACATGGGACGCTACTGCCCATAGGCAGTAGCGTCTCATGCTCAAACATCAAAAGCTAGGGTATGCCCTAGCTTTTCCCTTAGTCGCCCTTTTACGACATCCACAGGTAGAGATGGAGAGGCCCAGATTCTTATGCCGGGGCCATCACGGCCAATTTAGCGCATTAATACAATTTTGTATTTACTATAATAAACGTAATAGTCGTATAAATGCGCAAAATTAAGCTTTACATTTAAGAAACTTTACCTTACTTTATAAAGAGTTCCTAAATTGTAGAGTAAACTTATTAAAACTTTGTAAAAATTGTATTTTTTTTTAATTAAAAAAACTGTTTCTTTACTAACCTTTATAGGTACATAAGTACCTAATTTATTTATAAATAAACCCTTGTTAAATCAATTTATAATCTACAGTAAAATTAGCGTAAACGACACTAGGTGATTATATAGGTAGATTTCCATACATTATTTTTATTTTACCTTAAAGTAAAATCAACAACCAACGTAGACGCCGTCTCTTACATCAAATTGAATAGCCATAACTTATTTTTTTACGAGGCTTACACCATTTTGACTTGCAATATTTCAAGAAATCTTGACTGCAAATTAGTGTAACTGCCATAAGCATAAAAAAAAATTGATGTAACTGAAATTTATATCGAAAAATAAAGCTACTAGGGTCAAACTTCATACTTTGCTAGAAAGTTCTATGAATTCTAAGCTTTTCTGTCAAAACAGATCCAAAAAAGGTCACATGAGAAAAAAGTTATGTTCAATTTATGATGAAAAAAAACTTTAAATGCTTCTACTGAAAAGTCGTATATTGTCAGTTACCTTAATTGAACCTGCAACCGACGATATTAAGTATTTTATTAATCTTATTATAAAGCATAGAGCTTATATGGATGTAGTGTCTGCTAGCGATAGTGGTCCTGCGTGAACTGATTTTACACACTCTAGATAGAAAACTGAGCTCATTTTCATTTCTTATTATTATACCGATTACCTTAAAGTTTTTAATGTGATTATAGTTTGTCTTTGTCAATAAATATTAACCAAGATAAATATTTAAAAAAAAACCGTGACTGCAAATAACATTTTTCAAAACAACAGCTATTTTTTGTTATTTAAGGTTCACAACTTGAAAAGTGCACTAAATCAAAATATATTTAAAACATGTAAACTGTAACATTGCGGCGCAATTTCTAAAAATAGTGAACACAGCATGCAATGTGTGGATAAACTACTAATAATATTTATAAAAAACTAAAAAAAAACAGTAAATTAAGAACCAAGAAAAAATGCAAGTAAATCTAAAATTAAGAAAACTAACTATTTAAAATTTTGAAAATTATGCGCTTTGATGAGGCTAAAGTCCATTGGTCCAAAGTTCAAAGTCCAAATTCCATTGTAATACTTGATCATTCCATACAATGTAAAATGCATTCCTAGATTTGTTCGTACACATGGTGATTGGAAGCATTTTATATTTATTAGCCGGCTACTGGGTCGGGGGACCTCTAGCTTAACATGCGCTAAGAGTTCAGGACAGTCAACAAGCCATTCACCAACTTAAACAAAAACAGAATGTCTGACATCTTTCGTCGGGTCTGAAGAGATTTCATTTTATAGTACTTCATTTTACTCATAATATGATGGAAGTTTCTTACAATTGTTGTTGGCATAGGAAAGGTGATACAAAAACCTTTTCTGAATACGCTCCAATCTCGCCGAGCGCATATCCAGGAGACCATACATTGCTATTGAATTCTAATATACTACGAACAATGCAATTATATAAAGGTACTAGCTGCCGCCCGCGGCTTCGCTCGCGTGGTACCCGGATAAAAAATAGCCTATATGTTAATCCAGTACATGTACTATGTATATTCCAAGTTTCGTTCAGATCCGTTCAGCTGTTTAGGCGTGATTGAGGCACAAACATCCGAACATCCTCACAAACTTTCGCACTAGATGGCAGCACAGGTAAAGTTAGTACGCGCTATCGTTGCGTTTTGAGCTTAACGCCGGTAATTTCAAGCAAACTAAGACTTTTCAAAATTTCAATTTTATAATATAGGTAAGTAAGAAGAAAGATGATAGCTGTAGGATCTTTCAATGATTTTATTTCCCTTGACACAAAGCCTGAAAGCCGTGAGGTTTTATTAATCACCTTGTCAATATGTTCACGGAAGCTCAAGGAACTGTCAATAGTAACACTTAGGTCCCTAATACTGTGAACTTCTTTTAGCTCAGCGTCTCTAATCGTATAAGAAGCAATGCATTCAGTTCTTTTATTAGTGAATTTTAGGTATGCAGTAACACTTATCTATGTTTTATATCATTTTATTGCTTATGCACCACTTATCAACTTTATCTAATTCATTTTGAAATGAAATGAAATGATTTATTTAAATGCAGATAAGCTTACAGGAGGGAACCCAAAACGCTTAACTACCTACCTTAAATTTACATAACTCAAATATAATCTAAGACTACCATAAATTAACCATAGACTGTCATTGAAGACGTCGATATGCTGGAACTCGTGGAGGAAAGCATTCAGTAAGTCTAACGCTCGGCTTGAAGGGCTTTAGTGTCATCATCTTGGTATCATTATGTATTAAGGGAATAAGTAGGTAGGTAAAGGAAGTACAGTATCGCCTTCCACATAAGTCACCACAGAAGTTCTTCCTGTGTAAAGGTATTACTATTTTGTCAGGCGCTACTAAAATGTATGTGACGCTACTTGTTGATGTAGGTCAGTAATTTACTCAATAGTCGTGAGGTAGAAAATCACAACAGACCAAAATCACTGTTTTGTTTATAGTTTTTACAACACTTTCAGCCCAAACTTGAGAATAAAACTTGAATTCTCAAGAGAGAAATATCCACAACGATTATGTTCACAGTTCACTTTACATAAACATTCTGCCAGATGCTCGCCTACATTCTGCTGTCTGCTAACTTTGTTTTTAATAGGTAAATACCAAAACTCTATTGTGTAATCTGAAATTGTATATAAAACAAAATTTTTATTTAAAAATATTTATTTTGAAATAACACGACTACGCAGAACATGTACTCTACATACAAGACGAAAGAAAATTATTTTATGTTGCGCTCTCACACACACACACACACACACACACACACACACACACACACACACACACACACACACACATACACTTCGACACACACTCAAACCCATACATACGCACGCACACACACATTTACACACAACACATACAAACCGTTATTACACCCCATCTAACTTCTTTTTGTTTTGGTCAACAGGTCTTACGTATCTCCCTCAACCTGTATGTTAGGTACTCACTCTTGCTTGTGAGCACTCTGGAAGGCCGAGATACAAGCTCCTCGGTTAGTTTGGTCTTCGCTGCAATTTCCAATTTACTTCTGTACCTCCAATATTTTTTGTAAAGTTCTATATTGTTAAATATTTATCTTTTCTGAAATAAATTGTACTTAGGGCTGACAGGACAGTAAGAAGAAATCGTACATTATTCATGAATGTTAGAATTTTTCAAACATTTCTAGCACCCCTACACAGAAACACAGTTCATTTGCCAGATCTTCTTTATCTTGCTAAATTCAATTCAATCCATTTATTTGTTAGAAAGTAGGTTACAGTAGGTATAAATCTATACTAATATTATAAAGCTGCAGAGTTTGTTTGTTTGTTTGTTTGTTTGAACGCGCTAATCTCTGGAACTACTGGTCCGATTTGAATGATTCTTTCAGTGTTGGGTAGTCCATTTATCGAGGAAGGCTATAGGCTATGTTTTTTTTTCTTTCAAAATTAGGGATCCGTAAGAAAATTGCTATTTTGTAACACAAGGTGTAAAATCGAAAACCTATTTTTGCGTGCGCAGCAAAAACTATTGACAATAGAACAAAATGATGTACTACGGGTTTGTAGATCCCATCAAGACCTACAAAAAAGTCCGCGAGAACATATATCTAGCTATCATGGTTTAATCACAATAACCGATTTTGTGTTCCAAATAATTATGAAATCGTCTGAAGAAAAAAAAAACTACGTTAAATATGTATCGTAATATTAATCTTTATCGAAATTAAGCATTATGTTATCAAGAGTATTTATGTAGAAGTAAAATACTTTTTGTTTCATCTCAATCGGATATTTCGTTTAAAAGTTATCACGTGTGTAAGATGTTAAGAGTTGGTACTTATTAATGAGTTATGGGCCATAGTCCATTTATTGAGGGAGGCTATAATATAGGCAATATTTTATCTCGGTATTTCCACAGAAACGAGAAAAACGCGGGTGAAACCGCGGAGCACAGCTAGTTAGTTAATAAATATATTCCAGTACTGTCTTACCATACATAAGCATGCAAATTTTTTGTCTTAATTAAGTTCTGCCAAAATCTGCTATTTTTTCAGATCTGCGATACATTACTAGACCCTAAATTGGAGATCTAATTGCGCTAAATTCTGGTGACACTGGCCGCGGGTGTCCACATGCTGCTGTTTCTAGTACCTAGTACTGAACTGACTCCCGACCTGACTACCTGAAGCGCTCGTGGCGTAGCTTGCTTAGGCGTTCTTGATTGATCGTTAAAGTTAAGCAACGTTGTGCGCGGTCACAATTGGGATGGCTGACCGCAAGATGGCATTACTAGCTGATCTGTTCAGCCGTTTAGTCGTGACTGAGGCACAAACATCCAAACATCCTCACAAACTTTCGCATTTATAATATAAGTAAGAAGTAAGATGTACTTATATAATGGTAATCTAGAAATTCAAACAAACTTGCGTTGCTCTGAAACACATAAGTACAAAGTTTTATTTTGTTAATTTTACAAAAAATAACTAATTTCACAACACTTTAACTTGACCACTCATACCTGAAACACATACAAAGAAACTACATTTAAGTTCATTTGGTATTTTTAGCTCCCGCAGGCTTTATCTCATTCACGGCCACATCAGAATTCCGCCATCTTATGTCGCTCTCCGTTGGCAAAGCGGAACGCGGGAAAATTCAAAAACTAAGGGGAATATTATTTCCGTTACACTTATACTTAGTATGTAAGCGATTGAAAACTATTTTTAAGAATGATTGTGATTTGCAGACTCGCCACAAGGCGGTGGCGGTGGCGGTGGCGGTGGCGGTGGCGGTGGCGGTGGTCTAACCTCGTTCTTCACTGGTTTACTGTAACAATATTATCTCCTGCTCCCGACCGGCACCTCCGGCAGAACGTGCGAGCGAGCCTGGATTCACTTGCGTCAAGTAATTTTATGAAAATAAAACAATTTTAGAGTCATGTTCCTATTAATTTCAACAACACCCTGTCCACCAGTATTGTCGAGCATCGGATGCCGGAGTCTGAAAATGGAAATGAAAATAAAAAAATATTTATTTGCAGAAACTTAAAACTAGTTACAGTATGGCTTACTTAATTAAATACTTAATTAAATACATAAAAGTGCGGACTCGTCAGCGGTCTTCACGCCCCGGGCAAGCCCGTGCCGTGAAGACATTGTCTGTTTAACTGATCAAACCGGGTGTAGGACCCGGTTAAAGAGTGTAGGACCTAAAATGCTCCCTTGTGGTAGGTACATCATATCTAATAATGTTTGGTTCACTTATAGTGTCAAATTCTTTAGACACTTGTGGTAGTAGCGGTAGTAGCTTAGAACATAGTTTCCATACACATGTACTGTACACAACTCATTACACCTCAGACAAGTAAACACGCATCCAAACATGATGACTATCTTTCACTGTACCCATCGACCAAACGTACAAACATCATACATGGCGACCCTGCCAGATCTCCTTTCCGTAAGATAGCTTTCAAACCAGTCTAGGGCAATACCAGAGCTCTCTGGCTTCGACAATAGGATGGGAACGGAGACAGTGTCGAAAGCCTTGGACAGATCAAGGAACACTCCACACAGCACTGGCCACCACTGTAGACCTGAGCAGTGACACAGCATTTTCAGTGCACCTACCACTATGGAAACCAAACTGATTATGTGAGATAAGTTGTTGACTCTCAAGAAAACTAGTGAGACGATGGTTTAAAAGCTTTTCTAATAATTTTGAGAAGACTCCCAGATGCGAAATCGGCCTGTGTAGTTGTCAAGTGTCAACTGAATCTTAAAGCACCCCCCTTACATACAGATGCTACTTTCCATTGGCGAGGGAAGTCGGATGTTACAATACAATACAATACAATAATTTATTGGTAACACCAAGTTACAGGTCAATATAGTGTACAATATAGTGTACTAACATAATTAAATTAACTTTTCATTTTCAATAATTAAATTAAATTAAACTAATGGCGACTTGTAGAATTCATCTACTGAGTAGAATGAGTTGTGAAGTAACCACTTGCGTAATCTTATTTTGAAAACCGCTTCGGAAGTTGCATCTCTCGTTATAGTGTCCGGCAGCCTGTTATATACTGAGGGGCCCATTATGTATACGGAACGGACCTCTCTGATTTGGTCAGCCTATGTGCGGGCGCGACCAGTTGGTGAGCCCGGTTGTTACTGCGTAGGGCGCGAGCGGTATTAACGCCGCGGCGGGCGCCGGAATGCCTGAAGGTTGTGGTGGGTGAACAGAGCTACCTGGTATATCAACTCGCACGGGAGTGGAAGGATGTTCAGTTCCTTGAATATGTCTCTGCACGAGACATCATCAGGAACGCCAGTAATGGCGCGTAAGGCTCGCTTCTGCATGACGAAGGCTCGCTCAACGTCCGCGGCTCGCGCCCACAGCTCGGTACCGTAGGTAAAGATACTGTGAACGGTTGCAAAGTAGCAGGATAGTACCACGTTGCGAGACGCGGTGCTAGCGAGTCTGCGCAATGCGAAGCATGTGCGACCAAGTCGAGAACATATTCCGTTGATATGGGCTTCCCAGGTTAGCCCGCTGTCTATATGGAATCCCAGTAGCTTCGTCGTTTGGACCATCTGAAGTGTTGTGTCGCCGGCAGTGATTTTAAATAGTGGCGGTGCAGAGCCATTGAGTTGGAAAGTCATATAATTGGTTTTTTCCCTATTTAAAGCTAGACCGTTTGCTCTGAACCATCCCTCCAGCCTTTGAACAACTGAGTTCAGCCTAATTTGCAGTTCACCTGATGTTGGCGCGGTGATTATCGCTGCCACGTCGTCTGCATACATGTACACCTCTGCGTCGCTGACGGCGCCGGCAAATCGTTCAGTAGTAGACTGAAGTGTGTTGGATAAGCACGAGCCCTGCGGAACGCCCATAATATTCGCCATCTCTTTAGACCTCACACGCCCACTGTCGCCTACCACGGTCTGTGTGCGGTCGGACATGAATGATATCAGTAATGACAAAGCCGGGCCGCGTATGCCGTAAAAGTTTAGTTTATTGGCTATGAGGTGGTGGTCGGCGGTGTCGAACGCGCGCGACAGGTCGCAGCACAGCAGAGCGACGCGCTCAGCACGCGCCACACCGCCTCCCGCACCAGGTCTGTAGTGGATCGTCCGGCTCTGTACGCATGCTGCCTATCCGTCATGATATCGCGACTTCCTATAAACGCCAAGATCCTTTTATTTAAGCCCACTTCGAAGATCTTACTAATGGCTGTGTTATGGCTTTTTGTTATTTTATGTGTTGACAAAAACTCGCCACCTACATCTGGCCACACTGCCACTCACTAGGTGTCAGCCGCCATTATTATTCGCACGCACGTCTTGAAATGTAGAACATTATAATAAAATAAAACCTAAGCACCTGAACATAGTGGTCATATTCGAACCGGATCGCGGGCTGCACTATCGAAGGAATAGTGATCTAGATTCTAGAACAATTGAGCTTATCGTACTTATTCAATCCTACTAAAAAAAAGTGAATTGAGTGGCATTACCGGCGTAATTACTCACGAACTCTGCAGTGATACCTACTACTTACAAACGTTGTGAACTGTTATTGTGCGGAATTAAACAATGTCGAAAGTGCAAGAATTAGTTAATCAGTTGGAAGACATAGCCGAGCAAATAAACAAGGCACAAACTAACTTTAAAAAGTGTCCAAAAGTGCGTAAAACAAAAGGTTATCTTCTAGCACGTGCGCAATGCATGGACGAATACTGGAACACTTTTCGAAAAACACACATGGAGTTACTAAAGCTTATAACCAACGAAGAGAGAAATTCTTTAGCATACTTCGTTACCGATGTGCACGGTGAATGCGAAGAATTATACTCAAGTTTGAAAGCGGACATGTTGGATTATTTACAACAAATAGAACCTACCCAAATTTGTTCATCCGATGTTCCGAGCACTAAACCGAGTACATCATGCAATCCTGAAGTAAAGCTACCTAGAATTAACCTACCATCTTTTGGCGGAGCTTATGAAGAGTGGCAGTCGTTTGAAGATACCTTTACATCGCTCATTCACAACAACAAGACGCTCAACGACGTGCAAAAACTCCATTATCTAAAATCATGCGTTATCGGCGAAGCTAAGAACACAATCAAACACTTTCAAATTACGGAGAAAAATTATTTGCCTGCATGGGATAATCTTAAGAACAGGTACAGTCAACGACGGCTTATTGTGAACGCAATTTTGAAGAAGTTATTTATGTTGAAAAGGCTTACATCCCCATCAACTGTTTATTTAAAATCACTGATTGATAATACCAAAGAATGTTTGAATGGCCTAAATAGTTTAGACATTCCTACTACAACTTGGGACCCGATAATAATATTTTTGGTGATTCAAAAACTGGACAGCGAGACTCACAGAGCTTGGGAGACCCATGTGAGTGATGAACATTATGGTGGGATGCCTACTTTTGAAAACCTAACTGCATTCTTGGACAGCCGCATCTGTACATTGGAGTTAACATCATCATCACCCACGGCAAGAGACAAATTGAAGGTGTATCACACTACTTCACCTGCACAACAACGCACATGTGTTTTATGCAACGAGAATCACCTGCTCTGTCACTGCAAGGAGTTTGGAAAGCTGGACCCGGATAAGAGAAGTGACTATGTGAGAGAGAACAGATTATGTTACAACTGCCTGGCTCCTGGTCATTCTATGATGTACTGTAGACAGACAACATCATGCAGAGTATGTGGAAGGCGTCATCACTCTCTTCTTCATTCATTCTCGAAGAGAGACACGGAGGAGAAGAAGCAAGAAAATAACAGGGCATCCCTACATGCTGAATTAGAAGAAGTTCAAGAAGAGGACCAGGACATAACGGACATTGCTACACACTTCGCATCACACTTCACCAGCAATCAAAAGAGTTCACTGCTGGCGACGGCTGTAGTTCCTGTCAGAAGTAGTTCAGGGCACACAACATTACTCAGGGCTCTTATCGACTTGGGTTCAGAGGCATCATTCGTGAGTGAAAGGGTGGCTCAAAGATTACAAGTTATCAAAACTCCAACCCATGCTAGGGTAACCGGAATAGGTTCCACCGAGACACAGGTCAGTCATTCAACTCAACTTGAGGTTCTTTCTAGGTATGAGGATTCTTTCAGCCTGAATGTTGAAGTTTATATAGTTTCTAATCAGCTGACCAAACAGTTACCTAGTAAGTCAATTGCGCCTATATCATGGTCACACTTGGACGGTCTAACTCTGGCCGATCCAACATATAACGTTCAAGGCAAAATTGACATGCTACTTGGAGTTCAAGTTTACGCTGACATCGTGAAAGGAAAGGTAATCAAAGGTCCCTCAGGTTCCCCATGTGCACAAGAAACCAGCCTGGGATGGATTCTTTTTGGCAAGATAAGAGAAAAATCACACGATGACAGAATAATTGTTCACCATCATCTGGAAAACTTAGATGTACACAACATGTTGAAACACATGTGGCATATCGAAGAGACATGCACAAGAAGTATGACTGCTGAAGAAAGACTATGTGAAGAGATATATACAGCTACTCATGCTAGGACAGCAGATGGTCGTTATGTAGTCAAACTACCACTCAGAAGTGCACAGCCAATAGAAGAAATTGGTGAAACAAGAGAAATTGCACTGAAGAGATTTTATCAATTAGAAAGAAGATTAGAAACAAAACCGAAGCTGAAAGAGGAATATACAAAGGTATTTGATGAATATTTAAAATTAAATCATATGGAAGAAGTACCAAATAAAGAAAGATCAAATCCTGCAGTATACCTTCCACACCACGCAGTTGTTAGAGAAGACAAAGAAACAACCAAGGTAAGAGTCGTTTTTGATGGATCATGCAAAGGATATAATGGCAAATCATTGAATGATGAACTTCTAGTCGGACCACAAATACAAAGTGATATACGATTTCTGATTATGAGATGGCGCATGAAGCTAGTCTGCTTCATTTCAGATATAAAGATGATGTATAGACAAGTAATTGTAACCAAAGAACACACAGACTTACAAAGAATTTTGTGGAGATCGAATCCGAAAGATGAAATAAAGGAATATAGACTTCTAAGAGTAACATTTGGTACTGCAGCAGCACCACATCTTTCAGTAAGGACACTAATGCAACTAGCTGAAGATGAAGGGAAAGAACTTCCAGAGGCAGCAAAAGTACTCAGAGAAGATTTTTTCGTTGACGATTGTATGAGTGGAAGTTCTACGGTGAAGGAAGCGATCCAGTTGAGTAAGGAATTGATGATGATGCTAGAAAAAGGAGGATTTATTCTCCAGAAGTGGGCATCAAATAGTCCTGAATTTATCGCAGAAATAGAACCAGCACTGAGAAGCATACACGCAACACAAAACATTAACAACGACTGTATGATCAAAACTCTTGGTGTGTCATGGAATGTGAAAACGGATACACTGCATTATAGATTTGATATACCACCCCAACCAAAATTGATCACCAAACGAAACATACTAGCCGACATACAACGTTTTTTTGATCCTCTTGGATGGATCAGTCCCGCTATTGTCCTAGCAAAGATATTAATTCAAAAACTATGGCTAGAAAAACTAGAATGGGATGATAAAGTAACTGAAACTATTGCAACTGAATGGATAAAGCTACGAAAAGGATTTGAGAAATTGGATGAAATTCATATTGATAGATGGATAAAGACAGACAATGAAGACAAACAAAAGACTACTCTGCATGGATTTAGCGATGCATCTGAGAAGTGCGTACTGTGCTGTAGTATATGCCAGAGTAGAAACCAAGAACGGTGACATTAAGACTGCAATCATAGCCTCGAAGACACGAGTTGCACCAGTCAAATCAATTACGCTACCAAGACTAGAGCTTTGTGGAGCACTGCTTCTCGCTAAACTCCTAACACAAGTATGTGACGCCATGAGAATTCCAAAAGAAAAGGTATATGCATGGACTGATTCATCGGTAGTCCTATCATGGCTATTCGGCGATCCTCATCGATGGAAACTTTTTGTGAGCAATAGAGTCATCGAAATTCTTGATAACGTACCAAATACGCAATGGTTCCATGTTGCTTCAAAAGACAACCCAGCTGATATTGGGTCAAGAGGAATAGAACTACCCCTACTGATAGAGAATGACCTATGGTGGGAAGGACCAGAATGGTTGAAGGCAAAAGAAATCAAACTTACAAGACCTAACAATACAACTACAGATATGGAAAGAAAGAAGACACTACAAGTAAACCTGAAGATTGAACAAGAAAAAGACATAATAAAATTTGAAAATTTCACTACACTGCAAGAACTACAAAGGGTAATAGCATACAGTGTTAGATTCATCAATAGTAAGAAACATTCAGAAGGGATAGAGGAGAAGTTTACAACAGAAGAATATGAAAAAGCACTTATCAAATGCATACACATAGCACAGTTAAGGGAATTCGGACCCGAAATAGAAAGGCTACAACAGAAAAAGAGTGTAAGGACTAACAGCAAGACATTAAATCTAAATCCATTTCTAGATGAAAGAAATATTCTCAGGGTGGGCGGTAGATTGAGAAATTCAGATTTACAGACAGAAATGAAACACCCTATCATACTAGGAACACATACGTATCTCACAAATTTGATAATAGCAGACGCTCACAAAAGAACTTTACACGGCGGAATACAACTTATGCTTTGCTACCTTAGATCAAAATACTGGATCATCCATGCCAAAAATGCAGTGAAGGCATGTATTCACAAATGTATTATCTGCGCTCGACAGCGAGCTGCAACCCGCACACAGATAATGGGTGACCTACCAAAGGTCCGTGTGACTCAAGCACGACCTTTCCTCCACAGTGGAGTCGACTTTGCCGGTCCTTTGCAAATCCTGATGTCAAAGGGGAGAGGTGCAAAGTCAAATAAAGCATATATCGCCATTTTTATTTGCATGGCTACAAAGGCTATACACTTAGAATTGGTCGGAGACCTTACATCCGAATCGTTTATCGGCGCATTTCAAAGATTTGTCGCCAGAAGAGGCAAATGCACGCATATTTGGAGTGACCAAGGCCGGAACTTCATCGGTGCAAATAGAGAACTAGCTGAAGCATTTAAAGAAGCCTGTTTGGAATTACCCGCCGACGTGACAGATATCTTATCATCAGATGGAACCCAGTGGCACAACATCCCAGCCTACAGCCCAAACTTTGGAGGATTATGGGAGTCCGGAGTAAAATCCACCAAATACCACCTAAAACGAATCCTGACAAAAAACCTAACTTTTGAGGAGATGTCGACCACTTTATGTCAAATCGAATCCTGTCTTAATTCGCGTCCCCTCATTCCCATTGATGTCACTGACCCTGAAGTCATTGAACCCCTTACCCCTGGTCATTTTTTGATAGGCGAAGCCCCTGTTGTTATACCGAGCCCTGATCTACGCAATGTTAACGTTAGCAAACTATCACGTTGGCAATACACCCAAAGATTAATGAGAGATTTCTGGCATCGCTGGCAATCAGAATTTATCACCAGACTCCAAGAACGACCCAAATGGATGAAACGACAGAAGGAACTTGAACCTGGTGATATAGTCATAGTCAAAGAAGACTGTTTACCACCTGGAAAGTGGTCTCTTGGACGAATATTAGACAAACATGTCGGTCCTGACGGAAATACTCGGGTCTATAGTTTACGGTGTCGTGGTGAAATCATAAAACGCACAAACAATCGGTTATGCGAACTACCTATAGATAAGTGTGATTAAGTAAACTTGCATGAGTTACATTTCACTTAAGTAGATAGGGGTTAAGAAAGATTTAATTCTTTGCATTGTATACCTAATTAATCAAGTAATTATTTAAATGTTTAGGCAACTATCTCAAGTAGTTAGTTTTGAGTTTGAATATTGGATAATATGTATTTAGTTCAAAATGATTATCTTACATGATGATATTATTATTGTTTATTTTGGATCGCTTATGTTTGTAAAGGACTAATTGTCCTTTGGTGGGCGGCATGTTATGGCTTTTTGTTATTTTATGTGTTGACAAAAACTCGCCACCTACATCTGGCCACACTGCCACTCACTAGGTGTCAGCCGCCATTATTATTCGCACGCACGTCTTGAAATGTAGAACATTATAATAAAATAAAACTTAAGCACCTGAACAGGCTGGTACTAGTGATATCGGGCGGTAAGATTTCATGTCGGTTTTTTTGCCTTTTCCTTTATATAGAGGAGATATTTTAACACGTTTGAGGGCGGTGGGGTACATGCCCTTTATCACGCAGGCGTTGAATAAGTAGGCTATGATACCTATAGGCAAGTGATCTCGCGACTGTTCGGAGAAGGTTAGCCGAAATTCCGTACAGGTCTGTGCTATTTTTTGATGCAATGTTTTTGGATGTTATTGTGATAATTTCGTGAGGGGAAAATAAATTAATTCGTAGAGACTGGTCACTTGCAATAAGGTCTGAACTAAGAGAGACGTACGTGTACTAGTCTGGCTGGTGTGTGACGTCATCGCCTGGCGGGGTCCACGCTCGCGGTGAGTGCCCCCACTGCCCCCGTCACCGTGTTCAGTGCGCCTGCGAATCACGGCGAGCGATGCACGCCATCGAAACTACGAGTAGGTACCTACTTTTACCATGTGCCGTATACCACGTTTCATTATTGTTAATTACACTAATTGGATATTTTTATTACTACTAAAATTATATGGAGTAATAAAATTCCCAATACTAATTGGGAATTAAAAAAAGTTATTAGTTACTAAACTCATCATCTTCCTGCCCTCATCCCACTCTATGTGGGGTCGGCACAGCATGTTCCTTGGATTATGCTGTAAGAGTTTTGGCTAAGGTGTTTTATGACCGGTCGCCTGCCTGACGTCAACCCTCCTTAGGAATACTTGCTTATTGTATCTCATCATGTTGGAGGATACTATCCCTTAGTCGACTTTTACGACATGCTCGGGGAGAGAAGCAGCTGGACGCATTCTATGTTTTTTCTTTACTCCCAGTCCAGCAGAGAAGTTACTAAACTAATAACTTTTTTTGGAAAAGGGCCAGGTCAAGATGAGGAATGTAATGAGAGTGAAGGAAAGGAAGCGAAAGAAATATGTCAGGATCGTAGCAAATGGCGATCCGTGATCTCTGCCTACCCCTATGGGAAACATGCGTGATTTTATGTATATTATATACATATGTAACTTTTTTAATAACTAATTGTAATTAGCAACTAATGTAATTAGTAACTAACTAGCAGCCGCCCGCGGCTTCGCTCACGCGGTACCCAGATAAAAAGTACCCTATGTCCCATTCCAGCACACGTAGGAGGTACCTACTATCCTCATTATTCATTATAATATAGTGTACGCTAAACGATGACTAAAGTATTGCCATCTCTTACCGTTTCATAATGACAAACAGTGACAGAGCTAACTTTAAGCAATGGCTAACTTTAGCGAACGAATATGAATAATAGGGTATATAAGTATATTCCGTAGTTTTTGCGTGAAAGAGTAGCAAACATACCTAAATCAAAAATTAAGAAATTTCGGTGAATTTAGTAAAAATTTTGAGAGTTAAGGTAATCTTTTCAAAACGCAACGATAGCGCGTCAAAATTTGATCAGAATTAGCAGCGACATCTAGTTATCAGACGTAGAATTACGTCAGAACTCCATGAATAATCAAGATTGGAAACTTAGCCAGTAATAATTTATGCTTCCTTTCACAGGTACTTTGATATTGACAGTTCCTTTTCCATATGTTTTGTATCATCTATTACTAATTTTTGGTACCTATCATCGCTGTCATATGTCAAAACTAGCAGCCGCCCGCGGCTTCGCTCACGCGGTACCCAGATAAAAAGTACCCCATGTCCCATTCCAGCACACGTAGGTAGGTACCTACTATCCTCATTATTCATTATAATTATAGTGTTCGCTAAAGGATGACTAAAGTATTGCCATCTCTTACCATTTCATAATGACAAACAGTGACAGGGCTAACTTTAAGCAATGGCTAACTTTAGCGAACGAATATAAATAATGGTATGTAAGTATATTCCGTAGTTTTTGCGTGAAAGAGTAACAAACATACCTAAATCTAAAAATTAAGAAATTTCGGTGAATTTAGTAAAAATTTTGAGAGTTAAGGTCATGGGCGCCGGCAGAAATAATTTCCAGGTGGTGCAGATTTTAGTTTTCTTACAATCTTTGCCGTATATGATTGTTAATAAAAAGATGAAATTTTAGTCTGAATGTTTGAGACATTTACAAATTTCTGACTATTCATTATGAATTTATTATATAGGTACCCAGTCGTCACGGCTCACACCTATTTGTTCACGACGATCGAAATTTAAAAATTCTAAATTGGTGGGCCAGGAGTACCGGGATCGATATCGATTTCCATTACTTCTCTGAACGCACCCTTTAAAGTACCGCTACTCTACACCAGATGGCACCAGCATAAATGGGGTGGATGAACTTAACAGAGAAAGCGCAATACAGTTTCAATAATTCCTGTTGATCCCGAGATTCCCAAGGGGTGCAAGTGCACCCTCTGGCACCCCCTTGCCGGCGCCCATGGTTAAGGTAAACTTTACAAAACGCAACGATAGCGCGTCAAAATTTGATCAGAATTAGCAGCGACATCTAGTTTTCAGACGTAGAATTACGTCAGAACTCCATGAATAATCAAGATTAGAAACTTATTAGACCAGTAGTAATTTATGCTTCCTTTCACAGGTAATTTGACATTGACAGTTCCTTTTCCATATGTTTTGTATCATCTATTACTAATCTTTGGTATCATCGCTGTCATAATGTCAAAATAAAAGTATTCTATTTTTCATGAAAAACATGCCAAAAATAAAGAATTTGCAGGTAATTATGACATCAACTAAATGAGAAAAATCGGCTCTTTAATTTGATACAGGTTATGTGCAGTTTTAGACCAAAAATTGATTCCAGGTTTTCATCCCTTTTCACCCCTTTAGAGATTGAATTTTGAAAAATCCCTTCTTAGTACACCCCTACGTACCAAGGTTTACCTACACTGAAAATTTCAAGTTTCTACGTCCAGCGGTTTAGGCTGTGCGTTGTCTGTCAGTCAGTCAGTCAGTCAGTCAGTCAGTCAGGACAAAGATTCTTATAATATAAGATAAAAGTATTCTATTTTTCATGAAAAACATGCCAAAAATAAAGAATTTACAGGTAATTATGACATCATCTAAATGAGAAAAATCGGCTCTTTAGTTTGATATAGGTTATGTGCAGTTTTAGACCAAAAATTGATTCCAGGTTTTCATCCCTTTTCACCCCTTTAAAGGTTGAATTTTGAAAAATCCCTTCTTAGTACACTCCTACGTACCAAGGTTTACCTACACTGAAAATTTGAAGTCTCTACGTCCAGCGGTTTAGGCTGTGCGTTGTCTGTCAGTCAGTCAGTCAGTCAGTCAGTCAGTCAGTCAGGACAAAGATTCTTATAATATAAGAAGATAATGTATTTGACTTTGATGATAATTGATAATGACTTTGTCAATTTTGCTTATTTTTTTCGTTCTGACTGCGCAGGTCTCCGCATATTCGCACAATATATTTCAAACTTCATATCCGTTTTATAATGATTACCTTGACTATGATGGTAGGTACAATCATAAACAGTTAATTATTTTCACTTAGTTTTAGTTTTTTTTTATGATTACTATAAAATAATACAAGAGTAAAAGTGTATGTATTGTAAGTGTAAGTGAATGTGTATATTCACTTTTGTATTTTAAGTAAATTAAATTTATTTAAATTAAAAAAAATTGCTTATCTTGCTTCTATTTACATTTGTGATTCTACCAATATGCCTCCAAATCGTTTTGTTTTCACAATGCATACATTCATCACATTTGCTTCTAAAGTACACACATGATTATGTACCTATGTACCTATGTAAGATCTATTACATCCATTGATCACGCCCATATCCCTAATGGGGTGGGCAGAGCCACAAATCAGAAACTTGCAGCCACATCTGATTAAAAATCCTAAGATGGATAATAACTAACCATATTATGGTGAACCATAGTGTTAGATTGTTATTATACGTTTGTTAAAATTGTAATTGTAATTGCTAATTAAATAGTTATTATAGAACTAGCTGCCGCCCGCGGCTTCGCTCGCGTGGTATCCGGATAAAAAATAACTTATATATTAATCCAGTACATGTACTATGTATATTCCAAGTTTCATTCAAATCCGTTCAGCCGTTTAGGTCTGATTGAGGCACAAACATCCAAACTTACAAACTTTCGCATCTTCTTATATTATAAGAATCTTTGTCCTGACTGACTGACTGACTGACTGACTGACTGACTGACTGACTGACTGACAGACAACGCACAGCCTAAACCGCTGGACGTAGAAACTTGAAATTTTCAGTGTAGGTAAACCTTGGTACGTAGGGGTGTACTAAGAAGGGATTTTTCAAAATTCAATCTCTAAAGGGGTGAAAAGGGATGAAAACCTGGAATCAATTTTTGGTCTAAAACTGCACATAACCTGTATCAAATTAAAGAGCCGATTTTTCTCATTTAGTTGATGTCATAATTACCTGCAAATTCTTTATTTTTGGCATGTTTTTCATGAAAAATAGAATACTTTTATTTTGACATTATGACAGCGATGATACCAAAGATTAGTAATAGATGATACAAAACATATGGAAAAGGAACTGTCAATGTCAAATTACCTGTGAAAGGAAGCATAAATTACTACTGGTCTAATAAGTTTCTAATCTTGATTATTCATGGAGTTCTGACGTAATTCTACGTCTGAAAACTAGATGTCGCTGCTAATTCTGATCAAATTTTGACGCGCTATCGTTGCGTTTTGTAAAGTTTACCTTAACCATGGGCGCCGGCAAGGGGGTGCCAGAGGGTGCACTTGCACCCCTTGGGAATCTCGGGATCAACAGGAATTATTGAAACTGTATTGCGCTTTCTCTGTTAAGTTCATCCACCCCATTTATGCTGGTGCCATCTGGTGTAGAGTAGCGGTACTTTAAAGGGTGCGTTCAGAGAAGTAATGGAAATCGATATCGATCCCGGTACTCCTGGCCCACCAATTTAGAATTTTTAAATTTCGATCGTCGTGAACAAATAGGTGTGAGCCGTGACGACTGGGTACCTATATAATAAATTCATAATGAATAGTCAGAAATTTGTAAATGTCTCAAACATTCAGACTAAAATTTCATCTTTTTATTAACAATCATATACGGCAAAGATTGTAAGAAAACTAAAATCTGCACCACCTGGAAATTATTTCTGCCGGCGCCCATGACCTTAACTCTCAAAATTTTTACTAAATTCACCGAAATTTCTTAATTTTTAGATTTAGGTATGTTTGTTACTCTTTCACGCAAAAACTACGGAATATACTTACATACCATTATTTATATTCGTTCGCTAAAGTTAGCCATTGCTTAAAGTTAGCCCTGTCACTGTTTGTCATTATGAAATGGTAAGAGATGGCAATACTTTAGTCATCCTTTAGCGAACACTATAATTATAATGAATAATGAGGATAGTAGGTACCTACCTACGTGTGCTGGAATGGGACATGGGGTACTTTTTATCTGGGTACCGCGTGAGCGAAGCCGCGGGCGGCTGCTAGTCTTATATTATAAGAATCTTTGTCCTGACTGACTGACTGACTGACTGACTGACTGACAGACAACGCACAGCCTAAACCGCTGGACGTAGAGACTTGAAATTTTCAGTGTAGGTAAACCTTGGTACGTAGGGGTGTTGTGGGAGATTATTAGGGCTGGAGAGTATAATAAAAATTTCGAAGGACCAGTATACTAATTTGAAAAGAAAGATCTTTGTTCATGAAGTAGATAGATGATTTAGGTTCACCACCTACCTCATGCTTCCACGCGTCGTCTCTAGACGTGGACCGGTACAGCAGGACCACCTTATGGAACAGCCTTGTCGTCCCAAGGTAAGAAGGGGACACAGCACTTGGAGAGAACGTCTCACACACTTTACTGCACGGCAGTAATAAAATGAAATGGGTGGCACAACTTGTCTATCACGGATAGTTCCTCAAAGTTATGAGAAGGCGACCGAACCAGAGTAGTCGCACAAGTGCACTGGAGACGCGTCCGCGCGGCTAGGGCGGCGCGCGGTCGGCGGCGGGCGGCGGTGGGGCAAGCCGCCGGTCCTCGTTTTCGAAACGAGGGTAGTTGCATAAACGCAGATAGCAAACAAAAATCATCTACCCTATATTTACAATGAACAAAGATCGAACATTCCCCCCACCGAAATTATCATGATAATTTCCAGTAACCAAATTTAGTAAGAATGTTGTCAATATTGACCAAACATAACCTAGTTAGGTATTTTATATGTGGGTAATAAATATACATAAGTTATGGTAAAGAATACAAAGGTTAATATAAGGAATAAGTTATAGAATTAAGAATAAGATTAATTTACTAATTTGAATAAGGAAATGGGGAGACCTTATTTACTGGCCTTTTTAATAATCCCTTTTGCGTCCTCAACGTTATAACACGAATTATTTTATCTGGGCCCTCATGAACGCGTTCAACCTTAGCCCGAACCCAATTCAAAGGCTGAGTTAGATCAGATCTAATGAGGACTAAATCGCCAACTTTAAGATTTGGAGACGATGTATGCCACTTTGCTCTTTGTTGCAATGTATGTAGGTAGTCATCGGACCACTTCTTCCAAAACGTTTGGGAGATTTTTTGAACGTATTGCCAACGTGTGAGCCGATTTACATTTACATCATCAAGATTATACTCGGGCACGGCGAGTAGGCTTTGACCGATTAAAAAATGACCCGGAGTTAATGTCTCGAATTCATCAGGACTGTTAGACAAAGGACATAGAGGACGCGAATTTAGCACCGCTTCGATTTTGCAAAAGACAGTAGTGAGTTCTTCGAACGTAAGTGCCTTATCACCTACTGCGCGTAATAGATGGCGCTTGGCTGACTTGATTCCAGCTTCCCATAGTCCACCCATCGATGCTGCTGTAGGTGGAATGTTTTTCCATTCAATAGAGCGAGATGCACAGCCTTCAGCAATCGTATCATTGTTTTTATTAAAAAACATTGAGACTTCCTTTAAATGTTTTGCAGCGGCGACAAAATTCGTACCGTTGTCAGAGTGTAGGCATGAACACAGACCGCGTCGCGCTACGAACCTATCGAGCGTAGCTAGAAAACAGTCAGCTGATAAGTCGCTTAAGACCTCAATATGCACGGCCTTTGTAGAAAAGGACACAAAAAGGCACATGTAGCAT
This sequence comes from Scotopteryx bipunctaria, assembly GCA_949320045.1. Lineage (NCBI taxonomy): Eukaryota > Metazoa > Arthropoda > Insecta > Lepidoptera > Geometridae > Scotopteryx > Scotopteryx bipunctaria. The sequence continues at coordinate 588,228 of OX439467.1, forward strand.
TTTAGTATTTTTGCATTACGTGTAGTACTAGACTTAATGTGAAAGGGACCACCTAAATCGCAACCGACATGATTAAAAACCTTGTTTGGTTTTAACCTTTCGGCGGGCAAAGTACCCATTTGAGGTTGAATTGAAGTGGGGTTGCATTTAAAGCATACGATGCATTTTGACAACACACTTCGAATCACATTGCGAGCAGAAATAATCCAATAACGTTTACACAAAATACCTTGTAATGATCGAGGTCCGACATGTAGGTACATTTTATGAAAATGATCGATGATTAAAAACGTAACGTGACATTTTTTAGGCAATAGCAAAGGATGTTTGCTATTGTAAGATAACTCTGCTTGGGAGATTCTACCCCCCACCCTGAGGATATCATGGGTATCCACGAAGGGTGATAATTTCCGCAACGACGGAACATACTTATTATTTTTTAGTTTATCAATTTCATCACCAAAATAGGTATTTTGCGTGATTTTAATTATGAGGTCGTGAGACGCATTCAACTCGTAAGTTGATAAGGGATCAAACAAACGTTTATTTTTTGCAAGCTTGCAGTTTCTTGCAAATCGCAAACACCATGCAATAATACGTTGCAATTTCGTAAAAGGAGAGTATTTTTCAAAAGTTGTTGATAAATCGTCACTCAGATTTTGAGAGGGACATGAAAACGTATCAACATTTGTTTTTAACTCTAATAGATCAGTGTCATCATTTACGTAAAACGAGCTAATTGGCCACTGATGAACGTCATCAGACAGCCAAGCTGGTCCGTGAAGCCAGCGCTCATAGTCAGCTACGAGCTGAGCGGGCATGGCTCCGCGCGAACAGATATCAGCTGTGAAGCAAACGTCATACAGACGAAAATTGAAGATGATTTTCAATATATCATGATGGAGCTTCCGGCCTGTGAGCAATGTGTCATTTAACGACACCCCATTTGATGTGGCCGCAGAACCATCGAATACCACTCGCACGGGAGTGGTGGTACTTGAGCTTTTCACCACACAGTGGTGTGGAATGACATACTTGCTCGGCTCTGTGCCGGTGTATGGTCGCATATGTCCGAGTTGTTCATATTCGCGCATGAATTCTACATACGGAGTACGTAACTCCGGTGATCGAGCGAAACGTCGCTCTAAGTGGTGTAACCTACGCACGGCGTGGTTATGAGACTCGCCGAGGGCGGCGCGGTTCGGGTCCAACAGGATAGGCGATACGTACCTACCACTATCGTCTCTATAGTGGCGCTCGGAATAAATTTCCTCGGCAAGTTCGTCGTGTGGGCTGAGCTTAGGGTTCTCGCACGGCGACTCCTCTAGCTCCCAAAACGACTTTAGAGATGTGTTGATGGTGTCACTGTCATTAGTGTACGACACTAAATTACAAGACGATGTTGCAATATTTGTGACATCATCGGAGGTACACGGTACTTCCATTTTTCCACACAATACGAACCCGAACACGCTACTCAGTGCTACGGGTAGTGTGGGGCTCACTATTATTTTATTCCCGTCATAGATGTCAGGGAATATGTCACCTGCGAGAATCATGTCGACAGGTGATTTTTTATAAAAGTAGGGATCTGCCAGCAAGAGGTTTTTATAATGATTAGAAACTTTATCGGAAATTTCCACCGAAGGCAAATCGGAAGTAATATTTTGCAAAATAATAGCATCGATTTTAAATGTCGGTTTTTGCGCAATGTCTTGGTGTAATGGTACAAGAAGTCAGTCCAAAATTCTTTACACCATTTCCGGCTAAACCAAAAATATTAAACGGACATTTTTGTCTAGACAACCCTAGTCGCTCTAAACAATTTAGTGTAATAAAATTCGATTGAGCACCCGAGTCGATAAGAACACGGCAAGCTTGCGGATTACCAAATGAGTCAATAACATTAACTATAGCTGTACCAAGTAGAACCATATAGTTTTTAAAGTTGTTTACGCTCGAGAGTGATAGCTTTGTATGCGCGTGCGCATTATGTGTATCTATAGATACCTCACTGCTATTGTGTGCGGGCGCCCGTGGAGCATGCCTACTTTCTGAATCTAGATGCAATAATGCATGATGGCGCTGATTACAAGTAAAACATTTGAACTGGCTATGACAATCGGCAGACGAATGATTTTGCTTGAGACAGTTGTGGCACAATTTCAAATGATCAGCACGGCTGAGTCTTTTCGCGGGTGTCAATTCACGGAATTGTTCACAGCGAAAAATCATATGATTTTGGCCACAATGTGCACAAGTCACATTGTTATTTTTAGCTTGCGTCTGCGAAGAAAATGTCTTCCTAATGTTATTTTCACTCGTTCTTTTGTTAAGGCTATTGCTAGGCGTAAAATTCCTATTTTGCGAAACAGTAGAACTTGAACTGGATTGCGAATGTTCTAGAATTTTTATATGGTTATGTACATGGGAGATCAGCTGTTCGTAAGTAGGTATGGTCTTCTGATCGATCCCTTGTTCAAACGTCCTTCTCGTATTAGGATCTAATGCTTTTAACGCTATATGGCACATTACATAGCTAGATAAATTATCAATATTGAGTGCATTTATTGCGCGATATGAGTGATCGAAAGTCTCAACAAAGTTATTTAAATTGGATGGAGACTCCGTTTTTAGCGCGGGAAAGTTCAACATTTTATCTAGATATTTACCTACGAGCGTTCTATTGTCCTGATATTTATCAAGCAGGGACTGCCATACGACTTCATAATTACTCGAAGTTATAGGTACACTTTTAACGATGCTAAGTGCGGAACCCTTTGTACATGACAGCAAATAATGAAATTTATCTATGTTCGAGATATTTGTCTGATTGTGCACCAAAGAGCAAAATGTTTCATAGAATGTAGTGAAATCTTCAATTTTTCCATCAAACGTGAACAATTCTAGCTTAGGTAAGCGCGACCGTGTTCTACGTTCGAAGTTTTATCTTTACCGCATGGAGGAACGTCCGCCATTTTGGAAGCGTGCTTTGATTCGCACAACTTTACACGAAAAAACAAGTCGTCAAAACTTTTTAGATCATTATCAGAGAATTGCGTATCGGGATCTAAGGTCAAACGCCATTCATAGATATCCATGCAAATGCTTTCGAATGATTCACGCAATGGGCTAATTTCTGAGGCACGCTAAAGGAACATATTTTTTATGTCAGGATGGGTATCAATTTTATTTGATAAATCAAATACTTGTTGTAATTGGGAATAAATGCGTTGCTTTTTAGCAAGGCCCTTATTTATGTAACGAACAATTTCCAACTCCTTTTTGGAGGGAACCTTGTCCGAAGTTTTATCTTCAGAGTTAGGCATTTTGAAATACCTAAATAGAAAAGAATATGAGGCAAAATAAGATATTTATATAGGAAACAAGCACGGCTTGTATGCACAAATTGAATAAATCCGTTACACGGTAACGTGGTTGATTCAAAATGGCGTCCTAAGTGTAAATATATAATATGATTTTTAAATATATCCGGCTCGATTGGACCAAAATGTGGGAGATTATTAGGGCTGGAGAGTATAATAAAAATTTCGAAGGACCAGTATACTAATTTGAAAAGAAAGATCTTTGTTCATGAAGTAGATAGATGATTTAGGTTCACCACCTACCTCATGCTTCCACGCGTCGTCTCTAGACGTGGACCGGTACAGCAGGACCACCTTATGGAACAGCCTTGTCGTCCCAAGGTAAGAAGGGGACACAGCACTTGGAGAGAACGTCTCACACACTTTACTGCACGGCAGTAATAAAATGAAATGGGTGGCACAACTTGTCTATCACGGATAGTTCCTCAAAGTTATGAGAAGGCGACCGAACCAGAGTAGTCGCACAAGTGCACTGGAGACGCGTCCGCGCGGCTAGGGCGGCGCGCGGTCGGCGGCGGGCGGCGGTGGGGCAAGCCGCCGGTCCTCGTTTTCGAAACGAGGGTAGTTGCATAAACGCAGATAGCAAACAAAAATCATCTACCCTATATTTACAATGAACAAAGATCGAACAGGTGTACTAAGAAGGGATTTTTCAAAATTCAACCTCTAAAGGGGTGAAAAGGGATGAAAACCTGGAATCAGTTTTTGGTCTAAAACTGCACATAACCTATATCAAATTAAAGAGCCGATTTTTCTCATTCAGTTGATGTCATAATTACCTGTAAGTTCTTTATTTTTGGCATGTTTTTCATGAAAAATAGAATATTTTTATTTTGACATATGACAGCGATGATACCGCAGATTAGTAATAGATGATACAAAACATATGGAAAAGGAACTGTCAATGTCAAATTACCTGTGAAAGGAAGCATAAATTATTACTGGTCTAATAAGTTTCCAATCTTGATTATTAATGGGTTCTGACGTAGTTCTACGTCTGATAACTAGATGTCGCTGCTAATTCTGATCAAATCCTAGAACGCGCTATCGTTGCGTTTTGAAAAGTTTACCTTAACTCTCACAATTTTTACTAAATTCACCGAAATTTCTTAATTTTTAGATTTAGGTATGTTTGTTACTCTTTCACGCAAAAACTACGGAATATACTTATATACCCTATTATTCATATTCGTTCGCTAAAGTTAGCCATTGCTTAAAGATAGCCCTGTCACTGTTTGTCATTATGAAATGGTAAGAGATGGCAATACTTTAGTTAGTCATCGTTTAGCGTACACTATATTATAATGAATAATGAGGATAGTAGGTACCTACGTGTGCTGGAATGGGACATAGGGTACTTTTTATCTGGGTACCGCGTGAGCGAAGCCGCGGGCGGCTGCTAGTATTATAAATGCGAAAGTTTGTGAGGATGGATGGATGTATTGTATGTTTGTTACCTACTCTTTCACGCAAAAACTGAACGGATTTTGATGAAACTTGGTATATATACACAGTACATGTGCATGGATATGACAGGGCTACTTTTTATCCGGGTACTACGCAAGCGAAGTCGTGTCCTATAAAGTCTTCAATGGTAAGTCATGAAGAACACATTTAACTGGTGGTGTTTTATAATTATGTTTTATACTGGGGGGGGGGGGGGTTACTATGAATTCTTAGAGTAGAGCAGTATTTGAACTGCCCGACTTTTTTGTGCTATTTTGAACCTTATGCAGAACAAAATAAGCACAAAAAAGTCGAGCAGTTCAACTACTGCCCTGCTCTAAGACCACATAGTAACCCACCTGCAGTGTTAACAGTCCAAAATATTATTGCAACAATTTTTTTTAGACGCTAATGAATCTAGTGTAATTTGACATTGACAGTTCCTTTTCCATATCGACGCTTGAAAGGCAATAATTACTAAGCGACATGTTGGCAACTTTACGCTAGAGCATTTTAAAGTTTTTATTTTTGGAAAAAAAATCGTCAAAAATCGCCTATTGGTCATAGCTACTTGATTACAATGAATTTTAAATGCAGTTTAAAAGCTCTATATACTGGCATTTAAAAATTATGAATTTTGCCAATACTTTAAGAAATAGTGTCGGTTAGTAAAATTTTAATCAAAATCACAAACAGGTAAAAATTACTTACCGACAACGATTTTTTATTATAAAACAAGTAAAATTAACTAAATCCCAGTATTTTATAATTGTGTTTTAAGCAAAATGATGCATCCAGAAGTAACAGACGTTTGACACATAGGTAAAATTATCTAAATAAAAAGCATAAAAACTATTCTGCCAAGCAATTTTAACCATAGAACAAATTAAGTAAGGTAAGTGTAAGACATTTTTGACCAAGTAACAAAAAAATTAGGTTTTAGTACACAAAATTAAAGAGTTTCGAACAAAGGTTTTCGATGGATATCGTCATAATCAACATCAAAACAGCCCTTGTAGAAATCTACAATCACTAACTACTGAGTATGGGCCTCCATCTGACTAGGGACGAATTAGAGTATATTCCGCCACGCTGCCCTAGTGCAGGTTGGTGGAGGTTTTAGGCCTGTGACTAACCCTTTGTTAAAGACGTCTATTTATGCCTCTAACATAATATTGCAGTCAAATCTCTCGCAAAATGGATAGTTAATTTTTACACCCAACAGTCACATACACAGTCCTGACCCCACACTAGGATTCCCTGTGTCGTGGGTATCAGAAACTACGAGTACCATGGTACCACAACACCCAGACCCGGAAGAAATATTTACAGAACATGCAAACATTTCTTCCGCAGCGGGAATCGAACCCGCGCCTCTTGCGTCTCTGCCGAGCATTCGCCCGCCACGCCACCGAGGCCGTCAATCCCCTCATCGATCCCCTGTCACCATATCCATATTAGGACTTTAAATTACAAGTGGCTGCAAGTTTTCTTATGTTTACTTGTGGCTCTGCCCATCCCATTAGGGATATGAGCGTGATAATACGTATGTATCTATGTAGTTAAGTCTTAACAATTTAAAGCTTTAGTTACTACTTATTAGGATTATTAGTAATAACATTTAAACCAGACATAATGTAATGCAATGGCACATAATAATTATTAAAACTTTGTACTTTATTATTACAATCAAATAGATATCTATTAACTTATTTGAACTAAGTCCAAAACGAAATTATTAACGAGCAAGGTACAAATAAGTAGGTTACGAACATAATAACTATTATAAATTGAGATCCATCCATCGACTTTAAAATCACATAACAAGGTTTTCCTATAATCTACATAAATTTAATCTATAATTTTATTTACTAGGAAGTTACATAAAAAAGTTTATTATTAACACGTGTCTTTTCTTTTACGTTCAAAGTATTTCAACCAAGATTCAAAACAATCACACCTCCCGTCAAAAATTTGATAAACGAACTTTGACACTCCTTTTTTCCCTTTGTGAGGGTTATTTTGAAAACCCTAAAATATGTGTCTAAGTTTACCTACATGCTTAGTGGTAGTCACTAAGCTAGGTTAAGTTAAAAAATTCGGCTCGCTTCGCACGCTAACTTCTAGGGATGGTTTAAAGCTACATTGAGTTAAAAATTTCGGCTTGCTTCGCTCGCTAACTTCTAGAGACTTCTAGAGACGGTTTAAAGCTACAAAAGAAACTCGTCGCTTCGCTCGCTATCTTCTAGAGATGGTTTAAAGCTACATTTAGTAAAAAATTCGGCTCGCTTCGCTCGCTAACTTCTAGAGACTTCTAGAGATGGTTTAAAGCTTTATTGAGTAAAAAATTCAGCTCGCTTCGCTCGCATTGGCTTGAAGCTCACTTTGCTCGCTAACTTCTAGAGACTTCTAAAGATGGTTTAAAGATACATTGAGTTAAAAAATTCGGCTCGCTTCGCTCACTCACTTCTAGAGACTTCTAAAGATGGTTTAAAGATACATTGAGTTAAAAAATTCGGCTCGCTTCGCTCGCATACGCTTGAAGCTCGCTGCGCTCGCTAACTATTAGTAACGATTTAGAGAATAAATTATTACTTTGATTATTTAACTAAGCAGGTAGCACTTTACCAAGGTCAAATCCCTGCTATTCATACTGGTATTTGACATAGCTTGCTTAATGATGTTATCTACTCACTTATTTCGATTCATTATGTACCTAAAATCATAAATTTAAATCAAATAAAATAATAAAAATGCGTATTAAATAATCTTATACTCATAAAATCTTTATATTGCACTTACCCAGTACACTTCACGCTTCGCGATGAAGCACTAAGTGCGATGCGCGCGAGCACACGGGTTACCTATGCGACGGTTCAGTGAAAACGTAATCATTATTTTGTTCCCAACCACCACCCAAAATCTACTTTAAAGTGCGGATAAGCGACAAAACAAAATACGTGCATCAGGGATAAGCTAACTTTATACAAATTTCATAATCAGAAATAGTTTATATAAGTAACAAAAACAGTAAAAAAACGGCAGGTAAAAAATTACCAAACGACAAATTAATATACTTTTTAGGTAGGTAAATATTACTACTTTACGTTTTTAAGTCCATTGCATTTAGGTAAAAAGTACTAAATGAAAATGAATACATAATTAAGGTGTGTTAACCTTTAGCTACCGACCTGGTCTAAACGTAGCACTTACGCCGACGTGACGACTGAGAGACGTCAAAATTTAAGTAATGAAATAAAAAATGTATTTACATGCGACAATTTTCTATTTTATACATTAAAAATATTGTTATTTAAGGTAAGTAACGACAGGGTTTATAAAAGAATACACGTTATATTTCAGGTAAAATCAACATTTATTCGAGAGATCACAATTATTTGGCACTAAATTTTAAGGACTTACTTCAGTCTCCTTTTTCTCTAAAATTACGTAAAAACCAACAAATGAACTTAAAATATGTTATCTTCTATAAACAATTATCAAAATAAAACATAAATTTTACTTCTAAGTTGAAAAAATAAAAAACTGACAGTACTTGAATATTTGGTACATTCATTGCGTAGGTTTGCAGTCACTGCATATTTGTAGGCAGCAAGTAAGGCACATTGGTTTCTTGCATTTGCAGCAACAGTATTTCGTTCGCCTTTTCAACCGACTGGGACAGATTGCACATGTCTTTCTAACACCTGGATCTGGATTCGGATAAGTTTTTGGTGGTGGAGGCTCGGGCATATCAGCGGGTCCTATAACTCGCTCAATACTTAGCCGCAATTCTCGTGGGATTCTATCGTTGTAAACGCGTAATTTCATTTCCGGGAGTACTAATTCACGTGCCAGCAAGAGTAAAAATTCGCCACGACTGATGTTACTCTTGTTGGTGCACTTGTTGTACAATACATAAGCATTAACACCGCTCATGTCTATCAACCTGTAAAACAAAGTCATAGGCCAACGTCGAGTTCTTCGAGAGCACGAGTAATTCGAACATTTCTTGTCCACCTCATCTACCCCTCCTTTTGTCTTGTTATAGTCAGTTATCATAATAGGCTTATTAGTTGCAGAATCAGTCTCTTTGATATGGTGCATAGACGATACGACCAAAACAGCTTTTCTAGGCTTAGGCACATAAGACAGAATAGTAATGTCTTTGGTGAATCCATACAACGAAGAACCAACCACTCTATCTTTGTGAGGCTGAAATTGTGGTGGGATCTCCCTCTTGTTTTTCTTCAAAGTGCCCAAGTAAGTAAATCCACGATCTTTCAGTGCTTGCAGTAGTTCTATCGAAGTAAACCAGTTATCTGCTGTTATATTTCGGTTACAGCCCTCGATCCCTTTACAAAGATGTAGAACAGATTGTGTGGGAATCGAAAAGCGTTTCTCTGCATCACTTAGACCATTGCCATCAGATCCTGTGCCATGATATATGTAAGCATTGTATATATAAAAACTTTGGGCATCAACCAGCAGGAGAACTTTTATTCCATATTTATTGGGCTTATTTGGCATATATATTCTAAATTTGCAGCGCCCTCTAAAAGCTACAAGCATTTCATCTATACAAATGTATGGACCCAAAGTGTAATTTTTCTGGCAATTACTGATGAACTCATGAAACAACTCTGAAATGGCGGCCATTTTGTCGTCTATTAATCGTTCAGTTCTTGTTTGAGTATCATCGAAACGTAAACAGTTTAACAAGGTCAGAAACCTGTTTTTGGACATAACGCAGCGAAAAACATCTCGCCCTGTGCCATCTGTTGCAAAAATATAGTCTACATTTTCGTGATTTGATTGGAATACTGATGTATAAAACAACAGCCCAATAAAAGCCTTTATTTCAGTCTCATTCGTTGAACCTAGTTCTGATCTACTTGTGTCTTTATACTTAGCCCTATAGCTATCTAATTTCTTGTTTGTATGATTTACTATCATCTCAATCATGTAATCAGTAAACATCAGTTTCCATAATTCCGTAATAGATTCGAATTCACTAGGACTTACTTGAGAGGGTACATTGACAATATTGTGCGCGCGTACTCGACTTGTTCGGGATGGTTCCGCCGATGCCCATTTGTACCTATTCTTCCCGTAAAAGTAGCGCGGCAGCTCTCCTGTTGATTCTTCATTTGGTTCCTGTTCTGTTCTATGATCTTCACTATCCTGGTCATTTCGCGTCTCTACTTCGCAATACTGTTCTCCGATCTCTCTAATTGTAGTCTCTGCTGTGCCGTGCTGTTCCTCTCGTACCATTGTCTCTTCTTCGCTCTGCTCTCTAATGTCCTGGCTTCTATCAGTTTGTTCTTCTCTTTCTTGTTCTTCATTTTCGTGATTAAGGTTGATTTCTCCGTGGTAAACTTCCTCAACATGGGGATACGTGACCTCAACATCATCCGCATCGGATTGTTCGGATTCCGTGTCGTGTTCGCTCTCGTAAATGAAATCAGGATCGCCTACATCGTCATCAAAATCACTACAGTTGTCGTCACTCTCGTTCATGAGATTTTCACGTATCTCACTATCTTCTAAACGCCTATTCTGTTTTCGCAGCTTCTCGGGAACTGAACAGTCATCATTTGCAGGGTTTTCCCGCTCACTGGACGTGATTTTTCTTCTTTTAGGCATTCTGCAATTAAAAGTGTAATGTTAATACCGATGTGACGTCAATCAGACACTATAAGCTAACACACATGAACACCGAGGTGACGACCAAGAGACGTACGAAATTTTGTACATAAACACCGTACTTACGTCTGTGAGACGTCGATCGCTTCGATACGGAGACGTGTGCACTCGTCGCTGGCGCGGCGTTGACTGCCGGCATGCGACGCGGAGGTAGGAAGGTACCGGGAGGGGCGACACCGAAGGTGGCGTGATTTTTGAAATATCTCAAAATTAAAAGTTATTACGTCTGTGAGACGTATAGGTCGGTAGTTAAAGGTTAAAAAGTCTTAAGTTACAACATAAATAAAAATTGTACCAGGTAAAATTTCTTAAGTGATGTTCATACGCTAGGTACCGCAAGGCAAAAATTACTTTATGTTTAAACGCATTATTTCGAGTCTAGGCAAAAATTACTAAGTGTTAAGAGTAAAAATCGAATACATACTAAGTGAAAATTATTCATAAATTGCTAAAATTATAGTCGCTTAGACGCCGAAAACTGAGAAAATGTGCTTTTTTTTCAGTTACCAAACGACAACAAACTTTGTCCTAGCGGCATGAGAGTGGGACCAATCGACGCAGAATTTTTTTCTGATTTCAACGATATATACAACGTGTAACATAATGTCCCTATAAGCCCGAAAGGGGTGTATTCAGACCGAGCACTTGAATACATTGACGTGTGCAAAAGTTCAATACATCATATTTGAAATTCCAATACAATTAAAAACAAATTATTTCATGAGAAATTTGTGACAACCCTATGTGTTTGTTTACCATTTGCGTAGGTAACAAACACACGCGCACCCTCCTATCGCGTCGGACCCACACATACGCAGACAATTGAACGCGCGGCAAGTTTCAAAAAGTACCTAGGTGTAATCACCAAAGTTTTCGTAAGAATTTGCAATTTTTTTAATTCTACGTAGAAATTAAAGTCGAAGATTAAAATCACGATATCTTTCACACATAAAAAAACAACTACCTACCTACATCTACCTAGGTAGTTACCTAAGGACCTAGGTACAGGAAAAGTTAAGTTATACCTTTTCTCCCTTCTTCTTGGTTGGCTCGGAACACGGCTAATTGACATGGTAGGTATTAGGTAGGTATGTAGGTACCTAGGTTGGTATTACTGGTACACATTCACATTCACAATCACAAAATTATTTTTGTCATTTTTTATTAGTAAGCTAGGTACTAATGGGGTACCTACTAGGTAGGGTGATAGGTTAGGTACCTATCATCATACCTACCTATCACTGAATTTTATCACTGTTGACACACACAGTACGTACAACACCACCGAATTCCCGGTCTTCCCTCACTGGTGCGCCGCCGTGGAAAGATCCCGTCGAGAGAAGACGGTTCACCAATCCCAGAAAATAGCCCGTAAGATGGCAATGGCCGCCCTGGATAACGCTCTCTGTAGAGCTGACGCGCCGCTACTAAGTAGCTACTAACACACACACACAACACCATATCATAATACTCACCGTTTGAGTACAAAGCCGACATCGTATCGTTAATTAGTTACGCAAACCGAGAGATTGCTTGTTGCAGTTGTTGCAAGGAACGAATGCTAATTGCGACTGATAAAAACCGATCTGTTTTGCGACCAAAAGTAGGTACCTATTGCCGAAAGCCGAATTTTTAGGGTTCCTTGTCTGGGGTAACCCACTAAATACCGATTGGGAAAAAAAAAGGAAAAAAAACTTCACCATACATCTACTACTACTACTACTACTGTCGTCGTGTCCGTGTCGCTAGCTCTTTTGAACCAGTGTGGTGGAAGGATTAGAGTGCACCTTGAAGGTTCCTTTCGTACACTTTGACACACGTCTATGACATGCCTGGTTTCCTCACGAGGTTTTCCTTCACCTCTTGAGAGCATTGATATTGCACACATAAATTTCGAATCGAAAAATCCATAGATTCGAACTCACGACTTAAGGATGGGAAGGCGGGGTTCATACCAATATGCTACCATGTGCTCCATCCCCATTTGCTACTAGGTACCTACCTACTTACATAATAACCTACCAACAATTACGTAGTTCAATCAAGAAAAGTAAAAAACAAATAAACCTACGGAACCAATTTGATTTTATTAAACAAACGCTTGCGGTGCGGTGTCGGTTGACGGTTGCGGATTTTGAATGTAGCAAAGGCACCGACAGCCAATTAGGGCGAGGTGCCATCCCACTTATTGTTGTTATTGTTTCAATGCAACCAATGACAAATAGGCTGTTCACGATGAAAATGAAGATTAGTAAGACAGATAAGTCACAACCTTTGACTTTAGTACCCAAGTAGGTAGGTACAAAATTGCATTGAAAAATGCTCCAATGAATATTGGAATAATACATCGTTGGAAAAACTAAAGTGGAATAGGGTCACGGCTTTATCCTCAGGCACGGTAGACCTCTTCTCATACTTCTTGTTACCTACCTACTCAAGATGCTTTTAAGGCCCGAGTAGGTAGGTACAAAATTGAGTAGGTATCACGGCTTTATCCTCAGGCACGGTAGACATCCTCTCATACTCCTTGGCACCCACTGAGGATACTTTTAAGGCCCGAGTAGGTAGGTACAAAATTGAGTAGGTAAGGTACCTATCTCCTATACTAGGTACTTAACAAAGAGATCTGAAAGGATGTTTACGGTGCCTAGGGATTTTAGTCGTGATGTGACCTTACATTTTAATTACCAATAAATACCAAGGTCACCTCGTTATTAGGTAAGTAGGTAGGCATTTTACTAATGGTGTCTGTTCTGTTACCTGTTTCATCTAGAGTTCACACTTAAAGGTCAAAAAACAGCTGTAAATAGGGATGCCTCATGTTGTGTCAAGTTACGTATTGGAGCAAAGTTTAAGAGACATTTCATGAATGAAAACCTTTGAAATTTTAAAAGTCGTTGAACAAACGTTGTTCGCAATGACGTATAGAACACCCCCGTTTCGGGCTTATAGGGACATTATGTTACACGTTGTATAACTCAATATCGCCCAAAATGTCGCTTGGTAATTATTGCCTTTCAAGCGTCGATATGTTTTGTATCATCTATTACTAATCTGCGGTATCATCGCTGTCATAATGTCAAAATAAAAATATTCTATTTTTCATGAAAAACATGCCAAAAATAAAGAACTTACAGGTAATTATGATATCAACTGAATGAGAAAAATCGGCTCTTTAATTTGATATAGGTTATGTGCAGTTTTAGACCAAAAACTGATTCCAGGTTTTCATCCCTTTTCACCCCTTTAGAGGTTGAATTTTGAAAAATCCCTTCTTAGTACACCCCTACGTACCAAGGTTTACCTACACTGAAAATTTCAAGTCTCTACGTCCAGCGGTTTAGGCTGTGCGTTGTCTGTCAGTCAGTCAGTCAGTCAGTCAGTCAGTCAGGACAAAGATTCTTATAATATAAGAAGATAAGATAAAAATGAGTACTTAACAACAAAATTAAGTTAGTTAGCAACTTTTGGTGAAACAGATAATATTCAGTCGTTCATTCCGAGCCCAGATGGCGACACCGGCTAACAAGTGTAGCTCAGTTTGGTTGGAAAATTAATTTGAGTTGTCGATATTTATGTTAAAAGGAATAAACAGTATTAGCTAAAGGTTTAAGAGGTATTTCTTTGATCTTTAAATAGTGTCAGGTGATCAGTCTATCCTACTAATATTATAAACGCGAAAGCTTGTATGTATGGATGTGTCACTCTATCACGCCTAAACGGCTGAACGGATTTGAATGAAACTTGGAATATACATAATACATGTGCTGGATTTACATCCTATAGGCTATTTTTTATCTGAGTACCACGCGAGCGAAGCCGCGGGCGGCAGCTAGTCGCCACATATAGGTGGTCCATCATGTTGGAGAGGATAGGTCCCTTAGTCGACTTTTACGACATGCTCGGGGAGAGAAGCAGCTGGACACATTCTATGATTTTTCTTTCCTCCCAGTCCAGCAGAGAAGTAAGTAGGTAAATCAATCACAACTTACACTAAACCTTAATGATTCAGATATTGTATATGTATTTGAACCCGGGGAGATGGGCCTCGTCAGCATTGGTCTGCAACCCGTCTAAGAGAAGGAAAACTCTGAAATCAAACCCGGGGAGATGGGCCTCATCAGCATTGGTCTGCAGCCATCTAGGAGAAGGTAACTCCGAAATTAAACCAACTCTCAGGGAGCATACCCGGAAACAAACCCCGATCCAAGGTGTTAGCCGACCCGTGCCGAGGATTCGTAGCCAGAGGGAAAAGCTGGAGTAACGGAGGGTGTCTGTGTTGGCGGTCACAGGACACACTTGGTATTCCGCCTTACCCCCGTAAAGGGCTCTGCGGGGGTGGTCCGTGTAAATCCCTAACTCTCGTAGGAACGCAATGATGACAAAAAAATCCAATCATCCGCATGGCGGCGACGCGGTACGCCACCCGTCACGTCTCGTTTCCCGGGGGGGCGAAAAGCGGCTAACGGAGAGCCGTTTTGCTACGTTGAATGTTGGAGGAGGAGTGGAAGAAAAGTTGAATGAGGTATGTCAGATGATGGATGAAAGAAGGATTGATGTTCTGTGTGTGAATGAAACGAAGCGGAAAGGATGTGACACCACCAAGCACGGACCCTACACGGCGTACTGGTCTGGGGTACCCAGTGCCGCCAGAGCTTGCTAGGGAGTTGGTGTCATCCTGTCTGCAAGAATGGCTGAGTGTGTGAACGAATTTGAATGTGTGAGTGCAAGACTGATGTGGATGAGAATGAAAGTGGGACTAACTCGTATTTTTGTTGTAGGGGTTTATGCTCCCGTAGACTCCGGTACGAGTACGTCCCAGAAAGCACAAGAAGAAAGAGAGGAGTTTAGGGAGAATGTAAGAGATGTTTTGAAAGAATGCAAGGATAACGAAAGGATAATTATGTTAGGAGATTTTAATGGATGGGTAGGACTAAAGCGTGATGGATTTGAAAGGGTTCTTGGTAAGTACGGAGATGAAAGAGTGAATGAAAATGGTAAAAGGTTGCTTGAGGTATGCTTGGAGTGGAGCCTTTGTGTGTCAAACACTATGTTCGACCACAAAAGGATTCACATGTACACACGAGAGGCGAAGAATGTCAGAAAAAGTATGATTGACTTTGTGATAGTGGATGAAAGATTAAGAAAGTATGTACTAGACACTAGGGCTTATCGCGGTGTGGGCATCCATACAGACCACTTCTTGGTCATGAGCCGTATGAGTGGTCTCTTCAAAGGATGGAGACATCGAGTGCGTGAGCCCGTAAGTGTTCTAGAAAGAATAAAAGTAGAAAATTTGCAAGAAGATAAAGTGAAAGAAGAATATGAAAGTAAATTGACTGAAAGGTTTCATGGGATTGATAGTGTTTGTGAGATTGAGGGGTTATGGAAGGTATTTAAAGATGAGATTGTAAGTGTGGCTTCCCAAGTATGTGGTGAAAGTAAGAGGAGTAAAGGGCAAAAGGTGAAGCATGCATGGTGGGATAAGGATGTAGAAAAGTTGGTATGTGAGAAGAAGAAAGCGTGGTTAGACTGGCTTGCAGTCAGAGCTAATGAGAGAATGCAGACAGCTACGAATGAGGACGTGGATGAAGCGAACGACAAATATAGGAGGCTGAAAGGGATAGTGAAAGAAATGATTGCAAGAAAGAAAGATGAGCAAAAAGATGTGTTTGATGAAAGGTTGTCTGAGGATTTTCAGGCGAACATTAATTTCTTCTGGAAATCCATCCGTTCAGCCAGAGGAAAAATGCAGAGGTCTGAGCTGAACTCTATCAGAGACCAGAATGGAAGTATTGTGAAAGGTGAAGAATGTGTTTTAAAAAGATGGCAGGATTATTTTGAAAGTTTGTTTGAAAGAGAGGATGCGTGAGGATACATGGGTCATACACTGAATGGTTCGGCATCCAAAAGGGTGTAAGACAGGGATGTGTAGCGTCACCATGGCTGTTTAACTTGTTCATGGACAGTTGCTTGCAAGATTTGAAAGGTAGGGAATGTGGTTTAAGAATGAATGGGTTACTCGTCAAATGCCTTCTCTATGCCGATGACCAGGTTTTACTTGCGTCATCGGCAGATGAGTTGCAGGAGATGGTAACAATTATGCATAGAGCCTTTGAGAGGAAGGGAATGAAAGTGAATGTAAATAAGACGAAAGTTATGGTTTTTGAAAGAGATGAATGCATGACAGCGTGTGACATTTTGGTGAATGGAGAAAGAGTGGAACAAGTGAATGAGTTCATATACTTGGGAACATTGTTTACGAGAGATGGAAAGCATGAGGAGGATATTGAAAGGAGAGTGATTGCGGGAAACAAAGTGAATGGGGCACTACACGCCTTTATGGAAAGCCGGAAAGTATCTAAAAAGGCACGACTGGCTGTACATAGAGGAGTACTAGTGCCGACACTTATGTATGGTAGTGAAAGTTGGGTATGGCAGAAGAAACATCAAAGTAGAGTGAATGCAGTAGAAATGCGTGCGTTGCGAAGTATGTGTGGGGTAACTTTGAAAGATAGAATGCGAAACAGCGTCATAAGAGAGCGATGTGGAGTGAAAGAAGATGTAGTGATGAGAATTGAGAAAGGTATATTAAGATGGTTCGGTCATGTAGAGAGGATGAATGAAAGAAGATTAACGAAACAGGTGTATGAGGCGAGTGTGAATGGTACCGTTGGAAGGAGAAGACCTCGGCGCACGTACCTGGACCAAATCGGCGACGTTTTGGAAAAGGGCCAGGTCAAGAGTACCCTAAACCGACGAGCATGCATGAGGAATGTAATGAGAGTGAAGGAAGCAAAAGAAGTATGTCAGGATCGTAGCAAATGGCGATCCGTGATCTCTGCCTACCCCTATGGGAAACAGGCGTGATTTTATGTATGTATGTATGTATGTATGTATTTGAACCTCTCTTATACACCACTCCGTCCATTGGATCAAAATCGCGTTTAGACAAACAGACAGACAGACGCAGGACTTTGTTTTATTGATTTATTTTGGATCAGTGAAGAAAGTTACACAAACTTGCTGAACTTGTAGCGCTCGTCCAATTCATAGGCGGCGGGTGCATGCAGAGGGGAGAGGGGAGAGGGGAGAGGGGAGAGGGGGAGGGGAGGGACCCGCGCCGCCTGCGGAGCTGATGATGCTCCGGTTTCCTCACGATGTTTCCTAGTAGTGATGACTTCCATACTGAAGTTTTTTTTTGTGTCGTCTATTTCTTTTAATTTTATTTATTATCTGAAAGTATGCGCATAGATAGTTTAATTATTATTTTCCTAAAACGAGTCTAACCGCATACATTACGTGACTATAGCTTGTGCCGCACGGTTTCACTCGCGCAGTGTAGCACCTACTCCATGGGGTGATTCTGGTTTTGGTGATCATTAAACTAACATTATAATGCAATTACCCCTCACCCTACGAGTATGCAAATTCATATTTTCAACGCAATGCAATCTCCTAAAATAACTTCAACACGCCGTAGCGCCTTTTAGAGGATATATTCCTGTAGATGCGATTTCGCCACAAAAAAATATTCCCTTCTCAACCCCTTAGGATGCGAATCCCTTAGTTCGCGCCCACACCCCACAGAGCGTGCCTGGGCCAAATCTCAGAGCTCTGGGTCCAGCAGTTTCTTAGTTCGCGCCCACACCCCACAGAGCGTGCCTGGGCCAAATCTCAGAGCTCTGGGTCTAGCAGTTTCTTAGTTCGCGCCCACACCCCACAGAGCGTGCCTGGGCCAAATCTCAGAGCTCTGGGTCCAGCAGTTTCTTAGTTCGCGCCCACACCCCACAGAGCGTGCCTGGGCCAAATCTCAGAGCTCTGGGTTCAGCAGTTTCTTAGTTCGCGCCCACACCCCACAGAGCGTGCCTGGGCCAAATCTCAGAGCTCTGGGTCCAGCAGTTTCTTAGTTCGCGCCCACACCCCACAGAGCGTGCCTGGGCCAAATCTCAGAGCTCTGGGTCCAGCAGTTTCTTAGTTCGCGCCCACACCCCACAGAGCGTGCCTGGGCCAAATCTCAGAGCTCTGGGTCCAGCAGTTTCTTAGTTCGCGCCCACACCCCACAGAGCGTGCCTGGGCCAAATCTCAGAGTTCTGGGTCCAGCAGTTTCTTAGTTCGCGCCCACACCCCACAGAGCGTGCCTGGGCCAAATCTCAGAGCTCTGGGTTCAGCAGTTTCTTAGTTCGCGCCCACACCCCACAGAGCGTGCCTGGGCCAAATCTCAGAGCTCTGGGTCCAGCAGTTTCTTAGTTCGCGCCCACACCCCACAGAGCGTGCCTGGGCCAAATCTCAGAGCTCTGGGTCCAGCAGTTTCTTAGTTCGCGCCCACACCCCACAGAGCGTGCCTGGGCCAAATCTCAGAGCTCTGGGTCCAGCAGTTTCTTAGTTCGCGCCCACACCCCACAGTTTCGCTCGCTTCGTCGCTGTTAACCTCGTCAGTTTATGCATATAGTTAGATAAGTAGCCGACTAGGTATTTATCTTGGCACTCGTTTTATTTACGGCGACATTAACTGATAAGGAGACACCCTGGCTGCCTATCCAGCTACAGCCGTCTGTATAAATACCGTCGCATTTCTAGATGTACCAAGTTGTAATTCTGTAACTTGCGACAACATGAAGACTACTTTGGTAAGTGTGCAATTTTTTATAGTTTTTATAATTAGACTAGTAGTTCGCCCCCATCGAGCATAATATTAACCGAATAGAGCGGTATTGTTAATTGTTATTTGTTTTGTTCGAAAACAAATTACGCCGAAACGCTGCGTCGGTCGCTGCGCTCTGATTGGCCGACTCAAGGTCAAGTATTGCACTAGAGCTGTGCAATAAAATATTCATATCGATATCCATAGCAATGTTTGTTTAGTGGAATACTTAGTAACATGCTTCAACATGTTCCATTTCCCCTTCAGAGGTCGGATCTGCTTAAATTAATCTATAAAATAACTTACAACTACTCACTTTAGATCGAAATATTTCAACTTTGTCTTGAAATGTATTCAATTTATTACATCTAGGTAGTAGGTAGGTACTTATTTGTTTGTAACATAAATGAAACAATGTAACATGAAACGTGATTCCGTCTGTTTTATAATTCGATATCTTGCTGTTTTTTCACACCACCGAATAGAACAACACGACATTATGGGTTATTATAATAACAAACTATGAATATTTAAGTTAATTATCAGTGACAAGTCACTGATCAGTTTCGGAATTGGGTGGCTCACATTACTATAATACCTACTCTATTCGGTTACATGCGCGATGTTCGCCCCGAACTGAGTAACTTGTTATAGGAGACGTAGCAAACACAGCTACTGCAACTTGTTATAGGAGACGTAGCAAACACAGCTACTGCAACTTGTTCTAGGAGACGTAGCAAACACAGCTACTGCAACTTGTTATAGGAGACGTAGCAAACACAGCTACTGCAACTTGTTATAGGAGACGTAGCAAACACAGCTACTGCAACTTGTTATAGGAGACGTAGCAAACACAGCTACTGCAACTTGTTATAGAAGACGTAGCAAACACAGCTACTGCAACTTGTTATAGAAGACGTAGCAAACACAGCTACTGCAACTTGTTATAGGAGACGTAGCAAACACAGCTACTGCAACTTGTTATAGGAGACGTAGCAAACACAGCTACTGCAACTTGTTATAGGAGACGTAGCAAACACAGCTACTGCAACTTGTTATAGGAGACGTAGCAAACACAGCTACTGCAACTTGTTATAGGAGACGTAGCAAACACAGCTACTGCAACTTGTTATAGGAGACGTAGCAAACACAGCTACTGCAACTTGATATAGGAGACGTAGCAAACACAGCTACTGCAACTTGTTATAGGAGACGTAGCAAACACAGCTACTACAACTTGTTATAGGAGACGTAGCAAACACAGCTACTGCAACTTGGGCGATAATAATAATAACAATAAGTATTTATTTGCTCTCACAAAAGGTTAGGTACATGTTGTAGGTACTTAGATTTAGGAGTAAAAACTTATTTTAACATGCTTTGTGAGAGTCTGGTGCCTGTAATAGGTTTGTGCAAATTTGTGACACAGGTCACCAGTGCTCCCAACTCCGCGAATTAATCAAGTATGAAGCAACAAACAATAACGTAATAAATGATAAGTAGGTATGCATGTGTGAGTGAATGTGTGTATGAGAAAAAGTGAGTATGAGAGATTGTGTGTATGAGAGTGTATGTGGGTGTGTTGATGTGGGTGTATGTGTGGGAGGAAGGGGAGGGGGTTGTGAGGGTATATCTGTGTTTGATGTGTAAAAATAAGGGAGTTAGGTGTGTGATTGCGATTGTAGGAGAGTGTGTAAATAATTATAATAAATAATAGATAATTGTATGTATGTATGTTCGTTAGAGCATAACCCTCAAACCGTTAATCCAATGTGTGGGAAACTTGGGTACCTAGATCAATAGATTATTCCCCTTCGCCGATCGAGCTCATATGCTCCCCAGCAAATGTTCATACTACGAGTACAAACTATATTGGCTTATGTTTCAGACAGATAGGACTACAGGTTCGAAAGTGATGCTCTAACATAACTCCATATCAGCCAAGATTCACTGAGATGTTCGCTCGCGACGGACTCGTTACTTGTTATGTTACAGCTGAGTTCAATTATACCTATCCACTGGTTACATCACCGGCCATTAGTATATAGTCGTGAGCACAGCTCACCGGCTTGTGTGTTGTGTTGGTTGCAGTTCCTGTGCGTGGGCGTGTGTCTCCTGGTGCTGGCGGCGAGCACCGTAGTACCAGCCACAGGCGTTGAAAAGAACACTCAAGCTTTTTCATGTGAGGGTCCTGAAAACAAAATCGCCAACGGTAAGTCAATTCTTTACGTTGCTTTAACACATTCAACAAATCAGATAGGTACACTTAGTGGCCTCCAGACTCTGGCAGAAGCACTGCCATGTGCTAGATAAACTAGCTGCTCCGCTGTTGTTGAAAAAATTGTCTACAATCAACTAAGTAAGTATATTGAAAAAAACAACATTTTACCGGATGTCCAGTCGGATTTCCGACGATGGAGAGGAACCGCGACTGCTCTGCTGGATGTTGTTGACAATATACTAGTCGAACAAGACAAGGGTCTGGGATCAGTTTTAGTACTGTTCGACTATTCCCGAGCATTTGACGCATTAAATATTCCTTTGCTACTTTCTAAAATGTCTTACTATGGTATTGACTCCCCCTCCATAAAATGGTTCAACAGTTATCTCACTAACCGTTCTTAATTTGTCCGAGTCACTCGAGAAGACGGTTCGAATCTTGAGTCGTCATTTGAAGTCCTAAATCGTTGTGTACCTCAAGGATCGATCCTGGGACCTTTACTCTTCATTATGTATAGCGCGGATATCTGTTGGGGTATAAAGAATTGTAGATATCACCTTTACGCCGATGACGTACAATTGTACTTGCCCATAAACCCTCATGATGTTCTCTGTAGTGTGGCCAAAATAAACGATGACTTGGAAGTCTTGGAACGAATAGCCTTGTGGTCACACTAGTGCGCTTGTGTTGAACCCCTTAAAGTCTAAGTTTATGGTCCTGGGCACCAATCGTCAAACCAATGATATAATGAGGCACAACATAAATATCAACATATTTGGCCATCAAATACAAGAAGTAAATGAAGCCAGAAACCTTGGACTACTATTTGATAGCTCACTTCGATTTGAAAACCACGTGTTGAATCTCACTAAAACTTGTTTTTATAGATTAAAGGTTTTTTTTTTACTTTCACTGTTGTACGCTAGCCTCACAGGTTCTGATGGCTAGGAAGTGGTTCCGACAGAATAACAGCGTCTGCAGCTCAAACAGCAGACACAATGCTGAGTCGGAACCAATTTGCTGCTGTAGCACACATCATAATTTGTTTAATATTATAATTTTAGTGATAAGCGTTGAATGTTTAAAATGTCTTCTTTTTTCTCTAAAATTCTATGTCATGTGTTATGTGTGCTATCTTAGCAAATAAATATTATGTCTATGTCTATGTCTGTTAAAGGATTACTAACTATTTTTAATAATTCATTCATTTACAGATGTGAGCTCTTCGACTCAGCAAGTAGCAGGAACTCGCGCTGCTGCGAACAAAGAGTGTTGCTCAACTTAACTACATCTGCACAACGCCCTTACTACCATCGGAAGGCGGACTTCATTTTCGTTATGTCAAATGTACTTAATGTTAATTTAATAATAATAAAGCAAGTTTAGAATCAGTTTTGTATTAATCTCAAGGCATCCTCCGCTCAAGTGAAGGTCGCGTCGCGTATCTTTAACTTAATGATATCTTTAAAACCCCTTCACCGATTAAGCTCATATGCTTTCCAGCAAATTTTTATAGGAAGCATAATCTCTTGAGCTACCAAGTTTCATACAGATTGGATTAACGGTTCGAAAGGTATGCTCTGACAAACATACCCACAAACATATATACAAACATACAACGCCAAAGCACCCAAGTTGCCTGAGATGTTCATTTATCAAATATTACGAAATAGAGACTACTAATTACTAGTCCCGGCACTAGTTCTTTCGAGCAAGTGTGGTGAAAGGATTTAAAGTGCGCCTTGAAGGCTCCTTTCGTGCACTTCATGTTTTCGAACTTTTTAGGTTCCCCGACCTGCCGGTTTCCTTCACCGTTTGAGAGTCGGTACTGGGGTATGCCGTGGCACAACATGCTTCCCTCTTCCACCTTCTCCTATCACTCATCTCAGTACTCACTCCTTTCACACGCATGTCCTCTTTCACACAATCCATCCATCTTTTCTTAGGCCTTCCTCTGAACGTGTATCTAATCTATCCACATGATATTCAACGCTCTCCTCGTATAATGTATCGTAAGTTGAGTTGGTTCCCTCCGCATGCCATGCCGTCGGCTTCCCGCGCCAACCTCTCCTCCTCTCCTCATCCTTCTGTCACCGGCGCGGGCGATACTTTCAAACTGCCTCGGATGTAATCATTCCGTGTCTTATCCATTCTGGTAGCATAGGTGCATCTTCCTGTTATAAACTAGCTGTAGCCCGCGACTTCGTACGCGAATCATTTCAAAGTGAATTCCGTTAAAAAGTTCGATACAAATTTTGACACCCATTCTAGCCCATATTAAGGGTTGGTTTGAAAAATCCTGAAACACGTGTCCATTTATTTTGCATTTACAGTATCCGAACAGAGTTTCAAGCAAATCGCACCACGCGCTAAAAAGTTCCATACAAAACGTTTTTACCCCTTTTCATCCCATTAGGGGTTGAATTTCGAAAAATCCCGCCTTAGTTGGTGCTTTTGCTATAAAGGAAGGTACCTTCCAAGTTTCAGCTTTCTAGCTTCAGCGGTTTCGGCTCGGCGATGATGAATCAGTCAGTCAGTCAGTCAGGTTATGCTCTTTTATAGGTATAGAATAGATAGATGTGAAAGTTTGTGAGGATTGTATGTCAGTGCCTCAATCACGCCTGAGGAGCGGCAGAACGAATTCGAATGAAACTTGGAATATAGGTACATAGTACATGCACTGAATTAACATATAGGCTATTTTTATCCGGGTACCACGCGGGCGGGCGGCAGCTAGTACCATTATTATATCAGCGATCCAAACCACACCGGTCGGCAGAATGGACAAGGCGACCCCCGCGCCGCCGCCGCCGCCGCCGCCGCCCCCGCCACGCCGACGGTGGCTCGAGGAAGGCTCGCCCTCGGGAAGTAATCGTATCAACGCGGCACCGCTCCCTGCTCTACCGTTCTACCGGCCTCACAGCACTCAGTGCAGCACCTACCAAGAAAGAAAGACGTACGATGTAGCTTAGGTACCTAGTACCTAACCTACTGAGTACACCTGACATTCATTATTTATAAAAATACTAGCTGCCGCCCGCGGCTTCCTTCGTGTGGTACCCGGATAAAAAATAGCCTATATGTTAATCCAGTACATGTACTATGTATATTCCAAGTTACGTTCAGATCCGTTCAGCTGTTTAGGCGTGATTGAGGCACAAACATCCAAACATCCTCACAAACTTTCATATTAGATGGCAGCACAGGTAAAATTAGTACGCGCTATCGTTGCGTTTTGAGCTTTACGCCGGTAATTTCAAGCAAACTAAGACTTTTCAATTTTATAATATAAGTAAGAAGTAAGATTGTGAACTAACTAAACTTTAACGGTATTTGGCATAGTTGACTGAGCGAGGAAAGCGATCTAAACTCTCAGTGGCAACCTGGGCAATTCGGTGTTGTATGTTCGTTAGAGTAGACTTTCGAACCATTCATCCAATCTGAGTGAAACTTGGTACGTCAATAGATTGCGCTATGAAGATTTGCTGGGTAGCATATTATGAGCATAATTGGTGAAGGGGTTGCAAAGATATAGGGTTCTCAAAAGTTTTTACAATAAAATTGTATCAATTGTATATGAAAGGGCTTTATTTGTATGTTTCAAAATGGTTTTCCCCGTTTGGCTAGCGAACGAGTAGGTACCGTCAACCTTGGCAGCTTTTGCCCATTGGATATGGCATAACCCAGTTAGGATCTTTTATGTTTTTTTAAGAAAAAATGTGAGATATATGTCAATTTTTGCCTTTTTTATTTTTTGATAGTTAATTTATATATATCTAAGTATTCCTGGTAACACTAGGTAACAGACTATCTCAACATTTACGTCAGTTGGCTGTCAGACAGTGTCAAAGTCGGAGGTGTTTTTCGCGGACCAAATCTTCTTCAAAAAACTTTTTCCAGAAGTCATGGTTGCAGTATCAGCAGGTTAGTTATTTTTAAAATACCTGAAGATTATTATAACAAGCAAACAATGCAGATTAAAGTCCTAGTGTAAATATATAATCGTTGATAGATTTAGAGATGTGATGGTGGGCAGAGTGCCAGCCGTGTGTTTTGGAACTACTTTTGGTGACATTGCCCACCAGAAAAATGCACTTAGGGTTATCATTGATCAAAAAAAGCATAAACATTATATCGTGTCTTGCTAACCAATGAGTTGTAGGTTTATTAAAGTGAAAACTTTTACAGAATGGAATCTAGATCCTAGAATCTAACTTGTAAACTTGGCTACGTTGTATCGATTCGTTTGTTCTGACCACGTGTCTTTGCATTTTTTGCAAAGGCTTATCTTAGTTTTCTGTTCTTATTTTAGTTTTCTATAGCGTTAGCGATCATAGATTTGCAACTTGGCTCGACTAGCTGGTCACAACTCAGGAAGGACATTTGTTGTTGTGCCATTTCTATACAAAAGCTAAGAACATCTTGGATGCCGAATTATTGAAGAATTAGCAAAGGAGACTATTATTTGGACACTTTGTTCTAATATTGGTAATTACAACCATGGACGTAGACGCTACTAATATAACACAAAGGAGATTTGTCAGGAGAGCATCAGTTGAATTGAATACAGTGATCATTCATTATCTACGCACTCCGAACGCTGAGCTCAAAGTTTGCCGGATTTGTCTACAGACTACAGAAATATATGAGTTACAGATCAAAATAAACAAACTCAAAACTGGCTTAGAGTGCGCAAACAGAAATATAGAAAATCTATCACTAAAAACATTCATCTACAACAAATCTTGGAAGATAAACAAGCTACAATTATTATAAACCTATATAAATATGCACGTTGGGAAGGATCGGATCGGATCGGAAGGATCGGAAGGCGGGGTCTCTGCCAACTTGTATCTTGGATTCCAGCACGGCAACTCTTGGACTTCAATAAAACGAACCAATTAAACAGAATTCTTAACAACCAAGGAAAAGGCTACAAGCTCGACGCATCGCCCTAGTCATTGGTTGACCAAAGCGCAACTGTCCATCGTCGTCATGTCCACTGTCGCATCGTCAGTTTCCTTTGCTTTATATCTATTTATTTAATACCCTTTGATTATAAACCTGTCCATAATCAAAGTTAATACCTACCTTCCTCTCAACTTGAACTTTCTTTCGCCTCCTGTGCTCGTACCTTACCTACTGCATAATATCTGCTCTGTGCTTTCTTCTCCTTCTGAACTTTATAATTGAACCGTAGCGCCGTGAAGTTGGACAGTATGCGTGTGACTGTGAACATTGACGGACTATTTTCTTCTGCTTCCTTCAAACTACAAGCCACAAGCAACTACAGGAGCATTTTGTTGGACATTGGACATTTTTTGTGGGACAGCAGAAATTGGTACAAAGTGTAGATTGGTCACGTCAAATTGAAAAATCTTCAAAAATTTACAAAATATATAACAAAATTTCTACCCTTGCCGCGATGCCAATAAAAATAGAAGGCTTCCATTTGTTTTATAATGTGTGCAATAAAATTGTGTATTGTGCAATAAAATCTGAGGTACCTACTCGACATAATTATTCTATTATTACTATAAGTGACCCAAAATTTCTGGTTACGACCGCCCCTGTTTGAGAGGTGTTACTGTTGTTGGTGAAATGTTGAAGCGGTCGCGGCGGACTGTCCGCGAGCGACTGCTGGGTGCATCCCGGAGCATGATGTCGGCTACACCTGCACTAGCCGGACGCGGCAGTGCAGCTCTGCACCATCCTCTCAGCTCAGTCGACTGTATCCACGGGAGGGGGGAGGGACCCGCGCCGCCTGCGGAGCTGATGTGCTCCGGTTCCCTCACGATGTTTCCTAGTAGTGATGACTTCTATACTGAATTTTTTTTGTATCGTCTATTTCTTTTAATTTAATTTATATCTGAAATTATGCGCATAGATAGTTTAATTATTATTTTCCTAAACGAGTCTAACTGCATACATTATGTGACTACTAGCTGCCGCCCGCTGCTTCACTCGCATGGTTAAAAAATATTATCGCATAAAAAATAACCTATAATGTTAATCCAGTACATGAACTATGTATATTCCAAGTTTCATTTCAATCAATCAATCAAATATATTTATTTGGGAACATGATTCAAGTTTCATAATAAACTAATTGCAAACGATGATAGCTGCAGTAGTTTTAGAAAAACTGTGTCGCAGCTACCGACGCCCACCTCCTTCACCAATAGTTGTTCCTCTATGCTATGTCTACAAAAGTTATAATTATAATATATTTCATGCAATAAATACATGCATGCATTCAAATCCGTTCAGCCGTTTAGGCGTGATTGAGGCACAAACATCCAAACTCACAAACTTTCGCATTTATAATATAAGTAAGAAGTAAGATAGCTTGTGCCGCACAGTTTCACACGCCTAGTGTACTGCCGTCATAAGGAAAAAGACGTATCTGACATTTTTTTCATAATTGAGTTATATATGTTATGGACCAAGTGATAAATTGGGCAGTATATATAGTGCCCGGTCATTATGAAAAATGCGCAATATGAGAGTGCAATTTGATAATAATTATTCAAATAATCAAATTGACCGGGCATTATACATATTGTCCATCACCTTTTGGGCAGAGTAATACAAACATATTTAATTACTATTTTTTTATTGTTATTGTCATTTAACTTAAAATAAACTAAATATTAAACCACTTAAAGGGTTGGGTCTAGTATCCGGTAGCAGGAGTTGGGGGGTAAAAGAGGTTAAATCTGGTAGGGTTTTAGTCCCAGATTATAACTGTACCACTCTTATTACAAGGTAATACATAGTTTTCGAGAAATTAATAAAAAATGTTCCTAACCTCAAATCAGATAAAGAGTGAAATGAAACGTTAAAATGTGCGATTGACAATCAAAATCTGTCTCAGTGTGTTGTCTAAGATGTAAAATGTGGTGCAAAATCGTAAAACGGAACGTTATAAAACTATGCGTCAGGTCAGGTGACATGTGTCACTGTATTCGTTTGTTTTCGTCATTAGTTATAATAAAGGTATGTCATGTAAAACAGATCCGACACGAAGCACCCCGACTTGAGTAGGTTAGGTTAGGTTAGTATATAAAAAATGCGAGCGAAGCGAGCCCACCCAAAAAAAACTAGTGACACAAACCCCCATAACATCTAAAAGAAAAACCTAAATCTAAAATGAAACTTTTATGAATGTCTTGTTGTTTTATTCATTTTGAGGTTAGGTTACAATAATTTGTTTTTCTCGAGAACGGTGCGTTACCTTTTAACGGGAGTGGCACCAGGGGAGAGGGGGCACCCCCCCCCATCTCTCCCCCCACCCCCCTTCTCCTGCTACCGAATACTAGATTTTTACCGCTTTATTATCAAATTGCCCAATTGTCATGTAGCAATATAATAATGACCGTGCAATGTGATAAATAATGAAGTTAAGATAGTAATTAATCACTTAGCCCGATAAAGCTAGACATTATTCATAATGCTCGTGCATTATAAATAATGCCCGCATTAATCACCTGGTCTATAACATATACATCATCAGAATCAGTAAAAAAAAAGACGCATCTACCAGTATTTTTTTCTCCATTTCGGAATTTATGTAGAAACATCCTTTTTTCTTATGACGGCAGTGTAGCACCTACTCCATGGGGTGATTTTGAAAATTATGTAGCCGTTAAGAAAAGCCTACACACAGCATTGGGTGCGATCATTAAACTAACATTATAATGCAATTACCCCTCACCCTACGAGTATGCAAATTCTTATTTTCAACGCAATGCAATCTTCTCAACCCCTTAGGATGCGAATTCCTTAGTTCGCGCCCACACCCCACAGAGCGTGCCTGGGCCAAATCTCAGAGCTCTGGGTCCAGCAGTTTCTTAGTTCGCGCCCACACCCCACAGAGCGTGCCTGGGCCAAATCTCAGAGCTCTGGGTCCAGCAGTTTCTTAGTTCGCGCCCACACCCCACAGAGCGTGCCTGGGCCAAATCTCAGAGCTCTGGGTCCAGCAGTTTCTTAGTTCGCGCCCACACCCCACAGAGCGTGCCTGGGCCAAATCTCAGAGCTCTGGGTCCAGCAGTTTCTTAGTTCGCGCCCACACCCCACAGAGCGTGCCTGGGCCAAATCTCAGAGCTCTGGGTCCAGCAGTTTCTTAGTTCGCGCCCACACCCCACAGAGCGTGCCTGGGCCAAATCTCAGAGCTCTGGGTCCAGCAGTTTCTTAGTTCGCGCCCACACCCCACAGTTTCGCTCGCTTCGTCGCTGTTAACCTCGTCAGTTTATGCATATAGTTAGATAAGTAGCCGACTAGGTATTTATCTTGGCACTCGTTTTATTTACGGCGACATTAACTGATAAGGAGACACCCTGGCTGCCTATCCAGCTACAGCCGTCTGTATAAATACCGTCGCATTTCTAGATGTACCAAGTTGTAATTCTGTAACTTGCGACAACATGAAGACTATTTTGGTAAGTGTGCAATTTTTTATAGTTTTTATAATTAGACTAGTAGTTCGCCCCCATCGAGCATAATATTAACCTAATAGAGCGGTATTGTTAATTGTTTTGTTCGAAAACAAATTACGCCGAAACGCTGCGTCGGTCGCTGCGCTCTGATTGGCCGACTCAAGGTCAAGTATTGCACTAGAGCTGTGCAATAAAATATTCATATCGATATCCATAGCAATGTTTGTTTAGTGGAATACTTAGTAACATGCTTCAACATGTTCCATTTCCCCTTCAGAGGTCGGATCTGCTTAAATTAATCTATAAAATAACTCACTACTACTCACTTTAGATCGAAATATTTCAACTTTGTCTTGAAATGTATTCAATTTATTACATCTAGGTAGTAGGTAGGTACTAGGGCGTGTAAAAACCGGGTTGTTTCAAAAAACCGGTTTTTCGGTTTTTATTTTTCAATAACCGGTTAAAAACCGGTTAACCGGTTATTTTTTAATTTTTTAATATAGATGTCTTAGGACAAAATAAAACCATAAATTTTAATAAAAATAAACTTATTAACTTGTTAAAGTTTATAAGTAATAAAATTCAACTACATGATGAATCAATCCTAATACATTCATGGACATGATTAGAGGAACGGAACAAAAAAGAGATAAATCGGAAATTAAACATTTTTTTGTACATGTTTTTCTTTAAATTAATAGTAAAATTATGTTAAGTGCTTAAATAATTTAAGCATTTCGAATGAAAATAAAACTGATATCAGCAAAAAACACAAGACTAATCAACAGAAATCTGAAAAATTATGTTTTGAAGAATTAACTCTTCAATCATCACATTGAAAATGTGATTGTGTTATGACATTACGGGGATTTTTGTCGAGTGTTTGGGCACATTCAGTATTTGGTGTTACCCCCTCTAGCTATTAAAACTGCCTGCAATCTTCTCGGCATGCTTTTGATTAAGTTATCAATAAAATCTTGATGTATTCGATTCCACTCTTCTTCCGAATCCTTTTGAGATTTCCTATTGAGTTGGTGCTGGATCCCGCTGTTTTATTTGTTTTCTGAGCTTATCCTAAACATGTTCGATGGGGTTTAAGTCTGGCGATCGTGCTGGCCACGGCAAAACGTTAATTTCGACCTTTCGAAGATACCCCCAAACTATCGCTGCAGTGTGGGGCCGCGCATTGTCCTGCATTAATTGAAAATTCTCTCCGATGAATGGGGCAAAGGGAATGATAATCGGTTCTAAGATGTCATTTACGTACCGACCGAGTCGCAGTCAGAGATCCATTGTCTGCGATGTGCAACTCCGTACGTGCCCCTATGCAAATGCCGCCCCATAACATGGCTGACCCTCCACCATAACTCTCTTCCGACAATGTTACAGTGAGCGTATCTTTCTCCGGGTAGTCTCCAAACTTTAACCCTTCTATCATCTGGCTTAGGACAAAATCTAGACTCATCAGTAAACAATATTTTCCCCCAGTCATCATCATTCCAGTTTTAGTATGAGCGAGCAAAGTAAGCCCGAGCTACTCGATGATCTATGGTAAGTAAGGGTCCTTTAACTGGCAAGTACGTCTTTATTCCAGCTTCTTTAACTCCTGTCGAACGTCCTGGAGCGTAGATCTGACCTCAGAAGAAGTCAAAGTGCGATTTCTCAGAACACTGTTCACCATAAACCGATCGTCTCTTGCTGAAGTGACTTTTGCGACCTTGCCCTGCACGTCTAGTATACTCTCCAGTCTGCCGATAACGTCTAACAATTCGAAAGAAGACGGATTTGGAAACACGCAATATCTGAGCCACTCCTTTCTAACTGTGATCATTTTAATTAAAGAAACAGCTTTGGAAACCTGAGCTACGCTAAGATCTGGCATTATCACTTCAGGTATTCATTGATGTGTAAGAAACACTACTATTGCGATACATTTTTGTGGAAAAATATGGAAAAAAGACAGAATTTTATGAAATTAATACACATACGGCAACAAAATTATTCCAATAGACTAGTGAAAATAATAAATAAACTAGAACAACAATTGAAACTCTGAAATAAAAGACTATTGAAGTAATTCTTTTTTCAAATTAAATATTAAGATATTATGGCCAGTTTGTACGAAGAAATTTTTGTACATTATTTCAGTCTTTTTTTTCGATTAATGAAGCGTTCCTCTAAATAAGTCCATGAGTGTAATTCTGAACTGATCACAGAACAGTACTATCGCGTCTGACAAACAATTTGCCAGTTCGACCGCTGACCGCAGCGATGGAGGCGCCCAGTGCGCTCATGCAACGCCCCGCTTCCTTTGCTATCTTACTCTGCTTAGCTAATAATAATAGCGTATTTTCACTACGATATTCACTAACGGCATTTTATGCGGTCCAAAGATAAAGTTTTCTGAGAAGTTTTTGTTTGTATTTTTGCAATTTTAACGCATTATGTTGTAATTTACTTAGGTAGATTGTTATGGTCGTTCTAAATAAAGTCTGCAAGGCGTCGTTTTAAACGAATTTGTCATTTATTACTCATTTGAAAAAAACCGAAAAACCGGTTATTTTGGTTCAAAAAACCGGTTAAAAACCGCCCTAAAATCAGCCGGTTAACCGGTTTTTCGGTTAATCGGTTAATCGGTTTACATGCCCTAGTAGGTACTTATTTGTTTGTAACATAAATGAAACAATGTAACATGAAACGTGATTCCGTCTGTTTTATAATTCGATATCTTGCTGTTTTTTCACACCACCGAATAGAACAACACGACATTATGGGTTATTATAATAACAAACTATGAATATTTAAGTTAATTATCAGTGACAAGTCACTGATCAGTTTCTGAATTGGGTGGCTCATATTACTATAATACCTACTCTATTCGGTTACATGCGCGATGTTCGCCCCGAACTGAGTAACTTGTTATAGGAGACGTAGCAAACACAGCTACTGCAACTTGTTATAGGAGACGTAGCAAACACAGCTACTGCAACTTGTTATAGGAGACGTAGCAAACACAGCTACTGCAACTTGTTATAGGAGACGTAGCAAACACAGCCACTGCAACTTGTTATAGGAGACGTAGCAAACACAGCTACTGCAACTTGTTATAGGAGACGTAGCAAACACAGCTACTGCAACTTGTTATAGGAGACGTAGCAAACACAGCTACTGCAACTTGTTATAGGAGACGTAGCAAACACAGCTACTGCAACTTGTTATAGGAGACGTAGCAAACACAGCTACTGCAACTTGTTATAGGAGACGTAGCAAACACAGCTACTGCAACTTGTTATAGGAGACGTAGCAAACACAGCTACTGCAACTTGAGCGATAATTGTATGTATGTATGTTCGTTAGAGCATAACCCTCAAACCGTTAATCCAATGTGTGGGAAACTTGGGTACCTAGATCAATAGATTATTCCCCTTCGCCGATCGAGCTCATATGCTCCCCAGCAAATGTTCATACTACGAGTACAAACTATATTGGCTTATGTTTCAGACAGATAGGACTACAGGTTCGAAAGTGATGCTCTAACATAACTCCATATCAGCCAAGATTCACTGAGATGTTCGCTCGCGACGGACTCGTTACTTGTTATGTTACAGCTGAGTTCAATTATACCTATCCACTGGTTACATCACTGGCCATTAGTATATAGTCGTGAGCACAGCTCACCGGCTCGTGTGTGGTGTTGGTTGCAGTTCCTGTGCGTGGGCGTGTGTCTCCTGGTGCTGGCGGCGAGCAACGTAGTACCAGCCACAGGCGGTCAACAGAACACTCAAGCTATTTCATCTGAGGGTCCTATAAACCAAATCAACAGCAGTAAGTCAATTCTTTACGTTGCTTTAACACATTCAACAAATCAGACAGGTACACTTAGTGGCCTCCAGACTCTGGCAGAAGCACTGCCATGTGCTAGATAAACTAGCTGCTCCGCTGTTAAAGGCTTACTGACTATTTTTAATAATTCATTCATTTGCAGATATATGCACTAAGGAACAGCAAGTACAAGGAACTAGCGCTGGTGCGAATATCGGAGACAAAAGCACTCGCTAACAACATCTGCACAACAACCTTACTTCCATTGGAAAGCGGACTTCATTTTCGCTATGTTAAATGTACTTAATGTTAATTTAATAATAATAAAGCAAGTTTAGAGTCAGTTTCGTATTAATTAGAACAAGGCATCCTCCGCTCAAGTGAAGGTCACGTCGCGTATCTTTAACTTAATAATATCTTTAAAACCCCTTCACCGATTAAGCTTACGCTTTCTCTAGCGGTCGTTTGGTGTAGCTAACCCATAGGTTAGGTAGAAGCTTTGGCAGTACGCTTTAAAAAGCGTTGTTTTTACTTCTTCTGTACACCGGGAAAACCTACGGATCAACATATTACCTCTTACCGCCAGAGCCCTACGCTCTCGTTTAATGTCAGCATTGTCTTTAAGGTCGTCGGTAATATAATGGCCAAGATATTTAAAAGTTGTGACTCTGTTGATGTTCATTGTTGATTTATGTTTTTTAAGAAAAAATGTGAGATATATGTCAATTTTCGCCTTTTTTATTTTTTGATAGTTAATTTATATATACCTAAGTATTCCTGGTAACACTAGGTAACAGACTATCTCAACATTTACGTCAGTTGGCTGTCAGACAGTGTCAAAGTCGGAGGTGTTTTTCGCGGACCAAATCTTCATCAAAAAACTTTTTCCAGAAGTTATGGTTGCAGTATCAGCAGGTTAGTTATTTTTAAAATACCTGAAGACATGTGATCTTCGAGTTGCTCGTTTCATGAATAAAAATAGTTTACTTCAATTAATTCATGTTTCATTTAATTTATGAGGAACAGCCCTAGCTCATTGTCTTTTTTGTATGAGGTTTTCTATTTAAAGCTATGTGACTTTGAACATCTATGAACATCTATGAACTGTGTAAGGGCACTATGTGAGCGTTCGGACGTAGTTGCTCTTCAGGAGACGTGGTTACTTCCCCATGATATTCCATTGTCAGGTACTGTTAACAAAGACTTTGAATACACCGGGAAGTTGGCGGTGGATACGTCCGCACCGCAGGCCTACTCCTGGGGGAGTGCTACTCCTCACATGGGGGAGTGGCCATTCTCTGGAGAAAGGGTATGTTCGAGTCTGTCGCAGTTCTGGATTGTAGTAGCCCTAGGCTAGCTGCTATTAAGGCTAGCTCTGGTGGTCGCTCTGTAATTATATTTTCTGTGTATATGCCTACATGTAAGAAAGACAATCTGCCTATCTTTACTGAGGCTTTGAGTGAGATAAGTGCTATAGAGGAATAATATGTCTATAATGTCGAATCCATCTTCATCCTAGGGGATTTTAATGCTCATCCGCAGGAAACTTTTTATAGAGAATTGTCTAACTTTTGCTCAGAACAGTCCTGGCTATGTGCGGATGTAGAAAAGCTGGGATATTCTTCAAACACATATACATTCACTTGTCAAAAATCTGGCAGTAGAAGATGGTTGGACCACTGTATTGTTTTCCTCTCGGCTT
Organism: Scotopteryx bipunctaria; assembly: GCA_949320045.1. Taxonomy (NCBI): domain Eukaryota; kingdom Metazoa; phylum Arthropoda; class Insecta; order Lepidoptera; family Geometridae; genus Scotopteryx; species Scotopteryx bipunctaria. Next base: position 623,596 of record OX439467.1, read on the forward strand.
GGCATACTGTTAACAAAGTAGGCGTATATGAGGACGTTACAACGTCGGACCACCTTCCTATTTATATGGAATGTAATTTGTGTGCGGTCAGACAGAGGTTAGTGACTCGTGACTCAACTTCTAACGCTGTGTTTTGGGGCGAAAGGAATGACGAACAAATAAAGAGGTATAGTGATATGTGTAGCAAGACCTTTCGTAGCATAATTTTCCCACCAGAATTTCGTAGAGTGCGGTCATGGGCCGTGTGGTCTGGCTGAGCACAGGTCTATTCTAGACAGGCTTTATAGTGTTGTAGTGGATACTATGACTGAGGCAGCTGTACAGACGAAGCAGTGTAGTGGTAGGAGACTTAGGAGAGGAAGGAGTTTCTGTGGATGGAACACATATGTTCGCGCCGCACATGAGGAAGCCAGGCTTAAATTCAAATACTGGTTGCTGTGTAACAGACCCACTTCAGGTAAAACTTATGAGCAGATGTGCGAATCTCGCAAAATCTTTAAAAGCCGCCTGAAGTGGTGTCAGAAAAACCAGGACCAGCTAATTATGGATAAGATTGCTAAAGAGCGTGCAGCGAAGGATTTTAAGACTTTCTGGAAATCCACAGGTAATCTGAATATTAGGCCTGGCCCCCCCGTGAGCGTGGAGGGGAAGAGTGATCAAAGGGAGATAGCACAGCTGTTCATGGAACACTTTAAAGTTCACTCCCCCTCGGTCCTTCCTCTGAGGTGTCCGATGCTGATTTCGACGCTCCGGGTGTCGAACCTCTTTTGCATGTATCTGCAGACCAGATCCGCGTGACAATTAAAGGTATGACGCGAGGTAAGTCTCCCGGACACGATGGGCTCAGCATCGAGCATCTCAAATATGCGGGGAACCACTTGCCCGGTCTCCTCTCCATGTTCTTCTTAATGTGTCTTAGTCATGCGTACTTACCGGCTGACCTTATGAAGACGATAGTAGCGCCGATTGTGAAGAACAGGACAGGAGACATATCGGACAAAGGGAACTACCGACCAATTTCTCTAGCCACTACAATAGCTAAGGTATTGGACAGTGTGCTTGATTCTATGCTACAAAACTACCTTAAGCTACATGACGCACAGTTCGGGTTTAGACCCGGACTATCCACAGAAAGCGCAATATTAGCACTCAAGCATACTGTCCAGTATTACACAAGGCGCAGGACGCCGGTGTACGCCTGTTTCCTCGACCTCTCCAAAGCATTTGATCTCGTTTCTTATGATGTGCTCTGGGGAAAGTTGAGGGACAGGGGTGTTCCGGCGGAACTGTTAAAAATGTTTCGATATTGGTACGGGAACCAAAAAAATAACATCAAGTGGTCCAATGCTCTCTCTGACACATATAGGTTGGAGTGCGGGGTGAGACAGGGGGGGGGGGGGGGGGGGTAAGTTCACCCTCGCTCTTCAACCTATATGTAAATGATCTCATTGTTGGGCTCAGCGGCATGCGTGTTGGTTGCCATGTTGATGGTGTTTGCATAAACAACATCAGCTACGCAGACGACATGGTGCTGCTGGGCCCGACAGCGAGGTCTGTCGAAAAGATGCTGAAAATCTGTGCTGACTACGCTGCTTCTCATGGTCTCCGCTACAATATAAAGAAGTGTGAATACATTGTATTTAACCTTTTGGACGCCAATGTCACCTATAGACGACAAGCACTTCCGATTTCTGTACGCCAACGTCGTCTATACATGACAAAAAACCCGGTCCACATAATATGAAATAAAATCATTGTAAAATTATTTCTGGTATTTTATTCGGACATTCCTCAAAATAGAATAACCCAGCAACATGTGAGTATAGTTCACAAGTCTCCTAAAGCCACTAGCATTGAGAAATATTGAAATAAAAACATGGACTCATATCCAAGAAAAATACTGTGTCCAGCACGCCAAAGTCGTCTATACTTGACGCTAGTGAGGTGGTAAAGGACGAACAGATTTATCGAAAACTATTCACAAATTCACAATTCAAGTTGTGTTATTTATTTTTATAGTTAGTATGTAAAGAATTTGAACTTTATTAATGAACTAGTATTTCGCTTGCGGGCGCGGGCTGCAAGCAGCCCGCGATTTCAGCCCAATCGGACAAACCGTTTCGGAGATACAAGCAAGTGGGGGTGAAAATTGGGGGGGAGGGGGGGTTTTTTTTATGGAATTTTACTCGCCATCCCATTCTCTATACGAATCGACCAACCGCGATCTCGAATCGTGGGTAATTTCGGAGATGCGTAAAAGAGGGGGTGAAAATTGGAGGGAGGGGGGGATTTTTTTATGAAATTTTACTCGCCATCACATTCTCTATACGAATCCACTTTAAAAAATCCCATTTCACGAGTCATTTCGGAGAACCAGTTGAAGGGGGGGTCAAAGGGGGGTCCAAAGGGGGGGGAGTAAAAAAAATGTATTCCATCGAGCACCCTCTATCCGAATCTACAAAAAAAACATGCCCTCGTCGGGTAGAATCGGGACACCGAACGTGGGGGGGGGCGAGGGGGGAGGAAAAGGGGGGTTTTCGGATTTTTCCCATACTCACTGGGACTCCTCGAACATTTCCCCCATACATCATCATCGTCCATCTCGTCTCCTTCTGGGAGAACAATGATGTCAATGAGTGAGTCAGTCAGTGGTAATCGAGCTTTATATAGTATAACTAGTATTTCCGCTTGCGGGCGCGAGCTGCACGCAGCTCGCGAGGGACGTAATCGCTGCTGTTGAAAAAAAAAAAAAAAAAACTGTCACTTTCGGCATTTGCATCGCGCCATCCTCTATGACATTTGTTCGAGCACTCCATACCTATCGCTTTTAGTTTTTGAGATATCGTCGGTCAAAGTTTGTATGGCGGCCATCTTGTTTTCCGCCATTTTGAATTTTTTTCACCGCACATCGGATTCGACCAGGGTGCATGTCCACATTCCGCAAGCAGGGTGGGTGTCGGTCTTTTAGTTTCGTCTGGCAGTAGGTGAGGTCCCTGATGAGGAGCAGTTTTCGAAGATTTCGGATTTTTCCCATACTCACTGTGACATCCTGAACACTTCCCCCATACATTATTTATACCCATCTCTGCTCCATCCGCCAGAACAATTCTGTCAGTCAGTGAGTCAGTGGGTTTGCAGCTATATATAGTATAACTAGTATTTTCGCTTGCGGGCGCGAGCTGCACGCAGCTCGCGAGGGACGTATTCGCTGCTGTTGAAAAAAAAAAAAAAAAAAACTATCACTTTTGGCATTTGCATCGCGCCGTCCTCTATGACATTTGTTCGAGCACTCCATGCCTATCGATTATAGTTATCGAGATATCGTCGGTCAAAGTTTGTATGGCGGCCATCTTGTTTTCCGCCATTTTGAATTTTTTTCACCGCACATCGAATTCGACCAAGGTGCATGTCCACATTCCGCAAGCAGGGTGGGTGTCGGTCTTTTAGTTTCGTCTGGCAGTAGGTGAGGTCCCTGATGAGGAGCAGTTTTCGAAGATTTCGGATTTTTCCCAAATTGGAATTGACTCCCTGAACACTTCCCCCATACATCATTTTGACCCATCTTTACTCCTTCTGCCCCCACTCACTGGGACTCCCCGAACACTTCCCTCATACATCATCATCACCGGTTTCGACTCTTTCTGGGAGAACAATGATGTCAATGAGTCAGTGGTAATCGAGCTTTATATAGTGTAACTAGTATTTTCGCTTGCGGGCGCGAGCTGCACGCAGCTCGCGAGGGACGTAATCGCTGCTGTTGAAAAAAAAAAAAAAAAAAAAAAAAAACTGACACTTTCGGCATTTGCATCGCGCCATCCTCTATGACATTTGTTCGAGCACACCTTACCTATCTGTTATAGTTTTCGAGATATCGACGGTCAAAGTTTGTATGGCGGCCATCTTGTTTTCCGCCATTTTGAATTTTTTTCACCGCACATCGGATTCGACCAGGGTGCATGTCCACATTCCGCAAGCAGGGTGGGTGTCGGTCTTCTAGTTTCGTCTGGCAGTAGGTGAGGTCCCTGATGAGGAGCAGTTTTCGAAGATTTCGGATTTTTCCCAAATTGGAATTGACTCCCTGAACACTTCCCCCATACATCATTTTGACCCATCTCTACTCCTTCTGGGAGAACAATGATGTCAGTCAGTGAGTGAGTGAGTGGGTTTGCAGCTATATATAGTATAACTAGTATTTTCGCTTGCGGGCGCGAGCTGCACGCAGCTCGCGAGGGACGTAATCGCTGCTGTTGAAAAAAAAAAAAAAAAAAAAAAAAAAACAACTGTCACCTTTGGCATTTGCATCGCGCCATCCTCTATGACATTTGTTCGAGCACCCCCTACTTGTCGCTTTTAGTTTTCGAGATATCGTCGGTCAAAGTTTGTATGGCGGCCATCTTGTTTTCCGCCATTTTGAATTTTTTTCACCGCACATCGGATTCGACCAGGGTGCATGTCCACATTCCACAAACAGGGTGGGTGTCGGTCTTCTAGTTTCGTCTGGCAGTAGGTGAGGTCCCTGATGAGGAGCAGTTTTCGAAGATTTTGGATTTTTCCCAAATTGGAATCGACTTCCTGAACACTTTCCCCATACATCATTTTGACCCATCTCTACTCCTTCTGGGAGAACAATGATGTCAGTGAGTGAGTCAGTGAGTGGGTTTGCAGCTATATATAGTATAACTAGTATTTTCGCTTGCGGGCGCGAGCTGCACGCAGCTCGCGAGGGACGTAATCGCTGCTGTTGAAAAAAAAAAAAAAAAAAAAAAACTTTCACTTTTGGCATTTGCATCGCGCCGTCCTTTATGACATTTGTTCGAGCACTCCATACCTATCGCTTATAGTTATCGAGATATCGTCGGTCAAAGTTTGTATGGCGGCCATCTTGTTTTCCGCCATTTTGAATTTTTTTCACCGCACATCGAATTCGACCAGGGTGCATGTCCACATTCCGCAAGCAGGGTGGGTGTCGGTCTTTTAGTTTCGTCTGGCAGTAGGTGAGGTCCCTGATGAGGAGCAGTTTTCGAAGATTTCGGATTTTTCCCAAATTGGAATTGACTCCCTGAACACTTCCGCCATACATCATTTTGACCCATCTCGTCTCCTTCTGGGAGAACAATGATGTCAGTGAGTGAGTCAGTGAGTGGGTTTGCAGCTATATATAGTATAACTAGTCTTTCGCTTGCGGGCGCGAGCTGCACGCAGCTCGCGAGGGACGTAATCGCTGCTGTTGAAAAAAAAAAAAAAAAAAAAAAACAACTGTCACCTTTGGCATTTGCATCGCGCCATCCTCTATGACATTTGTTCGAGCACTCCATACCTATCGATTATAGTTATCGAGATATCGTCGGTCAAAGTTTGTATGGCGGCCATCTTGTTTTCCGCCATTTTGAATTTTTTTCACCGCACATCGGATTCGACCAGGGTGCATGTCCACATTCCGCAAGCAGGGTGGGTGTCGGTCTTCTAGTTTCTTCTGGCAGTAGGTGAGGTCCCTGATGAGGAGCAGTTTTCGAAGATTTCGGATTTTTCCCAAATTGGAATTGACTCCCTGAACACTTCCGCCATACATCATTTTGACCCATCTCGTCTCCTTCTGGGAGAACAATGATGTCAGTGAGTGAGTCAGTGAGTGGGTTTGCAGCTATATATAGTATAACTAGTATTTTCGCTTGCGGGCGCGAGCTGCGCGCAGCTCGCGAGGGACGTAATCGCTGCTGTTGAAAAAAAAAAAAAAAAAAAAAACTGACACTTTCGGCATTTGCATCGCGCCATCCTCTATGACATTTGTTCGAGCACCTATTACTTGTCGCTTTTAGTTTTCGAGATATCGTCGGTCAAAGTTTGTATGGCGGCCATCTTGTTTTCCGCCATTTTGAATTTTTTTCACCGCACATCGAATTCGACCAGGGTGCATGTCCACATTCCGCAAGCAGGAGAGATCTTGGTCTTGTAGTTTCGTCTGGCAGTAGGTGAGGTCCCTGATGAGGAGCAGTTTTCGAAGATTTCGGATTTTTCCCAAATTGGAATTGACTCCCTGAACACTTCCCCCATACATCATTTTGACCCATCTCCACTCCTTCTGGGAGAACAATGATGTCAGTGAGTCAGTGAGTGAGTGGGTTTGCAGCTATACAACGTGTAACATAATGTCCCTATAAGCCCGAAACGGGGGTATTCTATACGTCATTGCGAACAACGTTTGTTCAACGACTTTTAAAATTTCAAAGGTTTTCATTCATGAAATGTCTCTTAAACTTTGCTCCAATACGTAACTTGACACAACATGAGGCATCCCTATTTACAGCTGTTTTTTGACCTTTAAGTGTGAACTCTAGATGAAACAGGTAACAGAACAGACACCATTAGTAAAATGCCTACCTACTTACCTAATAACGAGGTGGCTTAATAAGTAATTTCTATTTTTTTTTGAAGGCCTAGTTGGTACCTTGGTATTTATTGGTAATTAAAATGTAAGGTCACACACATCACGACTAAAATCCCTAGGCACCGTAAACATCCTTTCAGATCTCTTTGTTAAGTACCTAGTATAGGAGATAGGTACCTTACCTACTCAATTTTGTACCTACCTACTCGGGCCTTAAAGGTATCCTCAGTGGGTGCCAAGGAGTATGAGAGGATGTCTACCGTGCCTGAGGATAAAGCCGTGATACCTACTCAATTTTGTACCTACCTACTCGGGCCTTAAAAGCATCTTGAGTAGGTAACAAGAAGTATGAGAAGAGGTCTACCGTGCCTGAGGATAAGCCGTGACCCTATTCCACTTTAGTTTTTCCAACGATGTATTATTCCAATATTCGTTGGAGCATTTTTCAATGCAATTTTGTACCTACCTACTTGGGCACTAAAGTCAAAGGTTGTGACTTATCTGTCTTACTAATCTTCATTTTCATCGTGAACAGCCTATTTGTCATTGGTTGCATTGGAACAACAACAACAATAAGTGGGATGGCACCTCGCCCTAATTGGCTGTCGGTGCCTTTGCTAAATTCAAAATCCGCAACCGTCAACCGACACCGCACCGCAAGCGTTTGTTTAATAAAATCAAATTGGTTCCGTAGGCTTATTTGTTTTTTACTTTTCTTGATTGAACTACGTAATTGTTGGTAGGTTATTATGTAAGTAGGTAGGTACCTAGTAGCAAATGGGGATAGAGCACATGGTAGCATATTGCTATGAACCCCGCCTTCCCATCCTTAAGTCGTGAGTTCGAATCTATGGATTTTTCGATTCGAAATTTATGTGTGCAATATCAATGCTCTCAAACGGTGAAGGAAAACATCGTGAGGAAACCAGGCATGTCATAGACGTGTGTCAAAGTGTACGAAAGGAGCCTTCAAGGTGCACTCTAATCCTTCCACCACACTGGTTCAAAAGTGCTAGCGACACGGACACGACGACAGTAGTAGTAGTAGTAGTAGTAGTAGATGTATGATGAAGTTTTTTGCCTTTTTTTCCCAATCGGTATTTAGTGGGTTACCCCAGACAAGGAACCCTAAAAATTCGGCTTTCGGCAATAGGTACCTACTTTTGGTCGCAAAACAGATCGGTTTTTATCAGTCGCAATTAGCATTCGTTCCTTGCAACAACTGCAACAAGCAATCTCTCGGTTCGCGTAACTAATTAACGATACGATGTCGGCTTTGTACTCAAACGGTGAGTATTATGATATGGTGTTGTGTGTGTGTGTTGGAGCAGCACCAAATAATTAATAGCTTAGTAGCGGCGCGTCAGCTCTACAGAGAGCGTTATCCAGGGCGGCCATTGCCATCTTACGGGCTATTTTCTGGGATTGGTGAACCGTCTTCTCTCGGCGGGATCTTTCCACCGGCGCACCAGTGAGGGAAGACCGGGAATTCGGTGGTGTGTTGTACCTACTTCCCTTTGATGGATACCGAGTACCTACTGTGTGTGTCAACAGTGATAAAATTCAGTGATAGGTAGGTATGATGATAGGTACCTAACCTATCACCCTACCTAGTAGGTACCCCATTAGTACCTAGCTTACTAATAAAAAATGACAAAAATAATTTTGTGATTGTGAATGTGAATGTGTACCAGTAATACCAACCTAGGTACCTACATACCTACCTAATACCTACCATGTCAATTAGCCGTGTTCCGAGCCAACCAAGAAGAAGGGAGAAAAGGTATAACTTAACTTTTCCTGTACCTAGGTCCTTAGGTAACTACCTAGGTAGATGTAGGTAGGTAGTTGTTTTTTTATGTGTGAAAGATATCGTGATTTTAATCTTCGACTTTAATTTCTACGTAGAATTAAAAAAATTGCAAATTCTTACGAAAACTTTGGTGATTACACCTAGGTACTTTTTGAAACTTGCCGCGCGTTCAATTGTCTGCGTATGTGTGGGTCCGACGCGATAGGAGGGTGCGCGTGTGTTTGTTACCTACGCAAATGGTAAACAAACACATAGGGTTGTCACAAATTTCTCATGAAATAATTTGTTTTTAATTGTATAGGAATTTCAAATATGATGTATTGAACTTTTGCACACGTCAATGTATTCAAGTGCTCGGTCTGAATACACCCCTTTCGGGCTTATAGGGACATTATGTTACACGTTGTATATAATATAACTAGTACTTTCGCTTGCGGGCGCGAGCTGCACGCAGCTCGCGAGGGACGTAATCGCTGCTGTTGAAAAAAAAAAAAAAAAAAAAAACAACTGTCACCTTTGGCATTTGCATCGCGCCATCCTCTATGACATTTGTTCGAGCACACCTTACCTATCTATTATAGTTATCGAGATATCGTCGGTCAAAGTTTGTATGGCGGCCATCTTGTTTTCCGCCATTTTGAATTTTTTTCACCGCACATCGAATTCGACCAGGGTGCATGTCCACATTCCGCAAGCAGGGCGGGTGTCGGTCTTCTAGTTTCGTCTGGCAGTAGGTGAGGTCCCTGATGAGGAGCAGTTTTCGAAGATTTCGGATTTTTCCCATACTCGAATCGACTCCCTGAACACTTTCCCCATACATCATTTTGACCCATCTCTACTCCTTCTGGGAGAACAATGATGTCAGTGAGTGAGTCAGTGAGTGGGTTTGCAGCTATATATAGTATAACTAGTATTTTCGCTTGCGGGCGCGAGCTGCGCGCAGCTCGCGAGGGACGTAATCGCTGCTGTTGAAAAAAAAAAAAAAAAAAAAAACTGACACTTTCGACATTTGCATCGCGCCATCCTCTATGACATTTGTTCGAGCACCCATTACTTGTCGCTTTTAGTTTTCGAGATATCGTCGGTCAAAGTTTGTATGGCGGCCATCTTGTTTTCCGCCATTTTGAATTTTTTTCACCGCACATCGGATTCGACCAGGGTGCATGTCCACATTCCGCAAGCAGGAGAGATCTTGGTCTTGTAGTTTCGTCTGGCAGTAGGTGAGGTCCCTGATGAGGAGCAGTTTTCGAAGATTTCGGATTTTTCCCAAATTGGAATTGACTCCCTGAACACTTCCCCCGTACATCATTTTGACCCATCTCTACTCCTTCTGGGAGAACAATGATGTCAGTGAGTGAGTCAGTGAGTGGGTTTGCAGCTTTATATAGTATAACTAGTATTTTCGCTTGCGGGCGCGAGCTGCACGCAGCTCGCGAGGGACGTAATCGCTGCTGATGAAAAAAAAAAAAAAAACAACAACAACTGTCACCTTCGGCATTTGCATCGCGCCATCCTCTATGACATTTGTTCGAGCACTCCATGCCTATCGCTTATAGTTTTCGAGATATCGTCGGTCAAAGTTTGTATGGCGGCCATCTTGTTTTCCGCCATTTTGAATTTTTTTCACCGCACATCGAATTCGACCAGGGTGCATGTCCACATTCCGCAAGCAGGGTGGGTGTCGGTCTTTTAGTTTCGTCTGGCAGTAGGTGAGGTCCCTGATGAGGAGCAGTTTTCGAGGATTTCGGATTTTTCCCAAATTGGAATTGACTCCCTGAACACTTCCCCCGTACATCATTTTGGCCCATCTCTACTCCTTCTGGGAGAACAATGATGTCAGTGAGTGAGTGAGTCAGTGGGTTTGCAGCTATATATAATATAACTAGTATTTTCGCTTGCGGGCGCGAGCTGCACGCAGCTCGCGAGGGACGTAATCGCTGCTGTTGAAAAAAAAAAAAAAAAAAAAAAAAAACTGTCACTTTCGGCATTTGCATCGCGCCATCCTCTACAACATTTGTTCGAGCACTCTATACCTATCGTTTATAGTTTTCGAGATATCGTCGGTCAAAGTTTGTATGGCGGCCATCTTGTTTTCCGCCATTTTGAATTTTTTTCACCGCACATCGGATTCGACCAGGGTGCACGTCCACATTCCGCAAGCAGGGTGGGTGTCGGTCTTTTAGTTTCGTCTGGCAGTAGGTGAGGTCCCTGATGAGGAGCAGTTTTCGAAGATTTCGGATTTTTCCCAAATTGGAATTGACTCCCTGAACACTTCCCCCGTACATCATTTTGACCCATCTCTACTCCTTCTGGGAGAACAATGATGTCAGTGAGTGAGTCAGTGAGTGGGTTTGCAGCTATATATAGTATAACTAGTACTTTCGCTTGCGGGCGCGAGCTGCACGCAGCTCGCGAGGGACGTAATCGCTGCTGTTGAAAAAAAAAAAAAAAAAAAAAAAACTGTCACCTTCGGCATTTGCATCGCGCCATCCTCTATGACATTTGTACGAGCACCCATTACATGTCGCTTTTAGTTTTCGAGATATCGTCGGTCAAAGTTTGTATGGCGGCCATCTTGTTTTCCGCCATTTTGAATTTTTTTCACCGCACATCGAATTCGACCAGGGTGCATGTCCACATTCCGCAAGCAGGAGAGATCTTGGTCTTGTCGTTTCGTCTGGCAGTAGGTGAGGTCCCTGATGAGGAGCAGTTTTCGAAGATTTCGGATTTTTCCCAAATTGGAATTGACTCCCTGAACACTTCCCCCGTACATCATTTTAACCCATCTCTACTCCTTCTGGGAGAACAATGATGTCAGTCAGTGAGTGGGTTTGCAGCTTTATATAGTAGAACTAGTATTTTCGCTTGCGGGCGCGAGCTGCACGCAGCTCGCGAGGGACGTAATCGCTGCTGTTGAAAAAAAAAAAAAAAAAAAAACAACTGTCACCTTTGGCATTTGCATCGCGCCATCCTCTATGACATTTGTTCGAGCACCCCCTACTTGTCGCTTTTAGTTTTCGAGATATCGTCGGTCAAAGTTTGTATGGCGGCCATCTTGTTTTCCGCCATTTTGAATTTTTTTCACCGCACATCGAATTCGACCAGGGTGCATGTCCACATTCCGCAAGCAGGGTGGGTGTCGGTCTTCTAGTTTCGTCTGGCAGTAGGTGAGGTCCCTGATGAGGAGCAGTTTTCGAAGATTTCGGATTTTTCCCAAATTGGAATTGACTCCCTGAACACTTCCCCCGTACATCATTTTGGCCCATCTCTACTCCTTCTGGGAGAACAATGATGTCAGTCAGTGAGTGGGTTTGCAGCTATATATAGTATAACTAGTATTTTCGCTTGCGGGCGCGAGCTGCCCGCAGCTCGCGAGGGACGTAATCGCTGCTGGTGAAAAAAAAAAAAAAAAAAAAAAAAACTGTCACCTTTGGCATTTGCATCGCGCCATCCTCTATAACATTTGTTTGAGCACACCTTACCTATCGCTTATAGTTTTCGAGATATCGTCGGTCAAAGTTTGTATGGCGGCCATCTTGTTTTCCGCCATTTTGAATTTTTTTCACCGCACATCGGATTCGACCAGGGTGCATGTCCATATTCCGCAAGCAGGGCGGGTGTCGGTCTTTTAGTTTCGTCTGGCAGTAGGTGAGGTCCCTGATGAGGAGCAGTTTTCGAAGATTTCGGATTTTTCCCAAATTGGAATTGACTCCCTGAACACTTTCCCCATACATCATTTTAACCCATCTCGACTCCTTCTGGGAGAACAATGATGTCAGTCAGTGAGTGGGTTTGCAGCTTTATATAATATAACTAGTATTTTCGCTTGCGGGCGCGAGCTGCACGCAGCTCGCGAGGGACGTAATCGCTGCTGTTGAAAAAAAAAAAAAAAAAAAAAACTGTCACCTTTGGCATCTGCATCGCGCCATCCTCTATGACATTTGTTCGAGCACTCCATGCCTATCGCTTATAGTTTTCGAGATATCGTCGGTCAAAGTTTGTATGGCGGCCATCTTGTTTTCCGCCATTTTGAATTTTTTTCACCGCACATCGGATTCGACCAGGGTGCACGTCCACATTCCGCAAGCAGGGTGGATGTCGGTCTTTTAGTTTCGTCTGGCAGTAGGTGAGGTCCCTGATGAGGAGCAGTTTTCGAAGATTTCGGATTTTTCCCAAATTGGAATTGACTCCCTGAACACTTCCCCCATACATCATTTTGACCCATCTCGACTCCTTCTGGGAGAACAATGATGTCAGTCAGTGAGTGGGTTTGCAGCTTTATATAGTATAACTAGTATTTTCGCTTGCGGGCGCGAGCTGCACGCAGCTCGCGAGGGACGTAATCGCTGCTGTTGAAAAAAAAAAAAAAAAAAAAAAAAAAACTGTCACTTTCGGCATTTGCATCGCGCCATCCTCTATGACATTTGTTCGAGCACCCCTTACTTGTCGCTTTTAGTTTTCGAGATATCGTCGGTCAAAGTTTGTATGGCGGCCATCTTGTTTTCCGCCATTTTGAATTTTTTTCACCGCACATCGGATTCGACCAGGGTGCATGTCCACATTCCGCAAGCAGGGTGGGTGTCGGTCTTTTAGTTTCGTCTGGCAGTAGGTGAGATCCCTGATGAGGAGCAGTTTTCGAAGATTTCGGATTTTTCCCAAATTGGAATTGACTCCCTGAACACTTCCCCCATACATCATTTTGACCCATCTCTACTCCTTCTGGGAGAACAATGATGTCAGTCAGTGAGTGAGTGAGTGGGTTTGCAGCTATATATAGTATAACTAGTATTTTCGCTTGCGGGCGCGAGCTGCACGCAGCTCGCGAGGGACGTAATCGCTGCTGTTGAAAAAAAAAAAAAAAAAAAAACTGTCACCTTTGGCATTTGCGTCGCGCCATCCTCTATAACATTTGTTCGAGCACACCTTACCTATCGCTTATAGTTTTCGAAAAATCGTCGGTCAAAGTTTGTATGGCGGCCATCTTGTTTTCCGCCATTTTGAATTTTTTTCACCGCACATCGGATTCGACCAGGGTGCATGTCCACATTCCGCAAGCAGGAGAGATCTTGGTCTTGTCGTTTCGTCTGGCAGTAGGTGAGGTCCCTGATGAGGAGCAGTTTTCGAAGATTTCGGATTTTTCCCAAATTGGAATTGACTCCCTGAACACTTCCCCCGTACATCATTTTGACCCATCTCTACTCCTTCTGGGAGAACAATGATGTCAGTGAGTGAGTCAGTGAGTGGGTTTGCAGCTATATATAGTATAACTAGTCTTTCGCTTGCGGGCGCGAGCTGCACGCAGCTCGCGAGGGACGTAATCGCTGCTGTTGAAAAAAAAAAAAAAAAAAAAACAACTGTCACCTTTGGCATTTGCATTGCGCCATCCTCTACGACATTTGTTCGAGCACACCTTACCTATCTATTATAGTTATCGAGATATCGTCGGTCAAAGTTTGTATGGCGGCCATCTTGTTTTCCGCCATTTTGAATTTTTTTCACCGCACATCGGATTCGACCAGGGTGCATGTCCACATTCCGCAAGCAGGGTGGGTGTCGGTCTTTTAGTTTCGTCTGGCAGTAGGTGAGGTCCCTGATGAGGAGCAGTTTTCGAAGATTTCGGATTTTTCCCCTACTCGAATTGACTCCCTGAACACTTCCCCCATACATCATTTTGACCCATCTCTACTCCTTCTGGGAGAATAATGCTGTCAGTGAGTGAGTCAGTGAGTGGGTTTGCAGCTATATATAGTATAACTAGTATTTTCGCTTGCGGGCGCGGGCTGCAAACAGCCCGCGAGTTGGAACCAAAATTTCAGCCCAATCGGACGAACCGTTTCGGAGATACAAGCAAGAGGGGGTGAAAATTGGGGGGGAGGGGGCAAAATTTTTATGGTGTTTTACTCGCCATCCCATTCTCTATACGAATCGAGCAAACGCGATCTCGAATCGAGGGTAATTTCGGAGATACAAGCAAGGGGGGGTGAAAATTGGGGGGGAGGGGGGTCAAATTTTTATTTAACTTTACTCGACATCTTATTCTCTATACGAATCCACTTTAAAAAATCCCGTTTCACGAGTCATTTCGGAGAACCGATAGAAGGGGGGGTCAAAGGGGGGTCGAAAGGGGGGGATCCAAAAAGAGTTGTATTCATTCGAGCACCCTCTATCCGAATCTATAAAAAAAACATGCCCTCGTCGGGAAGAATCGGGACACCGAACGTGGGGGGGGCGAGGGGGGAGGAAAAGGGGGGTTTTCGGATTTTTCCCATACTCACAGGAACACATCGAACATTTCCCCCATACATCATCATCGTCCATCTCGTCTCCTTCTGGGAGAACAATGATGTCAATGAGTGAGTGAGTGAGTGGTAATCGAGCTTTATATAGTATAACTAGTATTTCCGCTTGCGGGCGCGAGCTGCACGCAGCTCGCGAGGGACGTAATCGCTGCTGTTGAAAAAAAAAAAAAAAAAAAAAAACTGTCACTTTCGGCATTTGCATCGCGCCATCCTCTATGACATTTGTTCGAGCACTCCATACCTATCGATTATAGTTATCGAGATATCGTCGATCAAAGTTTGTATGGCGGCCATCTTGTTTTCCGCCATTTTGAATTTTTTTCACCGCACATCGAATTCGACCAGGGTGCATGTCCACATTCCGCAAGCAGGGTGGGTGTCGGTCTTCTAGTTTCGCCTGGCAGTAGGTGAGGTCCCTGATGAGGAGCAGTTTTCGAAGATTTCGGATTTTTCCCAAATTGGAATTGACTCCCTGAACACTTCCCCCATACATCATTTTGACCCATTTCTACTCCTTCTGGGAGAACAATGATGTCAGTGAGTGAGTCAGTGAGTGGGTTTGCAGCTATATATAGTATAACTAGTATTTTCGCTTGCGGGCGCGGGCTGCAAGCAGCCCGCGAGTGACGGAAATGCTGCTGGAGGAAAAAGAAAAAAAAAAAAAATTAAAAAAAAAAAAAAAACATTCGGCATCAGCGACCCTTAAAACCCTCGGAACCAAAATTTCAGCCCAATCGGACAAACCGTTTCGGAGATACAAGCAAGGGGGGGAGAAAATTGGGAGGGAGGGGGGTCAAATTTTTATTTAACTTTACTCGACATCCTATTCTCTATACGAATCCACTTTAAAAAATCCCATTTCACGAGTCATTTCGGAGAACCGATAGAAGGGGGGGTCAAAAGGGGGTCCAAAGGGGGGGGGAGAAAAAAAGTTGTATTCCTTCGAGCACCCTCCATCCGAATCTATAAAAAAAACATGCCCTCGTCGGGAAGAATCGGGACACCGAACGTGGGGGGGGCGAGGGGGGAGGAAAATGGGGGTTTTCGGATTTTTCCCCCACTCACCGGGACTCCCCGAACATTTCCCCCATACATCATCATCGTCCATCTCGACTCCTTCCGGGAGAACAATGATGTCAATGAGTGAGTGAGTCAGTCAGTGGTAATCGAGCTTTATATAGTATAATAACTAGTATTTTCGCTTGCGGGCGCGGGCTGCAAGCAGCCCGCGAGGATGTTGTTTCTTGGAGGCCAATCGGACGAACCGTTTCGGAGATACAAGCAAGAGGGGGTGAAAATTGGGGGGGAGGGGGCGAAATTTTTATGGTGTTTTACTCGTTATCCTATTCTCTATACGAATCGACCAACCGCGATCTCGAATCGTGGGCAATTTCGGAGATGCGTAAAAGAGGGGGTGAAAATTGGGAGGGAGGGGGGTCAAATTTTTATTTAACTTTACTCGCCATCCTATTCCCTATACGAATCCACTTGAAAAAATCCTATGTCTCGAGTCGTTTCGGAGAACCAATAGAGGGGGGGGTCAAAGGGGGGGCGAAAGGGGGGGTTGAATAAAAAGTTGTATTCATTCGAGCACCCTCCATCCGAATCTATAAAAAAAACATGCCCTCGTCGGGAAGAATCCGGGGACCGAACGTGGGGGGGGCGAGGGGGGAGGAAAAGGGGGGTTTTCGGATTTTTCCCCCACTCACCGGGACTCCCCGAACATTTCCCCCATACATCATCATCGTCCATCTCGACTCCTTCTGGGAGAACAATGATGTCAATGAGTGAGTGAGTCAGTCAGTGGTAATCGAGCTTTATATAGTATAATAACTAGTATTTTCGCTTGCGGGCGCGGGCTGCAAGCAGCCCGCGAGGATGTCGTTTCTTAGAGGCTGAACCAAAATTTCAGCCCAATCGGACGAACCGTTTCGGAGATACAAGCAAGAGGGGGTGAAAATTGGGAGGGAGGGGGGTCAAATTTTTATTTAACTTTACTCGCCAGCCTATTCCCTATACGAATCCACTTGAAAAAATCCCATTTCACGAGTCGTTTCGGAGAACCAGTTGAAGGGGGGGTCAAAGGGGGGTCCAAAGGGGGGGGGAGTAAAAAGTTGTATTCATTCGAGCACCCTCTATCCGAATCTACAAAAAAAACATGCCCTCGTCGGGAAGAATCGGGACACCGAACGTGGGGGGGGCGAGGGGGGAGGAAAATGGGGGTTTTCGGATTTTTCCCATACTCACAGGAACTCATCGAACATACCCCCCATACATCATCATCGTCCATCTCGTCTCCTTCTGGGAGAACAATGATGTCAATGAGTGAGTGAGTCAGTCAGTGGTAATCGAGCTGTATATAGTATAATAACTAGTATTTTCGCTTGCGGGCGCGGGCTGCAAGCAGCCCGCGAGTGGCATCAGCGACCCTCAAAACCCTTGGAACCAAAATTTCAGCCGTTTCGGAGATACAAGCAAGAGGGGGTGAAAATTGGGCGGGAGGGGGGGATTTTTTTATGAAATTTTACTCGCCATCCCATTCTCTATACGAATCGACCAACCGCGATCTCGAATCGTGGGTAATTTCGGAGATGCGTAAAAGAGGGGGTGAAAATTGGGGGGGAGGGGGGTCAAATTTTTATTTAACTTTACTCGCCATCCTATTATCTATACGAATCCACTTAAAAAAATCCCATTTCACGAGTCATTTCAGAGAACCAGTTGAAGGGGGGGTCAAAGGGGGGGCAAAAGGGGGGGTTGAATAAATAGTTGTATTCATTCGAGCACCCTCTATCCGAATCTATATAAAAAACATGCCCTCGTCGGGAAGAATCGGGACACCGAACGTGGGGGGGGCGAGGGGGGAGGAAAATGGGGGTTTTCGGATTTTTCCCCCACTCACCGGGACTCCCCGAACATACCCCCCCATACATCATCATCACCGGTTTCGACTCTTTCTGGGAGAACAATGATGTCAATGAGTCAGTGAGTGAGTGGTAATCGAGCTTTATATAGTACTAGCGGTCGCCCGCGGCTCCGCCCGCGTGGATGTCGGTTACCGCTGCAAAAAGCCTACCCAGGAAAGACACGGTCAGTCGCGAGGTCGGCTCCCTACGCAGCGGTCGTGCAGCAGAAATCGTAATATTTTAATTTCGCCATAACTTCAAAACCAAACGTCCAATTTTAATCATTCAAATACCAAATATTATCTCCATAAACTGTTCTTAGTGATGAAATCATTTATTTTGATAAGGATTAATAGCATGAGTAAAATAAACGCGTTTAAATGTAGTCCAAAAAAAATTCAAGATTTTTAAATAAAAAAATGGTTGCTTTGCCTCACTCGACATAGATGGGTATAGTGTGTCGCGGACTTTTTTGTAGATATTTATAAGATCTACAATTAATTAGAACATTTTATGGTTCTATCTTTTATAGTTTAGGCAGCGTACGCAAAATAATTAACTTTTCTGGTTGATTTTTTACACCTTGTGTCCGAAAAACCCAAATATCTTACGGAACCCTATTTTTTTCCAAAATAAAATATAGCCTATGTTACTCGTGGATAATGTAGCTTTCGAATGGTGAAAGAATTTTTAAAATCGGTCCAGTAGTTTTTGAGCCTATTCAGTACAAACAAACAAACAAACAAACAAAGTTTTCCTCTTTATAATATTAGTGTAGATAATAACTAGTATTTTCGCTTGCGGGCGCGAGCTGCGCGCAGCTCGCGAGGGACGTAATCGCTGCTGTTGAAAAAAAAAAAAAAAAAAAAAACTGACACTTTCGGCATTTGCATCGCGCCATCCTCTATGACATTTGTTCGAGCACCTATTACTTGTCGCTTTTAGTTTTCGAGATATCGTCGGTCAAAGTTTGTATGGCGGCCATCTTGTTTTCCGCCATTTTGAATTTTTTTCACCGCACATCGAATTCGACCAGGGTGCATGTCCACATTCCGCAAGCAGGAGAGATCTTGGTCTTGTAGTTTCGTCTGGCAGTAGGTGAGGTCCCTGATGAGGAGCAGTTTTCGAAGATTTCGGATTTTTCCCAAATTGGAATTGACTCCCTGAACACTTCCCCCATACATCATTTTGACCCATCTCCACTCCTTCTGGGAGAACAATGATGTCAGTGAGTCAGTGAGTGAGTGGGTTTGCAGCTATATATAATATAACTAGTACTTTCGCTTGCGGGCGCGAGCTGCACGCAGCTCGCGAGGGACGTAATCGCTGCTGTTGAAAAAAAAAAAAAAAAAAAAAACAACTGTCACCTTCGGCATTTGCATCGCGCCATCCTCTATGACATTTGTTCGAGCACCCCTTACTTTTTGCTTTTAGTTTTCGAGATATCGTCGGTCAAAGTTTGTATGGCGGCCATCTTGTTTTCCGCCATTTTGAATTTTTTTCACCGCACATCGGATTCGACCAGGGTGCATGTCCACATTCCGCAAGCAGGAGAGATCTTGGTCTTGTCGTTTCGTCTGGCAGTAGGTGAGGTCCCTGATGAGGAGCAGTTTTCGAAGATTTCGGATTTTTCCCAAATTGGAATTGACTCCCTGAACACTTCCCCCATACATCATTTTGACCCATCTCTACTCCTTCTGGGAGAACAATGATGTCAGTCAGTGAGTGGGTTTGCAGCTATATATAGTATAATAACTAGTATTTTCGCTTGCGGGCGCGGGCTGCAAGCAGCCCGCGAATGGCATCAGCGACCCTCAAAACCCTCGGAACCAAAACGTTTCGGAGATACAAGCAAGAGGGGGTGAAAATTCGGGGGGAGGGGGGGAATTTTTTATGGAATTTTACTCGCCATCCCATTCTCTATACGAATCGACCAACCGCGATCTCGAATCGTTGGTAATTTCGGAGATGCGTAAAAAAGGGGGTGAAAATTGGGGGGGAGGGGGAGATTTTTTTATGAAATTTTACTCGCCATCCTATTTCCTATACGAATCCACTTTAAAAAATCCCATATCACGAATCATTTCGGAGAACCGATAGAAGGGGGGGTCAAAGGGGGGGCGAAAGGGGGGTTGAATAAAAAGTTGTATTCATTCGAGCACCCTCTATCCGAATCTGTAAAAAAAACATGCCCTCGTCGGGAAGAATCGGGACACCGAATGTGGGGGGGGCGAGGGGGGAGGAAAATGGGGGTTTTCGGATTTTTCCCCCACTCACTGGGACTCCCCGAACATTTCCCCCATACATCATCATCACCGGTTTCGACTCTTTCTGGGAGAACAATGATGTCAATGAGTCAGTCAGTGAGTGGTAATCGAGCTTTATATAGTATAACTAGTACTTTCGCTTGCGGGCGCGAGCTGCACGCAGCTCGCGAGGGACGTAATCGCTGCTGTTGAGAAAAAAAAAAAAAAAAAAAAAAAAACTGTCACTTTCGGCATTTGCATCGCGCCATCCTCTACGACATTTGTTCGAGCACTCCATACCTATCGCTTTTAGTTTTCGAGATATCATCGGTCAAAGTTTGTATGGCGGCCATCTTGTTTTCCGCCATTTTGAATTTTTTTCACCGCACATCGAATTCGACCAGGGTGCATGTCCACATTCCGCAAGCAGGGTGGGTGTCGGTCTTTTAGTTTCGCCTGGCAGTAGGTGAGGTCCCTGATGAGGAGCAGTTTTCGAAGATTTCGGATTTTTCCCCTACTCGAATCGACTTCCTGAACACTTCCCCCATACATCATTTTGACCCATCTCTACTCCTTCTGGGAGAACAATGATGTCAGTGAGTGAGTCAGTGAGTGGGTTTGCAGCTATATATAATATAACTAGTATTTTCGCTTGCGGGCGCGAGCTGCACGCAGCTCGCGAGGGACGTAATCGCTGCTGTAGAAAAAAAAAAAAAAAAAAAAACAACTGTCACCTTTGGCATTTGCATCGCGCCGTCCTCTATGACATTTGTTCGAGCACACCTTACCTATCTATTATAGTTATCGAGATATCGTCGGTCAAAGTTTGTATGGCGGCCATCTTGTTTTCCGCCATTTTGAATTTTTTTCACCGCACATCGGATTCGACCAGGGTGCACGTCCACATTCCGCAAGCAGGAGAGATCTTGGTCTTGTCGTTTCGTCTGGCAGTAGGTGAGGTCCCTGATGAGGAGCAGTTTTCGAAGATTTCGGATTTTTCCCAAATTGGAATTGACTCCCTGAACACTTCCCCCATACATCATTTTGACCCATCTCTACTCCTTCTGGGAGAACAATGATGTCAGTCAGTGAGTGGGTTTGCAGCTTTATATAGTATAATAATAATATTTGAATAAAACAAAACGTAATAAACATAAAACTATACCATCCGCTACCATGAATTAAAAATGGCATCAAATCAATTTCGCATAATAAATCTGATAACTCAACTCTGGCGCATCCCTAGCTCGTCACCGATAAGCAGTGCTCTGGACGCCATGGTAAAGTATAGACGACACACTAATGACGTCATAGGCGAATAGCCTAAAAAATAGTGCAGTGCGATTGTTAAGATGTTTTACATAATTTCGATGTTTCACATCTGCCAGGCGTCCCGTGACGGCTCACAACTTTTTAGTTTACCTGACCAAGATTTATTATTCTAAGACTGATTGTGATTACTTAGTGCGAAATGTACAATAATTGTTGATTTTATTATACAACTAGCTGTTGCCCGCGACTTCGCACGCTTTAGATTACTTTTATACTTTGGTACTCCATTTCACCTTTTTCAAAGGCCGTTTTGAAAAAATCCTGAAACATGTAGGTACTTATCCATTTAGACGTACCTAAGCCCTCCCGCACCTCGGTAACACCCACTCCTGCTACAGAGTCAACTTTGTTAGTTAACAGTTTGTCCACATACCTGCTACAGAGACAACTTTTCTTTTGTCATGTCCACATTCCGCAAGCAGGAGAGATCTTGGTCTTGTCGTTTCGTCTGGCAGTAGGTGAGGTCCCTGATGAGGAGCAGTTTTCGAAGATTTCGGATTTTTCCCATACTCGAATTGAGACCCTGAACACTTCCCCCATACATCATTTTGGCCCATCTCTACTCCTTCTGGGAGAACAATGATGTCAGTGAGTGAGTGGGTTTGCAGCTTTATATAGTATAACTAGTATATTTTCGCTTGCGGGCGCGAGCTGCACGCAGCTCGCGAGGGACGTAATCGCTGCTGTTGATAAAAAAAAAAAAAAAAAAAAAAAAAAAAAAAAAAAAAAAAACTGTCACCTTTGGCATTTGCATCGCACCATCCTCTATAACATTTGTTCGAGCACCCCTTACTTATCGCTTATAGTTTTCGAGATATCGTCGGTCAAAGTTTGTATGGCGGCCATCTTGTTTTCCGCCATTTTGAATTTTTTTCACCGCACATCGGATTCGACCAGGGTGCATGTCCACATTCCGCAAGCAGGGTGGGTGTCGGTCTTTTAGTTTCGTCTGGCAGTAGGTGAGGTCCCTGATGAGGAGCAGTTTTCGAAGATTTCGGATTTTTCCCAAATTGGAATTGACTCCCTGAACACTTCCCCCGTACATCATTTTGACCCATCTCTACTCCTTCTGGGAGAACAATGATGTCAGTGAGTCAGTGAGTGAGTGGGTTTGCAGCTATATATAATATAACTAGTATTTTCGCTTGCGGGCGCGAGCTGCACGCAGCTCGCGAGGGACGTAATCGCTGCTGTTGAAAAAAAAAAAAAAAAAAAAAAACTGTCACTTTCGGCATTTGCATCGCGCCATCCTCTACAACATTTGTTCGAGCACTCTATACCTATCGTTTATAGTTTTCGAGATATCGTCGGTCAAAGTTTGTATGGCGGCCATCTTGTTTTCCGCCATTTTGAATTTTTTTCACCGCACATCGGATTCGACCAGGGTGCATGTCCACATTCCGCAAGCAGGGTGGGTGTCGGTCTTTTAGTTTCGTCTGGCAGTAGGTGAGGTCCCTGATGAGGAGCAGTTTTCGAAGATTTCGGATTTTTCCCAAATTGGAATTGACTCCCTGAACACTTCCCCCGTACATCATTTTGACCCATCTCTACTCCTTCTGGGAGAACAATGATGTCAGTGAGTGAGTCAGTGAGTGGGTTTGCAGCTATATATAGTATAACTAGTATTTTCGCTTGCGGGCGCGAGCTGCACGCAGCTCGCGAGGGACGTAATCGCTGCTGTTGAAAAAAAAAAAAAAAAAAAAAAACAAACAAACACTTTCGGCATTTGCATCGCACCATCCTCTATAACATTTGTTCGAGCACCCCTTACTTGTCGCTTTTAGTTTTCGAGATATCGTCGGTCAAAGTTTGTATGGCGGCCATCTTGTTTTCCGCCATTTTGAATTTTTTTCACCGCACATCGAATTCGACCAGGGTGCATGTCCACATTCCGCAAGCAGGACAGATCTTGGTCTTGTAGTTTCGTCTGGCAGTAGGTGAGGTCCCTGATGAGGAGCAGTTTTGGAAGATTTCGGATTTTTCCCATACTCACTGTGACATCCTGAACACTTGCCCCATACATTATTTATACCCATCTCTGCTCCATCCGCCAGAACAATTCTGTCAGTGAGTGGGTTTGCAGCTATATATAGTATAATAATAATATTTGAATAAAACAAAACGTAATAAACATAAAACTATACCATCCGCTACCATGAATTAAAAATGGCATCAAATCAATTTCGCATAATAAATCTGATAACTCAACTCTGGCGCATCCCTAGCTCGTCACCGATAAGCAGTGCTCTGGACGCCATGGTAAAGTATAGACGACACACTAATGACGTCATAGGCGAATAGCCTAAAAAATAGTGCAGTGCGATTGTTAAGATGTTTTACATAATTTCGATGTTTCACATCTGCCAGGCGTCCCGTGACGGCTCACAACTTTTTAGTTTACCTGACCAAGATTTATTATTCTAAGACTGATTGTGATTACTTAGTGCGAAATGTACAATAATTGTTGATTTTATTATACAACTAGCTGTTGCCCGCGACTTCGCACGCTTTAGATTACTTTTATACTTTGGTACTCCATTTCACCTTTTTCAAAGGCCGTTTTGAAAAAATCCTGAAACATGTAGGTACTTATCCATTTAGACGTACCTAAGCCCTCCCGCACCTCGGTAACACCCACTCCTGCTACAGAGTCAACCTAACTAATCCTTAATTTTTTTGAAAATAAATTATGGACTATGTTATCTATACTAATATTATAAATACGAGAGATTTTTTGTTTGTAACGAATAGGCTCCGAAACTACTGGACCGATTTCAAAAATTCTTTCACCAATAGAAAGCTACATTATCAGGGTCCAGTATAGGTTATAATAAATTTTCAAAAAAATTAGGGATCCGTAAGAAAATTGCAATATTGTAACCCAAGGTAGAAAACCTAAAACAGTTTTTGACGTGCGGCTCCGAAACTACTGGACCGATTTCAAAAATTCTTTCACCAATAGAAAGCTACATTATCAGGGTCCAGTATAGGCTATATTATATTTTCAAAATATTAGGGATCCGTAAGAAAATTGCAATATTGTAACCCAAGGTAGAAAACCTAAAACAGTTTTTGACGTGCGGCTCCGAAACTACTGGACCGATTTCAAAAATTCTTTCACCAATAGAAAGCTACATTATCAGGGTCCAGTATAGGCTATATTATATTTTCAAAATATTAGGGATCCGTAAGAAAATTGCAATATTATGTAGCCTGTAACTTATTTGAAACCTACAATTGAGATATGACAGCGCTTCCGGTGTGACGTAGTCGGTGCGAAGTAGACTCTCCTTGCCATTTATTTGACTCATTTGACTATCCATTTCCTTTTGGCGCCACGTGCAGTGGAAGGAAGAGCGAGCTCGACCGACCGAGCTTCAGTTGGCGTTTGTTTTTCGTTGCGACTGGTTGGGTGCAATAACGACAAAGTCGTTCGTGTTAATTAATTTTATTTTTTCTTGAAAATTATTTTATATCTTTTATTTTTGTTCGTTTACTGTGTTACTTTTTCTTATTCTTACAGTCAAAATAATAGGCAACTCAAAACAAAATGAGTGCTGATAATGCACAGGATAAAGACTCTCCTATAATGGAATCGGGGAAAGAAAGGAGGATCAATTATAAACGCCCCCGGCGTTTGTACAGCAGTAGCGATGACGATGGTGATGATGAGGATACAGCTCCACCATCGAGAAAGCGAGCAGCAGGAGATTTATCGGATTCAAGGTTTGACTACCTACAAAAGCAGGTCAGTGAGTTGAAATACCTATTGACAAGAAATTATAATGTCAATGCTGATTCTAAGCCGCTTGAGTTCAATGACGAGCCCTCTGCTCAAGCTCGATTAGAGGATAACTCATCGGTTTATTCCATGCTTTTAAAACCCGCGGAGAAAGATTTCGAATGGGATGAAGATACAATTGCATCGGAATCTGTTAAACGAACTTCAGATTCTAAGCTGAATTACCTACGCAGAATTCAGCACTTTGATAGCCCAGAATGGAATAATGTGCGGTATACTGAGACTCAAAAGAAATACATATCTACCCCCGCTTTTACAAATCTGAGTATGAACGATGAGCTGCTAGCTTTTGAATCCAAATTTAGCCATCTAAGATCATTAGATCAGACCTTTGGAGCTTTGACCAATATGGTTATTACGCAGAAGGAAGCTTTACAGTCGACACTGAAAGGTTTATTAGAATGGAGCTCCGATAGCCAAACAACCTTGACGCATGCTTCTCTTTCAGCAAAAGTGCATGAACTTTTTTCTAATTCTTGTCCTTACACGAGTGTGTCCAAAGACATCTTGCAGGTTGTTTGTGGCCGTCGAGCAAACATAGTTGAGCATCGAAGGGATAGTGCGCTATCTGCTGTTAAAGACAAGTATAACAAGACCATTTTGCGCAGAATCCCTCCAAGCTGTGAGTATTTGTTCCAACCTAAGGAACTCAGCGATGTTGTGACTAAACTTGGAGGTGGATCTCAAGTTTTTCGTAAGCCGTACCTACCTGCCGAGGGTAGCCAGGGCAATCAGAGGCCGTATCTGCCTGCCGAGGGCACTCAGGCCGCACCTAGGCGGCCAACCGGCCCCGCGGTGCCATTTCGCGGGCATGACCGCAATAGATCCCAGCAAGCTTCTACCTCTGGGAAAGGCAGATCGCTTACCGGCAAACCAAGCTATGCCACAAAAAACAGATCTTACAAAAAACCGAAAGAAGATTACAGAGATCGTAGAAAACAATGACTATGCCGAGAGTTTTCAAGCCGGTCGTCTGCGCCTCTATCAACACATTTGGCAGAAAGAGGGGGCTCCCTCTCATATTTTGAAGATTATTCGAGGCTATCGCATTCCCTTTCTAAAAAAACCCCCTCTTCGGCGATCCTACAAGAATCAAGACCAATTGATAACAACACCTGCCTTGGAAGCCGAGATAGATCAGATGATAAAGGAATCTGTAATCGAAAAAGCTCAACCAAACGCTGGTTTTCTGTCAATAATGTTTCCAGTAAAGAAAGCAGACGGCTCACAAAGGCCTGTCCTAAATCTCAAAGCTCTAAACTTTTACCTCAAGCCAAAGAAATTCCGATTGATAAGCATGCACAAAGTGCCACAATTCCTTCAAGAAGGCGATTTTATGATGAAAATAGATTTACACCAAGCTTATTTTCACATACCGATTTTAGAATCGCACCGCCGCTTTCTCAGATTCATTTTCAAAGGAATCACCTATCAGATGACCTGCATGCCGTTTGGTGTAGCGAGCGCTCCAAGGTCGTTTGCCACTCTAACCAATTGGATAGCCCAAAAGCTCAGAGAGAGAGGCATCAGGGTTTTGGTGTACCTGGACGACTTCCTCTTGGTGAATCAATGTCCCTACGTACTCGAAGATCATACGAGGGAAGCCATCAATCTGCTCACCAGCTTAGGATGGATAATAAACAAAAGAAAGTCGTCCGTGGTACCATCCCAAGAAATAGAGTTTCTAGGAATTCTATGGAATACTCGTTTAAACAGAAAAATTCTACCACTCAAAAAGACCGTTTCGCTATCAACACGCCTGCTTCAAACTCAAAGATCAAAAACCATGACCCTCTTGGATCTTCAGAGAGTGGTGGGTATTCTGCAGTTTGCCAGCTTCGTAGTACACCATGGAATGCTACATTACAGAAATCTTCAATATTGCCTTCATCTAGCTCTGAAACAGAAAAAACCTGTTCGCCTAACACTCGGCGCCAGAGAAGATGTCGGTTGGTGGATGGAAAACATCTACGCCACGAGCGAAATCTGGATAGCTCCAGTGTCTTATTACATCGTCACCGACGCGTCAGGCGTCGGTTGGGGAGCATATGTCGACGGCGAGCATATTCAAGGTTCCTGGATGCCAGAGGAAATTCACTACCACGCGAATATGAAAGAGCTATTAGCAATTTACAAGGCGTTGGCATTCGGAGTCGCCAACACGGATTGCCGCAACCGGACTATCCTTATTCAAAGCGACAATCGCACAGCTCTGGCGTTCTTACGCAAACAGGGCGGAACACGGTCAGCAAACCTGTTGCAGCTAACGCGATTGATTTACAACCAACTAGAGACTCACAATATCAGGATTGTAACCAGCTATCTCCCGGGACCGCTGAATGGTATAGCGGACGGTCTGTCAAGATACAAGGCGTTAGCAGAGTGGCATCTATTACCACGTGCAAGCCTACTGATATTCAACAAGTGGGGGACACCCGATGTGGATCTAATGGCGTCCGAACGAGCCCATGTAGTACCCAGGTACGTGTCACTGGATCTGAGGGATCAGAATGCAATCTATCACGACGCGTTCAGTCAGATTTGGAAATACAAACTAGCGTGGATCTTCCCACCACCGTGCCTGATGTACAAGGTCCTAGCGTCGCTGAACCAAGCTCAAGGAACATTCATTGTGATTTGTCCGAGGTGGAACAATGTCTTTTGGAGGGCGGATCTAAAGAAACGGGCAGTAGGACCACCGTTGACAATTTGGAATCTACAATCTGTGTTGATCGACACGAGAACGAACCTTCCACCAGCTCGAGTCAACGACCTTGTATTGGAGGCATGGAGATGTCAGGGTGGGATGATCTCTTAGGTGGTTGGTCTCCCTCTGAGATCAATATAATTCAATCGAGTTGGAGACCTAGCACACTAAAAACCTATAAACAGGCATGGACACGCTGGTTAAAGTGGTGTAAGAGTTCAGGAATAAATAACAAAAACCCAGGTGGTGACGGTTTGTCAAAATATTTAATTTATTTACATAATGTTGGTAACTTAAGTTATAAAACTATTTTGGTACACAAGTCTGTCATATCTTCTTTTTGTCAACCCGAGTTAGAATCAAAACTTAGCTCTAACATATTGGTTCGTCAGACTCTCAAAGGTATAGCAAATAAATCCGCAACCAAAAGAAAGCCGAAACCTCCGGTTTGGAATCCGCAAGTGGTCGTACAATGGTTTCTGCAGTCTGATTCCAACCTTGACAGCCTTTTTGATATTTCCAGGCGGTGTGCTACCTTGTTATTGCTAGCATCTGGTAGAAGGGTCCACGATCTGACACTTTTATCTGTAAAAGAAGGAGATTGTGTTATTGAAAATGATACTATTACGTTTTGGCCACTATATGGTTCTAAAACCGACTCAATAAATCACCGACAGTCGGGTTGGCAATTATTGTCAGGTGAAAATCCAAAAATTGACCCAGTATTCTGGATAAAAAAGCTTATAGAAGTATCCCAGCCAAGACGCCTAGCGGGGAATAATATTCCAAATTTATTTGTGACGACTCTAGGCGAGTCGAAGCCTGCAAGCCGAACTATAATAGCTGGGTGGATTAAAACTGTATTAGCTGATGCTGGAATTGAAGACTCACCTGGCTCCATTAGATCTGCAGTAGCATCCTTAAACTGGACGAATGACATGCCTTTAGAGGATATTTTAGCACGAGGAAACTGGTCAACGCCTCACACATTGTTTCGATTTTACAGACGTCCCGTGAGAACTCCTCAGTTACAGAATCTACCGTCCCTCGATCGTAATTTTACACCTCTGTAATGTTAATTTGATTGTGTTGATTTACACATCACTATTATTACTAAAATAAGGATATGATTAAACTTGATTATTCCTATTGAATTATAAAACTTTATAATTAACCTTGTTTGAATAAAGACATTCGTACTTTGATTTAATATGACTATTCATTTGATATCACAGTTGGCTTTCCATTCACTTTTACCTACTGCATCACGTATCTCTAGTAAATAGCACTTTTGGCGCCACCATGCGAAAATAGACAAGTCTCAATTGTAGGTTTCAAATAAGTTACAGGCTACATAATATAAGAATTTTTCCTGAAATAAAAATTACTTATTATGTACCTAACTTATTTGAAACCTAATAAGGGCTGCATGGCGATTGAGCCTAACTGAAGCTCGGTCGGTCGAGCTCGCTCTTCCTTCCACTGCACGTGGCGCCAAAAGGAAATGGATAGTCAAATGAGTCAAATAAATGGCAAGGAGAGTCTACTTCGCACCGACTACGTCACACCGGAAGCGCTGTCATATCTCAATTGTAGGTTTCAAATAAGTTAGGTACATAATAAGTAATTTTTATTTCAGGAAAAATTCTTATATTGTAACCCAAGGTAGAAAATCCAAAATAGTTTTTGGCGTGCGGCTCCGAAACTACTGGACCGATTTCAAAAATTCTTTCACCAAAAGAAAGGTACATTATCAGGGTCCAGTTTATGCTATATTATATTTTCAAAAAATCAGGGATCCGTAAGAAAATTGCAATATTATAACCCAAGGTAGAAAATCCATAATAGTTTTTGGCGTGCGTCTCCGAAACTACTGAACCGATTTCAAAAATTTTTTCACCAAAAGAAAGGTACATTATCAGGGTCCAGTATATGTGGCTTGCCTAGCGGTAGGCTATAATATATTTTCAAAAAAATTAGGGATCCGTAAGAAAATTGCAATATTTTAACCCAAGGTAGAAAACCGAAAATAGTTTTTGGCGTGCGGCTCCCAAATTACTGGACCGATTTCAAAAATTCTTTCACCAATAGAAAGCTACATTATCAGGGTTCAGTATAGGCTATAATATATTTTCAAAATATTAGGGATCCGTAAGAAAATTGCAATATTTTAACCCAAGGTAGAAAACCGAAAATAGTTTTTGGCGTGCGCTGCGAAAACTATTGATTACAGAACAAAATAATGTACTACACGCCTATGAAGTCGCGGGCAACAGCTAATTCCGTAATAATGTAGCTATTTACTGGTGACATATATATTTTTTTAATAGGTTCTGTAGTTTCGGAGCCTATTCGTTACAAACAAAAAAAACTTTCCTCTTTATAATGTTAGAATAGATAGATATATTATTTATTTGGCAAACAAGACACAGCACAGACAGAATGATAGAAACAATACAAGTAAAGAAAAAGAAAGAAGTACAATAATAGTAAAAAAATGAAATAAAAATATGAACGTAGGTAGATATCCGGGTGCATACCTATCTACCTAGATGTGCAGCCAAACATCCACACAAGTCCATACCTGCCTGTTATCTTATATTATAAGAATCTTTGTCCTGACTGACTGACTGACTGACTGACTGACTGACAGACAACGCACAGCCTAAACCGCTGGACGTAGAGACTTGAAATTTTCAGTGTAGGTAAACCTTGGTACGTAGGGGTGTACTAAGAAGGGGTTTTTCAAAATTCAACCTCTAAAGGGGTGAAAAGGGATGAAAACCTGAAATCAATTTTTGGTCTAAAACTGCACGTAACCTATATCAAATTAAAGAGCCGATTTTTCTCATTTAGTTGATGTCATAATTACCTATAAATTCTTTATTTTTGGCATGTTTTTCATGAAAAATAGAATACTTTTATTTTGACATATGACAGCGATGATACCAAAGATTAGTAATAGATGACACAAAACATATGGAAAAGGAAGTGTCAATGTCAAATTACCTGTGAAAGGAAGCATAAATTATTACTGGTCTAATAAGTTTCCAATCTTGATTATTCATGGAGTTCTGACGTAATTCTACGTCTGAAAACTAGATGTCGCTGCTAACGCGACGCGCTATTGTTGCGTTTTGAATAGTTTACCTTAACTCTCAAAATTTTTACTAAATTCACCGAAATTTCTTAATTTTTAGATTAAGGTATGTTTGTTACTCTTTCACGCAAAAACTACGGAATATACTTACATACCATTATTCATATTCGTTCGCTAAAGTTAGCCATTGCTTAAAGTTAGCCCTGTCACTGTTTGTCATTATGAAATGGTAAGAGATGGCAATACTTTAGTCATCGTTTAGCGTACACTATAATGAATAATGAGGATAGTAGGTACCTACGTGTGCTGGAATGGGACATAGGGTACTTTTTATCTGGGTACCGCGTGAGCGAAGCCGCGGGCGGCTGCTAGTAGTATATATATTAGTGTAGATTTATTAGAGAGCAGTGTTGGTCTAGTTGGTAGTGACCCCGCCTTCCGATCCTAAGGTCGTGGGTTCAAACCCGCTCGTGTACCAATGGAGTTTTCTGTGCGAAAAATTTATGTGCGCTATACCAGTAGGTACTCTCAAACGGTGAAGGAAAACATCGTGAGGAAACCCGCGGCTTCGTCAGCTCCGCACGTATTGACCATGTCTTTCCTGTGGACAAGGCCGACTAAGCTGAGAGGATGGAATAGGTGCTGGGCAAGCCTACTCCATCTTAATTCGTCCCGGGTACTACAGCGTCCCGTTTTATGAAGGTAAAAGTTGCCTCCTGACACTGTATAAATCATCTACTATAGATGGTAAAAGGCCTTATATATAGACTAGCCGTTGCACATTATTTCGTTCTCTGTTTCAATAGTTTTCGCAGCGCACGCCAAAAACTATTTTGGATTTTCTACCTTGGGTTACAATATTGCAATTTTCTTACGGATCCCTAATTTTTTGAAAATATATTATAGCCTATACTGGACCCTGATAATGTAGCTTTCTATGGGTGAAAGAATTTTTGAAATTGGTCCTGTAGTTTCGGAGCCACACGCCAAAAACTGTTTTGGATTTTCTACCTTGGGTTACAACATTGTAATTTTCTACGGATCCCTATTTTTTTTTTGAAAATATATTATAGCCTATACTGGACCTTGATAATGTAGCTTTCTATTGTTAAAAGAATTTTTGAAATCGGTCCAGTAGTTTCGGAGCTTATTCGTTACAAACAAAAAATATTTTCTCTTTATAATATTAGTATGTTAAGCAGTTTTTTTTATTTAAAGTATCGGTATTGGTTCTCAAAATCATTTGGCAGCGTCGGCATCACTCTTGTCTATAGGCAGATATCGATTCCGAAATCGATGCACAGCGTGCGATCGACGCGACGCGTGCGACACGGTTACATCCCTAAAAAAGTTGAAAAACTCTAGGCCCGGTACGCCAAAGTCATCTAATCGTGACAGTGACGTCATCACGATGGAGAGTAGTGCTGTGCTTTACAACTATTTTATTATGAATTATTTTGTTTATTTATGCTATTTAAAGTAAATAAAAAAGAGTGGGAGATAACACGAAAGGGAAATAAAACATCCAAGATTATAAGAAGTAATTTATTTCATAAAATTCAACAAAAACAAGTCACGATGTGTTATCGATTTATGGACTCTTGGCAACACTAGTTTTTTCGTAGGTATTTTTGTTGAAATTTTGCTGTGGCGCACAGGGCACGAAAACGCGTTTGTGTCATGGCGTTCAAAAGGTTAAGGCCGCCGGTAATAACCTCAAAGACTTTCCAGAGATAACCCTTAACGGCATGAACATCAATAGAGTCACAACTTTTAAATATCTTGGCCATTATATTACCGACGACCTTAAAGACAATGCTGACATTAAACGAGAGCGTAGGGCTCTGGCGGTAAGAGGTAATATGTTGATCCGTAGGTTTTCCCGGTGTACAGAAGAAGTAAAAATAACGCTTTTTAAAGCGTACTGCCAAAGCTTCTACACCGGGAACCTATGGGTTAGCTACACCAAACGACCGCTAGAGACCCTACGTGTACAATATAATAATATTTTTAGGATGATGTTGGGACTGCCCCGTTTCTGCAGTGCGTCGGGGATGTTTGCAGAATACGAGACGGATGGGTTTGCTGCCATCCTCCGTAAAAAGAGCGCATCCCTGATGCGCAGAGTGCGTGACAGCCCCAACACCATCCTTCAAACAGTAGCCGGTAGAATCACCTCTCCCACGTGGCATTGCTTCGTGAGGAGGGTGATCTACAAAAATGTTTAGTACCTAGTAGTAGTATTTAGTATTAGTCTAATAACTAACCCTAATTATAAGTGCTTTACTAACAAACTATGGACAATGTAGTCTGAAATAAAATCTTTTTATTTTATTTTTTTTATTTTATTTGCCCGCTGAATTTTGATGTTCCAATAACGTAATATCGTAGTCTTACTATCCGGTAATGGCATCATTGCTCATTTTTTTATTACTATTCTTAGTTTGGACCAAATTAAGTTGAAAATCCCGGAATCACAGAGATTTATCGGCAAGTGGGCAATGATGAAAACAGAACAGGCGAACGCAGAAACGAGGCCCTTTATTAGCGTGCTGAATCTAAATAAACGTAATTATAGAATTATTGTAGCATGAAAATGTATCGTGTCTTGCTAACCAATGAGTTTATTGTGTGTGGTTTATTAAAGTGAAAACTTTTACATAGATCCCGAGCTAGCCCAGAGCAGTTCGCGGCTTTAATAAAATTCATAAAGAGGTACGTAAATTACAAGCTTTTACACCAAAATCATCCTTTGTTGTTAATCTTCCTAATACTCAGAAACTCGAAACAAACAATGAATGGCGCGGCATACGCGTCATTGTTTGTTTCGAGTTGCATACAACTTGGACTGCCTATTTGATTCATAAATAAATAAATAACACCCAACAGTCACATACATAGTCCTGACCCCACACTAGGATTCCCTGTGTCGTGGGTATCAGAAACTACGAGTACCATGGTGCCACAACACCCAGACCCAGAAGAAATATTTGCAGAACATGCAAACATTTCTTCCGCAGCGGGAATCGAACCCGCGCCTCTTGTGTCTCTGCCGAGCACTCGCACGCCTCGCCACAGAGGCCGTCGTACGTAACGCACTTATGAATCAAATAGGTAAACATATTGATTGTGTCTACTAACACTTTGTTTATAAAGTACCCAAGTAGTCTCTTTGTCTTTTTAAAATAGATTATGCTGGACCCATTGATATAAGAACCACAAAGGGGAGAGGACACCGATCTTATAAAGGCTACATATGCCTGTTTGTATGCATGGTGACGCGTGCTGTTCATATCGAAGCTGTGCTATGAGTGATCTCACTGCACAAGGATTCTTGGCCGCTTTCCGGAGGTTTGTCGCTAGGCGAGGACATTGCACAGACCTAAATATATAGCGATAACGGAACAAACTTCGTCGGCGCTGCCCGAGAATTACGAATTCTTTTGGACACGGCACAGTCCATGGTGGGCAGAGAAATTGCTGAAAGCCTGGCTACGAATGGTACGTCGTGGCATTTCATCCCGCCTCGGGCGCCGAATTTCGGGGGTTTATGGGAGGCCGCCATCAAATCTACGAAGTTCCACTTAAAGAGGGTGATGGGAAATGCAACTCTTACTTACGAGGAGATGGCGACAGTGCTGGCACAAATGAATCAAATCACTGAATCATGCCTCAATTCCAGGCCGTTGTCTAGAATAAATGGGGTGTCGGACACGCAATCCATTTTGACGCCAGGCCACTTCTTGGTGGGAGAACCGCTTGTCAGTATACCAGACCGTAATTTTGAAACGTCAAATTTGTCTACTTTAAGACGTTGGCAGCTGACGCAGAGAATGCTTCAAGATTTTTGGCGTTCCTGGTCTAGCGACTACGTTCAGTTACAGCAGCGATACAAGTGGAGGGATCAGAATCCAGAACCTAAAGAAGATGATTTACCTCCAAGTAGATGGTTGCTTCTTGCTTGGTAAAGTTGAGAAAAAACATTCCGACGCTCACAATGTCACTAGAGTAGTTACTTTACGCACCAAAAATTCTTTGATTAAACGGCCAACTTCAAAGTTAGTAGTGCTCCCAATATGTGACTGAATGACGATCTAATTTATCAATACGCAAAATATTTAGCTCAGTCAGCAAGGTTTTGCAATATAATATTTAAGTAATTACTAAATAAGGTTTTGGTTTGTTATTAAGTTAGTTTAGTTAAGTATGTTCTAGGCCAAACAGTTGTTTAAGAACAATTTTGTAAATATTGTTCTTGGTGGGCAGTATGTTGAATGATGTAGAACGTTAATGTTTTTTTAGTTCACTGCTTTCAAACTAGATGGCGCCACTAGTAATTTTAGAACGCGCTATCGTCATTCGCCTCAGTGTAGCGAGCTAATGTCTTTCTTTTGAGTAATATATACCTACCAACCTATTTCGGAGTTTATTTTACTCGCCCCCTATAGTATCCGCCCTGAAGTTGTTCATCAAACATTCTTACTTAAAACAGCTGATGCCAGCCATTTTGTATCGTTTTCTACTGGGTCTCAGCCTCAGAACAATAAATACATAGAAGGCAGGTTAAAATTTGCTGCTAATAATTATAGTATATTGCTTCTTACTCCTATGCTAGGAGACAATTAGTTAAAGAGAGACAAATATATTGCTGTAAGACAGCCGTCTTCCCGTCCCGTACTGATAAATATGTATCATAGACAATTGAAGATTTTCATAGGGAAGGGAACATAGCCTCATCGTAACTATTCTTTATCGATAAAAAAATTTACTATGATGCTGATCAGTATAATCAATCATAGCTACTTTACCAGTTTACTAGAAAAACGGCCGTGACAAGGGCGGACATGCCGAAACTATAAGGATTCATTATTTCCAAATAAAAGTCAAAATCAAATAGCATTTATTCAGTGATATCCAGGGATCAATTCGAACTCTCCTAAAGCTAGGTGTAGGTAATACATCATCATCATCGCTTGGTACATCTTTCTGGGTTTATACTTCTGAAATCTGCTAATTCACGTCCATTGCATAATTTTTATTGATCCCTTAAAAAAAAGATAGCATTATAATCAAACTACTGGTACCATCGACTTCGTCTGCGCAGGATTGGTACTTCGAGTAGCTTATTATCTTCACCAAGGTCCCATCTATCTTTATACCAAAATTCATCAAAATTGGTTCTGCGGTTTAGTCGTGAAGGCGTAAAAGACAGTCAGAGTTACTTTGAGAGACCCTTGTTCTATATTGTAATGTAACGCAATCTAAATCGGCTGAGCCGTTCTATCGGTCTATCAGTAACAAAGATCTAAGTATCTACATTTTTTATATTAGAAATTAGGATATGATATGAGTAGTAAAAAGTACATAATCAAGTACTTACAGTGGTAAGTACTTAAGAGTAATCTATCGATAAATAGTCAATCTGGTACAGTGGAACAACACTATGATAACCTATATGTTTTGTGTTTTTTGCATAAAACAGGCAGTAAATCCTTATCAAACATGATTCTATGATGGTATATTGTATAAAATTTACC
This sequence comes from Scotopteryx bipunctaria, assembly GCA_949320045.1. NCBI lineage: Eukaryota > Metazoa > Arthropoda > Insecta > Lepidoptera > Geometridae > Scotopteryx > Scotopteryx bipunctaria. The sequence goes on from OX439467.1 coordinate 659,723, forward strand.
CCCTTACACATTAAAATTGAGATTTTGATTCTACAATTCAACAAAACACTTACCGGTAGCAACTTATATTCACATCATTATTTTGCCTTCTGGACGAATGAGATTTACATCCTGGCACTGCACAAGACATTATTTCACCTTTAATTTTAATATTACCTACAACGAAAGCTTTACAGATAAGTAATATTAACAAAATTTTATATTTTTTCATTCATAACAAAGCTCCGTTCGAATGTAAACATAACCCTGATACGTAAAGATGTCACCCAACACACAAGATGAACTTTCTATTTCTATTACCTCTTTAATTTGGTGTCGTAACAAAGGTAACCATGACGTCATGGTAACCAAGTTTGACGTTGAGCCTGGTACGAGCAACACAAAATAATAACAGATTCATTACACTTGACTCATTCCAAGACAAGAATATGTCCATAAAGAAGAAAGTGACAGGTATAGCTGACTCAGTCTTAAATTTAGTATGGCTTCTATGTATTTATTGTTCTGAGGTCTCAGCGATCACAAACTTAGAATTCGTTTCCTCAGCGGTTGTCAAAAGTGCGACTTGTCTACCGTTCGTATAGGTAGGGTATTATTATTAGCGATCAACATAACTACATAATAGACGCGACAACATTCTATTCTATTTGTATTGACGAAACGCTAAATTGTAAACTTGGCTACGTTTTATCGATTCGTTTGTTCTGAACTTTCTTGTCCTTTTTTGTCTTTGCATTTTACAAATAAGATTCTCATACATTATCTTAGTCATAGATTTGTAACTTGGCTAGACTAGTGTTGCGATGCTTACAAAAATAAGCAAAAGCGCGCTTCGGCACTTGAAACTCTGCGTGATGGAATGGATAAAGGTAGTCCTTTATCCATTCACTAACTATCGATGAAGTTAAAGCAAAAATTAAGATTATTCGAAATACTTAGGTACTATTTGGAAATAGATAAAATCGAAAAACCTACAAGATCTGGGGCTGGAAGAACGTTTATAAGCCAAAGGCAATATGGTTTAATGAATAAGATTCATTCATGAAGCCTGTTACACTGAGGAGAAAAACAACAGTAAGTATGAACAAATATTGTTTATTTTATAAAACATACTCTGATACAATAAATCTGAAAAAAATATATGTTATTCTGGGCACTTACGAGTAGGTTGGTTGATGTTCTTTATACATTTATTTTTCAACCGCCGGCGCCGCCGCATTTGTCCCGGATTTATTTTTTAAAAACACAAAACGCGTGCTCACCTCTGGAATAACCCAGGAATGAAATGAATTGAGTTGGCCTCACTCATCTAAACAACTCGGGCCTCGGGCCTCGGGCCAGGCCAGCGCTGGCTGGTCCGAGGACTGGCGCCAGCGTTTTTGGCTTCGTCTAACTAAACATAACTTTACTTATAACAGTTGATGCCAAATGCGCCATTTGACATACCTACGGGTCAAGTTTGGACGTTTTACTCTACCGGATTGGGGCTTCCTCTTTATTGAAAGCTGTGTTAGTTCACCCAGGTGAATTAAGTCTACCGAGCTGTCATTTTGCCTTTCAAGACATTGCCAACATTAGACGTTTTAATATGCCAACGTTCTGCAAACTACGTCATTTTCCTTAATAAACCTTCTGATACGGAGCGAAACACATACCCTCCTTATTTGGCTTTACCGCAGTAGGGTAAACACCTATATACATATACTTAATTCTAATGTTGTTGATAGGTACTCTAGAAAATAATAATCTTTATTTAAGAAAACCTGTAATGCTTATAAATTAAATAACATTTGTATGCAGTTGGACTCATTTAATAATATTTAACTATCTATGCGCATAATATCTACTACTTAGGTACTAGGTACGAATATTATAAACGCGAAAGTTTGTATGTATTTAATTTTATGTATGGATGTTTGTTACTCTTTCACGCAAAAACTACTGAACGGATTCGAATGAAACTTTGAATATACATAGTACATGTGCTGGATTAACATATAGGCAAATATTTTATTTAAAATATTTAATTTACAAGCGTTACAGGTTTTCTTAAATAAAGATTATTATTTTCTAGAGTATCAACAACATTAGAATTAAGCTTAAGTACATAGGTATACCCGACTGCGGTAAAGTCAAATAAGGAGGGTTATGTGTTTGACGGTATGTATGTAAGTACTAAACGGCTGAACCAACTTTGATAAATGCTATGAGATTCGTCTTCACGGCGCCAATGACAAACTGGGTTAACATGATGAATGCTCGACTAATTTGAACCCACGACCTTAGGAAGGCAGTGTCGCTAGACCAACAGAGACGTAGAAGAATGTAAGGAATACAAAAAGGGGGACTTTTTCTATTACTTGCATTCTTTTACGTGTCCTCGTTGCCGTTTCTTTTTCAGTTTTTAGTGTATTGTAATAGCTTACGTACGTACGTTCGTATGAGCTAGTGGCCAACTCTAGTGACGGAGTTTTTAAGCCGCCTAAAAGCCCTCCGTCATGGCTTAACGACTTACTACGACTACTAGCTCATACGAACGTACGTACGTATTGTAATAGCTGACTATATCTTGACACTTGTTACATTTACGGCGACATTAACTGATAAGGAGACACCCTGGCTGCCTATCCAGCTACAGCCGTCTGTATAAATACCGTCGCATTTCTAGATGCAACAAGTTGTAATTCGATAACTTGAACATGAAGACTATTTTGGTGAGTGTGCTTTTTTATGACTTAAATTTTTCGTGCAGCATGGGTTCCGTGACATCTGTCTGATCCGTAAAGTAGTTGACTAGCTGTGAGAGCGCGCGTCGCTGGACTGGACGCATGGGGTCCGACACACGAGCAGCATACGAACTGCAAAAATGCGGAACTCTCTGCCGGGGTCTGTATTCCCTGAAAAGTATAATAATGGGTGTCTTTAAATCGAGAATCAATAGGTTTCTTCTAGGTAAGCGTGCTTCATCTTAGACCACACTGTTACTTAACATCAGGTAGAGTGTGCTCAAACGCAAACCTATTTCGGTTAAAAAAAAAAGCTCGCACTTGGTGTCAGCGCCTGGTGAGGCTCGCCCTGCCCTAGCCCAGGCTGGTGGTGGCCTTTTTTGTTACCCTATATTGTAAATGTCGACTAGTGCCTTCTTTGTATTTATGTTAAGCTCAGACCAAAAAAAAAAGAAAAGACGGCGCGCCGCGAACAACAAAAGCGAAGCCACCTTTTTATGTGCGTCGTCGTCGTCTAGGTTTTGAGGTTTTGTGTTCCAAGTAACCTAAAATTCATAGTTTATTAATAATTATTAAGAAATTATGTTATTTGAAGCAGGTACTTAAGTATAAGTGAAAAGTGATTCCGTGAGACTTTTTATCGTGATTTGCTGCTGTTTTTACAAGTTTTCACTACACAGGAAGGCATCATTCTATTTTTAAGACTCGTGACGTACTAAGAGCGATGAGCATGGTTTTAGTGTAGGTGTGTGCGTGAGCGTGTATGTTTACTTGCAGGAGCACGGCTTTGTGTGGCTTCACTTTTGTTGTTCGCGGGGTGCCGTCTTTCCTTTTCTTTTGGTCTGAGATGTTAAGTACCGTACTTAACAATATAAATATTTTTCTTTCTTCCTTTCTTTTTTTCTACAGCACCGTTTGTAGTCGGTGAGGTCCGCAGCGAGCACCAGCTCACCGGCATGTGATGTTGCTTGCAGTTCCTGTGCGCGGCGCTGGCGCTGCTGGCGGCCAGCGACGCGAAGGCATGCAAATGCAGAAACAACACACGTCTGCAAACTAGTACCGTCAAGAGCGGTCCAAACACCATCCAGGACAGTAAGCCCATTCGCGTTGCTTTCACATTTAACAAATGAGAGACACTCAGCGGCCTCCAGACTCCTGGCGCACTGCCGTGTGCCGACAAGCTGCTGCCCCGCTGGCTGTCATTCCGGTAGTTAAGCGATTTTTTTTTACTCAGCCTATACTGTCCCACTGCTGGGCAAAGGCTTCCCCCAAATGCTTCCACTTACGCCGGTCTTTTGCAATATCCCACCACTCCTTGCCGCAGCAGTCGAGATCGAGGCGCCAACGCCTCCTCGGCCCCGCTGTCGCTCTCCGTCAGGCACCCGAGGAGTTACGATCCTTGCCCACATTTCGGGATGCATCCCACTGACGTGGCCCGCCCAGTCCCACTTGAGCTTAGCTGTTTTGTCCCCACGTCGCATAGTACTATTGCTTGTATTTTTATTTATAGTTATTTTTTTTAGTTTAAATTTTAATTTTCTCTGTTTAATTTTATTTTTCTTATCAAGTTTTGTAATGGTCTGAAAACCGTTGTAAGATGGCCCTTGGAAGATCCGTGGAGTGGGGCGCTGGTGACCTGTATTACAGGTTTTTTCTAAAATCTATCTCAGGCACCAGCTCTTCACAAAACAAGTTTTCTTGGTACTTCCTATCCTATAACCTTATTCTATGTCAGCTTGAAGCCAAGAAACTTTTGTGAAGAAAAATTAATATATTTATTATTATCAACTATTTTTGTAATAATATTTCTCATTTACAGACTCGAAAATTGTGCTGAAGCTATCAGCAGGACCTAATGCCAAGTCGAGGGTCGCCGGAGGCTTTCTGGGGCCGATTATAATTAGCATTTATACTTAGAGCAATTTCATTATAATAAAGAAAGTTTAGAGTCATTTTCTTATTAATTTGAAGGCGCCTGCAGCATGGCTGCTGGCGTCCTCGGCCTGCCTGTGGGGTCGAAGGTCGGCGATGTTGCTCGACGCCCAGCTCCCCGGCTGCGGTCGGGGTGTTAATAGATCTCTCTCTCCCGCTCCGCAGCATCGTTCCCGTAGTACATGCTTTGCTTAGTTTGGAGCTAAATAGCGCTGTGTAAAATGTCCACAAACATTTATTTATTGTTTATTTAGGGCGCCATATTCAATTTAATGCGACGTCACATAGCCTATAACCTTACCAGCGCACGATATAGACGCCATTAGACGCTTTCATTCAACGATACTAATTCTGTCAAATTATGATAAGTAGGTTAGAAGTTACGACTTTGAGGGAACATAATGAACATACATACATACCGGTTAAAATCATAACCCTCCCTTTCGCTTCACAGTAGTCGAGTAAAAACATGTCTAAGTAATAGTAATAACTTAACATATTTTGTAATTCATAAACCATACTTATAATATTATTATTTAGGTAGGTACCTACAACAACAAATAAAGCCTCAAAATAAACATTACAATACAACAAGTAGGTACATTTGTTTATGAGTGCGCGGTCGGTAGCGGATTGTGCTCATCAAAATCGATGTACTCCGTCGTACGTTCTCGATCTACTATTCCACAAATTTTACTAGCGACATCTAGTTGCAAAATCGGTACTAATTCTTCAATATTCAATGAAATAATTATTGTAACAAAAAGTCAAGACAAGAAAGACACATTTGTTCGGGTAAATAATAATTCTTGGTTATCAAATCAAACATGTTGTATCAACAAACTCCGATTTTGGATAATCAACTGCATTTTGTCCGTCATCATTTTTGAACATTCCGATATAAGATAATTTTCATCAGATGCTTGGTATGCAGTAGGCAGCAGGCAATAGGTAGATACCATAATGTCTACAATGAGTTCGAAGCAAATAATATTAACAAAACGTACAAACACAAAAATTACAACTGATTAGGTAGGTACAGTCAGATGTTTTAAGAGGTGTTGTGTTGTGCCCTCTGTAGGAGAAAAAGTACAACTGCTGTACTGTAACCTAAGTTTCGAGATAAATTGAAAAACACTTTGTGCTTTATTGCAATAAAATTGCTTTAGAGATGAGTTACGAAGCTGAATCTTTTTTTATCGTAGTATGTATTATTGATAATAGAATGTTTACCTACTATTAAATAATTCTATACTTAGATTTTTTTTCAACCTATTTCGTCCCACTGCTGGGCAAAGGTCTCCCCCAAACACTTCCAGACATCCCTATCCTGAGCCTTCTGCCACCATCCCCTTTAGAAGGCATCGAGTTCGTCCCGCCAACTTAGATATTACTGAAATTAAATTAACTATTTAGAAAAAACTATTCCTACCTATTTTATATTCCTTTTGAGTTAAGGGAGGAAGAAAAAAGTACAACAACACACGTGTTTTTTTTTTAATGTAATATGTACCTAGGTAAGTAGTAATTTTAGAAAGCAAAAAAACACAAACACGTAACTAATTGTGCTTTGACAGGTAATAGGTATAATATAATCAAAACTGCCCTGTCCGATAGGTATAACCCCCGAAGAAGTATGGTCAAAAAATAAACCTGAATTAAGTCATATGAAAATTTTTGGATGCAAGGCTACGGTGCCCAAAGAACATCGGCGTAAGCTTGATGCTAAATCACGTGAGTTGATTTTTGTTGGATATTGTGATGGCATAAAGGGCTACCGTTTTATAGACCCAAAGAGTAAGAAGGCCATCATGAGAGCTGTATTCCTGGAAGCCACCGTAAAGAGAAATAAAATTTACAATGAAATTATTGAGTTAGGTACTGCCTGAAGAAAAAAAAGAACAGATTAATATCAGAAATGAAAATAAAAATGGTACCGAAAATAAAAATTTGCCAAAATCAAAAATAGTTGATTTACCTATAAGTGAATCCAGAGTCCGGAGAGAATGACAATAATGGAAATACTTCTAGTAATGAGTCAGAGTCTGCAATGCAAAGAAGCACAAGTTCATCATAATTATCATCATATACTCTGATTCAAGAGATTCAACATACCAGATAGAATCATTGAAACTGAAAACAACAAAATATTTTTCCGTTCTGATTGAAGAAAAGAAATATTATGAGGAGAACCTACATGCTGATGATGATGGTAGTGAAGGTACAATATCTCCTGCTAGTTTTGTTTGCAATGCCGAATCTATGATAAGTATTCTTGACAGTGACCCACAAAGCCTTTCCGAGGCTCAACGAAGCTCTATAGCAGAAAAATGGATAGATACTGCCCAGATGATGAAGAATAAATTAACTGAAAAATTTCAAATGAAATACCTTGGAGAAGCAAATTACTGTATATTGGATATAGAATAACAAAAAGTATGAGTGAAATTTCACTTGATCAATCACTATATACAGAGAAAATAGTCAACAAGTTTAAAATGAGTGAATGTAATCCTGCCTACACACCTTGTGAGCCACTTACAGTTAAAAAAGGCTGAAAATAATGATGATGTTTTAAGTAACACTCCATTATCAATAAGTGCATGGATGTCTGCTGTAAAGCTCTAAACATTGTAAAAGCTATAGTGGAATCAATCTGTAAAGAAAAAGCCAACCTTCTGAGGGCCGAGATAACTTTGAAATTCATGATGAAAAACTTTCCAACATCCATCCTCAGTTCGTTAAAACCACAGTGATTTGACAACAATACAGATAGAAATGGCACTTTTTGACCAAGGAAGCCAAAGAAGCAAAAATTTGGAGAAGGCATAATAATGTTTTGCTGTCAATACCACCCACCAGTGTAGAGGCAGAACGAGTATTTTCTGCCTCTGGGTATCTTAATATCTTTGCAATCATTTTGAGGACTGCTATGAAAGAAGACTCACTTGATTGTTTGAGCTTCCTAAGATCTTACTACCGAGGTAAAACAAACTCGTAATGTTTCAGTTTTCAGAATAATAAGAGTTCCTAATAATTTAATGATAAATGTTGATTTCACTTTAGAAGTTTAGTTAGGTACATCCTGTGATTTTAATGAAGAAAAGTAGAAGCTTATAATTTTTGTGGTTTGATCATGATTGATCTCGTTAGTTTCACTTACAATTATATTTACTTAGTAGAAGAAATAAAGTTTGTTTTTTTTGGTTTGTTAGGATTTTTTTTTCATATAATTATTAGGTTATTTTAAAACAGAAGTAAGTAAATTTTTGTCATCTCGTAAACGCTAACGTTAGTAAAAACTACTTTTATATATTTATTTTTCGTTTTTCTTAGTTTATTTCAATAATTATCCGAATTATCCAGAAAATCCGGATATCCGAATAGTAGAGTTCACTATTATCCATATTATCCGAATACCAAAATGTGACGGATAATGCAAGCCCTAGTCGTGGGTTCAAATCCGGTCGTGTACCAATGGATTTTTCTGGGCGAAAAACTATGTGTGCTATACCAGTCCTCTCAAACAGTGAAGGTAAACATCGTGAGGAAGCCCGCGGCTTAGTCAACTCCGCACGTATTGACCATGTCTTTCCTGGAATAGGTGCTGGGCAAGCCTACTCAATCTTAATTCGTCCCGGGCACTACAGCGTCCCGTTAGTGAAAGTAAAAGTTGCCTCCTGACGCTGTATAAATCATCTACTATAGATGGTAAAAGGCCTTGGTAGTAAGTTCTAGTTGTTTGCCCCATAAAAGTTTGCTGTCTAGCCAAACTCCAAGGTATTTTAGCTCTGCTTTGCTTTTCATTTCTTAGCCAGGTAAGTAAAATAGCCAAGCGTGGTTTTCTGCCTGTATCTTACCCGCTTGGTCGCGTTACGAACGTGATTTTATGGAATACAATTTTTTTGACTTGACTTGACTTAGGAAAGTTCAGTTGTGGCAGTTTTAGCAGCTCCGTTTCCGCTGGCTTGCCGACGGACTATGCTGCAGTTGTGCATCATTATCTCTCTGCGCGTACTGCTCGTGCTCGCTATCTTTTCGCACTGTAATGTTTCAAAATAGCCGATACCATGAGGCTTACTTTCTAAAGATATTTTTACCTTCTTATGTGTATTTTTGTAGTTTACTTGTTATCTGAAATTATGCGCATAATATAGGTAAGCTCTTTTTAAAACTATTCCAACCGCATACAAATGTTATTCAATTTACAGGGTTCTTTTTCATAAATAAATATTATTATTTCCTTTAGTCTCACCAATATTAGAACTAAATAAAAAGTAAGTATGTTCGTATGAGCTAGTGGCCAACTCTTGTGACGAAGTTTTAGGCCGCTTAAAGGCCTCCGTCATGGCTTACCGACTTAGAAGCCGGGATCGACTCCGAAGCACGGAAACGCTCAGCTCGTAATACCACTTGCGGCCACCCATCCCAATTGTGAGCGAGCGCAGCGTTGCTTAACTTCAACGATCAATCAAGAACGTCTAAGCGAGCTACGTCACGAGCGCTTCCTAATAATATGTTTACCCGACTGCGGCCAAGCCTAAAAAGGAGAGTTATGCGTTTGACCCTTGTATGTTGGCTCTGGGTCTCCTCGTATCCATATCTACTAAACGGCTGAACCGATTTTGACAAGTGAGGTGTTGTTGGATTCGTATAGATAACGGGAGTGCTATGGGTAGATACATACCACTAATAACACTTTTTAAACACTGATCCGTCACACAATCTCATATGACAACTTGAAAAAGCCATTTTCAATGTAGGTACTAAAACCTAGACTACAATGGTACATGACTCATCATCATCATCATCATCACGTGTCAAAGATCTAATGCGGCACTATGCTACCTAAGTTCTACGAAGTCGGGTTTTTGGTTTTTTAAATACTAGCTGCCGCCCGCGGCTTCGCTCGTGGCACCCGGTACAGTCAGCGTCAAATTGATATGAGCGCGTAGAGTAGTCAAAATGATCTGAAAAACATAAAAGCAATTTGATATACGCAGTTCAAATCATCACATTGTTGTAAGCACACAAGGTGTTCAAAATATCTTACTACTCATTGTTTCATATTTATATGAGCAGTCAGGGTGTTCAAAATTATCTTAGCAAACAAAGCTCTCAAAGGCAGTGAAGAAACGTCAGGTGGCGCTGCTGTCGCTGTCACTGGGTTTTCCGGCGGTTCGTTCAGTGACCCCCACTCGGCGCACTAATTTGAATGCGCCGCTGTGGTTAAGGGTTGGCTATTTGTGGTCAGAAGTCTCGTCTTATTTGATAAAGATAAAAATGACTTACTGATCCGGATTCGAGCCTTTTGGCTGAGGTATTTAATAAAAACCAAACAGAAACATTAAAAAACTCAGCTACTAATAATCACAATTTTAATAGGTATAGCGAGGCAATAAATGCTTTTTTTTATTTTAATTTTAAGAAGACTACCCAGCGGTGGACTGATCTGATATGGACTGAAAATGATGATGATGATTGTATTTCTTGCAGTCTCCTATGTCATTTTGCTCATTTACAGTTTTAATATGTCGATAGATAAGTACCTAGCTGACTAGGTATTTATCTTGGCACTCGTTTTATTTACGGCGACATTAACTGATAAGGAGACACCCTGGCTGCCTATCCAGCTACAGCCGTCTGTATAAATACCGTCGCATTTCTAGATGTTCCAAGTTGTAATTCTGTAACTTGCGACAACATGAAGACTATTCTGGTGAGTGTAATATTTGTTTTATTTTTTATTGGAATACTAGCTGCCGCCCGCGGCTTCGCTCGCTTTTTACCCGGATAAAAAGTAGCCTAGTTACATGTTAATCCAGCACACGTATTATAAATAAACAAAAATAAATAAATATTTGTGGACATATCACACAGCGCCATCTAGCCCCAAACTAAGCGAAGCTTGTACTATGGGACCCAGATGGCTGATAGAATACATAATACTTATACTTTTTTTTGTAAATAAATACATACTTATAATACATAATACAACACTCAGACCCGGAAGAAATATTTGCAGAGCATGCAAACATTTCTCCCGCAGCGGGAATCGAACCCGCGCCTCTTGCGTCTCAGCCGAGCACTCGCCCGCCTCGCCACAGATGTCGTCAAACTTTCGCATTTAAAATATTAGTAGGATACTTTAATAAAAGTAGGCAAGTGCATGAAAATAGTATGTCGTTATAGCTTAATTAAATTATACCTATACATTATTATGAAGAGCTTCGTGACGTAGCTTGCTTAGACTTTCTCGATTGATCGTTGAAGTTGCAAGTGGCATTACGAGCTGAGCGCTTCCGTGCTTCGGAGGGCACGTTAAATTGTCGGTCCCGGCTTTTAAGTCGGTAAGCCATGACGGAGGCCTTTAGGCGGCCTAAAAAGTCCGTCACAAGAGTTGGCCACTAGCTCATACGAACTTACCATAATTCAACTAAAGGCTTTATTTATTTATTTATCAGTTGCATCAACAAGTTGTACACTAGCACAGGGATTCCCAAAGTGGGTTCCGCAGAACCTACAAGTCCCGTAAAATACTCGGCAGGGTTCCGCCAAAATTATTTATTTTTAATAAAACAGTGAAACAGTTTCAGTTATACTTATCACATAATTTCTTCAAATAAATTTTATATTTTTGTATTTTTTGATATGATTTATTTTAATAAATAAATAAGTAAATAGATATCTAAAATGCCGTTAAGTGACAAACCCAAAATTTTAAGTGGCTGTAAGTTTTCTTATGATTATTTGAGGCTCTGTCCACCCCATTACGAATACTGGCGTGATATTTAGTATATGTGTATGTATCGGAGTTATTTTTTTATAATAATAATAAATTTATTAAAAAAAAACTTATAGATACATGTACATGGTATAATTGGTTAGAACATTGTATAATATATGTCAGACTGTTCAGCACTATGAAGCGAGGAGCATGTCTCCCGTGCCCGTGCTAGCTGCTGCGGCTGCGGCTGCGGCTGCGGCTGCGGCTGCGGCGAGGCAGCTCGCCCTCATTATCCTTATGCAGAGCAAACAGGATGCATACATGGTACTAGGAAAAATAAAACACAAAACTTAAAATTACATAACTAATGGGACAACTTATACAGCTAGAATCGTTTAACGACAGCAGGTAAACTAAAAGAAATATAAAATAAGAAACTAAACCAGGTATATAGTATAAACAATACAGTTAGATACAAAAGTAAAAAATATTTTATAACATAACTTATTTAATATAAATATAAAGTATAATATAACAAATTTACAATTCTATTTTAGGGTAGTATAGAATCTTTATTAACAGAACGAAACTTACAACTAATACAAATATAATTTACAAGACACAAAAGAGACAGTCGAGCCATATAAACGCCTTTGCAAAGGCATTTGCAAAGTTATAATAAACGCAATTAGGTAGTAGGTAAATATGGGTTATTGGGTTTCGCCACAGCACCGTTTCCAGGCAGTGGGGTTCGAGGCGAGCACCAGCTCACCAGCTCACCAGCTCACCAGCTCACCAGCTCACCAGCTCACCAGCTCACCGGCGGTTGCGTGTTGTTGCTTGCAGATCCTGTGCGTGGCGCTCGTGGTGCTGGCGGCCTGCGACGCGACATTAGGAGGAACAAGCGCCAATACGCAAGCTATAAAAAATGTAGCGGGTAGAAACGTCATCGACAGCAGTAAGTCAACTCTTCCCGTTGCTTTAACACATTTAACAAAATATGAGAGACACTCAACGGATCAGTATTGCCATTCAGCGTGGCAATGCGGCCAGCGTCTTGGGCACGCTTCCACCGTCCGATGAGCTGGATCAGGTGAGCTATCTATAGACCGTTTGCAACGGCCTTTAGATAGCCCGACTGTTTCTTTAGTATTTTGTAAATTATATTTTTAGTTATTAGTTGTAAGTTTATTTCTGTTAATAAAGATCTTTTAGTGAGACTTAGTGGCCTCCAGAGCAAACTGTCGCTGGCGCACTGCCATGTGCCCATCAACTGCAGCTCCACTGACTGTTAGCTATGCCGGTGGTTAGGTACCTATTATAAGTGATTACGAACTATTATTTAAGAATATTTCTCATTTACAGCTTTGAAAAAATATGCGCAGCAAATAGCCGGAACTGAGGCTCAGGGAAACCTCGACGGATGCGGATGCAAACCGACTTCCGTTGGACGCTAACGACACCCCCACGACCCCCTTACATGCATCGGAAAGCGTACGAACATCAGTGCGGTTTTGTCAAATTTTAATTTTATCAGAATAAAACATTTACTTCACTATAATAAAACATAGGTACTTAGGTACTTAAACATTCTGATGGTGTCCGAAATAAACAAATTTTATTTTATTTTATATAAAAACAAAATTATATTGAACATTCAATAACTACTTACGATTAAAATAAATACAGCATCATTACATACCATATTGTTTTCATTATATTCTCAGAGGGCTCTCAGCCGTAGGTATAGACAACCAGTGCCCCCCTTTTGGATTAGACTAATAAATTGTAGGCATAATGTGTAAAACGGCGGAATAAAAACGTTCGTCAGTTTTCAAATCGATTCGTTGACGTGTCGCGAGACATATTATCTCGGAACATGAAATACATCTTGGAAAAATACATCTTCCAAGCATATTATACCTTTTGAATCTAAGGCACAGAAAAATGTTGCATAAAATACTTGTCAGCTAGTAGAGTGCACCTTGTTGGATACCACCTCACCACGAAATTTCTTTGACAGGAAAACTCTTACTACTCGCCGCTAGATGGGGCTTTTGGAGTAAGGGGCTGCCGTAGCTCAAAAGATGTGTATCCAATCCACACTATCATAATTTAAAACTAAAACGCCGCCATTATATTTTTAGTCTGTAGTATGTAGGGATGGCGGTATTAATAGAACATCGATACTTACGTCATATACAATATAGTATCGACTGTACTTATGTTTGAAGTCACAGTGTAAGGCGTGAACGCGATTACGCGATCATCGCGAGAATCAACGATGCAATCATCGTACGTTCGCGTGACAACAAAGAATTGGTGAAATATGTTTGATCGTATGTTGCAATATGCAATGGGATCGTGCGAACGCCAATTAGGATACCTGTTCGAGAGCTGTGTTTGATTACAGATTTGAAACTTCTTCAAAATAATAATTTAGAAATACATGCATTATCAAGCCTGGTACAGCTCTTTTACTGAGAAACATCCTTAAAAAAAAATGTGTTTATTTTTCCTTCATGTTTTTGATGGGGCTAGGAGTTATACTCTAGCCAAATTTGATGTAGATTATAGGTAAACAAAAATCTAACCTATAATGTTGTCGAAAACCTAATAAAAACGTAATTTGGTTTTTGACAATATTATAGGTTAGATTTTGGTTTACTTTTATTCTACATCGAATTTGGCTGGAATATAGGTTACTTAAAGGCACAGCGTATGGTCTTAAAACTTGACTGTATGCAGGTGCGGCCCGAAGGGGGGGGGGGGTCACAGGGGACATGACCCTCCCCGAAATCGTACACGTCAAATTTAGAAAATCTTCTTAAAACATACAAAATATAAAAAAGCTATAAATTTACTGCTCCTAGCGGTGATGCTAATAAAAATAGAAGGCTTCCATTTGTTTTATAATGTGTGCAATAAAATTGTGTATTGTGCAATAAAAGCTGATTTACTCGACATATTCTATTATTAGTGACCCCCTCCAAAATTACAGGCTGCGACCGCGCCTGACTGTATGTTATCTGTGCCTGTACAATCCTACCAATCAGAATTTTAGATGATCGTTTGCTCTCTATCAGGTTCTTGGGTTTTCCGCTAGATCAATAGATTGTGCTGTGAGGATTTACTGGGAAGAATAATGAGTTTAATCGGTTCCCAAGAAGATTTATTAATGCAAAAAAGGATCGCTAACAGATTTATGTATCTTAGCTTAAAACTAAAAACATAACATTATGCTTTAACTATCTAATACACAAGATAATTTTATTATAGCGCACACAGCACTGACTGAAAGCATCAACATATTGTCGATGTGTAACGACCTCGATGGCGTGGCAGGCGAGTGCTCGGCTGAGACACAAGAGGCGCGGGTTCGATTCCCGCCACGGGGGAAATGTTTGTATGCTCTGCAAACATTTTTTCCGGGTCTGGGTGTAGTAGTATTATGTATTATAAGTATGTATTTACAAAAAAAAAGTATAGGTATAAGTATTCTATCAGCCATCTGGTTCCATAGTACAAGCTTTGCTTAGTTTGAGGCTAGATGGCCCTGTGTGAAATGTCCACAAATATTTATTGTAGTTAGTTTAATATTTAATTGCCCGCGACTTCGTACGCGTTAGATTTCAAACCGAGTTTCAAAAGTTGAAAAGTTCCCATACAAATTTTGACACCCATTTTAGCCCTTATTAAGGGTTGTTTTGAAAAATACTGAAACATCTGTCCATAATTTTGTATTTATAGTAACCAAACCGAATTTCAAGCCAATCGCACCGCCCGTTAAAAAGCTCCAATACAAACTTTGACACCCCATTACACCTCTTTTTAAGGGTTGTTTTGAAAAATCTTGTGAAACACAACATGTCCATTTATTTTATATACCTAAACCCTCCCGCACCTCGACAGCACCCACTCCCACTCTACTGAGTCAAGCTAACTGTTATCTATTCTGTGGCCGTTCGACTTCGAGACATTAATCAAGACATCCCGAGACGCTATAATAACTTCTAACCTAAATGTCGGATTCGAATGAATTAAAATGGAATTTGCTTAGAAATAAATAGTGCTGGTGATGAAATAGTTTATTCGGATAAGGGTTCATACCATGACGCGTAATGGAACCAACCTTTGTTCCTACCTGCATTGTAATTAAATTTTAGAACACAAAAGCTGTTATTGTGACATAATAGATGGATATGTTATCTAGCGGACTTTTTTGTAGACATTAATAAGACCTATAAACCTGTAGTACATTATTTTGTTCTATCATTAATAGTTTTCGCAGCGTAGGAAAAAAATAATTTTGGGTTTTCTACCTTGGGTTACAATATTGCAATTTTCTTACGGATCCCTAATTTTTGCGAAAATATATTATAGCCTCTTTTTATTTGATCTGAGATTATAGCCAATACTTACTGGTCCCTGACAATGTAACTTTCTACTGGTGTAATAATTTTTGAAATCGGTCTAGCAGTTTCGGAGCCTATTCGTTACAAACAAAAAAACAAAAAATATTTTCTTTCTCTTTATAAAATTATTAATGTACATATGCCTATAATAAAATTTAAAGAATCTATAAATACTATAGAATAAAACATATAAAATCAACAGTAGATAATAAAATATGTACATTATTGCAAAAAGGACTATTCTTTTATTTTGTACCTACTTATTCATGTTTGTATTGATGGCGGAAGTGTTCCAGCACATTCTTTTTAAAATTTGTAGCAGTATTACTAAAAATTACAATATCCTCAATTTGTTGGTTCATTATGGTTGTAGGTAGTGGTTACAAAGCCTGACCACAGGTGCTTGACAGACTTCTGAAGTTCAGGAGCGGATGGTTTTGGTACCTACCTTAGCGTACCTGATAACCGGCAAGGCGACTGTTTCTGTTTGTTCAAGAGTTTTAGTAAGTCACTTGGGTCTTTTTGGTTTGCTTTACTTGGGTTGTTTGTTTTTAAGACATACCTACTTCGAATAATTAGCCAGTAACCAGTTTGGGGCAAACTACTAGTATTATACCTAATTACTCTCTAGACTACTTAGTAAAATACACAATCAAATTAACATGGCTTTGAATGAAACTAAACAATCGATCGATCGATGTTCGATAGCTTATTATTATGCAATCGGATCGGCGCGGCGCAACTCTACCCTACCCAATGACACATTGATTGAATGTTTTTTCTTTCTTTCTTTTGCTTCTGTCATTTCCGAGTTCCGTGTGTGTGTTTAGGTTAGTATTGTAAAATTAAGGCGATTTAGACAGTGTAAATACCATAAAAACCATTAGTTTGACCTAAAATTACGTGTTGCAGATAAACAAAATGCAGAACGACGCTGGTGAATACGTTGACTTGTACTGCCCGAGGAAGTGGTGAGTGGTCATAGAGGTTAGGATCGAGGGTCTTGTTTCTTGTTCAAACCACATTGTGTCGTGTTCCTGGCGTGCAGAACAAGTTATATCGCTAAAGAAGTATTGATATATGCGCGTTATCTCATTAAATCATCAAATGTACTTGTTTCCATGCTATCATCACTAACTCATTGTTAACGATTCTGATGTGTGGAGAAATATGACGGCGATACTGCGAGTACCTAGTCAGCCCCTTGCAAGCGTGAATTTTTTTTAATGTTAATTTTCATGCTAAGCTTAGTTTTGGTCGTCGCAGGATTGTTTAAGAGGCTTTTAAGCCACGGTTGGTGTAGGTGGGTTGATATGACACTACTACTAATCTCACTAGTTCTTTCGATTTCGACGATTCTAATGAATGTTAGGGAAATAAAGATCTGCACTGACGTTCTGTGATGGGGTGTATTGTGCATTATCCCCCTGCAAACCCTCCCCCAGCCAGCACAACTCGACGATGGGCTGACCACCTGTCACCATGGTTCAACATATCTTGGGAGTCTTGGATCAGAAGTGGCTGCAAGTTTTCTTATGATTACTTGTGTCTCTGCCCACCCCGTTAGGGATACGGGTGTGATAATTATGTATGTTATCTGGTATAACAAACAATTTTATCTATCTGTAAATCCATTGGTGCACAAATGAAATTCATCACAAAGGGGAGATTCAAAGTCTAAAGCTTGCGTTTTTATCTGTACGTACAATTCACACTTAGTTTATACTCCATGTGTCAACCCCCTCACACACACACAGTAAGTAAGTTCTGTACAAGCTAGTGGCTAACTCTTGTGACTAGAGTTTTTAGGCTGCCTAAATAATAAATAAATAATTACGGACTTTTCACACAGCACCATCTAGCCCCAAACTAAGCAAAGCTTGTACTATGGGCACCAGAGGGCTGATAGAATACTTGTATACTTTTTTTTCTAAAGGCCTCCGTCATGGCTTAACGACTTCAAAGCCAGGACCACAATTTAACATGCCCTCCCAATTGTGACCGCGCACAACAATTCTTAACTTCAACGATCAATCAAGAACATCTAAGCAAGGTACACCACGAGCGCTTCTACACACAAACACATGCCCTAAACACACCCAGTAATACAAATTGACTGGCACACATTCCTGTGAGAGATTTTGTAATGGTTAATCAAGTGTAATCATTAGTACAAGCCTCTGGCACGAGTAGTTGCGGAGGCTCTCTTGGTTATGATATGAATGTCGGGGTACTTTGTGTTGCAGCTCGGCGTCGAACCGGCTGATCCACGCGAAGGATCACGCGTCGGTGCAGCTGGTGATCGCGGACGTGGACCCGGCCACGGGCCGCGCCGGCGACGCCGCCAAGATGTACGTCATCTGCGGCGCCATCCGCCGCATGGGCGAGTCCGACGACTGCATCGTACGACTCACCAAGAAGGACAGCATTCTGACTAAGTAACTATACTTCACTTCATCACAAAATACTTACCAGATACCCCCAAAATTGCAATTCCCAGGGGTGTTATCAGGAACCTCTACAGACCATGGTGTCCCCACCATATAATGAGGCCCGTAGTAGGACATTTTTTTTAACACTCCTCATAGTTCCTGTTTCTGAATACTAGTGTGAGGCCAGAATTGTGTAGTAGGTACCTAGGTTGAATGATAATCTAAATCTAACAGGTTCCCTGTCCCATGAATTACATATGATAGAAATAATAATTTTTGTACCATGTTTTATAGGTCCATTGAGATTATTTTGTAGGTCCACGGAGTATTGTTATAGCATATATAAATTTTTCGTACAATAGAATCCATTGAAGCACGACCGCATTTGAATCCACGACCCTAGGGCTCGGAAGGCGGGGCCACTAGACCACCAGTGCTCTCAACACTGATGGCCTAACCATTAGGAACCATCAGGTTGACTTCTCAGAATGTTGTAACCGTTCTGTCTCTTTGTTTCAGGAACTACTGACTTTTAGTCGAGTAAGGAGTGTTATTTTTAAGAAATACAAATCTAAATCTTATCCTTTCTTTTATTTGTTACATTTCATTATTGTAGAACAGTTTCAGTAAGAGGGCGTGAGTACCTGAAACCAACATTCACATGGTCAACTTCTTACACAAACCTGGCATGTAGACTCGTTTAGTTACAACAGTATAACTACATTATTTAGCTTTGACGCCAGAGGCGCGGGTTCGAATCCCGCTGCGGAAGAAATGTTTGCATGCTCTGCAAATATTTCATCCGGGTCTAGGTGTTGTAATATTTATCTTATGTATGTATTTACAAAAAAAAGTATATAAGTATTCTATCAACTATCTGGTTCCCATAGTACGAGGCTTGCTTAGTTTGGGGCTAGATGGTGCTGCGTGATTATGTCCTCAAGGCCTCACCCACTACCCCGGAACGTCGTCGTCACCGTAGCGGAACAAAAAAGCAAAATAAGTCACGGTAGGCAACACCTGACGGTCTGGTTACCATAAGCCTCAGACCAAATAAAAAGAAAAGACGGCGCGCCGCGAACAACTAAAGTGAAGCCACCTTTTATCTATGTGCGTTTCGGTTTTGAGGTTTAGTATTTCATTTAAGCTAAAATTCATAGTATAAAAATTAAGAAACGATGTCATTTGAAGTACTTACAAGTGAAAAGTGATTAAGTTTTCACTACACAGGAAGGCATAATTCTATTTTTAAATGTTTACTAGACGACTCGAGAGCGATGAGCATGGCTTTAGTGCAGGTGTGTGCGTGAGCGTGTAGGTAAGTTTATTTGCAGGAGTACGGTTTTGTGTGGCTTCACTTATGTTGCTCGCGGCGCGCCGTCTGTCTTTTATTTGGTCTGAGCCCTAAGCTTAATTTTAGTGGAGGGTGAAATAAAGGAATGTCATTGAAATAAGGTCATAATTAATAGAATAAAATAAAAGCACGACTTCTCGTTAATCAAAAAATAAATAAATAAAAAAAATTATAGTTTCTATGTGCACGCCGTCATAAGAGGTGATGCAGTGTTTTTGCCGCCGCCGGCGCCGCCAGCAATGGGAACAGTGGAAGAACAGTCCCAGTATTTCTATCAATAGAACTACCTAATGGAAATAGTTGGATATTTGTCGTATCGTTTGTATTTTCGTCGTCCGTTTGTAGAATATAGGAGGCTTGGCTACAGCTTGCCTATGGCTGCAGGCAAGCCGTATGGGACTGCCGCGCTGACTGAGTAGGCGGGTACCTGCACGCGCCGGCTCCGGGTTCACTTGCGGCCGCCGCAGCCCGGCTTGCCGCCGGGCGGCGGGCGGCAGATGGTCTTCTTCTTGCAGGCGCGCGCGCCGCCCGCGCCCGCCCACAGCGCCAGCCACAGCGCCCACCACACGCACCGCACCACCACGCCGAGCTAGCGATACATCTTATATTATAAGAATCTTTGTCCTGACTGACTGACTGACTGACTGACTGACTGACTGACTGACTGACTGACTGACTGACTGACAGACAACGCACAGCCTAAACCGCTGGACGTAGAGACTTGAAATTTTCAGTGTAGGTAAACCTTGGTACGTAGGGGTGTACTAAGAAGGCATTTTTCAAAATTCAACCTCTAAAGGGGTGAAAAGGGATGAAAACCTGGAATCAATTTTTGGTCTAAAACTGCACATAACCTATATCAAATTAAAGAGCCGATTTTTCTCATTTAGTTGATGTCATAATTACCTGTAAATTCTTTATTTTTGGCATGTTTTTCATGAAAAATAGAATACTTTTATTTTGACATATTATGACAGCGATGATACCTCGAGAACAATAAATACATGATAGGTACCAAAGATTAGTAATAGATGATACAAAACATATGTAAAAGGAACTGTCAATGTCAAAGTACCTGTGAAAGGAAGCATAAATTATTTCTGGTCTAATAAGTTTCCAATCTTGATTATTCATGGAGTTCTGACGTAATTCTACGTCTGAAAACTAGACGTCGCTGCTAATTCTGAACAAATTTCGTCGCGCTATCTTTGCGTTTTGAAAAGTTTACCTTAACTCTCAAAATTTTTACTAAATTCACCAAAATTTCTTAATTTTTAGATTTAGGTATATTTGTTACTCTTTCACGCAAAAACTACGGAATATACTTACATACCCTATTATTCATATTCGTTCGCAAAAGTTAACCATTGCTTAAAGTTAGCCCTGTCGCTGTTTGTCATTATGAAATGGTAAGAGATGGCAATACTTTAGCCATTGTTTAGCGTACACTATATTATAATGAATAATGAGGATAGTAGGTACCTACGTGTGCTGGAATGGGACATAGGGTACTTTTTATCTGGGTACCGCGTGAGCGAAGCCGCGGGCGGCCGCTTGTTAATAAATAAATAACACCCAACACTCACATACATAGTCCTGACCCCACACTAGGATTCCGTGTCGTGGGTATCAGAAACTACGAGCACCATGCTACCACAACACCCAGACCCGGAAGAAATATTTACAGATCATGCAAACATTTCTTCCGCAGTGGGAATCGAACCCGCGCCTCTTGCGTCTCCGCCGAGCAATCGCCGGCCACGCCATCGAGGCAGTCAACATGACATACCTAGAGGTCCCCCGACCCAGTAGCCGGCTAATAAATATAAAATGCTTCCAATCACCATGTGTACGAACAAATCTAGGAATGCATTTTACATTGTATGGAATGATCAAGTATTACAATGGAATTTGGACTTTGAACTTTGGACCAATGGACTTTAGCCTCATCAAAGCGCATAATTTTCAAAATTTTAAATAGTTAGTTTTCTTAATTTTAGATTTACTTGCATTTTTTCTTGGTTCTTAATTTACTGTTTTTTTTTTAGTTTTTTATAAATATTATTAGTAGTTTATCCACACATTGCATGCTGTGTTCACTATTTTTAGAAATTGCGCCGCAATGTTACAGTTTACATGTTTTAAATATATTTTGATTTAGTGCACATTTCAAGTTGTGAACCAAAAAAAATACTTTTACTACCTACCTACCCCACCCCCACAAACTTAGACGTGTTCGAAACTAAACACGGAACACGGCACACGGCACGCAAGGCAAAAGCAATATCTAAACGCAATCTGAATCAAAGGCACACAGTGGTGGCGCTTTGAATGAAGGGACTGGGCCGCAGTGAAGGTTCCCACCTACATTTTCATTCAAAGTGAAAATACGTGTGTTTACTTTATTCGTCCAAGGAAGCTACGTAGCCTCGCGAGTTTAATTGCCGTGCTATATGGATGTTGGACTAAACATTCCACGGCTACTTTGATACGCCAGTCCTACATACCAGGCAGAGGATAGGGGTACGGTATCCTAGTGTAGAAAAATGATTATAATTTATTTTTTCCCCTTGTTAGACGTGAAGATATCCACAACATTACACACGCCTGAAATAATACTACTAGCAAATACCACAGTCCCAACAATTTGCTCGTACAAAACCGCAAGGCGCATGTAATCACCAATTGAGTCTTACCATATTCGATTATTTCTTAGCATGCGCGTGTGTATTGTGGTATGGTGGCAGTGAGCAGGTCACCAGTACTTGGGTTTGCATCCACCGGGGCAGCGTGGCGGCCGGCACGACGACTTCTTCTTACACGCGAATGCGCCTACCACCTGCAAGAAATACCTACTTTTTATACAAAATTAATTTATGTACGAATCCACTATCGTTCAATCAAGGTACCACCAGCATCAGCCTACCCTCCAGCTTATCTGCAACTATTGCCTATGTTTGCAGACAGTTTGAAATACACGTAGGTACTTGAAATTGTTGCGAATGAAAAGTTTCAGACACAAAATATAAATTGGGGCCTCAGTTAAAGCTAATTACTTAAAAAAATTAAACGTTTGTAATGTTCGCACATTTTTTATTTTCTTTGTAAAGCTGTATATATTCTGAATATTGTAGTTCAGGGGTGTAACACTTGTTATGCTGATAAGAGCCTGAGGTTTTGAAATGTTGGCTGACAGAGCAAGCGTTGATCTTTCCAGCAGCAGTCTTCCTCATTATTAAATGTTGTTGTCAACGTCAACGCACAGATATTTAGTGGTATTCTTTCCGAGCACACAAACACTGTTCTGGCTGGCTCCTACGATCTTACAGTGGTAGGATACAAGTTCGCAAAGTACCTGAATGAGGAGACACAGCAGAGACCACAGCCCAATGCCGGATAACTTCATATTTATCACTATTAATCGCTCACTTGTACGTTCAGGTTCACTACATGATGTTTTTGTTATATTTTTATTACTTTAACACGGGAAATTTTGATTGTGTCATGGCCGAAAAATTCTTTTGTTCTTCTTGTGTCAGTTTTTTGAAAGAAACGTTTTCGGCCAGAGCTTTTTGTCTATTCGTACTCTTCAGGATCACAGAAGCTAGAATAACCTTCTTGAAGCTGGACTAGACCATTAGGTGCACCAAGGAGATTGAACAACTTTACTATTGTACCTAACTAAACATCCGTAGTCTGTTACGTTATGTACCTAGTAAGTTAGTTTTAGTTTTTGTTAGATTTCATCCATCACAGTGGATTTTTTACAGTACTTATAGAATTTCTTGTTTTGTTTGTTGAGTATCATTTTTATTATGTAAACATAATATTACGAATTGTAAAAGATATGAAGAGGCTATATAAGAGGATATGAAGATGATGGAGGCCTTTAGGCGTGACGTCACGTATGCGAAAGTGCACGCAACTAGTCCGTACATTTATTATTTACTTACGCGATCAGAACGTCTGTATAGTCCCGTGAGTGAGTGCTCTAAACTGACTGTCACCTGATTCGCGTGTGGAAGTGTTTTTGGTACTGGTTCGTAGCCGATGGTGGATTGTTTAGCCAAATTAAAGCTGTGATTACTTGATCATTTTATTATTGTGGAGGTAGACTGGTAAAATCAGCGCTAACACATTACACAGAATTGACTTCTTTTGAGGAGCGCCATCGCTTGACGAGTGGCAGAACTATTCTCAGGAATAGTCTTCAGCGCCATCTATCGACTTCATCGATCTTTTCTCGGAGCGCCATCCTTTGTCGGGTAGCGGAACTGCTCTCAGGAACTGTGTACAGCGCCATAAACTGTCTTCATCTGCTGTTTCTTGGAGCGCCATCTGCTGAAAAGTAGCGAGTTCGTTGCTGATATTGCGAAGTGCCATCTCCCGGCGGCTCATATCGATTTTTTCAAAGCGACATCTGTGGTTGAATAGCATAACCTCCAGCTATGGCGAAGTCGTGTCAAGCCTGCGGAAAGTATTTGTCAACGACTGGGGCTGCTACCTGTAGTACTTGCTTGACCCTATACCACAAAGCGTGTGTATCTATCCCAGAGTCATCTACTGCCAAGGGGTGGGTGTGTCCTGGCTGTAAAGTCAGGACGCGTAAATGCGACAACACCCCGGTGAGGGGGGCCACTCAAGATACGCTGGCACCATCCACTGCGATGCTGGAAACTTCCTCTGCCTCCTCGCCCACGGCGCCAGTCGTGGACCTGCAGGACGTGCATAAGGAGCTAGCAGCGTGGATGTTGGAGATGCGTCAGTTCCGTCAGGAAATGCAGGAGTTTCGAGCTTCAATCAGCGGTTTAGTTAAGCGCGTGGATACCATCGAGGAGCGATTGGAGGCGATCGAACAACGGTCGCAGGATCCCCCCTCCGCTTTGGTTGCCGATCTGCAGTCCAGGATGGCCCTGCTTCAGCAGGAACTTAATGATCGAGACCAGGACGCCCTCCTGTCTGACCTGGAGGTCGGCCATCTACCAGAAGAGAAGGGGGAGAATGTTGTGCACACCATATCCGTGCTCGCGACTAAGTTAGGCGTCGTGCTGGACGAGCGCGACATTGTGTTTGCGGAGAGAGTCGGAGTGGTGCAGGGCGCGGGCGCGGCGGGTGCGCCCCCGAGCCCTCGTCGTGTCGTGGTGCGACTGGCGCGCCGCCACCTGCGAGACCAGCTGCTGCAGGGCGCGCGCGTGCGCCGTACGCTCACAGCCGCTGACGCCGGTCACCCCGCCACAACCGCCGCGCCGCGAATATTCGTTAATGAGCGGCTGTCGCGCGTAAACCGCCAACTATTCCACCGAGCGCGTGAGGAGGCTCGGCGGCTTCAGTGGAGGTTCGTGTGGACCCGGAGAGGCCGCGTGTACGCCAGACAGGGCGACGGCAAACAGGCGTATCCAATACGCGTGGAAGCCGACTTAGTCCGGGTTTTTGGATCTCCTCCCGTTTGACTGACCAGCCTGAAACATACAATCATAATATAATTAACTTTTTAGTTTTGTTTAAATTTATATGTTTTTATGTTTACATCTTGTTATTGTATTACCTGCCAATTTACCTTGCTGTGTATCTTTGTGGTCAGAACGATTTTAGCCTTTCCTGTGGTCCAATCGAAAACAATGATTTTAAGGGATATACATTATATTATTATTATTACTATTATTGGTACAATTTTACAGCCACATCGTTTTGTTATATAATTATGTATTATATTATTATGCTATTGTCATTATACAAGTATGTTATTATATTCATAGACAAATCTCACACTAATACTTTACTCTGGGCACAAAATCATAGAGTACTAATTCACCGCTTTAAAATCTCCTAAGTTTAATTTAAGAGTTGGCCTTTTTAATGCCGGATCACTAAACACAGGTCATGATGAATTTATTGCTGCCTTTGAGGAATTGAATCCCGACATTTTGGCCATAAATGAGTCGTGGCTGAAAGTAGGGCAGGAGGATAGCGCGCCTAATATGGCAGGGTACCGTCTGCTTCTGGCTCCAAGGCCTGATAACATAAAAAAGGGAAGGGGGGGGGGAGTTGGTTTCTATATTAGGAAGGGGATAAGGGTTCAAATTACTCCTCATCCTGTTGCTCCCAAAGTCGAACAGATGTGGCTGAGGTTGAATGCTTGTGGTAAAACAATTATTATTGGAACTGCCTACCGGCCACAATGGTTAAATGTTACTGAGCTCTTGGATGCCTTAGCTGACTCTATCTCAACTTTTTTGAACTGTGACAATCTCATATTGCTGGGGGATTTAAATATTGACATGCTTGAGCCAAATGATAGTAAAACAAAGTTATTTTTACAGTTCATAGAATGTATGAATCTCTGTCAATTAATTAATGTGCCAACACATTTCACTTCTCATAGCCAAACATTGATTGATATAGTTTGTACAGATGCGTCAGTGAGTAATACGCACGTTAAATACAGTCCAGACTTAGGTGCTCATGCTATGTTGTTAGCTGAATTTCGCATAAAGAAGGATAAGCCTGTACCGCGACTAGTCACCTATCGGTCTTTAAAAAATATTCAAATGGACCTGTTTGTCAAACACTTGAATGAAGTAAACTGGACTCAACTTTTATTGACCCAGGATGTTAACACCAAAGTGCTGGAGTTCTCTAATGTAATTTTAGCACTCTATGATCTACATGCCCCTATTAAGACATCAAGTTTCAAAAGTCCCCCACATCCCTGGATCACTGACACAGTGAAAACTATGATTAAAATTAGAAATAGCTACCACGACAGATATAAGAATCTTAAATGTGATAATCTTAGACAAAATTATAAGTTCATGAAAAACATTGTTATACAGGCTATACACAGTGAAAAGTCCGCTTACTTTACTCAACATATAAATAAAAACATTAAAAACTCCAGTAAATTGTGGAAAAATCTCAAGGGCAACATTCTCCCGAACAAAAAACAAGCAGTGGAACTCCCACCACACTTCAATGATCCAGAGGCTATAAATACTCATTTTTTGGACCTCCCCGGTGATGCCTCCGTAAACATTTCACTATTAACTTATTTTGAATATCACAGACATGGCACTGAGTTATTTGTGTTGAGCCCAGTGAGTGAGTATATGATACTGAAGATCTTACAGGGCCTTAAATCAAATGCTCAAGGTATTGATGGGATTAGCCTGGATATGATTTTTATGACTTTACCACAATCTTTGGCCCTTATAACTTCTATTGTTAATGACTCTATTACTAGTGGCACCTTTCCTGAATGCTGGAAGTCGGCAGTCATAAAACCAATACCAAAGAAATCCAGTCCTGCTTCGGTCAGTGACTTGAGACCTATTAGTTTGCTTCCTTGTTTGTCGAAGATCTTAGAAAAGGTGGTTTGCATGCAGCTTGTCAAGTTTTTGGAGGAAAACAACATTTTCCCACAGTTCCAGTCCGGTTTCCGCAGAGGACATAGTACTGCAACTGCCTTACTAGATGTGATTGATAACTTACTGTTAGCCCAAGATAAAGGATGGTGCAGCATACTTGTGCTGCTGGATTTCTCTAGGGCCTTTGACTCCATAAATATTTCACTTCTTCTTTCTAAGCTTGCTTATTATGGTTTCTCCACAAACACTGTACGGTGGTTTAATAGTTACCTCAGCCAAAGAAGGCAGTGTGTTGAGTTGCAACTTCCAGATGGTTCCTTAGTCCGGTCACCTCAGCTTCTTGTTCCTCGTGGTGTCCCGCAGGGCTCAATCCTCGGTCCAATCCTTTTCATAATGTACAGTGCGGATATCATCAAAGATATAGCACACTGTCAATTTCACCTATATGCTGATGATCTCCAACTATATCACTCCTTCTTGCCCAGTGAGAGTTCAAGAGCTGTTGATAATATAAATTTTGATTTAAATCAGATTTACCAGTGGTCCCACAATAATTCATTAATTCTGAATCCAAGGAAGTCAAAATTCATTGTAACTGGCACCAGAGCATGCATTTCCAAACTTAATTTTGTGGATCTCAAAATCATGGTGGGAGGTGAGCTCGTGGAACATGTGACTGAGGCGAGGAATCTGGGTCTTGTTATGGACTCTCAACTAAGGTTTGAAAGCCATGTCTCTGAGAGTGTTCGCAGCTGTTTTTATAGGCTCAAAACTTTATACAAGATTCGTCCATATCTTAGTGAAGAGATGCGTATAACACTTTGTGAGTCACTCGTTTTATCAAGGTTAAATTACTGTGATGTAGTGTTTGGGCCTTGCCTCCTTGGTAGGACAGAGAAACTTCTCCAG
Organism: Scotopteryx bipunctaria; assembly: GCA_949320045.1. Taxonomy (NCBI): domain Eukaryota; kingdom Metazoa; phylum Arthropoda; class Insecta; order Lepidoptera; family Geometridae; genus Scotopteryx; species Scotopteryx bipunctaria. The sequence goes on from OX439467.1 coordinate 687,582, forward strand.
CGTGTGCAGAACGCCTGCGCGAGGTTTTGCTTTCCAATACCTCCTCGCTCACATGTTACACCCTACCTCAACGCTTCTAACTTGCTAAAACTGAAAGCGAGGAGGTATTTGCACTTGGCAAGTCTTCTCTTTGGCGTAATTAATGGCAAAACTCCCCCATACCTTTACAACAAGCTTCAATGGTCACGGGATAACCATCGTTATCCTCGTAGGGTTTTTTCTCTTGTTCTTGTGATCATTAAACATAGAACTGTTGCTTTTAGAGGTTCGTTTCGATTCGCAGCCTCCCGCTGCTGGAACGATCTGCCTCCGCCAATGCGGGCCCTGAAATCGTCATACACCTTTAAACTTAAGCTTAAACAGTACTTACTACACGCTCAAAGAACCTCATAAGATTACAATGTGTGGTGGACAAAGAAAGTATGATTTTTCTGACTTACCTAAAGGTTATGTCCGACTAGCTAGGTAGGCAGGGTCCCGTTCTGGACCAGCGCTGGGCTCAAATCACCAAATCACTTTCTTACTCAATTACTTTCTGAATCTTCTGGCATTTTTCATTATTTGTAGGGTTTAATGCTTAATTTATCCAATAAATGGATGCACGTTGTTGCCACGTTTTGCCGCGTTGTTTTGGCGCGGATTGTATTTTAATTTGAATTAATAATTCTCTCTGCCACTCTCACACTATACTCGTACATGTCAACGTCAGTTATTGCTGGCATGTCAGTTTTCTCCCTAGCTACTATACACACAGGTACACCCCGTTCACTCACTTGTTTCTGCTCAGACACATAATATATTAAACCTAGATAACTCATTTAAGTATTATATTTTATTAGATATATTTCTATTATTTATAATTTAATGTAATTTTATTATATAACTTGAACTCGTGGTTTTTGCTTTTTTTATATATTTTTATTTTTAGTTGCGTGTCATTTTCGTGTTGTGATTTCACCATAAAGGTTGGATCTGAAAACCAGCGCTACTTTCAGCTGAATCTGGAAGTAGCACATGCTGAGCTCCAACCTTTTTGGCCACACAACATCGCGGGAAGGGCTCATAGTTAGTGGTAGGCACTTACTTCTTCTTTTTTTTTTGTTTTATTGCCATATGTTTGCCTCCTTCTTCTCTTATGTGTATGTTTGTTTTTTTTCTGTTCCTTCCCCGTCTTTTGTATAATTTGTTTGTTTTGTGTGTGTGCCAAATAAATGTATTTCTTTCTTTCTTTCTTTCTTTCTTAGGCGGCCTAAAAACTCCGTCACAAGAGTTGGCCACTAGCTCATAAGAACTTACGCTACGAAAGTCTAAAGACAGCATAGACATAGACCTCGCATAGACAACACACTACTGACATCTTCTGCCAGTGACATGTGACATGTGACATGCGAAGCCCGCGGTGTTTGCGCGACCTAAACGTACGTAGCTTTCTAATAGCAAGACCTAACAGAGTCTGACCAACACCTAATACCTAGGCAGGTACTCACCTACACTACCTACTTTATGTAAGTTACTGACGAACGCAAGTATCTTCTCTTAGAATCTTTACTGAATTGATTTGTGTGCTACGCTTATCACACAAAAATACACACAATGGCTATATTTAGAATTTTTAACAAGGAAGACTGATTGTCAGGTTATTTGGTAACTACAGGTCACCAGGCCGGGGTAGCGGGTTCGTTTTCAGTCCTTAGAACTTTTGGAATTTGGAATTGAGCACACAATGTAAATCTACTTACCTCTCGAAAGGTCTCCTTTTGTACATTTGACACAATAATTATAGATAGACATGCTGGTTTCCTCACGATATTTTCTACGACAGCACTTACCTACTGGTATAGCGCACATCAATTATTCGTAAAGAAAAATACATCGATACACGATCAGATTTGAACCCGTGACCTTAGGATCGGAAGGCGGGCTACCATTCGACCACCAGTACTCTAGCCTCCGCATAGCTCCGCCTCTTCCTGAAGTAAAGGAATGAGGTTGTTGGTTCGAACTACGTAAGATAATCCGCGGGTAGAGTTTCAACTCAGCCGGCATTTTTGCTCGTAATTCTTTGAGTTATGTATTGTTTTAGATATTACTTTTCGTAGAAATAACATTACATCTTAATAAAACAATATTAAAATCCTTTGTGCGCAACAAGTATCTACTTCTCCCTTTAAAAAGGCGCGGCCTCTGGCTAAAGAAGTCCCGCGGAAATTGGCGGTACTAAACAAATTGTATGGCAATTTCTCGTGAGCGTGACACGAAGACTTGAGCGGCCGCCGCGCGCCGCCGCGGGACTTGCATCGTGAAGCGGACTCCATAAGCAGTAAAGTTAAAGTGACACACGGTCGCAGCGCGCGCGGCCGGCGCCGGCTGCGGGCATGTCGCCGAGCTCGGAGGGCTCGTGGGAGGGCGCGGGCGAGGACATCATCGACCTCGACCGCTACATGCGCGGCGGCGTGCGGCCGTCGCGCGCGCTCAGCCAGGACATGCTGCTCTGGTTAGAAACTATTCTTGGGTATCTTGTCACTAGTTGCGAACTTAGTCGCTGAAGCGCAGTTACGCTGTTGTCTGTCCCCGGTCTACCCGGCCTGATAGCTTTGCCAATGTACAAAATGCACTACCTACTTGTTTTTGTAACTACGATTCAGCGGGACAAAATATACGTATGCTATACTTAGGTACATGCTGAAATATCAACTCGATCATAATAATAAATCATCATACTTAGCTAAAACTTACTGGTCACGTCAGTAACGACGACTTCGGAATAGCGATGATTAGGTACTATAATAGTGACCAAAAGGAATTTAACTAGAAGCACAATTTCGAAAGTAGGTATAGTAAGTTAGCCTGGCCACCTGTAAACGAAGCTTCACGATGACCTTTTGTTCCGAGTAGCTATGAACTCTTTATGAGAAGTGTGTCGAGTCGAGACCTTTGTCCAGCAGTGCGGGATAACGTAGGTTAAAGGCTAGTGTTGTTGCAGCGAGCAGTTGGTGGTGGACGGCGGCGGCGTGGGGCGCAAGCTTGCGGACAGCGGCGGCAGCGCGCGCTGCAAGCGCCACTCGCACGACTCCGGCGTCTCCGACGGCAGCTTCGAGCAGCGCGCGCCGCATCCGCTCAGGTCTCACACGCCGCACATACCGCACTACGTCAACCCCGGCTGTTTCTACCCTATTGCTGGGTATAACCCTCAGGACTGAAGCGTGGCGTAGCTTGCTTAGACGTTCGTGTTTGATCGTTAAAGTTAAGCAACGGTTGTGCGTGGTCGCAATTGGGATGGGTGACCGCAAGTGGTATTACGAGCTGAGCGCTTCCGTGCTTCGGAGGGCACGTTAAACTGTCGGTCCCGGCTTTTAAGTCGCTAAGCCATGACAAAGGCCTTTTAGGCGGCCTAAAAACTCCGTCACTAGAGTTGGCCACTAGCTCATACGAACATACATAAGTACATACCCTCAGGACTTTATTCCCATCCTCTCGATGTCATGCCAAGGAGTTGCCATAGATATGTGGGAGTCGTCTGACAGCGACTTAGTCAAGATATTGGGCCGTAAATGGATGAGGCTAGCGGAGGAAGGTGTTGGACAAGCAAAGGTGGACTACGCTTAGCAGTGGTCGAAGTCAGGCTGGGGGTGATGATGAAGAACTAATTCCAGTCTTCAGTTCCAGTTGAATATAGATCTGTTTCAGGCGCACCAGCTACACTGAGGGCCGGGCTCGGCCGCCGCGCGAAAGAACATCGACGCGGACGTTCAACGCGCCGGTCCACTCGGACTCGCTGCGAGCGTTCCGCACGGTCTGCGAGCAGGCGCTGCTGGACCAACAGAAGCAGATAGCACGAGTTGCCCAACTCTGCGAACAGCTCACCGAGCGGGTTGGGAACGAACGCCTCACTGAGCCCAAGGACAACGAGCGACCTTTAAAAATCGACGAAAGACTCTCCAGCAGGGGTAATATTGGACGAATTTCAGAGCGATTAGATCAGAGACCTGTGGAGAAGATCAGAAGCGAAGGTGGTCCACAACCAAAGCGGCTCGGGGCGGAGCGCGCGCCTTCCGAGACCAGCGACGTCACCAGCAGCAGCCGCAGCACGAGGGATCCGAGGCGGAAGGAAAGACATCGGGTTAGCAGCAAAGATTTAAATCTTTGGTTAGCAGGCCATAGCCATCGTTTCACATGACAAGCCACTTGTTCAATCCTGTTGTCGTAACTTCTCCGCATTCAAAGCCGACGAGCTTGCATGAACGTTGTAATGAGAGTGCATGAAGAAAGAACTATGTCAGGAGATCCGTGATTTCTGGCTGGGGAACAGGCGTGATATTGTGTATGTCTCCAGACGCAGGAATGCAAGACGTACAAGATAATAATGACGAAGCTGGACGAGCTGAACCGCCGCTTCAGTCCGGAGCGGGCCCCGCGTCCCCCGCGCCCCCCGCGTCCCCCGCGCGCCCGCACCCCCTCCTCCAGCTCGGTGTCGGTGTGCGACAAGCTCGTCGCCACCGACCCCGACCGGACGATCAACAAGGTCATCAGGCCCGCTGTGCAAGTGAGTGTGCTTTTGCTCTTATCCAGGATTCGTACCTTGCTGCCGCGGCTGCGGCTGCGGCTGCGGTCAACTTTTACAAAACGTTATAAAGGTCGGTATGTATCGTATGTGTACGGTGTCTTGTTACCCAGTACAACTAGATTGTTAAATGATAACGCGTTTGTATGGCAATAAGAAGCTATATTCCAAACGGTTGATGGATGAGCTGTTAACGATAATGATGGCGAGAACGCGCGCCCTTGGTGGCTGAATGCGAACTGATTACAACTGATAAATTGAATAAAATGAAATGTTGGTAATGATTGGAACTGGGTCGCGCCGTCAGCGCCCTTCTGCTGGCCTCGGAAGATGCAGGGTTGGTTGTACCGTACAGTACAGCATGGCAGAACCGAAGGGATGCCTACACTCAACAGTGGGATACTATGGGCTTAGGATGATGACGATGATCTAGTAGAACTTCTATTTTTGTAGAGCGAGAACTTTGTTTATTTTTGGTAGGTACTGTTTGATAGTAAGCACTTGTATAGCGAGTACCTACCTATAGGTACATTTTCTAAAGTTCTAAACGGAAAAGTTAATTGCTCTACAACCGGATTCGAATAATCGCCGTGGTATGTATGTATGTATGTTCGTATGAGCTAGTGGCCAACTCTAGTGACGGAGTTTTTAGAGGCCGCCTAAAGCCCTCCGTCATGGCTTAACGACTTAAAAGCCAGGACTGACTGTTTAACGTGCCCTCCGAAGCACGGAAGCGCTCAGCTCGTAATGCCACTAGCGGTCATCCATCCCAATTCGTGACCGCGCATACCGTTGCTTTACTTTAACGATCAATCAAGAACGCCTAAGCAAGCTAACGAGCGCTTCAAGCTAAATTTATCGCCGTGGTGTTTAGGAACTGATAAGACCATGTTGCTTTATTTCAGAAAATGAACTTCCAAAGTTTGATATCGTCGTCCGCAGCGCCCGCGCCGCCGCCCCCGCGGCCGCGCGTGGTGGCGCAGGCCTACAGCGTGGACATAGCGCCCAGGGAAGTCGCCGTCCGGAGCCCTAACGTTGTCACTGAAAGGTGAAATATTTCTTACTAGCGACCCGTCCCGGCTTCGCACGGGTGCAATGCTGACACTAAATATACTACAGAATGTCTTTATACATATAGATATACAACGTTCAGTACATTATTTTGATCTATCTCGTAGGGTTCAGACAGCCGTACATGATACTCTTGCCGTGTTTTGTTTTTACACGGGGTAGGAACTTTATGTCAACATTTAAATACAGTGTAGTTGCTTAAAATTAATGTTATACCTACATAGTACCGTTTATTTATTGCAGTGTCATAAAGTATGAGTCGAGCTGTTACTCCGACACGAGTGTGGGCGACCCACGCTTTAAATACGACTTGGAAGACCCCGTCCATGTAAGTTTTACCCTCAGATCAAATAAAAAGAGCAAATCACATAAAAAGTCTTACGGAATCACTTTTCACTTGTAAGTACTTCAAATAGCATTGAATTTAGGTTACTTGGAACACACAACCTTAAAACCTTCGACACACACATAGATAAAAAGGTGGCTTCACTTTTGTTGTTCGCGGCGCGGGGTCTTTTCTTTTTATTTGGTCTGAGGTTTTACTTAAAGATTGCATCCAAAGGTTACATTATCATTGATCCTCATACCGGTCAGAGAGCACTGGTGGTCTGGTCCACCGGCCCCGCCTCCCGATCCTGAGGTCGTTGGTTCAAATCCGGTCGCGCATCGTAGGATTTTTCTAGTAGTAGGAAAAATTCATAATGCGCTATACCAGCAAACGGTGAAGGAAAACATCGTGAGGAAATCGGCATGTCGTAGAACCTAAAAAGTTTGAAAACGTGTGCAAAGTGCACGAAAGGTGCCTTTGAGGCGCACTTTAAATCCTTTCATTACACTGGTTCGAAAGAACTAGTGACAGGACTAGTAGGTATAGTAGGTACTGGTCAGAGCTAGGTGTGCTTACTAGCATAAATTTTACGGCCATTTTCTCGTGGACCTACTATTTTGTCCTACTAGTAGGACCACGAGGGAGACCAGTTTCTGTTCGTCCTACTATGACATATACCTGGTAATCAAAATTCTAATAAAATAGAATAGGAGAGTTACAGACATTGCAAATGATACCTACACTTCATTTTGCTCTGTAGGCATTTTCGAAATGACATACCCCCGAATTCTCAAACGCGACTCAGAGTTGAACAACAAGTCTCAAGTGACGAGCTTTTGATAGATTTTCATCAAAAACTGTCAATAACCGTGACTTCTGAGATGCGTTCGAGTATTCGGGGGTTAGTTGTTCAGCAACATTATTTCTGAATAATTTCACAGCTGTATTCCCAAGCGAAACGGCTCCAGGCGTTGACCGCCCGCGCCAGCGTCCGCCGAGCCCGCAGCCGCTCCTCCGCCGAGCACCGCGCGGCCTCGCCTGCGCGCAGCGCTGTTCGCGCGAACTCCACCGCTCGCGGCGACGTTCGCGCGAACTCGACCGCTCGGCGAGCCCGCGCGCGCGCGCGCTCGCCGTCCATCTGCTCCGTGTGCCGCGGCTACTGGCGCTCGTTGCGCCAGTGCCTCTCACCGTTCATGCAGGGCTCTAGGTCCTCCTGAAATGTAGACTTTTGTAAATTACTTTAATAAATTTGTTTAATTTTATTGTTTATGTTGTCATGAATGTTCTTCTCTGCTGGACTGGGAGTAAAGAAATAACATAGAATGCGTCCAGCTACTCCCGAACATGTCGTAAAAGTCGACTAAGGGATAGTATCCTCCAACATGATGAGATACAATAAGCAAGTATTCCCAAGGAGGGTTGACGTCAGGCAGGCGGCCGGTCATAAAACACCTTAGCCAAAACTCTTACACCATAATCCAAAAAAATCATGCTGTGCCGACCCCACATAGGGTGGGATAAGGGCAGGAAGATGATGATGTTGTCATGAATCGAGGTACTGAAAAAAATACCAATATTTAGAATAGAAATTTATTTCACCACAAACATTACCTACCTACATCCTTAGTTTTCGCAACTCACGCCAAAAACTATTTTGAGTTTTCTACCTTGGGTTACAATATTGCAATTTTCTTACGGATCCCTAATTTTTTTTGAAAATATATTATAGCCTATACTGGTCCCTGATAATGTAGCTTTCTATATGTGAAAGAATTTTTGAAATCGGTCCAGAAGTTTCGGAGCCTATTCGTTACAAACAAACAAGAAAATCTTTCCTCTATTATATTATTAAGTACTAACTGACCCCGCGAACTTCGTATCGCCTTAAAATTAATAATTCAAGTGCTTGTAATTTAATATGAACTTTATACCATAGCAATAAAGCTCAAATTGACTACGTTTTAGTTACAAATCATTTGTATGGGAAAAAGAAAAGGGCTATTTTTAGGGTTTTTCCAGCAATAATTCTAATTTTTCTCGCCGTAAAAACCATCCTTGAACTTCAACGAACATTTTAAAAAAAGATTTGGCCAAATTGGTCCAGGCGTTGTTGAGTTATGCGCTTACCAACACATTTTGCGATTCATTTTTATACTATACTATCGACGCGCCCCGGCTTCGCACGGGTGCAATGCTGATACTAAATATAATACAGAATGTTTTCATCTGTGCAATAATTCTAATTTTTCTCGCCGTAAAAACCATCCTTGAACTTCAACGAACATTTTAAAAAAAGATTTGGCCAAATTGGTCCAGGCGTTGTTGAGTTATGCGCTTACCAACACATTTTGCAATTCATTTTTATATTATAGAAGATTATTAGACTTCGCGCACGACCGCTGCGTAGGGAGCCGACCTCGCGACTGAGCCGCGCGGGTACCTTACTCATAGATCTAAACTCCCCTCCCGCACGCGCACCCCCGCCTTGGTGACGCCCACTTCGCAACGGGCCGTGCAGCAGAAATCGTAATATTTTAATTTCGCCATAACTTCAAAACCAAACGTCCAATTTTAATCATTCAAAGACCAAATATTATCTCCATAAACTGTTCTTAGTGATGAAATCATTTATTTTGATAAGGATTAATAGCATGAGTAAAATAAACGCGTTTAAATGTAGTCCAAAAAAAATTCAAGATTTTTAAATAAAAAAATGGTTGCTGTGCCTCACTCGACATAGATGGGTATAGTGTGTCGCGGACTTTTTTGTAGATATTTATAAGATCTACAATTAATTAGAACATTTTATGGTTCTATCTTTTATAGTTTAGGCAGCGTACGCAAAATAAGTAACTTTTCTGGTTGATTTTTTACACCTTGTGTCCGAAAAACCCAAATATCTTACGGAACCCTATTTTTTTCCAAAATAAAATATAGCCTATGTTACTCGTGGATAATGTAGCTTTCGAATGGTGAAAGAATTTTTAAAATCGGTCCAGTAGTTTTTGAGCCTATTCAGTACAAACAAACAAACATACAAACAAAGTTTTCCTCTTTATAATATTAGTGTAGATAGACTTCGCGCACGACCGCTGCGTAGGGAGCCGACCTCGCGACTGAGCCGCGCGGGTACCTTACTCATAGATCTAAACTCCCCTCCCGCACGCGCACCCCCGCCTTGGTGACGCCCACTTCGCAACGGGCCGTGCAGCAGAAATCGTAATATTTTAATTTCGCCATAACTTCAAAACCAAACGTCCAATTTTAATCATTCAAAGACCAAATATTATCTCCATAAACTGTTCTTAGTGATGAAATCATTTATTTTGATAAGGATTAATAGCATGAGTAAAATAAACGCGTTTAAATGTAGTCCAAAAAAAATTCAAGATTTTTAAATAAAAAAATGGTTGCTGTGCCTCACTCGACATAGATGGGTATAGTGTGTCGCGGACTTTTTTGTAGATATTTATAAGATCTACAATTAATTAGAACATTTTATGGTTCTATCTTTTATAGTTTAGGCAGCGTACGCAAAATAAGTAACTTTTCTGGTTGATTTTTTACACCTTGTGTCCGAAAAACCCAAATATCTTACGGAACCCTATTTTTTTCCAAAATAAAATATAGCCTATGTTACTCGTGGATAATGTAGCTTTCGAATATATATATATAATATAGTGTAGATTAATTACTCTTGTTTATTGGAACAAAAATTGTAGCACAAAGTAGATAAATATTACCTTCCTATTAATGTTTTATTTGTAAAAGTGTCTGTGTACTTAGGTACAATAATGAATTTCAGAATTAAATGATGACCGCTGAGTTATCACCAGACCACCAGTGCCTTGCGATCCCCAGAGGTCGAATGCGGTCATTGGAAATCAAGTAATAATAACTCAATGTTGGAAATCCGGTCGTATCACCAGGTACTCTCAAACGGTGAAGGAAGACAGCGTTTGGATTGCTCTCGGTTTAATCAGATTCGCACGTATTGACCATGTCTTTCCTGTGGACAAGGCCGACTAAGTCGAGAGTATGTTTTAGGCGCTGCCAGCCTACTCCATTTATAATCATCCCGGGCACTACAGCGTCATGTTAGTATAATCAAAAGTTGCCTCCTGGCGCTGTATAAATGCACTGAAGGTATAAAACTCTTGACAAATAGCGCATAGCCTAATAGGCCATAAGTCCTAGAAGTATGAAACTTGGAGGGTGTAGGGGTGATCTGTGAGCAGTGAAATAAAATAAAACCATAAAATAGTTACGGCAAGTTAATTTGATTATTTCATTTATTACAATCTAATTTTATACAAATTAAATAATCGAGTATCAGACTCAACGACGCAGTTGATGTAAATATATCAAAACTAACTGCCGCCCACGGCTTCGCTCGCGTGCTACCCGGATAAAAAGTACCACACATACTATGTATATTCCAAGTTTCATTCAAATCCGTTCAGCGGCTTAAGGCGTGATTGAGGCACAGTCATACATCCACACACCCTCACAAACTTTCACATTTATGATATTAGTAGGAAGTACAGTAGTCATACATTAATATTGTGTCCGTCTGTATCTCATGATTCGTAAAAGGTAGAGAGTTGAAATTTTCAGTGTATTTCTATTGCCGCCATAACAACAAATAATAAAAATAAAATAAAGGGGGCCTCATACACGAAACATTTAAGCACATGAACCATTCGTGTAAGAAGAAACACCCCCCTCCACTGGACTTTATCACCCCAGCTGAATGCCTCCCCCCTGGTGGCCAACTGCAGTGGCCAATTTGGAAGTCGCTTAATAGACTCCGTACGCAAGTTGGTCGCTGCAAAAGCAACTTAGCCAAGTGGGGCATAATTGAGCCATCCCAAGTCCAGTGTGAGTGCGGAGCCCCTATACAAGACATACCACACTTGCTTTCCTGCCCTCTGTGCCCAACAACCTGCAACCGGCAGGACCTTCTCGAGGCCTCTGACAGGGCTATAGAGGTGGCTTCATATTTTGCTAAGCTTATTTAGTTTTAGTTTAAGTTTGAGTTCGTTGACACGATGAATGAATGAATGAATGAATGACCATTCGTGTACGTATTCGACTTGCATTTGGTTTTATATGTGCCCGGATGGTCTGCTGAAGCGTAGTGGGCTGACAGCCTAATCTTACCTATTTACAACAACTGTACGTCATACAAATGTTAATATCTCTAATCAATTTCGTTTACCTATGTAGGTAACTGCATGATGAGCACATTTTGATTAAACAATACAAAACTAACAATTCATTTGGAGGGCATCGCTGGCTCTCAAGCCAAATTCCCAGACAATTCAATTAAAAAAATTATATTAACAATATTACATAATATATAAAAAAAATACAATAGAAATAAGTCGTGTTATTGTAAATATTTATACAATAGAATGGGGTCGTTCCACCATGCTCCAAAAATGCATTCCTCCAGGATCCAAGATTTTATCACCCATATTATTTTAAAAATTATAAGCACCAAAAACAAAATGCTTTCACAGCACTCCAAAATAAAAGAGATAGAGTCAGTGTTTATGTTTTGTACAAGTAGAAACATCGTTAATATTTTTTTAACGTGGATTCATCTCGTTTGTCCAAAATGCTCAATGCATTTCGCACTTCATGGTGCTCAAGTTATTACTTTGTTTTTAAGGGATAATTATTTTTAGATTTGACGTTGTGGTTATGACTGAATAAACATATTTGATATAGGTACATCTTTTACTCTACATGCTAAATTTATTTTTTTGCTAAGTCTACGCAAAATTTCTTGGAGCGCGGTGGAACTCAAATATTATTTTATTAATGAAAGTTCTTGGAGCGCTGTGGAATCAATGTATGAACTTTAAAATTTTGAGAACAATAGGTTTTGGAGCGCAGTGGAACTACCCAATAGAATTAACTTCATTTTGAACGCATCCGCTTGTTACCGATAAAAAGTAGCTTTTAAGAGATTCCATATTCCAGCAAAATTTGTTTATCCAAATCCAAAATTTTCTTAAATAGTAAAGTATCAAATAGAAAAGTTTTAAACCAAAACTTTTTATTCTCAAAATTCACATTCAGAATGAACTGAAACTTCATTAAAGGTCTTCGCCCAGTACACCACGAGTTAGAGTTAGTAAGCGAAGCTGTTCAGACAGTATTTTTGGCTTCTATGACCCGCAGTTTCATTTACATTGTACATACATACATTCACAACGTTCCCCATAGGGGTAGGCAGGTATCACGGGATGCTTTGTACCCGGATATAAAGTAGTCTATATGCCATTCCAAAACGTCTATTTAAAGTTACATCCACATTGACTCAGCTTAAGACACAAACCAAACTTTCGTATGTAATATTAATAGGATATCAGGCAAGCAATATAATTTTAAAACTAAATTATATTTCACAATTTGTACAAAAACATAACACAAAGGAATTTTTAAAAATAGTTTCAGGAAAGCTTCATAGATGGCGTTAACTATTAATACTAAGATCGTCGAAGTTAAGCAACGTTGTGCGCGGACAATTTGGATGGGTGACCGCAAGTGGCATTACGAGCTGAGCGCTTCCGTGCTTCGGAGGGCACGTTAAATTGTCGGTCCCGGCTTTTAAGTCGTTAAGCCATGACGGAGGCCTTTAGGCGGCCTAGAAACTCCGTCACAAGAGTTGGCCACTAGCTCATACGAACTTACTAACTATTAATACTAGTCAAATCACTGATTATTTCGAGCCAGCGTGGTGGAAGGGTCAAAGTACGCCTCAAAGGGGCTTCTTTTGTGCATTTATCACATGTTTTCGAACAGGTTACGACATGGCCGGTTCCCTCACGACGTCCTTCAACGGTAGTTCGTAGAACCTAAAAAGTTCGAAAACTAATGTCAAGTGCTCGGAAGAAGCTTCTTTGAGGAGTACTTTAATCTTTTCTCCACACATTGTTTTTATTTGTGGTAATTTCACTCAGCGCCATCTAGCTCCAAACTAAGCAAAGCTTGTACTATGGGAACCAGATGGCTAATTAGAATACTTATGTTTTTTTTTGTAAATACATAATTACAACACCCAGACCCGGAAGAAATATTTGCAGAACATGCAAACATTTCTCCCGCTGAGTGAATCGAACCCGCGCCTGTTGCGTCTCAGCCGAACTCTCACCCGCCACGCCAGCGAGGACGTCAATCAACACTGCTTCGAAATAACTAGTGACCCTAGAAGTTCCACTGACCTTTCGATGTCAACGCCATCTAGTTAGCTCTAAAGAACTATTTTTACAAAGCCTCATTCATAACAACCAAAACTTCAATGTTTTTCGAATGTTCCCCTCACCACACTGGCATTTTCACTGTCACTGTCCACGACAACTATCTAAATGTGTCATCATGTATCTCAGGCGAGGCGTGGGCTCCCTTACGTACAAAGACGCACATAATATTAAGATTTGTATGAAACTAGCGACCCACGGGCACGCTACGCACGCAGAGGATACGCATACGCATGTATCTCTTATGAAAATAGCGTATAGTTTCCGGGCCGCCGCGTATAGTTTTCCAGCTGCGTATAGTTTCTGGGTTGCGTATAGTTTCCCGTGAGCTTATCCGTGGGTTCGGAGTGGTGGCTGTGGTGAGACTCGCTTATTGGCTGTTCGCTAGCTCGTCCATTCTGCATCTGTGAATAAAATATTTATTTATTTACTGGGAGTAAACAAAAAACATAGAATACGTCCAGCTAAAAGTCAACTAAGGGGTAGTATCCTCTCCAATGTGATGGACCATCTATGTGCGATGGGCTGATCACCTGTCACCATGGTTCACCATATCCATCTTAGGACTTTGAATCAGGAGTGGCTGCAAGTTTTCTTATATATAAATAAACTAGCTGCCGCCCGCGGCTTCGCTCGCTTTGTACCCGGATAAAAATTAGCCTATATGTTAATTCAGTATATGTACTATGTATATTCCAAGTTTCATTCAAATCCGTTCAGCCGTTTAGGCGGGATTGAGGCACAAACATCCAAACATCCAAACTCACAAACTTTCGCATTTATAATATAAGTAAGATATTTGTGGACATTTCACACAGCGCCATCTAGCCCCAAACTAAGCAAAGCTTGTACTATGGGAACCAGATGGCTGATAGAATACTTATAATACTTTTTTTTATAAATACATACTTATAATACTACAACACCCAGACCCGGAAGAAATGTTTGCAGAACATACTAACATTTCTCTCATAACAGGAATCGAACCCGCTCTTGCGTCTCAGCCGAGCACTCGTCCGCCACGCCACCGAGGTCGTCAAATTATGATTACTTGGGGCTCCGGCCACCCCATTAGGGATACGGGTGTGATAATACGTATGGTGTATAAAAAGGAGTAGTCAGCGGCAGGTCCGTGGAGTTACCTGACGGCCATCTCCGCGACCTCGAGGCTGGGGTAGTCCAGCTCCTTCACCAGGCACAGCACCGCCGATAGCAGGTTCGAGTTCTGACAACACAAATTTCAAATAAGCGCACGTTCTACTTAATTATATAATTAGTACTAGTTGTGTTAACTAGATGGCTAAAGGACTCAAAGTTACGATAAAATAGAAAACCTGGTCCAAGCTAGGATGTTATAGCTATTGAATGACACACACACACACACACAAAAACACACACACACACACACACATGCATAGTTTAAGTACACACCGTTTCTTGTATTTCCTGTTGCCCCGAATCTTATGAGACTGGCGCATCAGGAAACTCGTAAATGTTTAATATATCTTACTAATATTATAAATGTGAAAATTTGTGAGGACCTGACGATGTTTGTGCCTCAATCACGCCGTAACGTCTGAGCGGATTTGAATGAAACTTGGAATATACATAGTACATGTACTAGACTAACATGTCACGAGTCACTGGTTTTAAACATAGGAATCTAAACTCTATTCCTTAGACGATAAGAGTGAAAATAGCGACGGTTTACCGAAGGTTCTATCTTGCCTCTACCGTAATATAAGTTTTATTTCTAGGACAATAGTGAGTTTCGTAAAACACGGGAATCCAAGCTCTCTTGTCTTGAGAATAAGACTGTAATTGTAATGTCTCTCTCTCTCTCTCTCTCGCGCGCACTGTCTCCGTCCACCGGGAGCTCGCCGCGCTGAATTATAAGCTCTATTTGTACGGGCATAGGAGTGAGGGCGGCGTACCCTGGCGACGGGTCTCCGCGTGAAGCCCCTGTGCTCCGCCATGACGGCCGAGGGGAACTCCCTGTCCCTCTCGCGCGCGCTAGCTCTGTCCCCCTCCCACTCGCCGCACCTCTGCGGGACTTGCTGGTACGTACCCTGGCGACGGGTCTCCGCGTGAAGCCCCTGTGCTCCGCCATGACGGCCGAGGGGAACTCCCTGTCCCTCTCGCGCGCGCTAGCTCTGTCCCCCTCCCACTCGCCGCACCTCTGCGGGACTTGCTGGTACGTACCCTGGCGACGGGTCTCCGCGTGAAGCCCCTGTGCTCCGCCATGACGGCCGAGGGGAACTCCCTGTCCCTCTCGCGCGCGCTAGCTCTGTCCCCCTCCCACTCGCCGCACCTCTGCGGGACTTGCTGATACGACTCTGATCTGAAACGATACATTTTTGGAATCAAGATATCGTTTTAACAATACTTTGCCTTTGCAAAACAGCCTAGTTTTCCTTGTATCACCTTTTAATACTAAAAAATTGGTTGCCTGTAAAGTCGGTATACGGGCGAAAGTTTTACGTGACAACGACGGGCGGGCTAACCATGCCCGAGTGGAAGGGACGCGTGCCTCTCACTCGCTCTCATTGTGAGCGCATAACGTGAGCGGAGCGTAACGCAGTTTCTTGAAGTGTCACCCGGCAAACCAATTTATAAGACGTTGTCACGTCAAAACTGGTGGTGGTGATCCCAGCTTGTGACCCTGGCTTCCAATTCTAAGTGCGTGGGTTCAAATCCGGTCGTGCACTGGATTTTTCTGTTTCCAAAACTTAAAGGAAAACATCGTGAGTGAATCAACATGTCGTAGAACCTAAAAAGTTAGAAAATATGTGTCGAGTGAACGAAACGAGCCTTTGGGGCGCACTGTAAATCCTTTCACCACACTGGTTCGACTTCGAAATAACCAGTGACACGCCTAGACAGAGACTAAGAACTAAGAGTTATAACCTCACCTCTCTGGTTTCTCATAGTAGGGGTCGTAGTGCGGGGGGGAGGTGACCCCGCCCCCCGCGCCGCCGCGATCCACTCCGCCCCCGCCCCCGCCCCCGCCGCTGTACCGACAGTCGCCGTTCGACGAGTATGAGTACTCCTACAACAGCAATCATTGTTTCGTCACAAAACAATCACAAAAGGATGACTGAGCCGTAGAAATGTTACAATAGGTATTTAAAACAATATTACAAACGAACTACACAATATAATAAAGTGAAAACTTTTGTCTGGTGGTTTCTAGAGTCTGATAGCCATTAGGGTGTACTTGTACTTACCAGACATATTTGCACAGTTACACCCGTCAGGTAGACTTGAGCTAAGTAGTAAGCTAGATCTGCACAGTTCTATACTAGATGATTCATACAGCGTCAGAAGGCAACTTTTACCTTCACAAAAGACGCTGTAGTGCCCGGGACGAATTAAGATGGAGTAGGCTTGCCCAGCACCTATTCCATCCTCTCAGCTTAGTCGGCCTTGTCCACAGGAAAGACATGGTCAACACGTGCGGAGCTGACTAAGCCGCGGGTTTCCTCACGATGTTTTCCTTCACCGTTTGAGAGTACAGGGATAGCGCACATGAATTTTTCGCACAGAAAAATCCATTGGTACACGTCAGGATTTGAACCCGCGACCTTAGGATCGGAGGGCGGGGTAACTACCAACTAGACCACCAGTGCTCTCGACCAGCGTTCTATGGCATGAGACTCGGGTGAAAAGCTAGTATGTAGTTCTATGGAAAAAATTGGGAAGAAAATGTGTCATTTTGTTCGATGACGTCATGTTCCATAGAACAAATGGGAAGTACCTACCCCTTATGGCTTATTTTTCAAAGAGACCAGCTGTGACTAGATGAATTTTCGCTATAGGTATACAGTTTTTTTTACAGTTTTGATTAATAAGTTTTAGATATTAATATATTTGTGTGTGCATGTTGAATGATTGTGAAAGTTGCGTGATGGATTGAGTCGCTGCATTCTACATGCATGTGTCACCTGCCTTACAACTTACCGCTGGAAAATACAGTAATTATATACTATTTATAACATTACATTTTAATAATAAAGTTTTTTTTACATACACCATCTTGGAACTCTTGGATCAGGAGTGGCTTCAAGTTTTCTTATGATTACTTGTGGCTCTGCCCACCCCGTTAGGGATAAGAGCGTGATAATATGTGTGTATGTTAAAAAAGGGGGTAAAATCGGTATTTAAAGTACTAATATAGAAAAAGGATAAAATAGGAAAAAAGTAGCGTTTGAAAATTCAGTGGTGGGGATTAAAAGCGGGGGTTATATTATGATACAAGGCAAGAAGGGACAAAATAGGTCCCAAGGGTTAAAAAAAGCTGAGTTAAAAGGGGTTAAAATGAATCAATTAGGGTTAAAGGGGGTACTATAGACATAGGAGATAAGACGGGGTAGGGGTAAAGTCGGGTCTAGCTGGTTAAAACGGTTTATTACCATAGGAGAAAGAGGGTAAAATGGGTCACAAGGGGCTACAAGGAGATATTACCGAGAGAGGAGGTAAATAGGTCTTAGGGGGTTAAGGGGTATTATTACCATAGGAAGCAAAAGATAGGCAATATGGGTCACATAGGGTTTAAAGAGGGTATCACCACCATAGAAGGTAAGACGGGTCTAGCGGGTTAAAAGCGGTTTTATCACCATATGCAAAAGGGGGTAAAATAGGTCACATGGGACTAAAAGGGGGTATTATCACCTTGACACTTTGTGCGGAGAAGGAGTGCCGCAGGGTCGCGTCCGGGGAGCGCGGGCCCGAGCGCGGCTGAAACATCCTCCATTATACTACTCACCCTCTTTACATAATTATTTAATTTATCACCAAAAACCTCAGACCAAATAAAAAGAAAAGACCCCGCGCCGCAAACAACAAAAGTGAAGCCACACAAAACCGTGCTCCTGCAAGTAAACATACACGCTCACGCACACACCTACACTAAAACCATGCTCATCGCTCATAGTACGTCACGAGTCTTAAAAATAGAATTATGCCTTCCTTCGTAGTGAAAACTTGTAAAAACAGCAGCAAATCACATAAAAAGTCTCACGGAATCACTTTTCACTTGTAAGTACTTCAAATAGCATCGTTTTTTAATTATCATTATACTATGAATTTAGGTTACTTGGAACACACAACCTTAAAACCTTTGACACACACATAGATAAAAAGGTGGCTTCACTTTTGTTGTTCGCGGCGCGGGGTCTTTTCTTTTTATTTGGTCTGAGCCAAAAACAAACACAATACAATACATACACCAAGCCAAAACGCTGCTTCTTCGCGATCACTAAAACTAGCTGAAGTCCTTTTCAGATATCACGACGGCCTCGGTGGCGTGGCGGATTGCTAGGCAGAGACGCAAGAGGCGCGGGTTCGATTCCCGCTGCGGAAGAAATGTTTGCATGATCTGTAAATATTTCTTCCGGGTCTGGGTGTTGTGGTGTTGGTACTCGTAGTTTCTGATACCCACGACACAGGGAATACTAGTGTGGGGTCAAGACTATGTATGTGACTGTTCTGTTATTTATTTGATAGATAATAAACTGTTTCTGTTATGTAAGTTTCATGCAAAAAGTAAAATTATTTTTGTATTATGTTTTAAGATGATTCTAAGAAAGCATTGTGTATGAACTTTTACTAAAATCTAATTAATTTCTATGAATGATTCTAAAAATACTATGAGGCTAATGATAATCGCACGAAAACCAAAGCACTTGGACATTATAAGACACATAATGATGTTTTACTTTCAGAGAAACATTTTGCCGACCTCGGTGGCGTGGCGGGCGAGTGCTCGGCTGAGTCGCAAGAGGCGCGGATTCGATTCCCGCAGCGGGAGAAATGTTTGCATGTGTTACAAATATCTCTTCCGGGTCTGAGTGTATTAACAATAATATTATAAGTATGTACTTTGGTGCCCATAGTACAAGCTTTGCTTAGTTCGGGGCTAGATGGCGCTGTGTGTAATGGACACAAAGTTCGAAAGAGGCTAGCTAGCCACAACACAGGTTTTCCTAGGGTGGGAGCTAGCGCACTTGTAAACTGTACCCACATTATACAATTTTTTTATAGCATACTTTATATTACTTTATTTTTATATTTTGTTGTGTGTTGTATTATTGTGCCGAATAAAGCTTTTTTTATCTTTATCTTTAATTATTTATTGTTATAAAGCAAAGGCGACAGCCGGAACAAGTTCGGTATCCGCCATGCTCGCCTGGACGTGGTACCCTGACGCATTCACAAGCATGTCAGTATCTAATTGAGCTGTTGGTTTTCCGAAAATAAATAAATAAATAAATAATTATCCTTCCAAATGCGAGGCTGGGAGCTCGTGGGCACTTGCCAAGGTTCGGCGAGCATGTGAGCGGGCCATTAAACGACATCAATAATTAAAAAAAGCCTTTCTTTAGTCCAGCGGAGAATTGGAGCGGACAGAAGCTCAGACCATATAAAAAGAAAAGACGGCGCGCCGCGAACTGCAAAAGTGAATCGACCTTTTTATCTGTGTGTGTGTTGAGGTTTTGTGTTCCGAGATAACTAAAATTCATAGTATAATAATTAAAGAACGATGTTATTTGAAGTACTTACAAGTGAAAAGTGATTCCGTGAGACTTTTATGCGATTTGCTGCTGTTTTTACAAGTTTTCACTACACAGGAAGGCATAATTCTGTTTTTATGACTCGTGACGTACTAAGAGCGATGAGCATGGTTTTAGTGTAGGCGTGTGCGTGAGCGTGTGTGTTTACTTGCAGGAGCACGGTTTTGTGTGGCTTCACTTTTGTTGTTCGCGGCGCGGCGTCTTTTCTTCTTATTTGGTCTGAGGGACAGAAGTGTGTAATGGTAAATGCTTACCTCGTAGACAGATCGCGTCATGGCGGGGTGCTCGTACCGCTCGTCGCTGTCGGGGGAAGTCCCGGAGGCGCGCCGCGCGGGGCACGCGGGGGACTACACAGAGGGGGGGGGGTTCGTTTATTATAACCTTAATCATGCTTATACTACTACTGACTACTATTATATATATTAACACTAGCTGCCGCTCGCGGCTTCGCTCGCGTGGTACCCGGATAAAAAATAGCCTATATGTTAATCCAGTATATGTACTGTGTATATTCCAAGTTTCATTCAAATCCGTTCAGCCGTTTAGGCGTGATTGAGGCACAAACATCCAAACATCCAAACTCACAAACTTTCGCATTTATAATATAAGTAAGATTGACATTAACATATTTGCATGCTATAGACATTGGTAGGACATAGATTGGACTGATGTATTTTTAAGACCATTATTATTTAAACAAATGTGTTCGTGCAAATAAATGTCATTTATTATTTATCTATGGGATTGTTGGGTGTTATTAGCTGCATAATGTCTGAGCATTTGCCTCGCGCGACAGACTCGCGAGGCAAGAGCTCGCACGTGCTTCGAGCCCAGTTTGCCTCGGGCGAGTCACGTCCTGACTTCACTTAGTCAGGACGTGCCCGAGGCATTCGCCGACTCATTTGCCTCGCGCGGCAGACTCGTCACAGCTATTGATAAAAAAACTTGTCACGTAAAGCGACAGGGGCGGTTATATAATTTGTCATAATACAATATAGACAAAAGCACACGCACATTTGCTTAAACCCAATAATAAAGTCGCAGTGTAAAGGTCTCCGCCCACTTCCCCGCTCCGCAAACGTACCACCACCGCCCGGCACAAAGCAAATGGACAAAAGTCCGTAAAAGCACGACACGGTGGGCGAAGACCTTCAGCGACTACAACAAACATCAATTTTCTACAAAGAATACAACAGTAACCAGTGTGGTGGGAGGTTACATCAGTCTTACCTGTGTCGCCGTGGGCTCGGTGCGCGGCGCCTCGGTAGCGGGTTCGAGTCCCGCCTCCGAACTGTCGCTGCCCTACATGCACGCACACAGACGCAGTTAATATGAACACATGGCGGTTAGATACAATACATTATTATAATGGATATAATTACATGAATACTTTTAGTACTAGTAATAAGCACGAGAAACACAATTTAAAAACCAAAACATTTAGAAATAACATAAATACATCAATAAAGCTTTAATTCACATGCATTTTACCAACAGTAACACATAAACAACCCACCAAACCACCGCATGTCTTCAAGATCAGTCATTGAATCTTTATAATTTTGTAACTAATTAATCATTGCACGCCCATAAAGGGCAAATTACATTGAATCTTTATTATCTGTGTTGACGACCTCGGCAGCGAGGCGGGCGAGTGCTCGGCTGAGACGCAAGAGGCGCGGGTTCGATTCCCGCTGCGGAAGAAATGTTTGCATGTTCTGCAAATATTTCTTCCGGGTGTGGGTGTTGTAGTATTATGTATTACTAGCAGCCGCCCGCGGCTTCGCTCACGCGGTACCCAGATAAAAAGTACCCTATGTCCCATTCCAGCACACGTAGGTAGGTACCTACTATCCTCATTATTCATTATAATATAGTGTACGCTAAACGATGACTAAAGTATTGCCATCTCTTACCATTTCATAATGACAAACAGTGACAGGGCTAACTTTAAGCAATGGCTAACTTTAGCGAACGAATATGAATAATGGTATGTAAGTATATTCCGTAGTTTTTGCGTGAAAGAGTAACAAACATACCTAAATCTAAAAATTAAGAAATTTCGGTGAATTTAGTAAAAATTTTGAGAGTTAAGGTCATGGGCGCCGGCAGAAATAATTTCCAGGTGGTGCAGATTTTAGTTTTCTTACAATCTTTGCCGTATATGATTGTTAATAAAAAGATGAAATTTTAGTCTGAATGTTTGAGACATTTACAAATTTCTGACTATTCATTATGAATTTATTATATAGGTACCCAGTCGTCACGGCTCACACCTATTTGTTCACGACGATCGAAATTTAAAAATTCTAAATTGGTGGGCCAGGAGTACCGGAATCGATATTAATCGATTTCCATTACTTCTCTGAACGCACCCTTTAAAGTACCGCTACTCTACACCAGATGGCACCAGCATAAATGGGATGGATGAACTTAACAGAGAAAGCGCAATACAGTTTCAATAATTCCTGTTGATCCCGAGATTCCCAAGGGGTGCAAGTGCACCCTCTGGCACCCCCTTGCCGGCGCCCATGGTTAAGGTAAACTTTACAAAACGTAACGGATAGCGCGTCAAAATTTGATCAGAATTAGCAGCGACATCTAGTTTTCAGACGTAGAATTACGTCAGAACTCTATGAATAATCAAGATTAGAAACTTATTAGACCAGTAATAATTTATGCTTCCTTTCACAGGTAATTTGACATTGACAGTTCCTTTTCCATATGTTTTGTATCATCTATTACTAATCTTTGGTATCATCGCTGTCATAATGTCAAAATAAAAGTATTCTATTTTTCATGAAAAACATGCCAAAAATAAAGAATTTGCAGGTAATTATGACATCAACTAAATGAGAAAAATCGGCTCTTTAATTTGATATAGGTTATGTGCAGTTTTAGACCAAAAATTGATTCCAGGTTTTCATCCCTTTTCATCCCTTTAGAGGTTGAATTTTGAAAAATCCCTTCTTAGTACACCCCTACGTACCAAGGTTTACCTACACTGAAAATTTCAAGTCTCTACGTCCAGCGGTTTAGGCTGTGCGTTGTCTGTCAGTCAGTCAGTCAGTCAGTCAGTCAGTCAGTCAGGACAAAGATTCTTATAATATAAGATAAGTATTTACAAAAAAAAAGTACATTATTTGTATTGTATCAGCCATCTGGTTCCCATAGTACAAGCTTTGCTTAGTTTGGGGCTAGATGGTGCTGTGTGTATAAAAAAAATATCTGTGACATCTTTTTTGACATGTAATTAAGCAATAAATATAGTTTGACTTTGAGAGCGCTGATGATCTTGGAGAGCCTGTGCTCTTGACGACAGCACCAGTGCTCGCGAAGACCGCCAAATGCTCTCACTCATGCTCTCAAACTTTATATCTTTAGTTCATCCTGTAACACAGGTGTCAAACCAACCACAGGCACCAGTCTCTCACAAAACAGGTTTTGCATAAACTTCTGTTACCATTAACTTAAATCCTACTACTGCATAAACAAGCCTATGTGAGAGAAAATAAATAAAGATTTTATTATTATTATTATTATTATTTATTTATTTATTTATTTATTGGAAAACCAACAGCTACAGAAACAAATTAAATTAAATATACTTATAAGAAACAGAAAGCCAATAATAGGTTTTCACGTTTAAAAACATTCTACGATAAAAAAACTGTCATGAACAAATTACGCTAAAGAAGATATTATAGAATATATAAATGTACAAAAAAAAAAAGAAAAACAGAGAAAAGCAAGCTTCTAATTTATAAGGCATTACCTACAAAAAACTCTCTGCTCAACCGCTGTCTAGCTAAGTTAACACTCGTATAGAACAAATCAAGATCCAATCGCTTACACAACTCATTGTAATCATTACTTACTCGCCATAAGAAAGAATTTTGTCTGTAATTGGAGCCAACTACAGGAGTGTAAATGGGAGGGGTTGATCTTAAAGATCTATGTGGAACATTCAATGCTATTTTACCAAGCAGTTCAGGGCTATTGATGTTATTGGAGGTGATTTTAAATAAGAATGATAGATCAGCAATTTGACGTCGTTTAGATAAAGGAAGAAAATGAAAGTTTTTACAGAGGTTATGATAGTTATAAGATGAGTATGGAACTTTTAAGCGAAAACAAATATATTTAATAAATTTAATTTGGATGCGTTCAAGCCTATTGATGTAAACATCATATCGAGGATTCCAAATTTGAGAAGCATATTCAAGGATGCTACGGACGAAGGCACAGTAAAGAATTTTGAATGTTTTAGCTCTATTGAAGTTAGATGAGCTCCTCATGATAAAACCCAACGCCCTAGAAGCTTTTGAGATAATTAAGTCAATATGATCTTTGAATAATAATTTAGAATCATGAAGTACGCCAAGGTCCCTTATAGCACTACATTTTTGCAGTGTGTGTTGTTTTAGTGAATATGATGACTGAATTATATTAATTTTACGGGAAAAGGTAACAAATGAGCATTTCGAAGGGTTAAGGTCTAATTTGTTCAGGGAGCAGAAAGCATCAAGTCTCGTTAAATCTGCTTGGAGTTGAGAAACATCGCCTAGTGAGTCAACAATTTTAAAAATTTTCATGTCATCTGCAAAACATAATAGATGGCTATTGAGAAAACAATTAGAAATATCGTTTATGAAAATTAAGAAGAGCAAAGGGCCGAGCAATGATCCCTGGGGGACACCACTGGGGATAGTAACCCAACTAGAAACATAATTACTAATCACAACAGCCTGAGATCTGTTATTAATGTATGAGGTAAGCCACCTTAACAGGTCTCCCCTTATGCCAATAAAAATAAGTTTGGTCACCAACAGATTATGATCAATTCTGTCGAAGGCTTTACTATAGTCAGTGTAAATAACATCGACCTGATGACCATTATCCATAGCCTGCGTAAGGAAATCATTAAACAAAACAAGATTAGAAGTCGTGGAGCGACCTTTGAGAAAGCCGTGCTGGGATGAATTGAAAGAATGTTTAAGAGCTGCATAAATTTGGTTGTAGACGATTCTTTCAAATATTTTAGCGATAATACAGAGCTTGGAAATTGGCCTGTAGTTAGTGACTTCAGTTTTAGAGCCCTTCTTATGGATGGGTGAAACGAAGGCGGATTTCCAAATGGAAGGAACCGTATTATCCGAGATAGATTTTTTAAAAAGAAGGGTTATCGGGACACATATTGATTGAGCGCAACCTATAAGAAAAAATGGGCTAACGTAATCGGGACCGGCAGACTTAGAAGTATCAAGATTAGTCAGTAATTTAAGAACCTCATCCTCGCGTATTTCTATTGAGCTAATATCATGTGCAGAGTTTCCTTCAAACAGATCAGGTACTCGATGTAGGGGTTGATTGTCCGTAGATAAAAACGTGGAATGAAAATATTTAGCAAATAAATCACACATGGACTCCCCCGTAGTTGCCTTTGAATCAAGATATCTAAGACAGGTAGGAATATTGTTCGACTTAGAGCGACTTTTAATAAATGACCAAAACTGCTTCGGCTGCTTTTCTATACCAGTTTCAATGAGGGACATGTAGTTTTGATAACAGCTACTTTCGAGTAAATGAGCTCTGTCCCGTAGCAACTTAAAGGTATTGAGATCAGACGTCATACCGTAAGTTTTAAATTTCTTGAGGAATTTAAATTTTTCTTTTAAAAGTTTAATAAGTGCTGCAGAGTACCACTTAGGATAGGAATTTGAGCTAACTAATTTAGTAGGTATAAATTGAGATTTCAGCTGATTAAGAACAAAGTAAAAATAATCAGTCGCTTCGTCAACCGATCGAGACGAAAATTCTGATATCCAATCAATTTCAGATAATTTTAAATTAATAGAATCATACATACATACATACATACATAAAATCACGCCTGTTTCCCATAGGGGTAGGCAGAGATCACGGATCGCCATTTGCTACGATCCTGACATACTTCTTTTTCTTTAATAGAATCATAGTTACCTTTATTATAAATATACCTGACATAGGGCTTTGATGATAAATATGATATGTTTGTAAAGTTAACATCGACAATTAGGGCCTTGTGATGAGGATCAAGAGGTACAAGAGGCTCATGACACTCCGCGACAGATACCTTATCATTTGACCAAATTAAGTCAAGAAATCGGCCATATGAGTTGCACACACCATTGTACTGACGAAAATCATGTGTGTTCATGTCGTCTATTAATTGTGTTTCGATTGTGCTAGAATAAGATGGCAAGTAGTGTGAATCAGAGCTTTTCGACCAATTTATATTGGTTAGGTTAAAATCACCGAACAGAATGAATTTATCGGATGGGTAGGAGATAACTAAATCGTTTAGTTTATTTAAGTAGTTTTCTAATTGTTGACTAAATGAGAATCCTAGGTTCTGATCACAAAGATATAGGCAGCATAAATGAATTTTTGTGTACGATTTATTGTTTTGCTTTATTGATATAGTCACCCATAAGTCTTCAGCCAACGATTGAAAGGTTAATGAGGAGTTAGCACTTAATTCTTTACGTACAGCAATAAGTACACCTCCCCCATATTTTTGCATAGTCGAGCTATAGTTACGATCACGGCGCCACACAACGTACCTATCGTCAAAGAGTTCAGACGTCGCTATGCTATCCAAAAGCCAAGACTCAGTTATTGCGATTATATCATACGAGCTCAAACATAGGTTACGATAGAAGACAGCTGTTTTGGTACGGAGGCCCCTGACATTTTGATAATAGATATTTAATTTATTCGTATTTGGACTACCCATAATCGTACCTACTACATAGCGTTACAATAGAACTGCAATAAACAAAATTCCTCACAATTATATTCCCCATGGCAAACCTCCTCGTATCCATGCAGATCGACGAATACACTATCAGACATCTAGTTTTAATTACGAAGTAATTGTGCAAATAATAATGGATGTAAAAGTTACACCAACAAATGTATTTTATGCATTTATATCCTGTAATATAGTTTATTTTAGTTAGAAAAACATACACACGGCTAAAAAATAGATATGTCAATAAAGATAGTGGGTATTTCGTAGCTGTGTAATAGTAAGCGAATGAAGCGCATAGGCAAGGCAAATACACAATGATGCGATCGTAAAACCGGTTAGTTAAGTTAACTACCTGCACGCGAGAACAATAGCGAGTGTGCCGGGCAGCGATCGAGTTAAAAATAGCACATATTTTAAAGTGTTGAATGAATGCAATGATAAGAAGCGATTGGAATGCAATTAAGCGTAAAATAAGGCAAGTTGGACAGAGATATACAGTAGTTTTACAGTTAAATAGAAGACGTATGCTGGCGTGAATACAGTCTATGCCAATTTGTTTAAATCCGTTTCATTGTTGACAATGAATACGGGAGAAGTATCGTTCTTACGGACATGGATTTTACCGTACTTCACCCAGATGTAACTGAAGCCTTTCTCCTTCGCTAAGGATTTCGCTTTGTTCAGCAAGATCTTTGATTCCGCGTTAAGGTGATCGTTAATATATATACGACGAACAGAATCCCGGAATCCGATGTCAGGGGCAGCTAGGGTCTTACGCGTCCTTGCGGCAGCCACGAATTCTTCTTTGGTATATCGGTTCGTGAAGCTCACTATCACCGCTTTTTCCTTAGACCCATGCAACGGCACTCTGTAGAGGTAGTTTATTTGAGATCTCTGCAAGCTGACGTCCAGCTCTTTGCTAATAGACTCCAAAATCGTGAATAGATTTTCGTCTTTCCGTACCGGAATTCCCTTAATCTCAATATTATTGAGACGCGATCTCTGATCGGCAGCAGATAATTGAAGTTTCAGTTCGCCGACGTCTTTTTCTAGTAGATTTATGGTTGACTGCATGGTTTCTATTTTAGAAACCTTTGATTCCACATCAGTTACCCTAGCAGAAAAACTGTCCAAGCGAGTCCCCATGAAGTCACAGCTGGTCTTGAGTTCCGCCAGCTCATTCTTAATGGCTTTAGTGTCTTCAATTAAGGTCGGAAGCCCTGCGAGCTGGCGCTTGATGTCACGTACCTCTTCAAGAACCTGGTCTATAGGCATAGGTTCCGGTGTAGCAATAGGCGAGGGTGAAAGGCCTCTGCACGATGAGCACTTCCACGATGATCTTCTATCGGCACCCAGTTTTCTCCATCCAGTCTCGGATATTTGGGCACACCCGAAATCAAGGTGTCTACGGCATGTACCGCACTGCACTCCATCATTAAAGCTCGAACCACACGCTGCACACTTCATAATTAAATTGGAAAAATAAAGTTTGCGATCTTTGACGCTGTGAATGGTGTTAGCAATACGTGTCGACTATAGCGATGCGCACGACAGACTTATCTTTTGTATTCTTTGCTGACTACATCTCTCAAATACTACCCAATGCTACCATGCTCTTAAAGAGCACCAATGCTTGCATAGCGACTGTAGTACGATCCAAAGCGATCTTCAGAACTGCTCTCAAAGACCATCATACGCTCTCATGCTCTCAAAGATCATCAATGGTCGCACAGTGCAGGTGCATACCTCGTGCCGCGTCCGGTAGGGCTCCGGCTCGCGCTCCGGACTCGAGTCGCAGGAGCGCGCGCGCCGGTACACGCCGAACTCTTGCTGAAAATTGAAACAAAACATACCTTATTGAAATGTCTTAAGGCAGTTGGCAGACTGAACTGGTGTTGAGAAAATCTTTGAGTTTTCTGACGGTGTCATTTATAACTAGCTGCTGCCCGCGTCTTCACTCGCGTTAAACCCGGATAAAAAGTAGCCTATATGTTAATCCAGCACACGTATTATGTATATTCCAAATTTCGTTCAAATCCGTCCAGCCGTTTGGGCGCGATTGAGGCACAAACATACATCGTCACTTCCACTCATTCTTTACAAACTTTCGCATTTATAATATTAGCAGGATAATCCTCCAATCCTACTAATATTTTAAATCTTTAAGCTGAGTATTTTATTTTGTTCGTATTTCTCTTTTATGAAAAACAGCATCTTTCTCAGTTCAGTTCTTATTAGTGTCTACTGTGACGTAACGCCACAATCCTGCCAATGTCCGTGTTGCTCTCGCTAGAGTAGACTGGTAAATATAAAAAAAAAGAATATGGCCGGTAAAAAAAAAGAGAAGGTCTACCAAAAAAAGCATCTTTCTCAAAAGATTGTAAAAGTGCAGTATTTTTGGGAAATTCACGAAAAATATATTACGTTTGTTGCCGGTTTTTATTGACAAATTGACAGAAAGTTGACGTTTCAAACGTCTCAAACCCAGCAGTGGGTGAGGTGGGTCGCGGAAGAAGGTGATCAGTTACCTGCTGAGGATACCCCTCATCATCAGAGTCGGGGATGTGGTGTCCGCGCCGCGCCGCCTCGGCCAGCTCGTCCGCGCCCACCGGCACGTTGTCTAACTTCTCAAGGTTGGGCAGATTGCGGAGCACTGTCAGACGGTACCTGGAAAGTTTGGAAACATGTGTCAGAAGCGCACTTTCAATCCTTTCACCGCACCACGTTCGTTCGGAACAACTATTTTTATAGTGAGGCTAATTGGAACGGCCCGCGATTTGTTTTGTAAACTTCATCTTCCTGCAGCGTCCTCTGTGAGTTGAATTTCGGGGATTCCTGTGCACCCCTACTCCATAAGAGGAATACACCCTCCAAGATTCATGATTCTAGGACTTATGGTTTAGGCTGTGCGATGATTGTCGTCAGTCAGTATATAGAAATAGTTTTATATTTAGAGAGGTCGGTGGTCGGTGCAGAGCTGTGAGAGAGAAACAGTGAAAGAGGGCACGCTCCGGGTGGTCGCTGCAGAGCTATGAGAGAGAGGTGTGGCTCACTTCGGGTGGTCGCTGCAGAGCTATGAGAGAGAGGTGTGGCTCACTCCGGGTGGTCGCTGCAGAGCTATGAGAGAGAGGTGTGGCTCACTTCGGGTGGTCGTTGCGGGACAATGAGAGAGAGGAGGGGCTCACTCCGGGTAGCCTGTGCAGATCTATGAGAGAGAGAGGGGGGGGGGCTCACTCCGGGTGGTCGGTGCAGGGGTTCTCGTCGAGCCAGAGGCTGGTGAGCAGCGGCAGGCGGCGCAGGTGGCGGATCTCGGCGAGCGAGCGGATCTCGTTCTTACGCACATACAGCTCGCGCAGCCGCCGGCAGCCAGCGAAGTCGCCCAGCGTTCGGATCTTGTTTATACTGGAAATAAAATACATCATTAGATTACAATTATACCTTACCTTTTTTACTGGACTGGGAGTAAAGAAAAAACATAGAATGCGTCCAGCTGCTTCTCTCCCCGAGCATGTCGTAAAAGTCGACTAAGGGATAGTATCCTCCAACATGATGGATTACCTATATGGGCGATGGGCTGGTCTGTCACCATGGTTCACCATATCCATCTTAGGACTAAATCAGAAGTAGCTGCAAGTTTTCTTATGTTTACTTGTGGCTCTGCCCATTTAGGGATACAGGCGTGATTATATATGCACAATTCGCAATCTGTGGCGATTGTGCCATCTGTCACTCATAACAAGAGTGACAAGTTACCCGACTGCAAGACAGGGTTATGCTAACAGTGGTACCACGTAAGGCGCTCTCCATTCCGATCTGATAACCAGGCAATTATACAAGAGGCGTCAACTGCAAGGCTGGTACCGTGGCACATCACAGGGCTTGTCGACCACACCAGTGGCTATTTAGCTATAAGTAACATTGTATAAAAGGTCTGTAGGTTACTATTTGTTTCTAGTTATTTGCCTCTTTCGTACCTACTTTTCCAGGCCCTTTTCCATTTTCAATTTGTTATATAGTATTGTGTGTTTTGTAAATCATTTATTTGGCACACACACAGTGTGTGCCAAATAAATGATTTTCTTTCTTTCTAGTTCCAACGTGACTTTTCCTTTTAAATCTACGTTCCATTTACGTCTGTTTGTAGCAGGCAAGAAACCATGCTTGGCTATTTTTAAGGAAATCCTTCGTCAACCTCGGTGGCGTGGCGGGCGAGTGCTCTGCTGAGAAGCAAGAGGCGCGGATTCGATTCCCGCTACGAGAGAAAAACTAAATGTTTGTATGTTCTGCAAATATTTCTTCCGCATCTGGGTGTTGTAGTATGTGCTCACAAAAACATAAAAAAAAAAGTATATAAGTATTTTATCAAGCCATCTGGTGTCCATAATTACAAGCTTTGCTTTGTGTACAATGTCCACAAATACTTATTCAGGTATTTAATTCAGAACCTTATCAATAAAACTAGTTGTTGCATTATTTTCGTCCAAAACTTTTTTATATTCTAGACATAATCAGATATTCTGTAAAGAGAAAAAACCAGCGCCAAGAAAGTCCGTGTGTCGGACGCGATCGAGCGACAGGCTTACAAAATGCGGCGGCCGGCCAGCGGAGTGCCACAGCGGCGGCCGCGGAGTGCACAGGTACACGTGTATGTGATAGTGTACTTAGGTGCGTTCCGACACAACGCACGCGGCCAGCGCACCGCTCAGCCGCGCGCGTCACCGCCCTTCCACGCGCAGTGCTCAGGTCACTTGCAGTTCCATGTTAAATGAACCCGCGGGAAACTATGCGCTTTTGCTATCTTATCATCATCTTCCTGCCCTTATCCCAATCTATGTGGGGTCGGCACAGCATGTTCCTTGAATCATGCTGTTAGAGTTTTGGCTAAAGTGTTTTATGACCGGCCGCCTGCCTGACGTCAAACCTCCTTGGGAATACTTGCTTATTGTATCTCATCATGTTGAAGAGGATACTATTCCCTTAGTCGACTTTTGCTATCTTATATTATTTATAAATAACTAAATAAATACTTCTCTGCTGGACTGGGAGTAAAGAAAAAACATAGAATGCGTCCAGCTGTTTCTCTCCCCGAGCATGTCGTAAAAGTCGATTAAGGGATACTATCCTCCAACATGATGGACCATCTATATGGACGATGGGCTGATCACTCGTCACCATGGTTCACCATTTCCATCTTAGGATTTTAAATCAGAAGTAGCTGCAAGTTTTCTTGTTTACTTGTGCCTCTGCCTACCCCATTAGGGATATGGGCGTGATAATTATGTTAATATTTATAAATGCGAAAGTTTGTGAAGATGTTTGGATGTTTGTACCTCAATCACGCCTAAACGGCTGAACGAATTTGTATGAAACTTGGAATATACATAGTCCATGTGCTGGATTAACATAATAGGCTATTTTTTACCCGGATACCACGCGAGCGAAGCCTCGGACGGCAGCTAGTATTCTTATACATCTATCTAGGCAAGCGCTCAGCTCGTAATGCCACTTGCAGTGACCCATCCCAATTGTGACCGCGCGCAACGTTGCTTAACTTCAACGATCAATCAAGAACGTCAAAGCAAGCTACGTCACGAGCGCTTCTTTGAATATATCTAAGATGCACATCTAAATATCACATTAATTATATTAGTACTACAGCCCGCCCCGGTTTCGCACGGGTATTTAACAAATTAGGATTATTTAAATAATTTTTTTACACCTCGTCTTAAATTATTGGAGTTTCAGTAAGGATCCCAATTTTTCGAAAATAAATTATAGCCTACTAGTTGCCTGCCGCGGCTGCGCTCGCGTTGTACCCGGATGAAAAATAGCCTATATGTTAATCCAGCACATGTACCATGTATATTCAAAGTTTTAATCAAATTCATTCAGCCGTTTAGGCGTAATTGAGGCACAAACATCCAAACATCCAAACATCCTCACAAACTTTCGCATTTATAATATAAGTAAGATTTGCAAGGAGCCTAGTGACCGTTGGTAAAAGAACCATTGAGGTGATAAGCGACTTCGAGGTCCCTTTCGTGCACAAATCCGTGGTATCCGTCGTACATGCAGTAAGCGGGGAAGTACCACAAGAGCACAAGGCCTCAGCCAATCAGAGCGTGTCTCCCTCGGCCAATCGCGAGTCAGCCGCGCACGCGTCGGCGCCGCGTCGCCGACCCTTCTACTGTCTTGGATGAGAAAGTAGCACGTGCAACCTTTAACACCATAAATAAATATATATTTGTGGACATTTCACACAGCGCCATCTAGCCCCAAACTAAGCAAAGCTTGTACTATGGACAAGAGATGGCTGATGGAATACTTAAATATACTTTTTTTTTGTAAATACATACTTATTATAATACTACAACACCCAGACCCGGAATAAATATATGCAGAAAATACAAACATTTCTCCCGTAGCGGGAATTGAACCCGCGGCTCTTGCGTCCCAGGCCGGCACTGAGCCCCGCTCCAGCACTCGCCCGCCACGCCACCGAGGTCGTCAAACGTCACATACATATTATCACGCTCGTATCCCTAATGGGGTGGGCAGAACCACAAGTAAACATAAGAAAACTTGCAGCCACTTCCGATTCACTTTCCAATCAAGCTACGCCACGAGCTCTTCAATAGGATCGATAAGGATCATTTTAAAGAGTCTTAAATCTACTTTGAATTAACGCCTGTTCGTAACGCGACCAAACGTAAAAAATACGCTTCACCATCGACCTCATCCACACCACCTACAGCCTCCACACCATCGAGGATCCTGGAACACTGCTGCCAACATCCCATAGTCCTTCTCCGGTACTGCAAGGAGTTGTGCTGGCTGGGGGAGGGGTAGCAGGGGGATAATGCGCAATACACCCCACCGCGGGACGTCAGTGCAGATCTTTGTTCCCCTAACTATCATTAGAATAAAGGTACGAGTTGGCAGCGGACGACATGAGGCAGCAGCAAACGACGTGTCGCAGCGACACTACTGGTTTCAATGTATTTTTAGCGGACGCGTCGCTAGCTTCGTGTCGCTAACTACGGAGGGAATTTCATAGAAATACGTAGAAACCAGTAGTGTCGCTGCGGCACGTCGTCCGCTGCTGCCTCATGTCGTCCGCTGCCAACCTTTAGAATTAGAACCACGCTTGGCTAGCATAGTCCCCAGAAGCGGGGCCGACGCCCCGGCCTTCCTATCCCAGCGTCCCCGGAAGCCCTTTTCAAATGGACGCTTGTCCTCACCTCAGTGCCAGCACCTCGACGTTGGGCATCCTCCGAAGCAGCGTGACGTCACCCAACTCCGCGCCCCTGGAAGCAAACGTTACAACTTCAGTCAACTTGTCTCAACATCCTGAGGATGGGAGGGGGTGGGTACTATTACTTAGTCGTGTCATCGTGACCTCGGTGGCGTGGCAGGCGAGTGCTTTGCTGAGACGCAAGAGGCGTGGGTTCGATTCCCGCTACGGGAGAAATGTTTGCATAATCTGTAAATATTTCTTCCGGGTCTGGGTGTTGTGGTACCATGGTGCTCGTAGTTTCTGATACCCACAACACAGGGGATCCTAGTGTGCAGTCAGGACTATGTATATGACTGTAGGGTGTTATTTATTTATTGGTGTACGACCCGATTCAATCCCACTACCTTAGGATCGGAAGGCGGGCCGCCATAACTAGACCACCAGTGCTCTCAAGTTTTTGCCTAGTAAACCAGTGACATCATTAACACCAATGATTCACATCACCTTGACAGTTAAATGCCTATACCGAAGGTAGGTAGGTATAGGTACCCGCTACTAATACAAAACGAAACAAAGCAAGGCCGTTCGTCTCGACAATCTTATATTATAAGAATCTTTGTCCTGACTGACTGACTGACTGACTGACTGACTGACTGACAGACAACGCACAGCCTAAACCGCTGGACGTAGAGACTTGAAATTTTCAGTGTAGGTAAACCTTGGTACGTAGGGGTGTACTAAGAAGGGATTTTTCAAAATTCAACCTCTAAAGGGGTGAAAAGGGATGAAAACCTGGAATCAATTTTTGGTCTAAAACTGCACATAACCCATATCAAATTAAAGAGCCGATTTTTCTCATTTAGTTGATGTCATAATTACCTGCAAATTCTTTATTTTTGGGATGTTTTTCATGAAAAATAGAATACTTTTATTTTGACATTATGACAGCGATGATACCAAAGATTAGTAATAGATGATACAAAACATATGGAAAAGGAACTGTCAATGTCAAATTACCTGTGAAAGGAAGCATAAATTATTACTGGTCTAATAAGTTTCTATAATCTTGATTATTCATGGAGTTCTGACGTAATTCTACGTCTGAAAACTAGATGTCGCTGCTAATTCTGATCAAATTTTGACGCGCTATCGTTGCGTTTTGTAAAGTTTACCTTAACCATGGGCGCCGGCAAGGGGGTGCCAGAGGGTGCACTTGCACCCCTTGGGAATCTCGGGATCAACAGGAATTATTGAAACTGTATTGCGCTCTCTCTGTTAAGTTCATCCCATTTATGCTGGTGCCATCTGGTGTAGAGTAGCGGTACTTTAAAGGGTGCGTTCAGAGAAGTAATGGAAATCGATTAATATCGATCCCGGTACTCCTGGCCCACCAATTTAGTATTTTTAAATTTCGATCGTCGTGAACAAATAGGTGTGAGCCGTGACGACTGGGTACCTATATAATAAATTCATAATGAATAGTCAGAAATTTGTAAATGTCTCGAACATTCAGACTAAAATTTCATCTTTTTATTAACAATCATATACGGCAAAGATTGTAAGAAAACTAAAATCTGCACCACCTGGAAATTATTTCTGCCGGCGCCCATGACCTTAACTCTCAAAATTTTTACTAAATTCACCGAAATTTCTTAATTTTTAGATTTAGGTATGTTTGTTACTCTTTCACGCAAAAACTACGGAATATACTTACATACCATTATTCATATTCGTTCGCTAAAGTTAGCCATTGCTTAAAGTTAGCCCTGTCACTGTTTGTCATTATGAAATGGTAAGAGATGGCAATACTTTAGTCATCGTTTAGCGTACACTATATTATAATGAATAATGAGGATAGTAGGTACCTACCTACGTGTGCTGGAATGGGTACTTTTTATCTGGGTACCGCGTGAGCGAAGCCGCGGGCGGCTGCTATATAATATAAAAGATAAATACTAATTTAAACATTTGGTTTCTATGAGTATTATGTTATGATATAATCTTACTTATATTATAAATGCGAAAGTTTGTGAGTTTGGATGTTTGGATGTTTGTGCCTCTATCACGCCTAAACGGCTGAACGCATTTGAATGAAACTTGGAACATGTACTAGATTAACATATAGGCTATTTTTTATCCGGGTACCACGCGAGCGAAGCCGCGGGCGGCAGCTAGTCGACAATATATCGATAACACAGTAGGTAATTGGCATGCGCTGCGCGCGCGCATACACAGTGAAGGCACGAACAGTAGCATCACTTTATCATCATCATCATCATCATCTTCCTGCCCTCATCCCACTCTATGTGATGTCGGTGTAAGAGTTTTGGCTAAGGTGTTTTATGACCGGCCGCCTGCCTGACGTCAACCCTTATATTTTACATTATAACTAGCTAATGCCACTTGCGGTCACCTATCCCAAATTGTGACCGTGCATATCGTTGCCTAACTTTAACGATCAATCAAGAACGCCTAAGCATGCTACGCCACGAGCGCTTCGTTAAATGTTAAAATATTTGCAGGACGTACAAACATTTCTCCCGCAGCGGGAATCAAACCCGCACCTATCGCGTCTTAGCCGGACCCTCGGCCGTCTCGTCACCGAGATAGTTAAGCAACAAAAGGCGTAGGTTCAATTCCCGAGTGACAATTTTAACTACTGCAAGTCGAGTCTCTAGTTCTTTCGAACCAGTGCGGTGAAAGGCTAATTTCGTGCACTTGATGTCTTCGGACTTTTTAGGTTCTGCGACATGCCGGTTTCCTCACGATGTTTTCCTTCACCGTTTGTGAGTTTAGAGTACCGGTAATAGCGCACATAAATTTTTCGAACAGAAAAATCCATTGGCGCACGACCGGATTTGAACCCACGACCTTAGGATTGGAAGGCGGGGTCACTACGTCAAAAAGCTTAGAAAGTTATCAATAAAAGTTCCTAAGTACAATATAAAAAATGCTTTAATACAAAATATCTACTCCACGTCATTCGACTTCATTCAATATTCAATTTGGATTTCAAACGCCATTATTCAATAGCCTCATTAACTATTCTGCAGTCAAACTGGAAATACAAATTATGTAAACAAACCGTTGCGTATTTTTGGTTATTACGATGAAATAACTTTAGTTTTAGGTAAATAAACCTCGCAACATTAGTTGTCACTCTTAAAAGGTACATCTTACTTATATTATAAATGCGAAAGGCAAAATTACGTAAGTGCCAAAATAGGCATATTGAATTATTATAAATGCGAAAGTTTGTGAGGATGTTTGGATGTTTGTGCCTCAATCACGCCTAAACGGCTGAACGGATTTGAATAAAACTTGGAATATACATGGTGCATGTACTGGATTAACATATAGGCTATTTTTTTCCGGGTACCATGCGAGCGAAGCCGCCGGCGGCAGCTAGTAAAAAGTATAATGCAAAAGTAAATTTTACGTTTTATAAGGGCGGTTTGTTTATATAAATTTATATCTCCAGTTTAGCAGAATTTTCATACAATTTCATTTAGACTTCGGTATCATTGATTATTTTGACAATCTCAATGGCGTGGCGGACGAGTGCTCGGCTGAGACGCAAGAGGCGCGGGTTCGATTCCCGCTACGGGAGAAATGTTTGTATATTCTGCAAATATTTCTTCCGGGTCTGGGTGTTGTAATTATGTATTATATGTATGTTTTTACAAAAAAAAAAGTATATAAGTATTCTATCAGCCATCTGGTTCCCATAGTACAAGCTTTGCTTAGTTTGAAGCTAGATGGCGTTGTTTTTTTGTTTAGCAGTATAGGCCTTCTTCAATATAATCTTTGGTAAATAATTAGTGAGACATATCCTTATGCGTCGCCCCCGCCTGTTTCTCGTGGGTTTAGAATGTCGACGACTGAATCTATAATAAGTTGGACCATAAATTATTATTAACTCATTTATTACAGATTAAAATCCATATCCATCCAAATAAAAAACATTAAAAATAACAAAAATATTCATACATTACAGATAAAAAACGAATAAATATATCACATTAAGTAATATGTCACAATGAATTTAAATTGCTCAAAGTGGCCTTGCAGTTTTAGCCTAGTGGCCTAGTGGCCTAAAGGTAACCCGAACTTCCGTCCCTATGATTGTCGGTTCGAATCCATTCGCACAACAATTTTCGTAGGTATACCTACGAAAAAAGAAAAAATAAAAATTCCAAAATTGCCCTCAGTCGGGTCGGGTCACTAGTTCTTTCGAACCAGTGTGGTGAGAGGGTCGCAGTCGGGTAACATCGGCAAACATTTGCATTTAAAATCTATTCTTTGGTCAACTCAGCCCACACCCGTGAAGCGCTCGTGGCGTAGCTTGCTTAGGCGTTCTTGATTGATCGTTAAAGTTAAGCAACGTTGTGTGCGGTCACAATTGAGATGGGTGACCGCAAGTGGCATTACGAGCTGAGCGCTTCCGTGTTTCGGAGGGCACGTTAAACAGTCGGTCGCGGCTTTTAAGTCGTTAAGCCATGACGGAGGCCTTTAGGCGGCCTAAAAACTTCGTCACTAGAGTTGGCCACTAGCTCATACAAACATACAAACATACATACATGTGCAATGCAAACTTATTACATCACGTTGTAAATAGGATACCTCCCACGAACACTCAAACGCGACTCAAAGTTGAGCACGTCTCAACTCACGGTTTTTTGACAGTTTCTAATGAAAATCTGTCAAAAAAAATATCGACATTTGAGACGTGCTCAACTTTGAGATGCGTTTGAGTATTCGGGAGTTTCTCACTCAAAAGCTTTGAAAGTTAACAATAACGCACGTCAATTGATTTGCAATCCTTCGCTATCAGCAATAATCAACTCAATACAACGAAATAATCATAAATCACAGTATTGACCTTTCGATTTCTACTCCCGACCGCTTTCTAATACTTTGTAAATATTGGACTTACCGACTTCGTTCCGTCTGTTTGTGTCGGCGCTCATTTAACAAAGCGCTCAAATCGAACGTTGTGCGCGGTCACAATTGGGATGGGTGACCGCGAGTGGCATTACGAGCTGTACGCTTCCGTACTTCGCTTTCGCGTTAAATTGTCGGTCCCGGCTTTTAAGTCGTTAAGCCATGACGGCTCTTTAGGCGGCCTAAAAACTCCGTCGCAATAGTTGGCCACTAGCTCATACGAACTTAAATATTTCGACGGCCTCGGTGGCGTCTCGAGCGATTGCTCGGCTTAGACGCAAGAGGCGCGGGTTCGATTCCCGCTGCGGAAGAAATGTTAACATGTTCTGCAAATATTTCTTCCGGGTCTGGGTGTTGTGGTACCGTAGTACTCGTAGTTTCTGATACCCACGACACAGGGAGTCCTAGTGTGGGGTCAGGACTATGTATGTGACTGTTGGGTGTTATTTATTTATTTATTTACTTAGGTACATTAACTAGATAGAAAAATGCCCGCTTGGTGAACAAAACTTATCAATTTACAAACCACGGAAAAATATTTACGAAAGACTGCAATAAGTTCTCAGAAATAGAAATATCGCCTGACCGAAACTAACAGACAAATCTATGAAACTTATAATTTATAAATCTTCATAAAACGGATTAACTTAGTCACGTTTTGATGTTTTTTCGCACATCGATAGTATAATAGTGCTAAGTTTAAAAATCGAAATTTCTAGTTTGAGCTTTTTTTGTGTAGATTAAATCTTGTTGGTAGAAATACCCAGATCATTTAAGAAGAAATAAATAAAATTAGCTTCGTGTAACTGTGACGCGAAAAAGAAATATACTGAGTTTTAGTCTTCAATAATTTAAGTACATTCATACATAATATCAAGCCCGTATCCCTTATGGGTGGGCAGAGCCACAAGTAAACATAGGAAAACTTGCAGCCACTAAGTAAGAAGTAATAAATAATGTC
This sequence comes from Scotopteryx bipunctaria, assembly GCA_949320045.1. Lineage (NCBI taxonomy): Eukaryota > Metazoa > Arthropoda > Insecta > Lepidoptera > Geometridae > Scotopteryx > Scotopteryx bipunctaria. Next base: position 727,323 of record OX439467.1, read on the forward strand.
TGCTATCAATATCATGCCATTAATATTATAAATGCGAAAGTTTGTGAGGATGTTTCGATGTTTGTGCCTCAATCACGCCTGAACGGCTGAATAGATTTCAATGAAACTTATGTGTGCTGGAATAACATAATACGCTACTTTTTATCCTGGTACCACACGAGCGAAGCCGCGGGCGGAAGCCAGTTTTAATATAAGTAGTGTTATCGGCCACTAGAAAAAATAAAATTTTAGTTAAAGGTAGTGAAACAAGAACTTTCATCATCCTCATCATCATCATCATCATCCTCATCATCATCATCATCGATGTCGTATTTCTGAAACTTTCATGATTTGATGTTTCCTCTAAAAACTTCACATCCCTTCCCTTATCTCACTTATGTGGGGTCGGCATTTATAACACGTCTTTTTACTCAAAAAATAAATAATAACAGAACACGCCTATATTCCCTTTAACATATCAGTCAAACAAACCATAAACAAGGCGATACATTTAACGAGGGTCGTTCACCCCGGGGCGTGTTGGCTCGTAACGTCACCAGTTAGGAACACCCTGTGTACGACCAAAGCAGACGAAAACTAACCTTACGCCGTTGAACGTAGAGTTCGAATTTGTTCAGCAAGTGTAGCCTGAGTACTTTAGATCTGTTTGCAAATTGAATGAGTCATTGAGGTGAAGTTCAGGACTTCAAAGGATTGTCTTTTCAGTTAACCATTACAAGTTTGGGACTGTTTGGGCTTTATACCCGAAGGGTGCCAATGGGGGCCTAGTACTAAGCCTCCGCTGTCCGTTCTTCCGTCTGTCAGCGGGCTGTATCCCATGAACCGTGATAAGCAGAGTTGAAACTTCACAAAATGTGTATTTCTTTTCTATTGCCGTTATAAATAGGTGCTGGGCAAGCCTACTCCATCTTCCGCCCGTTAGTAAATAAATAGACGGCCTCTCGGTGGCGTGGCGGGCGATTGCTCGGTAGAGACGCAAGAGGCGCGGGTTCGATTCCCGCTACGGAAGAAATGTTTACATGTTCTGCAAATATTTCATCCGGGTCTGGGTGTTGTGGTAGCATGGTACTCATAGTTTCTGATACCCACGACACAGGGAATCCTAATGTGAGGTCAGGACTATGTATGTGACTGTTGGGTGTTATTTATTTAATTTTATTTGAGGACATATCACACAGCACCAATTAGTGAAGGTAAAAGTTGCCTCCTGACGCTGTATAAATCATCTACTATAGATGGTAAAAGGCCTTAGTTTTTTTTTATGTATTAAATCATCCAAAGTTTGTAGGTATGTTTATAGTTTGATCAGATCTCATTTCAAGAAATTCGAATGAAATAACGCTTAGGCTATTTTAGGTCCAGGCAGGGAAGCGAGTGAAACCCTGCCAATAGAACTTATTCATATACAAATTACTGATTGCATTACGGAACACGATTCTAAAGGAAATTGGACTCTCAGACACAGGAAATAGTGTTGGAAATAGTCTGAATCACACCGATTGCTATTTCAAAAATTAAGTCCACTCACAGAGTTAACTTCTCTGCTGGACTGGGAGTAAAGAAATAACATAGAATGCGTCCAGCTGCTTCTCTCCCCGAGCATGTCGTAAAAGTCGACTAAGGGATAGTATCCTCTCCGACATGATGAGATGCAATAAGCAAGTATTCCCAAGGAGGGTTGACGTCAGACAGGCGGCCGGTCATAAAACACCTTAGCCAAAACTCTTACAGCATGATCCAAAAAAGATCATGCTGTGCCGACCCCACATAGAGTGGGATATGGGCAGGAAGATGATGATGATACTTTTATAATACTACAACACCCAGACTCTGAAGAAATATTTGCAGAACATACAAACATTTCTCGCGTAGCGGAAATCGAACCCGCGTCTCTTGCGTCTCAGCCGTGCACGTCGAAATTGTGGAATCCTGTTCAGAATCGGTAAGCTCCGATACACAGGAAAAGTGGATGTCGTGATCGTGAATAGAAAAGCCCTTACGAAAATAACAAACAAAATAAGACCATACAGCTTAATACATAAGGTTTAAAATCGTACAATATGAAGTAGACAATGTCGTGACTGGATTAATAACAGGTCGAAATTGAACCTTAGACCGTGCTAAATAAGGTCGAGATTGTGTCAGCTGTGATTCTGTGCGTGACTACAACTAGAATGCAGGTGATTTGAAAACCGCTCCTTAAAAAGAGCTTGAGGAGTTTGGATGATGGGCTTTGTTTGATGGATGTTTAGAACCTAATTAGGGGTGAAGTAGCTGGTTTGTGGTTTCTCAAGGCAGTTTTGAAGACAAATTTGTTATGTTATGTTGGTATGAGCTAGTGACCTCAACGCAGCTACATAGCGCCATTGAGGTGGCCACCTTTAACTCGTAAAACATTTAAAGAATGAAGCATTGACACGAAAAGAAGAAGCTGTGGCCAAATAATGCAACTTGCGGTCATCCATCTCAATTTGTGAGCGCGCACGTTGCTTAACTTCAACGATCAATCAAGAACGCTTAAGCAAGCTACGCCACGAGCCCTTTTACTTATCTCATCTAGAATCCTCATCTGTGGTTTACATGTCTCAGTTTGGATTATGACTCTCGAAACATTAAGTTCAGTCGGGTGAGGCGAGCTTCGTACAAAGGAATCGTATCGGCTGAGAACAACTCCAACAGCAAGTTATGCTGTTATTTCTCACAATGCCTTCATCGCGTCATTTTGTGAGAAAAAACTATGGAATACATTTCACATAGTACAAAGGCCTTTTACCATCTATATAGATGATTTATACAGCGTCAGGAGGCGACTTTTACCTTCACAAACGGGACGCTGTAGTGCCCGGGACGAATTAAGATGGAGTAGGCTTGCGCAGCACCTATTCCATCCTCTCAGCTTAGTCGGCCTTGTCCACAGGAAAGACATGGTCAATACGTGCGGAGCTGACTAAGCCGCGGGTTTAGCGGGTTTGAGAGTACTGGGATAGCGTACATCAATTTTTCGCACAGAAAAATCCATTGGTACACGACCGGATTTGAACCCAAGCCCTTAGGATCGGAAGGCGGGGTCATTACCATTACCAACTAAACCATTAGTGCTTTGCATCGGCAGAATGATGGTTTCCCCATACAAACAAGGATGGCCATTTCAGGATTATTTAAAGTTGAAAAATAGCCTATGTTTTCCTTAGGATCTAATTTTATCAAAATCTGTTCAGCGGTTCTGGCGTGAAAAGGTAACACCAGACCTATCGAATCCATATTTTAACAAAGAGCATTCAATTAAACATAACGATGTAGTTCAGTTACACAACAGTGAGAATTCGTAGCGATAACAATGGACATCGCAAAATATACATGCGGGTTCTGAGCTCATACACAAACTACAACAATTAGAACAATTCAAGGCCAAATTCCTCATCAATCTAAATACACTACTGACTGCCTGCCTGACAGGTTGACTGCCTGCCTGACAGGCTGACTGCCTGCCTGACAGGCTGGCTGTCTTAAAACTAACGCCTATCCTGGTTCTAGAACCATGAAACTTGAAGGAAGGAGGACTTAGCGCTCGTGACATAGCTTGCTTAGACGTTCTTGATTGATTGTTGAAGTTAAGCAACGTTGTGCGCGGTCACAATTGGGGTGGGTGACCGCAGGTGGTATTACGAGCTCGGCGCTTCCGTGCTTCGGAGGGCGCGTTAAATTGTCGGTCCCGGCTTTTAAGTCGTTAAGCCATGACGCAGGTCTTTAGGCGGCCTAAAAGCTCCGTCGCAAGAGTTCTTTAGTGAAGGACTAAACTGAGAAAGGAATTCCTGAAATTCCACTCCAATATGACGGGTCTGGTGCCCACTGGAAATGAAGTTTGTATAAAAAAACTCAAAGCTGACAAAGTAACGAGCGTTCTACTAGACTAGAAGGTAATTAATTCATAAAACTAACATACCGAGGCTTGACGTCAGCAAAATGTTCTTCGAAAGATTTCAAAGCTTTTCATAATTGAGGGGAGGTTGGTCAGAAATCGATACAACGCGGGCGTCTGATAACATTAAATTGGTTTTCAGGTGAATTTTTGATAAAGGCTGTCCAGTCGAGCGGTCGATTTACCATTTCAGAGGTTGAGGCTACGAGAGGCAGGTTACTCTAGGCTAGAGATGATCTTCGGAATCATATTTCTTCAGGGTCATATCGTCATATTGCTTTAGGGCTATAGAACTTCCAGATACCCGGAAAGGCGCCATCTGTACAATGTTCGTACTAAGCGCTTTGAGTCCACATTTATTAATACGCTCTGCAAAAATGCGGAACTCTCTGCCGGGGTCTGTATTTCCTGAGGAGTATAATATGGGTGTCTTTAAATCGAGAATCAATAGGTTTCTTCTAGGTAAGCGTGCTTCATCTTAGACCACACTGTTACTTAACATCAGGTAGAGTGCAGTCAAACGCAAACCTATTTCGGTTATAAAAAAAGCACAGTATCTGAATCTCTTTATTCAAACTTGTACATCTGTGAGATTCTAGTAGAATGATCTAATCTGTCTTCACAATAGGATTCCCTGTACCGTGGGTATCAGAAACTGTGCAACGGTACCAAAACATCAGGAGAGAAATATTTGCAGAATGTGCAAACATTTCTTCCGAGCTGCTGAGCTGGACGCCTTTTTGGCACCCACACTTCTAGTTAAGTTAATTTAAGGTTTTTTTGTGTGACAAATAAACGTTTAATTCATTTATTCATTCATTCTTCCTCAGCGAGAAACGAGCAAACATCCAGCCGGACGCTCATCACGGCGTCTGCTTCCCTCCTGATCGATTGCCATGTTACCAGGAAAATGAGCCATGAACCAGCGAAAACGAACATAGTTGAAAATGGCTGACTAACCACGAATCGAATTTGTGCCAGACAAGTTAGCAAATCAATCAAATACACAATTGTAATACGAATTGGCTGCACAGATGACAGGCAATGAGGCAATGTGATGGAAGAGCGGGCATTTGGCATTGTTCCACCGGCCAACGACCCGCGACGGGGGAGACCACGAACATTACGGAAGACGAGGCACGCCGACCACCGGCTAATCCGTGATCTTCATCAACATACAACAGGCTACTAATCTTACTTCTTACTTATATTATTAATGCGAAAGTTTGTGAGGATGTTTGGATGTTTGTGCCTCAATCACGCCTAAACGACTGAACGGATTTGAATGAAACTTGGAATATACCTACATAGTACATGTACTGGATTAACATATAGGCTATGTTTTATCCGGGTACCACGCGAGCGAAGCCGCGGGTGGCAGCTAGTATACTAATAAAAACCTAAATATTATTAACCAGCCATTTGACCTTTATAATACAAACGCCTTATTACCACTGTCAATGTTTTTACTGTAGACCAACGGTCGGCAACCTTATTTACTTGTGGCTCTGCCTATCCCACTAGGGATACGGGCGTCATAATATATGTATTATGACACAACGTCTTCTTTAGTATCAGCTATTTAGTATTTCTAGGAACCTTTACGGTCTTTGTATTCGAGGTCTTTGTATTTTTACCTATGATTCCATTCTGAATAAGCTAAAGGTTCATCTAGCACTTAATTTGACAGAACTGTTTGATGAATACAATTCCGAGACCAGGAAATGTATTCAGAAGTGGAAAGCGTCACTCAGTCCACATTACTGGTTGTTCTATATATATGTCGGACATTCCTGTAACATTTGTCACAATTGTATGATGGGAGTAGTCACCGATTGTTGCGTAGACGGAATCGGGTCAACCGATGACAACGGCCTGCAGGTGGAATCAGCACCAGTACGTCAACTTCAGTTGCTTTGAGTCGTCGGCCCCCCACTCTAATATCCCCACACCCCCCTCTCCCAATAGTACGATTTGGTGATGTTTTTGTATGAAAAAAACTTTTTTTTTCCATAGTGCCTTGTTTGCCACTCTCGGTCAATAACGAAGAATCATCACTATCACATCATACATAGTATAAAACGAAGTCGTATTGTCTAATGATAAAAAAGCTGTGAACGTTGTATATAAAGATATTCTGTAGTATTGTTAGACATTCTGTAGTACACGTGTTTCAGGATTTTTCAAAACAACCCTTAAAAAGGGGTGTAATGGGGTGTCAAAGTTAGTATTGGAACTTTTTAACGGGCGGTGCGAATGGCTTGAAACTCGGTTTGAAATCTAACGCGTACGAAGTCGCGGGCAACAGCTAGTTTTGTATATTTCGATGCGGCATTATTGCTAGTTTTTGTTGCAACATAACTTCTTGCAACTGAAGGTTATTTTGGCAATTTTCACTCAGTGCAAAAAGTGTGCAAGAACCAAATAAATGTGTTAAGGTACGTCTATACAGCAGCGACTCCTGGTCGCCTGCTCTAAAAACTAAGGCCTTTTACCATCTATAGTAGATGATTTATACAGCGTCAGGAGGCAACTTTTACCTACCTTCACAAACGGAACGCTGTAGTGCCCGGGACGAATTCAGATGGAGTAGGCTTGCCCAGCACCTATTCCATCCTCTCAGCTTAGTCGGCCTCGTCCACAGGAAAGACGTGGTCAATACATGCGGAGCTGACTAAGCCACGGGTTTCCTCACAATTTCATTTCATTAAAAAAAAAAAAAATAGTTTACACAAAATTGGTCGGCACTCAGCATTTATGTAAGTATTCCCAAGGAGGGTTGACGTCAGGCAGGCGGCCGGTCATAAAACACCTTAGCCAAAACTCTTACAGGATGAACCAAGGTTCATGCTGTGCCGACTCGGCATAGAGTGGGATAAGGGCAGGACGATTATGACTCAGCATTTATGTTATTCGGAGATTTTATTAGTTTTTCTAACGCTGTTTTTCTGATGCGAGTATGTTGTCTAGAGAGAGCTAGAGAGTCAAATTGTCCTAGTGGTAGGTACTTTACTTAGAGGTAGGGTTTTCGATCCGAACTCAAAGTATTCCTAGGCTGCCTAGTAGTTAGCTATCCAGGTCATACTCTCGAAGGCCAGTACAGTTCACTGGCATCTTGTGATGGCAATTTGGCAGCAAACCAAAAAGTTACACAGTATATCTGTAGCAGAATCTCAGCGAACTAAAACATTAGTAAGTTTTTACAGACGCATTGCAGCTTTGCTCCCGACGATCGTGTGTCCTTTCCGATTCGGGTAATTTGGTTTCAGGGCTTTGGTCTAATCAAGTTAAAATAGTCTCAAGATTGTTATTCCACGTAGCGCTGACGTAAATCGTTGAGCTGGCAGAATAGAACGTAGTTTTAGGCCGAAGTAATTTGTGTAAGTTTTAGGGATGTTTCAAGTATTATTGATACTTGTAGAGCACTCGTGGTCTAGTTGGTAGTACGGAATCCTACTATATTATAAACTAGTTGCCGCCCGCTGCTTCGCTCGCGTGGTACCCGGAAAAAAAATTGCCTATATTATCCAGTACATGTACTATGTATATTCCAAGTTTCATTCAAATCCGTTCAGCCGTTTAGGCGTGATTGAGACACAAACTTTCACATTTATAATATAGTAGGAAGTAAGATGTGAAAATTTGTGAGGATATTTGTATGTTTGCAACTCAATCACGCCTAAACGGCAGAACGGATTTGAATGAAACCTGGAATATACACAGTACATGTGCTGGATTAACATATAGGCTATTTTTCATCCGGGTACCACGCGAGCGCAGCCGCTGGCGACAGCTAGTACATTCTACAACACGATAAGCCATCAAGTTCAACAACCCACCTCGTAACAATCGAAGCATTTTCTGAGACGATAAATTAAAGTGTTCTCATAAAACAATAAGCTTTTTATTGCATTGTCAATGTCTGTGTGTCAGCGACATCGCGTGGCTCACGAATGCGTATATCGGTTAGTTTGACGCGTTTCGAATGCATTAAAATAAATAAACAAACCGCGGCGGCTTTTTGAAACGGATTTTGTGACACGACAAAACTCCGCATTATGACATGTTATTTGCATTATTAAAACAAATTGCTTAAATATTGTGCGCTTCGGCAAACTTCGTGCTTTGTATGAGAACCGAATTTGTCCGAATGTATAAACAAAATAATTGAAACAATCCTTAAAAAAATAAGTATCTACATAATTATTGTAACATCTCTTTATTACATCGCGTTAGTTAGCACAATATTTGTGGTACTAGGTATTTTGCGCATTTTATTTATTTTATTTTATTTATTTATTAGGGAAATTCCAACAGAACACATAATAAAAACTGTTATGGAAAATTCATCACAAAAAATATGAAAAAAGAAAATATTCACGATAATCTTTACTGTAGCGAATTATACATAATACATATGACATATCAGTAGTTTCTGATATAAGACAGACGCATAGATACACGCTATATATTATACATAATACATATGACATATCAGTAGTTTCTGATATAAGACAGACGCATAGATACACGCTATATATTATACATAATACATATGACATATCAGTAGTTTCTGATATAAGACAGACGCATAGATACACGCTATATATTATACATAATACATATGACATATCAGTAGTTTCTGATATAAGACAGACGCATAGATACACGCTATATATTATACATAATACATATGACATATCAGTAGTTTCTGATATAAGACAGACGCATAGATACACGCTATATATTATACATAATACATATGACATATCAGTAGTTTCTGATATAAGACAGACGCATAGATACACGCTATATATTATACATAATACATATGACATATCAGTAGTTTCTGATATAAGACAGACGCATAGATACACGCTATATATTATACATAATACATATGACATATCAGTAGTTTCTGATATAAGACAGACGCATAGATACACGCTATATATTATACATAATACATATGACATATCAGTAGTTTCTGATATAAGACAGACGCATAGATACACGCTATATATTATACATAATACATATGACATATCAGTAGTTTCTGATATAAGACAGACGCATAGATACACGCTATATATTATACATAATACATATGACATATCAGTAGTTTCTGATATAAGACAGACGCATAGATACACGCTATATATTATACATAATACATATGACATATCAGTAGTTTCTGATATAAGACAGACGCATAGATACACGCTATATATTATACATAATACATATGACATATCAGTAGTTTCTGATATAAGACAGACGCATAGATACACGCTATATATTATACATAATACATATGACATATCAGTAGTTTCTGATATAAGACAGACGCATAGATACACGCTATATATTATACATAATACATATGACATATCAGTAGTTTCTGATATAAGACAGACGCATAGATACACGCTATATATTATACATAATACATATGACATATCAGTAGTTTCTGATATAAGACAGACGCATAGATACACGCTATATATTATACATAATACATATGACATATCAGTAGTTTCTGATATAAGACAGACGCATAGATACACGCTATATATTATACATAATACATATGACATATCAGTAGTTTCTGATATAAGACAGACGCATAGATACACGCTATATATTATACATAATACATATGACATATCAGTAGTTTCTGATATAAGACAGACGCATAGATACACGCTATATATTATACATAATACATATGACATATCAGTAGTTTCTGATATAAGACAGACGCATAGATACACGCTATATATTATACATAATACATATGACATATCAGTAGTTTCTGATATAAGACAGACGCATAGATACACGCTATATATTATACATAATACATATGACATATCAGTAGTTTCTGATATAAGACAGACGCATAGATACACGCTATATATTATACATAATACATATGACATATCAGTAGTTTCTGATATAAGACAGACGCATAGATACACGCTATATATTATACATAATACATATGACATATCAGTAGTTTCTGATATAAGACAGACGCATAGATACACGCTATATATTATACATAATACATATGACATATCAGTAGTTTCTGATATAAGACAGACGCATAGATACACGCTATATATTATACATAATACATATGACATATCAGTAGTTTCTGATATAAGACAGACGCATAGATACACGCTATATATTATACATAATACATATGACATATCAGTAGTTTCTGATATAAGACAGACGCATAGATACACGCTATATATTATACATAATACATATGACATATCAGTAGTTTCTGATATAAGACAGACGCATAGATACACGCTATATATTATACATAATACATATGACATATCAGTAGTTTCTGATATAAGACAGACGCATAGATACACGCTATATATTATACATAATACATATGACATATCAGTAGTTTCTGATATAAGACAGACGCATAGATACACGCTATATATTATACATAATACATATGACATATCAGTAGTTTCTGATATAAGACAGACGCATAGATACACGCTATATATTATACATAATACATATGACATATCAGTAGTTTCTGATATAAGACAGACGCATAGATACACGCTATATATTATACATAATACATATGACATATCAGTAGTTTCTGATATAAGACAGACGCATAGATACACGCTATATATTATACATAATACATATGACATATCAGTAGTTTCTGATATAAGACAGACGCATAGATACACGCTATATATTATACATAATACATATGACATATCAGTAGTTTCTGATATAAGACAGACGCATAGATACACGCTATATATTATACATAATACATATGACATATCAGTAGTTTCTGATATAAGACAGACGCATAGATACACGCTATATATTATACATAATACATATGACATATCAGTAGTTTCTGATATAAGACAGACGCATAGATACACGCTATATATTATACATAATACATATGACATATCAGTAGTTTCTGATATAAGACAGACGCATAGATACACGCTATATATTATACATAATACATATGACATATCAGTAGTTTCTGATATAAGACAGACGCATAGATACACGCTATATATTATACATAATACATATGACATATCAGTAGTTTCTGATATAAGACAGACGCATAGATACACGCTATATATTATACATAATACATATGACATATCAGTAGTTTCTGATATAAGACAGACGCATAGATACACGCTATATATTATACATAATACATATGACATATCAGTAGTTTCTGATATAAGACAGACGCATAGATACACGCTATATATTATAACACCCCTCTTTTCGTCGGGGGTTAAAAATAAATACAAACATTCCTCCCGCCGAATCGAACCCGCACCTCTGGCGTCTCAGGCCGCCCGATGTCATCATCATCATCATCCCCGCAACCAGATCGCATGCCACTAGGCCTCTTTGCTCTTGCCACTGTTAGCCTGACCCACTGAAAGTCATTTGTATTGAATGGAACTCCGCGGTCGACTGTACCTGGTTGATAAACGGCTCCCTTGACCTGTCCTCTGCCGCAAAGGCAGTAAAACTCATTCATATTTCTGTCGCAGTGCTGAACGAGGAGTAGTTGGCGGCCTTCATCTTATACCTTTCAAAATTGCTTTTAGATTCTAGGATATATTGTAATTTTTATTAACATACATACTCGTAATTATCACGCCGTATCCCTAATGGGGTGGGCAGAGCATCAAGTAAAAATAAGAAAACTTGCAGCCACTTCTGATTTCAACTCCTAAGATGGATATGAACCATGGTGACAGGTAATCAGCCCATCGCCCATATAGGTGGTAATACAAAAAAAGTATTATTATGTAAGTATTGTATCAGCCATCTGGTTCCCATAGTACAAGCTTCGCTTAGTTTAGGGCTAGATGGCGCTGTGAGATAATGTCCTCAAGTATTTATTATTTATTTACCTATCGGAGGTTTTTAGGACTGAATAGTGGTGGTCACCATTGAAGCAGCGGGCTCACGGTTGATGGCTCACGCGAACTTGACTTTGCATTGAATCATGCGCCGGGTGCAATTGTGCTCAATTGGCTCAATGAGGTCATTGCCCCGGCTTCTGAGTCAGGTGCCTCAAGCACAGCTCTACGGTCATGTGGATTATGACAATTGACTCATTTTTCTATTAAAAAAATTGAGCGTTATAAGTGTTATAATAGGAGAAGATGGAAGAGAGATTGTGTCGACCCCACTTAGTCGGATAAGGGCAGGAAAATTATGATGATACATTCTACTAATTTTATAAATGCGAAAGTTTGTGAGGATGTGAGAATGTGTGGATGTGACGATGTATGTTTGTGCCTCAATCACGCCGTAACGGCTGAACGGATTTGAACAAAACTTGGAATATACATAGATGTGTGCTGGAATAACATTTAAGCTACTTTTTGTCCGGATACCACGAGAGCGAAGCCGCGGGCAAAAGCTAGTAATACATATTATCGCGCCCGTATCTCTAACGGGGTGGGCAGAACCGCAAGTAATCATAAGAAAACTTGCAGCCACTTCTGATCCAAGACTCCCAAGATGGATATGGTGAACCATGGTGACAGGTGATCAGCCCGTCGTCGGTCGCCCATAATAGGTGGTCTATCTTTTGGAGAGGATACTACACTACCCCTTAGTCGACTTTTATGACAAGCAAGATCGTGAGCCGTAATTGGATCGTATTGGATGGCACAAGCGAAGGGCCTATGCCCAACAGTGGACAAAAAATGGCTACGGATGATGGTCATGATGATGATGATGATAAGTAGCTCTGTAGCTCAAATCACATAAAAGTCTGTACAAGTATTACTTATTGAATAATGGTCTGTTAATAAATTTTCTTCGGATTCTATAAACACGTTTCGTTTAATTAATACAACAATGTCAGAACATCAGATAAAGATTTGATAAATGAATGAATATTATATGAACGATACAATTAAGTAGGTATCCTACTAATATTATAAATGCGAAAGTTTGTGAGGATGTGTGGATGTATCTTTGTGCCTCACGCCGTAACGGCTGAACAGATTTGAATGAAACTTGGAATATACATAGTATGTGTGCTGGAATAACATATAGGCTACTTTTTGTCCGAATAGCACGCGAGCGAAGCCGCGGGCGAAAGCTAGTCTTACTTATATTATAAATGCGAAAGTTTGTGAGTTTGGATGTTTGGATGTTTGTGCCTCAATCACGCCTAAACGGCTGAACAGATTTGAATGAAACTTGGAATATACGTGGTACATGTACTGAATTAACATATAGGCTAATTTTATCCGGGTACTACGCGAGCGAAGCCGCGGGCAGCAGCTTACTATTACTTATAAATTTGACGACCTCGGTGGCGATTGCTCGGCTGAGACGCAAGAGGCACAGGTTTGATTCCCGCTACGGGAGAAATGTTCTGCAAACATTTCTTCCGGGTCTAGGTGATGCAGTATTAAGTATTATTAGTATGTATTTTGAAACTTGAAACTTAACATAAATACTCTTCATTACATTTAATAAAAGTCTACGGTAAAATATTTTCAAAACTACTACACTACTAATATTATACAGGGAAAGGGATTTTTTATGGCTGTGATTATATTTAGGACATATCACACAGCACCATCTAGCCCATCATTGATATAAACACGAGATGCACCAAAAAGTATCTATGGTATCCTACGCGAGTAAAACCGCGGGCTTCTGCTAGCACTAACATAAATGAGAAAGGCTATATTGAAAACATATTGTAATGATACCCCGACCTCGGCCCGGGGGAGGGGATCGCGCCCCAATTCGGGGGTAAGTAGGCAAGTAAATTGTTGAATAGGTATTTAGGCGCGGCTCGTTTGGTTAATAGTTTAGTTTAGTTTACTTACTACTTATTATAGGTAGGTGTTTGGGCGGGGAGAGTGGCCTACATTATTCGTTAAAACAAGCGATCGTGGCGTACAGTAGCTTGCTTAGACGTTCTTGATTGATCGTTGAAGTCACAATTGGGATGGATGACCGCAAGTGGCATTACGAGGCAGAGCGCTTCCGTGCTTCGGAGGGCATGTGTCGGTCCCGGCTATTAAGTCGTTAAGCCACGACGGAGGCCTTCAGGCGGCCTAAAAACTCCGTCACAAGAGTTGGCCACTAGCTCATACGAACTTACTTAACTATAATGTGCTTAGGTACATATAAAGTGCAATGAACTAGATAAGCGTGACTTCTCCGACCTGCCTCTGAGATTCTCCGAAAACTACTTCAGTCTACAAGAAATACAATTGTTGAAACTTCGCACAATTGATAATTCATTTTTCAAAGTCGAAACTTCAATAATAAACACTATGTTAGTTTCGACTTTATATGACTTAACTGTGTTTTTTCACTGGATATTATTTGAATTTTATTAAATGTCAATCACTGTACATACTAATGAAATCCTACTAATGTTGTAAATTCCAAAGTTTGTGAGTATTTTTCAATGTTTATGCCTTAAAAACGCCGATTTGAATAAAAACTTCGAACATAGAACGTGTGCTGGAATAACATAATACTACTTTTTATGAAGCACGAGCGAAGGCGTGATCGGAAGCTAGCAAATAAATAAAATACAGCAAGCCTGCTTCTACCATCCATGCATACATAGTACGTGGTATACCAGAGGTACCTTGGGACGCCCACGACAGATCTGCACTCCTTATAAGGAGCGCCCGCGACTTCGCCCTTGTACGTAGGATCGGGAAACGATTACAGCCAAATCGCAATGCTGATTCTCTTTGTTTATTGCATTGGAAATAACTTTACCAAAAGGTTTTTTTAATCCTTGCAGGGACATGTAGGAAATGCTACTGACACCGGAGTTTCAGCTTCTTCCTATCCTGAAGGTCTTCTAGAGGATGAATGAAAGATAAACGAAACAGGTGTATGAGGCGAGTGTGAATGGAAAGGGAAAATTGGAAGGGGAAGACCGCATACGTACCTGAACCAAATCGGCGACGTTTTGCAGAAAGGCCAGGTCAAGAGTACCCTAAACAGACGAGCGTTTGGGTCACTTACTGTAGGCACATAAGGATCAAAGGCAGGGTCACCACTAGACTACCAGTGTTCTCAGAAATCACTTCTACAACATAAGTATGCTACGTAATGCTAGTAAGTTTTAAATAAGTTTATTTACGTAATTAAGCGATTTAGAAAGTAAAAAGGTACTTGAATAAATCAAAAAGCGAGATGTTATACAACTTCCTGGGCGAGTCATTTTCGCCCACTCATGCTATATAAATTTGTCTCTGTATGTATGCTTGTGCTTCAACCAAGGCATAACAGATGAACAGATATGAATTAAACTTGGAATATACATAATTTGTGACCTAGAAAACATATACCTAGCCTACTATTTAGGTACGATAGTGAAGCCGCGGGCGGGCGCTAGTCAACCAAAACAATATTGTGCAGCAAGTTTTGCAACATCATGGTGTAAATGAGCTATTGATTTTATTTTAAAGCACTGGTTTTGTGGTAGCGGTCCCGCCTTCCGATCCCAAGGTCGTGGCTTCAAATCCAGACGCGTACCATTGTATTTTTCGGTTCTAAAATTGTATGTACGCTATATCAGTAGTCTTAAACAGTGAAGGAAAACCTCGTGAGGAAACCGGTATGTCGTAGAAACCTAATTCTAATTCGAAAACATAATTAGATATTAAGATGGAGTAGGCTTGTCCAGCACCTATTCCATCCTCTCAGCTTAGTCAGCCTTGTCCACAGGAAAGACATGGTCAATACGTGCGGAGCTGACTAAGCCGCGGGTTTCCTCACGATGTTTTTCCTTCATCGCTTGAGAGTTACTGTACAGGTAGGTATAGCACACATAATTTTTTCGCACAAAAAATTTATGGGTACACGACCGGATTTGAACCCACGCCCTTAGGATCGGAAGGCGGGGTCACTACCAACTAGACCACCAGCGCTCTAATATAACAAAAGTGAAGATAATGTAATAAATAATTGTAGTGTTGTGTAAAACAGAACTGTAGCGTCCATGAAGTTATGTTGAAACAGTTTTGTAATCTAGACACAATGAAATAAATTATCCTACTAATATTATAAATGAGAAAGATTCTTTGGCTGTTTCCATCTTAATTATTGAAAGATACAGATCACTGTTGGTCTAGTGGTACTGGCCCCGCCTTCTGATCCTAAGGTCATGGGTTCAAATTCTGTTTTAGACCAATGTTTTTGTTCGAATTTATGTGCGCCAGTATTCTCAAACGGTGCAGGAAAACATCGTGAGGAAACCGGCATGTTGTTAAAAATATTCAAAAGTATGTAGAGAAGCAGCTGGACGCATTCTATGTTGATCCACTTAGTAGATAATTTTGGGGTGATGCAAGTTAATGAATCTTCTATGTCAGAACCTTAGCTGATGGAGATCCGTAGACTCTGCCTACCCCTATGATACAATGAAACAGGCGTAATATTATCTATGTATTTATTCTACATTTTAATCTATGTAAACATAATGTGTTATGTAGATATTTGAATGAGACATCGTGAATCAGGCGGCCGACCCTGAGGCTCTCATTGTGATGCATGATTGTGTCATCAACTTCACCTACACTATACTCAAATTGTTATAGGAATCTTTATATTTATTTATAATTAGCTGTTGCACCCGACTTCGTTCACATTGAGTAATGACTTTCAAAATTCAAACTTAATCATTTATTTATAATTTCAGGTACATAACGATCTTAAAAACTATTTGCTCAGCCAGAACCTGACTTTACGAATATAAAACATTTATTAAGGGCACTAAATATTAAAATAAGTTAATTACTTAAATACTCTAATTATTGTAAAAGTCAAAATTTAAAGCATCATAGTCCAATAAAAAAATGTCTTAAGCTATTGAGTGCAAAAAGTGCTGACCGCACCCAGCGATGTTAAACATTTGTTACCTCGGTTCCTTAAATTAACTTTCATCCCTTATTATGACCCCCTCTATGAGTACTTTTGAAAAAAAAATAGTAGCCTATGTCCTTTTCGGGATGCAAGCTTGCCAAATTTCATCAAAATCTTTACAGTAGTTTACTCATGAATAGGTAACAGACAGACAGACAGAGTTACTTTCGCATTTATAATATTAGTATGTATTGTTTTAGTTTTGTGTTGCAAACGACACTTCTTGGAATCTTGTAAAAATCCATTATTGTGTAAAAATTTGCTAATCATTATAGATAGCTAGCTAATCATTTTATTTATTCATGAGTAGGTGGATTGATTCTCAGTGAATAGTTTTAGAACAACCATGGAACCTTTTGAAATATTCCAATTAAAAATTCTTTAAAAACATAAATAATCGAATTTAAAAAATGTATAGAAACTGGAGTTATTTTCACCATATGTTAGGTAAAGGGTGATAAGCTATTTGTTTTAGCAAATCAACACATTTGTGAAGTTTCTAATTACACAATTGAACTCAGTGAGTAAGCATTTCTTTATCTTATTCATAGTTACTTATTAGTATGTAGAAATATGAAGGCTTAAAGTAGCTATTTGTTCTGTATGACTCATAAGACAAGCATTTACTGTGAAAAACTGATTAATAGATAGGTACCTAAAACAAAACAAAAGTTTAAATTAACAGACCTAGTTTGTTTTGAAATGTCCGAAATTAGATCATCTATATGTACTACCAAACAGCTGTTAAATTCCAACCACCCATAGATGCATTGGATGGAAGTTTTTGCAATCTTGATCTAGAAAATTGACTGTTTAGCCTAACTTATATATCTCATTTATTTAGAGTAGGTAGTAGGTAAACATGATACGTTACGCTCCGTGATTACATGTTAAGAGATTTCTCAAACGAAACTTGTCGCATTCAAAATATTAAGACTTTCATCCTTTGCTTTTGTTGTTCATAAATAGTATCAAAAGCGGGAAACCAATTCAGTATTTCACCGGAACTTTACTACGGACATTATCCCAAGCTTTGAGCAGTCTCCAAAATCACTCACCAGCAGTTTAGTTTTTTTATTGCCGAAAGATCGGACTGCTTGGAGCGGGCGATCACCATTTCCTCAGTAAGGCGCGCCATATTCACTGCACTGTACCACTGATTTATAATAATCGAACACTTTCTTTAGGTGGGCGAATTTCGCATCGCGACAGGCGCAGACACGCTCGTTACTAGACGGTGGAGAAGAGACTGAATGAATTACTAAATGAAAAAACAATGCTGTGCTGACATGTCTATTATCATGACTTGAAATTGACACAACATAAAATACTGACATTGACGGGTATTAATTTGGGAAACCGGTAATGGTTTCATAAAGTATTGGGTAAAAATATCATGGTCCATTAAAAAAAAACCTATTACTAAAGCGCCATCTGTTATCGAGTAGTAAGACAAATAACCGTAGTACGACATACATAACGAGACCACCTACCTACCTATGGGGTCAGAATTATGTAGTGTTAGAAGCTCAGAAATTAATAAAAGAATTGGTAAAACAAAAAATATTTTTAGCTCAATAACAAATAAAATTCGGAAACAAAGGCACTTCCGCGATGGGTGGCGGTAGGATGCAAAGACCTCGTACCGACGGTGCGCCGAGCGCAAGCTAGTGCAAGCCGCCTCCCCCCCACTTCACCGGCACCGTCGCCGCTGTTGTCCTGCGGCTACGAAATCTCTAACAGTAGCTTTTAACTTTAATTTAGGTACATAAGTGGTAAGTATAAATATAAAAGTCATATAATTCTTTAAATAGGTAATTATATATTCAAATTAGAACCAATTTGTATAGGAATGTTAATTTTAATCACATATTTATCGATATCATAATAATGTAAAGCAAAATAATACAAAATTCGAAGCTCTTTACGCTCTTTTACTATATTTAAGTACTACTTAGCATCTGACTTGGTTTTCTCCTTAAAACTAGCGTCCAAAGCAGCCATCTGCACCTTGGACAGCTTCGCTCCTTTCATGTCCAAAACTTTATGAAATTCTGCGAGCGTCGAGTCCGGTAACAACTGCACGAACTGCGCGACAAAACCCTCCAGATTTCCATCTAACGGCCCCATCACGAGCTTGAGAATCATCTCCGCTTTCGTCATGAGTTTGATCACAACCTTGGAGTAGGTGGCGGGCGCGGGGCGCTTCACCTCCGAGCCGAGAGACGGCAGCTCCAACAGCGCCGTTTTCAACATGTGCGTGTCCAACAACAACTGCTCGGAGCCAACCGTCGATATCGGCTTGCATTTGTATATATTCTGAATGAATTTCGGTATGAAAGAGTTCGCGAATCTTATACAGAACTGCGTGAAGTATTTCCTGGAGCTGGACAGGTAGTCTCTGAGATTCGGGACGGAGTTTTTGAGGTGCATTATTATTTGGGTGACGTATGAGCTCTGATCGCCGACGTTATCGAAATGCAGCCAGGATATCTTTGTCATGGCTTGGAGCGCGGGCTCGCAGGCCATTTCCAGGTCTTGGACGAGCATTTGGATGCAGTTGGAGATGATTTTGTGGAAGAGGTCCTGTTCGGGCGTTAGGTCTATCTTCTCGGCGAGAGATGGCAGGACTTTCTCCTTGAGCTTCTGCTCCAGGTGGACGGTGGTCTCCAGGCAGTACTCCGAGGTCGTGATCACGCTTGTGATCTTTGATATCTCCTGCTTCGTGTATCTGTGAAGGGATTGAGGTTATTAATAAAAAGCTTGCTACTTATGTCATTAGTTTATAAGTTAATTGATATTTTCTCAAACGACCTGTTATCAAATACAGTTAAACAATGTTTAAAAACCTGTAGAATGTCATAAAACAGATTATCTTATTAAATTCAGAATAGACATGATTTGTCTGACCAATTGTCGCCCGAAATTCCGTAGGGCATTAGTTTTTATGCACATTTACTAAATACAATCGTAGTCTGAGAAAACGCAAGAGCTCATGAGGTAGTTATGAACTAACTGGTGCGATTTCAAGCACCTAGTGTGGTTATGAAGTACCTGGTGTGATTACGTAGTACTCGTACATACCTGTTGTTCAGTTGTTATGAAGTACCTGGTATCGTTATGAGCACCCTTGTTATTAAAGACCTGGTGTCGTCACTTAGTATGGTATCATTACGAAACACCTGGTATATTTTTAACCTCGTCATTGATACATTTACCAAGCGCCTGGTATATTAGGTAACACCTGGTAAGTTCAGCAAGCGCCTGGTATATTTAGACAAGAGCTGGTAAACTGAGCGAGCAGGTGGTTCGTCACCTGGTGTCGTGGTGCGCGTCGTTGAGCAGCGTGTGCAGGTTGGAGACGATGGCGGGCACGCCCCCCGCCAGCCCGAGGGGCGCGGAGGGCGCGGCGCGGGGCAGGGCGCCCTGCAGGACCGCGCCTGCGTACTCCCGGAGGTACTTCTGGAACACGCCAGCTAGTTCTGTAATTAAAGGAAAGTAATGTCATCTCTCCAATTATTTTTGCATAGCATAAACAGTTGAGCATGTTGTGTCTTCCATATTATTTGTTACCTTTTTGTACACATGTCTTTTGCAAGTAAATGTACTTATCTTTATCTACACTTCTACACTAATATTATAAAGAGGAAAGATTTTTTTGTTTGTAACGAATAGACTCCGAAACTACTGAACAGATTTAAAAAAAAAACACCAGTACATAGCTACATTATTATGAAATAACATAGGTAGGCTATAATTTATTTACAAAAAAATTTGGGATCCTTACTAAAACTCCAATAATGCAACCCGAGGTGTAAAAAATTACCTAAAAAGTCCTAATTTGTTAAATACCCGTGCGAAGCCGAGGCGGACTGCTAGTCTTTAATAAGTTTCTTAACTTTATACACCCTTAAGAGGAATATACCCTCCGAGTTACTTAGTCGGTCAGTAACATTAAAGTTTTATATACTTCATCATCATCGTCATCATGCACAACCTGTCTTTGTCCACTGCATAGGCTGGGCATAGTTTTTTTTTTTTTTTTTTGTTTCTCCATGTTCCTCTGATATGGTTGGTCAGAGACTGTGTTCGCTATTTGTTTTTTATCTACTATTTTTATTAGAAGGGTTACAATTTGTAACGAGAAGAAGGGGGGGGAGTTTTTGCAGGGGGAGTTTTTACTAATTTTTATCTATATCTCACATATTTTTACTTTATATCTCTTGTTTTATTTTACTTGTATTTGTTTATTTACATATATTTTAACACTTATATTATTTCGTTTGCAGACTCTACTTATACTTTAATCTCTTGTATTTAGCTTACTTATTATTTATTTATATCTTATACGCTTTATTTCTTATTTTATTTACTGTTGCAGCTGTTTTCTATTTACTTTAATTTATTTGACATTTTGATTTTTCTTGGCTGGGCATAGTTCCAACGAACCGGTCCGGTGGAAGGACTTAAACTACACCTCAAGGTCTCGTTTCGTCGAGCAGCATGATATATTTAGATATATTTAGACAAGAGAAGTGCAAACTTCTCTACTGGACTGGGAGTAAAGAAAAAACATAGAATGCGTCCAGCTGCTTCTCTCCCCGAGCATGTCGTAAAAGTCGACTAAGGGATAGTATCTTCCAACATGATGAGATACAATAAGCAAGTATTCCCAAGGAGGATTGACGTCAGGCAGGCGGCCGGTCATAAAACACCTTAGCCAAAACTCTTACACCATGATCCAATGTTCATGGTGTGCCGACCCCACATAGAGTGGGATAAGGGCAGGAAGATGGTGATGAGACAAGAGAAGTGCACTCGCCTATCATGGGCTCGGCGCGCGTGAGCCGGGCGCACTGCACGAGGCACTTCTTGTACAGCAGGAACAGGTCGGCGCAGGAGGCGAGGACGGCGCCCGCGCCGGCCGGCGCCGCCGACGCCTCGCTCGAGCGCGCGTCCTGTTGCACAGTTGCAGGGGGATAACCTTCTCATTACTATAACAAACTTATTTAAACTAACTATAAATAACACCCAGCAGTCACATACATAGTCCTGACCCCACACTAGGACTCCCTGTGTCGTGGGTATCAGAAACTACGAGTACCAACACCACAACACCCAGACCCGGAACAAATATTTGCAGATCATGCAAACATTTCTTCCGCAGCGGGAATCGAACCCGCGCCTCTTGCGTCTCCGCCGGGCAATCGCCCGCCACGCCAGCGAGGCCGTCTGTTTATTAGCACTGGTGCCGGCGATCTGAAAATAAAATGTAATTTGATAGTATTTAAACGAGGCCAAAATAAAGCAAAATTAAAGAGGCCCTTTTCAATAGTAGAATCGACGTCAGGCAGAAACTATCACAGCATGATCCAAGGACCATGATGTGCCGACCCCACGTAGAGTGGGATAAGGGCAGGGAGATGATGATTAGAATAGAAGCAGGTGGAAGTGGCGGGTACCTGCACGAAGGTGTCGAGCAGCTGGCGCAGGTTGGAGTCGAGGCTGCGGATGTAGAGCGAGAGGTGCGGCTCGAAGCAGGCGCCCACCAGCCCCACCCACGCCGACTCCGCGCGCAGGGCTGCGCCCCCGGACTGTATGCACAAGTGACTTACCCACGAATACTCAAACGCGACTCACAGTTGACCACGTCTCAGGTCACGGTTTTTTGACAGTTTTTGATGAAATACTGTCAAAAACTCGTCACTTGAGACGTGCTCAACTCTGAGATGCGTTTGAGTATTCGGGGGTTAGTTAAATTAAATAACAGCCAACAGTCACATACATAGACCTGACCCCACACTAGGACTCCCTGTGTCGTGGGTATCAGAAACTACGAGTACCATGCTACCACAACACCCAAACCCGGAACAAATATTTACAGAACATGCTTCTTCCGATAAAGGAACCCGCGCCTCTTGCGTCTCTGCCGAGCAATCGCCCGCCACGCCACAAAGTTGAAGTTGTAAAACGTAAAGTCATGAAGTAGTTCTTGCATGGTAGGTTTCCTGGCGAAGTTTGTGAATCTAATTTAGTTATTTAAGTTCTCTGTGAATCAATTATTTCATTTCATCTATTTTTTTCCCATTGATATCCTAGGTCATTTTATTCGAAAAAAAAGAAGTAACGTTACAGCCGTAACCAAGACCTTACATTTAGAATTAGGTACATTGAGGCGAGAATATTGAACATAAAATAAATAAATATACAATAAAATAAAATAAATAATTAACTAGACATTATAAAACGAAATTAACTCTTAAAATCAAAATAAAACATAGGTACACTCATACCATTATTTGTCTCTTGTGGAAAATGGATCAGCCATTTTATACAATACTAGCTGCCGCCCGCGGCTTCGCTCGCGTGGTACCCGGATAAAAAATAGCCTTTATGTTAATCTAGCCAGTACATGTGCTATGTATATTCCAAGTTTCATTCAAATCCGTTCAGCCGTTTAGGCGTGATTGAGGCACAAACATCCAAACATCCTCATCATCAAACTTTCGCATTCATAATATAAGTAAGAAGTAAGATTTAAAAAATAAACCCACGACGATAAATGGGATAATTATGACTCACTTCCTTGATTTCGTCTTCAAACTCGGCCTTCTCCGACGGAGCGATCTGAGCGTCGCCGTCGGCGCCGAGCTCGGTGCCTGCAACAACTCATCAAATTATTTATTGTACACAAAGAACGCAACAAAACAACACCATCGTCATCTCCCTGCCCTTATCCCACTATATGTGGGCTCGGCACAGGTCGGTAAGAGTTTTGGCTAAGGTGTTTTATGACCGGCCGCCTGCCTGACGTCAACCCTCCTTGGGAATACAACAAAACAACACCGATTACCTTAAACTTTTTAATGTTATAGTTTGTCTTTGTAAATAAACACAAATAACATTACTTCTTCGCTGGACTGTGAGTATAGAAAAAACATAGAATGCGTTCAGCTGCTTCTCACCCGAGCACGTCGTAAAAGTCGACTAAGGGATAGTATCCTCCAACATGTGGACCATCTATATGAGCGATGGGCTGATCACCTGCCACCATGGTTCACCATATCCATTTTGGGACTTTTGGAGTGGCTGCAAGTTTACTTGTGGCTCTGCCCACCCCATTAGGAATGCAAGCGTGATAATTATGTGTGTAACATCGAGCATGTATGTAAACACAAATCTATAATATAAAAATGAATCGCAAAATGTGTTGGTAAGCGCATAACTCAACAACGCCTGGACCAATTTGGCCAAATCTTTTTTTAAAATGTTCGTTGAAGTTCAAGGATGGTTTTTACGGCGAGAAAAATTAGAATTATTGCTGGAAAAACCTATATGTTTATCCCCGAGCGAAGCCGGGGCGAGTCGCTAGTAACATGATAAATATGGCATTACAAAGAACAAGTAAGGACGAGATTAACTTGAGACTTTTCTACGTAAACCTAATAAGGCTAGAGAGTTAGTTTCTAATAATATCTCCAAAGATATAGAAAAAGTTAACGTAACTTACTTGTACCTACAAATAGATAGGTAATCAATGCTACCTGTCAACGAACTACCTACTTGTACCTAGATATACTTTTCTCATGTAAGTGACCTAGTCTTTATGAGAATAAATTCTTTAAACCTAAGTTATCGTTATACTTATAGGTGGTGCGTTTAGAAACGTTCTTGATTGATCGTCGAAGTTAAGCAACGTTGTGCGCAGTCACAATTTGGATGGGTGACCGCAAGTGGCATTACGAGCTGAGCGCTTCCGTGCTTCGGAGGCCTAAAAACTCCGTCACAAGAGTTGGCCAATAGCTCATACAAACTTACTTTAGAATAGAGATATTAAATGAATATTTCCAAAATATTTAAGGAATACTTACTGCAATCGACACTGAACGTGTGAATATGCAACAAAAATGTTAAAAAGGAGGCCTATGCCCAGCTTGAGTGGACTAGGTTGGATGATGGACGAGACAAGGCGTCGCGGCGCGCCGAGGTCGGCGCAAAACGCAACGATAGCGCGCGCTAAACTACGTGTGGCGCCATCTAGTTACGAAACAGGTAAACTTTGCCGGAAAAAAATGGACACACTACCTCTCGCAAGCCACTTTGTTTGCGTTGTAGAATAATAAAATGCGGCGTAAATGATTTTCAGGTTAGGAACTATATGTAGACAGAGTTTAAGCGAAATAAGTTCAGTAGTTGTAGAATTGAGGCACAAACATTATGTACATCTATCTATCAACTAAAGTAGAAAAATACATTTTGAATCTACAACGTGATTCGCCTTGTTTATGATTTCTTTCGTTTTTGTTATTTTAGTTATTAATAGTACGTAAACATAATAATATTAAATGTTAAATATTTTTATTTAACTTTTTTATATTCATTTGTGAACCAAAAAAATAGTTTCTTTCTTTCATCTGCAAATCATAAGATTTATAATATTAGTAGGATTTAGAAGTGTGATTAATGATTAATAATGATTTAGAAGTGTCTATGTTGTGACTAGATCTCCGCCCATTACCCCCGTTAAATAACCGGGCCGTCGCCGTTCCGGCACGCAAAAAAGCAATTAACACGTATATGAAGCTAATTCAAATATTACAGAAATCTTGGTATTTCATTTAATACTATTTGTCTATTACAATTTTTACTAGGGATCTAACTATCTATAAGTACTAGTAGGTATCAGTTTTATCACTGGTAGAGAATACTTTTATTATTATTTTTACAATAATTAAAATTGTAAACATTTTTTAAGCTTTGTATGGTTAACAACTTTAAATAAAGCGTTTGTTTCGCTTTTTATACTATAAAGGTAGCCCAGGCTAGTGGGCGGAGAGCGGTACTCATCGGCAATCTGTACAGCAACATAACCGAGGTAGACACTACCTATCTCGAGATATTATATCAAGCAATCCATTTTTCTTTACAGCAGTCCTGTGTCGGTCTGGGGTAATGGTCGGAGAGCCTCAGCACTCACCAACAAATCTCTTGTGCAGCAGTAACTCGAAGTTGTAAGTCTTCTGTATCGCGAACAGCAGTAACTTCACGTCGATCTCGTCGCGCCGCGCGGACATCAGCTTGCTCAGCTCGTCACGAGTCATCTTAATAAATTAATATTTAATTATAGTCAAGATCGTGAGGTGTCTTGATGATATGAGGCTGGCGCAGTTGTTACACTCCCAGCAGTGGGAATAGACTGGCCGTGGATGATGATAGCATAATAACATATACATGTTGTGCTTGAGGTATTGTGAGAATGACGGATGAATGAATTTTGACATTATAATTATTTTTTGACTTAATCTTGAATATTTGAAACCTGACATTCATTATGAATTTTGTTATTATTTTATTTTCTTATGTTTTTGTGATTTAGTTAGTGTAATTGGTTGTGCTGTACTAATTAATTAAATAAATAAATACATATTAACACGCCCGCATCCCCAATGGGGTGGGCAGAGCCACAAGTAAATATAAGAAAACTTGCAGCTACTCCTGATCTGAGGGTTACCTCGCAGAAGGCGGGGAGGGGGGGGGGAGGTTGACTCGCAGGAGGCGGGGGGGAAGGAGTGTGGGGGGTGGGGTGGTGCTGGTGGTACCTCGCAGAAGGCGGTGGCGAGGCGCTGGCTGAGGTTCCAGGGCGGCGGGAAGACGGCGGCGGCGCTCTGCTCGAAGGCTAGCAGGTGGCGCTTCAGCCAGGCGTAGCGGCGCTCCACGTGCGCCAGCCACGCCGCCTCCTGCTCGCCCGAGAACAGGTGCGAGTACTCCTGCCACAAACGGAAATGTGCTCATCTATATAGGGACCACACTCAACTTAGACGAAACTGTTTTGAACGCTTTAAGATTGAAGAGTTTAAAATAGGCTCAATATTTCAACTACGGCTTAAAGTTCAAATCATATTAAAATTTTCATGTATCATTAATTCCGAGAACAATAATGACATTTAGGATAAAATTTTGCTAAGCTTTTATTCTTTAGCTCAGATCTTAGAAATAATTAAGTTATGTTATATTAAACCAATTATGTAGATCCTTAATAAGTTTTTGTATTTCAATGTGATTATTTGTTATTTTGATTATTTGTTATATACTTTACTTTGTGCTCTAACCGCCTGAAACAGGATTACCTATTACTATGGGAACCAGATGCCTGATAGAATACTTATTTTTTTTTTGTATATACATAATTATTTATAATACTACAACACCCAGACCCGGAAGAAATATTTGCAGAACATACAAATTTAATAAATGAAATGCCACTTGCGGTCACCCATCTCAATTGTGACCGCGCACAACGTTGCTTTACTTTAACGATCAATCAAAAACGCCTTAGCAAGCTACCCCACAAACGCTTCAAAATAATAGTAACTTTGAACTTGGTTAGTGCGAGTGGGGGGGTTGGTGTCAGGGTTCTGTAGTGGCAGGGTCCTGTGACGTGGGGTCGGTTACCTGCAGCTGCATGTTGATGAACCACTTGAGCAGGTCGTCCTTGACGCGGGGCTCCAGCACGTCCACCACGCCGCAGGCCTCCGCCAGCTGCCGGTGCGAGACTGTGCTCTTGCCGCCCGCTGGAACCGTCAATAACTACTTTTTATTTATATAGTTTGTTTTATATTTATTTGCGGAAACTAGTACCTAATTAATAATAAAGAAATAAATATAAATAACACCCAACAGTCACACACAGTTCTGACCCCACACTAGGATTCCCTGTGTCGTGGGCATCAGAAACTACGAGTACCATGCTACCACAACACCCAGACCCGGAACAAATATTTACATCATGCAAACATTTCTTCCGCAGCGGGAATCAAACCCGCGCCTCTCTGCGTCTCTGCCGAGCAATCGCCCGCCACGCCACCGACGCCGACGGGACCGACAATTTAACGTGCCCTCCGAAGCACGGAATCTCTCAGCAAACCAAAATAAGTAAATAAACAGTGTTACCAGTAAAGGCCTGTTTGAAATCGTCCAGGATCTGCTGAGTGAGTTGCTCCCTGATGGCCCTCACTCGCTCGCGCAGCGCCGACACCTCGCGGATGTCCTTGTACAGCGAGAAGTGCTGCAACACCTGCGGACAGACAGACAAACAAACAGTAACACTGGGACATTATACTGACTTTACTGTCTATACTAAACTAGAGACGCTGAGTCTGTGGCGACGACATGCACGAAGAGCACTGGTGGTCTAGTTGGTAGTGACCCCGCCTTCCGATCCTAAGGTCGTGGGTTCAAATCCGGTCGTGTACCAATGGATTTCTCTGTGCGAAAAATATATGTGCGCTATACTAGTACTCTCAAACGGTGAAGGAAAACAACGCGAGGAAACCCGCGGCTCAGTCAGCTCCGCACGTATTGACCATGTCTTTCCTGTGGACAAGGCCGACTAAGCTGAAAGGATGGAATAGGTGCTGGGCAAGCCTACTCCATCCTCACTCCATAAGTGAAGTTGACCCCTAAAGATATCTGATTTCTAAAGTGACCTTAAACTCAAGTAACCTCATTACCTGACCATGCTAAGGGAATAAACTTGACCCCAAAAATGACCTTTGACCTAGAAAGTGACCTCAATACTGACCTCCATAATAGCCTGCATGGGCAGCGCTATCTCCTTGTACTGCCTGTTCTTGGTCATGGCCTGCAGCTGGTCGACTCCACCAGACAACATGTGGAGGTGGTTGAGCGCCGTGATGGCGGCCGTCAGGTTGGACTTGGCGCAGTCTAGCTGCTTGATCTCGCACGTGATCTCGCGGACCATGCTCTCGCTGCGCTCAGCCTTCTTGTTTATGTCGGCCACCTGCCAGGAATTCCTTTTATGACATACTAGCTGTTGTATAGTGTAGTATAGTATGTGTTATACAGTTACCTCGGACCAAATAAAAAGAAACGACGGCGCGCCGCGAACAACGAAAGTGAAGCCACCTTTTTATCTATGTGTCGAAGGTTTTGTGTTCCAAGTAACCTAATATTCATATAGTATAATAATTAAGAAACTATGTTATTTGAAGTACTTACAAGTGATAAGTGATTCCGTGAGACTTTTTATGTGATTTGCTGCTGTTTTTACAAGTTTTCACTACACAGAATGGTATATTTCTATCTTTAAATTTTATGTTTACTAGACGATGACTCGAGAGCGATGAGCATCGTTTTAGTGCAGGTGTGTGCGTGAGCGTGTTTACTGGCTTCACTTTTGTTGTTCGCGGCGCGGCGTCTTTTCTTTTATTTGGTGTGAGATAGTGACCTGCAGCGCGAGGCGCGCGATGCTGGCCTGCGCGCGGGCGAGCGCGGCCTGGCCGGCGGCGCGCTGCGCGGCCTGCGCGCGCACCAGCCGCCGGATGTCGTGCTCCACGCCGCGCAGCCGGAACTCGGCGCGCGCGGCCGCCGACTCCACGCCCGACAGACTCTGCTCCGTCGGGAATATCTTATTGATGTACGCCACTGGGTCGAACTGGGACAAAGAATGTTCAATTGTCTATCTAGTCTAGACACATGGCTGACAGAAGGGAATGGAAGAAGAGTCGAAAGAGGGCAGGAAGATAATGATCTGGACACTCACAGAGTGTCAGATTTAGAATAAAATGGGTCATGCCCACCATGTGTATTTTTTACACAATAAATAAAATAAAAATAAATATTTGTGAACATTTCATGTACAAATAACGAAGCTTGTACTATGGGAACCAGATGGCTGATAGAATACTTATTTACTTTTTTTTGTAAATACATAATATAATACTATAACACTCCCATATGGAAGAAATTCTCCAAACATTTCTCCCCTAGTGGGAGAAATGTTTGTATATTCTGCAAATATTTCTAATATTATTAATTCTGCAAATATTCGAACCCGCGTCTCTTGCGTCCCAGCCGAGCACTCGCCCGCCACGCCACCGAAGTCGTCATATAAGGTCTATCTTAGATCTGTCATATACATATGTATATACATACATATTATCACACCCGTATCCCTAATGGAGTGGACAGAGCCACAAACACATAAGCAAACTTGCAGCCACTCCTGATTCAAAGTCCCAAGATGGATACAGGGTGAACCATGGTGACAGATGATCAACCCATTGTTTATATCCATTATGTTGGAAAGGATGATACTCCTTAGTCGACTTTTACAACATGCTCGGGGAGATAAGCAACTGGACTTATTGTATGTTTCTTTACTCCCAGTCCAGCTGAAAAGTATACTGTATACATACTATATTAAGCATAAAACATTCAAAATCTCTTTATTAAATTAAATCAGTCGGATTTAAACATCTTCGTATACTTTGAATGTTTATTTTTCATTAGTGACTAAGTATGGAAGATAAATGGGAGAAACCATTCTTGGTTTTTATCAGGAATTGTCACTTTTAAGACTTAACAAGCTCTGATATTTAATGTTTTTAGATAGAAATAATCTATCTGACATAAAAGTAGTTTAATTGTCAATGCATGAAGGAGAAATTTGTGCCCAACAGCAGGATAGGTTTAAAAGACAGTATTTGTATATAATGTCTTTTATATAAGTACCAACATGTACCAATTTTATTCACCTACTCATCATGACAAATTTTTGACCATCCATAAAGCTGACGCATTGAGCATTTTATGCATTCTTTACTCATCTGATGGTGCATTTATATAAAAATAATGAAATAAAGGCCGAAATTATGTAAAACTGCAGTAAACAAGGTAAAATATGGCAAGAGAAGTACATACCTCTTCACTATCAAATTGCTCGGTTCCACCCATCAGCTCCTCGATCCTGCTCATCACAGAGGATGGGATGTTGATCTGGACTTCAGGGCCGCTGTCCTTGTCGTCCAGAATATCGTTAGAATCCATAATTTCAGTGGAAACTCATCGAATTTCAGGACAAAAACAAACAACAATAAAATGTCAAAACAAGAATTGAACGAGGTCGAGCGGTGAGGTGACAGTGAGTGAATGAGCGAATGACAATGAGTGAATAAATAAACCGAGAAATAAACGTTTATGAAGTTGAACAGCTGTTTTTAACTTATTTTAGAAAAGGCAGATGGCGCTATTTTTTTTGCATTTTTGTAACTACTTATCAATAGATGGCGCGTTTCAGACAGGTATTGTACACCATTGAATATAATAAATTATGTAGCAGTACTAGCTGCCGCCCGCAGCTTCGCTCGCGTGGTACCCGGATAAAAAATAGCCTATATGTTAATCCAGTACATGTACTATGTATATTCCAAGTTTCATTCAAATCCGTTCTGCCGTCTAGGCGTGATTGAGGCACAAATAACATCCAAACATCCAAACTCACAAACTTTCGCATGTGTACGGTGTCTTGTTAACCAGTACAACTAGATTGATAAATGATAACGCGTTTGTAGAGCAATAATTAACTATATTACAAACGGTTGATTAATGGGCTGTTAATGATGATGATGACGAGAACGCGCGCCCTTGGTGGCCGAATGCGAACTGATCTTAACTGATAAATTGAATAAAATGAAATGTTGGTAATGATTGAAACTGGGTCGCGCGGTCAGCGCCTTTCTGCTGACCCCAGAAGATGCACGGTTGCTTGTACCGTACAGCATGTATAATATAAGTAAGAACTAAGAAGTAAGATTACAGCTGAACGAAACGCCCACGTCAAGTCTTAAAATGATGTTTCACGGAGGTTATGAGTTTTTGAGTTGTTTCTTGCGTTTATTCGTCCAAGTTCCTTACTCACTCTTACTGAGTGACCTCAGGTGGTCGGTGGATAGCTCAGAACAATTAATTGTTCTGAGGTGGATAGAGACACAACGTTTTGAAAGTACTGCCTTAACCCCTAAATAATGATGATGATGGTGATTCATAATGCGATGGCGACACAAGATTCTCTTGAAAATGCTCCAAAATAAATTGAACCATCGTCTATTACGTTGATATAAAATCGATTTCCGATTTAGATTAGGTAGAATGACTTGTTTACGTTTGCTTTCCTGTTGACATTTCAAAATGTAAACAACATTCGAATGTCAAAGTCAGTCGTCCACCAGCCGCGTCGCTGGCCGCACTTGCGGTGTTTCAAAACAAAACAAACCATGGTTTATTTTCCCGTACGAAAATGCTATTACATAGCTAAAGTTTCCCTGCTTATGATCCTGGTGGTGACTGTATTGGGACTATTCGAGAAATGGCGAGGCGGGAAGCGCTCAGCGTCTGCATTTATTAACCCGATGGAAGAAGAATATGAGAGGCAGATTTTAGCTGATGAAGCTCGGATAATACCCGGTCTGGGTGAAGGTGGAGTGGCTGCCTACCTGACAGGAGAAGACAAAAAGAAGGGAGAGGAGTCTGAGAAGAATCTAGCCATGAACGTGTATTTGAGCGACAGAATAGCTTACAACAGAACTTTAAAAGGTAAACCTACTATATTTCCATACCGTGATAAAAAAGTTATATGTATGTAAAATTAATTTTAAATTAGCAACACGTCACAGTTGCTAATTTAAAAGTAGTATGTAAGTACTTACCTACTTAAGTTAATATTGTTTCTCATCTATTGATGTGTGAAACAGGCCTGTACCTTATTACATGCTTACATTTAAGTATTTCAGTTCATATAATTTCTATGGTATTAAGTATTTAAAAAAAATGTATTTATGAAAAACTATGCACCAGAAGATTAGAATATTCATTCCTTTTTCTATAACCTACTACTCCAGCATAAAATCGCAAATGAAAGTTCTGTTAAAAGCTTGACACAACTTTTCTACTTATGTACCTAGTCTAAAAAAAGCATAATCTATTATAGCAATAAATCATAAGTCCTAGAAGCATTATAAGTTCAAAAAAAATCTGAAAATACTACCCCTAAATAGGGTGTTTTTGTATGAAAATTGTATTATGCATGTGAAACCACAGAAATTGGCCTGGCATCATGTAATTACTCCAATTGTGTAGTTCAAATTGAATGGAAAGTCAATTAACACTGAAAGTATCAGTTGAGATAACAAAAGATAAGGCAACAAGTGGGTAGCTGAACCTATGACCTTAAGATCTCAAGATAAATGTCACTGCTGAGTATAATTGATTGTTATGCACTTGAAAAGAACAAAAGATATTTGAACAAGTGTTTTACTCAACGTCATAGGTATTATTTTATCATGTCCTGTGACTTTCTCCGAGTTTATCATACACATTTCATCTTCTCACGGTGTCCTCTAGGGGTTTAACTTCAGGAATTCCTTTCTTAGTGCACCCCGGTGCCATGTATAGAATAGAATATAGTTTATTAACAACACAACACGAAAAAGATAGGTAACAAACAGATAGGTACTTAAAATTTAATAGCAACAAAAAAAAACGAGTAGTAGGTAGGTAGGCACCCACCTACTAAAGAAACAATATACATTTATAGGCACAAATAGTTTGGTAGGTACCTATAGGGTACCTACCCTCCCATCACCCACCAACCTACCCAAGAAGGTACAAAATTGGCGTCTTTCGCTTGTGGTGCCGTTAACCAGGTCCAGTCTCATGTCTAGCCATGTCACTAGTTATTTCGAACCAGTGTGGTGAAAGGATTTAAAGTGCAACTCAAAGGCTCCTTAGGATTTTTCTGTTAGAAAAATTTATGTGCTCTATCCCAGTACTCTCAAACGTTGAAGGAAAACATTGTGAGAAAACCGACATGACGTGAAACTTAAGAGCGTAGTTTGATGGTTCTTTATGTAATTTCATTGTTTTCAATCATACAATACATGATTACTTAACGTGTGTTCATTACATCCACAGAGTACATAACCCATGATTGATTTGTGTGATTAGACCAGAGGAACACCCTGTGACTTTGTCTGTAGTTTTTCTTATATACTTCCTCTTCCCGTTGCGTCCTCTAGGAGTTGAATTTCGGGAATTCCTTTCTTAGTGCACCACTACACCATAAGGGGAATATACCCTTTGAGTTTCATGCCTACAAAACTTATGATTAAGGTTATGCATTGATTGTTGGATTAATCAGTAAATACTAAGTCAAATCCTATTACCACAGTACATACATTCGACGGCCTCGGTGGCGTGGCGGGCGATTGCTCGGCAGAGACGCAAGAGGCGCGGGTTCGATTCCCGCTGCGGAAGAAATGTTTGCATGATTTGCAAATATTTCTTCCGGGTCTGAGTGTTGTGGTAGCATGGTACTCGTAGTTTCTGATACCCACGACACAGGGAATCCTACTGTGGGCTCAGGACTGTGTATGTGACTGTTGGATGTTATTTATTATATATTTATACATAAAATCATGCCTGTTTCCCATGGAGGTAGGCAGAGATGACGGATCTCCATTTGCTATGGTCCTGGCATTCTCCTGCTTCATTCACTCATCAGATGACATTCATGCTCGTACTTGTTGTCTAGATCAGCGCAACCCGGCGTGCGCCCGCGTGGTGTACGACGCGGAGCTGCCCTCGGCCTCCGTGATCCTGATATTCCACAACGAGCCATATTCCGTGGTGGTGAGGACCATCTGGAGCGTCATCAACAGCTGCCGTCGCGACCAGCCTTGGTACAGCCAGGCGAACTTTGTCGATCGTGACGGACGGAAAATGAAACTTGGTTAGTCCTTATTTTTAACTAGCTGCCGCCCGCGGCTTCGCTCGCGTGGTATCCGGATAAAAAATAGCCTATATGTTAATCCAGTACATGTACTATGTATATTCCAAGTTTCATTAAAATCCTTCCAGCCGTTTAGGCGTGATTGAGGCACAAACATCCAAACTCACAAACTTTATATTATAGTACAAGCTTTGCTTAGTTTGGGGCTAGATGGCGCTGTGTGAAATGTCCACAAATATTTATTTAAGTAATCCTCATGCCAGTGTCTCCCACAGGGTACCCGGGTCAGGACCCGTCGTCGTCGCTGGTATACCTGAAGGAGTTAATCCTGGTGGACGACAACTCCACGCTGCCCGAGCTGAAGGGCAAGCTCAGCCACTACGTGAGGACCCGCCTCCCGCCCGATCTTATTAGAATACTGCGCCTGCCCGATCGGTGAGTCACTGTGAATACTTTTCCATTTATATCAACTCCACTTTCAAAAAGTTTTTAATTCATTGAAATCACCATTGACGCCTTTCGTAACGAGACACAGGTTGGAAAATACAGGCAAGAAACCACGCTTGGCTGTTTTTTTTTTTAGGAAAATTACCCCCTTTCACCCCCCCCCCTGCTCTACCCCCTCCCGCCTTTGTTTCACTATTACTAGTATACATTTTCTGAACTCTTTCACGCCTCTTCCATCCACCTCCATTCATACCGGACTTGATCCTTCATAGTCCTACCTGAGGATGTGATGTCCCCCTGGAGATGTGGAGGATCTTACCCCCACATCTCCCTCCATCAACTAAGCTAAGCTACTGGTCCAAGCAAGCATTTTGAGTGCTTCTGCTGCAGAAGGCACGTTAAACCATCACTTTTGGCTTTAAGCCATGACAGAGCGTGTAGCTTAAAAACCAATAGTTAAGAGTTACGAGTTATACCTTCGAGAGCTTAAGTTTGGTCTAAATCTGTGGGGACGTAATCCAGAGGATTCCTTAGGATATAGAAACTTGAAATCCCTAGTAGGGGTACTCACGAACGAACCAAACCCAGGGCAAGTCCATAAAAAAAGGAAGTCCTTAATAGGGGAGTTATCATATGTTATTCCATCGGATAGGAACGTCCTTGATCGGGGGGAATATAAGTAATTAAATAAATAAATATTTGTGGACATTTCACACAGCGCCATCTAGCCCCAAACTAAGCAAAGCTTGTACTATGGGCACCAGATGGCTGATAGAATACTTATATACTTTTTTTTTGTAAATACATACTTATATAATACTAGCTGACCCCGCGAACTTCGTATCGCCTTAAAATTAATAATTCAAGTGCTTGTAATTTAATATGAACTTTATACCATAGCAATAAAGCTCAAATTGACTACGTTTTAGTTACAAATCATTTGTATGGGAAAAAGAAAAGGGCTATTTTTAGGGTTTTTCCAGCAATAATTCTAATTTTTCTCGCCGTAAAAACCATCCTTGAACTTCAACGAACATTTTAAAAAAAGATTTGGCCAAATTGGTCCAGGCGTTGTTGAGTTATGCGCTTACCAACACATTTTGCGATTCATTTTTATACTATATAGACTTCGCGCACGACCGCTGCGTAGGGAGCCGACCTCGCGACTGAGCCGCGCGGGTACCTTACTCATAGATCTAAACTCCCCTCCCGCACGCGCACCCCCGCCTTGGTGACGCCCACTTCGCAACGGGCCGTGCAGCAGAAATCGTAATATTTTAATTTCGCCATAACTTCAAAACCAAACGTCCAATTTTAATCATTCAAAGACCAAATATTATCTCCATAAACTGTTCTTAGTGATGAAATCATTTATTTTGATAAGGATTAATAGCATGAGTAAAATAAACGCGTTTAAATGTAGTCCAAAAAAAATTCAAGATTTTTAAATAAAAAAATGGTTGCTGTGCCTCACTCGACATAGATGGGTATAGTGTGTCGCGGACTTTTTTGTAGATATTTATAAGATCTACAATTAATTAGAACATTTTATGGTTCTATCTTTTATAGTTTAGGCAGCGTACGCAAAATAAGTAACTTTTCTGGTTGATTTTTTACACCTTGTGTCCGAAAAACCCAAATATCTTACGGAACCCTATTTTTTTCCAAAATAAAATATAGCCTATGTTACTCGTGGATAATGTAGCTTTCGAATGGTGAAAGAATTTTTAAAATCGGTCCAGTAGTTTTTGAGCCTATTCAGTACAAACAAACAAACATACAAACAAAGTTTTCCTCTTTATAATATTAGTGTAGACTACAATACCCAGACCCGGAAGAAATATTTATAGAACATACAAACATTTCTTCCGCAGCGGGAATCGAACCCGCGCCTCTTGCGTCTCAGCCGAGCACTCGCCCGCCACGCCACCGAGGTCGTCGAAGTCATTCCATAGTATAGAGATGCCCCTAATAGCGGGGTAATAGAATGCAATTATAGCGTCCCAAAAAAGTTCGTGATGAGGGGTAATGGTAGTGGTTCCATAGGATAGGGCTCACGCAGGCGCGCATGGCAGGCAGCCGGAACGCCACCGGCTCCGTGCTGGTGTTCCTCGACTCGCACTGCGAGGGCGTGCAGGACTGGCTCCGGCCGCTGCTGCACCGCATCAAGTACTGCCGCACCGCTGTGCTGACGCCGCTCATAGACTCTATAGAGAAAGACACCTTTAAGTACCAGTGGGACGACTATAGAAACATACAGGTGACAGGGGTAGTTTGAGAAATGGGGGTAATGCTAGAAGAATATCAGTGGGACGACTATAGAAACATACAGGTGACAGGGGTAGTTTGAGAAATGGGGGTAATGCTAGAAGTATAGAGTTAAAGGGGCAAGTTTGAGAAATAATTGTATTGTTTGAGATAAAGGGGGTGGTTTTAGACAAAAAGGGGTAGTTTTAGAAAAAAAGGCGTACTTAGATTGCTAGGTTGATGAATCTATTCGGGGTAGTCTTAAATCTATAGACTAGTTAGTTTAGATTTTCAAACTAGTTTCGTGATAAAATGTGAGTATCAGTTTTAGTGTGAATCATTTCTCAGCATTATGGGGGAAATCATTTTGTTATTTTTCGGTAATTACTCAAAAAAGTTTGCATCTAACCGGTCCATTAAACTTGTCAAAATCTTAAACCTTAGCCAAGTCACTTTAAATCTAACGTAGTCATTAAATGCTAGATGAAAAAATGTATGAAAGTGACATAAAGCAATCGCAATATGGCTTAGCGATCACGTTATATTAATCCTTTATTTTTTTCTTAAATATTTAAGTAGCGTTTAGAGGCTTCGTTAGACGTAGTGACTTGGCTACAGGCTCTAGCCGAAAACTACATCATCATCTTCCTGCCTTTATCCCACTCTATGTGGGGTCGGCACAGCATGATCCTTGGATCATGCTGTAAGAGTTTTGGCTAAGGTGTTTTATAACCGGCCCCCTGCCTGACGCCAACCCTCCTTGGGAATACTTGCTTATTGTATCTCATCATGTTGGAGGATACTATCCCTTAGTCGACTTTTACGACATGCTCGGGGAGAGAAGCAGCTGGACGCATTCCATGTTTTTTCTTTACTCCCGAAAACTAAAATTACATAAAATATTTCATCTGAAACTTTGGACAAAACAGCTTTTCGATCGATCGGAGGAAGGTGTGAACCCAGTGTAGAATAACTTGTTGGATGTAGCGTGGGTCTGACCCGGGCTCGTCTGGCGGGCGCGCGCTACGCCACCGGCTCAGTGCTGGTGTTCCTGGACGCGCACTGCGAGCCCCAGCCCGACTGGCTCCGCCCCCAGCTCCAGCTCATCAAGAACAGCCCGCACGCCGTCGTCATCCCCATCATCGACGCCATCGACCAGGAGAACTTCTACTACAGCGTGCAGGAGAGCAACAGCTTCCAGGTTCGACCTGGCTGTTTGTGATTGTCTGTGGCTACGCGCGTGTGGGCTTCGCTTTGTGTGAATGTAGAAGGGGTTCCTTCACTGTCCACGGCTGGGCTACGCGTGGGACGTGGGCGTGGCTCATGTCCGTCTCACAGTAGAATTAGACACACGCAAATAGATAAATAAATAGGCACGAAACTAACGTCGACTTAATAATTTTAAAAACTAAAAACAAATTCGGCTTCTATCTTACTATCAAAAACGCGAAAGTATGTATTTATGAATGTTTGTTACTCTTTCATGCAAATACTACTGAACGGATTTGAATGAAACTTTGAATATACATAGTACATGTGCTGGATTAACATATAGGCTATTTTTTATCCGGGTATCACGCGAGCGAAGTCGCGAGCGGCAGCTAGTGAAAAATAATTACCTGATTTAATTACCTGAGTGTCTGAGTTGTGAACAGTGGCTTATCTATCACCAACACACAAATAAGCACACATGACTTGAAACTTTTCTGCTATCTTATAGAAACAAAACCAGTTAGATAATGTCAAGATGACAGTGAAAATAAGCGCTCGTGGCGTAGCTTGCTTAGACGTTCTTGATTGATCGTTAAAGTTAAGCATCGTTGTGCGCGGTCACAATTGGGATGGGTGATCGCAAGTGGCATTACGAGCTGAGCGCTTTCGTGCTTCGGAGGGCACGTTAAATTGTCGGTCCCGTCTTGCCCGTTAAGCCATGACGGAGGCCTTTAGGCGGTCTAGAAACTCCGTCACAAGAGTTGGCCACTAGCTCATACGAACTTACTTTACCAAGCTACGCGTGAGCCACTTAGCGCGGCCGTGGCCTGATACAAAGCGAAGCTAATACGTGCGTAGCGTGGATTGGCCATTACAGGAGTTCCCTCGCACGGTTGTTTTGATGCACAGTTATTTAAGTTTGGCGATGTCTTCGACACTGGTTGCACGATGTCATTTCTGTTGGCACGGTTTTTGTTGGCAATAGAGGTGTTTTGTACTTTTCTTTGGGCTTTTCTAGGTATCGTTTCTAGGTATCCTCTCCAACTAGATGGACCATCTATAAGGGCGATGGGCTGATCACCTGTCTCCATGGTTCACCATATCCATCTTGGGAGTCTTGGATCAGAAGTGGCTGCAAGTATTCTTATGATTACTTGTGGTTCTGCCCACCCCGTTAGGGATACGGGCGTGATAATATGTATGTATGTATGTGTGTTTCTCGGTTTGTAATTTATTTCACAGCACTTGTGGCCGTTCTATTTTGCACTGATTTTTTTTACGTTTTTAATTTGTTTTGGTATGTATTTGTATCAGGGTATCGTTTCGTATTATTGTTATATTTTGCTAGCGTATGCCCGCGGCTTCCCTGATAAAAAGTATCTTGCCCCCGAATACTCAAACGCGACTCAGAGTTGAGCACGTCTCAACTAGCGGTTTTATGACAGTTTCTGATGAAAATCTGTCAAAAAAATCGTCATTTGAGACGTGTTCAACTTTGAGATGCGTTTGAGTATTCGGGGGTTAGAATTATTCCAGGTCATAAACAATTTATATTCCAGTTTCAGCCAAATCTATTCAGTGAGAGACACAAATCTAGTCGTGTAGTGAAAGTATTTCAAGTGCGCTGAAAGGCTCCTTTCGTGCATTTGACTAATGTTTTCGAACTTTTTAGGTTCTACGACATACCGGTTTCCTCACGATGTTTTCTTTCAGTATTTGGGAGTACTGGGACAGCGCACATAGATTTTTCGCAGAGAAAAATCCATTGGTACACGACCGGATTTGAACTCGGGGTCACTACCATCTAGACCACCAGTGCACCAATGTATGGTTCTTTTTTGTTAACCTATATCGTCCCACTGATAGGCAAAGGTCTCCCTCAACTCTGCCAAATGTATGGTTTATGACCTGTAATATCAGTAGGCTTTTTATCTGAGTGCAGTCGAGGGCGAAAGCTAGTAATCAATACAAAGTACAAACGTGTTGCATCGATAATTAAGATTTGTTATAAAATTTGCGGTTTTGTGTTATTTTTCAGTTTTTACGATTTCCTTTGTCGTGGATGTTTTGTAAATTGTTTTCGTTCGGATTGCTGTTTTGGTTTCTAATCGCGCGGCCGCTCGACTGCCTGCACGGCTTTTGTAGTAGGCTGGAAATCTTTGGACTTGCCTCTTACTACCCCTTAAGGCTAGATGACATTTTCACACATAGGTGATTTCACAAACATTTCAAAAACCCATAGACGTATTTAATAGTACTCGCCCCGTTCCGTAACCCAAACGTCACTGACCCGTAACGAATCAGCAAAGCAATGTTCTGTCAAAATTTTGCTCGTAAAATCGTTTGCTTTGCTCTGTAGTTCCGGGGGTGACGTCCGGTCATGAAATGGGATAGTGAGCAGAGACTCTAAAAAACTTGAGCACTTTTGAGGGTAGATCCTTTTTTTCTTTGTCACGATGATGTGTGGAGCACAATTTCATGGGGTACTAATATTCACCATGGGCTTCAGTGAATGCTTCTTTGTTTTGGTCTTAATTAATTTCAGGCTTCATAAATTCGTCCGGTTTGTGAAAACAAAATAAAGATAAAGCCAATGCCATATGCTCATGGTTTAAAAAAGGTTTAATAAAATTACGCAACTGGTATAAAGGCATCGTAGGGGCATGTCCATGTGACGGAAGCACTCTAGCACCGATGGATGATCCAGCCAAGGACTCATGTAAAAATATTAAATAAAATAAATATTTGTGGACATTTCACACAGCGCTATCTAGCCCCAAATTAAGCAAAGCTTGTACTATGGGAACCAGGTGGCTGATACAATACTTGTATACTTTTTTTTGTAAATACATACTTATAATACATAGTATTAAAACACCTAGACCCGGAAGAAATATTTGCAGAACATGCAAACATTTCTCCCGCAGCGGGAATCGAACCCGCGCCTCTTGCGTCTCAGCCGAGCACTCGCCCGCCAAGCCACCGAGGTTGTCAGA
Source organism: Scotopteryx bipunctaria (assembly GCA_949320045.1). Lineage (NCBI taxonomy): Eukaryota > Metazoa > Arthropoda > Insecta > Lepidoptera > Geometridae > Scotopteryx > Scotopteryx bipunctaria. The sequence goes on from OX439467.1 coordinate 768,703, forward strand.
AAAACAATAGTACATAGGTCTAACTAAATCTTCTGGACACTTATTAGATAGATAGATAACCTCTTTAATATTATGTATAACAACAAAAAAACGAAAACAAGAAAAATAAAAAACTTAGGTACTAAAAAAACAAAAACGGATTTACATAAACGGCGGTCTTATTGCTAAGAGCAATTTCTTCCAGACAACCTTGGGATGGAGAGGATAGAAAAGAAGAATGGGCGATGTTGTCATCATCGCTAAATAAATAAATATAATAGTTTATGTACCTAAATAAATACCAATAAAATAATACGAGTCAATACATATAAACAATATAATAAATACACAAAATACATAACTACACTAATAAATCAGGTGGAAGAGGCTTTGACACGACTTTTAAAGCAATGCACTTTTTAGTTTCAATTCCAGTTTATTATTATAAACATCACTTTACTTATGATTACGAAGCTACATTACTGGGTAGAATGCACGTGCGAAGCCGGGAGAGATCGCTACTTAAATAAAAAGCGGTACAGTAAAATCAGTACCGGATTCGTGGAGGCAAGTTTGTAGCTACGATGGATGTTCCAGCCAAGGCTTGATGAAAGCCCGCATTGGCGGCGCGCGCGCGGCCCGCGGCGATGTGCTGGTGTTCCTGGACGCGCACTGCGAGCCCGTCGCCGACTGGCTGCGGCCCCTGCTGCAGCGCACCAGGGACAAGCGGGACGCCGTCACCACGCCCATCATAGACGTGCTGGATCAGAGCACATTCAAACTGGAGGGGGCTGAGACCTTCCAGGTGCGGAGGGCTTCAAGACTCATAAAGAATTGGACGGGGAAAATGGGCTTTGGAAGTTGAAAAAACGGTTTAGGGGGTGTTGGGAGTTTGGTGGAAAGGTGGAACGAAGCTTTACCTGGAAGTAAAACAGGAGTTTTTGGATGAGCGAGATAGTTGGGTGAAGAAGTCAAAAAGGGGGGTTTGAATTTAAGGGTTGTCGGATGTTGTAACGGGGGTTTTGGGTGAGCAAAGTGGTGTTGGAAGTCAAAAAAGGGCAAAATGAGCAAAAGGTGTTTTTAGATAAGCAAAGGGGATATTAGAAGTAAAAAAGGGGTGTTGGGAACCAGTTTTAGAAAGCATAAAGGGGTTAGAAGCTCGTGACCAAAGACAGGTGGTGGAGAAGTTTGAAGAGCATGAACGTGTTTTAAACACTGAGCGTGAGACATGACGGAATGAAACTTGGACAAGTTTGCAAAGAGAAACAGAAGATAAAGTTTTAGAACCGTTTAAAGAGCATGCTGAACTGAATACATGTGGAGACGAAACTTTGAATAACACTGCCAAGCATTATACTAATACATATACAACAACTGCTAATATAATAATATGAAACAATATTATCGTTTAAAATTACTGTATTTATGTAAAAAAATAATACGACTAATGTAACATTTATTTAAAATTATTATAAAACTAATACATATCGGTTTCGGAAATAAACAAAGCTAAGAACACGCTAAATAAAAGCATGTAATCGCAAATATCAACATATTTTATTTACTTCTAACCTCTTATTCTTGCATTTTCTGTTCTTGCGTGGTGTTTGGTATTTTCATGGGTACAGACAGACTGTACGTACGCGAGCACGAGTGAATCATTGTAAACGAGCGAGCGAAGCCCATCGACAGACGATGGACTAGATTATCAACGCGCATCACCAATTTCGAATCTGCTAGCTCTCTCTTCGCTCGCTTGCGTTCAGTTGGTCTATACCCAAATTAAGTGTATTTTTCACAGAATTAGAAAAACTATTATTTAACTAACATTCTATTTTAGTTTGCGTAGTGTAATCTTGTAATTAACAAAACGGTATATTGTATGGAGTTTGGCATAGTTTGTCAGAATATATCGACACACTGGTTCTATCATCAACAGTTACTATTAGACCCACGGCTTGAGACATTTATCTTGCTCGCTTACCCCCGAATACTCAAACGCGACTCAGAGTTGAGCACGTCTCAAGGCACGGTTTTTTGACAGTTTTTGATGAAAATCTGGCAAAACCTCGTCACTTGAGACGTGCTCAACTCTGAGATGCGTTTGAGTATTCAGGGGTTAGACGTCTTGATTGATCGTTGAAGTTAAGCAACGTTGCGTGCGGTCACAATTGGGATGGATGACCGCAAGTGGCATTACGAGCTGAGCGCTTCCGTGCTTCGGAGGGCATTGGCGGTCCCGACTTTTAAGTCGTTAAGCCATGACGGAGGCGTTTAGGCGGCCTAAAAACTCGGTCACAAGAGTTGGCCACTAGCTCATAGTGACTGTTGGTTGAACCAGTGTGGTGAGAGGACGAGTATAAAGCAGTGTGTCTTAGGTGGGCGGGTTCACGTTCACGGGACACTTCACGTGGGTCGACGTGCCGGAGAGAGAGAAGATACGCCGGGGGTCTGACATCTCTCCCACCTGGTGAGTCACTATCTCTTTACTTTACTAAGAAGGAGATAGAGCACTAGTAGTCTAGTGGTAGCGACCCCACCTTCCGATCCTAAGTTCGTGGGTTCGTGTTCGTGCAACAATGGGTTTTTTGTTCGAAAAAATTATGTGCGCTGTACCAGTAGGTACTCTCAATCGGTGAAAGAAAACATCGTGAGGCAAACCCGCATGTCGTAGTACCGTAGTTTGAAAACAGGTGTCAAGTGCACGAAAGGAGCCTTTGAGGCGCACTTTAAATCCTTCCACCACGTTCGAAAGAACTAGTGACACGAATAGATAATCATTAAACTTGCAGCCACACCCAAGATGGATATGGTGAACCATGGTGGCAGGTGATCAGCCCATCGCTTATATAGATGGTCCATCATGTTGGAGAGGATACTATATCTCTTACTTAGTCGACTTTTACGGCATGCTCGGGGAGAGAAGCAGCTGGATGCATTCTTTTTTTTACTCCGAGTAGTGAGGTATGTCCATGAATATTTCCAGGTCGCCGACGATGGCGGGCGGTCTGTTCGCCATCAACCGCGAGTACTACTGGGAGCTCGGCGCGTACGACGAGCAGATGGCGGGTTGGGGCGGGGAGAACCTCGAGATGTCCTTCAGGATATGGCAATGTACGTCTCACAACGAAGAACTCACACTCACATACACACGCACTTGTGTGATCCTCAAATATTAATTCCCTTATGAGGATCTGGTGATGAGGCGCACCCACTCATACATAGTCCTGACCCCACACTAGGACTCCCTGTGTCGTGGGTATCAGAAACTACGAGTACCATGCTACCACAACACTCAGACCCGGAAGAAATATTTGCAGATCATGCAAACATTTCTTCCGAAGGGAATCGAACCCGCGCCTCTTGCGTCTCTGTCGAGCAATCGCCCGCCACGCCACCGAGGCCGTCATAATATTTTTGGTCCTAATATCACAAGACATAACATGCTAGTCCTAAAATATTGTACTCATTATGTATGACAACGGTTTCAGCTAGTACAAAATAATTTGAGACGTTTATCGAAATAACCCTCAAAAGGGTGTAAAGAGGGGTTTCAAAATTAACACTACGCGAGCGAGTAAGCTAAAAACTAAGGCCTTTTACCATCTATAGTAGATGATTTATACAGCGTCAGGAGGCAACTTTTTACCTTTACTAACGGGACGCTGTAGTGCCCGGGACGAATTAAGATGGAGTAGGCTTGCCCAGCACCTATTCCATCCTCTCAGCTTAGTCGGCTTTGTCCACAGGAAAGACATGGTCAATACGTGCAGAGCTGACTAAGTCGCGGGTTTCCTCACAATGTTTTCCTTCACCGTTTGAGAGTACTGGGATGGCGCACGTAAATTTTTCGCACAGAAAAATCCATTGGTACACGAACGGTTTGAACCCACGACCTTAGGATCGGAAGGCGGGGTCACTACCAACTAGACCACCAGTGCTCTCTAGTAAGTAGTAAGTAAGTATATAATAATTAGTTGTATTTTTGTTCGAGGTGGTGGCACGTTGGAAACAGTTCCGTGTTCCCGCGTGGGCCACGTGTTCCGCAGCTTCCACCCCTACAGCATGCCCGCCAACTCCGACACCCACGGTCAGTACCTGCCTCTCACCACACCGGTCTTCCACGCCACACACTCACACACACACAGCTCCTTCTATAAACATAATATTTGTTACTTATCCGGTTCTCAAAGGTCCCAACGGAAGACCAGCGCGGGTTGTTTCAACCTGCACATGCTGAGTTGGGACCAATTTGCAACTGTTCCATAATTATTTATTACATAAGTTAGTTTAGTTTTAGTTTGTTGCGAATAAAAAATGATTCTGATTCTGATAAACATCATTGTAATAATAATAAACACTTTCTAAGGCCTTTTATCATCTATAGTAGATGATTTATACAGCGTCAGGAGGCAACTTTTACCTTCACAGACGGGACGCTGTAGTGCCCGGGACTAATTATGATGGAGTAGAATTTCCCCATACTGTTAAAAAAATACTGTATGTTTATGTTTAGTAATAAAATAAATATTTTTCTTTCTTGATTAATTACTCTTGTTCGATGACAGGTATAAACACGGCAAGGATGGCCGAAGTATGGATGGATGAGTACGCAGAGCTGTTCTACCTGCACCGACCTGATCTCAGAGTGAGTAGCTGTATTCTTTCACCACACTTGTTTCTTCCTGACAGGTCCTTTCATCCCTTTCAACACACTTCATTTCATCATCGCTCATCGCTTGAAACGCTTGTGACGTAGCCTGCGACGTTCTTGATTGATCGTTGAAGTTAGGCAACGTTGTGCGCGGTCACAATTTGGATGGGTGACTCGTCCGTCCGTATGTCAGCGGGCTGTATCTCACTCACGAACCGTAGTAGTTAAAGTTGAAATTTTCAAAGAGTGTATTTCTATTGCTGCTGTAACAACAAAAAAATAAAAAAAAAACAGAGGGGATACAAGATTCAGAAATACAAAATTCAAAACCAATGTACCTGGACCAAATCAGCGACGTTTTGGAAAAGGGCCAGGTCAAGAGTACCCTAAACCGACGAGCATGCATGAGGAATGTTATGAGAGTGAAGGAAGCAAAAGAAGTATGTCAGGATCGTAGCAAATGGCGATCCGTGATCTCTGCCTACAACAGCCGTGATTTTATGTATGTATGTATATAAAATTCAAAATTTCTGGGATCATTTGGGCACGTCTTATATCTACGTTGAATTTACACAAGAAACATTTATGAAGATGTACGATGATGTGGAACTCTTCGTGTGCTAATTCAACTCGCACTTGACGGGTTGTTTTTTTTTTCAGAACAACCCCAAGATAGGCGACGTGACTCACCGCAAGATCCTCCGAGAGAAGCTGAAGTGCAAGAGCTTCCAGTGGTACCTCGACAACATCTACAAGGAGAAGTACGTGCCCGTCCGGGACGCGTACGGATACGGAAGGTATGTATGTAGCCCGCCGATACTAGATACGGAAAGATACGGAAGCCATCACACTGGTCCATTGCATATTTTAGCCAAGGAAGTTCCCTTTCACGAATTATTTATATTTAGACAAAGTTTTATCATCCATTTGTTTGCTCTATTCAATGACTTGTCATCGCTCAATGAACTGTTGAGGCCGCGATACAGTTTTCATAACTTTCGTAGTTATCATAATCTTCGCTGTAAAGATTAGTGCACTTTCAATCCTTTCACCACACTGGTTCGAAAGATCTAGTTACACGACTAGATAGATAGACAGCTGTACAGTTTATTTTTGAAACAATTTAGCCGTTGCGCCTTGAAAAAAGACGCATTTTATAATTTGTAACAGTAGGATATAATATAACTAGCTGTTGCCTGCGACTTCGTACGCGTGTAGTATATTATTTTGTTCTATAATCAATAGTTTTCGCAGCGCACGCCTAAAACTATTTTGGGTTTTCTACCTTGGGTTACAATATTGCAATTTTCTTACGAATCCCTAATTTTTTTGAAAATACATTATAGCCTATACTGGTCCCTGATCATGTAGCTTTCTATTGGTGAAAGAATTTTTGAAATCGGTCCAGTAGTTTTGGAGCCTATTCGTTACAAACAAATAGAAAAACAAAGAAATCTTTCCTCTTTATAATGTAAGTATGATATGTCTTGCTTCAGGTTTATGAACCCGGCCAGCAAGCTCTGCCTGGACAGTCTGCAGCGCGAGAGCGAGGAGGCGCCGCTGGGCGTGTACCCGTGCCACCCGCAGCTGCAGGCCACGCAGTACCTCTCGCTCTCGCTCGCGCACGAGCTGCGCGACGAGGACAACTGCGCCACGCTGCGCTACAAGCGGTATGCACACACTCATACGTCCCCTGTCAACACCCGCGTCCCCCCTGCCAACACCCGCAATTCCCCCTGTCAACACCCGCGTCCCCCCTGCCAACACCCGCAATTCCCCCTGTCAACACCCGCGTCCCCCCTGCCAACACCCGCAATTCCCCCTGTCAACACCCGCGTCCCCCCTGCCAACACCCGCAATTCCCCCTGCCAACACCCGCGTCTCCCCCTGCCCCTGCCACCACTTTATTATCATCATCACCGTCAGCTTGAAGTAGTCTACGGCTGGACGTAGGCTGTGACTCTGTGCAGCTTCCACTGACCACCCGCGGCGCGACCATCTCAATGTCGTCGTTTTCCGGCAGCCATTTCACGTCTCCAAGTTGTGTAAATTATGAAAATATAGCTTTCGCCCGCGGCTTCGCTCGCGTAGTATCCGAACAAAAAGTAGTATATATGTTATTCCAGCACACATACTATGTATATTCCAAGTTTCATTCAAATCCGTTGAGCTGTTAAGACGTGATTGATTCACGAACATACATCGACACATCCTCATAAACTTTCGCATTTATAATAATTAGTATTTACTTATAATAATATTGTTTCCAGACACGTGTCGGAAGACGACGAACAAGAGGGACGCAAGGTGCTCATGTCCACCTGCCACGGGAAACAACGAGAACAGGTAATCTCCTACTCCCACTGCAGATACATAGATACATCATCATCATCATCATCATCATCATCATCATTCGAGCCTGTCTCTCATAGGCCTCATCTTTATTACGCCATTCTCTCCGATCCCTCGCGAATCTCATCTTGAATTGCGTATGATTTTCTAAATTTCCGACCATTTCACGACCAAATATAAAATTTATACAGATGGCTGATAGAATACTTAATACTTATTTTTTGTAAACTCGAGTACTCGCCCTCCACGCCACCGAGGTCGTCCAAATATGAATCTGCTGTAGAATCGAATTGTGTACAATTCACTTATAACTCGGACCATATCGCGAAAATTTCAATAATCGCTTAGGATTTGCTATAAAATTGAAAAATTGCTCAAAGTGCCCTTATTAGCTCCACAGGTTTATTGTAGTACAATATTCTTGATCGGAAGCTAGATACGTACGGTGAAAGTGACAGGTTCCAAAGTAAAAAGAAAATATATGAAAAATAAATAACAGCCAACAGTCACATACATAGTCCTGACCCCACACTAGGATTCCCTGTGTCGTGGGTATCAGAAACTACGAGTACCATGCTACCACAACACCCAGACCCGAAACCAACCTAAAACTGATAAAGTTTTGTAAAACTAGTAATTCTAATTCAAATAATGTTAGGGGAACAAAGATCTGCACTGACGTCCCGCGATGGGGTGTATTGTGCATTAAAAAAATCTAAACTAATTCAAAACTACATATTAACGGCCTCGGTGGCGTGGCGGGCGATTGCTCGGCGGAGACGCAATAGGCGCGGGTTCGATTCCCGCTACGGAAGAAATGTTTGCATGATCTGCAAATATTTCTTCCGGGTGTGGGTGTTGTGGTAGCATGGTGCTCGTAGTTTCTGATACCCGCGACACAGGGCATCCTAGTGTGGGGTCAGGAGTCAGGACTATGTATGTGTTGGGTGTTATGTATAATGTATTATGTATATATGTTATATAGAAATGGAAATACCTACCGCTGACGAAGCAGATCCAGCATACGGAGAGCCGCCTGTGCCTGGACGCTGGGCGCGAGGCGGGCGCCGACGTGCTGGCCAAGCCCTGCACCGATGCGGACACGCAGCAGTGGCTGATAGACTACAGCGAGGACAACGACTTCAAGATTAACAGTGAGTTAACAATAAAGAACTTTTAGCGTCAGGAGGGTCGACTAAGGGATAGGCAGTGATGGGCTGATCACCTGTCACCATGGTTGCAAGTTTTCTTGTGATGACTTGTGGCTCTGCCCACCCCGTTAGGGATAAATAAGTAGATAAATTTAGGTCACATTTCAGCTGCCACCTTGGTTTTAATGTCAATACGTTAGTACACGACCGGATTTGAACCCACGACCTTAGGATCGGAAGGCGGGGTCACTACCAACTACCACCAGTGCTCTCGACCAAGCGTGGAATATATAAAATTTTATTAGAAAAAACAATAAATGAATCATTGTTTTTTACAGATAATATTGAAATGAGTGACCAAGAAATGAAACTACGTCGATTGAGAGGCCAAAGGTATGTTTGTTTACTAACTCCCGCCCGCAGCGCCGCTCACGCCTTACTTATAAACCGTGTAATTATATTCAAAAGTTTCATTAAAACTCTTTCAGACTGTTAGCTCGTCATTCAGACAAACGTCGTCACATCGCGACAAACTTTCGCATTTATAATATTAGTGGGGCTTTTTTTATGCATTATTTAATATTTATTGTTTCTTAGAAAAGGTAGAAATATTTATTTATGACTAGCTTTCGCCCGCGGCTTCGCTCGCGTTGTATCCAAACAAAAAGTAGCCTATATGTTATTCCAGCACACGTGCTATGTGTATTCCAAGTTTCATTCAAATCCGTTCAGTCGTTACTATCCTCACATCCTTACAAACTTTCGCATTTATAATATTACCAGGATAAATTTAGAACGCACATGATGAGATACAAGTCAACAAGCAAGTATTCCCAAGGAGGGTTGACGTCAGGCAGGCGGCCGGTCATAAAACACCGTAGCCAAAACTCTTACAGCATGATCCAAGGAACATGCTGTGCCGACCCCACATAGAGTGGGATGATGGCAGGAGGATGATGATGATGAAATTTAGAACGCAATCGACCGGTTTTATTGTACTGTTATGTCCCTCTCCAGGCGCAAGTCCCGCTCCCTGCTGTCGATAAAGCCGGAGGAGCGCCGCCGCCACCGGAAGCACCACAAAAGATCCAAGAAGAACAAAACGAAGAACAAGTTCATCCTGAAGCTGATCCGCACCCTCATGAACAACTCCGAGGAGCACCTGGAGGTGGACATCCACTGCCGGCACCGCCAGCTCTTCCCCAACAACAGCTTCGTGCGCGACCTCGTCACCATCCTCAACGAGAGGAACATCAAGGTACTCTCATGTGCTCTTTTTTTATTTGTTCTTATTTTTATTTTGGACATGTCATGAGAAGGGAAGAATGTCATGTGACGAGAAGAGTGTTAGATATGAATGTGGATGGATATGTGGGTAGAGGTAGCCAAAGAAATGATGGATGGACTGTGTGGAAGATGACATGAGTAAGAAAGGAGAGAACGTTGAGATGACTTCTGAAAGGGGGAAATGGAAGAGAAATACATGTTGTGCCGACCCCACATAAAGTGGGACAAGGGCAGGGAAATGAATGATGTTCTTATTTTTATTTTAGAGGGATGGATTGCGTGAATGATGATATGAGTAAGAAAGGAGTGAATACTGAAATGACGGCTGATAGAGGGGAATGGAAGAGGAAAACATGTTGTGCCGACCCCACTTAAGTGGGATAAGGGCAGGGAGATGATGATTAATATCTATTCTACTTATTGGCTCTTTTGTCGTCACTTGTTGCTGTTTGTTTTTATTTATATAGTTTGTTTAATATTTATATGTGGAAACTTGTAATTAGCCGTCCCATATTATGCAGTATCCTGCTGTATAGTAAATATTTATCTACCTATAGTATTTTTTCTAGCTGTAAGTTTTCCAAAAATTTATAAAATAAAATCATCATAAAGGCATTTTGCCATCTATATACTAGACTAGCGGTCGCCCGCGGCTCCGCCCGCGTGGATGTCGGTTACCGCTGCAAAAAGCCTACCCAGGAAAGACACGGTCAGTCGCGAGGTCGGCTCCCTACGCAGCGGTCGTGCAGCAGAAATCGTAATATTTTAATTTCGCCATAACTTCAAAACCAAACGTCCAATTTTAATCATTCAAATACCAAATATTATCTCCATAAACTGTTCTTAGTGATGAAATCATTTATTTTGATAAGGATTAATAGCATGAGTAAAATAAACGCGTTTAAATGTAGTCCAAAAAAAATTCAAGATTTTTAAATAAAAAAATGGTTGCTGTGCCTCACTCGACATAGATGGGTATAGTGTGTCGCGGACTTTTTTGTAGATATTTATAAGATCTACAATTAATTAGAACATTTTATGGTTCTATCTTTTATAGTTTAGGCAGCGTACGCAAAATAAGTAACTTTTCTGGTTGATTTTTTACACCTTGTGTCCGAAAAACCCAAATATCTTACGGAACCCTATTTTTTTCCAAAATAAAATATAGCCTATGTTACTCGTGGATAATGTAGCTTTCGAATGGTGAAAGAATTTTTAAAATCGGTCCAGTAGTTTTTGAGCCTATTCAGTACAAACAAACAAACAAAGTTTTCCTCTTTATAATATTAGTGTAGATGATTTGAGAGCACTGGTGGTCTAGTTGGTAGTGACCCCGCCTTCCGACCCTAAGGTCGTGGGTTCAAATCCGGTCGTGTACCAATGGATTTTTCTGTGTAAAAAATTTATGTGCGCTATCCCAGTACTCTCAAACGGTGAAGGAAAACATCGTGAGGAAACCCGCGGCTTAGTCAGCTCCACACGTATTGACCATGTCTTTCCTGTGGATAAGCCCGACTAAGCTGAGAGGATGGAATAGGTGCTGGGCAAGCCTACTCCATCTTAATTCGTCCCGGGCACTACAGCGTCCCGTCTGTGAAGTTAAAAGTTGCCTCCTGACGCTGTATAAATCATCTACTATAGATGGTAAAGCCTTAGTTAGTCTACATTGTGTTAGTGTTCAAATCTTATATTATAAGAATCTTTGTCCTGACTGACTGACTGACTGACTGACTGACAGACAACGCACAGCCTAAACCGCTGGACGTAGAGACTTGAAATTTTCAGTGTAGGTAAACCTTGGTACGTAGGGGTGTACTAAGAAGGGATTTTTCAAAATTCAACCTCTAAAGGGGTGAATAGGGATGAAAACCTGGAATCAATTTTTGGTCTAAAACAGCACATAACCTATATCAAATTAAAGAGCCGATTTTTCTCATTTAGTTGATGTCATAATTACCAGTAAATTCTTTATTTTTGGCATGCTTTTCATGACAAATAGAATACTTTTATTTTGACATAATGACAGCGATGATACCATGGATTAGTAATAGATGATACAAAACATATGGAAAAGGAACTGTCAATGTCAAATTACCTGTGAAAGGAAGCATAAATTATTAGTTCGCTAAAGTTAGCCATTGCTTAAAGTTAGCCCTGTCACTGTTTGTCATTATGAAATGGTAAGAGATGGCAATACTTTAGTCATCGCTTAGCGTACACTATATTATAATGAATAATGAGGATAGTAGGTACCTACGTGTGCTAGAATGGGACATAGGGTACTTTTTATCTGGGTACCGCGTGAGCGAAGCCGCGGGCGGCTGCTAGTAAATGAATAAATAAACAACTAAGTCCTTAGGTTGGGCACTGGAAAATGCGACACAGTTTTCACTATAGCATTTTCCAGTGTTGTATTTGTATCATGCGCATAATGTATGTATTTGCTCCAACTCAAAGGCTGCTCACAAGACTCACTCACTCACTCACTCACTCACTCACTCACTCACTCACTCACTCACTCACTCACTCACTTCAGGTGATAAACAACGGGCGCGTGTTCGAACGCAACAAGGTGACGCAACTCGACCCCAAGCTGGACGAACAGCGCAAAGTCCTCAACAAGATGGACATCGACGCTCCGGACGAGACTCACCAGGTGACCACTTCAGTTTATATACACTTATGCACTAGCTGCCGCAAAACAATAGCCTATATTCGTCACTGGAAAGGCAAATTTACGTAAGCGCCAAAAGGCCATTTCGAGAAAAAGCCGTTTAAAGTTTTTTTTTTAAATTCATGACATGAATTGCTGGACATAGAAAATGAAAAAAGAATGAAATCTTACGTTGACGTCATCAAAATTCGATAATCTTATATATAAAAATGAATCGCAAAATGTGTGTAAGCGCATAACTCAACAACGCCTGGACCAATTTGGCCAAATCTTTTTTTAAAATGTTCGTTGAAGTTCAAGGATGGTTTTTACGGCGAGAAAAATTAGAATTATTGCTGGAAAAACCCTAAAAATAGCCCTTTTCTTTTTCCCATACAAATGATTTGTAACTAAAACGTAGTCAATTTGAGCTTTATTGCTATGGTATAAAGTTCATATTAAATTACAAGCACTTGCATTATTAATTTTAAGGCGATACGAAGTTCGCGGGGTCAGCTAGTTAGGTAAAAAGTTATGATTAAAAAACGAAATAAAAAACTTTAAACGGCTTTTTCTCGAAATGGCTGGTGAAGAATTATGACGGCCTCGGTGGCGTGGCGGGCGATTGCTCGGCAGAGACGCAAAAGGGTTCGATTCCCGTTGCTGAAGAAATGTTTGCATGCTCTACAAATATTTCTTCTGGGTCTGGGTGTTGTGGTACCATGGTACTCGTAGTTTCTGATACCCACGACACAGGGAATCCTAGTGTGGGGTCAGGACTGTGTGTGACTGTTGGGTGTTATTTATTTATTTATGTTAATCCAGCAAATATACTATGTGTGTTCCAAGTTTCATTCAAATCCGTTCAGCCGTTACGGCGTGATTTGCACAAACATCCTCACAAACTTTCGCATTTATAACATTAGTAGGATATGTATACTTCTCAGCTGGACTGGGAGTAGAGAGAAAACCGAAGGTCTCCAGCTGTTTCTCTCCCCGAGCATGTCGTAAAGTCGACTAAGGGATAGCATCCTCCAACATGATGGACCATTTATGCGATGAGCCATGGTTCACCATATCCACATCGGGACTTTGAATCAGGAGTGGCTGCAAGTTTTCTTATGATTACTTGGGGCCCTGCCCACCCCGTTGGGGATGCAAGTGCGATAATAGACATAGATATAGACAAACGTTTATTCGCAGAAACTGTAAACAACAACAAATACAGAAAAACAGACTTATTTATAATAATTATACACAAAGAGTAACAAAATAATAATATGTATGTATATTTAAAACTTTCAGATGAGAAAACCCCGAATGCGCAAACGCAAGCCTTCTGTCCCAATAATCCCCAACATGGCGGAAAAAGATGAACGAAACGCAATAAATCCAAACGAGCCGAGCACACGAAACGCACACGAGCAAAAATCTCACAAGCAGAACTCTTACAAGGAATACAAACATTCAGCGAGCGGGAACGAACATTTAACGAGCAGGAACGAATATTTAGCGAACAGGAACGAGAACACTAACGCTTTTGTGCCTGTAGAGAGCGCGCGGGAGCATAACGCGAATGCGTTTGGGCGTTTACTGAGCGGGAACGAACATTTAGTGAGCAGGAACGAACCTAATGAGACGGTGACCAGTTTGCCGGGCTCCCATCGCATTATAATCGAGGATTTCATTGAGATGACTCCAGCTTCCCGCTCTCAGACCAAGGTATGTTAACTGTCATGACATTTGTCATGTAATTTTAGGTCAAAAATCTTTCGAACCAGTGCCGTGAAAGGATTTAAAGTGCGCCTCAAATACTCCTTTCGTGCACTTGGCACATGTTTCCAAACTTAGTGGGAGCCTACTTATCCTTACCTTACTGAGTACTTTGTGGGAGCGGCCGCTTTCCGATCCTAAGGTCGTGGGATCAAATCCGTGCACCAATGGATTTTCACGAAATGTGCGCTATGCCAGTACTCTCAAACGGTGAAGGAAAACATCATGAGAAAACATGTACAAAATGAGTCTTTGAAACGCACTTTCAGTCCTATCACCGCACTGGTTCGAAAGAACTAATGACACGACTGGGTATATAGTGAGCTTATTATGGTATGAATTAACTCTTACTCTTGTATCGAAATATACTCAATTTGTATGTTCCAGCGTCTGAAGCGACGCAAGCACAAGCGTCTGTCGACTGCAGCGCCGCAGGACCACGACGACAACCTCATGAACCTCATCTCGCAGAAACTCACCAAAGTCGAGGAACAGATCAGGTTGGTGCAGTTTTTAATCAATATTAAATAAAACCCAGGTCACGTGCGAGTCGAATTCGCACACGAAGGGTTCCGTGCCATCGTACAAGTACATAAATGATCACCTATTATAGGTCAAGTCAAGCAAAAAATGCAAAAAAACACGTCTCTTCTATGAGGACCCTCGTAGCAAATTTTAGATCGTTTGAAAAAGAAATACACAAAAATACTATAAAAAAATGTGCAAAAAGTCACTCGACCCATCCAATTACTGACCGCGCCTAGGGTTGCTTAACTTCATATTTTTCTTGTATGGCTCCCTTTTAATTTATTTTTATTGTTTGTTGTTATAGCGGCAATAGAAATACTCTGAAAATTTAAACCCTACCTATTACGGTTCATGAGATACAGCTCGCTGACGGACAAACGGACAGACAGCGGAGGCTTAGTAATAGGGCCCCGTTGGCACCCTTCGGATACGGTAACCTAAAATGTGTGTGCGGAAATAACCTAACACTTTTATTTTTACAAGAAACAATTTTTAATGTTGATACGATGATACGGAATCCTTTGTGTGCGAATTCCACTCACACTTGACAGGTTTTATTATTTGAACACTATTACGTTAACATACTCCTTCGTACACTATTAATAATATAAATTACACTCGTATTGTTTTTGTAAAAAAAAACTTATTTTAGTCAAAAATACACTTAATTCCAGCACCCCCCTACAATCCGACGAACCCAAAGACTCCATAGAAGACCAGCCAATGGTGAGCGAGAGCGAGACGGCGGACGCGCCGCCCCGCGCGAGCGAGCGAGACAAACATACTTCCGAAGAGTACCGCGCCGCGAGGGACAAGGACAGGGACCTCGCGAGGAACATTAACGCTGCGAGTGAGCGAGACAAACATACTTCCGACGAGTACCGCGCCGCGCGCGACAAGGACAGAGCGCTCGCGAGGAAGATAGAGAGGGAAAGAGACAGAGATGATAAAGAGGGGAGAGTGTATCCAGTGATGAATGATAATAGTATTGATGAGATGTGGCCTCTTGGTGAGAATTTTATTAATTACATACTTATGTCACTAGTTCTTTAGAACCAGTGTGTTGAAAGGATTTGAAGTGCGCATCAAATTTGATCATATTTTTTGGTTCTATGACATGCACCGTTTAAGAGTACAGGTTTAGCGCACTTAAATTTTTGGAACAAAAAAATCCATTCTTGCACGACTGGATTTGAACCCACGACCTTCTAAGCCGCTCTCACTAGACCACCGGCGCTCTTGTCGTGTCACTGGTTCAAAAGAACTAGACAGTCTTTATAAATAAATAATAATTTGGGAACATTTTCATGAATAATTCGACGACCTCGGTGGCGTGGCGGGCGAGTGCTCGGCTGAGACGCAAGAGGCGCGGGTTCGATTCCCGCTACGGGAGAAATGTTTGTATGTTCTGCAAATATTTCTTCCTGGTCTGGGTGTTGTAGTATTAGAAGTATGTATTTACAAAGAAAAAGTATACATATAAGTATTCTATCAGCTATCTGGTTCCCATAGTACAAGCTTTGCTTAGTTTGGGGCTAGATGACGCTGTGTGAAATGTTCACAAATATTTATTTATTTATTTGTACAGGTGAGTCTCGGTTCCGCGCGGAGGACAGCCGGCGGCGGGGTCACCGACCCCGCACAGAGGTCATTGACCTGCACACAGACAATGGCAAGAACGAGGTCAGTGCTCTTATCATATACATTCTGGCATCGTCTGCCGCGACACAAGCCGCTGTACAATCCACAGTAAGTTCGTATGAGCTAGTGGCCAACTCTTGTGGCGGAGTTTTTAGGCCTCCTAAAGGCCTCCGTCATGGCTTAACGACTTACAATCTACTGAAATATTTCAATAAGTCGCTCCTCTGGGACTATTTATTTATAGGAAAACCAACAGCTACAGTAACAAATTAAATATACTTATAAAAAACAGAAAGTCAATAATATGACACGCTATTACTAGCGAGTATTGGGCAAACTACATTTAGAATAGAATAGAATAATCTTTATTGTTAACTGTTGAAAGTATAAGTTTTAAAACTAGTTGAAACATTGGCTCGATAGAAGAAAAAGACTAGCGAGTCAATAGTTCTTCCGAACCAGTGTGGTGAAAGAATTTAAAATGCGCTCAAATGCTTCTTTCGTGCACTTGACAAATTTTGGAACCTCTTAAGTTTTACGATATGCCGGATTCTTCACGACGTTTTCCTTCACCGTTTGAGAGTACTGTTGTAGCGCACATAAATTAAAACGGAAAAATCCATTGTTGTACGACCGGATTCGAACCCGCGACTTTAGGGAGGCTGGGTACCACCATTAGACTACCAGTACTCTCAATGATAATATTTGAATAATCATGGATTCAACTTATCTTACCCCCGAATAATCAAACGCATCTCAAATTTGAGCACGTCTCAAGTGACGAGTTTTTGACAAATCTTCATCAATAGCTGTCAAAAAATCGTGAGTTGAAACTCCGAGTAACGTTTGAGTATTCGAGGGTTAGAAAATCAGAAGTGGCTGCAAGCTTTCTTATGTTAACTTGTGGCTCTGCCTACCCCGTTAGGGATACGGGCGTGATGGTTTGTGTGTATGATTTTAACTCAGGTCCGGGACAGCACGGCGGAGGAGGCGGCGGCCCCGGCGCCGGTGAAGGTGGTGATGAGGAGCAACCTCACCTTCAACCTCGGAGACGAGTTCTTCAAGTGGAACAAGAGGACGTGAGCACTTTCAAATATAAATATATATATTTTTTTAATCTCAGATAGGTTTGCGTTTGAGCACACTCTACCTGATGTTAGGTAACAGTGTGGTCTAAGATGAAGCACGCTTATCTAGAAGAAACCTATTGATTCTCGATTTAAAGACACCCATAATATACTCCTCAGGAAATATCGCCGGAAGAAAGCGATTTTGTCGTATCGCACAAAAAACCTTTCATCGAACCCGCGCCTCTTGCGTCTCCGCCGAGCAATCGCCCGCCACGCCACCGAGGCCGAACAAATAACATCGTTTCGTATTATTCAATGAATTTTAGATTACTTGGAACACAAAACCTTCGACACACGTAGATAAAAAAGTGGCTTCGCTTTTGTTGTTCGCGGCGCGGCGTCTTTTCTTTTTTTTTTAGGTCTGAGTTATTCCTAGAGATATGCCACTTGTGTCCTTTATGTAATATGATATTATTGTTCCAGCGGGCCGGAGCTGTCGATCGCCCCCCGCGCGCGCTCCTCCCCTCCCTCCACCCCGCCCCCCGGCCCTCCCCCCGCACTCACCGCGCGGGAGAACTCGGATGAAAGCACTAGCTCCAGTGATAGTGCCAGCGAATGACTGTTTCTAGGATGCGAAGTTGTGAGGAGTTTTGGATGTTAGTGTCAGGATCAACAGAAAAGCTTGAGGTCATCAGACGATCGTGTGTAGACAGATTTCGAATAAAGAGAGATAGCGCTACGGATTTCGCGTGTGTGAAAGAGGGACAGAGTGAGACCGCGCATATTGATATCAAATAATACGCCAATTCGAATAATTGGTAATTACAAGATAACTACAAAATTAATCAAAAAAACTGGTTTCAACGACTAAAGAAATAGTTATTACCTACCTATCGAAGTAAAAATCATCTGAAAATATGGTAGGGTTCATGAGATCTAGCTCAAAACATGAATTCTTCAAGCTTTTTTTCGAGGAACCAAAGAAAAACTTCATCAAAGATTTCAAAAGCATTTTGTGAACTAACAACAGAGTTCAACAACGATTTTGGTGAGCAAAACCTGCCAGCACACTCTTAAGAAGTTTGAATAAGTGCGACTAAAGCGAGGTCACGAATAATTACATTCTACTTACGGATAACGAATCGTTCATAGCATACCAAGGTTATCTGTCGAAAAACTCCATATAATTTTTTGAAAGATAAACAACGTAATAGGCCCCAGTTAGAGTGGGATAAAGGTAGGAAGATGATGATGATGATGAATATCAACGTCGAATGTTCGTTAGTAGATTATTGGAACTGGGTATAAGTCACTTTGTGTCTAACGAAGTCGCTAAAGAATGTGTGGGGGTTTGCTTATACATTTTTGCAGGTAGCCAACTTGGCTACAATTTGTAGAATACAAGCACGAATACACTAAGCTACTACTAAGCTACAATAAAAATGATATCAAGTTATTGAGTACATATTTTTACAACAGCTCAAAAAATTTGGGAAACTCACAGTAAAGCCGCTGTTGGAAATTGAACCTGTACCTCTCACAACTAGAAACATCTTATTTCGGCCGTAGCTATATTAGAGGCTAGCACATGTAATGTTTGGATGTGCCTCTGACTAACCCCTTTCGGGTATAAGGCGGTATAAAACTGTGGAACTAAATAGCGTTATTTTCATAGCATCAATATGTTATGTTATCTCATGTTTGTAAATAATGGTGTCAATTATCTTGTGCTTTTTCTCTGAAATAAACTAAAGGTCGCCGTCCATTACTTGACTCGCTAAAAATAGCTAACTACAATAATTAATTTATTCAATCAGAGTTAAAGTCAAAAACAAATTATTCCATAAAGTCACGGAGATCACTTGGAAACGTCGACGACAATTAAATCAGAATAAGGTTTTTTTGTTGAAAAAAATACAAATTTTGTTCTGTTCATTTTTGTTTCGCTTTAAATTGGTTAATCTGTTTGAAAATTGTCTGATCAACTTTAAGAAACAGAACATTGTTCCCTTGATTTTTTTTATTTTCCAATCATTTTACACGCTTTCTATACTGTGTTAAACATTTCCGAATCCAATATTTTAATTTTAAATAAGTTTAATTTAGAAAAATGCACAAAACTGACAGCATTGTGTACTTAATATTGTTAAATAAAATAATTGTATGAAGTGTTCCGTCCATAATTTAAAATAAAGTACATATAAATGTTTAAATGTAGATATAATGTTTGTTTGTATAAATAAGTTCTCTTTGTAAGCAGAGATTTAATTATAATTATATTTACTTAGTTGAACACTCAATCCTACTAATGTTAGTTATATGAAAGTTAGTTTGTTTGTTTCGGATTTAGAAATCGGCTGAACCAATTTGGACCCTACTAATTTATAGCGAAAGAGCAGAATGATTGGATGTTTGTACCTCGTACGACTAAACGTATCACAGTTCTTTCGAACCAGTGTAGTGAAAGGATTTAAGGTGCGCCTCAAAGGCTCTTTTCGTACACTTGACACATGCTTTAGAACTTGTTAGGTTCCATGACATACCGGTTTCCTCACAATGTTTTTTCCTGAAAGTACTGGTACCTATAGCGCACATATATTTTTCGAAAAAAAACCATGAGTGCGCGACCAGATTTGAATTACACCCTTAGGATAATAAGGCAAGGCCGCTACCACTAGACCACCAGTGCTCTCAATCACGGCGTAGCGGCTGAACGAATTTGAATGGAACTTAGAATATACATGGTATGTGTGCTGGAATAATATATAGGTTACTTTATATCCGGGTACTGGTGAGACAAGACGCGGGCAGAAGCTAGTAGGTATTTCTAATATGTACTATACTGCGCTACTTAAACTTTTGGATATTTAAAAAAATACTCGTTACCTTGAAATTTTTAAATTAAGTGATGCGATCCACGGACAGAAGCTAGTATAGACTTTAAATTTAATATAATTAGGTTAAAATGAGTGTTCTATGCATTTAAACTAACTGAAACATATCGCTAAGACCGCACATCTGATCCCGAATTTATTAGATTTAATATTATAATGTTTGAAATAAAAGGTTAAGACTGAACTCCAGGTTATTTTATTGATCCTCTTTTAAATACTCTTAGATATAAAGCCGAGTAAACGTTGGCCCAGGCTCGGCCAACCTCAGCCAATACGTTGGTACAGACTTGTCTCTAGGATCCCCTATGCAAAGGAAAGGAATTATTAATAAAGGGGCGTTAAAAATAACTGCCTTAAAAAAACAAAAAGAAATATATAAGAAGTCATTTTTAATCTCAAAAATACAACCATATCTCACGCATACGAAACAAAACAAATAAATTCGCAAGAAAATAAAAAAAAATCTTTGAAAATGAAAACGTTTCACTAAAGATATATAAATATTATGTACATCTCCTCTAACACTCAGATTGGTAAAAAAATGCACTATCTATTTCACCTCGCAATGTTCCACACGAACCACAATCTATGTTGAACACTAACGGGGTGGGCAGAGCCACAAGTGAACATAAGAAAACTTGCAGCCACTCCTCATACAAAAACACAAGATGGACATGAACCATGGTGACAGGTGATCAGCCCATCGCCCATATAGATGGTCCATCTGTTGGAGAGGATACTATCCCTTAGTCGACTTTAATGCTTGGGGTGAGAAGCTAATATAATGTCAATTTGTTTTATCTAAATGTGTAGCGCTTAACTGAGGAGGGTCTATAGCTAGTAGAGGGGTGCGGGAGGGGGTTTCCGTTACGTCAATTGACGCGAGGCTTCAGTCAAGCGCCGGAGTCGTTGTGTCATCAAAAAAATACACAAAAGAATGGATATTTTCCTAAACCTAATTTGATAGATCTTAAACTATAGCGACCCCTGCTATCTCAATGTATAAGGAAGAATGACGCTAATATTTTTAGGACTGTCAAATTAAATTTAAGAAAAATGCCCAACAGAATCGATAGTATTGTCAATAAGCAATTAAACCAATTTCTACATACTTGAGAATATCGTTAGACATATCTTTAACTATTCATAACCGTGTATCACGTGACGACCTCGGCGGCGTGGTGGGCGAGTGCTTGGCTGAGACGCAAAAGGCGCGGGTGCGATTCCCGCTACGGGAGAAATGTTTACATGTTTCTTATGTAAGTATATATTTACAAAAAAAGAGTGTATAAGTATTCTATCAGCAATCTGGTGTCCATAGTACAAGCTTTGCTTAGTTTGGGACTAGATGGCGCTGTGTGAAATGTCCACAAATATTTATTTATTATTATTATGTAATAAACATGACATTCCCTCCACACCCCCGCACTCCTCCACTACCCAAGGAGCCTCCTCAGTTAAGAGCTTTCTGTACCTTCTATTTTTTTATGTAATAAAGGAGTAAAATACGAAATGAGGATATCTGTGTAACTAGAATCTTCATAGCTCTTAGAAAGTTGAGTGGCAATAAGCAGCTTATAGTTAAGGTTGTAGGTTCAAATCCGGTCGCGTCACAGTTCTCCGACGTGTGTACCAGTAATCTCAAATGGTGAAGGAAAACATCGTGAGGAAACCGGTATGTCGTAGAACCAAGTTCAAAAACATGTTTCAAGTGGAGGAAAGGAACCTTCGAAGCTCATTGTAACTCCTTTCACCACACTGGTTCGAAAGAACTAGTGACACGACCGGTGGTAGTTAAATATGGGAATCGGGAACAAGTTGTTTGTGACTTTATGCCTACAGGTTTATGAGAGTATTATTGTGTGTGTCGGTAGGTTGTCTGGAAGACGGTAAGGCCGCGTGGGACAGTGCGAGGCGTCCTAACATACATGTTACTTAGAAGAACTTCTTCGCTTGCGCTTCTTTTCTTTCTCTGAAACAGAAATAGATTTGTTTTATTTATATATTATATAAGTAAATATATTAAAGCCAACATAACAAACACAGTCCTGACCCCACACTAGGACTCCCTGTGTCGTGGGTATCAGAAACTGCGAGTACCATGCTACCACAACAACCAGACCCGGAAGAAATATTTGCAGAACATGCAAACATTTCTGATACCCACGACGCAGGGAATCCTAGTGTGGGGTCAGGACTATGTATGTGACTGTTTGGTGTTATTTATTTATATAATAGTAGCAATACTAACTTGTATAGGTTGTAGAGGAACATAAGCGCGAGCTGCATGGCCGCCACGCTCAACAGCGTGGTGAAGCTGACGCAGGACACCGCGGGACACGCCGCCTGCGCCGCACCGCCAGGCTGCGCCAGTCTGCACCACGAACAAACACAATGACGCCTCTTATAGCGGTAAAGGGAGGCCGCTGGGCGAATCAGAAATACACACTAAAACCAGTGTGTAAATCAGTAAAACCCCTAACTTCTCCGCTTGTCTGGGAGTAATGAAAGAGCATAAAATGCGTCCAGCTGCTTCTCTCCCCGAGCATGTCGTAAAAGTCGACTAAGGGATAGTATCCTCCAACATAAGGATGGACCACCTTTTATGGCATAGTTCACTTAATCCATCTTCGGAATTTATATCAGAAGTGGCTGCAAGTTTCTGGCAAAATTGTGGCTCTGCCCACCCTATTAGGAATAATATTTTCACGCCCATATCCCTAATGGGGTGGGCAGAGCCATACATACATATTATGTATGTATGTACCAGTGTGTCTACGGTTGACTAACCTCTGCGCAGTCTGCACGACGGTCTGTTTGACCAAGTTAACATTTTCTCTCATCTCCGCGAGGAACTGCGGGGTCATTGCCCCCGCGCCCGGCCCGCCCCCCGCCCCCGCCGCCGCCCCCGCCGCCAGCACGTCCGACTTACGGGACACCTCGATTATGAACCCTCTGTGGATGGACATACAGTTGGTTATACATTAGCAAGAAAGGCAGGATTTTAAATTTAAACTACGATCAAAATTATGTCGATTGCAACTTGCAACTTTATCTTGTCAATGATTCCTCATTCAACAGAATCACTTGGTTTAGCATTTTAAAAATAAACAAACAATAAATAAATATTTGTGGACATTTCACACAGCGCCATCTAGCCCCAAACTAAGCAAAGCTTGTACTATGGACACCAGATGGCTGATAGAATCCTTACTAATATGATTTAACGCGAGAGTTTGTATGTATAGATGTTTGTTACTCTTTCATGCAAAAACTACTGAACAGATTTGAACGAAACTTGAAATATACACAGTACTTGTGCTGGATTAACATGTAGGCTGTTTTTCATCCGGGTACCGCGCGAGCGAAGCCGCGGCCGGCAGCTAGTACTTATATACTTTTTTTTTATAAATACATACTGTTATAATACTACAACACCCAGACCCGCAAGAAATAATTGCAGAACATACAAACATTTCTCCTGCAGCGGGAATCGAAGCCGCGCCTCTTGCGTCTCAGCCGAGCACTCGCCCGCCACGCCAACGAAGTTGTGTATATATCGTCATTGTGTGTAATTTGCTTTAAATAGGTTGTCGAAAAAAAGGGCTAATTAAATCTAAAGTTAGACATTTTGTATAAGAAAATGTCTTTAAATCACATACTCATCCTCTTGAAACAATAGGCTTTTTAATCCATGTAGGAGCTAGTTATAAAGGTGTCCACTCACTTGAGTTCTGCGATGGTGTTGAGCATGATCTGGTTGTTGGCGACCAGCGCGTCCCAATCGTGTCGACCTATCGGCAGACTCGGCATTTGTACCTGAATTAATAATAACATTTATAGTGACTACATAGAATAAAACAAAGTCGCCTACGTATGCTTAGATCTTTAAAACTACGTAACGAATTTTGATGCGGTTTTTTTAATAGATAGAGTTATTCAAGAGGAAGGTTTATACATGCATAATATAGTAGAGAAACGCTGCTAATTTTAGAGGTTTCTAATGTGATGTCGTAAATCAACACATTTTTTGCGCTTACATTGCAAACGCTGGCTGAACCCTACGAGATAGATCAAAATAATGTACTACAGTATTGTACACCTTCAAAAGGTCTACAAAAAAGTCCGCGATGGCATATGTCTATCTCTTAGGGTTAACCCACAATAACCATTTTTATCCTTTACTTTTTTACGAAGCGATTTTAAGCAATACAGCATTAATCCTTATCAGATTAAGTACCTTAAATACATTGTGCATTTAATATACATATATCAATATGACCCTTTACAGCATGTAATTTCAATGAATATTTTCGAAGATATTACAGATTAAAAATGCAGGGACATAGCGGTTGCGAATAACCTCTAAAGAAAACATGTTTGTATTGTCTAATGACAAAAAAGCTGTGAACGATATATATCAAGGCATTCTGTAGTATATTTAGTATGAAAAGAAAGAAAGAAAATACATTCAATGGTTCATCAAACTTACAATAACCTAACAAAAACTAAGAGAAGTATCAGTATTGCACCCGGTGCGGGTCGCTAGTTATCAAAATAAAGGGGTAGGCAGAGGCAGTACCTGTTGTCCGGGCGGCGCGGGCGGCAGCGCCTGGCCCTGCGTTTGGCTGTACACGCTCGTCAGCATCGACAGCGAGTTCATCTGCTTGCCGATCACCTGCCAATTGCACATTCATCAATACTCACTCAGTTACTTCGTCTGAGCTAGTGGCCAACTCTTGTGACGGAGTTTTTAGGCCACCTTAACGACACAAAAGCCCTCTTAAATGCCCTCCGAAGCACGGAAGCGCTCAGCTCGCAATGCCACTTGCGGCCAGCCATCCCAATTGTGACCGCGCATAACATTGCTTAACTTCAAACGATCAATCAAGAACGTCTAGAGCTACGCCACGAGCGCTTCAGCAAGATACGGGCGTGATAATGTGTGTATGTTTTATACCCCCAATCTTTTTGTTGTTTACATAATTTAATTGAGTACGACTCACCTCATCTACTTTCTTGTTGAGTTCCTTGAGCACGTCATTGATCTGGCCCATGCCCTGGAAAATCTGCCGGAACTCCCTCTGCCCGTCCGACTCGAACCAGTCCTCAAACTCGCCTTCCTTGTCGCGCACCTCGAGAGAGAAAGAGATCCAACTATCACTACATTATAGTATAATAACACAAATATTGTGGACATTTCACACAGCGCCATCTAGCCCCAAACTAAGCAAAGCTTGTACTATGGGCACCAGATGGCTGATACAATACTTACATACTTCTTTTTTGTAAACGCATACTTCTAATACATAATACTACAACACCTAGACCCGGAAGAAATATATGCAGAACATACAAACATTTCTTCCGTAGCGGGGATCGAACCCGCGCCTCTTGCGTCTCAGTCGAAGACACGCCCGCCACGCCACTGAGGTCGTCTGGAGAGTATGGAGAAGTACTTTATGCTGAGAGATTTAAATTGAAACAACTGTTCAAGTGCTTTATTCTGTATGACCAAACGAAACTTGACAGCTCGTAATCTGTTTGTGACGCGACAAGCTTGCTCAGTTCGGGGCTAGATGGCCAATGTTCAAACTATATTATTATTATAATTAGTGTGGTACCTCGTCAGGATGTTCCTTCCTGTAGTCCTCCTTCTGCTGCTCCAACTTCTTCTGATACTCCTGGTACTCCTGCGACAGCTTCTGCTGCTCGCCCGCGTCCACCTGCTGCCCGCCTGGTCACACAAACACACAAACTTACTCAATTTAAATAATCAAAGTTTATAATATGTAACGAATCACGCAAGTTTTATATATAAAAAATCTTACTTATATTATAAATGCGAAAGTTTGTGAGTTGATGTTTGGATGTTTGTACCTCAATCACGCTTAAACGGCTGAACGGATTCGAATGAAACTAGGAATATACATAGTACATGTGCTGGATTAACATATAGGCTATTTTTTATTCAGGTATCATACGAGCGAAGCCGCGGGCGGCAGCTAGTAACCTATATGTTAATCCAGCACATGTACTATGTATGTTCCAAGTTTCATTCAAATCCGTTCAGCTGTTTAGGCGTGATTGAGGTACAAACATACAAACATCGTCAAAAACTTTCACATTTATAATATAGCAGGATTATCCATACATTATTAAAATTCTAAAAAAACAAAATTAACAATTTATATTACAGTAAATTAAGTAAAAATAAATTGATGACTACAACTGTACGTTCAGAACCTGTTCTTTTGACAGTCCCAGAAGCGGGAACTCCTGGTAGTTTTGGAAGCAGCAAGCACCGGCTCTGATGGGCCAGTGACTGTACCTTGCTGTGTGGAGTGCAGCGAGGATGTGATGAGATGGATGACGTCATGGTCGTCAGCGAGCCCCCCCGTGGCGGCGGACAGGCCGAAGTATCCCCCCCGGGGCAGCTGGACGTTCTCCGCGCGGAAGCACAGCTCGTAGTCGTTCTCGTTTGCAGTCATGCCTGGGGGCAGCGGAGAAACACTTGAAATAACAATATAAAAAAATATTAGACATTACTGTTTTTTCGAAGCAGTGTAATGGAAGTGTTATGTCAGATAGTCGCTAATTTACAATATTATACATTACAATGTTGAGAGCACTAGTGGTCTAGTTGGTAGGGACCCCGCCTTCCGATCCTAAGGTCGTGGGTTCAAATCCGGTTGAGTACCAATGGATTTTTCTGTGCGAAAAATTTATGTACTCTATACCAGTACTCTCTAACGGTGAAGGAAAACATCGTGAGGAAACCCGCGGCTTAGTCAGCTCCGCACGTATTGACCATGTCCTTCCTGTGGACAAGGCCGACTAAGCTGAGAGGATGGAATAGGTGCTGGGCAAGCCTACTCCACCTTAATTCGTCCCGGGCACTACAGCGTCCCGTTTGTGAAGGTAAAAGTTGCCTCCTGACGCTGTATAAAACATCTACTATAGATTGTAAAAGGCCTTAGTAGGTGGTCTAGTTGGTAGTGACCGCGCCTTCCGATCCTGAAGTCGTGGGTTCAAAACCGGTCGTGTACTAATGGATTTTTCTGTGCGCTATACCAGCACTCTCAAACGTAGGACTATCCCGGGACTGGCAAACATTTCTCCCGCGGCGGGAGTCGAAGCCGCGCCTCTTGTGGAGGGGGAGCGAGGAGGGGGGTGTGAGGTACCGTTGTGGAAGTAGAGCGTGAGGGTGTTCATGTAGTACTCGATGCGCGCGCGCGTCGGGAAGGGCTTGTTCCTGAAGTCGCGCAGGCAGCCCGAGAGCAGCTGCTGGGACGCGTCGCTGGAACAACCCATCGCTCGGTTAATAAACAAATAACACCCAACAGTCACATACCTAACGTAAAGACGGCGCGCCGCGAACAACAAGAGTGAAGCCACACAAAACCGTGCTCCTGCAAGTAAATATACACGCTCACGCACACACCTACACTAAAACCATGCTCATCGCTCTTAGTACGTCACGAGTCTTAAAAATAGAATTATGCCTTCCTGTGTAGTGAAAGCTTGTAAAAACAGCTAAAGTCTCACGGAATCACTTTTCACTTGAAGGTAAGTACTTCAAATAGCATCGTTTCTTAATTGTTATACTATGAATTTAGGTTACTTGGAACACACAACCTTAAAACCTTCGACACACACATAGATAAAAAGGTGGCTTCACTTTTGTTGTTTGCGGCGCGGGGTCTTTTCTTTTTATTTGGTCTGAGCCTGACCCCACACTAGGACTCCCTGTGTCGTGGGTATCAGAAACTACGAGTACCATGCTACCACAACACCCAGACCCGGAAGAAATATTTACAGATCATGCAAACATTCCTTCCGCAGCGGGAATCGAACCCGCGCCTCTTGCGTCTCTGCCGAGCAATCGCCCGCCAAGCCACCGAGGCCGTCGGTCCTCACCTCTTATGGTCGAAGTTCTTGGTGCCGTCGTTGAGCACGGCCATGATGTACGGGTTGTTGTGTTTGTTATCGTTGTCGAAGGAGTCGAAGATGATGCCGAGTCCGTTCCACCGGTCCGAGGAGCCGAACACCTCCCCCGTGTACTCCCCGCGCGCTGTCGTGTACCAGAACGCCTACGAACAGACATTCACACTTACTTATACATCTATACTATAATATTATAAAGCTGCAGAGTTTGTTTGTTTGTTTGTTTGTTTGTTTGTTTGAACGCGCTAATCTCTGGAACTACTGGTCCGATTTGAATGATTCTTTCAGTGTTGGGTAGTCCATTTATCGAGGAAGGCTATAGGCTATGTTTTATTTTTTTCAAAATTAGGGATCCGTAATAAAATTGCTATTTTGTAACACAATGTGTAAAATCGAAAACCTATTTTTGCGTGCGCTGCAAAAACTATTGACAATAGAACAAAATGATGTACTACGGGTTTGTAGATCCCATTAAGACCTACAAAAAAGTCCGCGAGAACATATATCTAGCTATCATGGTTTAATCACAATAACCGATTTTGTGTTCAAAATAATTATTAAATCGTCTGAAGAAAAAAAACTACGTTAAATATGTATCGTAATATTAATCTTTATCAAAATTAAGCATTATGTTATCAAGAGTATTTATGTAGAAGTAAAATACTTTTTGTTTCATCTCAATCGGATATTTCGTTTAAAAGTTATCACGTGTGTAAGATGTTAAGAGTTGGTACCTATTAATGAGTTATGGGCCATAGAGTTTTTTATCAACATAAAATCCTGTAATAATCTTTTTGAAATATATTTGTTGATGATTGTAAGTATAAGATCTTTGAAGAGTATAATAAATACATTTCTAAAATAACTCTGCTAAGGAAATCCACGCGCGCTTGATGCAAGCAAGACGAGACGCTGGCGGCGCGGCGGCGGGCGAGACGAGGAGGCCGCGCTTGCTGGCCGCCTGTGAGAAAAACGCGGGTGAAACCGCGGAGCACAGCTAGTACCTAATATCCCTGATAGGCAGTGACGGATTAAGACTACTTGATGCCTTAAGCAATCCATGCCTGTGGGCCCCCCTATCCGTATGTCAACTAAAATCGCGAACTAAAACGCGCGAATTTTCAAATTAGTCCTAGAAACTTTTTTTGGTGTGGTTTTTGGTGACGTGAGAGTCAGACGTGATGCCCTAAGGACGGATTTTTTTTGTGCTTCTTCTGGTGCCCCCTCAGATGTGATGCCCTAGGCAATTGCTTAATTTGATTAAGGGTTAATCCGAAGACTTTATTAACAGAAAGAAACGTACAACTAATAGAAATAATAATTTACAAAAAACAAAAGAAACAGTCGGGCTATCTAAAGGCCGTTGCAAACGGTCTATAGATAGCTCACCCGATCCAGCTCATCGGACGGTGGAAGCGTGCACAAGACGCTGGCCGCATTGCCACGCTGAATGGCAATACTGAACCGTTAAGCCAAATAAGAACCAGCTCTTGGATCGCGCATCGTTTCGACTATAAAGGTAATTGTTCCCCGAAAAATTAATTAATTCGATTCACTCATTAGATCGAAGGTCGGGGTACCTCCCATTAAACCAACACAGCTCATCTAACCAAACACTTGAGCAAACTAAACGTCGATTATGTTTATTGTACGCTATAGTACGTGGTCGCTAACTATTGGCCTCGTACAAAAGTAGGTTAACTTTGACTCCTAGTCTATAAAATATATTCTACGTGCAAGAGATGTTACGTGACGTATGTTGGTTAGCAAGGTGTATCTCGCATGCAATTTGGACAATTGGAGAAGGCTTTTACCGCTGAACGCGGTTCAAATAAACAGGTATAGATAAGTTTAAAAATAGATAAATACATAGCATAATTTAGATATAGATAATATAACATGTAAACATTGTGTAAAGAAAAATAAAAGCTATTATTAATATTACCTCGCATGCGTTACATGGCCTCATACAAAACATTTAGAAGGTAGATTTGCTTTGATTCCTGAAAAATGTATCAAAGTGCAAGTGCGCTACGTGATGTCTAGTCTGTCAAACAAGACTCTGGCTCACCCCTTCCTTTGATTATGACATAGAGAGGGTATACCCATAGACTTCTAATGGCTGATATGGTATTATATATTTCTTGTCTCTACATGTACGAATAGTTACAAACCGAAAACATGATAAATGGGACATGCGTATAGTAATAATAATAATTTTTATTTTTTGTTTGTTGTTTTATTTTTATTTTGCTATTTTTTTTACATTATTACTACTAATATAATTTTAATTTTGTAAATAATTAATCATTGCACGCCCATAAAGGGCAAATTACATTGAATCTTTATTATCTGTGACATCTTTTTTGGCTTGTAATTAAGCAATAAATATACTTTGACTTTACTTTAAAAGGAGTAAGTACTGAGATGACGAGTGATAGGAGAATAAGGAGTACCTAGTGGAATGAGGGCAGGAAAATGATGAGTTACAAACGGAAGACATGTCTGTCTAGTCTAGGTTTCAGAGCTGACTCACCAGTCCATCGGCGCCGATCCTGCCCCTTCCGGAGACCTTGAACATGATGTCCACCTCCCACCAGTCGAAGGAGATCGGCTGCTTCGTCCAGATCGCGCCCTTCTGACTGCGCAGCGACGGCGCAAGCCGTACGCTCTCGCCCGACGCTATCGCATCTGAAGAAACAAATACAACTATGTAGCTAGAACTAATTAGAAGCGCTCGTGGTATAGCTTGCTTACCCACGAATACTCAAACACGACTCAGAGTAGAGCACGTCTCAACTCACGGTTTTTGACAGTTTCTGATGAAAATCGGTCAAAAAATCGCCATTTGAACCGTGCTCAACTTTGAGATGCGTTTGAGTATTCGGGGGTTAGACGTTCTTGATTGATCGTTGAAGTTAAGCAACGTTGTGCGCGGTCACAATATTGGGATGGGTGAGTAAGTGGCATTACGAGCTGAGCGCTTCCGTGCTTCGGAGGGCACGTTAAATTGTCGGTCCCGGCTTTAAAAACTCCGTCACAAGATTTGGCCACTAGCTCACACAAACTTACTTACTTAATAGAACTAGCTGTTGCTCGCGACTTCATTCGCATTGAATATGATTTTCAGAATTGTAACAATCATAAACAGAATTTGAAATGATAAAAAAAATATGTATATCAATCAATAAAGATATTCACCCACTCTTTTATGGCCTGTATCTAATCATCATTAGTAAACTGATATAGTTATATAGTATTTTCGACAATTTAACTGGTTTCAATGACACTATAACTTATTTTCTAAGCAAGAGCACTTTAGACAACAGTGGCGGAAATCAAACTCGCACCTCGCACTTCTGCCAGTTACTGGAGTGAGGTGCAAGTTTGTTTCCTGCCATGCAAAAGTTGTCTATATTGGAAAAGGTGAAAATAGTGTGAAGCCATCTGGGAAAAAATTTATATTCATTAAATAAGTATTTGTCCTCTAATTCAGCCCAACTGGAGATACAATATAATGTAAACAAACGGTCGTGTCGCGTAGTTTCGTTATTACGATGAAATCCCTTTAGTTTTAAGTAAATAAACCTCGCAACATGAGTTTTCACACCTTAATTTAACTATTAGTACAACTTAAAAGTTCCATAAACACGTAATGAGAAAGTAAGTTTTAAGTTAAGTATGGGCGGTTTGTTAACATAAATTGTATCTCCGGTTTGACTGAAGTATAGGTAACAATCGAACCTACGACCTACAGCGCAGAAGGCTTAGCCAAGTAAGCTAGCCAGTCAAGTGTGAAATACAATTTTTCTTCACACATCAGTTTTGCATACTTATCAACTAAACGCTACCTTAATTCCATAAACTATTTTCCCCTACAACCTAAAACACACTCTATGTCAATGCTCTATAGTTTAAAATCATTTGGAGTTGAGATTCAAAACATTTTCTTGGTACAAATTAACTGCAACGGTTCAATTTTGAATTTTAAATGTGTATGCATAGAATTGAATATCATATTACACTAACACATATAGCACTAATTATATCATTTTCATAATATTTTCTTGCTAAAAACTAGCATAAGTTCTAATTTAGGCTGTAACCTACTAAAAACAAAGATGGAATTTGACTAAACAATTGTTTTGTGTCGTAATTTCTTAGTCAGCATGCTCGGTAAGTGTTACAATACATGAATTATGCCAAATTGCTACTGTTTGTACACGTTTACCACAGTATATTTTGGGTAATTCCTAACAACATACAAATTGCCATTATCCATACAATATAGGAATGCAGGCAGTGCTCTTAGAACTTAGCTAAATAATCAGTTTTTTTACTTCATTTTATACATTTTTTATTAAAATTTGATGTACATAATTTATGAAAAAATTGTTTGCTGTATTTATTCAGTCTCGCCTCTGACTACCCCAGATATTTGAAGCAATTCTAGTCTAGAGATCATATTCACACGACTAGCGAAACCTAGCAAATACATACAAATAAACATGCCTGTTTTCTACAAGGGTAGGCAGAGACCATGATATGGTTTTGACGCTTTCGTTTGCTCCGTTCAATTTTCAAACCTGTGGCTTACATGACTTTTATACTCCAGACTATACTGACTTGCAACTGTTGTGAGATTTATTACTATGACAATGTTATCCATGACCGTTCCTCAATGGTGAACCTTGTTAGCTAGCAAGTGAGGAAATATGGCTTGGAGTTGTCTTTAGTTTTAAAAGTCCTGTTGCAGGGTATATAGTGCAACTGGCCTGAGGTGTATGAGTAAGAAGACATAGAATAGTTCTTTTTTAAAAGGCGTTTGGTACAGCCTTGTTAACAGAGTTGCATCATTCTAGACTCTCATCTCTAGATTACAAACATGTCTTGAGATTCTACTCTCCCTTTGCTACCTGTCCGTCTACCCTCACCCTTCATACACTTCCACAAAGTAAGCTTTTGGTCAATTTGTTGACATTAGTGATTATTGCACGTACAAAATTATTGTAATATAATTAATAAACGCCAATTTTATATATCATTATATACATAAAATATAATGCTGTATTCATTTTGAAAAGTGCAGATCAGCACGAGTAGGCCTGCCGTCGTGGAATCAAAAAACATGATTTTAGACCACATTGTCCATCTCTTTCTATCAGATAATATTTGGTATATCGCTGTCCCTCTCCCACTTGACAAATTTCACTGACGTGTCGCCTGTCAATCGAGCAAAGCCGTGAAAACAAAAGGATTTTCACGTTTTTCTCTAAATTTATAACTAAACTTGGTAATATAGCAACACAAACACGAAGATATAATATTACTAAACACGTTTCGAGTGAAAGAAACTTCTTCAACGGTAATTCTAAAGCTAAAAATAAAACTTACTGCCTCCATACTCCCAGAAAGGAACAGATCCATCTTTCTGCGCTAAATAGGGCGGCTTGAAGGAGTATTTGTATTCGAAACGTTTGTGCACATTCTGTGAGTTGACAAGTACAATCACGTATGATACAACGGCGCAGAGCCACCAATTTAATTTTATTAAAGACATAGCGAATCGCGAAACCTACGACCGCCTCTGCTCGTCACGTCACTCAAAAAAGTTCACATCTGTCAGTCGCTCGCTCGATCGATTTCGAACTTGAAGTTTGTACAAAAGGTCGTTTGGATACATAGCAACAACCGTAGCTTAACTGCAGAAAGTGCGCATAGCTTATAGATATTTTAATTACTATTTCAAGTTTAAGAAACAAAAAATTAAACGAGCGCAAGAGTAAGGAAGGCCACCTTCCTTCGATAAAGTTTATTCTATTCTATTCTATTCTCTTATGAACAAATTCAAATCAGATACGTATAACCTTTATTGAGTATCCGAACAAAAGGATGTGCAATGTAACTGTCAAAATTGATTTGCTTGTTAGTGTCAGCCACCCAGCTGATATATTTTTTCTGATGTGTTGTGTGCAGAGATGGGCGCTTACCCGGTAAAAACCCGACCTTTGGGTTTTTACCCATTTATACCCATTTTTACCTTCCCATTTCGAATTAATACCGGGTAAAAATTCAATGCATCTTTTTTTGAGGTACAACTAATTATATATGCTTTTATTTGTTAGTTTTTATTCCTAATTAGCTATAATGATTTGACTGGCCTCACAGCTCACTTGGTAGTAGCTCTTCCTTTGCGCTGAAGGTTGTGGCTGCGATCCCCACCCAGAAAAAATATTTGTGTGATGAATATAGATGTTTGTTCTGTGTCTGGGTGTTCTAACGTATTTACAAACAAAAAGTATATAAGTATTTTATCAGCCATCTGGTGGAAAAAATGTGGAGAAGAGCAAAGGATGTGGCACTTTTAAAGCCTGGGAAGTTTCACGATGACCCTAAAAGCTACAGGCCCATTTCATTGTTGTGTCACCTGTACCAACTGTTTGAGAGACTCCTTCTCAACCGTCTCACACCACTTGTGGATTCAAAACTGATCCACGAACAAGCAGGATTTAGACCCGGAAAAGTCTGTTGTGGGCAGACTCTTAGACTCACCCAACATATCGAGGACGGCCTTGTGACGAATAATATAACAGGCATGGTTTTAGTTGACCTAACTGCTGCTTATGATACCGTAAACATCCGAAAACTCCTAGGAAAAGTTGAAGATTTGACCAACGATCTTGGGTTTGTTCAAATACTTGGTGAACTGCTTCGTAACCACCGCTTTCAAGTTCACCTTCTTACGTAAAAAAGTAGATGGCGCAGCGTCAAAAACGGACTTCCCCAAGGGAGTGTCCTTGCACCAACCCTGTTCAATTTGTATACGAACGATCAACCTAGCAGCCCAAATACAACCCGTTTCTTATACGCGGACGACCTAGCTTTGACCACCCAGACAAAAACCTTTGAAGAGGCGGAAGAGAACCTGACCGTCGCCCTTGAAGAACTAGGAGCCTACTACGATGCAAATGGTCTAAAACCCAATCCATCAAAAACTCAAGCCTGCGCTTTCCACTTGCGCAGCCACCAGGCTGATCGGTCTCTCAACATCACGTGGCAAGGAGTTACCATCCAATGTGAGCGCTATCTAAAGTATCTTGGCGTAACACTGGACAAATAATTGTGTTACAAACCACACTGTCAAAAGACAAAGATGAAAGTCGGCTCTCGCAACAGTCTACTACGGCATCTAACATCTACCAAGTGGGGAGCAGCGCCAGACGTTTTACGTTCTACTGGTATGGCGCTGTGCTTCTCCGCTGGTGCCCAGTGTGGCACATGTCTGCACATGCCAAACTCGTTGAAGTAGCGCTCGACGAAACGTGTCGCATAATTACTGGGTGTCTCAAGCCAACTCCTCTCAACATGTTATATTCTTTAGCAGGTATCACACCACCATGCGTGCGACGGGATGTAGCTAGTTCAATGGAGAAATCCAAGCAAGAGAGTGATAACCGACATCCTTTGTATGGGCACGAAATACCTGAAGCTCGCCTCAAAAGCCGCAAAAGCTTTCAGTGTTTCAAACAGGCTTCAAATGACCATCCG
The DNA here is from genome assembly GCA_949320045.1 of Scotopteryx bipunctaria. Classification (NCBI taxonomy): domain Eukaryota; kingdom Metazoa; phylum Arthropoda; class Insecta; order Lepidoptera; family Geometridae; genus Scotopteryx; species Scotopteryx bipunctaria. The sequence goes on from OX439467.1 coordinate 804,180, forward strand.
GCTTCCGCAAAGTATAAGCTTTGGAAGGAGAAAAAACCCCACCTCCTAATTTTATCACCCCGCAGGAAAAATTACCACCAGGACACGCTCTGCCATGGCTAGTCTGGAAGTCGTTAAATCGGCTCCGCACCCAAGTTGGTCGTTGCAGATTCAACATGTGCGAATGGGGATTTAGGGAGCCTAGTTTGGCACAATGCGACTGCGGTGCTCCGGCGCAAACCATGCCGCACCTGCTGGTGTGCCCCCTGTGTCCAACCACCTGCACAAGGGATGACCTCAATGCCGCTACAGATAGCGCGATTGAGGTGGCCACCTTTTACTCTAAAAACATGTAACGAAGCATCGACACGAGAAGAAGAAGAAGTCATCTGGTTCCCATATTACAAGTTTTTCTTAGTTTGGGGCTAGATGGTGCTGTGTTAGAATGTCCGCCACTATTTATTTATTATTTTATTTGTTTACTAGCTGTGCCCCGCGGTTTCACCCGCGTTTTTCTCGTTTCCGTGGAAATACCGAGATAAAATATTGCCTATATTATAGCCTCCCTCAATAAATAGACTATGGCCCATAACTCATTAATAGGTACCAACTCTTAACATCTTACGCACGTGATAACTTTTAAACGAAATATCCGATTGAGATGAAACAAAAAGTTTTTTACTTCTTCATAAATACTCTTGATAACATAATGCTTAATTTCGATAAAGATCAATATTACGATACATATTTAACGTAGTTTTTTTTCTTCAGACGATTTAATAATTATTTTGAACACAAAATCGGTTATTGTGATTAAACCATGATAGCTAGATATATGTTCTCGCGGACTTTTTTGTAGGTCTTAATGGGATCTACAAACCCGTAGTACATCATTTTTTTCTATCGTCAATAGTTTTTGCAGCGCACGCAAAAATAGGTTTTCGATTTTGCACCTTGTGTTACAAAATAGCAGTTTTATTACGGATCCCTAATTTTGAAAAAAAAACATAGCCTATAGCCTTCCTCGATAAATGGACTACCCAACTCTGAAAGAATCATTCAAATCGGACCAGTAGTTCCAGAGATTAGCGCGTTCAAACAAACAAACAAACAAACACTGCAGCTTTATAATAGTCTTTGAATTGTGAATTTCTGTATAAACAAAACAAAAGGTGAGTGAAAAATCGTTTTCGTTACGGTACGGTTACGGACGGGTAGGTGGATCTAGGCGATCGGTTAAAAAAATTTTTAAAATACAGGTCGAATTTTTACCCGGTATTAATAAAAAATACCCGGTATAAATGGGTATTTTTTAATTTTTACCTATTTTACCCTTTCCTTCCTATTTTACCCACCCGAATTTTTACCCACCCGCCCATCTCTAGTTGTGTGTGTTGTGTGCTTTGCTCAGAACAATAAATATGTTCTGAGGTGCTTTGGTTGGTTAAAGAGAGTTAAAGATAGGTAGATATTTAATCAAAGGTTGTGTGTGTGTATTGTATTCGATTTTCCATTTACCACACACACTGAACGCAGTGATTATTTATCATTACCTACGTTTTAATCAACCTCACAATAAATCCTGGGTAAAACCAAGATTCTAAAACAGCTATGAGTGTCTTCCTCAAGCCAGGTCGCGTGAACCTGCAACACCTGGATATCCTGATGCAGTACATGGAGCGGTACCCGCGCCTGGCCCACTCAGTGGAGCCTCCGCGCCAGTCGAGGAAGATGTGGGAAAAAATAGCGCGCACTCTCAATAAAGTGAATAAAAATGTCACTAAAACTGCTCACGGATGGAAAAGGGTGAGTAATAAAACCATAAAAGGAGTAGTACTTATGTGTAACTAGCTGCCGCCCGCGGCTTTGCTAACGTGGTATCCGGATAAAAAATAGCCTTTATGTTAATCCAGTACATGTACCTACTATTTATATTCCAAGTTTCATTCAAATCCGTTAAGCTGTTTGAGTGAAAGAGTAACAAACATCTATACATAATACAAACTTTCGCGTTAATAATACTATGTAGTAGGATTTTTTGCTTTTATAAATATTTCTCCTGCTGAGGGAATCAAACTCATGTTTCTTGCATCTCAGCCGGGCACTTATCTGCTACACCATCGAGGACATCAAAAACGAAGGCTTACAACATGCCTCATACTTTTAGCAGACATAAAATAAATAAATGGTGCTGTGTGAAATTGCCTTCGATTAAATAAACAGATTCCACTTCAATTTCTTTGATCGAAGGAAATGGTGGACATTTTACACAGCGTCAAACTAAGCAAAGCCTGTACCTGCTATGGGAACCTAATGAAAAAAACTTACTGTAATTGTATTCCATGGACAGGAATATTTGCTTATATATTAGATCATGCTGTGCCGACCCCACATAGAGTGGGGTAAGGGCAGGAAGATGATGATGATGGACAGGAATATTTGCAAATCCATGGGGGAGACATTTGACCAGTGGTATGAAATGGGTTAAATAAAAATAATAATAATTGCATTATTTCAGTACTATAGTGATAGAAAGCATAAAGCGAGGAAGAAGTATGCCTCCATACGGCAAAGCCAGCAGGAGGGAACAACTTGTAAGATGACCCTGGACATCATCGAGCAGAGGCTCGTCAAGATCATGACCGACAAGGATGGGAACTTGCTGCCCTTGTATGTACACAGCCCAGAGTTAGAGAAATTAAAGGTATTTTTCTAATTACTAATGAGCACGGGTGATCACGGATTTTTCTTTTTGAAAAATGGATATGCCTTATACCGGCTTTCTTAACAGTGAAGAAAAAAACATTGTGAGGAAGCAGACATGTTGTAGAGAACAAAAAAAAGTTTGAAAACTTGTTTATCAAATGCAAAAAATGACTCTTCGAAGTGAAATCCTTTCACCACACTGGTTTGAAAGAACTAGTGACGCGACTATGTAAGGTAATGTGATTCAAACTCAAACATCCAAACTTTTAATATTAGCTCAGGCCTATAACGTCACACCACCAATCTTTTCCGAATGTGCTGTCAGTTTTCACACCTCTCACCCACCATGCCACTAAGGTTGTTACACAATGTCTAATTATTTCCAGGTTGATGCCAGTCCTGCAAGTGACGATGATGATGATGATGATGAGGCTGAAGATCAAAGCATGGTTAGTCCAGCATCAGCGGATGGTGAAGCCAACAAGCCGTCAAATCAAACGATCAAGCAAGAAGACCCCATAAGCATAGAATATGAGGATTGTTCAATAGAAGTTGAAGGTACGCCAAGTAATGAGGAACATTTAAAAAATGAATTATGGGTGTTATTTATTTATTGTTATCAGAGATCGGACTTTTGGGTGCTATTGATAAAATATGTCATCAAAAGTATGGATACAACCAAAAAAATTGCGGGAAAAATTCCGTGTCTCGGAATTACATATATCACTGGAATATCGAATATGGATGAATGTCGGAATCACGAGTATGACTATTATGTAAAGAATTGATACGACTAAAAAATTCTTCAAAGCATTCAATGTGGCATTTAGTAATAGATTGGTTAATAATATGTTTCTAAAATTAATACAATTTCTAAACGTTTTTCAAAACTCTTACAAGAATAAAAAAGAAATATCGGGATTACGGAATTTTTAATTCCGGAATGTTATGACAACGTTTAAAATAGCACCCGTTCGGCGATCTTTGATTATTATTTGTTTTTGTTTCAGAAATGAAAGACGTTTCGGACCTTAACAGAAGTACAGTAGAAGATAACAGAATAGAAGAGTTGAGGCGAGAACGGCTGGAGTTTGAGCTACGGCGGCAGCAGGAGTTGTTTGAGATGGAGAAGATGCAGCTGAGAGAAAGGCATCAATTAGAGATGGATCTCCTAAGGCTAAAGAAACAGATACTGATGAAGGAACTAAGTTGTTCGATTTAGGAATAGAGAAAGGAGTCTATTACATAGCTCATGGAATAAGCGAGTAGAAGTGGCAATAGCCAATGAATACTGAGATGAAGAATGATAGGAGAAGATGGAAACCGGGTGTAACTGGGAAGAGGATTGGAGCGTGACTGAAGTACTGAATATTAATAAACTGAAACTGATGAATTGCCGAACGCGACTTGCTCGCGTACGCTTGTATAAACTGTGTCAGCACTTTAAAGAAGTAAAAATCTACACATCATGCCATCTGTGTTGTTAGTGATCAAGTAATAATAATAATAATGTGAGGAAAGCGTCTTTCTCAGAGGTGTTTGGGTGCAGAAATGTTCGAAACGCGAAAGATCAGTAAAAATTGTATGTCGTATCATGGGATACTTCTCTAGAGCTCTGGAGAATTATCGCATGGTGGCCATGGTGGCCAATAACCCGACACGGAGGGTCACCGCGTCCCTCTGAACAGCAGAGGGCACAGTGAGGTGAGACGGGAGGTTTTGCGAGATACGCAAGACGGACGTTCCCTTAAACTCCTCGCCGCATGTGGGTTGTGGTCGGGAGTTTTAAGGAAAAACCAGGGAGGGCAATATTTGCCGTTAGGCGGACTGAGTGATACGGCCTGTATTGCTCAGTTTCGCCGGAAAGAGTACGCCAACTCTCCAGCCGGTTTCGCACTTCAACGACCTCCGTTTAGGCGGTAAGAAGGTATGTTGTGGCTTTGCGAAACTGATGAGGGCTTACCTTAATAGGCCGGTCTGAGTAAGGAAAAACTCGGCACAAAACCCGTGAGAGAACACGTAAAAACCTGCGGAAACTGGAGGACTTCCGCAGTATATACTCTTCCCCGGCTGCAGAGGGCACCGGCCGGGGTGACCGTATATTTCCCTCATACTCGTGGGATAAATCATGGATAACAATAACACAACAAACATAAGGATGTGGGCGCTTCTGCGCGTGACAACGAGAGGGCAGTTGTTATTGCTTCGGTTTGCTCGGGCAGCCGCAGCGCTTTAGGAAGGTTCAAGCGGAAGGGAGAGCCTTCGCCACTGGCCTCTCGAATGCGGCGATCAGTGCGGGTGAAGAGTCGGACGGTTCCATCATATCCTGCTCCTCCTACGTTTCTATAGCGTCGGGGTTATCCCGAGCTGGTCAGAAGCGTAGTAAAACGTCGAACGATGGCGCCTCCGACCCTCAGGGGTCTAAGCGCGCATCGTTTTTGAAGGGTAAGGAGGAAGAAGACGACGTCTTCAACCCCGAAGTTGCAATGAGCACTCGGTCAAAGGGAAAGCTTTCACAGCCGGACGAGTTGGGGGCGGAGATGCAGGCGCACTCTACGGAGGAGCTAGGCGCCTGCATGACGGTCGAGCTGCAGACCATTGAGAAGATCGCCGACGAGTCAAAGAACTTGCGCGGCGATTTCGTCAAGGACCTGTGGACGTCTGTTTGGAGAGCGATGGCGGTTGGCGTGGACGCCAACGTTGCGCGTCTCGAGAGAGAGAACGCGGAGGCTCAGATGGCCACTCTCACCAGGTGGAGCAGCTGAAGGAGGCTGTCCGCCAGCCGGCCAGTCCCAAGGCAAGCGCTGGCGCGGCCAAGCCGGCGGCAACACCGCCTGCCGCCGGTGGGAAAGATTGGGAGGGCCAGTTCTGGAGCGCATTGGCGCTCTCTTGGACAGGAAATTGGCCGCGACTCGTCAACATTGGCCGTTTGCAATAGTTTGCTTAGACTTGCCGAACATCTAGACGGTAGTACTTGTCTTGTATCAATAGGTATGCCTAGGTACGCTTGCGTTCGTTGGCCTAAGCTCGACAAACATGTATTGCGGTCTTTAGGGCATAAAGCCCGCGCTACAATTATAAAGCTTATAATCAATTGTACCATCAGGAACTCTGAAAAACTTTAGAACTCTGAAAGCAACTACACATTTTGCACCAGCTCCTCTGCCAGGTCTGAGATACTCCCAGTCCAGCAGAGAAGTTACTCGTACTGATTGACTCGTAAATATTCATTACTAGCTGCCACCCGCGGCTTCGCTCGCGTGGTACACGGATAAAAAATAGCCTATATGTTAATCCAGTACATGTACTATGTATATTCCAAGTTTCGTTCAGATCCGTTCAGCCGTTTAGGCGTGATTGAGGCACAAACATCCAAACATCCTCATAAACTTTCGAACTAGATGGCAGCACAGTTAAAATTAGCACGCGCTATTTTATTGATTAATTGAATTGAATTGATGACTCAACTCAATTGATTGATTGATTGACTCCGAACTAAAAATGATGCAGTTCCGCGGAATCGTCTTCCCGGAAATCGCCGACCGAATACAAATCCGCGGTTTTGTGTTTTCAAAATATCTCGCTTGATAAGTACCTATTGATCAAATTCAAAAAGTGAAACAGTCTGGTGGTAAACCTGTCCCTGTGTGCATTTGCAGCGAAATTCAATTTTGGCTACTTTTGTAGATACGCAGTATTGTACAATACTTGTGGGTTACGCGGTATTGATCTATCCCCGACGATTTGTATTATTGTATGACATATCTATGGATTTTATGTGAATCTGAAACAAATAAAATTATTCATGTTTTGTACGCTTTCGACAGTGTTTGGTCTCAATAGTTGATTTGCTGTTCTTAGGTCTCAATTAATTAAAAAATCCTAGCAGAACTGGTACTAAGAGTGCCGCATCATCTCGTAACAGGCCTTTCCTACCTACAAATAGCACCAGGGTGTCAAAAGAAGGTGCCTCTGCATCTTGAACCCCATTTACCTACTATTTACTGCTGTTTACATTAGGTACTGAGCGCTTCCGTGCTTCGGAGGGCACGTTAAATTGTCGTTCTCGGCTTAGGTCGTTCGGCCATGACGGAGGCTTTTAGGCGGCCTAAAAACTCCGTCGCAAGAGTTGGCCACTAGCTCGTACGAACTTACTATTAGTCCGTGTTAAGTATGGGTTCGGCCTCGCAGTCGCCTCGCAACTAGCTAAGTGAGTGAGTACCCGGTATTTAACATTGACAAAGGGCCTCGGCCTATACATACGCCAAATAAAATCAAGAAGAAGAAGAAATATGGTTGTCTGTTTTTGTTTGGATTTTGCTGGTACTATTTGTTGTTTGGCCATGGACTTTACGTAGTAATTTAATTTCTCATATAAGGACGTATTTTAGATTTTATGCAGTTTGTGCTGTATCTAAAATGAACAGTGAAAACGTTTGGTGTAGGTATTTAATGGAAATATAATATTAGGTGTCAGCTGTAGTTTAGAGTAAGTTACTTTTGATTTTGTAAAAATAATAATCGACAGCATCAAAATATGAAGACTTCTGAATTTTCGGCAGGATAGGCTTTTTGCTCCGTACCCCGTACTATAATTAGACCGCTATACATTCACCGTCTTAACACAAAAAAGGATAGCAATGCCAGTCTTGTTATGATTTGGTTATGGATTTGGACGGTATTATGATTGGAGACCCCTAGACGCCCACAGTCAACTCTTGGTCACAAACAACCATGTTTGAATAGTTCTACCTGAGCATTGTAGTATTTTTAATAGACTAACCCCTCAGAACATATTTATTGTTCTGAGACTAACCCCTGAATACTCAAACGCATCTCAAAGTTGAGCATGTTTCAAATGACGATCTTTTGACAGATTTTAATTAGAATAGAAACTGTCAAAAAAACCGCTGAACCGTGCTCAACTCTGAGTCACGTTTGAGTATTCGGGGGTAAATCCTTTCTTTTCTTAGGCACTACCGCTTGGCACTACTAGTCTGCCCCCCTAGTGAAGAACGCAGTAGCTAGCATTTGAGACAAAAAATAGTTAGATACATATTCGGAATCGCCTAACAAAATACAACATTCTGTTCTCACTCACATATCAAAACATGTTTGACATAGTTACTTCTAGGTTCTTCTTCACTAGGAGGTCAGTAGTAGAGTGAAGGGGAATTTTAGTTTCCCATGTCACTACTGATAGTGCTACGGGCAGAAGTACATTTCCAATGACACTACACTGTTGCCAGTAGTTTCACGGGAAATATTATTTCCCATGACACGAGTGGGCTATCTATAAGGCCTATTAAATCTCCTTTTTTATTATTTCTGTTTCAGATGAATACTGATTCTGCAACAAAAGACACAAAGACATGTGTACCAGAATCTAGTGATGATGACGATGATAAGACACAGCAACTTGTCAACCCAGTTACAGTAGCCACTGAAGAGTTCAAACATGAAGTCCCAATAACCATAAATATAAAGAGTTGTTGGGATGAAGGTAAGTAACTGAGCTAGGGCCTCAGCCAACATGTACCTAAATAGTTCCGAGCCCACACTAGGATTCCCTGTGTCGTGGGTATCAGAAACTATGAGTACCATGGTACCACAACACCCAGACCGGGAAGAAATATTTACAGAACATGCAAACATTTCTTCCGCAGCGGGAATCGAACCCGCGCCTCTTGTGTCTCTGCCGAGCAATTTATAGGAAGGAAAATATTTGCAGAACATTATTATTGTAATTCTCCCTAATTAAAAATAAAACTGTAGTTGAACCAGTACCTCTTAATTGAGCACTCGTCCATCATTCCACAGATATTGTACTGGTGTTTCTGACCCTAAGCAGGATAAATAATATTTTGTTACTGCCGGCAGCTTGCATTGTTTACTCAAATAAAAAGTGCTATGTGTTATTCCAGATCCTAAGTGTATTTCAAGTTTCAGCCAAGTTCATTCAGAACTTCTTACAACATTTAAAATATTTGTGTTTTTCCTTTCAGTAACAGAAGGCAGTCCAAAATGTAATGACAGTAGCAAAATAGTTGTAGAAGAGTTGAGAAGAGAAGTAATGGAATTAGGACAGAGGAGACAGAATAAGCTCTTTGAGATAGAGTTATTGCAAATGAAAGAAAAACATGAACTTCAAATGGAACTGTGGGAGTTAAAAAAGCAGTTGTTGATGAAGGATTTAAATAATTCCATTTAGGTTTAAAATAGAATAGAATTTCTTCTTCACTGTGTCGATAATAGAAAATTAAAAATATGCCACTGTTCCCAGAATTTAGACACTTCTATAGCATTTTTTTATGATGTTAAAATATAATAGAAAAATATTGATTTTATTACTTGTATACTGTTACTTACATAAAGAAATATTATCTTACAGCTAAAATATGATAGACAGCAAAAAAGTATGTGTTGAGGTTTTTATTAAAATAGTTTAGAAATAATTCATTATAAGATATTATATTACCTAATGTTGCTTTACTTAAGTATAATCTTTTAATTTTAGTTATTTTACTTTTTATTAGCCTTATTTTTCATGTAACTTTTACGAACATAATAATTGGTGCAAGTTATGTACACCTAATTGTCCTATACATCGGAAATGTACCTTCTATGATTGTTTTTTTTTTAAATGTTATAATGTATTATGATGTGTGTACTTAAATAAATAAATAAATTCTGTTATCATAGTTTGCTTGCATAGGTACTGTACCTATTGTTTACTAAATATAAGTTATTTGAATAATATTTTGAGTATATTACTGTAAAAATATCCCACAGAGGGATGCGAACCTGCATAAGAAATGTGCCATCTAGCAGAGAAGAACGTAAGCAGATTGTTAATATGCTCGCTAGATGGTATTACACTCTTTAGTCCGCCTATTCAACGCTAGATGGCGCTTATAGCATTGCTTACTCTAGTTCTATGTTGTTGATAGATGGCGCTGATTACAATTTTGCTAATAATATTTCTTCAAGGTTGTTTGTAATTACACCGTTCACTCTTGGTTTTATTGGCAAAAGATGGCAAATAGTGCAGGGGCCCTATTCACGATGACCAAAGAAAACGAGCCACGTAACGAGCCAAATGTCATCGTGTCTCTAAACACAAACGAGACACAAAAACTGTATTCTGCATGCCATAAGACTAGTTGTCTATGACCGTGTTTTGGTTTTACGTGATTCGTTCAAAATCAAGCATCCGGTCTTTCGGAAAACAATCGGTTTTAGATTGATTTTATTTTTTTGTTTACAATTTTAATCTCAAGTAAATAAATATTGAATTATAAAATTGCTAAACTCTTTCTACTAATACTTTCGTTATATTTTAAAGTTTAGAGAACAAAAAAAATATATAACGTAAAATGGTTAGCTACATCAAACCAACCACAACTTGTTTCCGAACGAATTATCAATCAAAATTTTGACTGACATATTGCATTGTTTGTTTTGAAAAAAACTTGGATATTGTTACGCCACTCTGAAGAGAATGGCAACCCGATCGCCAGGACAGCCAATGCCAGCCAGCCACGTCATCCCCCACCCATGCCACAGCCAGCCAGCCCAATGCCAGTGGAGGGGGATAGCCTTAAAAATGCCATGCATGCTCATTTGGAGGAATTTTTGCCGAAGTGTTAATGTTAAGAGAGTCTGAAACTGTATATTACAAAAATAAATAGCAAGTTGATTATTTTATATTTTTATTTAGGCCCTATTTGTTTCAATATACATAATATTTTAACGGAGTGATAAAAATGGACGTTGTTCTTCGAAGACAACGTATGATATGCTGGCGCCAGCAACGCTCACACATAAATAGCAGACTGTCAAGGGATTCTGCTGAGCTGGACCCTAAATTTTTCGTGCTATTTTATAAGGTGGCCAAAGAGTTGTTTTGGTATTGTGCGGCGTTCTTGGAGGCAGGCTAGTTAATTCTGGGCCTCAGAGATGTTCTAGCATTACAACAGAAGTCAAAGTAAGTATTGTGTTAGCTAAACTTAATTTATTGAACAATAATAAAATGGTACCTAGGTTAGGTATTAGGTTAGACTGAAACCTACAATATTTACTGTATTTTTCCAGATACTTACAACCCTCAATTTCCTGATCACCAGTAGCTATCAAAAGCCAGTGGGAAACTTTTGGTTAGCACCTGTAAGCCTCTGCATAGAGTAAGCGGTGAATGCCTTGAATGATGCCAACCTACATCAAATTTCCTACCTCCGAACAAGAGAGGAATTAAATCAAACAAGGGTAATATTTTAATCAACTATTTATTTTAGTAGGTATTACATAATAGTATTTGTGAGAGCATCAACGAACTAAAATAAATTAATTTTATTAGATTCTTTGAAAAAACTTTCACTTTCATTATATTAGTAGAATATAATCTTTATTTCCAAAAACATGAAAGTATGTACCTACCTATAAAAACAATAATAATGATTTCTGCCTCGTTTCAGATTTGCAACAGAGGCTTAAAGGCATACCTACTCATGTGCTACATTAGGAGGGGCAGCTCATGACAGTTATATTATGTTAAATAAATCAGAAATCATGAGATGTGTGTGTGTGTGTGTGTGTGTGTGTTAGTGTTAACGTATGGGTACATGGGGTTGCGTAGGTATAATAAGTAATAATAAATGCATTAAAACCATAAAACACAAAAATACTCACAGCACACATGCTATGCATATCTCAAGTTTCACTCAATCCATGCAGCCATTTAGAAGTAAATTATGAGGCACAAGCATCGTCACATCTTCACAAACTTTTGCATTCACAATAAAAGAGCTATGTTAAGTTATGTTATTTTAAGTTACATGCGCATATTAAGAAGTTTAGTGTATATGTGTAAGCATGACTGTGTGTGTGTGTTTTAGATTGTTACATTTAAATTGTTATATTTCAGAGCTGCCCACGCACTATGCCAACACGTGGATCAGAAGCAATTGCTGTACGCAATACAGTCTCGGTACATGTCTGGTCCACTACGCCAGGGCTTCTACGACATCCTCATTGCGATGCATCTCGAGTCGCACGTCACTACCATGTGAGTACACCAGCTTCGCTTGAACAGCATCTGGAAAAGAACAGGAATTTGAAATACTAGATGGCAGCACAGGTAAAGTACGCGCTATCGTTGCGTTTTGAGCTTTACGCCGGTAATTTCAAGCAAACTAAAGCTTTCCAATATTATAGTATACATACATACATATTATAACGCCGTATCCCTAATGAGGTGGGCAGAGCCACAAGTAAACATAATAAAACTTGCAACCACTTCTGATCCAAACTTCCAAGATGGATATGGCGAACCATGGTGACAGGTGATCAGCCCATCGCCCATATAGGTGGTCCATCATTTTGGAGAAGATCCCTTTGTCGCCTTTTACGACATGCTCGGGGAGAGAAGCATATAGTATAACCCCCGGATACTCAAATGCATCAGAGTTGAGCACGGCTCAATCTCAAGTGACGAGTTTTTGACTTCTGTCATTCCATTCCGTTCCGTTTTGTAATTTAAAGTACTTATCTGTATTCAAATTTAATTATTGAGATCGTAGCTTTATTAAAGTGATTGTGTGAACTTTAGTTTCGTTCGTTATTTTATTGCCTGCATGCATGCAGGCAATGTCCCTTAAGCGCAAGCTCATTGACGTATGCATTCTCCCTATCCTCACGTACGGCGCGCAGACTTGGTCTTTGACGGCTCAGCAGAGGTCCACACTCGGGGTTTGCCAGCGAGCGATGGAGCGCAGTATTCTCGGAGTAAAACTCACTGACCGAATACGCAACACCATACTGCGCTCCAAAACAAAAATCGCTGACGTTGCTCGGAAAGCAGCCACTTTGAAGTGGAACTGGGCGGGGCACGTCTGCCGTATGTCGGATGACCTATGGGCGAAAACCACTACCGAGTGGGCTCCTAATGGTGGTAAACGGCATGGTGGCAGACCAAGACTGAGATGGCGGGACGACTTGGACTCATTCATGAAGGATTGGTCCTCCAAAGCACAGGATAGAGACCTTGCCCTGCAGTGGGACGATATGGGCTAATAATAATAATAATAATGCATGCCCATAATGTCTAAGAATCAAGAAGATAATTATATAACAGACAAGTTCTTACTTTTTTTGCTTGTTTTTGTTTTTTCCAGGGAGGTGTGCAAAAACGAGTTCGTGATCCCCCTGGGACCGGAACTGAAGGCGTTGTACGAAGACCCAGAGATGGGGCACAGCCTCTGCTCGCTGCAAACAGAGAGTGTTCGACCGCAGATGAAGAATGAAAAAAGCAAGCAAACTCACGTGATATCTGTAAAGATATCACGTGAGTTTGCTTGCTTTCGTGTTCCCAGACATTCGGAAGAATATAAATATGTCCCAGGTGGCCGATTTGTAGGGCTCAGTGGGCACGTGTTCTCGTCGGGTTCCGACATAATGGGTAACCTCGAGAAAAAAATCACACGGTATAATCGTACGAAGTTATTAGCGTCCAGTACAAATACCAAGTAACTCTTGAATAAACAAGTAGGCAGAACAGATACGTCCCGCTCGGCACGAGCTCTAAAAATAGACTGCCCGCCAGCTCCAACGGCCGCATCCAAGCATGACTCGTCTGTGACGTCACGCTTGCTATCTGTAGTTGTTATTGGTAGTGAGTCAGTGTTGCAGTGTGATTGTAGATGGCGCTATAATTAATCTCCGACAAATATGTATCGCCATCTAGCCCCAAACTAAGGTTAACTTAATTTTGTTCTGACACATGTAATTTTAACTGTGAATTCCTACGAATAGGTACTGAATGTTGTTATTTCGATAGAAAATCTTCCAGTCCCAATTTATCTTCACCTCGCAAAACATCTTGTTTCAGAGAGAGTATAACGGAGATCAGCAACTTTTACTCCCCCTACTTCCCGCTGGAGGAGGTCCGCGAGTTCGTGATGCAGGCGTTGGCGAACGCAGTTACAACCAACCAGGTGCACAACCGCGACCCCGTGGGCGGCACCAATGAGAACCTCTTCTTGTGAGTACACTCTTCCTGTCAGTACACTCTTTCTGTGAGTACACACTTCCTGACAGTACACTCTTCCTGCGAATACCTTCTTCCTGTGAGTACACTCTTCCTGCAAGTATAATTTCCTGACAGTACATTCTTCCTGTTAGTACTCTTCCTGATAATATACTCTTCCTGTGAGTACACTCTTCCTGTAAGTACTTTACCCCTATCATCAGGCCAACTCTCATTTTAATAAATAAATATTCATAGGCAACCCAACCCGTTAATCCGATAAGAGTTTATTATTCTTCGGACGTTAAGCTGTAATTAAGTCAAACACATCAAAACAACCTTTTTAAATGTGTTTCAGACCTCTGATCAAACTGGTAGACCGTCTCCTTCTAGTCTGTATGATGCGAGATGAAGACGTTGAGAAGCTTCTCATCATGATCAACCCTGAGACGTGGGATCCCACCTTTGAAAGTTACAATTCATAAAATTTTTACTGCCTTACCCACAAGTTTCCATTATCTGAAATTCTTTATTGTACACACACGAAACGAAACAAATACACACAAAACATTAAAAAGTACATGTACAAAGGCGAGCTTAACTCTTAAAGAGTTTTCTGCCAGCAAACCTTTGAGGCAAGGGAGAGGCTTTAACATAAGTGGAAGTTATGTGTACAGAGACATAAAAAAGAAAAACATAAAGATAAGCTTACAAATATAATAAACTAATAAGATATACTACACACAATATAAATATATACAAATAATATATATCTACAAAAATATATACAATATATACATACATATAAATAAATATTATTAAAAAATTAAACATTATTATTTTAAATATTATTACACCATCATCATCATCATCATCATCATTTTCCTGCCCTTATCCCACTAGGTGGGGTCGGCACAACATGTTTTCCTCTTCCATCTTCTATCATTCGTCATCTCAGTACTCACTCCTTTCATACGCATGTCCTCTTTCACACAATCCATCCATCTTTTCTTAGGCCTTCCTCTGTCCGTGTATCCATCCACATTCATATTCAGCACTTTCCTTGTAACACGACTTTCTTCCCTCCGCATAACATGCCCACGCTAACCTATCACTCTATTTTCTTATTATTACACCGATTACCTGAAAGTTTTTAATGATAATATAGATTGTCTTTGTAAATAAATTTTTGAAGTTTCTATAAATTTTTCTAATTATGTCCTATAGAAGGAAAAGACGAGCACAGGAACAACATCTGAACGACATACAACTGAGGCATAGAGTGGAAGCCATCATAGCTTTTGCTCACGACTTCGTAGGCGATCTGCAGAGCGATCAGTTGAGGTAACATCGGCATAACCCTGCTTTAAAAAAAAAATTCTATAAATCTCACTTATATTATAAATGCGAAAGTTTGTGAGTTTGGATGTTTGTGCCTCAATCACGCCTAAACGGCTGAACGGATATATACTGGATTAACATATAGGCTATTTTTCATCTGGGTACCTACTACGCGAGCAAAGACGCGAGAGGCAGCTAGTATAAATATAAATATTTGAGGATATTATCATACAGCACCATCTAGCCCCCAACTAAGCAAAGGGAGCCAGATGGCTGATAGAATACTCCCGCAGCGGGAATCTAACCCAATCAATCAATGCTTGTGGCCACCAGAAACAGTAATACTAGCTTGAACTGATTAAATATTATGTACGCATATTTTTCTTGCTTTCAGACGTTACCAAGAAATCAAGCAGTCAGATTTGCCGAGCGCCGTGGCTGCCAAGAAGACCAGGGAATTCCGCTGTCCGCCCAGAGAACAGATGAACTCAGTTTTAAGGTAAGTGTCTCGTCTTGTTTCAAAGTCGAAGTCTATAGTAGGTAAATAAGCACACAATCTACATCGTCGAAACTAGTGTGGTGTATGAATCCTCTTGTTATGAGGCATACTGACAAGTGGACGCAATTCGAGTCAACTGACAAATAACTGCGCGATAATTTCATCCGTTTCTGCAACATAAAAGTCATTAAATTTTATTACCCTGGACATTCAACTAAATGTATTAGGGATGTAAAATCTTACTTCTTACTTATATTATAAATGCGAAAGTTTGTGAGTTTGGATGTTTACATTAAGTAAAAAAATTCGGCTCGCTTCGCTCGCATTGGTTTGAAGCTCGCTTCGATCGCTAACTTTTAGAGACTTCTAGAAATGGTTTAAAACTACATTGAGTTAAAAAATTTGGCTCGCTTCGCTCGCATTTGTTTGAAGCTCGCTTCGCTCGCTAGCTTCTAGAGACTTCTAGAGATGGTTTAAAGCTACATTGACTTAAAAATTTCGGTTCGCTTCGCTCGCATTGGTTTGAAGCTCGCTTCGCTCGCTAACTTTTAGAGACTTCTAGAAATGGTTTAAAACTACATTGAGTTAAAAAATTTGGCTCGCTTCGCTCGCATTTGTTTGAAGCTCGCTTCGCTCGCTAACTTCTAGAGACTTCTAGAGATGGTTTAAAGCTACATTAAGTTAAAAATTTCGGCTCGCTTCGCTCGCATTGGTTTGCAGCTCGCTTCGCTCGCTAGCTTCTAAAGACTTCTAGAGATGGTTTAAAGCTACATTGAGTTAAGAATTTCGGCTCGCTTCGCTCGCATTAGTTTGAAGCTCGCTTCGCTCGCTAACTTCTAGAGACTTCTAGAGATGGTTTAAAGCTACATTAAGTTAAAAATTTCGGCTCGCTTCGGTCGCAATGGTTTGAAGCTCGCTTTGCTCGCTAACTTATAGAGGCTTCCAGAAATAGTTTAAAACTACATTGAGTTAAAAACTTTGGCTCGCTTCGCTCGCATTGGTTTGAAGCTCGCTTCGCTTGCTAACTTCTAGAGACTTCTAGAGATGGTTTAAAGCTACATTAAGTTAAAAATTTCGGCTCGCTTCGCTCGCATTGGTTTGAAGCTCGCTTCGCTCGCTAGCTTCTAAAGACTTCTAGAGATGGTTTAAAGCTACATTGAGTTAAGAATTTCGGCTCGCTTCGCTCGCATTGGTTTGAAGCTCGCTTCGCTCGCTAACTTCTAGAGACTTCTAGAAATGGTTTAAAACTACATTGAGTTAAAAAATTTGGCTAGCTTCGCTCGCATTTGTTTGAAGCTCGCTTCGCTCGCTAACTTCTAGAGACTTCTAGAGATGGTTTAAAGCTACATTAAGTTAAAAATTTCGTTAAAAATAGCATAGGCAGCAAAGATCGCATAGGCAGCAAAGATCGCATAGGCAGCAAAGATCGCATAGGCAGCAAAGATCGCATAGGCAGCAAAGATCGCATAGGCAGCAAAGATCGCATAGGCAGCAAAGATCGCATAGGCAGCAAAGATCGCATAGGCAGCAAAGATCGCATAGGCAGCAAAGATCGCATAGGCAGCAAAGATCGCATAGGCAGCAAAGATCGCATAGGCAGCAAAGATCGCATAGGCAGCAAAGATAGCATAGGCAGCAAAGATCGCATAGGCAGCAAAGATCGCATAGGCAGCAAAGATAGCAATATCGAATTAACACATTAAAATATAATGTAACTAACCTAGGTAATGTACATTACCGTCGTACTGATAACTTGTGTTTAGAGTACGTACCTACCCACAGAACACTAATGTATTAATACGATATAGGTACTTACTCAGACACAAGTTATCAGCACGATGTCGAAACACGCAAAGCGGCCCGATACGACAGGCTGAGCGCTTTTATACAAATCCTTCGTAAACAACAAGATGGCGGCGATGTCGTACCGGTAGTCGTTCAGTGACTTACATTAAAATCATAAATTGACTTTTATATTAATTTAACTAACATCTAAAATCAGGATATTAATTTACTTACGGAACTTTACACTAAAAAAAAATAAGTAAGTTCCTATAATGATTATGTAGATAAAATTAAATATTCGTAGATATTTGTATTCCTGTTTTTTTTTAAGACTAATTTTATTTTGAGTAGTTTCTATAAATTATTACCAGAATACGGTTAAAAATTTGTTTAAAAGATTGTGATTTTCTATGCTGTTTTTTAGTAGATATTATATAGTTTATTTATAAAAGACTGATTATTAATACTTTGTTTCATAAAAACATCGTTGTCTTATTTTTTCCTATTCCGTCTGATAGGAACCCGCAATTAAAATGGACGCTTTTATTATAAATTCAAAGTGTTAGGGTTTCTGAAATGTAGAGCGAATTATGTATGTTGTTTTACCATTATAATTATATAAAAATCGAAGAACTATTATTTTAATGTAGGAAAGTTTTTCAATTGTATTTATAAGATGTCATTTCCGGTGATTAACACCACGAGGACAAGGTTGTTTTATATTAGGTATGTATACAACGTGTAACATAATGTCCCTATAAGCCCGAAAGGGGTGTATTCAGACCGAGCACTTGAATACATTGACGTGTGCAAAAGTTCAATACATCATATTTGAAATTCCAATACAATTAAAAACAAATTATTTCATGAGAAATTTGTGACAACCCTATGTGTTTGTTTACCATTTGCGTAGGTAACAAACACACGCCCACCCTCCTATCGCGTCGGACCCACACATACGCAGACAATTGAACGCGCGGCAAGTTTCAAAAAGTACCTAGGTGTAATCACCAAAGTTTTCGTAAGAATTTGCAATTATTTTAATTCTACGTAGAAATTAAAGTCGAAGATTAAAATCACGATATCTTTCACACATAAAAAAACAACTACCTACCACATTAGGTACAGGAAAAGTTAAGTTATACCTTTTCTCCCTTCTTCTTGGTTGGCTCGGAACACGGCTAATTGACATGGTAGGTATGTAGGTACCTAGGTTGGTATTACTGGTACACATTCACATTCACAATCACAAATTATTTTTGTCATTTTTTATTAGTAAGCTAGGTACTAATGGGGTACCTACTAGGTAGGGTGATAGGTTAGGTACCTATCATCATACCTACCTATCACTGAATTTTATCACTGTTGACACACACAGTAGGCACTCGGTATCCATCAAAGGGAAGTAGGTACAACACACCACCGAATTCCCGGTCTTCCCTCACTGGTGCGCCGGTGGAAAGATCCCGTCGAGAGAAGACGGTTCACCAATCCCAGAAAATAGCCCGTAAGATAGCAATGGCCGCCCTGGATAACGCTCTCTGTAGAGCTGACGCGCCGCTACTAAGTAGCTACTAACACACACACACAACACCATATCATAATACTCACCGTTTGAGTACAAAGCCGACATCGTATCGTTAATTAGTTACGCGAACCGAGAGATTGCTTGTTGCAGTTGTTGCAAGGAACGAATGCTAATTGCGACTGATAAAAACCGATCTGTTTTGCGACCAAAAGTAGGTACCTATTGCCGAAAGCCGAATTTTTAGGGTTCCTTGTCTGGGGTAACCCACTAAATACCGATTGGGAAAAAAAAGGAAAAAAAACTTCACCATACATCTACTACTACTACTACTACTGTCGTCGTGTCCGTGTCGCTAGCTCTTTTGAACCAGTGTGGTGGAAGGATTAGAGTGCACCTTGAAGGTTCCTTTCGTACACTTTGACACACGTCTATGACATGCCTGGTTTCCTCACGAGGTTTTCCTTCACCTCTTGAGAGCATTGATATTGCACACATAAATTTCGAATCGAAAAATCCATAGATTCGAACTCACGACTTAAGGATGGGAAGGCGGGGTTCATACCAATATGCTACCATGTGCTCCATCCCCATTTGCTACTAGGTACCTACCTACTTACATAATAACCTACCAACAATTACGTAGTTCAATCAAGAAAAGTAAAAAACAAATAAACCTACGGAACCAATTTGATTTTATTAAACAAACGCTTGCGGTGCGGTGTCGGTTGACGGTTGCGGATTTTGAATTTAGCAAAGGCACCGACAGCCAATTAGGGCAAGGTGCCATCCCACTTATTGTTGTTGTTGTTTCAATGCAACCAATGACAAATAGGCTGTTCACGATGAAAATGAAGATTAGTAAGACAGATAAGTCACAACCTTTGACTTTAGTGCCCAAGTAGGTAGGTACAAAATTGCATTGAAAAATGCTCCAATGAATATTGGAATAATACATCGTTGGAAAAACTAAAGTGGAATAGGGTCACGGCTTTATCCTCAGGCACGGTAGACCTCTTCTCATACTTCTTGTTACCTACTCAAGATGCTTTTAAGGCCCGAGTAGGTAGGTACAAAATTGAGTAGGTATCACGGCTTTATCCTCAGGCACGGTAGACATCCTCTCATACTCCTTGGCACCCACTGAGGATACCTTTAAGGCCCGAGTAGGTAGGTACAAAATTGAGTAGGTAAGGTACCTATCTCCTATACTAGGTACTTAACAAAGAGATCTGAAAGGATGTTTACGGTGCCTAGGGATTTTAGTCGTGATGTGACCTTACATTTTAATTACCAATAAATACCAAGGTCACCTCGTTATTAGGTAAGTAGGTAGGCATTTTACTAATGGTGTCTGTTCTGTTACCTGTTTCATCTAGAGTTCACACTTAAAGGTCAAAAAACAGCTGTAAATAGGGATGCCTCATGTTGTGTCAAGTTACGTATTGGAGCAAAGTTTAAGAGACATTTCATGAATGAAAACCTTTGAAATTTTAAAAGTCGTTGAACAAACGTTGTTCGCAATGACGTATAGAACACCCCCGTTTCGGGCTTATAGGGACATTATGTTACACGTTGTATAATAAGTATTTGATTGGCATAATTGATATTTTAAATTATGGGTAGCTTATATCAGTAGGATTAATTCATTTTTATTGTATTTTTTTAATTTACACTTCTATTGTTAAGCCCCACGATTGGTCTGAAGTTTTGCAGCAATGACGCTAGCCAATCACAGAGCCGCTCGGGCTGTGATTGGATAAGCGTTTTGCCACCAAATCGGGGAGCTATTTTTTGAAACTTGTAACGAGATATGAGTTTGGAAGGACATTCTGAGGAAGAAGCATGATACCTACTTAAGTTTTGAGTGTAACAGTTTTATTTATATTTTATAAAACTGTTACACTAATAATAGTTACTAAATAATAGTTCTTCGATTTTTATATAATTATAATGGTAAAACAACATACATAATTCGCTATACATTTTAGAAACCCTAACAAAAGGTTAATTGAGTAATAGGTAGGACCTACCTGGTAGGTGTTACTAGTTTAGAAAAGAGTAAATGGAGTAAAAGGAGTAAACTTGACTATATACTTGTCCTAAGCCACGAGCTCAACTATATACCTACTTGTCTTACCCCCGAATACTCAAACGCAACTCAGAGTTGAGCACGTCTCAACTCACGGTTTTTTGACAGTTTCTGATGATAATCTGTCAAAAAATCGTCATTTGAGACGTGCTCAATTTTGAGATGCGTTTGAGTATTCGGAGGTTAGGCCTTTTACGAAATCTACTAGGTAACTGTGATGTTTTTACAGGCTTTAAGCACATGGACCAGGAAGAAGAATCTTGGAAGGAGAATTGTCCTTGAGGCGAGGAGCTCATCGTCAGGATGAACGAGATCCACGAGAGCCTCATGGTGCATGTGTCTCTCAACGCTCTGCAAGAGCCACTGTCTGAGGTAACTATTACTAATCATAACGTAAATAACATTTGGAATTTCTTGGAAAACATTTATCTATGGAGCGAAAGTCTTTAGAGAGAACTAGAAAGAGTTGAAGGTGTGAAAGGTTAATTATAGTTGAAAGAGAACTAGAATAAGTGAAAGTATAATTTAAAAAAAAATGTCAAGTGCGAGTTGGATCCGCACACGAAAGGTTCAGTACTAGTGCAAAAAAAAACTAGAATCTACAGTAATTTTTATTATAAAAGTGTCTTATAATAATTTGACGGCCTCGGTGGCGTGGCGGGCGATTACTCGGCAGAGGCGCAAGAGGCGCGGGTTCGATTTCCGCTGCGGAAGAAATTGCATGTTCTGTAAATATTTCTTCCGGGTCTGGGTGTTGTGGTAGCATGGTACTCGTAGTTTCTGATACCCACGACACAGGGAATCCTAATGTGGGGTCAGGACTATGTATGTGACTGTTGGGTG
This sequence comes from Scotopteryx bipunctaria, assembly GCA_949320045.1. Taxonomy (NCBI): domain Eukaryota; kingdom Metazoa; phylum Arthropoda; class Insecta; order Lepidoptera; family Geometridae; genus Scotopteryx; species Scotopteryx bipunctaria. The sequence continues at coordinate 825,973 of OX439467.1, forward strand.
CTATTTATTTATTTTTTGTACCTACAGGCCATAGAAGAACCGGCAAATAAGACTCCAGAAGAGAAGTTCCGTAAAGTCCTGATCGGCACTATTGTCAGTTGGGCCGAGGAGTCGCAGATCGAGACGCCCAAACTCGTCAGAGAAATGTTCAGGTAATTTTACTCACATCTCTGTTCAAAGTACCAAACAAAAAAAATGTATCTTCGTTGCCATTTATGTTTTACACTATTTATATGTTAATTCATGTAACATGATGAAACTGGCAGATATATTACAGACTCCTAATGATAATAATAATATATTTCTTCCTTCCAGTCTCCTAGTCCGTCAGTACGACGCTGTTGGCGAACTGATCCGGGCTCTCGAGAAGACTTATGTGATAAACGCGAAGATGAAGCTGGAGGGTTATTCACGATGACCAAAGAAAACGAGACGCGGGAAAACGTGTGGAATTACCGTGTTATCGTATTCTGCATGACAATGTCAGATTTCATAAACGAGAGTAGGCGCGAGACGAGGCTCGTTTTGAACTGTCAAAATTACAAGCTTCGATTGTGCGTGTTTTGCTAAAACTAGGTTGCGTTTTATCAAATTATGTAAATAAATTAGTGTTCTTTAAACTTTTAAATGGTAGAATAGATTATTTGTACAATAAATAATATAATCTAGGTACCATTGAATAATATCCCTAATAAATGATGTGGTAAATAAGTGAAATAACCTAACCCTAGTGTACAGAATATTATTACACCCGGAGCCCTAGTGCACAAAAGGAGCTTTTGAGGCGCACTTTGAATCTTTTCACCACACAGGGTTCGAAAGAACTAGGGGCTAGTAGTTAGTTGTAGTAGGTACTAACCTAACCTAACTTTTATTGTGAATGCAAAAGTTTGTGAAGATGTGACGATGCTTGTGCCTTATAATTTACTTCTAAATGGCTGCACGGATTGAGTGAAACTTGGGATATACATAGTATGTGTGCTCGAATAACATTAGGCTACTTTTTATCCTGGTAATAGGCGAGAAAAGCCGCAGGCGGCAGGTAGTACTTAATAAGTTAAAGAAAAGCGAGTATTTTTGTGTTTTATATGGTTTTAATGCATTTATTTAACATAATGTAACTGTCATGACCCCACATAGAGTGGGATGAGGGCAGGAAGATGATGAATATAACTGTCATGAGCTGCCCCTCCTAATGTAGCACATGAGTAGGTATGCCTTTTATTTTTAGGCCACTGTTGCAAATCTGAAACGAGGCAGAAATCATTGTTATTGTTTTCATAAGTACATACTTTCATGTTTTTGGAAATAAAGATTATATTCTACTAATATAATGAAAGTGAAAGTTTTTTCAAAGAATCTAATAAAATTAATTTATTTTAGTTCGCTGATGCTCTCATTGACCTCACAAAAACTATTATATAATACCTACAAAAATAAATGGTTGATTAAAATATTACCCTAGTTTGATTTAATTCCTCTCTTGTTCGGAGGTAGGAAATTTGATGTAGGTTGGCAGCAGGTTATTCAAGGCATTCACCGCTTCCTCTATGCAGAGGCTTACAGGTGCTAACCAAAAGTTTCCCACTGGCTTTTGATAGCTACTGGTGATCAGGAAATTGAAGGTTGTAAGTATCTGGAAAAATACAGTAAATATAGTAGGTTTCAGTCTAACCTAACCTATGTAGGTACCATTTTATTATTGTTCAATAAATTAAGTTTAGCTAACACAATACTTACTTTGACTTCTGTTGTAATGCTAGAACATCTTTGAGGCCCAGAATTAACTAGCCTGCCTCCAAGAACGCCACACAATACCAAAACAACTCTTTGGCCACCTTATAAAATAGCACGAAAAATTTAGGGTCCAGCTCAGCAGAATCCCTTAACAGTCTCCTATTTATGTGTGGGCGTTGCTGGCGCCAGCATATCATACGTTGTCTTCGAAGAACAACGTCCATTTTTATCACTCCGTTAAAATATATCTAAAAGTTTTTTTCAAAACAAACAATGCAATGAATGTCAATATTTTGATTGATAATTCGTTCGGAAACAAGTTGTGGTTGGTTTGATGTAGTTAACCATTTTACGTTATATATTTTTTTTTTGGCTCTAAACTTTAAAATATAACGGAAGTATTAGTAGAAAGAGTTTAGCAATTTTATAATTCAATATTTATTTACTAGAGATGAAAATTGTAAAAAAAAAAAAATCAATCTAAAACCGATTGTTTTCCGAAAGACCGGATGCCCTCCAGTGCAGAGACCATGAATCACCTTTTAGATTAATAATTATTTTCTGACCAAGGTCTTAGCTAAGAACTCTTATGGTCGAATACATTCTAATAGTTAATGATGTGAGTTAATTGTAACATTTGCTTACGTCCGCGGCTTCACTTGAGTTGTACCCGCTTATATAAAGTACTTAGCCAATATGTTTACCCTCCAGGAAACTACTGGAACTAGGCATTTGAAATAAAGAAAATAATTTATTTACGCTAAAATACTAGACTACGTAGGTACACAATAACGTAGAAAACTACTATAGGTACTATCGGCATACAATATTTCGGGATATATTTTTCTATGCGCATTCACACTGACCTATTCGACTTCAGACTTGTCACGGTCGGGTTGTTTTATATTTCCGTTCCCGAAGGGGATGCTGACCTACCTATTTCTACCTTGCAGAGAGTTGAAATTTTCAGTGCGTATTTTTCTATTGCTATAGCAAATTAAAAATATTATAATAAAAGGGGTCTCCATACAAGCAAGACACATTTGGTATATGTAAGATGGTACCTTCGTGTGCGTATTCGACTCGCACTTGACCTGTTTTTTAATGGTAACATCAGCCAAATATAGAAGATCTGTATATTATGTGTAATTTCTTCGCAGTGCTATTAAAATGGTAGGTCTTTGTAAACTGGCTTGTATTGTCGTACATAGAACCTGATTTAAGTGTAGATTGTCTGATGCAAAATCTTGGGTCAAAGAGTATCGGGACAGATAAGACTTTTTTGCCTAATCATTATGATTTGTTATTTGTCGTGTGTATTGTGTGAGCCGTGTTGGCTTTGTGGGAGGTACAGTCTTTCGATCTGACGGTCGTGCGTTTGAATCCCGACTGTGGACCAAAATTGCACATAAATTTGTGGTTAAGGGAATCATTTTGAGGAAATCCGTGGCTTTGGTTTGCACGTATTGAATATGTCTTTCCTGTGAATGAGGCCGACTAAGCGATGGTATAAGTGCTGGGCAAGCCTACTTGAGAGTATTGATGATCTAGTGGTAGTTTCGCCTTTCAATCTGTTCGTGAGTTCAAATCCAGTGGATTTTTCTGTTCGAAAAGTGTGTTTAGGTATGCACGCTATACCGGTACTTTCAAAGGGTAAAGGAAAATATCGTGAGGAAACAGAGAAAGACTCGCATGAATGCGCGAAATAAGCGTTTTTAGTCCTTTTGTCCTTTCACCACATAGTCCGAAAAACAAGTGAAAACATGATGCGTCCAGTTGCTTCTCTTCCCGAGAATGTCGTACCTAAAAGACAAAGGAATAGTACCTATCCTCTCCAACACGATGGACCATTATTATGGGCGATAGGCTGTCACCACGGTTCACCATATCCATACCTTGAATCAGGAGTGGGTGCAAGTTTTTTTTATGATTACTTGTGGCCCTGTCCAACATTATTGTTTGTATGAATTCGGGGCTCACGCGGCTATAAGAACCAATCTTATCTACACTACCTTATCAACAGCGGCCGGAGCTTTTGTATCGTAACCTACCACTCAGTGCATAACCCTGCTTTGTGTTGGACGTAAACATGTTACATCTGGTGCTGTGCGTGGCCGCTGTGTTGCCGCTGGTAAGTCTTTGTAACGTTTGACGACCTCGGTGGCGTGGCGGGCGAGTGCTCGGCTGAGACGCAAGAGGTGCGCGTTCGACCCCGCTACGGGAGAAATGTTTGTATGTTCTGCAAATATTTCTTCCGGGTCTGGGTATTGTAGTTATGTATGTTTTTACAGGTATTTACAAAAAAATTATGTACCTAAGAAAAAGTATTCTATCAGCCATTCTGGTACCCATAGTCCAAGCTTTGCTTAGTTTGGGGCTAGATGACGCTGTGTGAAATGTCCACAAATATTTATTATAACATGAGAGGTTTCAAAGCCAGTAGCTGTCATTATGGAATAAGAAGATCCACCGTTGTGAGTACGGAGGGCATGTCCCCTATAGGATGATGTGTTAAAAGCCAATGCAATATCGCGAGTGAGTCCGTAGTCCAACCTCGCACTTGGCCAGTTTGAGGACTACGAGTAGATCCGCGTCTGGGTAAGAACGTCGTCTGCCAACGGCCTAGGGTGCGGCTTGAAAATTATGGAGGATGGGAAACGTATGAATTGCAGGTATTGCTAAGAGCACAAGCTACCTCCCTGACCCCCCCCTTGACGACGTCCTTGATTGTCAGTAGTAGGTACCACAAATATTGTGCGCCTTGACAATTTCGTCTGAAATATTTAAGTCAATAATACTTAGGTACCTAAGTACCATTTTTATGACTTATGGTAAATATGTTGAGCTAAGTACCTACCAACTTAGAATTTTCAATAAATGTTACGTCAGCCAAAGCAAATATCTCGTTCAAAATAGGGGTTTAACCTCCTTGGGCTGAATAAATAACAATGAGTAAGTAAGTAAAAAAAATCACAAGTTTTTTATGTAGGTAGGTAGATCTGAAGCAATAGCAATCAATGACCGGTCAAACCACCTATGCCACAGAATATTAACATAACATGAATGCTTTAATTTAAATAACATTATTTTGATCTTGACATAAGAAGGGGAAGTTGGGGGACATTGATGCAATGGTAAGCCAATAGCTCTAGAATAAAATATGAACTAAATACGAAAAGTCAATGGCACTGTATTTAATTCATTCAAATTACAAGGATCATTTAGAAACGTCAAAATCTACGTTGATTTAACGTGATCGTAACGCGACAAAAGGAACCACACATGGGTAGTTTTTTAGGTAACTGATTCCTTCATAATCATGTTAGAAGGTAGGTACGGTACCCATATTACGGTTGATCACGGCAGCTTGAGGATCACGGAGAGAGTATAATTACGGCTAAGACTACACAGGTTTGGACGCGTTAAGATTTTATTTTGGCTGTGGCCACGTGGTCCGACAGCAATGTCCGCTTGATCAGACTAGGTGAACTTATTTTTCCCGCTAGTGCGTTCTCCCAAATTCCAGCATCATGTGGTCCGACAATACAGTGATAGGACGATGACTAATCCTCGTGGTGCGATACATAAAAATACTAGGGATTAAGTAGGTATTTTATTTAGGACCACTGTATCAAGGTCAAGGTGCCCTGCATCTATACTTCAGCCCAACTGGAGATACAATTTATGTAAACAAACCGTCACGTATTTTTCGTTATTACGTTAAAATCACTTTAGTTTTAGCTAAATAAACCTCGCAACATAAGTTTTTGCATCTTAATTTAACTTTTAGTACTACTTAAAATTTTCATTAACATGTAATGAAAAAGTAAGTTTTAGGTTAAGTATGGGCGGTTTGTTTACATAAATTGAATCTCCAGTTTGGTTGAAGTATACGTTCGCCAACTCCCCCTACGTATTTAATATACCTAGCTACTTTTTCGCTAAAACAAAATAGTAACAATCGTCCCGCTCTCCCCCTAATGCTAATTTACATAAAGTTGTTGCCATTTTGGTTTGTTTAGGTTTGTTTGAATACAAATACCATAGAAACTGCAGATACTCTATAAATACATTTGTGTTTACGAATTTTGGATCCAGATTAGGTAGGTACGCAAGTTACTACCTACCTACTTACTTATTATATTTTTGTAAATTCAGTCCTGTATAGGTAAGTTTCTTTCTGTGGTAATGAATTATATTCTTAGATCCATAATAATAATTAGGTAACTATTTGATAAATGAATTAGGTAATACCTAAGTACCTAGTTATTATCTTTGTTGACACTTCTTATTATTAATAATTGTTATTCCGTAATTAGTGTTACATAATAATGAATATTTACCTACTTCATTATAACGTAGGTACGGTAAGCAACGAAATTTAATTAACAGTTTTTTTACTTTATCTTTTCGTTCCTATGTTCCAAGTTTCATTCAAATCCGTTCAGCCGTTACGGCGTGATTGAGTCACAAACATCATCACATCCACACATTCATACAAACTTTCGCATTTATAATATTAGTAGGGCTATGTAATAAATTAATCATTTGATTGAATTTGATCATGAGGTTACAGATTCCTGAAATACTTATTCAGGATTTAGAATCATCAAATATGTTTTCGAGCTTCCGTTGATGACTGTACCAAATTGTGGGCTATAAAATGTTAATAAACTGCGATAAGTATATAAATGAGTTGGTAGAATAGATTATTACTGACTTCAAGCACGGACTGTTTAGTCAGAAGGCCAAGTGCGAGTAGGGTCACTGCCACCCTCTTCTAAAACAGAAGTTTTGTCTATATTCCAGTCTACACTTATACATACTAGGCTTAATTGAAATACCTGTTTCAATAATACTTTTCCCTACGGAGCATAGAGCAACTTTTTAGGGTTCCGTACTCGAAGGGTGCCAACGGGACCATAATTACTAAGCCTCAGCTGTCCGTCCGTCTCCGTCCGTCCGTTCGTCCGTTCTGTCCGTCTGTCAGCGGGCTGGATCTCATGAACCATAATAGGTGCCTACCTAGTTGAAATTTTCAGTGGTGTATTGCCGTTATAAAAAATAATAAAAAGGGGCCCCATACAAGAGACATCTATGTACATGTACGATGTTACGCCAACCCTACACGTGTAACGGAACCCTTCGTATGCGAAATCAACTCGCACTTGACAGGTTTTTTTCTTTTTCTACTTCTTTTAAAACTCAGACATTAAAATGTACCTATTTATTGTTCCAACCTCAACTTCAAGTTCGCAACTGTCGGCAACATAGTACCCATAGAGAAATAAGAAGTAAAAAGGCAAAAAGGTGCTCTTCTGAGGTCACTTTTTTCTCTACACAAAACGAAAAAATGTCAAGAATGTAAACAAACAAGAAAATATTATGTAAAAAAAGATACTTATCTGATAATAACCTGCTAAGTAACTATTTATTCTAAATTAGCTTTCAAAATACACGTGTAAAAATGGTTTAGGTTTGAACCCACACCAATCCCAAATACAAAGTACTTACCCTACAAATCATGGCTTCAGTTTGAAAGAAACAGTGTGTGAAAACATCATCGATGAGTTCCAAAAGAGTCCCTCTTCTCCGTCCGAACCCCGACTGGGAAGACGACCTGTTCCAAACCGTGGTGGTGACGTCTTCCATCAGGCAGCGACTGCAGTCATACACCCAGGACCATGTGAAGAGGAAGGAGAAGAAAGAGTGTCATTGCCAAGATAAAGTACTTACCATCTTTTAAACCAAATAAATGAAGCACTCGTGGCGTAGCTTGCTTGGGCGTTCTTGATTGATCGTTACAAGTTAAGCAACGATATGCGCGGTCACAAATTGGGATGGGTGACCGCAAATGGAATTACGAGCTGAGCACCACCACAAATTTGTATTTGTAATATGCGACCTTTGACCAAATAAAGGTCTGAGGTTTTTGATCTGGTCTACCGCCATTCACTTCTGCCGATCTGCAAGCTGAACCAATTTTGATGAATTTGTCCGTTCCAGACCGTGAGCAGCATAGGACCGGCGACGATCGTGAAGCTGAGCGATGGGAGGGACTTCCCCGCGCTGGGGCTAGGCACATGGCTGGGATTCTCTAAATCGGTAAGTACCTAATGGTTGGTTGTAAGGATAATCTCAGAAACGACTGAGCCATTTGGCGGTAGATTATCCCTGAGAGCTGTAATTGCGTTTACAATAAAAAATAGTCTGTAGTCTGCCTACGCGATGTGGTGAAAGAATTTAAAGTGCGCCTCGAAGGCGCCTTACGTGCAGTTGATATATATCTTCTAACTTTCTACGGTTCTACGACATGCCGGTTTCCTCACTATGAAAAAAAAATGAAAATGAAAAATGAAAAAATATTTATTTACAGTAAAGCAAAACAAAAAAAAACACATTTACAGTAGGTATGTAGTTACATGAGGTGGTTTTTACTTTACTGGTAGGGTACCTAATCTGGTCTGGTTTTCATCGTTTGAGAGTACTGGTATAGCGCATGTACATTTTTCTAACCGACAAATCCATTGATGCACGACTGGGTTTAAACCGACGACCTTAGGATCGGAAGGCGGGGCCGTTACCACTAGACCACCAGTGCTCTCAAATTTCTAGAGGTATCAAATTGATCCTTCGGAATCAACGTCCAGCAGGTACTAACCAATCGTTACTACTTTCAAACCAATGCGGTGAAAGGATTTAAAGTGCGCCTCATAGGCTCGTAACGTGCACTAACGCCCAGTCTAAACCAGAAAGAAGTTATTCACTTGTCTAATGAAGGAAGCAGCACTAAGAAAGGGGGCAAGAAACCGCAATGATAAATGATAAATGACATTTATTTGCACGAACACATGTGTTTAAATAATAATGGTCTTAAAAATACATCAGTCCAATCTATGTCCTACCAATGTCTATAGCATGCAAATATGTTAATGTAAATGTTAATAAATTAAATTCTATTGTTAAGTCCTAATTAAATGTAATGCTAAAATCATTTTAAGAATGTCAAAATATAATTATACATAACTAGCTGTGCCCCGCGGTTTCACCCGCGTTTTTCTCACAGGCGGCCAGCAAGCGCGGCCTCCTCGTCTCGCGCCGCCAGCGTCTCGTCTTCCTTGCATCAAGCGCGTGTGGATTTCCTTAGCAGAGTTATTTTAGAAATGTATTTATTATACTCTTCAAAGATCTTATACTTACAATCATCAACAAATATATTTCGAAAAAGACCATTACAGGATTTAATGTTGATAAAAAACTCTATGGCCCATAACTCTTTAATAGGTACCAACTCTTAACATCTTACACACGTGATAACTTTTAAACGAAATATCCGATTGAGATGAAACAAAAAGTATTTTACTTCTACATAAATACTCTTGATAACATAATGCTTAATTTAGATAAAGATTAATATTACGATACATATTTAACGGACGGACGGACGGACGGACAGACGGACAGACGGACATGTCAGACAGACGGACATGTCAGACAGACGGACATGTCAGACAGACGGACATGTCAGACAGACGGACATGTCAGACAGACGGACATGTCAGACAGACGGACATGTCAGACAGACGGACATGTCAGACAGACGGACATGTCAGACAGACGGACATGTCAGACAGACGGACATGTCAGACAGACGGACATGTCAGTCAGACAGACGGACATGTCAGACAGACAGACGGATATGTCAGACAGACAGACGGACATGTCAGACAGACAGACGGACATGTCAGTCAGACAGACGGACATGTCAGTCAGACAGACGGACATGTCAGACAGACGGACGGACATGTCAGTCAGACGGACGGACATGTCAGTCAGACGGACGGACATGTCAGTCAGACGGACGGACATGTCAGTCAGACGGACGGACATGTCAGTCAGACAGACGGACATGTCAGTCAGACAGACGGACATGTCAGTCAGACAGACGGACATGTCAGTCAGACAGACGGACATGTCAGTCAGACAGACGGACATGTCAGACAGACAGACGGACATGTCAGACAGACAGACGGACATGTCAGACAGACAGACGGACATGTCAGACAGACAGACAGACGGACATGTCAGACAGACAGACAGACGGACATGTCAGACAGACAGACAGACGGACATGTCAGACAGACAGACAGACAGACGGACATGTCAGACAGACAGACAGACGGACATGTCAGACAGACAGACAGACGGACATGTCAGACAGACAGACAGACGGACATGTCAGACAGACAGACAGACGGACATGTCAGACAGACAGACAGACGGACATGTCAGACAGACAGACAGACGGACATGTCAGACAGACAGACAGACGGACATGTCAGACAGACAGACAGACGGACATGTCAGACAGACAGACAGACGGACATGTCAGACAGACAGACAGACAGACGGACATGTCAGACAGACAGACAGACGGACATGTCAGACAGACAGACGGACATGTCAGACAGACAGACGGACATGTCAGACAGACAGACGGACATGTCAGACAGACAGACAGACAGACAGACAGACAGACAGACAGACAGACAGACAGACAGACAGACAGACAGACAGACAGACAGACAGACAGACGGACATGTCAGACAGACGGACATGTCAGACAGACGGACATGTCAGACAGACAGACAGACAGACGGACAGACGGACGGACGGACGGACGGACAGGACGGACAGGACGGACAGGACGGACAGGACGGACAGGACGGACAGGACGGACAGGACGGACAGGACGGACAGGACGGACAGGACGGACAGGACGGACAGGACGGAAAGACGGACAGGACGGACAGGACGGACAGGACGGACAGGACAGACAGACAAACTAACCTAAACCAAACCTAAACCTAAACCTAACTGAAACCTAACCTAACCTAAACCAAACCAAAACCTCAATGAAACCAAACCTAACCTAAACCAAACTGAAACCGAACCAAACCTAAACCTAACCTAAACCTTACTGAAACCTAACCTAACCTAAACCTAACTGAAACCTAACCTAACCTAAACCAAACCAAACCAAAACCTAACTGAAACCTAACCTAACCTAAACCAAACCAACACCTAACTGAAACCTAACCTAACCTAAACCAAACCAAAACCTAACTGAAACCTAACCTAACCTAAACCTAACCTAACCAAAACCTAACCTAAACCTAACTGAAACATAATCTAACCTAAACCTAACTGAAACCAAACCTAACCTAAACCTAACTGGTGGTGGTATCATCGCTGTCATTATGTCAAAATAAAAGTATTCTATTTTTCATGAAAAACATACCAAAAATAAAGAATTAACAGGTAATTATGACATCAACTAAATGAGAAAAATCGGCTCTTTAATTTGATATAGGTTATGTGCAGTTTTAGACCAAAAATTGGTTTCAGGTTTTCATCCCTTTTCACCCCTTTAGAGGTTGAATTTTGAAAAATCCCTTCTTAGTACACCCCTCCGTACCAAGGTTTACCTACACTGAAAATTTCAAGTCTCTACGTCCAGCGGTTTAGGCTGTGGGTTGTCTGTCAGTCAGTCAGTCAGTCAGTCAGTCAGGACAAAGATTCTTATAATATAAGACAAGCAGCCGCCCGCGGCTTCGCTCACGCGGTACCCAGATAAAAAGTACCCTATGTCCCATTCCAGCACACGTAGGTACCTACTATCCTCATTATTCATTATAATATAGTGTACGCTAAACGATGACTAAAGTATTGCCATCTCTTACCATTTCATAATGACAAACAGTGACAGGGCTAACTTTAAGCAATGGCTAACTTTAGCGAACGAATATGAATAATGGGTATGTAAGTATATTCCATAGTTTTTGCGTGAAAGAGTAACAAACATACTTAAATTAAAAAAATTAAGAAATTTCGGTGAATTTAGTAAAAATTTTGAGAGTTAAGGTAAACTTTTCAAAACGCAACGACAGCGCGTTCTAGGATTTGATCAGAATTAGGAGCGACATCTAGTTATCAGACGTAGAATTACGTCAGAACTCCATGAATAATCAAGATTGGAAACTTATTAGACCAGTAATAATTTATGCTTCCTTTCACAGGTAATTTGACATTGACAGTTCCTTTTCCGTATGTTTTGTATAATCTATTACTAATCTGTGTGTATCATCGCTGTCATAATGTCAAAATAAAAGTATTCTATTTTTCATGAAAAACATACCAAAAATAAAGAATTTACAGGTAATTATGACATCAACTAAATGAGAAAAATCGGCTCTTTAATTTGATATAGGTTATGTGCAGTTTTAGACCAAAAATTGATTCCAGGTTTTCATCCCTTTTCACCCCTTTAGAGGTTGAATTTCGAAAAATCCCTTCTTAGTACACCCCTACGTACCAAGGTTTACCTACACTGAAAATTTCAAGTCTCTACGTCCAGCGGTTTAGGCTGTGCGTTGTCTGTCAGTCAGTCAGTCAGTCAGTCAGTCAGGACAAAGATTCTTATAATATAAGAAGATTTAGTGTCAAGAACTATTTAAATATTCGTCAAAGGAGTAAAAACATTTATCAAGTAGCCAATTTTTCAATTTTTTTCCAAACTAATGAGATTTTAAATCTTTTAGGTCAGTTGGCAACTTATTATAAACTTCAAGGCATATGTAGGTAATGTGATATGGGAAACTAAATCAACCAGTATTATGTGTGTGCCAAATAAAAATAAAGGTATTGTATTGTATTGTATTGTGTGTACATGGCAGGGCGGCCGCGAGGAGCTGAAGGGCAACGAGGTGCAGGAGGCTGTCGAAGCAGCCATCGACGCCGGCTACCGCCACGTCGACACCGCCGCCATCTACTCCACCGAGGAACAGGTCATCTTACTTCTTACTTATCTTACTTCTTACTTATATTATAAAATTGAAAAGTTTTAGTTAGCTTGAAATTACCGGCGTAAAGTTCAAAACGCAACGATAGCGCGTACTAACTTTACCTGTGCTGCCATCTAGTACGAAAGTTTGTAACGATGTTTGGATGTTTGTGCCTCAATCACGCCTAAACAGCTGAACGGATCTGAACGAAACTTGGAATATACGTAGTCCATGTACTGGATTAACATATAGGCTATTTTTTATCCGGGTACCACGCGAGCGAAGCCGCAGGCGGCAGCTAGTTTAATATAATGTCCTTATATACATGTCCTTAACCAGAATACAATCTACCTACTTGCCTTTTGCCTGTTTGTTACCTTTTCACGCCAAGCCAGGATGCAAAAGCTGGTGATGATGCGAGGATGTTATTTGTCTGTATTTTCCACACTCTGGTCATTACGAACAAGCATAAATTCGACATAGAATTCAAAGAAATTTCAAAGCGATCCTTATCGTTCTTTTATTGAATAAACTGCCCGCGGCTTTGCACGCGCTGTACCCGGATAAAAAGTACCCTATATGTTATTCCAGCACACATATTATGTATATTCCATGTTTTATTCAAATCCGTTCAGCCGTTTTGGCGCGATTGAGGCACAAACATCCAAACATCCAAACTCACAAACTTTCACATTAAGATGAGCTGAGCATCGTTCAAGCACTAAGTCTTGCCTAAATACATTTGTGTTGCAGGTTGGAAAAGCAATCAACAAGAAGATCGCTGATGGCGTTATCAAGAGAGAAGACATCTTCGTCACCACTAAGGTAAATCTAGTTATCCAATAAATGTTTGGTGAATGATCCTGTAAACGGGTCTGCGTTGTTGTAAGAATGTGCCGTACCGGATTTTCTCACCAAAATCTATGTAGAATTCTGAATAAATGTGTTTATTTAAAATATAAATGAAATTTTAAAACGATCTCTTCGGTATAATTACGTGCATTGCGTTGTGGCTACAGAAGAAATTAAAAAAAAGGCATTGGCTCGAAATGTTTAAAATAATCTTATAATTACAAACTGAAATTTTATTGGTGACCGTATTTAATATTGTATTGGATTATTTCGACATTATAAAGTTAATGGCCCACATTAATATACCCTAACTATAGACTAACTCCCGAATACTCAAACGCGACTCAGAGTTGAGCACGTCTCAAGTCACCGTTTTTTGACAGTTTTTAATGAAAATCTGTCAAAACTCGTCACTTAAAACATGCTCAACTCTGAGATGCGTTTGAGTATTCGGGGGAAAATTAGGTTAAGACGACTTTGATTGATGGTGATGTGTGCTCTCAGCTATGGAACGATCGGCACGCGACGGAGGAGGTGGTGCCCGCGCTGAACGAGTCCCTCGCCCGGCTCGGCTTGCAGTACGTCGACCTCTACCTCATCCACTGGCCCATCGCACTCAACGTGAGTACATTGTACGATAGTAGATAGTAGAAGCGAAAGAAGATTTTGTGATCATCATCATCCTTTCCCGTATCAGCTAGTGGCCAACTCTAGTAACGGAGTTTTTAAGGCCGCCTTAAAGGCCTCCGTCATGGCTTAACGACTTAAAAGCCGGGACCGACTGTTTAACATGCCCTCCGAAACACGGAAGCGCTCAGCTCGTAATGCCACTTGCGGTCACACATCCCAATTTGTGACCGCATATATCGTTATAATCAAGAACGCCTAAGCAAGCAACGCCATGATCGCTTCAATACTATGAATTCTCATTTTAAAAATGTAATAGACTAACCCTCGAATACTCAAACGCATCTCAAAATTGAGCACGTCTCAAATGACGATTTTTTGACAGATTTTCATCAGAAACTGTCAAAAAACCGTGAGTTGAGACGTATACAACTTTAAGATACGTTTGAGTATTCGGGGGTAAAGGCTATTTTTATTTTATATCCCCAGGCGAATGGCTCACTGTCCGACATAGACTACTTGGACACGTGGGCGGGCATGGTGGAGGCGCAGGCGCGAGGCCTCACGCGCTCCATCGGCGTCTCCAACTTCAACCAGGCGCAGCTCGACCGGCTCATCTCCCTGAGCCCCGTCAAGCCGGCCGTGCTGCAAGTCGAGGTAAGCCATGCAGGCGATATGAAAGTACCCAGCTTTTTTTAGTAAATTTAATAAAAATAGCGATACACTTTTCTGCTGGACTGTCGACTAAGGGATAGTATCCTCCAACATGATGAGATACAATAAGCAAGTATTCCCAAGCAGGGTTGACGTCAGGCAGGCGGCCGGTCATAAAACACCTTAGCCGAAACTCTTACACCGTGATCCGAGGATCATGCTGTGCCGACCCCACATAGAGTGGGATAAGGGCAGGAAGATGATGAATAAAAATAGCGATAATCATAATGATAATCTATACTAATATTATAAAGCTGCAGAGTTTGTTTGTTTGTTTGTTTGAACGCGCTAATCTCTGGAACTACTGGTCCGATTTGAATGATTCTTTCAGTGTTGGGTAGTCCATTTATCGAGGAAGGCTATAGGCTATGTATTTTTTTTCAAAATTAGGGATCCGTAATAAAATTGCTATTTTGTAACACAAGGTGTACAATCGAAAATCTATTTTTACGTGCGCTGCAAAAACTATTGACAATAGAACAAAATGATGTACTACGGGTTTGTAGATCCCATTAAGACCTACAAAAAAGTCCGCGAGAACATATATCTAGCTATCATGGTTTAATCACAATAACCAATTTTGTGTTCAAAATAATTATTAAACTGTCTGAAGAAAAAAAACTAGGTACGTTAAATATGTATCGTAATATTAATCTTTATCGAAATTAAGCATTATGTTATCAAGAGTATTTATGTAGAAGTAAAATACTTTTTGTTTCATCTCAATCGGATATTTCGTTTAAAAGTTATCACGTGTGTAAGATGTTAAGAGTTGGTACCTATTAAGAGTTATGGGCCATAGAGTTTTTTATCAACATAAAATCCTGTAATAATCTTTTTCGAAATATATTTGTTGACGAGAAAAACGCGGGTGAAACCGCGGGGCACAGCTAGTATTAGAATAAGATGTGAATGAAAGTTGAGAGAGGAATTTGCCCATAAAAAAAATTAATAAAAAATCTCTAATTCTGAATTTTTTTGGTAGGTAACTTATGCTTTTTGCCGTCTGGTTATAAATAAATGACTGACAGTTTCGTAAATGATAGATTTTAGCGTACCTACTGTTTTTAAGGCACTATTTGATACTAGCCATTTATTGGGAATTTGAGACGATGCGCCCTCATAAAATAATCATTCCGTAATATTAGGGCCGTAATATTCAAATAATTAAAATTATTTTCCATGTAGCGAAAGCAAAGATTTTAGCTGAGCACGGAATGTACGCGAAGTAGCTACTTAGCTTCAAGTCGGCGTTGAATGTTTGAATATTCATTCAACGGAATACTAATCCGAGCTATCTTTACACACGCATTTATAATTACCTACTTTACCCCTATCAACCATACTTATATAAGATTTGAAACAAACATGAAACATTATTTTAAACCGTCTTCAAATATGGATTACTAAGCCTCCGCTGTCCGTCCGTCTGTCAGCGGGCTGTATCTCATGAACCGTAATAGGTAGAGATTTGAAATTGTCAGTGTGTTACTTTAACAACAAATTATAAAGAGGAAAGATTTTTTTATTTGTTTGTAACGAATAGGCTCCGAAAATACTGGACCGATTTCAAAAATTCTTTTATCAATAGAAAGCCACATTATCAGGGATCAGTATAGGCTATAATATATTTTCAAAAAAATTAGGGACCCGTAAGAAAATTGCAATATTGTAACCCAAGGTAGAAAACCCAAAATAGTTTTTGGCGTGCGCTGCGAAAACTATTGATTATAGAACAAAATAATGTACTACACGCGTACGAAGTCGCGGGCAACAGCTAGTACTAGAAATAAGGATGAACTCGCTGTACCCACGATTAGGCTAGATAAAGTTAACAAATTATTTAAAGGGCAATGTGTACGCTTCTATACAAAGTCCCAAGCAAGATAACAACTTTGTCAGCTAATAAATATAAAACTCTAATAAAACGAAAGTTGTTTAAAAAAGCTTACTATAAAATATCCGATTATTATAGAAGACAAAACGGCTTGGGACTGAACAATGCTCCAACTCCTTTTATAAACATCATTGTAAAGGGATCATTTAACAAATAAATAGCCAAGCGTGGTCTCTTACCTGTATCTTCCACGCTTGGTCGCGTTACGAACAGGTGTAACGTACATTTAAGGCGTGTCCAAGTGATCCCCGTGATTTTATGGAATATTTTTTTTTGACTTTGACTTTGTATGAAAATGCAGGCGGTGCCACTGCGGCCCACGGCCACGCTACGCACGTATCGGTTGCTCCTGGCCGTGGGCGTGGGTCATATCCATGAGACACAGTGAAGTCACGCCTTCGCATCATCACACAGTTTGTTACTTGTTGTTCTGGTGGAAGAACTAGAGTCACACCCACACAGCTCTTAGAAAAATTATGTTGAAGTAGCAATAGGTCATAAGGCTTGAAGAAGAATTGATAACAATTGTCCACAGACCGGGAAATCGAAGTGTAGCTTGGCCCAATTTGACCCGATGGATCGATGAAATTTTCAAGGTCGTACGTCATCGGTGGATGGAGGCAGTACAAAGTCGTTTGACCGGACAGTTTCTGAAAACCTCCGGAACAACTCTCAAAACATTCAAAATATTTATTTAGTCAGAAATCGTACCTCTCCTCTCTCTCCATAACAGTCACTCTTCATTCTCCAAATCCCTTCCTCTCTTCTAGAATAACCTAGACCCACTACACCACTAAGATCTTCATTATCCAGAGCCCTTCTTTTCCATGTTAACCTAAATCTGCTGTACCAACTACACCAGCTAGCTCTTCATTCTCCAACCCTCTTCCAGGTGAACCTCAACCTCCAACAGCCAGAGCTCCGCGCCTTCTGCCGGAGCCACAACATCAC
Organism: Scotopteryx bipunctaria; assembly: GCA_949320045.1. Taxonomy (NCBI): domain Eukaryota; kingdom Metazoa; phylum Arthropoda; class Insecta; order Lepidoptera; family Geometridae; genus Scotopteryx; species Scotopteryx bipunctaria. Next base: position 843,595 of record OX439467.1, read on the forward strand.
AGTGACAGGTTACACGCCCTTCGGCTCGCTCTTCCCCTCCAAGGCGACCCCCGACGCGCCCCCCCCGCGGGTCGACGACCCCGCGCTCCTGAAGATCGCTCAGAAGTACAACAAGACTGTGACCCAAGTCAATCTTCGATACCTGGTGAGTATTCGATGCCGTACCTCAACCTCGGTGACAACTCGATGACCACCTCGGTACCTATTTACCTACATATAGACGGAAGAAAGCGATTTTGTCGTATCTCAAAATATTCAATTTTACACCAGAGCCAAAAACCTTTATTCTTTTCGAAACAAACTGAAGAACTGGCTCATATCTAAAGTGTTCTATAACATGGAAGAATTTTTTAATGAATCACTGTAGTTTGTTTTGAGATGCCAATTACTCAAATAAGTGCTTTTGTTATATTTTTTTTTATATTCTTTCTGATTTAATTTGTCTGACTGATTGTACGTCCGAAAAGGGCAAACTATTTGTACTTTTTTACTTTACCTAACAACTTATACTTTCAACAGTTAACAATAAAGTTTATTCTATTCTATTTATTTACAGCAATAAAATTAGTCGTGTGAACAGTAAAAAACTAAAAAAAAATCAAGGGCGTATCATAAAATTTTTCATCGTAGAAAGACGAGACAGACCATTCGATGCGGCTTTTTTTGCTTATCAACAATCAAGTTTTAGGTCATTTAGGACATTTCCGCTTTCTGCCGTCGATATTTTGATTTGCATATTGTATCTTTTAAAGTAATAAAACATTTTTTCATTTTTTTCCCAGGTGGAGTTGGGCGTGGTGCCAATCCCCAAGTCGGTGACCAAGTCGCGTGTGATACAGAACCTGGACGTGTTTGACTTCGAGCTGACTCCTCAAGAGAGAGACCTGCTGAAGAGTTATGACAGGGGCTACCGTACCATCCCCGTCAAGCATTGGAGCAAGTCCAAGAACTACCCTTTTTAGAAGTTCTTTTGAGAAATACTACCGGCTTCAAGATGTAATGCTTTTTTAGAAGATTTTTTGAAAAATACTACCACTTTGAAAATGTCAGGTACAGTACCTATTTAATATAATTTTGAGAAAGTCAATATTAATAAAACAATCAGTTTATTTTTAGTTTAAGCTAATCAAATACACTTTATTTGTTGATATTCAATAAACCGTTTTTCATATAGAAAATCAGCTAAAAACCATTTGACGACGCAAATAAACGTTGAGAAACTATGTTGTTTTTGATTTTTGGAAGTTGTAATTTTTCAAGGTTATGGGAAGTGACGTAGCTTGTTTAGACATTCTTGATTGATCGTTGAATTTAAGCAGCGTTGTGCGCGGTCACAATTGGGATGGCTGACCGCAAGTAGCATTACGAGCTGAGCGCTTCCGAGCTTCGGAGGGCACATTAAAGTTTCGGTCCCGGCTTTAAGTCGTTAAGCCACGAAGGAGGCCTTTAGGCGGCCTAAAAACTCTGTCATAAGATTTGGCCACCAGCTCATACGAACGTAGGTAAGTACTTTTTACAAAAAGGTGTGCATCGCATAGAATCTCTTTTTGTGTACAAAATGTTTATACATAAACTGATATCTGCCATAGAAAAACACACTTTATTCCAACTGCATAAGACATTTATTTGGAATTATTCAGTGTGGTGGATAAAACGTTTTTCAGTCGCTTATTGAGAGCGCTTTGGCGCCAGACGGACTGACGCCATTGATTATCGTAGATGCGAAATTCCCGTAGTGTTTTTATTGTCTGTTGAAACTCCGTTTCCTTGATACGTTTTTAAAAGAGAATTTGCTGTTGCATTTTCAAGTTACTTTTTGGAAGCTAAGTATTAGAGATTCAAAACGGATCATTACCGTCCCGGTTTTAAAAAGTTAAGCACGTTGGAGTATTCGAGGTTTAGTGTGAGCTCAGAACTAAGTAAGTACGTGACTTTTGGGAGTTTGGGAGTTCTGCACTACTGATCGCACTTGTAGTAATCGTCATTTTTGGCTTTTTCACTTTTTTGCAGAAATGGTATTCCAAGGGGCTAAATCAATACCTACATAAAAAATAATTTTCATTATATTTTTTACTATAAGTAAGTACATAACATTAACTTGCTGCAGAGATATCTAAAAATATGATTACCACGTTTTTCTCGAAACCGCCATTTTGCAAGTACTGCATATTTTGCTATTACGAGGGCAGAACTATGTAGGTACGTGACTTTTGGGAGTTTGGGAGTTAGAAGAACAAAATCCGTATCTATAGTTCACTATATTTTATTAGCTTCGTGGACGCGGTTGGCGCCATGTTGTCGCGTTTCCCGCGCTTCCGACTTCCTCCATCGTTCGCTATTTTATTTATTTATTTATGGCGCTGGCGGAGGGAGTCAACTTTGGCGAATGCGGCCCTTAGCTATTTACCCACTTGAAAGTTTTTAGCTATATTCATAGCCTGCATTATCAGGGAAAAACTTTGTTCTACATGAAACATTGTTAGTTGCAAAAAAGGTTTAGTATTCTACCATTTTCATTTTCCTACCCTTATCCCACTATAAGTAGGTTTAGTCAAAGTCAAAATTCTTTTTTCCTTAAAATCACGGGGATCATTTGGATAGGTAAGTACATCTTAAATCTATGTTGCATTTACACCTGTTCGTAACGCGACCAAGCGTGGAAGATACAAGTAAAAAACTACGCTTGGCTATTTCTTGTGGAAAATGATCTATGGGGTCGGTACCGCCTTTTTCTTCTTCCATTCCCTTCTGTCAGTCGTCATCTCTGCGGCACTGACATCTTAAGTCATGTGTTACCTCCTCGGAACGTTACCTCCTTGTTATTGTCACAGATTAAATACTACTCAGTATTTCCGTTAAACATTATCACAAACCTAATTTGTTTGGTAGAATGATTAAATCCTCCTTGGTCGAATACCGATTTGGAAGTGGAGAAAAAAAGATTAAAAAGGCGGTAGAGAATAGTGTTCTGTGCGGTAGAAGTTGCAATACCTACTCGTAGATTTTGAAGAGTACAATATTAAATTAATGTTAATTTATTGGTTGTGATGTATTCTGTTGAATAAACCCTCATATGAGTATAGTTGTGTTTAGGTATATTTCAATAAAGTAGGCATAATGGCCTATACTAGAAATCAGAAACATTTTGTAAAAATTCAACACTCTAGGTACTTATTACGGTTCATGAGATAGGTACAGCCCTCAGCGCGGACGGACGGACGGACGACGGACAGCGGTGCTTTAGTATTAGGGTCCCGTTGAAACCCTTCGGGTACGGAAGTCTAAAAATATTTCATTTGGACATAGTTTTTATTTCCTCTGTGGAAACGATGTGATGATTTGCACAATGCTCTATGGTATTATGTAGTAACAACAACAACGGACTTTTGGAATTATAAATTAAATGTAAAAATAGAAAATAAGTGTAATATCCCCCTTTTAATAAAAAAATAATAATGCTGGCAGCACTCCTGTTGGTCGGCTGTATCGTTCTTGATGATAGTCTGTCTTTGTCGATTGAAGACGAGGACTATGGAGACGAGTCCTACTCATATTATAATGATGATGACAATGATGATGATGACGAAAATAAAGGTAAATTCATTTTTCACTTCTGTTCCTAAAAGTTTAAGTATATTTCGCGCCACGTAAGATAAACCGCGGGAAAAGTTTTGCATATTTTTAATTATATTAATTTACTTATCAAAATGGATATGGTGAACCATGGTTCACCATATCCAGACCATGGTGACAGACCAGCCCATCGCCCATAATATAGATGATCATTTTAGAGAGGATACTATCCCTTAGTCGACTTTTACGACATGCTCGGGGAGAGAAGCAGCTGGACGCATTCTATGCATATTCTTTACTCCCAGTCCAGCAGAGAAGTAGTTAGAATTATGTAGTGACTTTATAAGAAAAATTGTACAATCTGGTAGATATCGACCCCTCTGTGTCCTTCGTCACCGAGCTGGCAAGAGTACGTCGGTTTTCAAATACGACCAGCAGCCTAGACCCTCAGGAGTTGAAAGGTAGTCGATCCATCATCAGATGTCTTCTCTTCACTGACACTACAAATTGTAGATAATCTTCCTTTTAAACATCTTTTCAATTTATACTACCAAGAAATCTTGGAAAGTATCTAGTTGCTCAGCACACACACACACGTAGCTTCGTCGCGCGATTTAACGATCCGCAAAATCGCGCGATATTGCGACAGCGTCGTTGAAACTCACGATACCCGTTGGCAATGAAGGGTACTCACGTAGTCGAGCGAGATAGAAGCTGTTATTTTTATGTCAATCTTAGTTTTCAACATTTCAACATTGTCCATAGTTTAACCACATCCATTAACTGGGCAGTCCTCTGTTTGCTTAGTCTTGTCCATTCTTGACCTAAGACTTTGAGCTATATCATTTATACCTAAGTCCTTCTATTATACTAAATGATTTATACAGCGTCAGTAGACTACTATCACCATCTTTTCAGCTTAGTCGCCCTTAGGTAAAGGCCTACCTAAATCATTAGGTAGTAGGTTATTAGGTAAGTACTAAGTAGATATAATTTGATTTATTTTACAGATGCTCTGAAATTAGTAATGTCAGGAAGAGAAATTGATGACTGGAAAGATGATACGCCAACTTTAGCAACTAATGTACAAAGCTTAACAACGGGGGATAATAATACAAAAATAGAATTTAATCTCACCACAAGTATGAAAAGTGATTATGACAATTTGACTTCCAAATTTCCTAGTGACTATGATGTAGCGAGAACAAAAAAGTTTTATGAGATTACGACGCCAAAAACCCCAAGTGACTATGGCATTACGACTCCTAGAAAAGGCTATGAAAATGCAACTCCAAAATTCTATGACTATGGCGTAGTGCCTTTGGGAAATGACGTCAATGGCACATCAAATATAGATGAATATGACGATTTTACTCTCACTACAAGAGGTGAGTATAACAGATTGACTATGACAAGGAGTGAGAATGACAATGAGGATAACTTCTCGACTAAAATTCCGAAAAGAACATCTGCAAATAATCAGCAAATAGATACAATAAATATTGGTCTAGATAAAGAGGAATTTTTGAAATACATCAATGGCGTGATGGGTGGGAGATATAGACTTGTCACAACAGGCACAACATCAGAGAATATTAAAAAAGAAGAGGATGTCAACACGTCAGCTTTCAATGAAAGTGTAAGTGTTTTCAGAAAATCTTTGCATCATAAATGATTGATTTAAATAGGTAATCTTGCCTACTTATTTACCTATTTTTTACTTCTACAGCTTCAAGCTCATATTGGAAGGGCAGGAAATAAAAATTGTGATAGAAAGAACACAACGACAGGGTGAATATTTGCATAATCAAAAATTGTAATTATCACTAGATTCTGCTCATGGCTTCGCTTGCAGTAGCCTAGTAAAATGTAGCCTAAGTACTAAATATATTTTTTTTTTGAGATAATTCAGAATGAACTAGGCTACGTTTTATCTAAGTTCCACGCAACCGAAGCCGCGGGCAGAAACCAGCGTAAGACATTATCAAACTTACAGTTGCACAGAGAAAATAAAGCGGAAGTACAATTTGACATAGACAAGTTTCTAGAGATCATATCCAATCTGACGTACGACTATTACACGAATCTGACGGAGCAGGTGAATGATACTTTAATCAAGATGTCTGTACCAACGTGCGGAACGCCTACGGAGGAGCCCACTACGACGGCTTCTGATTACTCGGCGGTGGGAGGTATGATCATCGAAAAGGTTGGTAGCCCACTTCATGTTCCTAATTCGTATCACCTATTCTAGATGTAACGCTTTGGCATAAACTGTGATGTTACTCATAATTCTTGAATATACTATCAGTGAAACTGAAGTCATGATGTTACAAGGAAAGTGCTGAATATGAATGTGGATGGATAAACGGGCAGAGGAAGGCCTAAGAAAAGATGGATGGATTGTGTGAAAGAGGACATGCGTGTGAAAGGAGTCAGAACTGAGATAATGAGTGATAGGAGAAGATGGAAGAGGGAAACTATGCCGACCCCACCTAATTTGATAAGAACAGGAACAGGAAAATGATGATGAAATGATGATAATTATCAATGAAACTGAATGACATTTATACTTAAAAGTCCTTACTAATAGTTTTTATACAATTTAATAACTTTTGAACGCAGTCTAGTTCCTCTTTAAAAGTGATAAGCCGGAGCACTCTTTCGTGTATGATTTGACTTTAGCTAGGTGGTCCACACCAAGCAGTGATTGTGGTATGTGATGTTTTTAGTCTGTAGTCTGTATACGCACCACGGACACGCTCCCCAATCCCTATTCTCTCAAGACTCTTAGACGATTTCCAGGACTTACTAGAATTATACAACACATACCCATATTTAGCGAATAGTCTTGTGACTTGCAGTACCTGAAGGAAGATGGTAGCCAGAGGCCTGTATAAATAGATCCAAGTTGTTTTTGCAGTGTTTTGTATGTGGTTTAGAAGATGAGGGTATTCCATACAACGCGTACTGCGCCGACGCCTTCGCGGGCGACTTCATTGCGCTCGTGCCGCAGGACCCGCACGCCAAGGAGCGCATAGCGATGTACAAGAAATACTGCCGGTACAAGAATGTGTGAGTTTTAACTCTCGAATTGTAAAACTAGTGTCTCAGCGGACTATATCATTCCATGCCTCATAAGATTTTGCACACACGCCACTTCGCCGCACGATTAAGCGATCTGTGGAAACGCGTATGAGAGAGATAGCGATAAGTTTGATTATTCATCGTTCAGATCTTAATTTGGTGATCGTGGGAATGCAAAGGAGCTCCATATAAAAAGCATTTTTCATAATTGGCTACAGAAATAACTACAAGGTGAACTCGTCGATGCCTCGTTCGATCTTCGGCCGGTGGACGGGCGGGTGCGCGGTGCGCTGGACGGACATCAGCGGCGTGTACACGCAGCGCACCTGCCGGAACCGCCACCAGCCCACCATGGGCCGGCACTTCGCCAGCAAGAGAATGGCCAAACTTGAGATGACGCTGGAGGTGAGTGGCACTGTACTAAGATAATTTATCGTAATATAATCGTGAGCGTAAAATATACAACCACGTGATTTCTGGCCAAACTCATGGAGACGCACGGAAAGACGAGCGAGATAGGGTTTTCCGCCCAACCGTCCGGTTCCGCGTTACATGAAACACGATCGTAAAAATAACACGCATCGTACCAAGCGGCGTCGCAAAACCGCGCGGAGCACTCTTTCGTGTATATATACCTATAATTAATCTCTATTTATCATACAGCGTACACAAGAGTAAGAAAAACAATACATAATCTTGCTTTTTCTGTAAGGATTGGTTGTAAGGATCCAAAATTTAAAAAAACATGCATAGGTATATTCTTAAAGAATGTCAGGGTAGCCTGATTTAAAATATAATAAAGTTTATTGCAACAAAAACAGGTGTAAAATTACAAATAACTATAACATGATGATTGAGAATGTGAAGATATTGTCTTTTCCAGAGCATGGATAATGGCTGCATCATCAGCCCAGTGGCGACGCTCCTCCCCCTCTCGCGCAGCATCTCTCTCTACTCCCGGTTCCACGCGTGTGTGTGCACGGGCAAATGGTGCAATGGCGCCCGGAGACTTGACAGTGACATGTGGATGACAGCTGTCATGGCGCTGACAGCTGTCGTGCGTTCGGTGGCGTTCTAAGGATGTGGGTTGTGGGCTTGCGACTGTTTTGTGAAAATGGAGTTCTGTAAAATAAACGAACTACGAATACTGCTTACGAACATAACTGGCTTACGAATTGAATGTACTTATCACTACTTTGATAATTGAGTCATGGACTAGGCCGTCATTAACCCGACACAAAAATCTTAACAGAAAGGTTCCTTACGATGTTTTCCTTTACCGGTTTCGCTTAGTAAAAAAATATTTTCTACATTATTTCTGCTTGAAACTGCGCCCAAAGATTATATTCGGTTATTCCCACAATATTTATTGAAATATAGAAAAAACCAGAAAGCGTCCAGCTGCTTCTCTCCTCGAGCATGTCGTAAAAGTCGACTAAGGGATAGTATCCTCTCCAACATGATAGACCATCTATATGGGAGAATAGATGGGCTGATCATCTGTCACCAGGGTTAACCATAATTATCCATTTTGGGACTTTGAAACAGGAGTGGCTGATTTTAATAGGATTTCTTATGATTACTTGTGGTTTTATCCACCCCATTAGGAATACGGGCGTGATAATTATGTACCTATGTATTTATGGAACCCACAACCCAACGATCGAAAGATGAGTTTTATCCTGTAGACTGTAGAAAACTCTATGGAATATAATCTTACCTTTTCAAAACTGCTGTCAGAATAGATAACATCAAAATTCATTTTAGTTAGATTTTTCGACCGAAATCGCTAAATTATGTGAGGAGAATAAAATTATTTATTAACTTTTTTGTGATGTATCTAAATTTTATGTAAACGCAATAAATGAAACGCACAACCTCAGCTATCTGGTCTTAGGAGGACTCCCTCTGCTTGTGCCGTCCATCTACGGCCCACAATCTTCCCCGGACGTCCCAAATTTCTATTCCCACCCACCATTCAATCAGTGCCTCACTCCACCTGTCGTATTTAACATGCTGTTATTTCTTCTTGTCGCCTTTATCATTCTCCAAGAAACTCTACCGATTGAATACGAAGACTTTGACGAATCATATTCATATTACAACGACGATGATGATGGTGAAAGTAAGCTATTTTCTGATATTCTGAAATTCTTTATTGTAAGTACTTATAGACGTTTACAAATTGTACAAAGGCGAGCTTTAACTCTAGGTGAGTTTTCTATCAGCAAACCTATGAGGCAAGGGACAGGCTTTTACATGGGTGGATACTGGATATACATAGGTAAATATAAGCATTATGAAGCGCTCGTGGCATAGCTTGCTTAGACATTCTTGATTGATAAGTCGTTAAGCCATGACAAAGGCCTTTAGGCGGCCTAAGAGCTCCGTCATAAGAGTTGGCTACAAGCTCATACGAACTTATTTACTTTTTTTATTTTTATTTAACTTATCTTAAAGTAAACACTTTGTTACACCAGAATATTGTGCCTGGAAACCTTAAACTTACTTACTTAGGTACGCATACATAATGTGCACTCAGTATATTATCCGGTAGTTCTGGTTTGTCTTACGAATACCTCGTATTATAATTGTTATAGTGATTTGTAGAGTTGCCTTCTTTGACTTTTGAAGTCCTCGGTGATGGAAGCATGGCGGGCTGAGACGTAAGAGGCGCGGGTTCGATCCCACAGCGGGAGGTATTTGCATGTTCTGCATCTATTTGTTTCAGGTCTGGGTGTTGTGGGACTTTGTAACTTCCAGGCTTGTTCGTTTTACGAACAAGCGTAAATTCAGCTTTCGAAGTTATCCTTCTGGATTCTACTGAATAAATTATGCATATGTCATTTTTATATTTAATTTTGTTCATTGTACTCGTAGTTTCTGAGACCCACAACACAGGAAATCCTAGTCTGGGGTCAGTATGTATTTAGTGAGTTCATCGGTAAATCTGTTTGTAGATTTGACGCTGATGCCGTTGGAGCTGGCCAGGATGCGAAGGTACCCTGATCCAGTCAAGCGCATGGAACCTCAGGACACGATCATCAAAGGTTAGATCAAAAGTTTCAAAATTTAATTGCTCTCGTAGCTCGGTTGGTAGTAGACCTTATCGTGGATTCTAATCCGATCATGCACCAATGAACACACGATTCGGAAAATGTATGTGCGCTAATACCAGTACTCTCAAACGGTGAAGGAAAACATCGTGAAGCATGTTGTAGAACCTAAATCGGAAACTTGGAAGTGCATGAAAGGAACCTTTGAGGCGCCTCCTTTCACCAACTGGATCGAAAGAACTAGTAAGAAATATAGTAGTAGGACCTAGATAGTCAGTGCGTAGATGCGTTACATCACATTATAAGTATTTTATGTTTTAAATATGATTTTTATTACAGAAGCTTTAGAGAAAATAATGTCTGGAAGAAGGATTGAAGATTGGAACTACGAAACATCATCAGACTCTGAAATGACAAATGAACAAGGTGACACGTATATCGACGTAATGTCAGAACTACACGATCAGTCTGCTACAGCCAACGATTTGACAATAACTAAGGAAAATAAATATGATGACTCAATCCGAGCAGATTTATATGGCGCACCGATACGGGCCCCAATGCGAGACTATCCAACAGTAGCAGAGGCTATCTACGATGATTGGATCAGAATGGTCCCCAGTAGAACCACACCTAAGAACCAAAACACAAATGGCGACCAAAACAAAAATGACGACCAAAAAGAATTGCAAGAGTATATTAAGAATATGACGCGCGGGGAATCAGGAATTACGGTGACGACATTCACAGTGGAAAATAAGCGTGACGATTTAACTGCAAGCGTAGATGAAGGTATATCGAAGACAGAAGATAATAATACAATAGAAGATGTATACGACGATGATTGGCTAAATATATCCCCAAGCAGAACCACACACCAGAACCAAAATAAACCAGACCAGGATTACAATCCAGATAGACAAGAAGGTGAGCACATCAGATCTAGGTAGGTATACAGAACTAAAAAAATAAATAATAACTTGTGTGCACAAGAATAAATAAATTTGTTTATGCACTTAGGACCATTAGAAAAATGACATCAATAACAACAGCAATAACGGTATACCATTGTTATGTTGGATCTGTTCTTCGATATGGTCTAATAATGTGGGGAAATTCAACCGATCTACTGAGAGCTTTTGTTGCACAAAAAAAGTGCATCAGAGCAATATTTAGTTTAAAACAATTAGAATCATGCAAACCTTTTTTCAAAAAACATAGGATTCTAACACTTCCATCTTTGTATATTTTCGAACTTGCCATATTTATAAGGAAGCACCATGATGACCTCTTTGAACATAAAGATAACACAAATAGACGAGCGACTACGCAAAAACCTTTAGTGATGCCTAAACCTAAATTAGAATTGTTCCGACAGAACTGCATTTGTATGTCATGTAAAGTGTATAATCACTTACCTAAAAAAATACAAGAATGTAAAGGCAATTTATTTAATAGAACTCTCAAACATTGGCTTATAGATAACTGTTTTTATTCCATAAATGAATTCTTGACATCAAAATAATGTATTAATTGTCTTAATGTAAATCTATGTGTTAGTCCTGATTTGTTTAATTTTGTATTTTTATTTTGTTTTTATGATTGTTATTTATTTTTATTTTATTTTTTGACTTTTTTGTATTAATTTAAATCAATTTGACCTTTAAAATTAAATATAATAATTGACATTGAAGCACTCTGTATTCATAATAATTATTATTTGCATGTCGTGACAAATGACTGAATGTGATGCACTTCATGAAATTTAAACAACTGTAACTACCACCTACCATGTTCAAAGCAAATAAATGTCTTTTTATCTTTATCTTTATCCAAATATTTGTAAACTTTTTACACAGCGCCGTCTAGCCCCAAACTAAGCATAGCTTGTTTTATGGGAATAGATGGCTGATGGAATACTTATATACTTTTTTTTGTACATACACACTTAATACGTAATACTACATCTAGACCCGGAAGAAATATTTGCAGAACATGCAAACATTTCTTCCGCAGCGGGAATCGAACCCGAGCCCCTTGCGTCTCCGCCGAGCAATCGCCCGCCACGCCACCGAAACCATCAATTAATTAATCTGAGAGTTTGAGATAATCATCTAATTGACACGATGAATGAATGAATAGAAGACGCAGCAGGAAGATACGGTATCTAACTGAATATTTCATGTGAACAGGTAAGAACGTAAGTGAAAAGGAAACTGGAATCCAGAACGTCGGCAGAAAGGGAAGTACTACTTCCACCACTAGTGCTAACGTGTGCCTGACCCCAAATGCGACCACTACGTAAATATCACCTATCCTACTAATACCTACTATACATCTTACTAGCGACCCGCCCCGGCTTGTGATGTCGTAAATACACATTTTTTTGTAATATAAGTACTAGAAAAAGTAAAAAAAAAAGTAAAACTAGTAAAAGTAAGACTTTTTTGTAGACCTTTTAAGGTGTACAATACTGTAGTACATTATTTTGATCTATCTCGTAGGGTTCAGCCAGCGTTTGCAATGTAAGCGCAAAAAATGTGTTTATTTACGACATCACATTAGAAACATCTCAAATTAGCAGTGTTTCTCTACTATATGCATGTGTTATACATATAAACTTTCCTGTTGAATCACTCTATCTATTTAAAAAAACCGCATCAGAAGTCGTTGCGTAGTTTTAAAAATCTAAGCATACTTAGGGCAGACAGCGGGAAGCGACTTTGTTTTATACTGTGTAGTGATGGTATGTTGATTGTGTTTCAGTCATGTCGTGTTTTGAATAGGCTAGAGATAATTTATTTGCTTAAAACATACACATGGCATGCAAGTTCATATTTATATTTTATTATGGTATACCTACATGTTTTACTGATAGATACCGGTGTGCAAATTAGAAGATAGAAAATACAGAGACTTGTCAAAATTATTTTTTTTTATGTAAAGCATGTAAGGCGTGATGTATGGCCTGGAATACTATAAACAGTAATTACTTATTGTCTAGGTACCACAATTAGTCACATAGGTGTTTAATTTATAGGAACTTGTGAACTTGTTGACTTGTGGTAAGATATATCGTGACAGGGAACCGTCTGGATTTCATTGTATTCCCCTTTCCAGAACTACAACAACAACTAAAAAAACCACTATAGTTTTCGACGTGGAGAAGTTTCTGGAGATTGTCGCGAATCTGACGTACGACTACTACACGAACCTCACCGAACAGGTGAACGAGACGATGATAAAGTTGGGCGTGCCGACGTGCGCCACGCCCACTACCACTGAGCAGGTCACCACCACCCTTGAGCCCGGCCTCATCGATTACTCCAGCATTAAGAAATATCTCATTGCTAAGGTTCAATTTCATGATTATCTCGGAGGCCTTTTACCATCTATCGTCAGGAGGCAACTCTTACCTTCACAAACGGGACGCTGTAGTGCCCGGGATGAATTAAGATGGAGTAGGCTTGCCCAGCACCTATTCCATCCTCTCAGCTTAGTCGGCCATGTCCACAGGAAAGACATGGTCAATACGTGCGGAGCTGACTGGTTTCTCAGGTTTCCTCACGATGTTTTCCTTCACATTTGAGAAAACTGGTATAGCGCACATAAATTTTTCGCACAGAAAAATACCACTTTTGAACCCACGTTCTTACATACCACGTCCTTTCACCACACTGGTTCGAAAAAACTACTTACACGATTAGTAGTACCTTTTTTTTTTTTTTTTTTTTTTTTTTGGCAGGTGGAAAAATCTGCTCCCAGACGAACCAGCTGCGATAAGGGTCGCAGCTGGACAGTGTGGGGTTGTCGAAATCCGACGACCCACTAAAAAACCACCTGGTGGCCAGCCTCGATGCATGTCAAGGGGCTCCGGGATCTCCATACGGAACGCACCGGTGCCCCTCTCGCATCGTGCTCTAGAGCACTGTCCCGGTAATGGCACCCACAGCCACGCCCGGCACCCTCGCGTGCTACGACGAAACTTGCCACAAGAATCGCCGCCCTCCCGGGATCCGTAGCCGGTAGACGGAGCCCTCACTCCGCTACCGCGGACCCAAAAGGTCCCCTGTTTGGCAGGGGATACCACTCGCCCCCTCACGGGGCAGGCGGTGCGGGGCGGCCGTTAGCGCCCCGCCGCCGCCTCCTCCGAGCGGGATCGGCCCTCTCCCGATCTCGCTCAGCTGCCTCTTTCTGGACCATCACGGTCTCACAGAAAGAGGCTACGGCCTGCCACGCCGCCTCATCTGCCAGCATAGCCTCGACTACGCTCGGCAGAGAGAGATCCTGCCCGATCCTGTTGACCAGGATTCCGCGCTCCTGGCACCACGCTGAGCACTGCTCCAGCGTGTGCTGCGCGGAATCCAAGTCCCACCCACAATGGTGGCATTGTGGTGTCGGTTCGCGTCCGATCCTATTCAGATACTCACCGAAGCAACCGTGCCCGGTGAGTACCTGAGTAAGTCGATAGGTGACGTACCCGTGTTCCCTCCCCAGCCAGGCTTCGAAGAAAGGCGCAATGGCGCCGACGACGCGTTGGCGCGAGCACCGCGGCTCCTCGAGCCGCTCGCGCCACATCCCGAGCGCACGTCGGCGCTCTTGCGCCCGCACTTCAGCAGGCGCAGTTCCGCTCCCATCATCCTGTCGGAGACGGACGTACACACGCGCGTCCATCACCGCCAAGACGTCCAGGGGCGGAAACCGCGCCAGGATTGTTGCCGCCTCAAAGGATACTGTGCGGTATCCTCGTGCGATCCTGATGGCTATAGGACGCTGTAGGCTATTGAACAATAACCTACAGCGCCTAACACCCGCCAGTCTCCCAGACCAGACGGGTGCTCCGTAGAGAGCCATCGATCGCACGACCCCCGCATAGAGGCGGCGCACGCCCTCCCTGGGTCCCCCGAGATTTGGCAGCAGTCTGTGCAGAGCACCCACTGCCCTCTGAATCCGGGGGACGGAGCGGCTGAAGTGCTCCCCGAAGTCCCAGCGTCCGTCCAAGGTGAGGCCTAGGTACCTCATGTACCGCCCCACCTGGACGTCCACGTCACCTACGCGAACCGACAAGCTGGGTGGTTCCCTTCCCCTCGGGAGTTTGTGGAACCACAGCGCCTCGGTCTTGTGAGGCGCTATCCGCAGACCCAGCTCGTGGATCTTCTCCACGACACATGCCACCCCAAGCTCGGCGAGCTCCTTGGTCCCTTCGAAGGACTCCCCACCGGCTAGTACGAGAGTGTCGTCCGCATAGCAGACGACTCGTACGCTGGCGGGGAGATCGACGCGCAGGACCGCGTCGTACGCGAAGTTCCACAAGAGGGGGCCGAGCACGGACCCCTGTGGAACTCCGCAGTACACCTCCCTCTGGTGCAATGTACCGTCACTGCCCACGTACTGCACACACCTGTCCCGCAAGTAGGCACCGACTATGCGCTGCAGGTAGAGGGGCACTCCGTGAACCACGAGTGCCGCCCTGATCGCCCTCCAGGGCAGGGAGTTAAAGGCGTTGACGATGTCCAAGGACACCGCCAACACCCTCCCGCCCCGGGACACTACCCGGTCCGACAGCGTACGGACGCGAAGAATCGCGTCCACTGTCGAACGCGCTTGCCGGAAACCGAACTGGTAATCCGACAAGTCGGGGCCTTCCTGCGACAGATGTGTGCATAGACGGCCGGCAATTATTCTCTCGAATAACTTGCCGGCTTCGTCCAGCAGGCAAATGGGACGGTACGCAGAGGGAGAATCCGCGGCCCTGCCGTCCTTCTTCAAGAGGACCAACCTTGCCTCCTTCCATTCCTTGGGGAACACACCGGAGCGGAGGCAGCCGTCAAACAGCCACCTCAGCTTGTCCCCCAAGCCGGCGGATAGAGCCAGCACCCAGGCCCGACCTGGAATCCCGTCAGGCCCGGGTGCTGTGTTACGAGCCCTGAGACGCTTCACAGCTCGGTCCAACTCCTCGGCAGTTACCCCCATTTCGTCGGCCCAGATGGTCGGGTCCGACGAAGACACGGGGGTAAAGGGACTGTCCTGGACCCTAGGGAAGAGCGTATCCACCACTCCTCCCACGAACTCAGGGTCCAGGGTTTCCGTCAACGGAGGGACCCATGGCCGGAGCTTGCCCAGTACCATCTTGTACGGGCGCCCCCATGGGTCCCTGTTCAGTCCCTCGAGGAGTTCGCTCCAAGACCGAGACTTGGCCTCGGCGATCGCGCCTTGGAGCGCCTTGGTAGCGTCTCGGTATACCTCGTAAACTCTATCCACCTCTTCGGCAAGGGCTCGCCTTCTTCTCCGGGCTCTGGTGTACTGGCGTCGGGAGCGCAGGCAGACCTCACGCAACCGCGCTATCTCCTCCGACCACCAGTACACCGCCCTGCGCTTGGTAGGCCTGCTCCGGGGCATCGATACGTCGCAGATCGACGTCATCGTTGCCCGGAACCAGGCCGCCTCCCTTACAGGATCGGGCAGGATCCCTTCGGCGTGGTCTTCCGGCCAGGCCGCGACGATGGCGGCGGCTTCGAGCAGATCCCTGTCGAGCCGCTTGAGGGCCCATCGTCGCGGCGGGCTGCTATTGCGGCGGGACGCACTGCCGGGGGGGCGGAGGGCCACATCGAAAACGATGTGGCGGTGGTCGGATAACGTGACCACCTCCTCCGCAACTCTCCATCCCGACACGAGGTGGGTGGCCGAGGGGGTCGACCATGAAAGGTCCACGATCGACTCCCCCTGCCACCGCACACATGTGCTTACAGACCCCCGATTTAACAACCGGAGGTCCATACCCGCTGCCCATTCCACCATGGTCTCTCCCCTTCGGTTGTCCTGGCGACTCCCCCACTCACGAGAGTGAGCGTTGAAGTCGCCCAGGACAAGCACGGGACGCGGAAGGCACCTGCGTATGCAGTTTCCCACCGCGTCCAGGTACGCCTCGTACTCGACGAGGGTACAGTTGGGAGAGATATAGCAGCCCACAACGGCTAGGTGACCCCACGTCGTAGCTACGAATCCCTGTCCCTTCTCCAGAAGGGCACAGGGGGGGTCACCTTGGCCACCACCCCAGAAAATGGCGACGACGCCCAATTCGTCCCCGAACCAGCGAGGATGGTCCGGGACACGGTAGGGCTCCGCCACCACGGCAAGTGCAATCGACCACTGCGCGAGGGTTTGCAGGAAAAGATCCTGCGCGCCTCGGCAGTGGTTCAGATTGCACTGAAGGACTCGTAAGGTGTGATCCATTACGAGGCCTCCATGGCCTCCTGGGGTGGGGCCGGTTGGCCCGACTGAGCGGCCCCCTTTGTTGGAGCCGCCCTGCCTTCCGGTGCTGGGGCCGAGGGGGGAGGAGCTGGTCTCCCCTTTGCCTTAGGAGGGCAGCATTGCTTGCTACCCATCCTATGGTCGGCCTTACAGCCCTTGCCCGAGCACAGCGGACACCTGCGCGGACGCGTGCACTGGCTCGCCCGATGATCGGGCTCCCCGCACGCGTAGCACAGGCTGCTACGGTCCACCGCGCTCTGGCACGTGCTGCGTACGTGCCCGTACTCCAAGCACCGGAAGCACTGGAGTGGCCTCGAGGTCAAATAATCGACCCGGGCCGAGACCCAGCCGACGACGACGTGCCCTGCCGCTGCTAGCTTCCGCACGGAAGCTAGTGGACAACGGACCCACACCGTGCCCAGGGCAGAGGATGAGCGACGAATGTCACCCACCCGCACGTCGTTGACCGAGCAGCCTCCGGCCTCGGCGACCGCGGTCTGCACCTCTTGAGGTGAGACGCTGTCGTCGAGGTCCTTCAGCCGCAACTCCCCCGTTTTCATCGGGCGCGCAACACGCGCACCCAAATCGACGAGGGCCACGCTCATGCGTTCGGCCAGCCTGTCAGCTTTGGAGGTGCAGTCAGGCCCAGACACCTCCAAAATGAGTCCTCCAGTGATGGCCTTCTTCGAGCGGACCTGGTCCACTCCGAAGTCGGCCAACCTTATGCGGGCCTTCGCGGCCGCCATGACCGCGGCGAGGGTGACATCCGAACCCTCCGGAATCGTCACCGTTATCGCCGCAGATGTGGGCAGCCGCGCAGGCTTCGCCTTAGCGCCCGCCTTGGCCTTAGCCTTTGGGCTGGCCTTTGGGCCAGCCTTGGGGCCAGGCTTAGTGCCGGCGCCTTTGCCAGCCATGGGGGCGGGCTTGGGGGCGGGCTTTGCCGTCGCCGGGGCCTTCTTTTTGGGCTTCGCCTTCTTCCCCACCACTGTCGCCCAGCTGGACTCGGGCGCCGTCTGCGCCCGAGCCTCAGCAGACCGCGACTGCGCGGGTGGCTGGGGAGTAGCTGGCGGTGGGCGATTTGCCCGCGCCTTGCCCTGTCCTGAAGGCCCCGGAGAGGGCCCTGGTCCGGAGGGAGCTGCAGGTCCCTGGGAGGGTGGCCGCATTACTGCAGCCAACTTCCTGTCCATGAGAGCGCTAATGCGCTCCATGAACTTCCCCTCCCAGTCTGTCCCACCAGCGGCAGGCGATGTTGCCGCCGGCTTGGGACTGGCCGGCTGACGGACAGCCTCCGTCAGCTGCTCCACCTTTGCTGTGAGAGCGGCCATCTGAGCCCGCAGCTCTGCGTTCTCCCGCTCGAGACGCGTGACGTTGGCGTCCACGGCGGTTCGCTGAGCGAGCTCCACCGCGACCGCCATCGCCCTCCGGGCCGACGTCCGCAGACCCTTCACGAAGTCGCCGCGCAGGTTCTTCGACTTGTCGGCGATCTTCTCGACGGTCTCCAGCTCGACCGTCATGCGGGCGCCCAGCTCCTCCGTAGAGAGCGCCCGCATTTCCGCCCCCAATTCATCAGGCTTGGGAAGTTTCCCCTTTGACCGGGTGGTCGTTGGGGAAACTCCAGGGTTGAAGACGTCGTCTTCATCCCCTTTGCCCTTCAGAAACGATGCGCGCATCGACCCCTGAGGTTCAGGAGCGCCATCGTTCGCCTTCCTACTGCGCTTCTGGCCAGCTCGGGATAGCCCCGACGCTGTAGAAGCGTATGAGGAGTAGGACATGGTAGAACCATCCGACTCCTCGCCCGCGCTCGTCGCCGCATTCGGCGTCGCCGGTCTTGCGAAAGGCTCTGCCTTTCGCTTGCCCCTACTAGATGTGCTACGGCTGCGCAAGGCAACCGAAGCGACCACACATGCTCTCTCGGTGTTCACACACGCTAGAGCACCACCCTCATCATCTTTTATGATTTTGTTATTGTTATCCATATCTGATCCCACGATTAGGAGGGAAGTATACGGTCACCCCGGCCGGAGCCCTCTGCAGCCGGGGAAGGGTATATACTGCGGAGGTCCCCCGGTATCCGCAGGTTTTAACGTGTTGTCTCACGGGTGTTGTGACGAGTTTTTCCATACTCGGACCGGCCAATTAAGGCAAGCCCTCATCGGGTCCGCACAGCCACAACGTACCTCCTTATCGCCTAAACGGAGGTCTCTGAAGTTGGCAGTGCGGAACCGGCTGGAGAGTTGGCGCATACTCTCCGACGGAACTGGATGATACAGGCCGTATCCCCCAGACCGCCTGAACGGCAAAAATGCCCTCCCATCAAATCCCGACCGCATCCCACATGCGGCGAGGATTACAACTCCGGACGCTGGCAGAGGAGACCCTCCCCAATGCCGGCCCGACGGCACTATGAATGCGCGCCGAGCACGTCCCGCTTCATCCGCTGCACCCTCTGATAACCAGAGCGATGCGCGGAGAAGCCAACATCCCTACCGGAACTTCCCATTTTTCCCTTAAAACTCCCGACCACATCCCACATGCGGCGAGGAGCATAAGGGAAACCTCCCGTCTCATCTCACTGTGCCCTCTGCTATTCAGAGGGACACGCGGAGAGACCCTCCGTGTCGGGTTATTAGCCACCGTGCGACTGCACGATGTTACCAGGGTACACCACGAGGAGGTTACCCGACCAAGTACCCCACGATTAGTAGTACCTAGTATTACATTGCATCATCTCTGTTGATTCGTGATATTGATGTTTTTTGACTCAGTGTTTCGTATGTGGTCTGGAGGACCGGGGTATCCCGTACGATGCGAACTGCGCGGATGCTTTCGCCGGGGACTTCATCCCGCTGGTGCCGCAGGACCCGCGCGCCAAGGGACTCATTGCGCGGTTCAAAAAGTACTGCCGGTACAAGAATGTGTGAGTAGAGCAATCTTCCTCCCTAATAGCCGAAACTTGACGAGATGCGGCACCGATTATTCCGTAGACCAAGACAAGTTCTTGGAGACATCAATGACGCTGATCACGCCGACGTAGATTATACCTACTAGCTCTCATTACACTTCACTGACTCCGAAAAAAAAGACGGGCCGACCTACCGATGGGACCTTTGCTGAAATTTGCGTGGTGATACAACTTCGCTAAACTAGAAGATGGCGTACGTATCAGGACCAAATTGATGACGTTTTGGATAAAGGCCAGGTCAAGAGTCATCATCATCTTCCTGCCCTTATCCCACTATGTGGGGTCGGTAAGAGTTTTGGCCAAGGTGTTTTATGACCGGTCGCCTGCCTGACGTCGACCCACCTTGGGAATACTTGCTTATTGTATCTCATCATGTTGGAGAGGATACTATCCTTTAGTCGACTTTTCCGTCATGCTCAGGTAGAAAAGCAGCTGGACGCATTCTATGTTTTTTAAAGGCCAGGTCAAGAGTACCTGCCCATGAAAAATGTGGTGCATGATTGGCACGTGAGTGGTATGTCAGGACCGTAGCAACTACTCCTCTGAGAAACAGGCGATCATATATATGTTCGCAAAACTTCTTTGTTCTAGCAACAATTTCCAGCTGAATTCCTCAATGCCTCGTTCGATCTTCGGCCGGTGGACGGGCGGGTGCGCGGTGCGCTGGACGGACATCAGCGGCGTGTACACGCAGCGCACCTGCCGGAACCGCCGCCAGGCCGCCGTGGGCAAGCACTTCGCCAGCAAGCGAATGGCGAAGTTGGAGATGTCGCTCGCGGTCAGTGGCGATGTTCCCTACAATCTGTATTCAATATGTATACGTAATACGTATCACCAAATTGTTTCCTAATCTTTGATACAAATAAAACAGTCTGCTTATAATGTTTTGCAAATGGTATTTCTGGGTTGAGAAAACTATAACTGCATGGTACTCTCTGCTCTAAACAGGAGAAAGTCCGGAAGCCTGGTGTGCAGGCAGGACCGTGAGTGCGTTTGCTTTTTACATTTCAGAGCATGGACAACGGCTGCATTATCAGTCCAGTGGCGTCCCTGATGTCTTTCTCCCGCGGCATCTCCCTCTTCGCCAGAGTCCACGCGTGCGTGTGCACCGGCAGCTGGTGCAACGCGTCTGCGCAGCTTGACAGTGACATACTGACATCTGTCATCGCTCTGACAGCTGTCGCCTGGATGAATGCGAGGAATTGAATGATGACAGAGAGATATTGTAGTCCCCTTTATCTGCAGTTCCAAAGAGCTGTAGATAGCTCGGATTGATTGAATTATTGTGCTGTCCAGTGATTCGTTTCGTGATATTGAAAAGGTTTGGTGTTGTATGAAATAAAATGAAAAATCATTTCTCTGATCTTGTTATTTCTATTAGAAGAATAAATAAATATGCCTCATGCCACGTCACCCATGTTATCTTTATGTATCCCATGTTTATTCATAATAAAAAATCAGTTTGGGTTTAGTCCTTGGGTTCAACCAAAGTTTAAGCTCATAACAAGAGTAGTAGTATTTACCTACTTTGTTATATTACAAATATCACGACTCTTGGATCTAAAGTTAAGTTTGCATGTTATAAAAATCAAGAATATTCGGTGGAATCCCAGTAGAGTCTAGTCTTGGAACAATAAATAAGAGAGAGTAGAGTATAGAGAGGTCTAGAGTATAGAACCAAGGTGTAGAGTCTTTTAGACTTGGAAGAATAAATACATAGAGTATTTCCGTTTCAGCTCGTTTCCGTTTTTAGCTCGACAATTGTCAAAAACTGTCAGATTGGAAATCATCCACAATTTTGAACTACCGATATCTTTTAGATTAGATAAAATTATGTGAGAAGAACATGATTATCTTCTAAGTTTATGTTTAAGAGTTGGATAACTAATATTTGTTTGTGATGTATCAAAATTAAATGTAAACAAAAATAAATTAAATGAATCCCCCTTTTCGCAAAACCTAAACATGATCGTAGCATTTATACTTGTTGCCTGTATGGTTTTCGATGAAACTGTACCGTTCGAATACGAGGACTTTGATGATGAATCTTATTCATATAATAGCGACGATGATAATGAAGGCGAGTATTATATTCGTAACATTAGTGATGGTAGAGCTAGCTCTACCACCCGATGCAGACCACCTACCCGATGGGCAGATGATTGAGGGTAGTAGGAAAGCAGTGAAGAGGCTGGCACAGGATGTGACGTGACGCCAGAAGTGGTGAGATAAAGAGACCATTATCCAGCAGTGTGTTACCTGCTGTAGCTTCCTAGTATCTTACTCGTGTTTGTAGGTACCTCACGCTTCCCGCAGTACATAATCTATTTGTTAAATTGAATCTTTAATTTTATATATATATATATTTTTGTAATTAATTAGTGTAATTGGTAAACCGTTCTAATTAAATAAATAAATAAGTTTCCAATACGCTCCTCATTCAGCTCTTATTCTAATTTATAAAAAGTATAGTTAAGATGCCGCCGCCTCCTTTCAGCTCTCTGGCTAAACAACTATAGAAAACTTTTTCGTAGATTTGGATTCGACTCCGTTCCCCGGTACCGAGAAGGCCAGAGTACGTCGATTCCCTGAAGCTACCATGCCTATGGAACCTGAGGAATCGATCAAAGGTTGGTCCGAACACTGACCAAGGAAAGCGACAGCTAATACTAACCCAATTCCCAAAACTTCATTGTATTCATAAGCACTGGTGGTCTAGTTGGTAGTGACCCCGCTATCCATATCCGCTATCCATGACCTTAGGATCGATTCCGATCCTAAGGTCATGGGTTCAAAGCCAATCGTGTACCAATGGATTTTTCTGTGCGAAAAATGTATGTGCGCTATACCAGTACTCTCAAACGGTGAAGGAAAACATCATGAGGAAACCCGCGGCTTAGTGAGCTCCGCACGTATTGACCATGTCTTTCCTGTGGACAAGGCCGACTAAGCTGAGAGGATGGAATAGGTGCTGGGCAAGCCTACTCCATCTTAATTCGTCCCGGGCACTACACCGTCCCGTTTGTGAAGGTAAAAGTTGCCACCTGACGCTGTATAGATCCTCTACTATAGAAGGTAAAAGGCCTTAGTAGTAATAGGTTTCTCGCTGCAGGTATACAGGTAGTTGACATGTTTTCTTTAACAGATGCTTTGAAGAAAATCATGTCTGGAAGGAGTATCGACTACTGGAACTTTGAATCATCACCCTCTGAAATCATTGTAGATGAACAAACTGCCACATACGCACGGTATAAAATGGATGCAGGGCTTAACACTTACTCTGGGTTTAGGACTTTAATAGGGCATGACATGTACACCGATGAATTGCCAGCACGTGAACATGACCTGTCTCCAGTAAAAATCGAAGACGTCGGTATTATAACCACTGAAGAAAATAAACCTGACGACCCCACCATGTTTATTATTACGCACACAACAGCTGTATACGATTATACCGATCAAGGTGACAATTCAACGTTAGCAGAAGATTTCTATGGTGGTTGGATTAAAGTAGTCCCAAGCAGAACTACCATAAAACTAAACACAAATGACGACCAAAACATAAATGACGACAAAAATGAATTGCAAAAGTATAAGAGCATGACAGGTATGGAATCCGAAATGACCACGGAGACGACCGCATTTGACCAATATGAGGGTCTGACTATGACTGAAGACAATATTACACTAGCAGAAGATAATTCCGAGGATTGGATCGAAATTATTCCAAGTAGAACAACATCTAGGAACAAATACACAAATGAAGACCAAACAGATTCAATGCTACGAAAGCTTGATACGAAGATAGACCAGAAAGCTGGACTTGGAGGTAAACAATCACCTCATTATCTTCCTGCCCTTATCCCACTCTATGTTCTAGCATGTCCTCTTTTTCCATTCCCTTCTTCACCTTTTCTTTGGCCTGCCCCTACCTCTTATCAATCCACAATAAGATATGGGTAAGTTCTTACTCATATCTGATTGTGTAGGTACACTAGTATAATGAGATAGGTCATGTTTAATTCCAAGTAAGATTTTTTAGAACAATTTTTTTTACAAAACTTTTATAGTAAGACATCGTGTATGGTCTATTGATAAAACATCTTACATCTTACTTCTTACTTATATATTATAAAATTGAAAAGTCTTAGTTTGCTTGAAATTACCGGCGTAAAGCTCAAAACGCAACGATAGCGCGTACTAATTTACCTGTGCTGCCATCTAGTACGCAAGTTTGTGACGATGTTTGGATGTTTGTACCTCAATCACGCCTAAACAGCTGAACGGATCTGAACGAAACTTGGAATATACATAGTACATGTACTGGATTAACATATAGGCTATTTTTTATCCGGGTACCACGCGAGCGAAGCTGCGGGCGGCAGCTAGTAGTTTATAAAGTTTCGTTTTATAGGCAACAAGAGCGAAAACGAAAACGAAATGAGAAGCGGGAATGTCGGCAGAGATGGAGAAAGTGACCCGAAAACCACAACAAAGAACACGAATACTACAAGTGATGGCCACAGTACTGATAGCAAAAAGTCTGACACTACCCCCCCATTCTGCATACCCACAAACGCAACCACTACGTAAATATAATTATATTCTATCTGTAGTGTTTGTGTTAGATGTAATTGTAATAATAATACATACATACATAAAATCACGCCTGTTTCCCATAGGGGTAGGCAGAGATCACGGATCGCCATTTGCTACGATCCTGACATACTTCTTTTGCTTCCTTCACTCTCATAACATTCCTCATGCATGCTCGTCGGTTTAGGGTACTCTTGACCTGGCCCTTTTCCAAAACGTCGCTGCTTTGGTCCAGGTACGTGCGTCGAGGTCTTCCCCTTCCAACGGTACCATTCACACTCGCCTCTAAATATTAATTAAAAGTAATAATAATAATAACAAAAAGTATAGTAAACACTTATACATGTAGATGCACAATTTAAAAGCTAATCAAAGATAAGATAAGCGCACGCACACATAGAGGCATTCACAAAGAAGACAGGCACATGAGTAATAGTGTTCTGTGATGCAAACTTATCTCACGCAGCTTTCGAACTAACATCTTCTCAGCTGGGTACTCGTCTGCCATTCCACAGAGTACGTTACTTACCCCCGAATACTCAAACGCGACTCAGAATTGAGCACTTCTCAAGTCACGGTTTTTGATGAAAATGTATCAAAAACTCGTCACTTGAAACGTGCTCAACTCTGAAATGCGTTTGAGTATTCGGGGGTTATCTAGGTACTCTTGTAACTGTGGTTGAAGAACTTAAATGACATGAGGATAGATAACTTTGCTGTTTGATGACCCGGAATAGTAAACAATGTTATTTTTTGAACCCGCTACCTTAGGATAGGAAGTTGGGGTCACTACCACTAGACTCTTCTTTACAATGAAATTCCTCTTGATGTTTTCATTATTGATTTCCTTTCCAGTACTGAAGCAGAAACGACGACCAAAGAAAGAGCTTTCGATGTCGAAAAGTTTCTAGAAATTGTCGCGAATCTGACGTACGACTATTACACGAACCTCACCGATCAGGTGAACGAGACGCTTATAAAGATGGGTGTGCCCACTTGTGGGACGCCCACTACCACTGAGCAGCCCACCACCACCGCTGAACTTGGGCGAATTGACTATTCTCTTCTGGCGAAATATGTAAAGGGGAAGGTAATTTTCAACAACTTGTTATCATAATCATAATCATAGTCATGACTCTCTGTGACTTGGCGGGCGAGTGCTCGGCTGAGAGGCATAAGGCGCGGGTTCGATTCCCGCTGCGGAAGAGATGTTTGCATGCTCTGCAAATATTTCTTCGGTTGTTGTAATATAAGTATTTATTTACAAAAAAAAGTATAAATACTATATGTATATAAAAAGTTTATACTAGCTTTCGCCCGCGGCTTCGCTCGCGTGATATCCGGACATAAAGGAGGCTGTATGTTATTCCAGCACACATAGCTACCTACTATGTATATTTCAAGTTTCATTCAAATCCGTTCAGCCGTTACGGCGTGATTGAGGCACAAACATTCATCGTCACATCCTAGTTATCTGTAAATCACTGTTTTTTTCTATGATTCGTGATATTAATATTATGACTTCCTTGCTTGAACCGTTTGGAACGGGCATAAATTCAAAAGATCAGAGACGTTTCAAAGTATTCTTTTTAATAGATTATAGCGATTTTTTATTAATTTTTGTAGTGTTTCATGTACGGTCCAGAGGACCTAGGCATTTTTTATTTAATAAAGCAATTTACGCTCCGTTTTCTTGCAGTATTCTAATGCGGTCTGGAGGACCCAGATATTTTATATTGATAAAGCAATTTTTAACTTTGGCTTGTGTGTGCTGTGTTTTCGTATGCGGTTTGGAGGACCTAGACATTTTATAGTGTTGAAGCAATTATTAACTTTGGCTTGTGTGCAGTGTTTCGTGTGTGGTCTGGAGGACCAGGGTATCCCGTATGACGCGAACTGCGCAGACGCCTTCGCCGGGGACTTCATCCCGCTGGTGCCGCAGGACCCGCGCGCCAAGGGAAAGATAGCACGCTACAGGAAATACTGCCGGTACAAGGATGTGTTAGTAACTTTAACAATAATAACTTTATTTCAGGCAACATTTATGATTTATTTATTTGGAGCAAATACATTATGCGCATGATACAAATACAACACTGGAAAATGCTATAGTAAAAACTGTGTCGCATTTCCCAGTGCCCAACCTGAGGACTATGGAAATTTAAACAGTCAAACAAACAAAGTCTAGTTTTAGAAAAAAGGCTAAGTGACAAATAAGCATGCAAATTAAGTAGGCAAGCAAAAATACAAATATTGAAATAATAAACATTAGAAAAGTTACAGGTATAAACTTATTCTACGGCCCATAGAAATATATACCTTAAAAGTAACATGCATATGAAAAACACTAACTAATTTACACGATTGAACTTAATGTCTCATCTACCTTTTTTAACTATTCTTTTTCCAAAATTGTCATAATAACTAAGCCTTTTTTGCATACTAGATGATTTATACAGCTTCAGGAGGCAACTTTCTTTTTGCCTACACTAACGGGACGCTGTCGTGCCAGGGACAAATTAAGATGGAGTAGGCTTGCCCAGCATCTATACCATCTCAGCTTAGTCGGCCTTGTCAACAGGAAAGACATGGCCAATACGTGCGGAGCTGACTAAGCCGCTGGTTTCCTCACGATGTTTTCCTTCGCCGTTTGAGAGTACCTATTATAATAAAGGTTATGATAATTTATAGGTCGCGACACGGAAGAAAAACCGCGTGAAAAAGTTTAAACGTGGATACTGTTAGCAATGGATTTTTCTTTTGTTATATTATGCTGTGTTTATTAAACAAATATGAATAAAAAATACCTCAATCAAGGCGTACCCTTTTGTAAGCAAAAATATCTATGATTCAAAATTCTTCCCGTAGTACGCAAACTGTATACTGATTTTCCGAAATATCTGAATCGACCCGCATTACCTACTGCGGACCAAGAAAGTAGTCTATCAGTTTAGACAAAACTTCCCGTGTATCCAAAATAACAATAAAGTTGATCATTAGTAACTGTGAAATATTATTGCAAGGGAAAATCAACCTTGTTGTTTTATAACGTGCAAACGAACTTCAACCTCAAGACATCATTTTTTGGCCGGTCGTACTAAACTACCTCCTATTTGAATTTGAATCATCGAAAAGAGAACTAAGATAATAGTTTTGGTATAAGTACGAAGTGTTTCCTTGCTTGGTTTCTTGTCAAATCTTGATTTAACCTTCCAATGAATCGATCTTCAAGCTTTTTCGTGGTAGCGCTATCCAATTATGAAGAGGCGTAATTTCAACTTTTAAAAAAGTTTCAAAACGTTGAATTTGTTCCTGTTCCTTACCCGATACATAAGTTCAGAGGAGACACGTCAAAATTGGAACCAGACTGTAAAAATATCCCCTCGTTACAAATGTCACCCTAACCCCCGAATACTCAAACGCATCTCAGAGTTGAGCACGTCTCAAGTGACGAGTTTTTGATAGATTTTCATCAAAAACTGTCAAAAAACCGTGACTTGAGACGTGCTCAACTCTGAGTCGCGTTTGAGTATTCGGGGGTAACTGTACTTTATTTTAGCAACAACTACCAATTGAATTCTACGATGCCTCGTTCGATCTTCGGCCGGTGGACGGGCGGGTGCGCGGTGCGCTGGACGGACATCAGCGGCGTGTACACGCAGCGCACCTGCCGGAACCGCATCGAGGCCACTACGGGCAAGCACTTCGCCAGCAAGAGAATGGCAAGGCTGGAGATGACGCTCGCGGTAAGTTACCGCTGTTGTACAACAAAAAGAAGCATAATTGCACCTTGAAGCGCTTGTGGTGTAGCTTGCTTAGGCGTTCTTGATTGATCGTTAAAATTAAGCAACTTTGTGCGTGGTCACAATTGGGATGGGTCACCGCAAGTGGCATTACGAGCTGAGCGCTTCCGTGCTTCGGAGGTTACGTTAAATTGTCGGTCCCGGCTTTTAAGTCGTTAAGCCATGACGGAGGCCTTTAGGCGGCCTAAAAACTCCTTCACTAGAGTTGGCCGCTAGGTCATACGAACATACATACAATACCTTGATCCAGTTCTTAATCTGTTCTCACATACCCTAAAGAGTGTATTCGAGCTTTCTGAACAAAGTTCAGCGGCATTTAGTGGTTCTAGGCCTTTAGTTTCTCGAGATAATAAGCGTCCTACCTGACATTCATCGGTACTCCAAACTTTGAGATTAGTTCAGGATCTTAATCAGGTCATCACCATGCCCCCAACATGGACAATGCTAATTCAAAAATTACCCATCTATTGAAGTCCCCAAATACCGAACTGGCTGTATTTAATAATGTCACCTGTATATTTCTCATGTATGGATACTTGACTGTGACTGGTTTTCTTTTCAGAGTATGGATAATGGCTGTATCATCAGCCCAGTGGCGACCCTGCTGCCTCTCTCCCGAGGCATCTCTCTCTACGCCCGATTCCACGCGTGCGTTTGCACCGGTAGTTGGTGCAACACTGCGCAACTTGACAGTGACATCTCGATGACATCTGTCATAGTTTTGACAGTAGTCATCTGGCTGAATATGAGGTATGGAAATTGTGCTGTTCTGTGATTCGTTTTGTGATGTTGAAAAGGGGGTTTTGTGAAGTGTGAAATAAAGTGTAAAAATATGATTACTATTGTCTTTACATTACCTACCTTCCATGTTGTAAACGCTGTGTTTCCGTCACCAAGCAAGTTCGGTCAAATCAATTTGACTTGAACCAAATCTCTTTTTTTACAAAAATAAGTTACACTGACTAGATTATTTATATTTATTTGGTTACATAATTATTTTGTTTAGTAAAATATCTTTCGTTTATTTAAAGTATTATTTCATTAGACCTCGTTTTAAGTACCTACCTAGTATAGATATTTACCTACTAAAGAGCTTACTGTGGATTTAGACTACATTTTGTCGCGTAAATCAATGCAGACGAAGTCGGGGGCAGATCTGTAAGATGCGGATCCTATGCAAATCACCAGAACACGATTTGCTGCAAAAAACGCAGAAAACAAAACGATCACTCCCCATTTTTACTATTTTCCCGCCCTCTTTGAGATCCAAGATGGCGGCGGCACCTGCCCGCTCTCCCATTGGTCAGATACACCCACTGGGGGTCTGAGAAATAAAATGAAAAATTATTTCCCTGATCTTGTTATTTTTGCAAAGTGGTTTCTGGATGACGCATGAGTTTTTGGCAGATAAGTTTGAAACTATCCTTGCAGTTATGAAACTCAAATTCTGTCACTAGTTCTTTCGAACCCGAGCGATGAAATGATATGAAGTGTGTTTCAAGGGCTCATTTTGTGCACTTTGTAGGAATGCGAAAAGTTTTTATCAAAAGTTGATAAAACAGGAAAATGTTTGCAAAATAAATCATATCAGTCCTCTGGTCGTTTACCTAAGCAGTGATCATTGACCGGTTGAGGTATAGTTCGTGAAACGTGAATGTTGGGAAAAGAACCAGTGTGCTGTAAACATAAAGAGCGCTTCCCATATGCTTCTTTTGTGCACTTGAGAGTCTTTTCATTTGCTCGTAGCGATCTGCTACGCCATTCGTAGCTACACTGCTACGCCGTAGTTGTCTATACTCATTTATTTAAATAAAATCCGGTCAAGTGCGAGTCGAATTCACACACGAATGGTTCTGTACCATAGTATACGTACTTTTTAGAGCTCCGTTCCAGAAAGATGCCAACGGGACCTTATTACTAAGACTCTGCTGTCCGCCCGTCTGTCCAACACACCCAGATCCGGAACAAATATTTGTAAAACATGCAAAAATTTCCTTCGTTCTTCGAATTTAATCCGCACCTCTCGCTTCTCAGTTGGACAATCGCCTGCCATGCCACCGAGGTCGTCAAATCGTATCATTGTTTTTTTTTCATACTTATTAACTAACTTCACGAATGTATATTTCTATTTAGTTTTATCCCCACACTAGGATTTCTTGTGTGTCCTGGAGAATTGAAAAGGTCATTAACAGATCTGCTGCTGAATTGAATTGCGTACGATTTACCAAAACTCCGACTATTTTACGGCCAAATATGAATCTGCTGCTGAATTGAATTTCGTAAAATTCACCCACAATTCGGATCATTTTACGAAAATTACAGAGATCGCTTAAGATTTTGTATAAAATCGATAGTAAGTTGCTATGAATGAATGATATGAATTGATGTTTTACGACTCTGGTGAAATGACTTTTAGAACACAATGCATTATCATTTCCTTAAACCATTGTAATGTTTTTCATTCACTGAGCAACGACAATTAGAGGGTGAACAGTGAAACAAATTATATTGTTGCTATAACATCTTTAAAGTTGAAATGGGGTTCTGTGGTTGGGGTGGCGAGTTAATTATTTGACGACCTCGGTCTATCTATCCGCTCTTTCACTGGTTCTTTCAACCAGTGTGGTGAAAGGATTTAAACAGAAGCTTCTTTCGTGCACTAACTCGACCTAAGTGGCCAACAGGCTGTCCCGCAATGGAAGAAAGCTTGCATGATCTGTTAATATTTGAGTCTGGGTCTGGGTTTTGTGGTGTTGGTGCTCGTAGTTTCTGATACCCACGACACAGGGGAGCCTAGTGTGGGTTCAGAACTATGTATGTGACTGTTGGATGTTATTTATTTATTTATCCTACTATTATTTAATGCGAAAAGTTGTGAGGATGTGTGGATGTGACAATGTTTGTGCCTTAATCACGCCGTAACGGCTTAACGGATTTGAATGAAACTTGGAATAAACATAGTGTGTGTACTGAAATAACATATAGACTACTCGTACTTTTTGTTCGAATACAACGCGAGTGAAGCCTCGGATGAATGAGTAATACATTATATTTGTCGATGGTTTCACAGATTTGAAGATAATCATCATGATCACTATCCTATTAGTCCTAACATACATAACCCGTATCCCTAATGGGGTGGGCAGGGCTACAAGTGAAGAAAACTTGCAGCCACCCCTGATACAAAGTCCCAAGATAGATATGGTGAACCATGGTGACAGGTGATCAGCCCATGCACATATATAGTCCATCTTCATATTCTATAAGTCCTACAAACATTAAAAAACAAGTTATCCAAGGCAGAGCATCTAGGCAGAGTTCACGGATCTCCATTTGCTACGATTCTGACATACTTCTTTAATGAAATATGAATAATCTCAGAACAATAATGTCATTACAGAACCCACCCCGCAAGTCATAGTTGTGGAATTGTCTCTGGTCTATCATTATAATGAAACAATAATTCACGCTACAGGGTCGTTAAACGCCGCGACAATTAAAAAGATGTTAATGGTTAAAATAATAAATACTCTCAGAGGGGTAGTTTTATGGGGATGTTTCTTTTGTGTCATTATTGAGTGTATTAAATGCAAGAAATGAATTTGTTGTTTTGTGCTTCAATCTCGCAGAACGTTGCAGCGTGAAGTTATAATGATACTAGCTGCCGCCCGCGGCTTCGCTTACGTGGTACCCAGATAAAAAATAGCCTAATGTTAATCCAGCACATCTTACTTCTTACTTATACATATTATAAATGCGAAAGTTTGTGAGTTTGGATGTTTGGATGTTTGTGCCTCAATCACGCCTAAACGGCTGGACGGATTTGAATGAAACTTGGAATATACATAGTACATGTACTGGATTAACATATAGGCTATTTTTTATCCGGGTACAACGCGAGCGAAGCCGCGGGCAGCAGCTAGTGTACTATATATATTCCAAGTTTCATTCAAATCCGTTCTGCCGTTACGGCCTGATTGAGGTACAAACATCCTCACATCCTCACATCTTCACAAACTTTCGCACTTTGATTATAGCTTTCGCATTTATAATATTAGTAGGATTTTTATCGTAGAAGTTTTAAGAAGTTATGAAAACGTCTTATTTAAAGTGAAATATCTTTATTAATAGAGATAATCTTACAACTAATACAAATATGATTTACAAAATACGAAAGAAACATTCCGCCTATCTAAAGGCCGTTGCAAACGGTCTATAGATAGCTCACTTAATCCAGCTCATCAGAAGGTGGAAGCGTTCCCAAGACGCTGGCCGCATTGCAACGTTCATGGCAATACTGATCCGTTGAGCCAAATAAGAACCAGCTCTTGGATCGCGCATCGCATCTGAAAGAATTTTGATAACGCAGTTTGCACCCGTGCCCCGCGGACCTAGGGTCTCGACCCTAAAAGGCATTGATAAAAGAAAACATCAAATGAACAACCGATTATAATATAATTTTTTTTAAATTTCTTTACTTTTCTACTTACACAGCTAAAACTTACTTGTACGTAAGTTATATATAAAATAGACGGCAGCTGATTTCTTCTGATGATGATGATGTATCACAATAATCTTGAATTGCATCAATTCATATAAAGTATCTCAATCCACTTTATTAGTTGTCGGGCATTCGACACAGGACTCTTATCTCGATCTGCAGATAGGGGAGATAGGGACAGAGTCGTAAATGTGTCTCACCACCATGATTTATGGGAGGGTAACGACTCACTAGATATTCACTCGGATCTTAGAACTTAGTTTTTATGGTGATAAGTAAAGTTACTTATATTTTTACTAAAAATTTATATGACTGTTTGAAATACAAAAATAAATTTTAGTTTTTCTACACGTGAGTACATTGTTATTAAAAATCGTTTTTGTTTTTATGCGTATTGATACGGGCGTTATAATATGTGAGCACTGGTGGTCTAGTTGGTAGTGACCCCGCCTTCCGATCCTAAGGTCGTGAGTTCAAATCCGGTCGTGTACCAATGGATTTTTCTGTGCGAAAAAATTATGTGCACTATAACAGTACTCTCAAACGGTGAAGGAAAACATCGTGAGAAAACCCGCGGCTTAGTCAGCTCCGCACGTATTGACCATGTCTTTCCTGTGGACAAGGCCGACTAAGCTGAGAGGATGGAATAGGTGCTGGGCAAGCCTACTCCATCTTAATTCGTCCCGGGCACTGCAGCGTCCCGTTAGTGAAGGTAAAAAGATGCCTCTTGGCGCTGTATAAATCATCTACTATAGATGGTAAAAGGCCTTAGTTATAATATGTAGGTATGTACTCTCAAAGTCATGGTAACTCCAAGCGGTTCATGGCGGCGGCAGTTGCAAAGCTCCCGCAGATTCATTTAGTAGAGTGGCTTGTGTTATGACAAGCAAAGTAACACAGGATGTCGCAATTCTCCATCTCAACCCTTCTGGTTCCATAGTACCAGCTTTGCTTAGTTTGGGGCTAGATGGCGCTGTATGAAATGTCCACAAATGTCCATCTTACTTCTTACTTATATTATAAATGCGAAAGTTTGTGAGGATGTTTGAATGTTTGTGCCTCAGTCACGCCTCAACGGCTGGACGGATTTGAATGAAACTTGGAATATACATAGTACATGTACTAGATTAACAATAGGCTATTTTTTATCCACGTACCACGCGAGCGAAGCCGCGGGCGGCAACTAGTATTATTATAAATGCGAAATTAACTCTGTCTGTCTGCCTGTTACCTTTTCACGCCTAATTTCATCATCATTATCATTTCCCTGCTCGTTTCCCACTTTATGTGGGGTCGGCACAACATGTGTTCTTCCATTTTTCTCTGTCAGAAGTCATCTCAACACTCACTCCGTTCTTACTCTGTCATCTTTTCTTTGGCCTACCTCTACCCACGCCTAAACTGCTGAACTGATTTTGATGAATTTGGCAAGGAGATAGATTGCATCCCGGGGAAGGACATAGGCTACCTTTTGTTGCAAAAATAATCCTAACGGGAGTGAAATAAGAGATGAAAGTTTGTATGGGGAACCCGAACGTTAAGCAGCGTTGGGCGCGGACAGTACTAGGATGGGTGACCGCCTGGGGATACCGCGTGATGTTGACTTTTTGCACACTTTTTTTATTAAGAATTCCACGCTGACGAAACTACGGGTAGCAGCTAGTATTTATAATAAATCTATTTATTTTTATTTGATTTACTTTTTTATGCCATGACGATATAATAGATGATGAAATACATATTATAAGCTGTTTCATAAGCCGTAATATGAACTTATGATTGAACGAGGGAGACCAACTTAAGCAAAAGCTTGAGATCTGGAACTCTGGACACCCTGTATGCATCTAAGCTTTGTTAAGGGTGACTTAATCCGAGCGCAAATATTGTACCAGATTATTGAAGTGAGAGAAAGTAGCTCACTTAAATGATTGATATTTTTATCACTAGTTTACATAAGGGGGTAGTCAGGCTGTTTGACCACAAAGTACTCTTTTGTAGAGCTCTTGATTGCGAAATATTAAAACAGTTATGTGTTATTATAATAGCAGTTGTATTATAATAGCAGTGCACGAAAGGATGCTCTTTTAGGCGCACTTTGACTACCTCGGTATCGACTCGACTGAATTGAAACATTAGAGGCGCGGGTTCGATTCCCGCTGCGGGAGAAATGTTTGCATGTTCTGCAAATATTTCTTTTGGTCTATTTGTTTCATTCAATACTATGTATTTAATTATATTCTATCAGCCATCTGGTGTCCATAGTACAAGCTTTGCTTAGTTTGGGTCTGCATGGCGCTGTGTCAAATGTCCACAAATATTTATTTATTGTCAGCAATGGTAAGGCCATTACTAGAATGAAGGCATCACGATGGAAAACAAAATATTTGCAAGAATATCATTAAGAATATTTCTCTCCCGAAACAGCAGTGACTTGCAGCTCGCTAATGTACAAACAGACAGCTCTATACATAGATATAAATATTAATATAACATCTATAAAACTTTACGATTCGGAACACAATACTGGATGTTGCTACAAATTGATAGTTGGAGAGTGACTATGGTTTCGGATGAAATGAGACAACAAAATAACAGCCAACTAAGATTATCATACTAGGTACTGTGAGCCAACTGTTCTAGCAGTTTTACATTACAGACGATACAGTAGTACATACAGTAGTAGGTACCACAAATATTGTGCGCTTCGGCAAACTTCGTGCTTTGTATGAAAACCGAATTAGTCCAAAGAAATAAGTATTCTACATTATTATTGTAACATCTGAGCAGACTTGAAGACCTCGGTGGCGTGGCGGGCGATTGCTGGGCTGAAACGCAAGAGATGCTGGTTCAATTCCCGCTACGGGAGAAATGTTCGTATGTTCTGTAAATATTTCTTCCGGGTCTGGGTGTAGCAGTATGTATTTTAAGTATGTAGGTATTTATAAAAAAATAAGTATTGTATCAGCCATCTGGTGTCCATAGTAAAAGCTTTGCTTAGTTTGGGGCTAGATGGCGCTGTGTGAAATGTCCACAAATATTTATTCTTTTATCTCTAATATTACATAATCATCATCGCGTTAGCTCGTATTTGAAGCTAGACCAAAATTGCCGAAGCGCACAATATTTGTGGCACAATTGTAATACATATTATCACTCCCGAGTCCCAATGGGGTGGGCAGAGCTACAAGCAATCACAAGTAAACCTGCAGCTACTCCCGATTCCGTTCCAAGATAGTGAACCATGGTTTAAGACTAGTCTAGTAGAGGTACGGTACATTAAAACATCCATAATTATATAATAACAGAATGTTCTTAACTCATGGTCACCGGTGGGGGGCGCTGGCGTCGCCGGAAGCGGCGCGCCGGAAGTCGGCATGTCTATGTCTCCGTGATGCAGCGCTTCGAGATTTTCCTTATTTTTCCCCAAAATGTATTTTCTCGATTCACTTACGTCGTCTCTTGTTATTTTTAGTGACTCCCTCTCCAGTGTTACACACAACTGATAGAATTTAAATATACATAATAAAAAACGTACGTTACTGACTGACATATCAGCCATCGGTGTCAATAGTACAAGCTTTGCTTAGTTTGGGGCTAGATGGCGTGGCGTGAAATGTTCACAAATTTAAATTTATTTATTTTATGACTGACTAGCTGTTGCCCGCGACTTCGTAAGCGTGTAGTACATTATTTTGTTCTATAATCAATAGTTTTCGCAGCGCACGCCAAAAACTATTTTGGGTTTTCTACCTTGGGTTACAATATTGCAATTTACTTACAGATCCCTATTTTTTCTGAAAATATATTGTAGCCTATACTGGTCCCTGATAATGTAGCTTTCTATTGGTGAAAGAATTTTTGAAATCGGTCCAGTAGTTTGGGAGCCTATTCGTTACAAACAAACAAAAAATCTTTCCTCTTTATAATATTAGTATGACTTGCAATCAACGCGCGGCACTATGTTCGCTATGTTCTCAAACGGTGAAGGAAAACATCGTGAGGAAACCTATGTATCACACAAAGAACCTAAAAATTTCTTAAACGTGTGCACAGTGCAAAGAAGGAGCTTATTGAAATCCTTATTGAAATCCACAACACTGGTTCGAAAGAAGTAGTGACACGACTAGAAGAGGTGATGATGGTGCTAGATGTCGGCGGAACTGGAATTTTGGGAGGAAATCTTGAAAAATTATCCCCATACAAGTGGCGTATGTAAATGGGGTGGGCAATGAGGCGCTGATCGAAGGGGATGGCCTGAGATTTATTGCGTCGGCGAGCAGACCGAGTTAATGTCTAGCGTAAATACTGCGTTTTTACGATCCTTTACTGCTACTACTCCTATACTTGAGAGCACTGGTGGTCTAGTTGGTAGTGACCCCGCCTTCCGATCCTAAGGTCGTGGGTTCAAATCCGGTCGTGTACCTATGGATTTTTCTGTGCGAAAAATTTATGTGCACTATACCAGTACTCTCAAACGGCGAAGGAAAACATCGTGAGGAAACCCGCGGCTCAGTCAGCTCCGCACGTATTGACCATGTCTTTTTTGTGGACAAGTCCGACTAAGCTGA
Source organism: Scotopteryx bipunctaria (assembly GCA_949320045.1). NCBI lineage: Eukaryota > Metazoa > Arthropoda > Insecta > Lepidoptera > Geometridae > Scotopteryx > Scotopteryx bipunctaria. The sequence goes on from OX439467.1 coordinate 880,992, forward strand.
GAGGATGGAATAGGTGCTGGGCAAGCCTACTCCATCTTAATTCGTCCCGGGCACTACAGCGTCCCGTCTGTGAAGGTAAAGTTGCCTCTTGATGCTGTATAAATCATCTACAATAGATCTGCTACTACTACTCGCGTATGTCACTTGTTCTATCGAACCAGTGTGGTGAAAGGATTTAAAGTGCTCCTGAGCCCTGAGGTCTCTTTTCGTGCTGCTAACACAATGCTTCCGTTTCTCGACATTCCGCTTTCCTAGTTCTCGTTAAATTCTGATGATTCTTCTTAACAAGTTCTTAACTAATGATTTATGCTCAGTTTAACTAAAAGCATTCTAATCGAATTACGCAACGTTTAAAAAGCATTTCGCCAACTGTCACAGTTAGCAAATCGAATGACACAGGCCGTAAATACAAGTTAGGGCCCGCTTGGGGGATGCGGCCCGCTAGGGGACGGGGGCTCTTAGCGGATCTCGCTTGACTGGCCCTGATGTGTTTATTGTTTGCTAGATGATACCAATGCGGATATTTTAGGCGATTTACTGTTTTTGTTTATATTAGAGCTTGCAAGATAAAAATGAAGACTCAGACCGATAAAAAAGAAAGACGGCGCGCCGCGAATAACAAAAGTGAAGCCACACAAAACCGTGCTCCTGTAAGTAAACATACATGCTCACGCACACACCTAAACTAAAATCATGCTCATCGCTCTTAGTAGGTACCTACGTCACGAGTCGTCGTCAGCAGCAAATCACATAAAAAGTCTCACGGAATCACTTTTCACTTGTAAGTAGGTACTTCATATAACATCGTTTCTTAATTATTATACTATGAATTTTAGGTTACTTGGAACACAACACACACACACACACACACACACACACACATACACACGCAGTAGTCTGTTCGCGGCGCACCGTCATTTCTTTTCTTTTAGTCTGAGGATGAAGATAAATATTTGAGGACTTTTCACACTAAGCAAAACTTGTACATACATACGAAATCAGCCTGAGCACTTGACGAAAGAGTGAGAGTACCCAGTGGTCTTACGCTTACTGCCCATTTGCACAAGACCATCACGCGAAGCGAAGAACAAGAGGAAACATAACAATAGATTTCTCGTCGATTTGTTTACGGTGACCGTCCAATAACAATGGGCTGTGAGGTCAGCACTCGAGATTCATCAGCCTCGCAGTCCACTGGTGGACATAGGCCTCCTCTAATGAGCCCTCGTGCCCTATCTTCGGCTTGACGCATCAAGTCTCTGCCAGTAACCTGATGTGTGTGTTCGTATGAGCTAGTGGCCAACTCTAGGTACGGAGTTTTAGGCGTCATGGCTTAACGACATAAAAGCCGGGACCGTCTGTTTAACCTGCCTTCTGAAGCACGGAAGCGCTCAGCTCGTAATGCCACTTGCGGTCACCCATCCCAATTGTGACCGCGCACAACGCTGCTTAACTTTAACGATCAATCAAGAACGCCTAAGCAAGCTACCCCACGAGCGCTTCAAAGTAAGTAATTCTTTACTTATTCAGTCTGTAGCGTTGTGGTATTTTTTTTCATTTGGATTACGTCAATTTATGATTTTTAACTCTTATCCCTAATTTTGTCCTGAGATTTCTTTGTTGGATAAATAAATTATTATCATTCTAGTTAAAAAGAAGCCATTTGAACCAATATGAACCGTAATTTGGATGGACCGTTTGTTATCTGATCCGATGGCTCCCTCTGACCAGATCTCATGTCCAGTCGATGCTTAATTAGATGAATATCAAGTTTTATAGCACCTCTGGGACTGTCCAGATGTCTGCAAATTTAATTAGCTCTAAATTATAGAGAAACTAGCTGCCGCCCGCAGCTTCGCTCGCGTGGTACCCGGATAAAAAATAGCCTATATGTTAATCCAGTACATGTACTATGTGTATATTCCAAGTTTCATTCAAATCCGTTCAGAAGTTTAGGCGTGATTGAGGCACAAACATTCAAACATTTGATGTGGGATGATTGGAAATCCTCACAAACTTTCGCATTTATAATATAAGAAAGATGTATAGATCTTGGTCCCGTTACGGTGGAGCCAATTGGGATGAAACATATTAAAAATAATAGTACGTGGCCTGGAAGAGGATGTAGACAGAATAATTGCTTATCTGGATAAAAAAATACCTATAACAAATAATAAGTACTTAACTAGATAGGTATTTGTGGAATGCACATGGACTAACTTAAGAATTAAGTATTATGTATAGTTCTACTAGTCGAGTTACTAGTTCTTTCGAACCAGTGCGGTGAAAGGATTTATAGTGCGCCTCAAAGCCTTCTGTCGAGTACGATGTGTATCCAGTTTTTCCAAATCATTTCTATGGGCATACATCTCTAAAATCTCAGAATAGCAAACCTAGTTCGCTTTATTTATCTACTAGCTTCCGCCCGCGGCTTAGCTCGCGTGGTACCCGGATAAAAAGTAGCCTATTATGTTATTCCAGTACACATACTATATACCTATGCTCCAAGTTTAATTCAAATCCGTTCAGCCGTCACGGCGTGATTGAGGCACAAACATCGTCACATCCTCACAAACTTTCGCATTTATAATAAGGATTGTAAAAATAAAAGGGAGTAATAAGTCGAGTCGGTAAGTTGTTTAAGAGCCAAACCAAACATTTAACTTGCGGCTGTTGGTCTGTTTGTCGTCGTATTTACAAAGTGTCCAGTTGCTGAGAGGGTTTAGACAAGTTGAGTGCTTGCACAAAAGTCTGCACAACATGCCAATGTCGATGATCAAAAGGATAACAAAAACAACATAATATAATTAAAAAACATCTTCCAACACGCAGACAACGTCGCGGGTTACAGCTAGTGATTTTTATAAATAATAATAACAGTCACATACATAGTCCTGACCTCACAGTAGGATTCCCTGTGTCGTGGGTATCAGAAACTACGAGTACCTACCGTGCTACCACAACACCCGGACCAGGAAGAAATATTTGCAGAACATGCAAACATTTCTTCCGCAGCGGGAATCGAACCCTCTTGCGTCTCTGCCGAGCAATCGCCCGCCACGCCACCGAGGTCGTGGCTAAAGTATATTTTACTTATTTACATAACAGATACCTACGGATATTTACGGATTACGCGGTTCTGCTGCATAATGCTGAGTTAGGGTCCGGTTTGCAGCAACCTAGAATATCCTATCCTACTTTCCTACTATATTATAAATGTGAAAGTTTGTGAGTTTGGATGTTTGTGCCTCAATCATGCCTGTACGGGTTTGAATGAAACTTGGAATATACATAGTACATGTGCTGGATTAACATATAGGCTATTTTTTGTTCAGGTACCACGCGAGCGAAGCCGCGGGCGGCAGCTAGTAGTTTATAAATAGGTAACTACCTACTAAGTGTAAAATGTTGTTGCAAATTAAATACTATTCTCTATTGAACGTTTCAATTGCTACGTAGAATGCTACGCCGCGCCCCGTTGGAACGAAACAAAAATGATTACCGTAGCTAGGTATTAATAATGGTATTTTACGGTTGAGACGCTAGAGGTGCAGCTTTGATTCCCTTTGCGAGAACAACTAGAATAAATCCGCAAATATTTCCTAAATATAAATAAAAGACGCACGCGTGGGCTATGTTTTTTTCTCTCTCTCAAAATAGTTTGCACGTAGCATGACCCTTAGCCCTTCTTTCAAGTCCGACACAGTTGGTTAACACACCCCAGCCAATTCGCGAATCAGCTATGGTTTGTACACGTTTCATATCCCTTCGTCCTATAACACAGCCATAAGAATGTTATTTGTACTTTACAGCTTTCCCAGTGTAGTTTGTCCAATGGCGCGTATGAAATAAACAATTTTTATTGTGAGGATTTGCTAAATGAGCCGACATCTTTACGCATAAACAAGACTATTGTATAGATTTTTATGCAAAACAAGAGCTTGTCACTTATTCACGGGAGAGAAAAATATTCGTAACCCGAATAGTCAGCGATGTCTATTCCTTGCTTGATCTATTTTTTGTGAGAGCACTGAGGGTCTAGTGGTAAAGAAAAAACATAGAATGCGTCCAGCTGCTTCTCTCCCCGAGCATGTCGTAAAAGTCGACTAAGGGATAGTATCCTCCAACATGATGAGATACAATAAGCAAGTATTCCCAAGGAGGGTTGACGTCAGGCAGGCGGCCGGTCATAAAACACCTTAGCCAAAACTCTTACAGCATGATCCAAGGATTATGCTGTGCCGACCCCACATAGAGTGGGATAAGGGCAGGAAGATGATGATGATGAGGGTCTAGTGGTAGTTACCCCGCCTTCCGATCATCATGGGCTGGGCATGGTTTCAAATCTGTTCAACACCAATGGATATTTGTGTTCGAAAAATGGGCGTGCGCTATACCAGTACACTCAAACGGTGAAGGAAACCAGTATGTCGTAGAACCTAAAAGTTTGAAAATATGTGTCAAGTCAAAGGGGGTTTTTAGGCGGACTTTAAATCCTTTCACCACACTAGTTCGAAATAACTAATGACAAGGCTCTAGTAGGAGGTAGATACCTTGCGGTATAAGGTACCTTACATCTATACATCTATACTTAGACTATCTATCTTTATGCGATGTCACGCCGAGCGATGGTGTGGCAACTTGGCGAGGCCACAATTCCCTCGGAAAAAAACGATGTATTGAAGTAGCAAGAGCAAAGGTAGGCCTACCCAGCAAGGTGATATCTGGCTGCGCGTGATGAAGAAGTCCGTCCGCCAGAAGACAAAAGAAGATACTAAGAACGACATTATTATCTAACAATAAGTACTTTATTAATACTTCCACAATAAAACCCTGTAATAAATAAGTAGGTACTAGATCTACACACAAGCTTGTAAAAATTCTAGCCGTAGTAAGTCGTGTGTGTCGACTTCAGAATCCAATTCGCGTAATACGACACATTGGTGAACACCGCCACTTTGACATCACAGTCCCGCGGCTTAACAGCCAGCACCCCCACCACCCTGTCCCTGGAGAATATTGGACCAAACTCCTGAATGAAGCACACCTCATGCTCCGACAGATCAATACAAATCATGCTCTCATCTATCTCCACTCCGTACGTCTCAAAACACTTCGACTTCCTCGCAATCTTCATGCTGTAACTTTCGAAATCATTCGTCAAATACATCTTCTTATCCATGGTGAGCACTGTCTTCCAGATACTAGCTTCTGCCTCTCTTTTCTCCATATCATCGAAGACAGCTGGTTTCATCGCGTGCGGGTTGTGTTCTACGTTGATTTTCGCGACTGCGATGTCGTATTTTAGGGTGGGATTGCTGATGTTGAACTTTTCGTGTAGTCTCCAAAAGAGGATGGGGTATGTATGGGAGTAATTCCTGGTGAAATCGTGGTAGAGTAGGACTCGGTGAGTGGCTCCGTGTCTGCGGCAGTGCGCAGACGTCACCACCCATTTCATCAGGATGATGCTCGCGAAGCAGGCGAAGGACCAGGCTGTTGAGGAGTTGCGGAGGATCGCAGCTACGTAAGGGAACCTAGAACAAGGGCTCGGTTGTTTTTATTCGTTAAAGTCAAGACTTTTCAACGTTTTTCGCTGACAGAAATAATCAACTATTAGCCAGTTCTATTCTAGCTCTATACTAAGTATTGCTCCTCGTACCCATGTATCTACATATGGGTAAGTCCACTGCTGGACAATTTTCCAGGACGAACAATTTTGTGTTGCCTCCATCCACCGACTAACCGAAGATAACCGAACCGAAGCCGAAGATAGGGCGCGATGGCGGTCACTAGAGGCCTAAGTCCATTAGCTTGATGATGATGAGTACCTCTCAGCAGCAGCGGAAACGTTATCGCTCAGACTGATGACGCCCATCGACCGGGTCAGCTGGAGCACGCCCCCGCCTGGAATTAGGTCGCGTTTCCGCTCGTCCACCGTGACGTCTGTCGCGAACTTCACCATCACACACACAGCCATGATCGCCACGCAGATCAGGATCGTCAGGATTATGCATGCTGCTTTCATTCTACCTAATACTATGTCAGAACATTGGTAATTTGTGGAAAGAAAGAAAACTGTTCAAAAATAGTTTAATGCGGATCATATTTTGATTAAGTTTTGGTGGGACATTCTGTGGTGATGTTGACAAGATGAAGGTGATGTCAAAAGGTCAAGTGTCTAACGTGGATAAATTCTCTTTATAGGTACAAGTGGCGAGCTAAAGGCGTCCTCATTAGTCTATAGAGGTCTATAGTAGTAGAAGTCTATGGTAGAAGCCCACTGTCGGGCATAGGCTTCCCTTGAGGGCTTCCCCAATACAGGTGCCTGCCTACTTCTGGGTCTTATATATCTAGAAAAAATTAAACAATGTCACAGATAAAAAAAAATACAAATTATATACTACTGCTACAACTAGGTAGTCGTGTCCTTAATTCTTGCGAACCAGTGTGGTGAAAAAGCCTCAAAGGCCTCTTTCGTGCACACACCATGTTTTCGAACTTTTTATGTGCTACAACATTCCGATTTCCTCACGATGATTTCCTTCAACGTTTGAGAGTACCTACCTACCTAGGTACTGTTATAATTATACACAGACTTTTCGAATAGAAAATGAGAAAAACTGTGACTAAAAGGGCAAAAATCTATGTTCAATGGATTAGAAAAGCTTTCTAGAGTTCAAAAACCTTTGAAAACAAGGCTGTCTTTCCACCCTCTTCAATATGCGGGCGAAAGAAATAAGAATAGTAGCAATTTATCAAAATTTGGCAAGGGTCGACGATATTTATCTAAATAACCAATGTTCACAACTATCTTACAGATTTTTAGGGGAAACAAATGTATCGCGGAGTATTTTTATTATATTCAATCGATTGATACGCCTAATAAAGCTGCTATCTCCTGCTCTGTAATAAACTGTATCGACCCGCGATCTGTTATGACTTCTATGAGATTGTTTCTGTGGTAGAAAATTCATAATTAAAAATGTAATAGCGAGGGAAATTATGATGATTTATTTTCATCATAAGAACTTTAACAATATGTCCTCTGTTGAATTTAAAAACTGTTTTTTTCAAACCACGAATAAACATTCTTCGTTCTTTTTACTAGATAGCGCTTTACTCTATTCATAAATATGACGACCTCAGTGGCGTGGCGGGCCAGTGCTCGGCTGAGACGCAAGAGGCGCGGATTCGATTCCTGCTACAAGAGAAATGTTTGTATGTTCTGCAAATATTTCTTCCGGGTCTGGGTGTTGTAGTATTATGTATTATAAGTATGTATTTACAAAAAAAAAGTACAAAAGTATTCTATCAGCCATCTAGTTCCCATATACAAGCTTTGCTTAGTTTGGGGCTAGATGGCGCTGTGTAAAATGTCCACAAATATTATTATATATCTATATATTTGTTTTATATATATTTATCTTAACTTGTTTGATTGTTTTTATTTACAATAAAATTTATAATATGTAATATCTGCTCTATAACGACTTGACCTTTAAATTGATTATTTAATTTAAATCTCAATAATTTTAATGGTTCAGCTACTCGACAAAAGATGGCGTTGTTAAACATTGAACAACGGTAACAGTGGTCTTAAAAAGTTTTTAAATTATATTTATTTTGCATTTCCATATACTTCTTGTGAGTAAATATGTACAGTGGTACCATAAATATTGTGCGCCTGTATATACCAAACAAAATATCTATGTCTTGTAAATACCTCTACTTAAAGGTACTTTACCAACTACCTATGTAGGTAAGTATCGCCAGTTTGGCTGAAGTATAGGTTCATAACGAAGTTGATTTGCTATTCTGAGCTTAAGTACCTAAGTTACAGTCATATAAACTTATAAGTACCTACCTACGTAGGTACTATTTTCATCAGGAGCCAAAGCGGAAATACCTTAAATAGCTCATAGATTATTAATGATCTTAATATAACTTTCTCAATCAGCCTACGTTCGACCTTCGTGTTACAACGGTTTGTTAAGAAATCAGCATTGGTGACTAGCACCTTATTTAGGCATGTCCACGGCCTTGCTTATACTGCTAACTACAAGTTGAAAGCACATCTAGACTTCCATAACTTTACTACAACAAATTAAAATTAAAACGATGAGTCAGAGAAATTGCGCGAATTGAGACCGAAGCATGAATCAGCTGCTACAAAAAATCAATAACTCCACGCGTGAAACCGTTCGTCATATTGCTGTAGTTTGCAGCGGCGCAAACTTATGTTAAAAGCTACTACTTCAATGTTTTTTTTTTGTAAATTACTCAAGCTAAATTATAATAAGTTTTAAAAGTTGTGTTCAAAATAATTAAACATTGGCGTGAAGTTAGCTGCAGGTGTTTAGTTTTGCATTTATTTCGTCAGATGGCGCAGTAGTACTTGTGATGTTGTTACATACCGTATGGGCGTGTGAGTGCTTGTGTAAAAAAATAGTGTTTTGTGATGTTTTAAGTGCTAATGGAGAATAAAAACGGTGAGTAAATCAAGTTAACACCATTACTCATAACTTAGAATATTCGCAAGGCTGTGAACGTCACAGGAAAACAGTAGGAACTGTGAAATCTTACATCTGTGCGATAGTGTATAACACGGCCGAATTGAGGTCGTGTCGATGTCTCTGCACTTCCGTTTGCTCCAGATGTTTTCGATTCGGTCGGTTTATATTCCCGCCATCTTGTGAGAGAGCTTACAGGATTTCGTATAAATATATCGATCAAAAGCTTGCCGTAACCCAATTTTGTATTTCATCGTGTTCTACATAAAGTACACGTTATAGTAGATGTTTATAACTTATTCCACATTCGTGTTATCGCATACAAAAGTAGTTTGAAGTTTTGTTGACATAGTGAATTTCATAAAAAGTCCCTAAAAATCGATAAATAGGTACTTTTCTGAGGAAGCTGCATTTTTACTATAATCATTTTAGAGTTCCATGGTCGTTGATGCGCTTAAAAACCGCTCTAATTGGGTTTTAATTTTGATTACCGTGCGACGGCCTTGCGAGGTGCGCCTACTGCATGACATCAGAAATTTTAAATAGATTTTTTCTCTATAACGCGTTGTTTTAGCGAGTACGTAATTTTTATTTTGAAATTATTACAGCATCCTTTGGTATACCCATACCTAATGAGCTAGTTTGGTGGGTTAGTGCTATACTTTACCTTATTTTCGCTTCCAATCTTGATAAGTTGTTTTGGCCTATTTTCCTGCTTGATAGGTATGTACCTACCTAATTTATTTATGGTACATACCTATCTAACACTTGGTAACATTAAGAAACAAAATGATTGGATGTATTGTCTTTGATCTTCAAAAACATCTGTCATAAGTAGGTACCTAGATACCTAGGTACATAGGGTTACCAGATAGAAAATTTAAAAGTCCGGAGAAAAAGCTGGATTTTCATTGAAAATGCTGAGATTTTTCGAATTCTCGCGAAAACGTAGTTGTCAATGTCAATGTTTACTATTAAAGTCTAGAATGAAAACGTAGAACGAATTTTTTCTATCATGGGGGCTCAATGGTCGAATGAAAGAAACCGACTAACGGTGTCTTCAGTCCGAGCTTTACTTTAAACTCAGTATAATTTGAAGAGTTTAATGTGTGACTCATTTAATATTAGATGACAAAAGTTTACCTAAAAAGGTATCATCGCAAATTAAATATGATAAAACAGATGATAATAGGTGTCATTGATTTTAAGTGTTGATTTTATTTGTGCATTACACATGACCAAAGTTGATTTTTAAATTAGTCTATATAAAGAAGATTATTGTTTGTTTTTGTACTTTTGAAAATCCAAAAAATCCTGAGATTTCCAAAATCCGGCCGCAATCCTGAGAAGAGCCTAAACATCCTGAGAAATGGTAACCCTACCTAGGTAGGTAGGTACTCTCACAGAAATATGTAGTTAAATTGTATACTAACTAAAATCATAAATAATCTAAGTAAGAGAACATAGGTAAATACCTACTAACATGAGTGGGTAGGTAGATATGACATGCACTTGTAAGTTTTCAATTTCATTGATCCAACATACTTACCTTAGAACGGGATCATTGACACTACTACAGCTTACAATGTATTTACATGGTTATACTATTAATTTGTTTCGCTATAGCCTTCACAAATCATCAGCCTCATCAACCTATGGTTTTCTAAACAACCTAATTTGTCAGCACCAAAAATGTTGCAGTTGTTGAATAAATATGTTGCGGTTTCTGTTTAATTTTTTTGCTGTTACTGCATAAAAAAACTAGTTTGACCTAGGTTTTAATATATGATTTGAATAAGTCATATTTTATACCTACACAAGACCACACAATTATAATAAATTCTAATTCATTCAACACACCAGATTGGTCTGTCCTTTGTTCATTATTGTAGTCAATTTTATATCATGTCTTAAAGGTACATGTAAAGGTCTCCACTCACTTATATCCAGACCATTGTCATAATCCTGGCACTAAAAAGGAGAGGAAAGCCTGGTCTGGCGTTACGAGTACATTGTCTAATTTAGTTTTGGATTATGATAGTGGACTTATGTATTGTTCAGTCAAAAAACATTACAGGTTAATATTTTTATTGCTCTATTTTTTTACGTTTATTATTATTATCAGGTATTTGTGGCTCGTAATAATAAAATAATATCAAATACTAATATTACTTTCCTCTCTAACTAATTAATTGGTAAGGATAAACTAATTAAAATTAAATTAAATAATTCATTAATTAGAATAGGAAAATGACAATTTTCCTCATCTATTGAATGAAACAGTAACTCCTACCTGAAATCATCAATGAGCATTACTAATAAACTCTGGTACATTAAATTTACCTCAACGTAAATAAGTACCTGTACTACAATTATCCGCCATAATAACTTGGGTCATTATAGTTTTTTATGTGCAGTTACAGTTGTGGATGTCACTACCGTGGATCTAAATACCGTCAGATCCACACAGGATGTGACGATGTATGTTTGTGCCTCAATCACGCCGTAACGGCTGAACGAATTTGAATGAAACTTGGAATATACATAGTAAATGTGCTGGATTAGCATTATAGGCTATTTTAATCCAGGTACCACGCGAGCGAAGCCGCGGGCTGCTGTTAGTAACTATATAAATGTACCTACTACAAGTGGGAACTTTTAATTGACTTTCCGTGTATATTATATGCTCTGCATATATAAAATATGTATAACTAGCGATGTACATAAGTAGCTGTAAGTTTTCCAAAAAAAATTAAAAATACCATATCAACATTGTTTTTCTGTCAAAAAATTATGGCGCTTTTCGACAGATAAAAGCGTTTCTATGCTAATTAACGGTCCGTCATCCGTTAGTACCGGGCATTATGATCACCAAGAAAGTAAGTCAGAACCTACGGCAATCCACCGATATAGGCCAAGAACTTATAACAGTCACAGGAAGTATTTGAGAACCGGTTGCGTTGAAGTCCGTGAACTTATGGAACGTAAAACTCAGCGGATTAAGTCTGGAACCAGGATTTGTTTATACTACTAAGTCCAGTCAAAGGCTCGTGAGAACTCGCTATACATACATTATTATCACGCCCGGATCCCTAATGGGGTGGGCAGAGCCACAAGTAAACATAAGAAAACTGGCAGCCACCACTTCTGATTTAAGGTACGAGTTGGCAGCGGTCGACAAACGCGTTGCTAGATTCGCACGACTTCGTGTCGCTAACTACGGAGGGAATTTCATAGAAATACATAGAAACCAGTAGTCTCGCTGCGACACGTCGTCCGCTGCTGCCTCATGTCGTCCGCTGCCAACTCGTACCTTTAGTCCTAAGATGGATATGGTGATCCGCTGTATACAACTGATGACACCCACTGCTAGTTAGTCTTCTTCTCTATCACGCCACTTTTGGCGTCTTTTGATAGCCGGATCTACTGCTCTCCTGCTGCCCTCAGGTTGACCATCGGACAGGTGGTCTGCCTCGAGGCCGCTTGGCTACAATTCGGTAACAGCTTTGGTCATCTGTTGTCGTTCCGTCCTCGCAATTCGCAATCTGAAGAGAGTTGAAATAAACGCTGACAATGTTCTCAATCGCATTATTTAGGTCAAGTATAACGAACTGAGCTAAACTGATCGCTGATGTAACCGCTGTCCGATGGAACATATCAAGGTCAAGATACGTTTGCAGATATTAAAACCTCAAAAAACACTAATCGCGGATGTCGGACGGCAAGCGGGTTAAAATGGGATGGGGCGGGCCACGTCTGTCGTATGTCGGATGCGTTATGGGCTAAAGCCACCACGGAGTGGACGCTTCTGAACGGAAAACGACCTCGCGGCAGACCACGGCGAAGATGGAGGGATGAGATTGATGCCTACTTAAAGGACTGGCCTACAGTGGCCCGAAACAGGGATGACTGGAGAGAAGGAAGGGTAGCCTTTGCCCTGCAGTGGGACACTACAGGCTCAAGTTTGACATATTAGATTTTGATGATGATGATGGTGAAGGATTTGTACCATTCTAGTCTACGTTTTCAGTTATGTACCATCTTAAGTTAATTGGAAATGGCTCCATAATCATTTCATTTAAAGCAGTCGGCCAGGTTAAGCTCTTTTATAGGTATATAGAAGATTTACCTACACTAACGGAAGCTTTAGGTGTTAGTTATTTATTTATATTTAACGGAAGCTTTAGTTTCCGGGACGGTTTTAGATTGAGGCTCGCACACACCTACACCATCCTGTGAGCTAATTCGGCCTTATCCACAGGAAAGACATCTTCAATACGCCGCTGTCCAAGGCGCGGGTTTCCTCACGACGTTTTCCTGTTTGAGAGAAAGAAAGAAAATAGCTTATTGGCAACATCTTACTTATATTATAAATGCGAAAGTTTGTGAGTTTGGATGTTTGGATGTTTGTGCCTCAATCACGCCTAAACGGCTGAACGGATTTGAATGAAACTTGGAATATACATAGTACATGTACTGGATTAACATATAGGCTATTTTTTATCCGGATACCACGCGAGCGAAGCCGCGGGCGGCAGCTAGTATATAATAAATACAGAAACGAAAAAGATTAAAAAATTGAAAAAGACAGCATAGGGTAAAAGAGAGAGGAACATACATATTCCCTTATGGGGCTAGTACATAACACATGCCTTGGTTGCTCTGTCAACCAGATAAAAGTTGCCAAAAGGTCCTGCCTGACTCAGCTTTGAGCTAACTTCACGTGGGTACCAGCTGAAATCCTCACCGCTCAATTTTGTTGTCAATGGAAAGGTCCAAGCGTGTATTTAACGTTAGTTTAGGTTATGATTTAGTTCTATTTACGTTTTTAATTTAGTTTTAGTCTTACTTTGGTTGCCTGGGAAAAATCGCATCAAGCGATAAGGCCACCCTTTGCCAGCAATTGACACTTGCAATGAGGTTTCTTCATTTCATTTCATTTTCAAATAGCGCTGGAGAGACTGATCGTAACACTAAAAACATGGAAACACACTTCTCAGTCTTCGAACTGGCTATTGTGCTAATATGTTGGTCAAACAATTGCGCATACTGTTGGCCGATTGCCAGCGCGTTGAACCCAATCTAATAAGCGATATTGTAACAATTCAGTCCATGGCATACTCAGACCAAATAAAAAGAAAAGACGGTGAAGCCACCTTTTTATCTATGTGTGTTTTGAGGTTTTGTGTTCCACGTAACCTAAAATTCATAGTAGAATAATTAAGAAACGATGTTATTTGAAGTACTTACAAGTGAAAAGTGATTCCGTGAGACTTTTTATGTGATTTGCTGCTGTTTTTACAAGTTTTCACTACAAAAGAAGGCATAATTGTATTTTTAAAAAGTTTACTAGACGACGACTCGTGACGTACTAAGAGCGATGAGCATGGTTTTAGTGTAGGTTTGTGCGTGAGCGTGTATGTTTACTTGTAGGCGCACGGTTTTGTGTGGCCTCACTTTTGTTGTTGTTTTGGCGTCTTTTCTTTTTATTTGGTCTGAGATGGCATACCTACTCCTCAGTGCCTTGTGCCGACCACCAGGACGAGGATCTCACCAAACGCTGTGAAAGTGGCTAAGTTCTTCTTTTGACGACCTCGGTGGTGTGGCGGACGAGTGCTCGGCTGAGACGCAAGAGGCGCGGTTCAAATATTTCTTCCGGGTCTAGGTGTTATAGTGCCATGGTATTTGTAGTTTCTGATACCTAAGACGTTGACGTCATCAAAAATCGATAATTAGGTAAAAAGTTACGATTAAAAAACGAAAAAAAAAACTTTAAACGGCTTTTTCTCGAAATGGTCTTTTGGCGCTTACGTAAATTTGCCTTTCCAGTAACGATATGTACCTATGTGAACAGACACAGGTCAAAGTCAAAGTATATTTATTGCAGAAATACATGTTTAGGAGATGTTGGGCAGCATAATGCTTACATTAGTATCACGTACTCTGCAATCTCACTCACGTATGCAATTTATTTATTCTACAGGGTATTATTTATTTATCGGGGAGGATACCTAGTGAACGAAAGTAGCCTTTGAAGCACACTTTAAATTGTTTTGATTACTCTTTTCGAGCTGAAAGGAATAGATTTAGTTTTATGTGTGTTAAGTGCGCTTTAGAGGCTACCTTCAGCCATTTGATTTGATTTTTTCTATTTTCTTACGATTTACTTCACTGTTTGAGAGTGCCATGGTACACAATGACATTTTATAAAAATACTAGCTGCCGCCCGCGGCTTCGCTCGCGTGGTATCCGGATAAAAATAGCCTATATGTTAATCCAGTACATGTACTATGTATATTCCAAGTTTCATTCAAATCCGTTCAGCCGTTTAGGCGTAATTGATGCACAAACATCCAAACATCCAAACTCACAAACTTTCGCATTTATAATATAAGTAAGATATTTCGTGTACGGCTCAATTCGAAAGCACGATCTAGCGAGATGTGGGATCACTCAAAATAGATTTGGGAAACGTAAATGTGTGCAATATTAGAACTTTGAAAATCAATAATTGTAAATGAAAACCTGACATCCTACCGCTACACCACCGGTGCTCTCATGATTATCAATACGATCAGCTATTTTGCGCGCAGTCAGGTAAAAAATAAAATGGTATTTATGTAACGGCATAAAATGGGCATTAACAAAGATGACTCATTGAAACGAGGCTAAATATTTATTTTATTAAACTAGTTTCAAACTTGTATTCTAGTCATTTGTGAAGATAACATTAGTATTTGGATGATGACGTTAGAAACTGTTGGGGCTGGTGGTTTCGTGGTAGTTAAATCCTCCTTTCGATCGAGCTCTTTTTTATTCGAGTTTTTGTAAGAAATATAGTCATTTAGTCATTTAGTCATTTATTTCCAAAAAAGTAACATTACAGCCGTAACCAAGGCGTTACATCTAGAATTAGGTACAATTAGGTATTTTTTCTTAATTAGGTATACTTAATGCTATTGAGCGAAAGAAAACATTTTAATCACTAAGTACCTACATATATTATTTCACGAAACGTAAAAATGTTTTTGTCCACATATTTTACCGCACAATATTTCATGTTACTCACTTCGTTATTCTTTATTTAATAATCGCGAAACTGCCAGAATTTGATTTAAAAAATTCGGCTTCGCTCGCGTTGTGCCCGGATAACAAATAGTCTACATGTTAATCCAGCACATGTACTATGTATATTCCAAGTTTCATTCAAATCCGTTCAGTAGTTTTTTGCGTGAAAGAGTAACAAACATCCATGCATACTAACTTTTGCGTTTATAGTATTAGTTTTTGAATGAACACTATTCATTAACGTACTACTACTCTGCTGGACTGGTAGTAAAGAAAAAAACATAGAATGCGTCCAGCTGCTTCTCTCCCCGAGCATGTCGTAAAAGTCGACTAAGGGATAGTATCCTCCAACATGATGAGATACAATAAGCAAGTATTCCCAAGGAGGGTTGACGTCAGGCAGGCGGCCGGTCATAAAACACCTTGGACAAAACTCTTACAGCATGATCCAAGGGTCATGCTGTGCCGACCCCACATAGAGTGGGATAAGGGCAAGATGATGATGACTATTCATTAAGGTACAACAGATTTTTTTCGTAGATTTTGGTGAGCAAATCAGCTACATGACTTACATGCCAACGATACCTAACAATATTGTAACAAATGTTGTAACAATTATAACTCAAATGAAGTAATTGTAATTAGTCATCATGCCCTCAGTTGGAGATGGTTAGTTCCGGCGATTGTGAATCAATGGATCAATGAATCAATCAGCC
Organism: Scotopteryx bipunctaria; assembly: GCA_949320045.1. Taxonomy (NCBI): domain Eukaryota; kingdom Metazoa; phylum Arthropoda; class Insecta; order Lepidoptera; family Geometridae; genus Scotopteryx; species Scotopteryx bipunctaria. The sequence continues at coordinate 897,286 of OX439467.1, forward strand.
AGGATACTGTACTCATCACGCTGTTTCCGCCCGCTGCTTCACTTATCATCATCATCATCATCTTCCTGCCCTTATCCCACTCTATGTGGGGTCGGCACTAAAGTGTTTTATGACCGGCCGCCTGCCTGACGTCAACCCTCCTTGGGAATACTTGCTTATTTAAAATAAAAAATAAATAACACTCAGATGTTATTCTCAAGCGTGAACTATGCATATTGTCTCTGTTTTTTTTATACATAGTTCTGACCCCATAGGGTGCCCTGTGTCGTGGGTATCAGAAACTACGAGTACCATGGTACCACAACCACCCAGACCCGGAAGAAATATTTGCAGAACATGCAAACATTTCTTCCGCAGCGGGAATCGAACCCGCGACTCTTGCGTCTCTGCCAAACAATCGCCTGCTACGCCACCGAGGCCGCCGATTTTGTGATTAGTCAAGTCGGAAGGCGCTTTGACATAGCAAATGCTTAGTGGCCTTTTTTGTTACTTTATCAATATAATAAGATGTATTATTATGTACTCATATTCTATTCTATATTCCAAGATTCATTCAAATCTGTTAAGCATTTACTAATTGAGCTTAAAACATACAAACATCTCTACTCAAATTTATATAGTGTGATCTCAAAGTCATCTCAGAATGACCATGACATGACAACTTCATGACATCAGCATATTTTGAGGAAAAAACAAATATATCTTTCATTCTATAGGTCATGGGCATGCGTCATTGCTTATGCTTTATTCCTTTCACCACATTTGTTCTGGAAGTAACATCACATTTTTGTGTGAAAGGAATGAAACGAAAATGGTATCTATTTATAATATTACGTTACTTAACAAACTTGTATCACAATATTCGACGACCTCGGTGGCGTGGCGGGCGAGTGCTCTGCTGAGGCGCAAGAGGCACGGGTTCGAGTCTCGCTACGGGAGAAACGTTTGTATGTTCTGCAAATATTTCGTCTGGGTCTGGGTGTTGTAGTATTATGTATTATAAGTATGTATTTACAAAAAAAAGTACAAAAGTATACTATCAGCCATATAGTTCCCATATACAAGCTTTGCTTAGTTTGGGGCTAGATGGCGCTGTGTGAAATGTCCACAAATATTTATTTATTTATTCACGTTCTGCCTCACTTGACTGGCTACGAGTGTGGCGTCAGGGGCCTTATTCACTATGACCAAAGAAAACGTAACGCAGACAAACGCGAGCACGTTTGTGTAGTCACCGTGATATCGTATGTGACAATTTTGTAAAGTAAATTAAAGTAAAAGTTAATTTTATAAAATACATATACCTACATAGGCAGATGTTTATACTTGTATGTTTAGTTTCAATGTATTTTTCCATGTTATGGCGTGCAACTGTTAAATTAATTTACATAATATACAATACAATGTCAATTTGAAAGTCTTAATTAATATATATAATTTTCTTATCGTTTAAAAAATCATCTACACTACAAAATAATAATAACACTTAAGTTCTAAAATGGTTTTTAACTTCCACTGAAACACGCAGAAACGCGGCGCCGGGCGCGTTCAAGCAAGTTAAGAGCTGTCAAGTTTCGTTTGGTCATAGCGGCCCCAGGGTTAGATTCGTGTATTTTCATGCCCTTATGTCACATTTAGAACAATAATAATCTTACGTGATACTTTGTAACAATACACATAATTTTCCTCAACGATGAATGAATGAGTCATAGTTACGTCACTTTATGAATCTACTAGCTGCCGCCCGCGGCTACGCTCGCGTGGTACCCGGATAAAAAATAGCCTATATGTTAATCCAGTACATGTACTATGTATATTCCAAGTTTCATTCAAATCCGTTCAGCCGTTTAGGCGTGATTAAGGCACAAACATCCAAATATCCAAACATCTAAACATCCAAACTCACAAACTTTCGCATTTATAATATAAGTAAGATGTAACTAAAAGGTGTTTCTAAGTAAAATAAAAGGCAAAGTACAAAGTGGCCTTGTAGTTTTCAGATAATAACTAAGCAAAGCTTGTACTATAGGAACCAGATGGCTAATATAATATATCTGTATTTTTTTTAAATACATACTCTGAAGATATATTTGCAGAACGTACAAACATTTTGACTGCAGCGGGAATCAAACCCGCGCCTCTTTCTTCGCCATCGAGGCGCACTTTTAATCCTTTCACCACACTGGTATGAAAAAACGAGAAACACGACTAGTATTAGTATGAATGTATGTTCGTATGAGCCAACTCTAGTGACGGAGCTTTTAGGCCGCCTAAAGGCCTCCGGCATGGCTTAACGACTTAAAAGCCGCGACCTACTGTTTAACGTGCCCTCCGAAGCACGGAAGCGCTCAGCTCGTAATGCCACTTGCGTTCACCCATCCCAATTTGTGATCGCGCATACCGTTGCTTAACTTTAACTATCAATCAAGAACGCCTAAGCAAGCTACGCCACGAGCGCTTCAAGTACTAGTATTAGTAGTACCGATTTACCTAAGATACTTACCTGGTGAGACGTAATGCCCAAAATTGGTGGTTCGTACGTTTGCCATTTAGAGTGTTGCGTGGGAACTTGCGTTACGTCATCGATGTTTGTATCGAGCCCGGCACTACTCCGCTAGCTATTCACTTACTCCTGGCTTTGATATCAAAACTAAGGCCTTTGCCATCTAATATTGATTTTCCAAAAAAATAGGCAAGCGTGGTTTCTTACCTGTATCTTCCACGCTGGTCGCGTTACGAACAGGTGTAAATGCAACGTAGATTTAAGACGTGTCCAAGTGATCCCAGTGATTTTGAGGAAAACATTTTTTGACTTTGACTTTATATATTATTTACTACATTTAATTTTATTTACCACATCCATCATCATCATCTTCTTGCCTTTATCCCACTTGAACCCAAGTTAACCTACGGGTTGCCGACCCCACATAGAGTAGGTCCCACTCTGTGTGGGGTCGGTCAAAGTAAGTGCGAAGCTGTAGGCAGAAGCTAGAAACAGTCTTAAAAAGCTCCAATGCTCGGAGCGACATTGCATCAGACATCCGGTACAGGGCGGGGCGTGGGCTGCCCCCCACGCCACTGCAAAGGTTGCAGGGACAAGAAAGCTGTTACGCAAGCTACCTGCATTGGTGTCACACTGGACCTTTCACAGACACCCGAGACGTCAGAGCCTCTTGACCCAGTGTCAATGAGGCTCGGAGGCTCTTCGTGCACTTGACATACTTCAAAGATCGTCATCATCATCATTCGAAGTCAGATGGCACCCATTGCTAAGTACCCCCCTTCGTTCTTGCCACTTATGTACAATACCTACATACTGAGTACATTGACGCGTGCCTATCTGCTCCCGCGCATGATAGCCGGCGCGTGCGCACTACGAGCTACTTGTCCGGGTGCCCTGGTACATTGAACCCTGTGTAGCAGAGAATAGAGGTTAGGTTTGCTTGACGTTCGGAAATGGGATCTTTGATCACAAATTACAATGAACCACTGTCCGGGAACCGTGGTACTCTGAACCCTGTGTGGCAGAGGCTAGAGGTTAGATTTGCTTGACGTTTGGAAATGGGATCTGCGGCTTTGGTAGCTAATGTTTGTTAGATAAACAGTTAGTTCCTTGATTTGGTAATATTTTGTTACAGATCGACATCTGTGGCGAGGCGGGCGTGTGCTCCGCTGAGACGCAAGAGGCGCGGGTTCGATTCCCGCTGTGGAAGAAATGTTTGCATGCTCTACGAATATTTCTTCCGGGTCTGGGTGTTGTAGTATTATGTATATATGGATGGCTGATAGAATACTTATATTCATTTTTTTTTTGCAAATACATACTTATATAATACTACAACACCCAGACCCGGAAGAAATATTTGCAGAACATACAAACATTTCTCCCGTAGCGGGAATCGAACCCGCGCCTCTGGTGTCTCAGCCGAGCACTCGCCCGCCACGCCACCGAAGTCGTGGAATAAGTAAGGCAATGCAATGAATACTTGAACTGAGTTTTGTAATGTTTATAACATAAACATTCTTTGATAAATGTATGAATCTATCTGGTCGTAACAAGAGTTCTTTCGAACCTGTTTGAAAGGATTCAAAGGTTGCTTTCGTTCACTTGACACACATTTTTTCGATCTTTTTAGATTCTACGACATGTTTCCTTACGATGTTTTCCTTCACCGTTTGAGATTACTGGTATAGCGTACATTTTTAGAACAGAAAAATCTATTAGTACACGACCAGGTTTGAACCCACGACGAAAAAGACTAGAATGCGTCCAGCTGCTTCTTTGCCGAGCATGTCGTAAAAGTCGACTAAGGAATAGTATCCTCTCTAACATGATGGACCTTTAATATGGGCGATGGATTGATCACCTGTCACCATGGTTTACCATATCAATCTTGGGTGGCTGCAAGTTTTTGAATCAGGAGTGGCTGCAAGTTTTCTTACGATTACTTGTGGTTCTGCCCACCCCACTTGGGATACGATCATGTTAAGATGTTATTCATACCTACGACATAATCCAAAACATTAACATCCACGCCTTATTTAGTCAGCAAAACTTTGTAACGGCCACAATAAACTATCTCCTTAATCTCCCACATAAAAACATGCAGGCTTTCACGGCACAAAACTGTGGAAAACAAAACTACCCTCATTCTCATATATTTTAATAACCGCATTGCTTTCTTCCCGGATACGGCTCCATGCTACTCGCATAAACTTTCAACGCGAAATGAACCTTATCACAATGCTTTAGAATTCAACGTGGCTCCGAAACGGGAGATAAACTGCCTGTGATATCCTCGTTTTGTTCGATGGAATATATGCCTTAACTCGCTAGCTTTAAGTCCAATATCGTTCGTAGGTTCTCGGTGTTTGGCCGAAGTGAAATTTGTACTTTCTTCTGTGCGGATACGTTATGTAACCGGCTCCAGAGAGTCGCAGACGGCTGGTAGACGGCGCCGGGCCGACTGGCGCCGAGAGGGAGAGGGCGCATTAATATCTGTCTCGCTCGGAAGAATCTTGGCGCCCAACACGGGACTGGCGCCCAACGTTGTACAGTCAGCAGAAATAATAGCCAATGAATGTGAGGTTTTTAAACCCATTAGTATAGTATATTCTGTTGAAAACAAATTTTTTTACTCAAGATTCTGTCTTGTAGAACGAAGTCGAAGTGTATTTGAAAGTTTAGTTTTGGGTTGAGACGCTTAGAAACCTGCTTATTTTTTATCGTAATGGTGCTGACTGTACCATAGATAAGTTAAAAGGACTAGGGAGGGTACTGTTATTTTTATTGCCGTTTGATTTGTATGAATTTATTGGATAGCTTTTTTTTGGAAATTGCCGAGCGATTTTTGAGATGTTATGATTTAAAATTTTGGGGACAAACCCTTTTCAGATGGAACCCTAAATTGTTGTGATTAGAAATGTTGATTCTATAAAGTAGTGGGGGAGTTTTCAATTGTATCTGCGATATCTTTAATTCATCTGTTTACTGTGAAGTGGTTTGGCAGAACGCAGAAACTTTTTGCCAAGGAATATGTTAAAACCACTAGGTGCAATTTCCAGTGTAAACTGTTGTGTCACCATGACGACCTCGGTGGCGTGCGTGTGCCCGGCTGAGACGTAAGAGGCGCGGGTTCGATTCCCGCTACGGGAGAAATGTTTGTATATTTTGCAAATATTTCTTCCGGGTCTGGTTCCGGGTGTTGTAGTAATATGTATTATAAGTATGTATTTGCAAAAAAGTGCATAAGAATTTAATCAGCCATCTGGTTCCCATAGTACAAGCTTTGCTTAGTTTGGGGCTAGATGGTGCTGTATGAAATGTCCACAAATATTTATTTATTTATTATTTACCGTAAAACAATACAGAAATAATTCGGCGCTATCGTATTCAAAAAAAATTAAGATTGAGGATTTTTTTAATTCGTTTGTTTATGATTTAATCTAATCCAGGAATAAAACTAAAATAGCATAGATAGAATTAAGTATAATATAATACTTATTAGAATATGAATGCGTGATGAATTTATTTAAGTTATTTTTTCTCTTTTTCCCCAGGTATAGAGACTGCAATGTAAAGGATAACAAGCAAACAAGCCATAACGAGTGCCTTATCAAACACGTGCCTATCTATAGTTAGTTGCGAACGATCGAACGATACGAAGATATTTTTGGTAAGTTGAATTGTTAATATTAAGATTCCACTTTAAATCACGTGCTAAACACACAGCTTGTTTTTTATGTATAATTTCGTACTTAGACATTTGAATTGACCTCGTTTAATTGGTACGAATTAAAATAGAGCTTGCTAGCAAAAAAAGGTTTGATATTAATAATTACTGGTATTAAAAATTACTTACTATTTCTCTGCTAGACTGGGAGTTTTTTCTCTGCTGGACTGGGAGTACAAAAAAACATGGAATGCGTCCAGCTGCTTATCTCTCCGAGCATGTCGTAAAAGTCGACTAAGGAGTACCTAGTATCCTCTCCAACTTGATGGACCTATATGGGCGATGGGCTGATCACCTGTCTTCCTGGTTCACCATATCCATCTTGGGAGTCTTGGATCAGAAGTGGCTGCAAGTTTTCTTGGATTACTTGTGGTTCTGCCAACATGTTTAATTTCTAATTTATTTTAATCTCAAAAAATCACGTAAATTAAACGTATTCCAAAATAATCTCTCTAGATGAAATCACATAGATATTTGATATTTTATTACCATTGTAATAATGTAAATTATCTTTCAAAAAGTGCTATAATATTTTTGAACAAAATTACGACGTTTATATCACCATCCGTTATCCGATAGAAGGATATAGGAATCGAGTATGAATGAATAATGTTTTTGTTTTGCAAATAAAATATTGAACCCGCACCTAGGGGTCTGCAAAAGACATCGATGCTTACACGCAAATGTGATGAATGTGCGTCCCAGCGGGGCGCCGATTTCGACTGCGGGTAAAAAAATATCGATAGACATAAGCAAACCAGTGGGAGTCCATGAAGATTGAAAGTGTAGGGTACTGCTGATTTTGAAATATCGATGGGGAAAAGAAATTCACTCGCCGGTCATAAAACCTTTGCCAAAACTCTGGTCGACCCCACATAGAGTGGGATAAGGGCAGGAAGATCATCATCATCTTCCTGCCCTTATCCCACTATATGTGGTACAGCATGAACCTTGGATCATGCTGTAATAGTTTTGGCTAAGGTGTTTTATGACCGGCCGCCTGCCTGACGTCAACCCTCCTTGGGAATACTTGCTTATTGTATCTCATCATGTTGGAGGATACTATCCCTTAGTCGACTTTTACGACATGCTCGGGTAGAGAAGCAGCTGGACGCATTCTATGTTTTTTCTTTACTCCCAGTCCAGCAGAGAAGTAAGGGCAGGAAGATGATGATGATTAATATCATAAAACGGTCCACTTCAAGAGAGATTTTAGCTACGAAAACATGAAACACTTACAGATCCACTGCAATATGCAAAACAAACGTCGCTCGAAACAATTCTACCACTTACCACTGTAGATGTGGCAGGGCGCGCAAACATTTGTAATTGGCTGTATCGGGCGAGTGATATTAGGGAATGAAGCGTGGGTGCGAACCGTAAGCACTGTGCGAATTTCGATTTAGAAAAAAATGTCCTGGATTACTTACTCTCTCACTGAGATAAATAAATAAAATTGTTGGACATTTCACACAGCGCTATCTAGCCCCAAACTAAGCAAAGCTTGTACTATGGGAACCAGATGGCTGATAGAATACTTTTTTTTTTGTAAATACATACCTATAATACTACATAATACTACAACACCCAGACCCGGAAGAAATATTTGCAGAACATGCAAACATTTGTTCCGTAACGCAATACATCGACTTAAAAGTCGGGACCGACAATTGAACGTACCCTCCGAAGCACGGAAGCGCTCATCTAGCAATGCCACTTGCAGTCACCCATCCAAATTGTGACCGCGCACAACGTTGCTTAACTTAAACGTTTGAGCTAATCACTGCCCTTGTACGGGCAGCTTATCTCCAAAATGATGTAGAAGAATATTGCTTAAAATACCTAAGTTGATAATCTGGAGTTCGTCGTACTCCGAGAGGCAGAAAGTTAAGTGGTGACACCATTTAGGCGGCTTAAAAACTCCGTCACAAGAGTTGGCCACTAGTTCATACGAACTTACTTTTTTTAGCTCAAACGGACGGTGTGTGTTTGTTTGGTAGCATTGCTCTACGATGTTGGCACTTGATAATAACAGCCGATGACGACTGCAACAACTGAGTGGAAACGACTGTTCTTGTCTTTGTTCTTGTTTAAAAATGCAATTAGGTCACCAATGAACTACTACTAGGTACTACTAATTTATCATACTGGATGATTTTATACAGCATCAGAAGACAACTAAATATTCTACTAATATTATAAATGCGAAAGTTAAAAACTCCGTCACTAGAGTTGGCCACTAGCTCATACGAACATACACACATCATACGAAAGTTTGTGTGGATGTGACTATGTATGTTTGTGCCTCAATCACGCCCAAACAGCTGAACGGATTGGAATGAAACTTGGAACATAATACGTGTGCTGAAATAACATATAGGGTCTTTTTTATACGGGTACAACGCGAAGCCGCGGGCGGCAGCTAGTTGCTTAATAAAGGGACGCTGTAGTACCAGAGTAAATTTTTAAGTGCCAAACCCAAAGGGTGCCAATGGGACCCTATTACCTCCACTATCCGTCCGTCCGTTTGTCAGCGGGCTGTATCTCATGAACCGTTATAGGTAGAGTTGGAATTTTCAGTGTATATTTCTATATCCGCTACAACAACACAAGAAACACTTTTTACAAAAGACAAATAAATGATCTTATCTTATCTGAAAAAATGAAAAACAGTTAACATCTTTATAACTAAGTTTGCATTAATAAATTATAATGTGACGAAAAGTATTTATCTTATCTATAATGTACGATGGTACGGAACCCTTTCGTGTTCGATTTCGACTCTCACTTGACTAGCTCTCAGCACCTATACCATCCTCTCAGCTCAGTCGGCCTTATCCATAGGAAAGCCATGGTCAATAAACCAGTGCCAGAATTAGGAAGCAAGCTGGATGATTCTTATGGTGTAGTTTCTGTATGTTTAATTTGGTTGAGCTATTTCGAATTGAGTAGACTCTGAGTCATCTTTTAGGTCAGCATAACTCGAAAAACGTGAGTCTAGTCAAATATTTACAAAATTAATTAGGTAAAGTCAAGAATGTATTTGACTCTGGAGATGATCCATTTCCATTTATAACAAACAGTGTTATCACTTCACTGAGCAAATATTTTCCATCATCAACAGCTTATAATCCTCAATTTGAGTCTGTCAACAGTCTCACTCGCGTCAATAATGTACCGACCTATCGAGGCAACAACATTGTCCCCGTCACTTGCGTATTCTGTGGCCTCAACAAAACACCCCCTTGCGTCTGCATGCATTACTTCTGTGCCATCGCTCTTGCACTCCTCTACGTAAATATTCATAATTGTCGACGCGTTTAGGGTTACGAGTCTTACCACTCAAATTATAACATCGAATACGACGTTTGAACCATCAGGCTCAGTAAATAAGGGCGCTTTTTGCACAGTACGTTCTTTTTTCCAAATTGTGTGTCAATCAATGCTCTTTTGTCGGGCAAAGTGGCCTCAGGTGTATTGTTAACGCGTCCCTTTAGTTATGGCTTGTATCAAATAGTGTTGTTTACGTATTTTATTTGCATTGACGGTAATGGCCATCAAATCTAAATGGATGATCGCAGAAACTTTTATTGGAGTTTATGAAGCACAAAAAGTCCACTAAATCTTCTCCTGACAATGATAAGGGGATTAATAAATGTGAGCCCCAAAAAGCGAAGTACTCCCGAAATCAATAAACAAAATCACGAGCGCCGGAAATCCGAGCAGAGTCCAAGATGCATTTCCATCTTTCACCGTCTTTTCACCCTCCGAATATCATCCCTAAAGTTTGAGCTCCCGTCCCTTTTTTGCAACGGGTCTGAGAGGGATAGGGGATTCGCAAGACGCATGCGCGGATCAACCCCTCATGAGCGTTGGAGACGGTGGATCGTGCGAAGCGTCAGATCCTGGCGCGCTGTTGGCCTCCCGGAACATTCCTTCGTGGACCGTCCGCCGAGGCGGAGGTCCCGCTCTCTCAACCCCCGGCCAGCAACCTCCAAAATTGCAACCCAAAGGCACCACTGAAAGGTGCACCTCAAGGACTTCCTATCCGTCCATTCCTGTTCATCTTATACCTCAGTCTCCTTCTTCAGTTGATTCGATCTACCTTCGACTTGAACTCTTAATCCAAAGGTCACAAAAGTAACCCAGGGCGTGAGAGAGCGAGAAGGAACAGTATTAATTTAAAGTGGGAACGAGACGCAACGATGGCACGCCGCCGGTCGAGGTAAGTGCCACTTGTAAAGCCACGTGTTCAAACTTTTAGTTTTCAGTTTCAGCTCGAACTCGATTCGAGGAATGTTTGTTTCGTCAAAAGCTTTTGTTTCTCGTACCGCTCCGGGTTTATTTCCGGGGTGCATTGAACGTGTGATAAGGCCTCTTGTTTCAACGTTTATGGTTATCTGCTTTGTTTCGATTGTTCTTAAGGGTTTGGGTTCAGCGGGATGTTTTTGATAGCTCACGTGTCTGGCAATGATTTATTGTTTTTGAAGTCTTAGTATCTGCTCGATTTTGCGTTATATTCTCAGTGAATAAATATTAGTCGGTAAAGTAACCGCAACTTTACTTAAACATCTAATTTTCTATTTTAATGCTGTCTTTTTTTTTAAACAAAACTTATCTTACCCTAAAATTCAATCCCTGATCTACATCTATTTGTAGGTGTGTTTTTGTCAATAACTGTTCCGATACCTATTATCTATCTCTGTGAATTGAAAGTGGTTCGTTAGCTCTACATTCATGTTCATTATACCCTACAATTTGAAATTACCATCTATTGATACGAGTGTCTTAATCTACCACCTATCGTTTCGATCCTGTTTATTTACACCCTCAAATTAGCGCAATTTACTCTGTCCTGCATCGTGCTGCGTTTGTCTGTTATTATGAATCGTTATAGCTACATATATAGACACATATTATCACGCTCACATGGGTTGCGAGGTTCAATAGGGTGGGCAGAGCCACAAGTTTGCCAGAAACTTGTAGCCACTTCTGATTTAAAATCCTAAGATAGATAAGGTGAACCATGGTGACAGGTGATCAGCCCATCGCCCATATAGGTGGTCCATTATTTTGGAGAGTTAACTAGCTACATTGTGGTTCAAAATCATCCTTAAGAACATGATATTGATACGCTATTTTATTGTGAAAGTAAACAGGATTTTATGTCATTGAATATTCCATTCCTCAGAATTGAATAAGCTAATAAGCAACTTTTTGTCAAATAATTTCTTAAGAAACTCAGCAGACATTTTCAATACATGATTAGCATAATTGAGCCCCCGTCATCAATATCACTAACAAGATCATTACTGTACTCCCGAATCACAGCACGATAGTTATCTCGTCATTCATTAAAGCTTCTTTATCAATTTCGCTATCAGCAGGGGTTTCGAGTCCTGCGGGGCTGGAGGCATTAGGTGACTCGTTCTCAGTTGATTGGTATTGGCAATTGAGATGATTTGGTGGTACATGGTTTAGTTATTGATGAACTCTATTATTCGGTGTCTTCTAAATGCCAAGTTTGTATAAGGCATTAACTTGTATAGTATTGTTTATTCCGAGTATTTTAGATGAATTTATATCTTAAGTTGGGGTTTTTTGTCAATTTAACTAATTAATTCCTCTCAATATTATTAATTTATCGTTGGGTTTTACACAAAAATTGGCGATAACTTTATATTTTTTCCTTGTTTTACGCTCTTGTATTTTAACTTTTATAGAAATTTCCAGAAAGTTATAAAACACCTTAGCCAAAACTCATACAGCTTCCAAGGATCTTGCTGTGCCAACCCCACATAGAGTGGGATAAGGGCAGGAAGATGATGATGATGATGATGAGAACTTTCCAACTCCCAAATTTTTAGACCCACTTCGATTGTAAAGCCTTTTTGCTTTCTAGATTTTTAGCTATTAATGTATTAAGTAATGTCAAGTATTATAAAAACATTTTTATCTTTTTCCATAACGTGAAATCTTTTGGTTATGCCGAAACATCCTAAGAATATAATTCCGAATTACTAAAATATTTCATTTCACTAAATCCGACCCCATGTATGTCCAGTGTCCAACATCTCCCCTAATTCGTTAATAGAAAACACTATCGGATTTCCAGCGCTCTACACCGTGACGACTTCCGGCGTACACCGGATGTTCAATATGGCAGATTGGAGATTATCGTATATCTGTTCGATTTTCTTTACCTACCAGTTTTCTTTTGTTAGCTTCAAAGGCTATTTATGCAGAAGTTATATGTATGCCTTGTATAGTGATTCTCAAGCTATACATAGATATACTTAGAATTCTATTTATATATTTGAGTTCACAATATCGCTGCAAAAAAGTTAGCAAATTATTGGAAGGACAATGTACTCCTTTCTATTACAAAGTTCCAAGCAAAGTGACAAAATTGTCACTTAGCAACAAGAAAACATGATTGATTGAAAAAGCTCAATAAAAAATTACTTATTATATTAAAGACAAACAAGCTTGGGACTGCATAGCATAATGCTCTAACTCGTTTTATCAATGGCATTGAAAATTGTTAAAGGATAGTTTCCTAAAAATCACAAAGTTTCTTGCCTGTTTTTCCGCGCTTTCAGCTGCTATCATCATCTTTCTGTCCTTATTCATGCGGCACAACGTCTTTTATTCTTTTTCCTGCTCCCTCTGTCAGCGGTCATTCCAACATTCACTCTTGTCTTGCTCTATATTCTCTTCATCTTAACTTTTCTGTCTCTGGCGCTATTTCACTTCCTCTTCAATTCTCATTCCTTTTACAGTATTTTCTGTCAAATGCTCTCTTCATTTATCCCTTCCCTTACCTCAACTGCATTATCATTAGCAAATTCCTCGCTGACAACTACTAGAGTCGTGTCACTAGTTCTTTCCTTTCTTTGACGACTGAATATATTTATTCATCTCCAAGGACCACACCCTGGTTCTGGCTCCCCGGCCTTGTTTGGCCGCATAGCGACAGAGCGAGACAGCGTCTCTCTGGCGCCAGACACAGCGGCGCCTGAGTCTATCGATCACCCCTTTCTCCCTTCGGGTTCACGCCTGCGCCCATCTTGTTTGTGCAGATTCTGATTATGTATCTGCGTATCTGTTATATCTTTATATGCTTTTAGTTTTATTGCTGTTGGCGATGGATTTGATTGGTAGTTCCGAAGTGGTGCTTTCAATTTCATAAATTATTTTTTATCGGTGCGTTGGGATGTGTAATGATAATTCTTTTTGTATTTTTAAGTTTTTGTATTAATGATTATGATTTATTGTATTATGCATTTTGAGAATCCAGAGATAATCCTAAAATGAATTATTTTGTGAAGTTTTAACTATTCCTCTTTTGCTTTTATTTATCTTATATTATAAGAATCTTTGTCCTGACTGACTGACTGACTGACTGACTGACTGACTGACAGACAACGCACAGCCTAAACCGCTGGACGTAGAGACTTGAAATTTTCAGTGTAGGTAAACCTTGGTACGTAGGGGTGTACTAAGAAGGGATTTTTCAAAATTCAACCTCTAAAGGGGTGAAAAGGGATGAAAACCTGGAATCAATTTTTGGTCTAAAACTGCACATAACCTATATCAAATTAAAGAGCCGATTTTTCTCATTTAGTTGATGTCATAATTACCTGCAAATTCTTTATTTTTGGCATGTTTTTCATGAAAAATAGAATACTTTTATTTTGACATAATATGACAGCGATGATACCAAAGATTAGTAATAGATGATACAAAACATATGGAAAAGGAACTGTCAATGTCAAATTACCTGTGAAAGGAAGCATAATTATTACTGGTCTAATAAGTTTCCAATCTTGATTATTCATATGGAGTACTAAACTTTTTTTTCGGTTTCCGAACACTGACACGCACACGTCGGTCTCCGTGTTTTTATTTCCGTTTACCGGTAAAATGTCCGAATTTAACATGGAAAGTGCTTTTAACGATCTATCGAAGCTGGTAGCTTCGTTGGCGGCAAAAATTACTGCGCAAACGGCAACGATTGAGGCTCAATCGCAGAAATTGGAAGATCAAGAACTTGCGATCAATAACTTTTCTGCCATTTTTTCCGAACAGAAGAGGGTATTGGAGAAGTTATTCGAAAAAATTGAAGAACGGAACGGTAAGAGGGAGCGGGACGTGCCTGCGGTAACAGCACCGCGCGCGAGCGAGACGGCTGCCGCTGCTGCTAACTTGGAGCGTACGTTCTTATCGTCAAACGTAACGGTCCGTCCACACCGGGCCCCCAAGAAAGCAAAACGAGTGACCATTGAAGACTTCACCCAAAATGCTACTTGCTTAGACGACATCAAGGAAAATAAGGACGTGTCTATCCCGAAGCACGCGGCTAATACCTCTTCAGAAAAATGGACTTCTGTCACCTACCAGAAAGGGAAAGCAAAAAATGCTCAACTCAGCACTATTCAGAAAGGAGGGAACACTCAAATCTCTTCTTTCCAAGCAGTGGAGAACAAGAAATTCCTGCATGTCTGGTCACTCCATCCTGACACAACTGAAGAGGCCATTACTGAGCACGTCACCAAAAAGTGTGGTTCTGCGGATGTAAAAATCCAGAAAATCGTCCCTAAAACCAAGAGAGATTATTCATCTTTTATGATCGGTGTACCGGAATCGACTTTTGATAAGATCAATAATAATGAATGTTGGCCAGTGAACACGAAATTTAATGATTGGGTGTGGTTTCGAGACCCCAGAACCACTAAAAGTGTCGAAAAAGTCTGATAATCAGTCACTCCAGGTTTTCTACCAAAATGCACGGGGACTCAGAACAAAAACTGCAACTTTCTTTAATAATTTGCTGACCTCCAACTATGATTTATTTGCAATAACAGAATCAGGTCTAAATTCATCAATCCATGATGGAGAACTCATACCATGTGATTTCAAGATTCTTCGATGTGATCGAGCGGATGGCCGTAAGCAGGGAGGCGTGTTTTTGGCATCTTCCTCGCGTTACGAACTCAAGCGCATTCCTATCGCAAATGTGGACGCGGCCTTATTCGAGTTAGTTTGTGCGACAGTTCACCGTAGAAATGTTTTTTTGTTTATGTGCTGTGTAGTTTACATTCCACCGAATAGTAATGTTAACGAATATATGCACTTATTTAATATTTTAGAAACAGAGTGTGTTAAGTTCGACAATGTATTGGTGTTGGGTGATTTTAATATGCCTTCGACAACCGTGGAGGTACAAAGTTATTTGGAGTATGTGAATGCTTTCTGTGGATTTCGGCAGGTAAACAACTTACGTAATAGTAATAACCGCACGCTAGACTTAGTTTTGTCTTCACTACCAACGAGTGGCTTGGAGGTACTTTTGTCTGACGATCCCTTGGTACCTATCGACCCTCAGCACCCGCCGCTCGTCTGTGTGACGACGGTCACACGTCGAGGAGGCCTCGAACCACAATCTCACAATATAGGTAGCTCTACAGAACATTTTTGTTGGAACTTCACTAAATGTAACTTTCCTAAATTATACTACATGTTAGAATGCATAGATTGGAATCAATTATATAGGACTGAGAATTCGGAGGAGGCGTTAGAATATTTTTATGAAGTTATAAACCAAGCTATTTCCGAGTGTACACCTAAGAAATGTGCTAAGGTAGCAAATAAGTCTCGTTATAACTATCCTGACTGGTATACGGCAGATTTGATACACGAGATTCAGCGCAAATGGCGTTATCATAGGATATATAAAACCTCGGGTAAACAAAGCGATTACGAATTATTTTCTAAATGCAGGTCTTTAGTAAAAATTAAACTATCCGAAACTTATGACGCCTACCAAGAGAGGTTGCAATTAAATTTTAAAAATGACCCTAAATCTTTTTGGAGTTTTATCAGGCAAAAACAATCGAGGCGAAATAAAACTCGTATAACCAAAGAGGGGAGGGAGTTGAGGGATGAAGAGTGTGCTGAATGTTTTGCTTCATACTTCCGCTCTGTGTACAGTCCGGTTCGGCCGGACCTGGACCCGAGGCAGGCGGAGCGCACCTCGCCCACGGGGGCGGACGCCGCCCGGGTGAACGTCGCCCAGCTGACTGCTCGTGACGTGCGCACTGCGCTTCGTGCCTTGAAGCCTAAGCACTCTCTAGGGCCCGATAGCATTCCTCCTTATATTATAAAAGACTGTAGATTTGTTTTTGAGAAACCCCTTTTACATATCTTTAACTTATGTTTAGACGAGTGCCATTATCCCGCTCGATGGAAAACGACGCGAGTCATTCCGGTCCCGAAGGCAGGAGGTGGGTCCGACGTAAGCAAATACCGTCCGATCGCCGTGCTGTCGGCCTTCGCTAAGGTATTTGAGTCAATTTTACATACGTGTATTTATACGCAAGTAAGCGCGCGCCTGAGCGACGCCCAGCACGGCTTCCGGCCGGGACGCAGCACGACCAGCAACTTGCTGTCGTTCGTATCGCACCTAGCCCCAGTGGTGGACGCAGGTGGGCAGGTAGACTGCGCGTACTTCGACTTTCAGAAAGCCTTCGACACTGTCGATAACGATGTCTTACTGTCGAAGTTTTCTGCAATAGGTTTCACGCCGCATCTGCTGACATTCTTCGCGAGCTACCTTAGCGAACGCCGGCAGTATGTGGAGTACGCGGGGTACCAATCGGCCCCGTATTACACGTTTTCGGGGGTAAGTCAGGGCAGCAATCTTGGTCCCCTTGAATTTGTTATTATGATCAACGATCTCGCGGGGGTTGTTAAGGAGGCAGGCTGTTTGCTCTTTGCGGACGACCTGAAAGTATTTCTGACAGTAGCGGACACATCCGATTGTGAACGCCTCCAGTCCGACATAGGTAGGGTGGTCCAATGGAGCAGATCCAACAAACTACTGTTTAACGTAGCGAAGTGCTCCGTGATGAGCTACAGCCGGACGCGCGCCCCTTTGCAGTACCAGTACGAGGTGGAGGGGGTAGGGTTGCCGCGGACGACGTCCGTCCGCGACCTAGGCCTTCAAATGGTCCCCGACTTAAGGTTTCGGCGTCATATTGAAAATGTTTGCGCCAAATCTTTTAGAAACTTAGGTTTTATTCTTAGACAGTGTGTCAATTTTAAAAATCTAAATGTTATCAAAGTTTTATATAATGCCCTTGTGAGAAGTCATTTAGAAACAAATGCCATAATTTGGAACCCTAATGAAGCTAAGTACAAACTTTTGGTAGAAAAAATACAAAATAAATTTACTCGCTTTTTATACCTAAAAGAATATGGAGTTTATCCATATTACCCGTTGATGTACCCGAGTCTGTTCGTGTTAGGTATGGTAGGCTACTGCAGGCTGTCGGTGCGGAGGGACGTGGCGCTGGTGAAGTACATGGTGCGCGTCTTGCGCGGGGAGCTGCACCACCCGGCGGTGCTGGCGGCGCTGCGGCTGCGCGTGCCCAACAACTACTTGGGGGCGCGCCGCCGCCCCGCCATGCTGGAGGTGCCCAATTCTAGGACCAATCTACTTAAGTTTGCCCCCATGTCACTCGCTATCTATCTGCTAAATATCTTATCGGCGAACAGCGTGGATATTTTTTTCAATAACCTGCCGAAACTCCTACAGATTGCACAGGTAGTTATAGAAACCAAATGTTTTTAAGTATTAATGTTTATCTTTTTCTTATTATTTTTTTAATTATTATTATTATTATTATTTTATATTGCTTATTATTATTTTGTCTAATTTTATATACAGAATACTTAATACATATAACATCGCCTTAGGGATAAAATAAAAAACCTGTAATGATGTTCATATATTGAGTTTAAATAAATAAATAAATAAATAAAGTAATTCTACGTCTGATAACTAGATGTCGCTGCTAATTCTGATCAAATTTTGACGCTGGATTTTGACGTTTTGAAAAGTTTAACCATGGGCGCCGGCAAGGGGGTGCCAGAGGGTGCACTTGCACCCCTTGGGAATCTCGGGATCAACAGGAATTATTGAAACTGTATTGCGCTTTCTCTGTTAAGTTCATCCCATTTATGCTGGTGCCATCTGGTGTAGAGTAGCGGTACTTTAAAGGGTGCGTTCAGAGAAGTAATGGAAATCCCGGTACTCCTGGCCCACCAATTTAGAATTATTAAATTTCGATCGTCGTGAACAAATAGGTGTGAGCTGTGACGACTGGGTACCTATATAATAAATTCATAATGAATAGTCAGAAATTTGTAAATGTCTCGAACATTCAGACTAAAATTTCATCTTTTTATTAACAATCATATACGGCAAAGATTGTAAGAAAACTAAAATCTGCACCATCTGGAAATTATTTCTGCCGGCGCCCATGACCTTAACTCTCAAAATTTTTATTTCTTATTTTTTTAGATTTAGGTATGTTTGTTACTCTTTCACGCAAAAACTACGGAATATACTTACATACCACTATTCATATTCGTTCGCTAAAGTTAGCCATTGCTTAAAGTTAGCCCTGTCACTGTTTGTCATTATGAAATGGTAAGAGATGGCAATACTTTAGTCATCGTTTAGCGTACACTATATTATAATGAATAATGAGGATAGTAGGTACCTACGTGTGCTGGAATGGGACATAGGGTACTTTTTATCTGGGTACCGCGTGAGCGAAGCCGCGGGCGGCTGCTAGTTTTCTATAAATTGCAACCACTCTGCGGGGGAGGTCATTTTACCTTGAACATTTTATAAAAACTTTTGCTATTTATTTATTTCTTATCGTATTACTTCCACATTAACCTGATACCTACATACAATTTTGCAACAAATCGATAACCCCAGCAACCCGACACTATAATAGAAGGCGCTACATGCCTTTTGTCAATACGTCATCTGTCATGCGTCATCTGTCAGACGTCAATCGCTGCATTGTGTCCGTGCCTTTGTTTGCGAGCGTGGGGTTGAATGACGTAATTATTAGATGACGGTAAACAAAATTCGACCTTAGATTTGGTAACGTGAAGATATCTTTCTGTCGACCAGATCTAGATATAAATATTTTTAAATAAGCCGCTAGATGTTATGTAACCTTTTGCGCTCCCAGATATTAATATAACTCCAAATAATCTTGTAACACGCAGACAACGTTGCGTGTGACTTTTAAGAAAAAGGAGGAGTAAGCTTTTTTTGAAGAATTTTAATTGAGTTAATTTTCGGTGAAACTTATAAAATAAATAAATATTTGAGGACATATCACACAGCACCATCTAGCCCCAAACTAAGCAAAGCTTGTATTATGATGGGTACCAGATGGCTGATAGAACACTTATATACTTACTTTTTTTTTGTAAATACATACTTATAGTACATAATAATACAACACCCAGACCCGGAAGAAATATTTGTAGAACATGCAAACATTTCTCCCGTAGCGGGAATCGAACCCGCACCTCTTGCGTCTCAGCCGAGCACTCACCCACCGCGCCACAGAGGTCGTCAAAATTAAAAAAAGGCAATTCTTTTTAAAAATCAACATTTATTAAACAAAATTAAATCTTAATAACTTTATCGTAAATTTCAGTCCTAATTATTTCTTTTAATCACACATAGATTCACTTTTAAACAGTTGAATCTTACAGTTATAAAACGAACTTTACTTACATACTATTGTCTAGTAATTCTAGTATCTAATCATTGATCATAATCACAACATTGTTAATTATCATATTCACAGATTTGTTTCATAATTAAATAATCTAAATATTAATAATAAAACAGACTTATAAATCGTCTTTTAAATAATCAATTAACACATTAATTAGACTTCTTTCCTGATTTAATAAAATAAGCTTTTAAAAAAATCAGAGCGTCAACTGACAATTTCGACAATCTTGTCTCTTCTCGAGTCTCGACTTGAAAATCCCGGGACTCGAGACAACTAATATTGTGAAAAGTTAGAGTTTGGGCACATTGGGGTTCGGGTCCCGGGACGTCTCGTGGCTTGAAGTCCCGAGACCCAAATCCCAATGTGCACTATGCCAATACTCTCAAACGGTGAAGAAAAACATCGTGCGGAAACCCGCGGCTTAGTCAGCTCCGCAGTATTGACCATGTCCTTCCTGTGGCCGACTAAGCCGAGAGGATGGAATAGGTGCTGGGCAAGCCTACTCCGTCTTAATTCGTCCCGAGCACTGCACCATTCCGTTTGTGAAGGTAAAAGTTGCTTTCTGACGCTGTATAAATCTATACTAATATTATAAAGCTGCAGAGTTTGTTTGTTTGTTTGAACGCGCTAATCTCTGGAACCACTGGTCCGATTTAAATGATTCTTTCAGTGTTGGGTAGTCCATTTATCGAGGAAGGCTATAGGCTATGTTTTTTTTTTCAAAATTAGGGATCCGTAATAAAATTGCTATTTTGTAACACAAGGTGTAAAATCGAAAACCTATTTTTGCGTGCGCTGCAAAAACGATTGACAATAGAACAAAATGATGTACTACGGGTTTGTAGATCCCATTAAGACCTACAAAAAAGTCCGCGAGAACATATATCTAGCTATCATGGTTTAATCACAATAACCGATTTTGTATTCAAAATAATTATTAAATCGTGTGAAGAAAAAAAACTACGTTAAATATGTATCGTAATATAATTTTTTTTCGAAATTAAGCATTATGTTATCAAGAGTATTTATGTAGAAGTAAAATACTTTTTGTTTCATCTCAATCGGATATTTCGTTTAAAAGTTATCACGTGTGTAAGATGTTAAGAGTTGGTACCTATTAATGAGTTATGGGCCATAGTCCATTTATTGAGGGAGGCTATAATACCTATAGGCAATATTTTATCTCGGTATTTCCACGGAAACGAGAAAAACGCGGGTGAAACCGCGGAGCACAGCTAGTCATCTACTATAGATGGTAAAAGGCCTTAATAGTAGCGGGGTGATAATTCGATAATCGATCCCTGACCTCATTCCGTGCACGTTGGTTGCTAGGCGACCGCGTCGGCGGCGCCTAATCCGCCGAGGGAAACACATTCACCATAAAATGCATTGTGCATTAGCAAGTAATTTTATTACACAATAAATTCAATCATTCAGGAGTATAGTTCTTCTCTGCTGGACTGGGAGTAAAGAAAAAACATAGAATGCGTCCAGCTACTTCTCTCCCCGAGCATGTCGTAAAAGTCGACTATGGGATAGTATCCTCCAACATGATGAGATACAATAAGCAAGTATTCCCAAGGAGGGTTGACGTCAGGCAGGCGGCCGGTCATAAAACACCTTAGCCAAAACTCTTACACCATGATCCAAAAAAGATCACGCTGTGCCGACCCCACATAGAGTGGGATAAGGGCAGGAAGATGATGATTCAGAAGTATAGTTCTGACAAGATTCTATATTAGGTAACTCTTGAGATTAGGTAGAGAATGTTTTGGGGACGACTTGATTTGAATCTATTACTGATTCTGTTCTAATATGATGACCTATAGCTTAGTAGCTCTGCCTTTTTTGCCTCTTATCATAAGTATGTTTTATCAAAAAAAAATGTTGTAAAAGTCGACTAAGGTGTACCTAGTGCTAGTATCCTCTCTTTGATGGACCTATATGGGCGATGGGCTGATCACCTGTCACCATGGTTCACCATATCCATCTTGGGAGTCTTGGATCAGAAGTGGCTGCAAGTTTTCTTATGATTACTTGTGGTTCTGCACACTACGGCCGTGATGATATGTATGTACAATAAATTCATTTCGAAACTTATCTTACCTGCCTCTATGTTTTCTGCCATTACAGCTGTTATGGATAACGTCTGTAGAGTATTGGAACTAGGGTCACCAACACCATCCATTGGGATTTGTGTATAGTAGTAATGTTAGTATTGTCAGTTTAATAAAGCATATTTTTTAATTATAAGAAAATGTGCATAAAAAAATTATAAACTTGCTTCCTGCGGCTTCGCTCATGTTAGCCGGAACCAGAAACTATCCTAATAAGTAAAAAAAAAAAAAAAAAAATCGGTCAAGTGAGAGTCGAATTCGCACACGAAGGGTTCCGTACTATCATATATTTATGTAAATGTTGTTATAGCGGCAATAGGAATACATATTCTGTAAAAATTTCAACTCTACCTATACCGTTAATGAGATACAGCCCGCTGACAGACGGACGGATAGTACGACGCCTTAATAATAGGGTTCCGTTGTCACCCTTCGGGCACGGAACCCTAATGAACTCAGTGTAACAATATTTTGATTCATTCGATTATTCGCCTCAAAAATTCCGGCCATCTTCGCTGACATGTTTACATTAGTCCCCGATTATAATGCCAAATAAACTCCCCCTGTTGGGGTAGTTACTGACCTGTCAACGATGGATTCAGACGCGCTAACTTTACCAATGAATATTTTGATACATCGCCTGCCTAACGCACCCTTCCACCCCCTTGTTATTTTAATTTTTTACGTCAAACTGTCCCAGATCTCTCTCCAGCTGCTTCTCTCCCCGAGCATGTCGTAAAAGTCGACTAAGGGATAGTGTCCTCCAACATGATGAGATAAAATAAGCAAGTATTCTCAAGGAGGGTTGACGTCAGGCAGGCGGCCGGTCATAAAACACCTTAGCCAAAACTCTTGCAGCATGATCCAAGGATCTCGACCTCACATAAGGGCAGGAAGATGATGATGATGATGAAACTGTCCCAGATCTTCAATTATTAACAGTTTTTACTATTGATCTGAACATTTCCGACGATATAAGGAGCGTTACAAATAAATACCAGCCAAAAGTCACATACATAGTCCTGACTCCACACTAGGATTCCCTGTCGTGGGTATCAGAAACTACGAGTACCATGCTACCACAACACCCACACCCGGAAGAAATATTTGCAGAACATGCAAATGCTTCTTCCGCAGCGGGAATCGAACCCTCTTGCGTCTCTGCCGAGCAATCACCCGCCACGCCACCGAGGCCGCAAAGTCGTAGAACCTAAAAAAAAATTGGAAAACATGGTGTCAAGTGCATAAAAGGAGCCTTTGAGTACCATATCAATCTTGGCACTTTGAATCAGGAGTGATAATTTTTCTCATGATTACTTTTGGCTCTGCCCACCCCATTAGGGGTACGGGCGTAGCCTCAGCAATAAACGAGCACTCTGCATATTGAACTATTAAAATTCCTCTGTGGAAGTTTGAACGCCCTCCAAACATCCCAAAGCGTTTTTATGCAAAACTGTGTGCAATAACAGGATGGTTATCACCGAGGATCGTTTAATGAGTATACGAATTTCACTGACCCTTATCACCACGGCGTAGGACTCAATTTGGCGAGAGTTATTTGAGGGTTGGAAAGCATTTGGTCATATCTATCTATCTATCTTCTTCTTAGTCATGTTAAAAGGCGAGCGATGAATATGAATGTAGATGGATATGTCACCATAAAATTGAAAATATCGTTGGATTACTATTAGGTGCAGCCCATGGCTTCGCTCGCGTGGTTCAAAAATTTCCAAGTTTCATTCAAATCCGTTCAGCCGTTTAGGCGTGATTGAGGCACAAACATCCAAACAAACTTTCGCATTTATAATATAAGAATTTTTATTATTTGTTGTTATAGCAGCAATAGAAACACAACTCATAAACAAAATACACACTTTTAAAATTTCAACTCTCTATTACGGTGCATGAAATCATGGGTGAATCATGGTTGACTGACATGACGGACGGACAGCGGAGGCTTAGTAAAAGGGTCCCGTTGGCACCCTTCGGGTACACAACCATAAAAATTATCTAATTTCAGAAAAACTCTGTTCTTTCGAACCAGTGTGGTGAATTGGCTAAAGCGCACCTCAAAGGCCTTGTTTGTACGCCGGTTTCCTCTCTAGCTAAAACCATAGCTTTCTAACTATTATAGTAGTTAACATTTGAAGTGATACCTAAAATAGAATTCATAAATACCATATTGTGGCGCGCTGTGTCGGTGAATAAACTAATGTTGCGTATTGTTTGTTAGCACGTTCCTTTCTTCACGGTCCTTCTCTGCTGGACTGGGAGTAAAGAAAAAACATAGAATGCGTCCAGCTGCTTCTCTCCCCGAGCATGTCGTAAAAGTCGACTAAGGGATAGTATCCTCTCCAACATGATGAGATACAATAAGCAAGTATTCCCAAGGAGGGTTGACGTCAGGCAGGCGGCCGGTCATAAAACACCTTAGCCAATACTCTTACAGCATGATCCTTGGATCATGCTGTGCCGACCCCACATAGAGTGGGATAAGGCAGGAAGATGATGATGATGATGATGTTTGTTAGCACGTTTCAGGGAAATGTCCGTGCTTCGGAGTGCACGTTCAATTGTCGGTCCCGGCTTTTAAGTCGTTAAGCCACGACGGAGGCCTTTAGGCGGCCTAAAAACACCGTCACTAGAGTTGGCCACTAGCTCATACGAACATACAGACATACATAGCATGCTAGCTTCTAGCACTAGCTTGCTATCCTAGCTTGAGAAATGATCCTCGTGTATCTCGGCCATAGTGCGAGTGATCTGTCATGAATGACTGTCATCGTGAGGCAAGCCGGGCTATTTATAGCCCTCCCGAAATATCCTCAGGTGACCGCCGCCATGTGGCGTTTTTATGGTTTTTGGGGAACTTGTCTATGAGATCGAAAATAATGCTTTAGAAATGTCCTAGGAATTTATGAAGATTTTATCAATAACCATCAATAATACTAAGTATATTTTTATATTGTAAGTGTGACCTTTTAGAAGCGCTCGTGGCGTAGCTTGCTTAGACGTTCTTGATGTATCGTTGAAGTTAAGCAACGTTATGCTCGGTTACAATTGGGATGGGTGATCGCAAGTGGCATTACGAGCTGAGCGCTTCCGTGCTTCGGAGGGTATGCTTGTCAGACACGGCTTTTAAGTCGTCAAGGTTTTAAGGCGGCCTAAAAACTCCGTCACGAGAGTGGGCCACTAGCTCATACAAACTTCTTTACGTCGTCACGACTGAACGGGTTTGAATTATTCTTTGAAATACATAATTTGTGGAACAACATTCAGGATTATTTTTGTTTCTTCTCTGCTGGACTGAAAGTAAAGAAAAAACAGAATGCGTCCAGCTGCTTCTCTCCCCGAGCATGTCGTAAATGTCGACAGGAATAGTATCCTCTCCAACATGAGAGGAGGGTTGACGTCAGGCAGGCGGCTGGTCATAAAATACCTTAGCCAAAACTCTTACAGCATGAAGACAGGAAGATGATGATGATGAATCCTCCACACATAAATATCATCACGCCTAATGGGTTGGGCAGAGCCACAAGTAATCATAAGAAAACTTGCGGCCACTCCTGCGAATTAATCTTTTAATTGATGATTAAACTTTGTTTTAAAAGGTTTTTTTAGCAAGTGAAACGGGTACATCGGTAAAGTTTGTGAAAAAGTCTGTTGTTACGAAACCGGCGCCGAGTCAGAGAGCTAAAAATATATTGGGAACATGAATGGGTTTCCCGAGATTCGGGGAACACGAAATGATGCAAAGTTTACAGACAGATTTTGCGTTACTACTGCTAGTCGCGTCGCTAGCGCTTTGGAACCAGTGTGGTGAAGGGTTTTAAAGTGCGCTCCAAAGGCTCCTTTCGTTATTGGTATATAATATACTAGCGGTCGCCCGCGGCTCCGCCCGCGTGGATGTCGGTTACCGCTGCAAAAAGCCTACCCAGGAAAGACACGGTCAGTCGCGAGGTCGGCTCCCTACGCAGCGGTCGTGCAGCAGAAATCGTAATATTTTAATTTCGCCATAACTTCAAAACCAAACGTCCAATTTTAATCATTCAAAGACCAAATATTATCTCCATAAACTGTTCTTAGTGATGAAATCATTTATTTTGATAAGGATTAATAGCATGAGTAAAATAAACGCGTTTAAATGTAGTCCAAAAAAAATTCAAGATTTTTAAATAAAAAAATGGTTGCTGTGCCTCACTCGACATAGATGGGTATAGTGTGTCGCGGACTTTTTTGTAGATATTTATAAGATCTACAATTAATTAGAACATTTTATGGTTCTATCTTTTATAGTTTAGGCAGCGTACGCAAAATAAGTAACTTTTCTGGTTGATTTTTTACACCTTGTGTCCGAAAAACCCAAATATATTACGGAACCCTATTTTTTTCCAAAATAAAATATAGCCTATGTTACTCGTGGATAATGTAGCTTTCGAATGGTGAAAGAATTTTTAAAATCGGTCCAGTAGTTTTTGAGCCTATTCAGTACAAACAAACAAACAAAGTTTTCCTCTTTATAATATTAGTGTAGATTAGCTGCCGCCCGCGGCTTCGCTCGCGTGGTACCCGGATGAAAAATAGCCTATTTGTTAATCCAGCACATGTGCAATGTATATTCCAAATTTCATTCAAATCCGTTCAACTGTTTAGGCGTGATTGAGGCACAAATAATCAAACATCCAAATATTCTCACAAACTTTCGCACTCATAATACATATCCGTAAGATACTTATGTATTCTTTTAGGTTCTAAGATATGCCGGTTTTCCTTCATCGTTTCAGAGTACATACAAAAATTAAAGTAAGTAATATATTTTAAGAGAAAAATGCATTTGTGCACGACCGGATTCGAACTCACTACCTTAGGAAGGAGGGGCCGCTACCACTATACCATCCGTGCCCTTTAGTTTTGGTTGTAACCCCGGATATTGGCAAAATAAATGCAAAGCCGATAACTCGTCCACCACGCCACCGAGGTCGTCGGTCGTAATAATAGCGCTGTTACTCAGCTATGCTTCAGCCAATTTGGAGATACAATTTATGTAAACAAACCATAGCGTACTTTTCATTATTACGATGTAATCACTTTAGTTTTAGGTAAATAAACCTCGCAACATAAGTTTTTACACCTGCAATAACATTGAAAACTTTAAGGTAATCGGTATAATAATAAGAAATGAAAATGAGCTCAGTTTTCTATCTAAGTTCACCTACAGATAGAAAACAGAGCTCAGATCACCGACCGCAGGTAAGCTCGCCAAAAGGCTGGCGACGTTACCTCTTACACCTTAATTTAACTACTAGCTGTTGCCCGTGACTTCGTACGCGTGTAGTACATTATATTGTTCTATAATCAATCGTCTTCGCAGCGCACGTCAAAAACTATTTTGGGCTTGGGTTACAATATTGCAATTTTCTTACGGATCCCTATATTTTTTGAAAATTTATTGTAGCCTATACTGGACCCTGATAATGTAGCTTTCTATTGGTGAAAGAATTTTTGAAATCGGTCCAGTAGTTCCGGAGCCGCACGCCAAAAACTATTTAGGGTTTTCTACCTTGGGTTACAATATTGCAATTTTCTCACGGAACCCTAATTTTTTTGAAAATATATTATAGTCTATACTGGACCCTGATAATATAGCTTTTTATGAATAATGAAGAAGTAAGTACTGACGGTTTGTTTACAAAATTGTGTAATCCAGTTTAGCTGAAGTATAGTTCAGTCTATTTATTTAGAAAAATAGATTATTATTCCTTGAATCACTCCACCTGACTCATCTCACGAATTGGATTAATATGTCAAGGAATTACTTAATCAGTTATTTTCCTGGAACATTTTATGAATGAAAATAATGAATGATGAATAATGAATGAAAATAATAATGTTGTGTTTTATTCTATTCCGATGCAGTATTTATTAGAGTATTGCGCGAAGTGGACCAAAATAAGTGTGTGGTTTATATTATTCACGTAAATAACGTTTATTGCTTTATTAATTTATTGTTTAGAAGGTTTTAAAATGTTTAATTTTGATGAGTCTCTGGTGCTGTTTATACACAAGTGGTGCGGACGTTTTGTGCACTTTGTTATATCCTACGCGCTACGTCACTTATGTATAATTTACTCTACATAAGTCTATGGATCACGCCCGTATCCTTAACGGGGTGGGCAGAGCCACAAAAAGCTTGCAACCACTCCTAATTCAAAGTCCCAGTTGCGTTACGTTACATTGTGTGAATGAGGACATGGTTAATAAAACTTGCCTCTTGACGCTGTATAAATCATCTACTATAGATGGTAAAAGGCCTTGGAGACCAACATGCTGTGCCGACCCCACATGAGGGATCCCCCAGATATCCCCCAGAGTGGGATAAGGGCAGGAAGATGGTGATGATGACTTTAAAAGTGAATGTCTGTTTGATGTTAGTGTCTGTTGTCTGCAGGAATCAGAGGATAACCCACAGGAAGCACCGAGCTCGTGACGGTCGATCAGAGAGCGTGTCGAGCGCGCCCTGCAGGACAACTGGAGGCGGCTCGTCTCGCCCAGACACGTGAGTCTTCCTATACCTTCCGAAGGATGTCAATTCGACCCTATTACTAAGCTTCCGTTGTCCCGGGCACTACGGCGTCCCGTTTGTGAAGGTAAAAGTTGCCTCCTGACGCTGTATAAATCATCTACTATAGATGGTAAAAGCAAGTATTCCCAAGGAGGGTTGACGTCAGGCAGGCGGCCGGTTATAAAACACCTTAGCCAAAACTCTTACAGCATGATCCTTGGATCATGCTGTGCCGACCCCACATAGAGTGGGATAAGGGCAGGAAGATGATGATGAGATGGTAAAAGGCCTTAGTATGCAATGTATCTCGTAGGCTAAATTTATGGAAATATCAACCAAATTTTACTTTTAGGGTTCACCTCAAAACCGCACAAGACACAGCTCCTTCAGCCAAGCTCGTCCACAGCACAGACGCGCCAGCCAGCACTCCTTGGACCTGCCCTCGAACCCCGAGGAGAGACCTGGCCATTTCGCCACTGTACACAGGTGAGGTCTTCAACAGCTTACGAGGTACAAACTGGTATGTTACCTGGTTTTTCGATCAGAAGAATCCTCTCCGAACCACCCGAGGTTTCTACCCTCGTAAGCGTTTTTATACTACCACTTTTATCACTGGTTCTTTCGTACCAAATAGTTGAAAGGATAAAAGTGTAATAAAATAGGCTCTCTTCGTGCACTTGACGTTGTCTTCCAACTCTTCAGTTTCTTGGATGGTTTCCTCACGATATTTTCCGTAAGCGTTTGAAGACTAAATATATAATTTGAACGAATCCGAATTTGAATTGATCCGAATTGGTTCACGACCGAATTCGAACCCACCTTAATTGGAAGACGGGATCTGGTTCACTAGACCGGTTTCTATTAACTAGCGTGTTTTCTTCCAGAGCTCACTCGCTAACAAAGATGTCGACGCTCTCGCTGAAGATATCCCTGGACGGGGGCAAGGTGGTGAAGACCATCCAGTTCGAGCCCTCCATTACCGTATACGACGCCTGCCGGCTCATCCGGGAGAAGATCCTGGAGGCCAGCGCCGGGGACCGTAAGTAGACTCAAACCTTCAAGAGGCTCGCTTAGCTCGCTTATTTTTGCCTTTCAAGGCTTGCTTAGCTCGCCACAATTGTCACATACTTGATTCGATACTTAGTCCATCATATTTGATTCGAAGGTGACTCGCTTAGCTCGCCAGTAACAAGTAATACTAAATTGACAGACTTTCAGCCATGAGACGGCATTGGACTGTCGTCTGTTTTAATAAGTGGAATGCTAATAAGTGATATTTGTGAGTGGCTCGCTTCGCTCTTTCAATTAAAAAAGTACTTGGCCACTGTTATATTTGGAGGCAACAGATGATACAATATTTCTCTCTGTTCTAAAATATCCATTCATGGATGTTGCTTTCTCTCTCTCCCACAGCAAAAGAATACGGGCTGTTCCTCGCGTCAGACGAAGACAACAAGAAGGGGATATGGCTGGAAGCATCTCGTAGTCTAGACTACTACATGCTGAGGACTGGGGATTTACTGGAGTATAACAAGAAGACCAGGAACCTGAGGGTTCGGATGTTGGATGGTGAGTCCAACCGCTTTGGAAATAGAGTTCAATTTACAATGTTTGTGCCCGCTTCAAAGGCCAACAAGATAAATTCAATTCTATGACTACTTCTCTGCTGGACTGGGAGTAAGGAAAAACATAGAATGCGTCCAGCTGCTTCTCACCATGTCGTACGAGTCGACTAAGGGATAGTATCCTCTCCAACATGATGAATCTATATGGGCGATGGGCTAATCACCTGCCACCGTGGTTCACCGTATCCATCTTGGAACTCTTGGATCAGATGTGGCTGCAAGTTTTCTTATGATTACTTGTGGCTCTGCCCAACTTTCAGAGATTCTCATAGAACAGACAGACAGCATTCCAACTTTGGTGTGGCGGGCGAGTGCTCGACTGAGATAGAATACTCGTAGATATAAGACAGTGAATAAACACTGGTTCTGTTGCAGGCACGGTGAAGACGCTGCTGGTGGACGACAGCCAGATCGTCGCTAACCTCATGGTGGTGATCTGCACCAAGATCGGCATCACCAACTATGATGAATATGGACTGGTGAGTTTGTGACCTAAGCCTTTTACCAAGGTCAAACATTTTTATTCCATAAAATCACTGGGATCACTTGGACACGTCTTAAATCTACGTTGAATTACCATTACCATGTATATTAGATGGTAAAAGACGTATATTAGTCCACCAGTGGTCTAGTGGTAGTGCCTTCAGATCCTAAAAGGTCGTGGGTTCAAGTTCGGTCGTGCACCTATGGATTTTTCTGTAAGAAAAATGTACGTGCGTACGTGAAAGTTTGTGAGGATGTTTGTATGTTGTGCCTCAATCACGCCTAAACGGCTGATCGGATTTGAATGAAACTTGGAATATCATGTACTGGATTAACGTATTTTATAGGCTATTTTTCATTCGGGTACCACGCGAGCGAGGCTATAATAGACAGCTAGTGTTATAATAGACGTGAAAGTAAATACACATGTGTACTTAGTGTTGTAATTTTCTATAGACCTGTGACTGAAATAAAGTTTTTATTATTATATCTCACTTCAGTGACTCAGGAGGCAAAGATTGCCTCCTGACGCTGTATAAGAATGGCAAAGGTCTTAGTTATAGAACGAGGAGGGTCCCCTAAAGTGCGTGTCTAAGTGAGTGTTGATGACGTCATCAGGTCCGAGAGGAGCAGAAGGACGAACCTGATCCCTGCGAGAAGCCAAACTATGGAACCCTCACCCTGAAGAGGAAGCACCAGGAGAAGGAGCGCGACGCCAAGATGGAGCAGCTGCGGAAGAAGCTCAGGACTGATGATGAAGGTAAAAACTACTTTTATATTTACAAAACTTAGAAAAAACATTGAATGCGTCCAGCTGCTTCTCTCTCCGAGCATGTCGTAAAAGTCGGCTAAGGGATAGTATCATCCAACATGATGAGATGCAATAAGCAATTATTCCCAAGGAGGGTTGACGTCAGGCAGGCGGCCGGTCATAAAACACCTTAGCCAAAACTCATACAGCATGATCCAAGGATCTTGCTGTGCCGACCCACCATAGAGTGGATGAGGGCAGGAAGATGATGATAATGCAAATATTTCTTCCGCAGCGGGAATCGAACCCGCTCCTCTTGCGTCTCTGCCGAGCAATCGCCCAACGCCACCGAGGCTGTCTCTGTATTCACTCCCATTTCTTTCACACAATCCATCCACCCTTTTTTTGGCCTACCCTCTAAAACCATCCAAATTCATTACTTTACTTGCAACATGACTTTCATCCCTCCTCATTTCTAGATAATCAGATATTCCGTAATAACAATTGATGTTTTTGTTTTCAGTGAACTGGGTGGAACCTTCAAAGACCCTCCGCGAGCAAGGCGTGGACGTCAGCGAGACATTACTCCTTCGCCGGAGACTGTTCTTCAGTGACCGCAACGTGGACTCCCGCGACCCGGTGCAGCTCAACCTGCTTTACGTGCAGGCGCGTGACGCCATTGTGGACGGGACACACCCCGTCACTCAGGACAAAGGTAACTTACTCAACAGAAAAATTATTTGCCAGGGACTGTTCGTCAGTCACGCCACTGAGGTCGTCTAATAGAGTTTGTTTGTTTGTTTGTTTCAGCTTGTGAATTCGCTGGCATCCAATGTCAGATCCAGTTTGGAGACCATAGAGAGGACAAACATACTACTGGATTCCTAGAGTGAGTTCATATGGGGTGGGCAGAGCCACAAGTTTGCCAGAAACTTACAGCCACTCCTGATTCAGTCCTAAGATGGATATGGTGAACCATGGTGACAGACCAGCCCATCGCCCATGTAGATGGTCCATCAAGGATACTATCCCTTAGTCGACTTTTTCGACATGCTCGGGGAGAGAAGCAGCTGGACGCATTCTATGTCTAACAAACTTTACTGTTCTAAATCAAACGTTGCAATGTACTAAATCGTACTGCAGTATGAATATTCGCATCAGTTCACATAAGATTCACATAAAAGACGCCAAAATTGCGGGTAGATTTAATTATGTTTTTGGGCTTTATAAAAATCCCGTCGTTTTATCTGGGTAGATACGGCGTGATAATATTTGTATGTATGTATGATAATGAATAAATTTGAATTTGCTAAGAAAATTAATGGCTATTTTATTTATTTAATTTATTTATTTGTTGGCTGCAGCCTGAAGGAATTCCTGCCGGCTTCTTACGTGAAGGTGAAGGGGATCGAGAAGAAGGTCTTCAAGGAGCACAAGAAGCACGCCGGGCTCAGTGAGCTGGACGCCAAGGTGCTCTACACCAAGAGTGCGAGGGAGCTGAAGACTTACGGCGTCGCCTTCTTCCTCGTCAAGGTTGGACATCAGTACAATATCATGTATTCATAATCATACTTATATTATACTAGCTGTTGCCCGCGACTTCGTACGCGTGTAGTACATTATTTTGTTCTATAATCAATAGTTTTCGCAGCGCACGTTAAAAACTATTTTGGGTTTTCTACCTTGGGTTACAATATTGTAATTTTCTTACGGATCCCTAATTTTTTTGAAAATAATTATAGCCTATACTGGTTCCTGATAATGTAGCTTTCTATTGGTGAAAGAATTTTTGAAATCGGTCCAGTAGTTTCGGATCCTATTCGTTACAAACAAACAAAAAACTTTCCTCTTTATAATATTAGTATCAAATGCGAAAGTTTTTGAGGATGTTTGTGCCTCAATCACGCCTAAATGGCTGAACGGATTTGAATGAAACTTGGAATATACATCGTCACTGGAAAGGCAAAATTACGTAAGCGCCAAAATGGCGCCAAATGGGCATATTGATTTATTATCCTAAAATAGCAGTCCAAATACAATAATATTAATTGCTGGACATAGAAAATGAAAAAAGAATGTAATCTTACTTTGATGTCATCAAAATTCGATAATTAGGTAAAAAGTTATGATTAAAAAACGAAAAAAAAGAACTTTAAACGGCTTTTTCTCGATTGGCGCTTACGTAAATTTGCCTTTCCAGTGACGACATAATACGTGTGCTGGATTAAAATTTATAGGCTACTTTTTATCCGGGTACAACTAGTGTACCATAATTATAGTAGTATAAAAATAGTTTGACGGCCTCGGTGGCGTGGCGGGCGATTGCTCGGCCGAGACGCAAGAGGCGCGGGTTCGATTCCCGCTGCGGAAGAAATTTTTGCATGTTCTGAAAATAATTCTTCCGGGTCTGGGTGTTGTGGTACCATGGTACTCGTAGTTTCTGATACCCACGACACAGGGAATCCTAGTGTGGGGTCAGGACTATGTATGTGACTGTTGGGTGTTATTTATTTATGATGTTGTTTGCAGGAGAAAATGAAAGGCAAGAACAAGCTGGTTCCTCGCCTGCTGGGCGTGACCAAGGAGTCCGTCCTGCGGCTGGACGAGCGCACTAAAGAAACCCTGCAGAGCTGGCCGCTGACCACGGTCAGGCGCTGGTGCGCCAGCCCCAACACCTTCACCCTGGACTTCGGAGATTACAGGTCTGTTAAATGAACTGATGTTGCACTCCATACATTGTTTTTAAAATTAAAATTAAAACTAACTTACAATAAAAAAGTTTTATAAGGTTCAATTTCTGATATTTTTTTAAATTTTCTTATTCAATCCGAACTAAGTCGCGGGCAACAGCTACCTCATATGGTAGATTATTCATTTGGCACACAAGACACAGCACAGACAGTATGACAGAAACAATAAAAGGAAAAATAAAAGAAAGAAGCACAATAATAGTAAAAATAAGAACATATTATCTATCTACGATTTCGCCGGCTAAGAGGAGGATATTTATTATTATTATTATTATAACACCCAACAGTCACATACATAGTCCTGACCCCACACTAGGATTCCCTGTGTCGTGGGTATCAGAAACTACGAGCACCATGCTACCACAACACCCACACCCGGAAGAATTATTTCAGAACATGCTAACATTTCTTTCGCAATCGAACCCGCGCCTGTTGCGTCTCTGCCGAGCGCACCCGCCCGCCACGCCAATTTTTGACGACCTAGTCACTGCAATTTGAGTTTGTGAATGTTTTTTTCAAACCGTTTTTCCCGTTGTTTGCAGCGACCAGTACTACTCTGTTCAAACAACGGAGGCGGAGCAGATCCTGCAGGTGATCGCGGGGTACATCGACATCATAGTGCGCAAGCAGCGCGCCAAGGAGCACCTCGGCATCGAGGGCGACGAGGGCTCCGCCATGCTGGAGGACTCCGTCTCTCCCTCCAAGTGAGTGCTCTACTTACATAACTAGTGTAGCTGGTGAAGTATGATGTTTAAAACAACCAAAACGCACTTTGGACTTTTAAAACTATTTTATTCGTTCGCGACACAGATTGCATGGACAAGTATGGCCGGAGACTTCATTTACCAAAACTACCCTACGTTACGATTTAAAAATACCCACAACTGACAATTATTGACAATCTATGAGCGTCGCTTACAACTAGCTTTCGCCAGCGGCTTTGCACGCGTGGTATCCGGACAAAAAGTAGCCCATAAGTTATTCCAGCACCATTCCAACATTTATTTACTAAAATAGCACACATAACATAGAATTTAAGAATGTAATTAAAAAAACAGTTAGGCAATTGTAAAAATGGACACACATACTATGTATATTCCAAGTTTCATTCAAATCCGTTCAGCTCAACATCGTCACATCCAAACAAACTTACACATTTACAATTTAGTAGGATTATCACGCAGGTATGGGATGGGCAGACAGAACAAGTAATTATAAGAAAACTTGCAGCCACTCATTATTTAAAGTTCCAAGAAATATGGTAAATGATGACAGGTGATCAGCCCGTCACGTAGATGGTCCATCATGTTGGAGAGGATACTCTTCAAATATTCTTCAATACATTTAATAAAAGTCGTCGATCTTACTTATATTATAAATGCGAAAGTTTGTGGGTTTGGATGTTTGGATGTTTGTGCCTCAATCATGCCTGAACGGCTGAACGGATTTGAATGAAACTTGGAATATACATAAAACATGTGCTGGAATAACATATAGGCTACTTTTTATCCGGGAACAACGCGCGCGAAGCCGCAGGCGGCAGCTAGTAATTATATATTTTCAAAACAGCCCCCGAAACGGGCTTCAGGGGTTGTTAAAGATTATATGTGAACTTTTTGACGGGTAATCCGATTTGCTTGAAATTTGTTTTGGATTCTTTCAATACAAAATGATAACTTTAGAGGTTTACCAAAGAAGTTAAATGTGCTGTGAAGGCTGGTCAAACAACAACAAAAATGTACCCAAAAGAATCTACACTACGGGCTTCTACTAGTCTATACATACATACATACATAATATGACGCCTGTTTCCCATAGGGGTAGGCAGACATCACGGATCTCCATTTTCTACGATCCTGACATACTTCTTGCGCTTCGTTCACTCTCATAACATTCTTCATACATGCTCGTCGGTTTAGTTTAATGTATAACGTTTGCATTTATCCGTCAGGGCCAACATAATCCAGCACGACACTTTCGCGACCGGGAAGAGAATCGACACCGAGTCAGTCGCCAAGCCCGCCGTCCACCGCCCCGGCGCAGAAGGTATTAAAAAAAACCTCACTTATTGTGTTGTATTACTATGATAGTATTCAAGAGCACTGGTGGTCTAGTGGTAGCGGCCGCGCCTTCCGACCCTAAAGTCGTTGGTTCAAATGTATAGGTGCACCGTTGGATTTTTCTGTTAGAAAAATTTATGTCTGCTATATTGTACTCTCAAACGGTGAAGAAAAACATCGTGAGGAAATCGACATCTCGTAGAACTTAATTAGTTTGAAAGCATGTGTCAAGTGCACGAAAGAAGCCTTTGAAGCGCACTTTAAATCCTTTCACCACATGGTTCGAAAGAACTAGTGATATGATTGATAGGTCATTGAAATGGATGGTGATCGGAAAATCTTAGTTGAACATAAAAAAGTGTTTTATAAATACATTTGGTACATAATCTAATATTTTACCTCATTTTATTTTACCCAATTAATTTGGTACAGACTAAAACAATTTCTTTAGTTGTATTAAAAATGCTAGTATTATATTTTTCTTTGCCAGTATGCCAGTATTATTTCTTAATATACCGTATATAAAACATTACGAGGAGTGGCTGTATCCCTAATGGGGTGGGCAGAGCCACATTGCGATCATAAGAAAACTTGCAGCCACTCCTGATTCAAAGTCCCAAGATGGATAATGGTGAACCATGGTGACAGGTGATCAGCCCATCGCATAGATGGTCCATCATGTTGGAGATGAGACTATCCCTTAGCCGACTTTTGCGACATAGCTGGACAGCAGAGAAGTGGATAGAGATGCTATTTTTAATATTTTTTCTTTGTCAGTATTCTTTTTATTTGCCTATGTGTGTGTACTGTATATATAACACAAAGCTTGTTGTACTAGGAGCTAAGTCGTTCGTGATGGGCCACATGACGGGCGCGCAACAAACGACCGTCTCGGGACAGATCATAACGGGACATACACCGCCTGCTGTTAGTATTATTTTGTTGCTTCTTATTACAAACAGACAGTGTTGAAAGTCGATGATTTTTGTGGTATCTTTGAATTTATGATTCATGTTCTTTTCAATCATCATTTACTTCTGATGCTGTCTATTATATTTAGTGTTTAAAGAAAGTACTGTTAAAATTGACAAAATATTATATTTCTTCGTTGCACATGGTGAAATTTTATTGTTTTTTCAGTTTTAATAAACAGAAAGAAACTTACAACTAATACAAATATACTTTACAAAATACAAAAGAAACAGTCGGGCTATCTAAAGGCCGTTGCAAACGGTCTATAGATAGCTCAGCTGATCCAGCTCATCGGACGGTGGAAGCGTGCCCAAGATGCTGGCCTGTTTTATAGTTTTAATTGAATATTTTTACTTTTACAAGGTGTAAGATTATTACTTAATTACGTGATTTAGAATTACAAACGTCGTTAAAAGCAAAAGTAAAACAGTAAGATTCACAATGGCAAAGTCTGAACTATAGTTAATTTGTAGAAAACAGACACAGATATTTTATACCGACCTCGGTGGAGTGGCGGGTGAGTGCTCGGCTGAGGCTCAAGAGGCGCGGGTTCAATTTCCGCTACGGGAGAAATATTTGTATGTTCTGTAAATAGTGTTGTAGTAATATGTATTATAAGTATGTGCTTACAAAAAAAGTATTCTATCAGGCATCTGGCTCCCATAGTACAAGCTTTGCTTAGTTTGGGGCTAGATGGCGCTGTGTGAAATGTCCACAAATATTTATTTATTATCTAAACCTTCAAAACAGTTGCTATTTATGATGTTTATATCAAACGTTGGTATGTTTTGTTACACGCTTTCTTATGGATGGCCAGTCTTCGAAATAAAATGTGTAGGTATCTTACTTTGTAACTTAAAACATCCGGAATCAAAGTCAAAGTTTATTCCATAAAATCACGGGGATAAATTGGACACGTCTTAAATCTACGTTGCATTTACACCTGTTCGTAACGCGGATGTAATTTTATCAGAATAAAACTGCCAATTGTGAAAATGTTGTCCATCTTTGTTTGATATATTTTCCAGTACTGTGTGACTGTGGTCTGATGTGTGTTCATTGACGATCTCAGTGGCGTGGCGGGCGAGTGCTTGGCTGAGACGCAAGAGGCGCGGGTTCGATTCCCGCTACGGGAGAAATGTTTGTATGTTCTGCAAATATTTCTTCCGGGTCTGGGTGTTGTAGTATTATGTATTATAAGTATGTATTTACAAAAGAAAAAGTGTATAAGTATTCTATCAGCCATCTGGTGCCCATAGTACAAGCTTTGCTTAGTTTGGGGCTAGATGGCGCTGTGTGAAATGTCTACTAATATTATTATTATTATATCGCAGGCGTCTCAAGTCCAGCAGCATAAAGTGACGTCATTGCTGTCGGAACCGCAGAGGGCGCTGCTGTCCACCATTACTTCGGGACACCAGATCATAAAGCACACTGAGGAACACCTCTCCAGGGTAAGACAAGACACCGTTAGATTTCATATCCGACCCCATGATCTTCCTGCCTCTATCCTGACTAATATTGCCAATCAGAAGTTTGAGTTTTTGACGGGATCATGACAGCAAGAGGTGGTCTCGTATGATGGATGATTGCTTCTCTTTCCGTAAGCTTTGAGAGTATGTTCATCTAACTAAGATCCCAATTTGCAGGTTTTATTTTAGTCTAAATAAAAACATAGCTACTTGTTAGGTGCATTAGCACCAAGTAATGGCTTGAAGGAGTATTAACCTATTCTTCTTATATTTTTTAACCGTAATTAACTTCTCCAGGCGACTCTACCCGAGCTGGGCCAGGACGCGGCGTCAATGAAGTGGAAGCAAGTGACGATGGACACCAACAAGCAGGTGGTGACGTCACAGATCGCCGCCATGAACGCGGCCACGGCGCAGGTCGTCACTCTCACCTCCGGTGCGTACATCATCACACTGGTCCTTCTAGTCTAGAGTGCTGCTCGCTTCTCTCGCTAGGAAACAGATCACAGCCACGGCGCAGGTCGTGACCTTAGTCACCCTCATCTCTAGTAACTTCATTACATTGGTCCTTCTAGCCATGTTTCTAGAAATAATTATGGCTCGCTTCACTCCCTAGGAATCAAAAACGTAGTTTTCGAAAACATAGATAGAATCACATGAGAAAAATATAGCAAAAACTGGTCAAGATGTTACTGGTCCAGTGATAATTTTTTTTTATATTAAATGGGCTCTCTCTTGACCTCAATCTGAGCCGAATGAGCTCAAATGAGGTCTATAATGTAACAAGATCGCCCAGAAGCAAATATTCCCCGATAAACAAATTCTTGAGTCTGTAACGTGGCTCGCTGCGCTCGCAAAGCCAGTAAGCTCTTCATGGACATAATAGGTATAACATATGTGTTATTTTATCCTGAATCTTCTTTCATCACCTCGACTGTCTCCCTAGGTCCAGTGGAGGAGGTGGACCACACGGCGGTCGGCGCTGCCATAACCACCATAACATCCAACCTGCCCGAAGTCTCCAAGGGAGTGAGGATGTTAGCCGCGCTCATGGACGACGAGGCACACGGCGACCGCCTGCTGGGCGCCGCCAGGAGACTCTGCAGCGCCTTCTCTGACCTGCTGACTGCGGCTGAACCCGAGACTAAGGAGGTAACACTTCGTGATAAAAAAAAAGCTAGAATGTATGGTATTAGTGAGTGAAATGAAAGTGGCTCGCTTCGCTCGTCACACAATGAAGAGTTTTCTCAGGCCTCCAAGCCGTATCGGAAACCGATGTGCCTTGAACCCTATTGTGATTAGAAAATTACCATTTGTGAAAAGATTATATCCAATCCTTTTATCGATAAGATCTATGGCGTTGTGAGCGAGATGAATTCGCTCGCTTCGCTTGATCGATTTATTACTCGTTGATTCAAAAACGACTTACACGTGACGTTTAACATAATCAGTCCAAGTAGTCCTATCTTTGTACTCTTCTAATCATCTTTTATCTCCTTCCAGCCGCGTCAGAACCTCCTGAACGCAGCCTCCCGCGTCGGAGAAGCCTCCACGTCAGTCCTCCACACCATCGGCGAGGAGACTGAGGAAGACAAGGAAACACAGGTAACAGCCGACAAAACTGACAGGCCGAAGAAGAAGTCATTCATTTACAGAAAGCTCAACTATTGTGTAGATAACTTTTACAATGCCTTCTTCAAAAGCAAAGATTATGATAGCGATTTTGGTGATGATAATGATGATGTTAAAAATGGGTCTAAAAATGATGATACAGACAGTGTTTACGACGAATGTTCCGAGTTTAGAAATGACGAGGAGAGCATTTACGAAGACATAGATACTAGTAGGAACTGGGGTATGCTAGATGTTATACAGGAGGAGTCGGATAGCGACTATTATAGAAGCGTGGACTACTGCAATGCTATTTTCAAAAGGAACCGCGATTCGAGTGACAGAAATGTCACTGTCAAAAATGACAAGTTGAATAACAAGAAGGACGATGATTACGAAACTATAATTGCTAATTGCAAAGGTTATTTAGAAGGTAAACCCAAAATATACCCCAAAACCATATCGGACAAGATATACAACTTCAAAAAAGACTTCTCAAACCACGATTATGTCAACGTCAATTTTGACTGGTCGAAAATCAATGACAGTGACGTAAATCATTATGACAATGCTAGAATTAGAAATGAGAAAGTTACAAATATAAATGATAAGAATCAAAATGAAAATGAGAAAAATCAAAACGGGCATGATAAGAATCATCATGATTACGAAAACATCAACTTTGAGAATCAAGGCAGTCCTAATATAAACTTAGACAGGCGCGTGAAAAATGAAATACTTCGGCAAAAGTTCTTCCTTTCCAATAATATTGATAAAAATGATATTAATGATCAATTCAACAAATATGATAAGAAAATTGAATGCCATAGTATTAGGAACGATGTAACACACAGCGGTCCAGCCACCAAGGTAGCCGGTTCATTAAACATGAAGATTTTAAACCATGATTTCGACAAATACAATCGCGTACTCACAACCACTGAGACTTTCATGGAAACAGCCGAAGCTAGTTTCACCAAAAACAACCTATCCAAACGCAAGGGCGATAATTTCGAAAATTTCGTCAAAAAAAGCGAAAGATACTTCACCAGCGAATCGCGAGATAGACAAACAAAGGTTGAACTCAACTCTGACAAAGGTAAAACTGAAATAAGAATTGTATACAATCCTACGTTTAAACTCACTGGTGACACGTATATTAGGGGTTATTGCTTTCATTGTAAGAGAAGGTGCCCAAGAACTGACCAAAAGTGCTGCCCGAAATGCGAGTGTCTGGAGCTAGAGTTCCAACAGATTTGGAAAGAGAATTGGTTGAATATTCTACTGATCTTAGCTCTACTCTTTGTGTTCATTGCTGTGTCAGTGCAGTGTTTATTCTTTAAGGATTCGTGTGAGAGAGGCAATGGTACTGAAACAGAGAAATGCTTTGAGGTCGTATAGTTACCTATGACCTGACAAATAATTACATTCACGAATTTGACATTTGAAACAGCAGCTCACTGAGAGTTGAGAAACTCATTGAAAAAGAGATGATTAAAAATTTTAAATTCGTTCTTAAACATAGCTGAATAATCCAATCCTACTATTATTATAAATGTTTGTATGTTTGTGCCTCAATCACGCCGTAACGGCTGAACAGATTTGGCTGAAACATGAAATATACATATTGCGTGTGCACGTATAACATATCTACCTTTTATTGCGAGTACAAAGCGAGCGAAACCGCGGGCGGAAGCTAGTTTTTTATATTCGTTCAACTTATTTGAAAGCATTTAATCTAAATTATACTAGCGCGTAAAGTAAATGAGGTACCTCGATCATTTGAAACAGCAGTACTACTTTTCAGGTGGTAAGATTTTTTCTTTATAACGTCAGATTTGTGAATTTAATTTATTTGTCTTACTATAGGGTTTTAGAGAGAGGCGGTAGGTTTTGAGATATTGAGTTTTTGAAAACTGTACAGTACCACAACTATTGTAAGCTTCAGCAAACTTCGTGCTTTGTATGAAAATCAAATTTGTCCGAATATGCAACTAATAATAACTGAACCAACCCTTCAAAAAGGGTATCTTCATAATTGTTGTTAAAAATGTTTGCTTGAGCGATTCAATTTGAGCATTGTATACTAGCCAAGAAAGTAATGCTAATAAAAAAACTGGCATTGTCCTTGGTACACCTGAGTAGGCCACCTGGTCCACGGGCACCTTTTATTTACCGATAATTGCCCGAACAATATCATAACATATCCATAACTGTAGCTAGTTAGTATAAAATCTAACTTTTAACTACTTGTTTTAATTAACAATATTAAAATTACCTATAAAAAAATTGTTGGTTCCAAAAAAACTTTCATGAGACGTCAAAAACTCTAATGATAACATTTTCATCGTAAAATAAACTTTGATACTGCGGGATAAGAGTCAATTTTCGTAAAAACTAGTCTGATTCTATGTTATTTTTGTAATGTTTATTGAAAGACAAGTAATAATAGCCAAAAGACTGCACAGTGACAACTAAATTTAGATTTTAACTTAGAAGTAGTAAGTGAATACTAAAAATATTAAAATCGTCACAAAAATTTTTTAGTGCCTCTTCCAACTGCTTTCCTGATTTTTGGTTCAATGATAACTGATTATTATAAATAGTATGTGTTTACAAAAAAAAATTATATAAGTATTCCATCAGCCATCTGGCTCCCATAGTACAAGCTTTACTTGGTTTGGGGCTAGATGGCGCTGTGTGATGAAATGTCCACAAATATTTTATTTAACCTTTATTTGAAGATGATTAGCAGTTATTCCTGAATAAAGCAATTCGTTGATTTCGCGACTACCTTCATTCAATAAATTAAATCGCCGCAGGTGCAAGAGGTCCAAAGTGTAAATGAATTAGGTTATTAAGATTTATAACTACTAAAATTTATTAATGTACTCTTAACTACCTACCCCTATAAAGAGTCTGTCTTCGAGACCGATGACAAAAGATTTTTACTAACCAACAACCAAAATGTTTGCAAAAATAATATCGGTGGGGTCTGAAAGACCGCGGGCATGTAGTTAAGGGTTAAAATAACAACAAAAGTACCACACGTAGTCTTTAGATTTAGGCAGCTGTAGTTAAGCTGTAGTTTTTTTTTATATTTTGCGATTGAAATGCATAATGCTTACTAAATCTAGTCGTGAGTTTGATTTTAAATTTTTTACTTACTAAATTATTGTTTAGACGTCACAAATAAAATTTAAATGCATTTTTCTAAATTACTAGACACATTAATTAAATAAAATAATATATTTGGTTAAATAATAAAAAAAACATTGAATTTTTAAACATTCAAATTCTTAGACCCAAAGTTTTTTATCGAATGAATAATAAATCTATCTAAATAATACGCAGCTAGCTTAAAAGTCAAGCTACACTTCATTGCATGTTGCAAAAAGTGCTGAAGTGTGCAATGATGTTCAGATACAAATCTAGCAGCTGTTTAATTACTTGGGGTCTTATTTATAAAAAAAACTTGGAGTAGACAAAATGTACTGTTCATAGTCAAAACTTTAAATCTACTCTGGTCTTCATAAAAGGGGGACTTTTTCTCGTTTTAAGAAATTACTTACTGCCATAACTCCGTCCATGATAACAAATTAATATAAAATATACAAATAAACACATTAAAATATTATGTAAACAGTTAAAACTGTAAATATCCTGTCTGTTTTGTCCATTTTCCTAAACTAAATTTAATTTGTCAATTCTAGAAAGAAATAAATAAATCCATTATTTGTAAGAAGCATGGTAATGTAGGTATTACAGTTCATGCAAAATTTATTACATACAGAAAACTATCAAAATCAATGAAATTATTAATTGATTAATTAATGTCAATGTTATCCTAAATAATCAATGACATAAAAACATTTATCAATTAGCCAATATACAGTTTTGTCTTAAATTGTCATATATATTTGAAATTGTATATAACACCCGATTCCTATATTTTACTATCGGACGACGGATAAAAGATTACCATAGCAAAGTTGGTTTTGGCGAAAGAGTAATCTTCAAAGAAGCGCCTTACACGCTTTTCTTGTCTTTAACTTCGCTACGGTAATTAAACATGAATCTTGGGATTTTGAATCAAGAGTGGCTGCAAGTTTTCTTATGATTACTCGTGGCCCTGCCCACCCCGTTATGGATACT
This sequence comes from Scotopteryx bipunctaria, assembly GCA_949320045.1. Taxonomy (NCBI): domain Eukaryota; kingdom Metazoa; phylum Arthropoda; class Insecta; order Lepidoptera; family Geometridae; genus Scotopteryx; species Scotopteryx bipunctaria. The sequence continues at coordinate 941,693 of OX439467.1, forward strand.
GGCGTGATAATATGTATGTATGTTGTTTAGCATGCGTTGTCCGTTAGTTATGGGAACCGGGCATTAGGCGGCAACCATTTTAAAGTTTGGGAAAATGTCGACAAATCGAAGTCATGGTTCAAAGTAAAACATTCATATTGCCAGGTTAAATTTATTTTTGTTTTGTTTTACAAATTATTGAATTATTTTTAGACACCCTGTTACTCTCATAGTTATTTTGTTAAGTTTCTAATTTAATTTATTTTTGTAATAGCTCTACGCAGTGGTGGGTGATATTGAGTAAAATGCTTTTTGTATCTAATCAAATCACTAATTATTTGTTGTTTTAATACTAATTTTTGAATTATTTCAGTCTTTTTGATACTGAATTTGTATTTTTTTTTGCCTTTTTAACATTAGCTCCCTTTAACCGACGTCGAAAAATATGTTATATGAACAAAACAAAATCCCAGTTGATATATAACAAAATATTAAATTCAATTTACTCAATATTTCTTGCCAATGCTTTCTGGTTGTGGTATTTTTATTTTTAATTAATCAAACAAAGTTAAGAGATGGCCACGACATTTACTGTTCATAAATGAATTCTTAGCTTAAGCGCTCTATCCTAGTCAGACCAAAATCGTCTCGACACAATCAAGGAAACTAAAAATATAAATTTTGATTTACTTGTTTTGTGCCCGTTCGATTATAAGGTCGAATGCCATTATTAATATTTTCTTTGGAAAATTTACATCAAATTTTTTTAGTTATTTAAGTTTACAAATAACAATTTTTGCAAATACAATTGACTATAGTGGCCTTCTCTTAACCTTGTTTATCCCCACGCTCTTAAAATGGTTATTTTTGGTAATTACATTTGCTTTGAATTCAAATTTTGTTTTATTTCCGACTAACTGTCTGGTGAAAGTGAATGTAGTTACAAAAATAAACTATTTACTAACATTCCCCCTTAGAATTGAGCCTTTTCTACGAACATTGTAAATATATAAAATAATGCTAACCTTATCGGGACACGAAGTGTGGGACAACCGACCCGATGGACCGATGACATTGTGAAGGTCGTGAGTGCTCGGTGGAAGGCATTACAAAATTTTTCATCCTAGAAGTTTATTGGGGAAGCCTATTTCCAGCAGTGGACTTCTATAGGTTGATGATGATGATGATTAATGTATTTGAAATTCGATGAAATGAACCACCGATGTGTGGTTCGATTAAATGAATAGTCGAGGTAATTACATTCGATGCAATAAACCATCGATAAAGAAATAATTTGTAAATTTAATAGAACCATCGGTTTGATCCTATGAAATGATCCTTCGATCTGGTTCGATGAAATGAATCGTCGATGTAAATATTTTGGATGCCACATACCATCGAAGTGAAGAAACAATTTGTAAACATGTAAATTTATACTATTTTCTGTAACTTTACTAAGATACTAACTAATTACGGTTCTTGAGATACAGCCCGCTGACAGACGGACGGACGGACTGCGAAGGCCTAATAATAGGGCCCAGTTGACACCCTAAATATGGAACTGAACGGATTTTGAATTGGCTCAATATTTTATGTAGGAAATATGTTTCAAAGATTAGCGAAAAGCCAAATAGGTAAATAGAAAATTTATAAAATAGCATTCTACTTGTTTCAGAGCATTTTTGTAAATATAAGCCATAAGTATAAAGAGTGCTAAATCATAACTAAAAACCATAAAATGACTTTCAAATTTCCGTCCAAGGCTTGTATTGCTTGAGACGCTCAAGAGCTTATTGCAATCGTTTCATCGATATCCGCTCACACCGGACCGGCACAAATAAAATTAAAAAACTTCATGAAAAACTAGCTGCCGCCCGCGGCTTCGCTCGCGTGGTACCCGGATAAAAAGTAGCCTATATGTTAATCCGGCACATGTACTATGTATATTCCAAGTTTCATTCAAATCCGCTTCGCCGTTTAGGCGTGAAAGAGTAACAAACATCCATACATACATACAAACTTTCGCGTTTATAATATTTGTAGTAGGTTTTGTATCGGGCCTCTGACGGTCCGGTGATGAATCGACCCTTGGGAAAAAGTTGAAAATTCATACTCCGGGAACAGAAATGTCTCGAAGTATAAAACTACCCGTAGTCTATACGTTCAAATAAGTCATCATCCAAACGAAACTGAGACGGTAAGCAACAAAATTCATAAAATTTACCACACATCGTCATCATTCTTACTCCGCAATCTTTTCCAGGACATCCTCCTGTCCCTGGCCAAGTCCGTGGCGAACACCACAGCGGCGTTGGTGCTGAAGGCTAAGAACGTTGCAGCCCAGTGCAAGAATGATCAGCAGTTGCAGAACAACATAATAGCGGCGGCCACGCATTGCGCCCTGGCTACTAGCCAGCTGGTCGCTTGTGCTAAGGTAAAATAGTCCTTAAATCCTTGGTAATAAGGCTGCCAGATTGCCGCCTGTACCTGTGTACTTTATCTGATGAGACTTTGTTCATGCTCAGCTAACTATTTTCCTTTACAATTTTTGAACTTGTGTGCACATATTTTGAGAAACTAAAAATTCTTTCCCACGAACACTCAAAGGACGGGATACCTCCCACTAGGCCAACACGGCTTTGATTTGAAAATTGACCCTATACGACCCGAACTGACAAATTTACTACATACACATAGACTGCTAAACATATTTCCCTCCTTTTGCTTTATGTAGTCATGGTATTGGGCGAGCCACTATCCCACCACTCAACCAAGAGCGTCGACGCAGAAGTCTTAACGGTTAATTTGTCGCAGGTGGTAGCCCCCACTATCCAGAACCCTCTGTGCCGCGAGCAGCTGGTAGCGGCTGCGAGGCAGGTGGGCTCTGCTGTTGAGAAGCTGGTGGAAGCCAGCAGGGCCGCGCCCGCCCCGGCCGCATCCGCCCAGCAGCATCTCACCGTGGCGGCTGCCAGGGTCTCCGAGGAGCTGGAGAGACTGCTGACTCACTGCCAGCTTGGTGAGGACTTTACCATTCTAGGAGGAACTTAGTGCCCTGCTCGATGGAAGTGGCTGCCTGGGTCTTTGAAGATCTGGAGAGACTGTTAACGAACTGCCTGCTTGATGCTGTCTCTCTGTCTATACTAAACTTCTTAAGTTTCATTCCAAATGTTAGAATCTGTGTGTCAATCTAATCGTAATGGTTGATGGCTGATTCGGTTCCATCGGAAGAAATTTCTTCCAAGTCTGAATGTCGTGATACTAAGGTTTGTGCGTGGTTCCTTGGCTGGATCTTCCACGCTTGATCGCGTTTCGAATAGGTGTAAATTCAATGTAGATTTTTCTAGGTGCTCCTTCACAGATTCTTCAGAATAAACTTGACGACGTATGGTCGTAGTTTTTGAGGCACTTTGTTGTTTCCAGAGCGTCGCGCCCAGCCAACAGTGACGGAACGTTCAGTGGAGTCGGTGATGGCGTGCACCACGCGGGTGGTGGGCGCGCCCGACGCCGCGGAGATGGTGCGCCAGGCGCGGCTGCTGGGCCAGGCCACCGCCAGCCTCATCACCAGCATCAAGGTACATTACATACGGGACACTCACAGTGCGGCTACTCCACCAGTTCAAAGTCGCTCAGCGAGCTATGGAAAGAGCTATGCTCGGAGTTTCTCTGAAGGCTACGATCCGTAATAATGTTATCCGACAGAGAACCAAGGTCACCGACATAGCTCAGAGAATTAGCAAACTGAAGTGGCAGTGGGCTGGTCATATCTGCCGAAGAACCGACAACCGTTGGGGTAAACGAGTTCTTGAGTGGAGACCGCGACTCGGCAAACGTAGTGTAGGACGCCCTCCGGCTAGGTGAAGTGACGATCTGCTGCTGGCTGCTGGCAGAAACTGGATGCGTCAAGCCAAAGATAGGGCGCGATGGCGCTCATTAGGGGAGGCCTATGTCCAGCAGCGGACTGCTATAGGCTGATGATGATGATGATGATGACATAACGGGATGGGTCCACGTTCCCCACCTTCACTTCGGACTCTTGGAAGCCCCTCTTCTTCAGAACTCGGCTTATACTTTATGCTCAAACTTAATATGTTCATTTCCCCAGACGGAAGCAGAGCAGCAGCCTTCTGACGGGCAGCGCAAGTTGCTGGCGGCCGCCAAGCTGCTGGCCGACGCCACCGCCAGGATGGTGGAGGCGGCCAGGCAGTGTGCCTCCTCGCCACAGGTAATACATACATACTTATTATTTAGTTTATAGAATTTTTTATTGCCTAAGCGCGAGTTGGCCATAATAATAATAACATCCAACAGTCACATACATAGTCCTGACCCCACACTAGGATCCCCTGTGTCGTGGGTATCAGAAACTACGAGTACCATGCTACCACAACACCCAGACCCGGAAGAAATATTTACAGATCATGCAAACATTTCTTCAGCAGCGGGAATCGCACCCGCGCCTCTTGCGTCTCCGCCGAGCAATCGCCCGCCACGCCACCGAGGCCGTCATAATAAACATGATTAACATTAACAAAAATCATTTCTTGTACGAAGCCGGTAACTGTTGAAATTAATACTTGGTTTTTTTTTGTTGTAGGACCGGGAGAAGCAAGAGGCGCTGCGCAAGGCGGCCGAGGAGCTGAGATACATAACCGTCGACTACGCACAGGGGCAGGACATCGTCGGATCGCAGGTCGCGCGACTGCAGGTCGGTACCTTCTGCCTAGCCTTCCACAGCTAGAGCAATTCTCAGGTCGTATGTTCGAATACATACATATTATCACGCCCGTAACCCTAATGGGGTGGGCAGGGCCACAAGTAATCATAAGAAAACTAGCAGCCACTCCTGATTTGAAGTGCCAAGATAGATATGGTATACACCATGGTGACAGGTGATCAGCCCATCGCACATATTACATATTACATATACATATTACGACGTGCTCGGGGAGATAAGCAGCTGGACGCATTCTATGTTTTTTTACTCCCAGTCCAGCAGAGAAATATTGACGCCCATAAACATGGTCCATCACGTTGGAGAGGATACTATACCTTAGTCGAAGAGAGAGAAGCAGCTGGACGCATTCTTATGTTTTATTACTCCCAGTCCATCAGAGAAGTGATGAATAGAAGTAATGTAATTGTGTTTGTCTGCAGGAATGCGCGCGCCAGGCCGCGTCCAGCGCGACCCAGCTCATCACCTCCGCCATGAACTCCTCGCAGCACAACACCAACAAATACGCGCAGGTAACTACTGGCACACTCATACACATACGTCACACATACCTTGGCTTGTCCTGTGATAACCAGACTCTTAAGACTCTGGGGGGAATAGGCTAACCCTCCCATAAATCCATCCACATTCATATTCATAAGTTTCCTTGCAACAATTTAATTTAATTTTATGTTTGTTATTTTATATAATTTCTTTGCTTTGACATTTTTAAATTGACATTGATTAATTTGACATTAAATAAATATTGTAACTTTCTAAATGTTTGTACGGCCTACCGCCAGAATCTAGAGATTTAAATTTTTTTAACCTAACACCTAATATGTATATCGTACCTAAGTTTACAGACAAATAAATGATTTATGATATACCTATGACATAACTGTCATCCCTCATGACATGACCATACCACGCTAGATCACTCCTCAATCTTTCTGTCACTGGCGCTACTTTCAAATTTCCCTTGATATACTCATTTCGTATCTTATCCATTCTAGTCACCCCATACATCCATCTCAACATTCTCATCTCAGCTTTTTCATCCGTCCCTTTGGAAATAAAATTTAACTTAAAAACATATATTTGTGATGCCAGGAGACACTATCGGCGGAGTGCAAGACGTTGGGCGAGCACATCCCACGCGTGGTGGAAGCCAGCAGGAACGCGCGGCCCGACGCCGCAGCCTCTCAGCTGGACCTCATCTCGGCTGCAGAAACCTTCCTGCAGGTAATCCTCGCTCACTCCTGGCTTCAGCGTCTTGTCCTCGGGGTATGAACTGGTACCTGACAGGTCATAAGAAAGAAACTAAAGAAAGAAAGGAAGAAACTATTTATTTGGTTCGCAAATATTTATAAAAAAAAATGACACAGTTAGCCAAATATTAATAATAAATTGTGAGCCAAAAAGGCAACCACTCAGCGTGTGCTGCAGGAGCCCGGAAGCAACTAGGTTGTGACGTGAATAAAGCAGGTTGTGACGGTATAATGATATTATGACTAATCATGCATGTCACTAGTTATTTCTACTAGTTGAAGCGCTCGTGGCGTCGCTTGCTTAGACGTTCTTGATTGATCGTTGAAGTTAAGCAACGTTTGGGATGGGTGACCGCAAGTGGCATTGCGAGCTGAGCGCTTTCGTGCTTCGGAGGGCGCGTTAAATTGTCGGTCCCGGCTTTTAAGTCGTTAAGCCATGACGGAGGACTTTAGGCGGCCTAAAAACTCCGTCACAAGAGTTGGCCACTAGCTCATACGAACTTACTAGTTCTTTCGAACCAGTGTGATGAAAGGATTTAAAGTGTGCACTTGACACTTTTTTTGTCTTGATTGGTGCACATGCCTTATGATCGTAAGACTAGACCACCTGTGCTCTCAAGACAAGCAGTGTGGGGTCAGAGCTGTGCGAGTGTTGGGTGTGATGTTGAGTCGTGTGTTGCAGCCGAGTGGGCACGTGATCTCGGCGTCGCGCGCGGCGCTGCCCGCGGTCGCCGACCCCGCGGCCGCCAAGCACCTGGCTCTCACCACGCACAACTACGCCGACGCCTGCACCGACCTCAGGTAACTAGTAACTACTAATAAGCATGACATTATTTTTTTGGAACCAGTGTGGTGAAAGGATCTGAAGCGCGTGGGGATTTGAGAGTGCAATAGCGGATTTGGTCACCAAATATGTGTTTATTCAAAATTAAAATTAGATCTTAATATATTTTCATTGGTTCCTTAGTTTTCCTGTTATTTAGTTTACTAACAATTACTTTACAATTACAATACTTATTTGATTTGGCGGGTTATTTGATTTCGATATTTTGCGCGGTCTCACTCTCTGTCTCTCTCTTATACACCCGAAATCCGTAGCGCTATCTTCGAAATCGGTCCAGACGCGATGATGGTATACCTGTAGGTTTCGTAAAATGGTCCGAATTGTAAGTGAATTGTCCGTAATTCGATTCAGCAGCAGATTCATATTTGGCCCAAATATGGTCCGAATTTTGATAAACCTTACGCAATTTAATTTAGCAACAGATCAGATAAAAAGTTTTTTAATCTACCAGGTCAGCGGTGGGCCGCGCGAGGATCTCCTGCAAGGGTCTGGAGCTGGATGCTGCCGCTGAGATCATCCGCTCGCTTCAGGCAGAGCTGGACGAGGTGGAGGCCGCCGCCAGGGCTCTGGAGCTCACTCCTCTGCCGGGACAGACGGTGAGGGACATCTCCCCCACGATCTGGAGCCGCTGAGATCATCCCTCGAATTAACTACATATATATATATCTCACGGGGTGGGCCGAACCACAAGTAATCATGAGTAAACTTGCAGCCACTCCTGATTAAAAGTCCCAATATGGATATGGTGAACCATGGTGACAGGTGATCACCCCATGGCATATATACATGGTCCATCAACGCTTGGTCGCGTTACAAACAGGCGGGAATTGAACACAGGTTTAAGATAGGTCGAAGTGATCATACTAATTTGAAAGAATGTAATGCTTTGAATTTGGAACTGGTTTATTTGGTTTTCCAGGAGGAATGGGCCTCCCAAACCATGACGACAGCCTCCCGAGCGGCCGCCAGTTCCACCGCTCAGCTGGTGTCCGCTGTGCGGGCGCGGGAGGCGAGCGCGGCGGGCGGCGCCGCTTGTGAGCTGGCGGCCGAGCTGAGGGCCTTCAGCGGCGCCGTGCGAGCCGCCGCTAGCCACCAGCCGCAAGGAGAGAGGTTAGTAGCTGGAAATTGAGGGAACTGTTACAATATTATTTCCCACAAAAGTGCTTCGCAAGCATTCGCGTTACTTGCTCGCACTTGCTATTCTGTGGGAAGTAATCGGATTCCGGTTTCTAATGCAGTTCGGTTTTGGTCTTTGTCGCGGCAACATAATTGTTTATCTTCTATCTAATAATTTTACTACTATTCTATAAATTCTATTCCTAGCTAAAAACTTTTTTTTTTAAAAGACTTCGTTGACCCACCCCGTAACAGAATCCATGAAATTATGGTAGAACTAGCTGCCGGCCGCGACTTCGCTCGTGTTGTATCCCGATAAAAAGTAGCCTATATGTTATTCCAGCACACGTATTATGTATTTTCCAAGTTTCATTCAAATCCGTTCAGCCGTTTGTTTGGGCGTGATTGAGGCACAAACATACATCGTCTCATCCACACAAACTTTCGCATTTATAATATTAGTAGAATCTCGGAAATTAAGAAATCAATAACAGGAACAATATCAATGAAATTAGGAGAAAAATCCTGTAATCGGAGAAAAGTCTTCAAATTATGCAAAAATATCCATGGAACTATGGGAAACATATCCTGAAATTAGGAAAGTTCATAGGAAAATCCACAAAATTACAGAAAAAATAATACATAACCAAATTCTGAAATGATATCCATCTGGTGCCCATAGTACAAGCTTTGCTTAGTTTGGGGCTAGATGGCGCTGTGTGAAATGTCCACAAACATTTATTGAATACCTGTTGTTCCAGAGTGATAGTGTCCGGTCGGCACGTGCTGCACTCATCTCTGACGCTGGTGGAGACGGTGAAGCTTTACTTCAACTCTTCGGAACAAGTCGACACCGCGAACATCGTGTCCCTGGCTAAGGACATCTCCCAGGTAACTATAGTACTGCCAGTCGTGTCATCAGTTCCTGCGAACCAGTGTGATGAAAGGACTTGAAGCCTCGAAGGCACCTTTCGTGTACTTTGCAGATTTTTCGAAACATTTTAGGTTCCACAGCAGTTTCTTCGTACATAAATCTAAGATATTCACGTGCCTGTACTCGGGCGTGATGGAAAACATCGTGAAGAAACCAGCGGCTTAGTCGGCTCCGCACATATTGACCATGTCTTTCCTGGACAAGGCCGACTAAGCTGAGAGGATGGAATAGGTGCTGGGCAAGCCTACTCCATCTTAATTCGTCCCGGGCACTACAGCGTCCCGTCTGTGAAGGTAAAAGTTGCCTCATTTACTATAAATGGTAAAATTTGGTTTGTCCCAGGGCCTGGAGCAGACCATGGAGGCGATCCCGTCCCACGGCGAGCTGGACAATGTGCTGGAGAACATCAACGAGACCCTCAATATCCTCAATATGGGAGACTTCCCGCCAGCAGAACGAGCTTACGGGTAAGAATTACCTACTTGCTTGCTATGAAGATGATCACGACTGTACTGTCTTTTGTCCACAAAATAAAACCGGTTACGTGCGAGTCGAATTTGCCCACGAAGGGTTCCGTACCATCGTACATGTACATAATAATAATAACACCCAACAGTCACATACATAGTCCAGACCCCACACTAGGTTTCCCTGTGTCGTGGGTATCAGAAACTACGAGTACCATGCTACCACAACACCCAGACCCGGAAGGAATATTTACAGAACATGCAAACATTTCTCCCGCAGCGGGAATCGAACCCGCGCCTCCTGCGTCTCTGCCGAGCAATCGCCCGCCGAACTACCGAGGTCGTCCTCATGTATTAACTTTGATTGACGACTTTACAGCGAACTCCAGACGGAGCTGAACGAGGCGGCTGTGGAGATGAGCTCAGCCGCATCGAACGTCGCGAGTCGCGTGGACAGCCGGCCCGAGCTGGCCGCCGCCTCGGGCCACTTCGGCTCCTCCTTCAACAGGCTCCTCGCCGCCGCTATCGAGATGTGCTCGCATACTGAAGTAAGTGCTCAATGCGCAGTGGCTGGAAGAGAACGACTGCCGTTGTCCTAGATAGATACAATGTATAACATCATCATCTTCCTGCCCTTATCCCACTATGTGGGGTCGGCAGTTTTGGCTACGGTGTTTTATGATTGGTCGCCTGCCTGACGTCAACCCTCCTTGGGAATACTTGCTTATTGTATCTCATCATGTTGGAGGATACTATCCCTTAGTCGACTTTCACGACATGCTCGGGGAGAGAAGCAGCTGGACGCATTCTATGTTTTTTCTTTACTCCCAGTCCAGCAGAGAATAACAATGATACAATGTATATAACAATGAAACGAAAACAAAATGAGAAAAAAACATAGGTAATAAAAAAAACGAAAACAGATATACATAAACGGCGGTCTTATTGCTAAGAGCAATTTCTTCTAGACAACCTTGGGATGGAGAGGATATACTATATATAGCTTGACTTCTGATCCGCATGTCGTGGGATCGAATCCTGCTTCGAAGCGAGTCAGTTTTAGCTCTTGAAATTTATTTATCTTACCAGCTGCCGCTCGCGTTTTCGCTCGCGTGGTACATGTACTATGTATATTCCAAGTTTCATTCAAATCCGTTCAGGCTGTGATTGAAGCACAAACATCCAAACATCCTCATAAACTTTCACATTTATAATATAGTAGGATTATAATGAATGTCTGTTTCAGGAGCATGAAGTGAGAACTCAGATGGTGACTTCGATGAAGTCTGTGACTGTCAACTCTTCAAAGCTGCTCGGCACCGCCAAGTCTGTCAGTCAGGTACTGTCATCTCTTATTTAGTTTCCACTCCCCTCACGGACAGGTGTAGGAGGCGGGTGTGAATGTACAGTTGGAAGGGGAAGACCTCGGCGCACGTACCTGAACGAATCGGCGACGTTATGGTAAAGGGCCAGGTCAAGAGTACCCTAAACCGACGAGCATGCATGAGGAATGTAATGAGAGGGAATGAAGTGAGAATAGTATGTCAGGATCTCTCTGCCTACCTCTAGGTGTGATTTTATGTATGTGAGTCAGAAACAGGAAAATGTCTCACTGTCAATTTTCACCTTTCAGCTCTTCTCTATTTAGTGTTCATGTGACCCAGTTTCTCTTATAAAAACTGGTAGATAGGTTGATTATTATGATGATGTATATCCGATTGCATACATACATAAATATTATCACGCCCGTATCCCAAACGGGCTGGGCAAAGCCGTAAGAAAACTTGCAGCCACTCCTGATTCAAAGTCCTAAGATGGATATGGTGAACCATGGTGACAGGAGATCAGCCCATCGCCCATATAGATGTTCCATGTTGGAAAGGATACTATCCCTTAGTCGACTTTACGACATGCTCTGATTATGTAGAAGTAAAGCTTGGGGATACGTAATGATCCAACTCGTTTTATAAACATCATTGTAAAAGGGATAATTTTCCAAAAAACTAGCCAAGCGTGGTTTCTTGCCTGTATCTTCCACGCTTGGTCGCGTTACGAACAGGTGTAAATGCAACGTAGATTTAAGACGTGCCCAAATGATCCCCGTGATTTTAATGAACAAAGTACTTAGATTTAGATTTAAATTAATGTTTTGTTATCAGGACGTGACTCGGCCCAACGCTAAGAACCAACTGGCCGCCGCCGCCAGGGCCGTTACTGAGAGCATCAACCGACTTGTGAGTATGCGTCGCTTGTTCTCTCGAACCAGTGTGGTGAGAGTGGGTACTTACTATACGGGACGGAGACAAACCCAACAAATCAAAAAGCATGAAATCGGATGCTATTTATTTGAGTTTATAATAATAATATTTGAGGACATTTCACACAGCGCCATCTAGCCACAAACTAAGCAAAGCTTGTACTATGGGAACCAGATGGCTGATAGAATACTTATATACTTTTTTTGTAAATACATACTTAGGTATAATACATACATAGTATTGAAACACCCAGACCCGGAAGAAATATTTGCAGAACATGCAAACATTTCTCCCGCAGCGGGAATCGAACCCGCGCCTCTTGCGTCTCAGTCGAGCACGCGCCCGCCACGCCACCGAGGTCGTCGAGTTATTTATTTAGTGGTTATTTGAGTTGACGTCAGGCAGGCGGCCGGTCATAAAACACCTTAGCCAAAACTCTTACAGCATCATCCAAGGATCATGATGTGCCGACCCCACATAGAGTGGGATAAGGGCAGGAAGATGATGATGATGATTAGTTTCGGAGCCTACTCGTTACAAACAAAAAAATCTTTCCTCGTAATATTATTATGATGATAGTCAACTAACACAACAGGTTGGTATAACTGTGTGGTCTGCCGGCAGGTGGACGTGTGCACGGAGGCGGGTCCCGGGCAGAAGGAGTGCGAGGCGGCGGTGCGCAGCATCGCCAGCACGCGCGCCCTGCTGCAGGCGCCGGCGCAGCCGCTCAACGAGACGGGCTACTTCGCCTGCCTCGACGCCGTCGTCGACCAGTCCAAGACCCTCAGTGAGTACTCCGACGACCGGCAGCGCGCCCGCTGACCCAAACAAAAATCCATACCTACTAAGGCCTTTTACCATCTATAGTAGATGATTTATACAGCATCAGGAGGCAACTTTACCTTCACAGACGGGACGCTGTAGTGCCCGGGACGAATTAAGATGGAGTAGGCTTGCCCAGCACCTATTCCTCTCAGCTAAGTCGGCCATGTTCAAATTGTCCATTCTCATTGTTTTTTTTTTCAATTTCGTAGTCTTAAAAGTCATTTGGTGAGTACAAAGTAGTTCAAAATTAAAAATAAATAAATTTTGAAGTCACCAAATGACTTAACAATGGAAATGGGCCATTTTGTTTATTTTAAATGACTCTGAGATTCTCAAGAATTGCCCCCCTGATTATTAGTATGTGTGTACAAAACAAAAAACATTTATGTATTCTATCAGCCATCTGGTGTCCATAGTACAAGCTTTGCTTAGTTTGGGGCTAGATGGCGCTGCTGAGCAAGCCTACTCCATCTTAATTCACCCCGGGCACTACGGCGTCCTGACAGTGTAGACCAAAAAGAAAAAGTTGTTTCCTGACGCTGTATAAATCATGCAATAGAGATGGAAGGAAAGCCTTCGTTTATAACTGGTCTTTGCCTCCAGGTGAGGGCATGTCCGGAATGGCGAGCGCTGTGAAGAAGTCATCTCACGAGCAGTTCTCTCGCGGGGTGTCTCTCGTCGCCACTGCCGTCCAGGGCCTGGTGGAGTGCTCGGCCCAGGCTGCCTATTTGGTAAGTCACCACGCTGGTTCTGTCTCCAACAGACAGCAGTTGCACTAAGTTAGCGACTGACAGTCAACACAGCCCATTAAACCTAGAACCATATTTGGGTGCACTAAAGAAGGAATTCCCGAAATTCTATATGAATTTGTTGTATGGAAATAAAAACTTTCATTAGTTAGACTTAACTTAAACTCTTACAATGATCCTTGGATCATGCCTGGACTCTTCCGACCCCACATAGGGTGAGATGAGGGTAGGAAGATGATGATGATGATGATTAGTAACAAAATTAGAAAAAAAAACTACATTTAAAAATGCAAAATTATGCAAGTTTTCTTATGTTTACTGGTTTCTCTGCCCACCCCATAATTCTACTTAGTTCAACTACTCTAAGTCATAATTCTACTTAGTTCAATTTGTTATACATATACCACGATCTCGTTGGCGTGGCGGGCAAGTGCTCGGCAGAGACGCAAGAGGCGCGGGCTCGATTCCCGCTGCGGAAGCTGAAATTCCATTTGCATGTTCTGCAAATATTTCTTCCGGGTGTGGGTGTTGTGGTAGCATGGTACTCGTAGTTTCTGATACCCACGACACAGGGAATCCTAGTGTGGGGTCAGGACTATGTATGTGACTGTTGGGTGTTATTTATAATTTATTTATATTTATATTAGTATCCTCTCCAATATGAGGGACCTGTAAGGGCGATGGGCTGATCACCTGTAACCATGGTTCACAATATCCATCTTGGGAGTCTTGGATCAGAAGTGGCTGCAAGTTTTCTTATGATTACTTGTGGTTCTGCCCACTCCGTTAGGGCGTGATAATATGTATGTATGTATTAATATTTATGATATGTTGTTGGTCGCAGGTGGCGGTGTCGCACGAGACGTCGGTGGCGGGGCGCGCCGGCCTCGTGGACCAGGGGCAGTTCGCGCGCGCCGCGCTCGCCATCGAGCACGCCTGCGCCGCGCTCTCCGACCCCGCGACCAACCAGCAGCAGGTCAACTCACTTTCAAAACGTCTACACTATTTGCACTTCCCCGCTGGAATGGGAGTAAAGAGAAAATGTAGAATCCCGCTAATTATAAATGCGAAAGTTTGTGAGGATGTATGTTTGTGCCTCAATCACGCCGTAACGGCTGAACGGATTTGAATGAAACTTGGAATATACATAGTACGCGTGCTGGAACACAGGATATTTTCATCCGGGTACAACGCGAGCGAAGCCGCGTGCCTGCTGCACGCGTGCTACATACAGGCTGTTTTTTTAATATTTTTTTTGAGAGTAGGCCTTTTGCCTTCTAGTATATTATACAGCGTCAGGAGGCAACTTTTACCTCCACAAACGGGACGCTGTAGTGCCCGGGACGAATTAAGATGGAGTAGGCTTGCCCAGCACCTATTCCATCCTCTTAGCTTAGTCGGCCTTGTCCACAGGAAAGACATGGTCAATACGTGCGGAGCTGACTAAGCCGCGGGTTTCCTCACGATATTTTCCTTCTCCGTTTGAGAGTACTTGTATAGCGTACGTACATAAATTTTTCGCACAGAAAAATCCATTGGTACACGATCGGATTTGATCCCGCCACCTTAGGATCGGAAGGCGGGGTCACTACCAACTAGACCACCAGTGCACCATGTTTTATTGAATGATGTTGTAACGCCATTGTCTGCAGGTGCTGTCAGCGGCCACGGTGATAGCGAAGCACACGTCAGCGCTGTGCAACGCGTGCCGCGCCGCCTCCGCGCGCTCCACCTCCCCCACGGCGAAGCGAGCCTTCGTGCACGCAGCTAAGGTACTAATTACCGTGGCAAATCATATTACATAGAGACAAGTTTGATAACAAGCATTCGCAAGATAAAATAAAATAGATGGCGCTGTGTGAAATGTCCATCGATTTTTATTTTATTTTACCAAAATTAAAATAGCACGTGAATAAAACACGAATAAAGGTGTTCTAATTCTGTTGTATAAATAATTATTATTATCCTTCTCTCCCCGAGCATGTCGTAAAAGTCGACTAAGGTATCCTCCAACATGATGAGATACAATAAGCAAGTACTCCTAAGGAGGGTTGACGTCAGGCAGGCGGCCGGTCATAAAACACCTTAGCCAAAACTCTTACACCATGATCCAAGGTTCATGCTGTGCCGACCCCGCATAGAATGGGATAAGGGCAGGAAGATGATGATGATGAGTTAATAATGTTTTCAGGACGTGGCCAACTGTACCGCGGCACTTGTGAAGGAGATCAAAGCGTTGGACTCCCAATACACACCGGTGAGTAGCAATATCTACGAATATCGTCCAAGTCTCTTTCCTACACTGTCAATGAAGTCGTTGAAGGAAGTTTTCAGACAGCAAGTCGAACCATGCGCGACTATGGGCAACGCCATTAAACAAAATAGAATAGAAAACATTTATTACTACTAAGGCCTTTCACCATCTATAGTAGATGATTTATACAGCGTCAGGAGGCAACTTTTACCTTCACAGACGGGACGCTGTAGTGCCCGGGACGAATTAAGATGGAGTAGGCTTGCCCAGCACCTATTCCTATTAGTCTTTTCTTTTTATTTGGTCTGAGTTTTAAATAAATAATTGTTTATTTTTGTGGTAGGAGAACCGCTCCCGCTGCGCGGCGGCGACCGCTCCGCTGCAGGAGGCGGTGCGGAGTCTGCGCCAGTTCGCCGACAGCCCCGAGTTCGCGTCCGTGCCCGCGCGCATCTCCGCGCAGGCGAGGCAGAACGCGGAGCCCATCCTGGAGTGCGGCAGGTGACTGTGTGCATCTACCACGCCCGCATCCCCGACGGGGTGGCCAGAGCCACATGCTAATAAGAATAAGAATATTTATTTTGCCAAAAAACAAGTTTCACAGTGCCAAACCGTATTCAATTGATACATGAGATTACATTTTTAAAAATCAATTGTCGGCGAGGCCCAAACTAGGCGTAAATGCCTGTATCTTGGGACTCTGGGAGTAAGAGTTACCAGGTAAGAGGTACCAAGATGGTCTAAGGGTGAAATTTTACCTAAATCAAATTTTGACAAAGAAAACTAATCATAAGAAAACTTTCACTTCTGATTTAAAGTCCCAAGATGGATATGGAAAATGGTCACAGGTGATCAGCTCATCGTAGATATAGATGGTCCATCATGTTGGAGAGGATACTATCCCTTAGTCGACTTTTACGACATGCTAGGGGAGAGAAGCAGCTGGACGCATTCTATGCTTTTTCTTTATACCCAGTCCAGCAGAGAAGTAAGTGTTTGAAAAACCGCTCTAGCAGTACCATTTTGACGGCAACACTGTACTTATGACTCTGCCCACCCCGTTAGGGATACGGGCGTGATAATATTTATGAATGGTACTAGTATGTAAACATTTATTATGTGCTCTCAAACGATAAAACAAAACAAAACTTTTCAACAAACTGGTTCTCTCTGAATGGATGGATCTTTTGGTTCCAAATTAAAATTATCAGTCTGCTTTTTAAAGCTTTTTGTTCAGTTATAATTTAGTAATGCTTTATATTTATCTCTTCTCTTCTGTCTCCAGGAACATAATCACGGGATCCTGTTCGATGCTGGAGTCTGCCAAAGTCCTGGCTCTTTCTCCTCAGGACAGAGTGCACTGGCAGAGTCTTGCGGGCGACAGCAAGCATGTCTCCGACAGTATCAAGTCACTCGTGGCCAACATCAGGTGAGGAACATACTCCCAGGGTCTGATGCTGGAGTCAAGCTCCTGGCTCGGAGTCTTCTGGCTGCTACTTTACGTGTCTGGGGTCATGGTGCAACAAAATGGTTCTTAAAGTTTCCGATATCCAGGGTATCCTGGTGTGGTGGGTCGGAGCTCAATGGATTCTTATGAAACAATGTCACCTGAAGGGTTAAAAAGGTCAATTTATTTGAATCTGCTGCTGAATTGAATTGCGTACAATTCGGACCATTTTACGAAAATTACAGGAATCTCTTAGGATCTGCTATAAAATCAAAAAATGAATAGCTCAAAGTGGCCTTTTTAAACTGATCACATAACTTGTGGTCTATCACTTGTGGTAGTTAAAGTGACTTATGCTTATACGTTCAACATTTTTGGCGTGAGTTTTCTTACATCTCGCAAAATTTACCTCATTGACGGCCGCGGTGGCGTGGCGGGCGATTGCTCGGCAGAAGCAAGAGGCGCGGGTTCGATTCCCGCTGCGGAAGAAATGTTTGCATGTTCTGCAAATATTTATTTATTTTATGCTTCTCTCCCCGAACATGTCGTAAAAGTCGACTAAGGGATAGTATCCTCCAACATGATGAGATACAATAAGCAAGTATTCCCAAGGAGGGTTGACGTCAGGCAGGCGGCCGGTCATAAAACACCTTAGCCAAAACTCTTACCCACATGGAGTGGGATGAGGGCAGGAAGATGATGATGTTCTGCAAATATTTCTTCCGGGTCTGGGTGTTGTGGTAGCATGGTACTCGTAGTTTCTGATACCCACGACACAGGGAATCCTAGTGTGGGGTCAGAACTATGTATGTGACTGTTGGGTGTTATTATTATTACCTTGTCTAAGAACCTTCTTCATAGTAGCAATGTTTTCAGGGAGAAGGCCCCGGGACAGAGCGAGTGCGCCACAGCCCTGGATACTCTGAACAGGCAGCTGCGAGACCTGGATACGGCCGCCATCCACGCCGTGGGCCAGGAGTTGCAGCCTCGCAGGAACTACTCGCTGGAAGGTATACCACCTGCCTCTGTCTCTATTACCCTGGACCCTTGACCCCTATTTAAAGTGTGCCTCAAAGGCTCCTTTGAAGCACTTGACAAACGCGAACTTTTTTTATATTCTACGACATGCCTCACGACCTTTTCCTTCACCGTTTGAGAATACAGGAAGTTTAAAAATGCCACTATCAGATTTACTGTTAAATTGAATTACGTGCGATTTACTAAAATTCCGACCATTTTCCGGCCAAATATGAATTTGCCGCTGAATCGAATTGCGTACAATTCAGGACGCCATAGATGAATTGCTCAAACTGGCCTTTTTGGCCCCACTGGTATAGCGCACATACATAGCAGATACCTACCCCAATGGAAAACAGATGTATGATTAAAACATGAAAAGCTCATAAACTTGTCTCCATTTCTTCCGGGTCTGGGTGTTGTAGTATTATGTATTGTAAGTATGTATTTACAAAAAAAAAGTATATAAGTTTTCTATCAGACATCTGGTGTCCTTAGTACAAACTTTACTTAGTTTGGGGCTAGATGGATCCACAAATATTTATTTATTAACTTGTGGTTGTAAGGTTGTCTGGATGAGATCGCTTATTAGCGATAAGACCGCCCGTTGTACATAATCTTCATTTTGTTAATTCTAGTTATCTTCTCTAGCAACTTTATTAACAGAAAGAAACTTACAACTAATACAAATATAATTTACAAAATACTAAAGAAACAGTCGGGCTATCTAACAGATAGCTACAGATAGCTCACCTGATCCAGCTCATCGGACGGTGGAAGCGTGCCCAAGACGCTGGCTGCATTGCCACTCTGAATGGCAATACTGATCCGTTGAGCCAAATAAGAAACAGTTCTCTTCTAGTTATCTAATTTGTAAGATTTGCAATAAAGTGTTTTCATTCATTCATTCATTCATTCATTCATTCTTTCATTTATTCATTCATTCATTGTGTTGGTGAGTGTAAGACGTTTGTTGCAGAGTTCTGCGAGCAGATCGAGAACAGTGCTTGTGAGATGTTGGAGCGCCTGGAGCCGCTGCGCGTGGCCGCCACCGCCGAGCCGGAGCACTTGGGACACGCCGTCAACCAGCTGGTGAGCCCTCCTTTTCCATGCTTCTCATGACGAGCGACGACGGACCAGAGTGTACGGAGAAAATGACTTGTTGCAAAACTTTGGCCATCCAGAATTTAGAATTACCTAATATGATGTTTTTTTATTGTCAACTTCTCTACTGGACTGGGAGTAAAGAAAAAACATAGAATGCGTCCAGCTGCTTCTCTCCCCGAGCATGTCGTAAAAGTCGACTAAGGGATAGTATCCTCCAACATGATGAGATACAATAAGCAAGTATTCTCAAGGAGGGTTGACGTCAGGCAGGCGGCCGGTCATAAAACACCTTAGCCAAAACTCTTACAGCATGATCCAAGGATCATGCTGTGCCGACCCCACATAGAGTGGGATAAGGGCAGGAAGATGATGATGATGATGATGTTTTTTTCTTTCATTGAGCCAAAAACATTCAAACATCTTACTTATATTATAAATGCGAAAGTTTGTGAGTTTGGATGTTTTGTTTGTGCCTCAATCACGGCTGAACGGATTCGAATGAAACTTGGAATATACATAGTACATGTACTGGATTAACACATAGGCTATTTTTTATCCGGATACCACGCGAGCTAAGCCGCGGGCGGCAGCTAGTCCTCTATTAGTTAGAGCTTAGAGCACGGCCGTGTTAGGCGACTTCAAGTCCCATCCAGGTAGAATTTTCGGGAGTAATTTAAAACGATATCCTCAAAAACTTTTGGTTTTATAATATTAGTAGGATGGAAGGCTTCCGTTTAAGAGCAATGAAAATATTTATCCGGGTAGGTACGGTGGGCCATGGTTACCAGTTTTGACTAATTTCACTGTAATAATATTATTGCAAGAGAAAATAAACTTTGTTGTTTTATGACGTACAAATGAGCTTCAACATTAGGGACCATATTTTTGGCAGACCGAACCACGCGAGCGAAGTCAAAAACGCAAGCTTGTGTGCCATTATCTACAAACGTATTTCTGACTAATCCCTTAGATATCTACAAAATCATTTAAAGATGTTTACCATACCACTACTAATGTAGGCTGTTGGTCTTCCAAATAAATAAATAAATGTTTAAAGAGAAATGTTTCTATTCACATTTTTACCACCGTTCATGACACAAGTGTTTTCCCCAGGTGTCATATTCCGAGAACCTGGTGTCGGCGGTGGTGGGCGCCGCGTCTCTCACCACCGACAGCTCAGCGCAGGCGCAGCTGCTCCAACACACCAGAACTGTGCTGGAGTCCGCCCTGGCACTCACCCACGCCTCCAAACACGCGGGCGGCAACCCCAGGGTAAGTAGACCAGGGGGTTTAGACAAGATCATTTCTATTCTCTTTCCATCGTAGAAAACGATTGGTAGCCGAGCAGTGTTGCCACCTTGCATTTTTTTAAAGCGCTAGGTCATAAATAAATGTCATCAGATTTCAGAAATTGGGATTAAAAAAAACACCAAATTGTGCTAAATTATTTCAGATTAAAGAAACCCTAGTTTAAATTGAAAACGAACGAACAAGTATGTATGAGATGCAGAAAAAATAGTACTTAGTATCTTATTAATTACACAATTTTAATTTTTAGGTATTTTGCCTACGTAAAATTGTATAGTGTTTAGTGTTAGTGTTTTTTTTTTAATACAAATTTCTGAAATCTGATGAAATTTTATTTTTGACCTAGCGCTTTAAAAAAATGCAAGGTGGCAACACTGCTCGGTTACCAATCGTTTTCTACAATGGAAAGAGAATAGAAATGATCTTGGCTAGACCCCCAGGAGTCAGCAGTAGACCAGCTGCTCTTTTGTGTTCTTTAGCGGTGTGCTAGAGTGAACAATTCATACAATCGAATAGTGCGCTGGAATATGTCCTAGGGTGAATAGAACCAGATTTCAGTAAAGATAGGCACTGTTCCTCCAGCATGCCAAAACCTGGAGTCAGTAGAACTGTCAACATCACCATAAGAGTTAGTTGAAAATTTTGTGCCGTTTATAGCTGAGTTTTGAGGATAATGATGTGTTATTGACGGCTTCGGTGGCGTGGCGGGCGATTGCTCGGCAGAGACGCAAGAGGCGCGGGTTCGATTCCCGCTGCGGAAGAAAAGTTTGCATGTTCTGCAAATATTTCTTCCGGATCTGGGTGTTGTGGTGTTGGTACTCGTAGTCTCTGATACCCACGACACAGGGAATCCTGGTGTGGGGTCAGGACTATGTATGTGACTGTTGGATGTTATTTGTTGGCACAGGCGACGCAAGCCCACGGCGAGGTGGAGAGCCAGGTGAGCTCGACGCGGCTGGCGCTGGGCGAGCTGGCGGGCTGCGTGCGCGAGCTGGCGGCGCAGCGCGGCGCCGTGGGCCCGCTGCTCGACACCATGCAGCGCGCCATCGCGCGCCTCACGCAGCACAGGTACGTGCCAGGGCACGCGCGCTGGACCAGCTCGACTCCACCTGACTAGCGATGACGATACACGTAGACAAGGGTATGGTGAGTGGACCAGGTCACTTGGACCCTGCTGACGCTGCGTAGCACTGAGTGAAGGTACGCTACACCAGCTCAACTCCACCCGGCTAGCGATGACGACACAGGTAGTGAAGACAGCAAGAGTATGGCGAGTGGACCAGATCCTTGAACCTATTTTAAAAATTTAAGGAACCTTTTTCATATTTTATAGACAAGTAATAAGCTTGGTCGTGTCCCGCGTAAAAGGGGCTAAAACTAACTTTACTATCTATAGTAGATGATTTATACAGCGTTAGGAGGCAACTTCTACCTTCACAGACGGGACGCTGTAGTGCCCGGGACGAATTAAGATGGAGTAAGCTTGCCCAGCATCTATTCCATCCTCTCAGCTTAGTCGGCCTTATCCACAGGAAAGACATGGTCAATACGTGCAGAGCTGACTAAGCCGGGGTTTTCCTCACGATGTTTTCCTTAACCGTTTGAGAGTACTGGTATAGCGCACATAAATTTATCGCACAGAAAAATCCATTGGTACACGACCGGGTTTGAACCCACGACCTTAGGATCGGAAGGCGGGGTCACTACCAACTAGACCACCAGTGCTCTGCAACTGTAAAAGGGACAGGTCAACGATAACAGCTTAGATGTGTCCTTATGAGTGGAAACCTCAAGTCTACTTAATAAGGCCTCTGCAAGTCGGTCAGTCAACTTAATGCCCCCAATATTGACATTGGAGAGTGCAGTTGGCATCACGCCAGAATTCGCCACCGGTGATCTAACGAACGCAAATATAGATGATGCTGTTTCCAATCGCGTTTATTTACTAGCTCAACCTGTAAACACACTGGTTCTTAAGAGATAAATCGGCTCGGTAGACTTAATTCACCTGAAGTAAATCATCTGGGTGAACTAACACAGCTTTCAATAAAGTTAAAGCCCCAATCCGGTAGACTTAATTCACATGGCTTAAACATAAACAAATGACCCATTTTCTTTCGACGAGCTCGTTATCCCATTAGTTTCTGATATCGATGACACTTTTACACGCGGTCACGGGCGCTGATAGAATACTTATATACTTTTTTAATTTATATTATACAACTCCGTTTCTTCGTCACCATTTCTCCCGTAGCGGGAGTCGAACCCGCGCCTTTTGCGTGCTGAGCACTCGCCCGCCACGCCACAGAGGTCGTCAAACTTGAGTAAAGGCCATTATTAAAGAGTACATGTACCATCATTTTTACGAGTAGTAAGTAGGTCAATCGGTCATGATCGTAGACATCATCATCATCATAATTTCCCTGCCCTTGTCCCACTTTATGTGGGGTCGGCACAACATGTATTTCTCTTCCATTTCCCCCTTTCAGAAGTCATCTCAACGCTCTCTCCTTTCTTACTCATGTCATCTTCCACACAGTCCATCCATCTTTTCTTTGCCTACCTCTACCCACATATCCTTCCACATTCATATCTAACACTCTTCTCGTCACATGACACAATACTAAATTGGCTTACCTTCGAATACTCAAACGCGACTCAGAGGTGAGCACGTCTCAGGTCACGGTTTTTTAACAGTTTTTGATGAAAATCTGTCAAAAACTCGTCACTTGAGACGTGCTCAAATCTGAGATGCGTTTGAGTATTCGGGGGTTAGCGTTTAAGTACGAGGTAACTCTCAGCTGTTCAGTTATATTTAGATGCACAGAATTCGCGAGACCACGCTTATGACCACGGTCATGTGTTATTTATACTGACTGTAATGACGGCCTCGGTGGCGTGGCGGGCGAGTGCTCGGCTGAGACGCAAGAGGTGCGGCTTCGATTCCCGCTACGGGAGAAATGTTTGTATGTTCTGCAAATATTTCTTCCGGGTGTTGTAGTATTGTGTATTCTAAGTATGTGTTTACAAAAAAAAGTATATAAGTATTCTATCAGCCATCTGATGGCCATAGTACAAACTTTGCTTAGTTTGGTGCTAGATGGCGCTGTGTGCTGTGCCGAAGCGCACAATATTTGTGGTACTTACTGTACGTTTAATTCACGCCTGTTCGTAACGCGATCAAGCGTGGAAGATACAGGCAAGAAACCACGCTTGCCTATTTAGCTTTGTTTCCTTTCGTCTGTACTCAATACGGTCTACAACGGCGTGGCTTGCCTAGACGTTCTTAATTGATCGTTGAAGTTAAGCAACGTTGTGCGCGGTCACAATTTGGGTGGGTGACCGCAAGTGGCATTACGAGCTGAGAGATTCCGTGCTTCGGAGGGCACGTTAAATTGTCTGTCCCGGCTTTTAAGTTGTTAAGCCATGACGGAGGCCTTTAGGCGGCCTAAAAACTCCGTCACAAGAGCTGGCCACTAGCTCATACGAACATACTTACGGACTACATTACATATAGGCCATAAGTACGTTCGTATGAGTACCTTGACTATGACTCTACAACATGCCGGTTTCCTCGCGATATTTTCCTACAACGTTTGAGAGTTTCGAACAGGAAAAAACCCATTTATTCACGATCAGATTCGATCCCACGACCTTAGGATCGGAAAGTTACCATTAGACCGAAGTTCTTAAAACTCCCATGGAAATGATTGACGGGTACTGCATGATATCACCAGACATCCACATATAGATGCTAATTCAGTCCTCGCGGCGTATCGTACCCGCCGGCCGTTTCCTCTGTTTACTGTATACTATACTGTTTACTGTATACGTCTGTGTGTGTTATTGATACGATAAATATGAAGAAATTGTGAGTTTCCACATTACTTGTAGACTACAGAAGATGAAAGGTGACATGAGTAAGAAAGTGAATACTGAGATGAAGGCCTTTAACCATCTATAGTAGATGATTTATACAGCGTCAGGAGGCAACTTTTTACCTTCACAAACGGGACGAATTAAGATGGAGTAGGCTTGCCCAGCACCTATTCCATCCTCTCAGCTTAGTCGGCCTTGTCCACAGGAAAGACATGGTCAATACGTACAAGCTTTGCTTAGTTTGTCTCTGTGTGAAATGCCCACATATTTATTTCATTTATATTTCCAAAATAACTGAGGAATACAGGACTCTGGTCGAAATACGTAGTTTGCTTATCTAATTATAACTATTGAACTATTGAATATAACTATTGTTTTGTTTGTGTTCAGGATGTCTCTGCTTGGCTCTTACGACGAGACGGACTCGTTCGTGGACTACCAGACGCGGATGGTGGGCGCGGCCAAGGAGATCGCGCGCCTATCCACGGATATGGTGAGTGATCTTGAGTTTAATAATTGGATACTAGTGGAACGCCCCAAGGCTATCCGCGTTTTTCATAACTCCATCTTCCTGCTGCCTCTTCTATAAACATGATTGTAAAGGGATCATTTTCCTAAAAAATAGCCAAGCGTGGTTTCTTACATGTGTCTTCCACGCTTGGTCGCGTTACGAACGGGTGTAACTGCAACGTAGATTTAAGACGTGCTATGGTACCACAACACCCAGACCCGGAAGAAATATTTACAGATCATGCAAACATTTCTTCCGCAGCGGGAATCGAACCCGCGCCTCTTGCATCTCTGCCTAGCAATCGGCCGCCACGCCACCGAGGCCGCCGAGGCTACCGAATGTATATATATCTTTGAACTAATATATGTCTTGTTTGTTTCAGACGGCGAAGTCGGCGACGGACGCGAGTCGTCTGGTGGCTCTGGGCAACGAGATGTGCGTCAAGTACGAGCAGCTGGCGCAGGACAGCGTCGGCGCCTCCGCCACCACGCCCAACTCGGACGTCGCCAACAGGTCAGTCTGACGACCTACGTCTGCAGTGGCTGGTGCTCGACTGAGACGCAAGACGCGCTGGTACGATCCCCGCACCGGGAGAAATGGTTGGATGTTCTGCAAATATTTCTTCCGGCACTGGTGGTCTAGTTGGTAGTGACCCCGCCTTCCGATCCTAAGGTAGTGGGTTCAAATCCAGTCGTGTACCGATGGATTTTTCTGGGCGAAAAATTTATGTGCGCTATCCCAGTACTCTCAAACGGCGAGGGAAAACATCGTGAGGAAACCCGCGGCTTAGTCAGTTCCGTCACTAGAGTTGGCCACTACCTCATACGAACATGCATACATACATGATGGCGCTTTTTCAAAGTAATATTAAGATATATTGTTTTAAAAATAAATTAGTGATTTATAATAGTATAAAATAATTAGAAAAGATTTAAAGGATAATTTTGTAGTTTATTGATTAATGTATCAATCATTTGAGTTTGTTCCTGTGTTGCTATAGCGCCGTATTTGGACAGAGCGATCATCTTTGTTCGGACGGTCCTACTGTAAAGACCTCTGAATAAAACCTTTTAAGTACTTTCTGTGGTATCTTTTACGACCTCTTGGACCTCCGCTCTCACATACATACTATGTTAAGTAACAAATATGCTGAACTATACTGCTGTCATAAGGAAAAAATACGTATCTGACATCTTACTTATATTATAATATTGAAAAGTCTTTGTTTGCTTGAAATTACCGGCGTAAAGCTCAAAACGCAACGATAGCGCGTACTAACTTTACCTGTGCTGCCATCTAGTGCGAAAGTTTGTAACGATGTTTGGATGTTTGTGCCTCAATCACGCCTAAACGGCTGAACGGATCTGAACGAAACTTGGAATATACATAGTACATGTACTGGATTAACATATAGGCTATTTTTTATCCGGGTACCACGCGAGCGAAGCCGCGGGCGGCAGCTAGTTTTTTCATAATTGAGTTATATACATCATCGGAATCAGTAAAAAAAAGACGCATATACCAGTATTTTTTTCTCCATTTCGGAAATTCATGTAGAAACGTCCTTTTTTCTTATGACGGCAGTATACGTCCAATGACCTGTGCCCTCCCCCCTACAGCATCCGAGTAGCAGTGGTGGAGTTGGGCGAGGCAGTCTCGTCCCTCATCAAGGCCGGTGGGCTGTGCCGCCTGTCCGCTGTGCCGCAGAACCAGCGCGCGGTCGCCGACCTCGCCAGGACCGTCAACGAGAAGGTACAAACACATTTCTTTACAGAACAGTCGGACAGGGTTTGAACCCACGACCTAAGCCTAACCTCTTAATGAGGTACAAACACGTTTCTTTACATCATCGAGCATGTAACTGAATAGAGTGGTATTGTTATTTGTTTTGTTCGACAACGAATCCCGCCAGAACAGAAGCCGAGTCGCTGCGCTCTGATTGGCCGACTCAAGTTCAAGTATTGAACTAGAGCTGTGCAATAAAGTATTCATATCGATATCGATGATTTACATTTATGAACGATTTTACGAACAGGTGTAAATGCAACGTAGATTTAAGACGTGCCCAAGTGATCTCAGTGATTTTGAAGGAATAAAAAATTCTGACTTTATCTTTGACTTTTAAGTATGTCATCGTAAAATTGTAAATACCGTTACATTATAATCTCGCGATATCGTTAACTGTCGAACATCTGCTTAGTGTATGAAAAATCCATTGGTGCACGATAGGATTTGAACCCACGACCTAAGCCTAACCTCTTAATGTTATCTGCAGGTGATAGCGGTGCTGTCGGCTCTGCAGGCGGGCTCGCGCGGCACGCAGGCCTGCATTGATGCGGCGGCCACCATCGCGGCCATCATCGGCGACCTCGACACCACCATCCTGTTCGCCAGCGCTGGTAACTACCCCTCCATATCACATTTACATCTCGAAACATCAAAAATAGGGGTGGGTACATAAGTATGTCATCATCATCATCTTCCTGCCCTTATCCCACTCTATGTGGGGTCGGCACAGCATGATCCTTGGATCACGCTGTAAAAGTTTTGGCTAAGGTGTTTTATGACCGGCCGCCTGCCTGGGCACATAAGTATGTATTTACAAAAAATATATAACATATAAGTATTCTATCAGCCATCTGGTTCCCATAGTACAAGCTTTGCTTAGTTTGGGGCTAGGTGGCGCTGTGTGAAATGTCCTCAAATATTGATTTATTTTATTCTTTATTGTGAACAAAATAAAAGAATCGCATTGTGTTTTAAAGATTTGTAATTATTTATCTTTCCTCAGGCACCCTCCAATCCGAGAAAGAATCGGACACTTTCTCCGACCACCGGGAGAACATCCTGAAGACTGCCAAGACGCTGGTGGAGGACACCAAGACCCTTGTGGGGGGGGCGGCGGGAACCCAGGAGCAACTGGCGTCCGCCGCGCAGAACGCACTCACCACTATCGGTAAACACTAACAGTTCTACTCACATACATTATCACGTCCGTATCCCTAACGGGGTGAGCAGAGCCACAAACTTGCAGCCACTCCTGATTCAAGAGTCCCGAGATGGAAATGTCCCAAGATGGATAGGGTGTTGTATTTATTTGTAGTGTTTAATATCCTTGCCTGTTATTAGTTTAGGTAGGTACCTAAACTAATAACAGGTAGGTAGGGACTTGTGCGGATGTTTGGCTGCATATCTAGGTAGATATGCAGCTAAATATCTACCTACGTTCTTATTTTTAAAGTTTTTGGGCTTCTTTCTTTTTCTTTCCTTTTATTATTTCTGTTATTCTGTCTGTTCTGTGTCTTGTGTGCCAAATAAATAATATTATCTATCTATCAGGTGATCAGCCCATCGCCTATATAGATGGTCATATTAGTGGAATTTGAAGTTGCATGGTATAAAGAATGATTATTATTTTTATTTGCCTTTCTTGTGCAGTGCAACTCTGCGAAGTGGTGAAACTAGGAGCCATGTCTCTCGGCGCCAGCAACCCTGAGCCCCAAGTGCTACTCCTCAACGCGGCGCGCGACGTGGCCGCGGCACTGCGCGACCTGGCCGCCGCGACCACGGCCGCGAGTGGGAAACATGTTGCGCACCCGCATATGCAACGGCTGAAGCATGCTGCTAAGGTACTGTGATATTTAATATTGAACAAAGAAATACTCAAGTCGCGGCGTCGCGCGACCTGGTCGCAGGTGGCAAACACGTCGCGCTCCCGCATACGCAGCGACTCAAGCACGCTCCTAAGGTTACTGCTGTACGCGCGACGTGGTCGCAGAGCTACGCGACCTGGTCGCCTCGGCCACATCGCTCATCTGCATATGCAGCGATTTGTGAGAGGTTTGGAAGTTTGTGAAGATGTTTGTACTAGGTACAGAATATTTGAAACAATTACAGAGCATATTAATGACACCGTAAAACGTTGTTCCGTAGCAAGCTGTCAAAAAACACGATGGCACTTTTTTATTGTGTCAGTGTCACGGTGAAAGTGCTTGATTCCAAGTTAAAACTTGGAATTTTTCCGGGTACCGCGAGTAAAGTCACGGGCGGAAGGTAGTTGGTAAAATTATTTTTAAATGTATGGGTTTGTGTGTTTGGGTTGGGGATGTGTAATAAGTAACTTAAATCAGAATTGTTCATTGTTTTTGTTTTGTAAATACATTTTGTAAATGTTCTTTATATTTTACACAAAACTAAGCTATATAACCTTGCTTATAAATCAAAATATTCTAAGTTAAGGCATATGTATAATGTTTCTCTTCTTCTTAAAAAAAAAGAGGAGTATAACATTATAGCGATGAAAATTGAAGTAAGTTTGAAATATAATATGAATGTTGAGTTTCAATAGTTTAGTTTTGTGTATCCATGTTTGTCCTGTGTTAGTCAATATTGGACTTTAAGGCGGGACTAATAAACCCTATTTCCTTAGCGGCTCTCCGATACAACGAAACGATGGAGTCTCCCGATCAGGCATAACACGATCCCGCGACAGAACAAACGCAGATCCGTCACTTTCGGACTCCGAAACGACTGTAACTCATGCGACTCCGAAACCGATCTCTTCCAGTCCGATCAGGAAGACGAGCTGATCAAGCTCCTGGACTATTCCAGCCAGGATGACGATGTCTCTCCCTCTATATTCCACGATAATTGTGAAGATGTCATCGCTTATATAGAAAGTCTTATGAACTATCCAGTCAAATACGCCAAAGATGATGAAGTCAATGAGAGGTATAACTTGACAGCTAGAAATAGCTTAGTTGATATGGATTGGCGGGTACTGAAGTACGGAGAGAATATATTCCTAGGAGAGGTGAAGAAACTAGTGGATCTGACCGTGGAGACCTTTGATAGAGTTGAGAAGGTTAAAAAGAGGGAAGTGTTGAACAAATTGAGGGTTAATTCAGATTTGGATACAGAAATGAATAGACTGTCACAGGTTATTGTAGATCTTGACTCTGAAATTGAGACAGAAACTATTACAACTATTATAACAACATCTACTACTAAGACTAATAAAGGTGAAGAGGATACTCTAAAAAGTCCTGTGTTTAGGATAAAAAAAGTTAAACCAATCAATCTTAAGTTTGATCGAATCAGTCCTGAGAAGGTCAATGAAATGCTAGATAAGAAAGCCAAAGAAGATCTAGAAAGCCCTATAGTTCCTAAAACTCCTGAGAAGCAGAAAGACGAATCTACTGAAGTAATCGTCAAACCAGATGTAAAGTCCAAGGAAGGCACCCCGTTCTCTCCTAATACTATCGATAGAAAAGTTAAGATCGAGTTTTGGAAGCTTTTCCAAGATGACACAGAATGGTGGAAAGCTATTGCAAAGAGAAATTTAGAAAAAATGGAGGAGACTAGGAGAGAACTGGAGAGATTCAGCGGGCACGAACTGGTTTTGGGAGAGATACAATCAAACATGGACAAGTTTGAAAAAGAGAAAGAAACATTACAAACCTTCATCGAAGAAGTCGACAGATCCAAGGAAGCTAAGAAAAACCTCGAATACGACAAGAAGTACGAAGATATCGTCCTAAAGCTGATTAGCTTCGCGAAAAAGGACTTTATTTACAAGGGCTTTGATCCTCTAATCGAACAGCTGAAGAATCTGTCGAATGTCAAGATTGATCGCAAGAAAAAAGTCAGAATAGAGGATATTATCAACATATATACTCAGATCGACATAACTAAATATACTTACGAAGAATTATGCCTCCTCGAAAAGTATTATAAGGAAATCATAAGGAAATATAAGCAGGAGAATGATAAGGAAAATGTCCCTGATCTCAAACGATCTCAAACGCCTACATATCACAAAAACGTACTTATAAACGTGCATTCAAGTCAAACATCAAACAAAAACACACATCAATACATAACCACCAGTCTCACCAACGGAGATACGACCAAACGATCACAGATGAAGAACGAAAATACCAAAAATAACCTTGAAATCTTCGACCTGACCCGAACATATCCTATGGAATATTACGCAAATAACTGGTGGAAGATTTACGAAGATGTTCTGAAAAGTCGCGAGCAACAGTTCGGCTCTTTGGACCAATGGTGGAACTTCTACGAGTCGATATTAAACAAAAAAGATACGTCTGAGGAGGAATTGAAAAGGATAAGATCTATAGTTGAATTCAGGAATAATCTCAGGAAGTCACGACCAAATAGTCGGATGGAGGAGCAGCTTAGGATGCTAGATGAGATAAGAAACGATAGGTTTCAAGAGACGGAGGCTGTGTCCACGGATAAAAATGACTCGGTCAGATATTTTTGGTTTAGCGACTAACCGGCCAAGACCAGCATGGTGTTGATCATTGTGATGTTTGAAGCGTATTTTTAGCAATGATGATGATGATTTTTGTAAATGTCTCTGAAAAAAATAACTGTAATGAATCTCGCATGATTTATCATATCAAATGTACATAATAATCTCTTCGGAACACAATTTTTTCTTCTAATTAACTTTCATACTAAGATCTTTTTATTATAGATGCGTTGTCAGCGTATATTGTCAAGAAAAAGTAAGGTAATTGCCTGACTTTCGCGCACTGGACATTATAGTGACTGCACGTCCTTGTCATCAATACAATAAGAAGTAATTCTTTTGAAGTTTCGCCGTGCCTTAGTCCGGTGATGTTGACATATGACGCATCTATTTGTTAACTGTCATAACTTCCATATAAATGTTATTTCTTTTACTTTTGTAAATGTCTATACGCTCCAAACATCATCTGTCATTCTATCTGTCATTGTCACGCATCGTTTGTCGCAACACTTGGTTTCAATGCGTTGTTTCATGTTTCAATTTGAAATCATTATTGTGCTGTCATATTAAACTTTTCTCTACATTATGGGGTTAAAATGTTTATTGATGGTGGTATCAGTATCGTGGTTATATATCTTACAATCAGTTTCTATCCGTCTGTTTCAATTAGAAACTGATTGCAACTGATATAACTATGCTATAAAGACTCATGGTTACAGCGTCATATCTATTGCCTTCAGAGGTCTTAAAGTTTGGCGCCGATACCACCATTAATGCCCGCTTCTTTCAATTGAATTAGCATTTCGAATGGGCATTAACACAATAAACGTTTAAACCATCCTTGATACACAATTTTGTTTCCTGTGAAAGCACAGCAAAATGTTTTTCTCGCACCATCAAGCGTTTCTGTCAAGCTGTCATACCACTTGGTCTCAACTGTCATACTTCAGTGTCATACTCACATGGTCTGGTGATCCTGCTTGTCACCGGTCAATAACAAAAGCCAGAAGCTTTCACTGCAAGCTTAAAAGTCCAATATTGACGATATACATGTTTTTTATTATATATTTTTTTGCTGTATATAGTTCTCTTTGAGCTATATCATAGTGGGCGCTGTTTCGGAGTGTTTACGTATTGTTTGAAAGCTTATGGGTTTCAGCTCTGGCATGGGCTTTGCACATTTTGGGTGTATCTGTGTAGCGCAACCCTAAGCTTTCTAATTTTTATGTATTAAGTTGCGACCTTGAAGTGTGGCCCCAACTTAATTTGCGCCGTGGTTTTGTAAAAAGCATCATTTTGCTATGGTCATTTTTTAAGGTAGAGTTTCGACGCATGACGAAGAATGACGTTCTTTCTGACGCGGCGTCACTGTCTGTTTCTTCGATAGTCTACCTTAAAGTGGCTCTTACGTTTAAATGTATTTGTTTTCTCTGGTATTACTGCCAGCAGGACCTTTGGTATCCGGACGGTGTCTTAATTCACGCAGTGCTTTTTATAAAACCTAGGGCTTTGGCGATTTTCGGTATCAATCCACAGATCGGCTTGGTCCATCCGCGGTTCTGGATTGAAATTGTAATGTTTAATCTCTGGTTTTGTATCGTGAATGTGTTTTCTTTCTGGGATGTACACTTAATGGAGTTTCAAGGGTTGAATTTTTTATTTCTTTCATTTTACTTATAACTTTCTCCCTCAGCAATCCTTCTTTCTTTTAAATTTACAACTGTACCTATTTGAAAGCACTGTCCCCTTTCTCCTCTAACTTGATTTCTAAAAGGTTAGTCAGAATCCCATTCAAACATTTAGCACATGCTCACAAGTCAAAGTTCTGTAAACATCGCGGGAGTTGCCTGACTTAAACAGCCCAAAGTATACATCAAAAGCCCAAGCAAAGTATACATTCCCAAAACAAGATACACATACAATACAAACCACCTTTCTCTGTGCATTTTGTTGATAATGTTTGTCATCATCAGGTCATGGTGACGAACGTGACCTCCCTGCTGAAGACCGTGAAGGCAGTTGAAGACGAGCACACGCGCGGAACGCGCGCGCTCGAGTCCACCATAGAAGCCATCAGCCAGGAGATCGAGGTGAGAACAGACTCTGTGGCTATTGGGATAAGGTGTCATTTTGATTGAACTGTATGTGACTTAGCTGTTGAAAAGCGTGAAGGCGGTAGAAGTCGATCGTTTATATCTAATAGTCCTGGCCCCAGTAGGATTCCCTGTGTCGTGGGTATCAGAAGCTACGAGTACCATGGCACCACAACACCCAGACCGGAAGAAACATTTACAGAACAAGCAAACATTTCTCCAGCCGCAATCGAACCCGCGCCTCTTGCGTCTCAGCCGAGCACTCGCCCGCCACGCCAACGAGATCGTGGTATATGTATAACAAATTGAACTAAGTAGAATTATGACTTAGAGTAGTTGAACTAAGTAGAATTATGGGGTGGGCAGAGAAACCAGTAAACATAAGAAAACTTGCATAATTTTGCATTTTTAAATGTAGTTTTTTTTTCTAATTTTGTTACTAATCATCATCATCTTCCTACCCTCATCTCACCCTATGTGGGGTCGGAAGAGTCCAGGCATGATCCAAGGATCATTGTAAGAGTTTAAGTTAAGTCTAACTAATGAAAGTTTTTATTTCCATAAAACAAATTCATATAGAATTTCGGGAATTCCTTCTTTAGTAAAAAAAATAAAATAAATAAAATCCACCTCCAGCCCCAAGCTGTGGGGCTAAAAATGCCACCTTGAGCAATTCAGTTTTCGATTTTATAGAAAATCCTAAGCTATTCTTGTAATTTTCTTAAAATGGTCTGAATTGTACGCAATTCAATTCAGCAGCAGATCACATAAAGTGGCCGTTTTAACCCACCTGGCTTAAATAGATTGTCCATTATCTAAGTGCACGTTTCCTCGCCAGGTGCTGATGTCTCCGTCGCCGCCCAAGTCGTCCTCCAGCCCGGAGGAGCTGGTCCGCTGCACCCGCGCCATGACGGTGGCCACCGCCCGGGCAGTCGCCGCCGGCAACGCCAACAAGCAGGACCAGCTGACAGCCGCCGCCAACCTCGGCCGCAAGACTGTGCTGGACTTGCTCGTCTCCTGCAAGGTAATAAGAAAACGAAGCGAAGAGAATCGAAGCGCTCGTGGCGTAGCTTGCTTAGGCGTTCTTGATTGATCGTTAAAGTTAAGCAATGATATGCGCGGTCACCAATCGGGATGGGTGACCGCAAGTGGCATTACGAGCTGAGCACTTCCGTGCTTCGGAGGGCACGTTAAACAGTCGGTCCCAGCTTTTAAGTCGTTAAGCCATGACTGAGGCCTTTAGGCGGCTTAAAAACTCTGTCACTAGAGTTTGCCACTAGCTCATACGAACACACATACATAGGTCCACAAAAAAAACTGACTGTTTCTAAATATCTTTTTACAGTACTAGCCATTAATATTACATCAGTCAACTTCAACATTTTTTTTTCCCCAGGGCGCAGCCCACTCAGCCGAATCGTCAGACCTCCAGCAGCGAACCGTCGAGTGCGGGCGCGCCGCAGCCGAATCGTACCGCGCCTTACTGCAAGCCGTGCTGGCGGCGTGCGGGGGGGACGCGGCCGCCAGGCAGGCCTTCCCGGACCTCAGCAGGAGAGTGGCCCACACGGTCGCTGACATCATAGCCACTGCCGAGCTCCTCAAAGGTAACTTTCCTTAGTGGATTTTAGTAAGAACCTAAATATTGTTAATATTTTTCTTTGTTCTTAAATCGTTAAAAAATCTGTATTTTCAGCTCTTCACCACGAAAAAGGTGCTTTTTCTGAGTTAAAACTCGCAGCAAAAACTGCCAGCGTCAGAAAATTCAATTCAATTTATTTATTTTATTTATTTCAATTCAATATTGTTCAGACATGTCATCCATAATTGTTAGTACATAATAATCTTACAAGCTATGTGTTATAAAGAGCACAATGGGTGAATGGGCACAAAAGGTGATTCGAACACCACCTTTTAGAATTACTCGACGCTGGAAAACAAAATGGGCCATAGTTCGCTCAAAAACTCATTTTGGCCCAGCGATTCAACTCAGGCACAAAATGATGCATGTTATTTAATGAAATTTAAGTCAATAAATTGTGCTGTTGCCTTTTTAAAGACGTTCTAATTAAGCTAGTATATTATCCTTTAGATATAGGGATAATATCCTCACCAACATGATGGACCATCTATGTATATGGGCGATGGGCTGATCACCTGTCCTCTATATCCGTCTTGGGACTTTGAATCAGGAGCGGCTGCAAGTTTTCTTATGACTTCTTGTGGCTCTGCCCACCCCATTAGGGATACGGGAGTGATAATATGTATGTGACATGTGATCAGCCCATCACCCATATATCGGTCCATCATGTTGGAGGATACTATCCCTTAGTCAACTTTTACGACATGCTCGGGGAGAGAAGCAGCTGGACGCATTCTGTTTTTTCTTTACTCCCAGTCCAGCAGAGGAGTAATAATAAATAAACCTCCAGGTTCTGACTGGGTGGACCCCGATGATCCGACCGTGATAGCGGAGAACGAGCTCCTGGGCGCCGCCGCCTCCATCGACGCCGCCGCCAAGAAGTTGGAGTCTCTGCGCCCGCGGAGAAGCGTCCAAGTACAGGTAATGTCAAAATATCCGACGTTTACTTCTCAAAAAACCAGACAATTCACTTATACTGCCGTCATAAGGAAAAAGACTTATCTGACATTTTTTTTCATAATTGATTTATATACATCATCGGAATCAGTAAAAAAAGACGCATCTACCAGTATTTTTTTTTCTCCATTTCGGAATTTATGTAGAAACGTCCTTTTTTCTTATGACGGCAGTATAACCGGAACGGCTTTACCCAAGGTTGGTACTTATAGGAGTAGGTAGGTTAGTTTTAAGCTTACTTTTATGTTAGTAAACATCGTAAAATAACAGTGCATGTATTTCTTAGGTAACAATTTCTGTAGCCTTGTATTCATTAGGGGGCAAAGGTCCTGTGCTCCCGCCCCTCATGTCTAGCGACACGTGTCGCGGGATATTTGTCCCCAAGTTAATACAAGGCCCTACTGAAATTTGAGCGAAACGTGGACCTCTGAAATTAGAGCGAAACGTAGACCTACCTAAAGTTTTCTTCCACCTGCCAAAGCTTTTTGAGGCATACAATCCTTCCACCAGTGATTCTTGTAGTAGTAGTTGTAGTAGTATAAGAAAAGAAGAGTCAAGAAGAAGAAAGAAGCGCCGAGAAGATGTAAGAAGATGCCGGCTGTCGTTGAGATATGTTTGATATTCTTGGTTGTGTTTCTATCACCCGGGAATCAAACATATGCACAATGATGCCGGCGCTACTACTCGAGAAACTTGTAGAAGATTCAAGAATGAAGAAGAATGTAAAAGAAAATAAGTCTTATAGTTTTATTAAGTACAAATTAGAATTTCAGACAACGTCATTCATACGAGAAAACAGAGTGATGTTAAATGTAAAATCTGCCATAGCCTAGTATTATATCCAAAATAATATACATTCATCTTAAATATATTTATCTATTGTCGATCTTAACTTATCGTTATTCAGGTAAGCTATCTATAGACCGTATGCAATGTCCTTTAGATAGCCCGACTGTTTCTTTTGTATTTTGTGAATTATATTTAGTATAAGTTGTAAGTTACTTTCTGTTAATAAAGATTGTTTACTTATCGTTTATGTCAATATTTATTAATAGCTAACAAAATCATTTGGCAATACTTAATGCATTGTATAACTTGTGTAAATTTGTAAACTGTTCTGTGGTTATGTATAAGCTTATAAATTTGCTTCCATCAGTTTTATTAACAAACTACGAAAATATTCTAATAAAATTTCTTCAATATCATCGTAATAAGAATAATTTCAAAATGTCTCCTCTCCAACATGATGGACCATCTATATGGGCGATGGGCTGATAATCTGTCACCATGGTTCACCATATCCATATTGGGACTTTGAATCAGGAGTGGCTGCAAGTGTTCTTATGATCACTTGTGGCTCTGCCCACCCCGTCAGGGATATGAGCGTGATAATATATGATAAAATATGTATGTATTGATTACAGTATTTAGCATTAAAGATTTTTGATAAATTTTGTTTGTAACATTAGTGAGTTGTGTTCCAGGAGGCGGACGAGAGTCTGAACTTCGACGAGATGATCCTAGAGGCTGCGAAGTCCATCATAGCGGCCACCTCGGCGCTCGTCAGGGCCGCATCGGCCGCGCAGAGGGAGCTCATCGACCAGGTACACTGTTTACCAGCTCATTATGTTACAGAGCTTACTTTGTCATTTATGTTCTCATCAAATGATTTTATTCTACAACATAACGTGGTTAGATCGCCTCAAATCTACATTAAAATGACACATTTACTAATAAATAAATAATAAATATTTGTGGCCATTTCACACAGCGCCATCTAGCCCCAAACTAAGCAAAGCTTGTACTATGGACACCAGATGGCTAATAGAATACTTATATACTTTTTTTTGTAAATACATACTTACAATACATAATACTACAACACAACACAAAACAAAGACCCGGAAGAAATATTTGCAGAACATACAAACATTTCTACCGTAGCGGGAATTGATCCCGCGCCTCTTGAGTCTCAGCTGAGCACTCGCCCGCCACGCCACCGAGGTCTTCGTACTTGTTTTAATTTTTTTTAACAAAAGGCAGTAGTTTCATTCAATTTTGTCATCTCTCCTTGGTGCATCAGTGAGCTATGTCCTCATATATATATGTCCATTAACAAACTTGGGGTTTAATTTTGAATAATTATATCCAGGGTAAGGTCGCGCGCCGCCCCGCCATGTCCTCAGACGATGGCCAGTGGTCCGAGGGCCTGGTGTCCGCCGCCCGGCTGGTGGCCGCCGCCGCCCACGCGTTGGTGGAAGCTGCCAACGCACTCGTTCACGGCGCCGCCAGCGAAGAACGCCTGGTGTCTGCCGCGAGACACGTCGCCGCCTCTACCGCGCAGCTGTTGGTGGCCTGCAAGGTAACAGCAAAGACAATAAAGGGTCAATGTGACCCACGAAAGAGCACTGTGAGAGCACTCAACTGGTAGACTACCAACTAGACCACCAGTTCAGTGCTCTCGCAGTGCTCTTTCGAGGGTCACTTAGTGACTTCGTCTTCCGATTCTAAGGTCGTGTACCAATGGATTTTTCTGTGCGAAAAATTTACGTGCCTATCCCAGTACTCTCAAACGGTGAGGGAAAACATCGTGAGGAAACCCGCGGCTCAGGCAGCTCCGCACGTATAGATCTTTCCTGTGGACAAGGCTGACTAAGCTGAGAGGATGGAATAGGTGCTGGGCAAGCCTACTCGCATCTTAATTCGTCCCGGGCACTGCAGCGTCCCGTTTGTGAAGGTAAAAGTTGCCCAACGGTTAACCGAACACCATCTGACCCTAAATCTACACGAACCAAGTACTACAATAAATAAATTCTATATTGGTAGATCTTTCGCACAGCGACATCTAACTCCACTAACCATGTTTGTTCTCTACAGGTGAAAGCAGACCCTTGCTCAGAATCCACCCGTCGCCTTCAAGCCGCAGGTGGAGAGGTCATCAGGTCCACAGACAACCTGGTGCGTGCTGCTAGAGACGCCATGACCTGCGAGGAGGAGCGCAGCCTCGTCCTCAACAGGAGAATGGTGGGGGGCATAGCGCAGGAGATCGACGCCAGGTAAAGTCACCCATGAGACAATAAAGTTACCCGCGAGACACTAACATAATAATAACACTCAACAGTCACATACATAGTCCTGACCCCACACTAGGATGAAACATTTCTTCCGCGGCGGGAATCAAACCCGCGCCTCTTGCGCCTCTGCCGAGCAATCGCCCGCCACGCCACTAAGGCCGTCATGATCCACAAGACTCTAAAGCGTAGGTCAATATGACTCACGAGACACTTAGGTTAAAAGATACAAGATTCAGAATTAAAACATTTAAATGTCCCACGGAACAGTTAAGGAGAGACTGTGTTTTTATGTTTATTTATATAGTTCTATTTTCTCCCCAGATCGGAAGTCCTCCGCATAGAGAAGGAGTTGGAAGAAGCGCGAGGCAGACTGACCGCCATCCGCCAGGCAAAGTACAAGCTGAGAGGAGACACCTCGGGAGAGGAGACCGACACCTCTGGACCACTCGAATATCAGAGGTAAATCATATCGTAGAGAAGAAGCAAGAAGGCAGACTGACCCCCTTTCGCCAGGCTCTCGCCTATCCTGAATAAAGGTATCAACAGACTACACTGGCCTTACAGCTCTGCTTTCTGCGCTTTTGGTAACAGTTCGATTCTTACCCAGGACAAATATTTTGTGTCATGTTTGTATGTATTTGAAAATCTGTCAAGTGCGAGTCGAATTCGCACACGAAGGGTTCCGTACCATCGTACATGTACTCTTTAATATGACTTACTCCATGTGCTGAAAAACAAAATCTTGTATGGGGACCCCTTTTTTATTATTTGTTATAGCCGCAATAGAAATACACAATCTGTTGAAAATGTCAACTCTTTACCTAATTACGGTTCATGAGATAAAGCCCGCTGACAGACGGACAGACAACAGAGACAGACACTTGGCAAAGGTATCATTCAAGACTTTGAATATCATCCCACGCGATAAAAAATAAGCAAAAAAAATGTAATGAGGAAAAAACCATGATCTGACATTGTTTATTATCATTCCACAGGCTAAAATCCCCAACTTCGAGCTTCGCGAACACGACATACTCTCCTAACTCAACACTTTCTCCTCACGCTGCTCAAAACGCGACCAATTTGAGTTCCCACGTCTCCCAGCTGAACCAATCTATCGGCTCGCCGTACCAGCATCAAAATCAGTACAGCCAAAACTCGACACAGACCTACCAAACTCAAAACTACAATCAGACTCAGAATGTGTCCAATCTGACGCAAGCGTCGAATCTGACGCAAGCGTCGAACCTGACGCCGAATCCGGATAGAAACGGGAGTTACTCCCAGAACTCGTACCGCAGCGAGGATAAGGGGTACACAGTGACAAGTCCCACCTTCTCCAGCTTCAGACCAGAGGAGAAACAGAATTATGAAGGATTTACTACTCGGTGAGTTTTTTATCTGTCGTATTGTTAGTGTGTCGTAATTTTCACCATAAAATTTTGATGTTTTTAGTACTAAAATATGAATGACAAGAGCTAGTGCACGAAAGGAGCCTCTTTGAGGCGCACTATATCTTTTCTCCACACTGATTCGAAAGAACTAGTTGGATTTTTGGATCTTAAGAATAGTAAAAAAAGATTCTATGAATGTAGCTCCAAATTCCATTTGAACATTATATTCAAGAAAAAATATTTTTATTCTGTTTTATTTTAATTTTTTGAACTCTCACACACAAATTCAATTTGCATTTTTTTTAATGTACGACACATTTTTTATAACTTAATTCTTAAACCATTTTTTCTTCACTTAATCTAACTACAACATCGCTTTCCTTACACGCTGCTCTGTGGATGGCGGACTTTAGATATTATAACTAAACTTATAATTATAGTTATTTTTAACTATATTACTAAACCTTATTATAATTCATAATTTTAACAGTCTTCGAGTGCCTTGGAAACTTATGATTCGTGCCTATAATTTAAAAATATATTTAATAAGTTATATTTGGAAATACCCTGGATATAGAAAAGGTTCGAATATTCATAGCAAAATGTATGGAAATTTATTCAAAAAATTAAATTTTCTACCACTTGTTTTATTTTTTTATCGCGAAAATTCTTTTACTATACATACTGGTCATTTCACAGCGTGATCAAAAAAATTAATAGAACAGAAAAATACAACGTTTTTGAATAAATTTCTGCTAAAACTGATAATATTATAAGCATGCTTAAAGCTTATGTCATACAACAAAATAGTCAAACTAGTGTACACCTAGTACTATTAGTTAACTAAAATGTAATACAGATTTTCGATATAACCTCCTATACAATTTGTCCCAAAAATGTTCTGTCACTTTGATATAACTTTTGGGACATCTTGTATGTTTATTTCAAATTGCGTTTGTAGTGTCTCTGTGTAGTTAAACAGTAACTAAACTTAATCATGATCTATATCTTCTCTCCACACTGGTTATTTCACTGTTGGTCAGCTTTTTTTTTAAGTTTATTGTCTATGTCCTGGTGTCTTATTTCGTAACAAATATTGGTCTTCCAAACAAATATTTAAACTTAGAATTTCATGTGAAATTTACTAACTGAAGAATGTGAAATAATTTATGCTCAAATGTAATTTCAGTGGCATTAAAGTTACGAAATAACTCTCCTAGGTATCACCTAGGAGAGTTATTTCGTAACTTTAATGCCAGGTAATACCTAGGAGAGTTATTTCGTAACTTTAATACCTGAATACTGAAGTTACATTTGAGCATCAATTATTTCACATTCTTCAGTTAGTAAATTTCACGTGAAATTCTATGTTCAAATATGAACAAATGCATACCAAGAAATAACTGATGTGCTGAGAGATATTCACTATTTTCATTGTAACTTTGTGTTGGTAAGTTTTGTTTCTCGATGTTGTTTTCATGTTTTTATGTTGAAAGTCTGTAATAAACACCATCTGTATCCGCTGACCGGAACTATACTGCTTAGTCTATGCCTATCTCTTAGAAATAATATGCATTGGTTTAATTGGATTTCGTAATCCTTTAGTAAAAGCAGTAGGTAAGCTTGCAGGATAAATTCATGAGACGGGACAAAGTCAAACCTGATAAGTATTTTCGTTTTCATCCAGAATTTTTATTAAAAAATTTACTCATATTTGACAGATAAAACACTGACTCAAGAACTAATCTTATTAACTATAGCAATTTCAAGTTAGATTTACTACATGTTGGTTTAATTTATCTCAAGAACTTATCTTGTATATAAAAAATGTTAGTTTCAAAGAAGGTTACATAAAAATCCCTCCAGATTTATCTAAATTTATCAATGCAGTAAAATTTTCACTTAAAATACAATTTAAATTTCGTTCGCAGAGATTCTCGCACTACAGCTAATGACAGAACGATGACGAATAAGTAAGTCATTGTAAAAAACTTGAAAATTGCATAAATTTTTGAAAATTTAGTGTTAATTTGTGAGAAAAAGTGTTATTTTGTGTAGTGTTGCGTGGCTTGCCTCAGTCAGTGCCGCGGTACATCGTTCTGTACATATTGACTTGCTGATTTCTTTATATCTGCTTAATTTTACTGTTTTATTCCTGTTTCGTTCAACTTTAGTTGCGTAGTTTAATGCTTTTGGTGCGAATTCTTGTACTAACTTAACTAATTACAAAATGTTAATACCAAACTTAATAATACTTTAATAAATAAAAACTTACTTTAAATTATAAAAGTATACTAAGATCAGCAAAAGTTCGCACCAAAACTAACCAATCCTTAACTATCTAAATGATGCATTTACCGCTTCGACCAAATTAATACGAATAATCCAACATGTAGAAGAAATATGGTGATTATCTAAATTCGAGTCCAAAGCTCTGTCTTGTAAACATGTTTTGCAATCATGTTTATTTGATTGACAAAAACAGCCATGACATTCAAGTTTCTCCTCCCCTTTCCATGAACAGGACTTGATTCCATGAAAAAGTATGGAGCAAAATTTTGTCAAAACTTTACTTTCATTGTGACTACTCCGTTCTTTAACTGGAGTCACCGTCCAGTTAAAGAACGGGGTAGTCATCCAAATGGTTACAAAGAGCTCTGAACTTACCTTAATAATTACCATATTTTTCTGATTAAATAATAATTAAAGCTTGAATAACTTGGTCGAAGCTTCAAAGCTAATTAATATTTCTGTTTCCCTAACCGCATGGGTAGTTCCAGCATGGATGAGACTGTAGTCGTGAGGTCTATCCAACTGCCCCAGGTCAGAATGGCCTACCTTGTCGAGGACGCTCCAACACAGGACCAGGAGGCCTATAAGAGGCTAGCTAGGCCTCCGCCGCCGCCCCCTCGGCGGATATCGCTGGTCAAAGAGGAGCCTAGGTCGTAGGTTCGTTTTTATAGTATTACAAGCACTTGGTGACGTGGGGGGTTGTGTTTGGTCTGTGGGTTTGAGGTTGGCACTCAAATTTGTAAATGAAAAATTTACGAAAATTTTATTGGCTTTACTGTTTAGTAAATTTTCCACTTTTTTTTAGTAAAAACTCTACAAACTGAATCCTGATGTGCTAAATTTTGAAATCTGATTCATAATGTGTTAAAT
Source organism: Scotopteryx bipunctaria (assembly GCA_949320045.1). Lineage (NCBI taxonomy): Eukaryota > Metazoa > Arthropoda > Insecta > Lepidoptera > Geometridae > Scotopteryx > Scotopteryx bipunctaria. The sequence goes on from OX439467.1 coordinate 984,966, forward strand.
GTTGACTTAAATGTAATATTATCTTGATAAACAAAATAACTTCCTCCTATTTACCAGTAAAATCCTTGTTTCTTATGCCATAATTTCTTTGAAGTTAAAAGTCGTTATTCGTATTATATTCGGCTTTATTATTTAAACTCATAAAGTTATAATGTATGATTTCTTTTAAAACTGTAAGAAATTCAAACTTACAATGTTGTATCGACTAAACAGATCAAACATAACTCTTAATCCACAGTTAATTGTCCATTGTGTTAAATCATTCTATAAATTACAAAAGGGTAAATGTCTCACGGGAACCACGAAATACCCAGCAGATGGAAATGCCCATCTGATAGGTCAAATTCAGCACTCAATACATATAGTTGGCACCTCACATTTGATCGTTTTTCACGTCGTGGTAACTTAACTAACTTGGTCTTTGCATGGCATGCGGTGTTGGTGTCTTTACCTTCGGTTTTTGGAGGATTAAAGTACTAAAATTAATAAGTAAACATATTCACAGCTACGAAACTCGTCTGTACGACACCCCGCGCCCCGCGCACAACGAATACTCCAAAACAGAACGGAACGAGAGCCACTACCAGTACAGTAAAGAACAGAAGTTTGCTTACGACGCCCCCAAATCCCCAATGAGCCCCAAGTTCAACGCCAGAGAGTTGAAATTCGATGACAAAGAACCCATCTACTCAACTCTAAAGAAACCTTCCGATGGTCTAGGACAAACCTTCTCAGAACACCACAAGTCCACAGAGGCCATACCCGGCGGTACCAAACATTCTGAATACACAGTCAAAAGCGAAGCCTACCAAAGCTACCCTAAAACGGAATTCTCCAAAATTGAAACCAGGGAGGAGATCAAATCCCCCTTCACTTCCACCCCTAAATTTGACAGGACAGATTTCAAACAGACTTCTACGGATCTCGTGAAAGCAGCGACACCGGACTATGACAGGATTTCTTCACCTTACGGCAAAGAAACGCATAGCTACGGAGGTCCCAACTTCATGGAAGAAACCACGACGGAAGTCAAGGAAATACCAAACGGAACGCAGAAAATCACCACCACGAAGATCTACAGCTCGTCTCCTGTCAACCTGACTACTACCAACACCAACACTAAGTACGAGCCGATCAAACTGGAAGGCATCGACGAACTGTCAAAGTCATTTGACAACGACTCGAAGTACAGCACTATGGACTCTCGATTCAACACGCTAGACTCAAAATTGAGTTCCGATACCAGCCGCTCTTTCATGAGACCTTCCGAATTCCAATCGTCGGACTTCCAGTCCTCCACCAGCGTGACCAAGGTGAAGAAACCCTCGGACTTGGTGAAGGAGATCGACAGTATGGACAAGAAGTTCTCCAAATCGACCATCACTTCGGAGACCATTGAGAAGAAGTCTGTCATGACCAGTTCCCACAAATCTGAGACCAGTTCGACGGTCACGAAGAAATTCGGTAACTTTTGAGGTTCGCATCGTGTGCCACTAACAAAACGCTTGTGTGAAACGCTTCGTGTGTCATTGTCAATGTAAATGTCAGCTGTCATAATGTCAGCTTAGTTTCACAGCGGAAATACTTTCGAAATAGCAACTGGACATTTTCTTGTGAAGTAACTGTAAGTACATATTTTATATGAATTGTGTCTTCTAGGTATATGAATTTTGTAGAGATTTTTTATTTACTTAGATAAGCACGTGTTTTGCCTTAAATAACTATTTATACACAGAATTAACTGGCATAAATCAAATATAACTATAATTCATCTTTTATTGTCAGATTTATGAATACCTATACTATATGAAATGATAAAGATTTTTATAGAAAATTATAAGGTGCTAAATATTTTATATATTATTAATTTTATACATTATACTGACTATGACTCCAAATGGCCTTAAATTTATAATTATTATGATGTTTTCTATTGAATTGAAATTCTATAATTGTTATGTCTTATTTTAGGAATAGGAGACATAATTAAAAACTACGTAATTTTTTAACTTAAACCGTACTATCTTCAAAACACCAGAGTTATTAAAGTAAATTCGATCAATAAAATAATGGTATTGTACATTATGATTCCTATTCCTAATGCCCAGTCTTGGATGTAAAACGTTGAAATATGGAAAAAACTTAAAAAAAATCCCAGCCTGTTACTGTTACTTTTTTTATTAATTTATGTCGTTACACCGAGCCTTCAGAGAATTTTTTTAGAATCAAATAGATCTCAACGAAGTACTTAATCATTTCTATAGTACGACCGTAACAAATTCTAATTTACTTATACAAAAAGTTACAAAAATACTATTAAGTACATATATAAGAGCTTATTTTTTATAAATATAAAAAAACTAAATGATCGTCAGGAGGCAAAATAAATATAATAATAAATTTCTCGTTATACATTCAAGGCGGGTGGAAATAATTCACAAAGTGCTGCCCCACTGCAAAGGGGTCTTATTGAATGCCTTTTGACGTGTTGCCATGTGTGCCATTTGTATTAAATTATTAACGAACGTGCCTTTGTCAAAAAGATTTATTTAAAACAACTTCGGCTAAATATACAACGTGTAACATAATGTCCCTATAAGCCCGAAACGGGGGTGTTCTATACGTCATTGCGAACAACGTTTGTTCAACGACTTTTAAAATTTCAAAGGTTTTCATTCATGAAATGTCTCTTAAACTTTGCTCCAATACGTAACTTGACACAACATGAGGCATCCCTATTTACAGCTGTTTTTTGACCTTTAAGTGTGAACTCTAGATGAAACAGGTAACAGAACAGACACCATTAGTAAAATGCCTACCTACTTACCTAATAACGAGGTGGCTTAATGAGTAATTTCTATTTTTTTTTGAAGGCCTAGTGGTACCTTGGTATTTATTGGTAATTAAAATGTAAGGTCACATCACGACTAAAATCCCTAGGCACCGTAAACATCCTTTCAGATCTCTTTGTTAAGTACCTAGTATAGGAGATAGGTACCTACTCAATTTTGTACCTACCTACTCGGGCCTTAAAGGTATCCTCAGTGGGTGCCAAGGAGTATGAGAGGATGTCTACCGTGCCTGAGGATAAAGCCGTGATACCTACTCAATTTTGTACCTACCTACTCGGGCCTTAAAAGCATCTTGAGTAGGTAACAAGAAGTATGAGAAGAGGTCTACCGTGCCTGAGGATAAAGCCGTGACCCTATTCCACTTTAGTTTTTCCAACGATGTATTATTCCAATATTCATTGGAGCATTTTTCAATGCAATTTTGTACCTACCTACTTGGGCACTAAAGTCAAAGGTTGTGACTTATCTGTCTTACTAATCTTCATTTTCATCGTGAACAGCCTATTTGTCATTGGTTGCATTGAAACAACAACAACAACTAGTGGGATGGCACCTCGCCCTAATTGGCTGTCGGTGCCTTTGCTAAATTCAAAATCCGCAACCGTCAACCGACACCGCACCGCAAGCGTTTGTTTAATAAAATCAAATTGGTTCCGTAGGTTTATTTGTTTTTTACTTTTCTTGATTGAACTACGTAATTGTTGGTAGGTTATTATGTAAGTAGGTAGGTACCTAGTAGCAAATGGGGATGGAGCACATGGTAGCATATTGGTATGAACCCCGCCTTCCCATCCTTAAGTCGTGAGTTCGAATCTATGGATTTTTCGATTCGAAATTTATGTGTGCAATATCAATGCTCTCAAACGGTGAAGGAAAACCTCGTGAGGAAACCAGGCATGTCATAGACGTGTGTCAAAGTGTACGAAAGGAACCTTCAAGGTGCACTCTAATCCTTCCACCACACTGGTTCAAAAGAGCTAGCGACACGGACACGACGACAGTAGTAGTAGTAGTAGTAGTAGATGTATGGTGAAGTTTTTTTTCCTTTTTTTTCCCAATCGGTATTTAGTGGGTTACCCCAGACAAGGAACCCTAAAAATTCGGCTTTCGGCAATAGGTACCTACTTTTGGTCGCAAAACAGATCGGTTTTTATCAGTCGCAATTAGGATTCGTTCCTTGCAACAACTGCAACAAGCAATCTCTCGGTTCGCGTAACTAATTAACGATACGATGTCGGCTTTGTACTCAAACGGTGAGTATTATGATATGGTGTTGTGTGTGTGTGTTGGAGCAGCACCAAATAATTAATAACTTAGTAGCGGCGCGTCAGCTCTACAGAGAGCGTTATCCAGGGCGGCCATTGCCATCTTACGGGCTATTTTCTGGGATTGGTGAACCGTCTTCTCTCGACGGGATCTTTCCACCGGCGCACCAGTGAGGGAAGACCGGGAATTCGGTGGTGTGTTGTACCTACTTCCCTTTGATGGATACCGAGTGCCTACTGTGTGTGTCAACAGTGATAAAATTCAGTGATAGGTAGGTATGATGATAGGTACCTAACCTATCACCCTACCTAGTAGGTACCCCATTAGTACCTAGCTTACTAATAAAAAATGACAAAAATAATTTTGTGATTGTGAATGTGAATGTGTACCAGTAATACCAACCTAGGTACCTACATACCTACCTAATACCTACCATGTCAATTAGCCGTGTTCCGAGCCAACCAAGAAGAAGGGAGAAAAGGTACCTATAACTTAACTTTTCCTATACCTAGGTCCTTAGGTAACTACCTAGGTAGATGTAGGTAGGTAGTTGTTTTTTTATGTGTGAAAGATATCGTGATTTTAATCTTCGACTTTAATTTCTACGTAGAATTAAAAAAATTGCAAATTCTTACGAAAACTTTGGTGATTACACCTAGGTACTTTTTGAAACTTGCCGCGCGTTCAATTGTCTGCGTATGTGTGGGTCCGACGCGATAGGAGGGTGCGCGTGTGTTTGTTACCTACGCAAATGGTAAACAAACACATAGGGTTGTCACAAATTTCTCATGAAATAATTTGTTTTTAATTGTATTGGAATTTCAAATATGATGTATTGAACTTTTGCACACGTCAATGTATTCAAGTGCTCGGTCTGAATACACCCCTTTCGGGCTTATAGGGACATTATGTTACACGTTGTATAATTGCATTTATATAATTAGACTATAAATATGAAGGTTTTAGTCTGATTGTATAATAATTATTAATTATATAATCAGGCTAAACAAGTAGTCCAATTATATGACAGTTATTTTTAGAAGCCTTAACAATTTGTGCCATTTACAAATAACAAAATATAATGTGATTTTTATAATTATAAATTGCGACGTCTCTTCAAAGCTTCCGGCAGCTGAAATATAACTCTTATAACTTTAAACTCAGCTGTAACTAAACATAAGTTATGTAGGGATTATAACAACTCATATATTATATTATACATTAAGTTATACCGCTACCTTTGTAGAGACGTCGTGAAGTTAGTCGTAGTGATGATTTCTGGTGCAATTTTCGGAATAATCTACTAAATATAGGCGTAGCTAAGACGGTAAGTGATTAAAGTGAATGTTATTAACATTAACTGGGTTCGCAGCTAATGTAACCAAAATTAAATGTCTTTTTGTTGTTCTTTTTAGAAAAATAGTGACGGTGTCTACCGAGGTAGCATAAGGAGAGCTGATACGAGCAACTCTGATATTAATAATAGATTTAAACACTTCTGCACTAGAAAAAGGTTACTAAAAAAGGGACTAAAGATTTCGAAGACACAGACACTGCGCTCGAATGACATTTGTAGATAGCGTACTAGATTTATGGTTTTATTCTTATCTTTCTGTATCTTTGTTACTCATTCCTTGTTCGTTTTTTATTGGTTAACTTTTACCGTTCTGTGTTGTTTGTGTCTGTCAAATAAGAACATTTATATCCTTCTATTCTTTAAGATGCTCACATTACGCTCACAGTCAGCTTACTGTCAGTTTTTCTACCTGCAAACTACGTAATGTACACATATTTGGACGTAAAATGATGGCTCACACAGAGCTGACTGTAAGTGTGGTGAACACTCTTATGTTAATGCTTGTCTTTTCGAAGCTCAAATAAACGAAGATGGCGACCTAGTAAATGATAGATTTTTAATACAAAAGAAAATTAAACTCAGGTCTAGGCAATAAGATCTTGGAACCATCGCATGTCCGAAAAGATAAATTTTAACAAAATAAAAAAGTGTCACATCGTCGTCAAGATGAGATCTAAAGTTAGGCGTGAACTTATTTAGTGTAGAAGTTTACATTATACAATGCAGAATATAATTTACAAAAATGATTTTTGATAAAATTAAATGTCAATTGTGTATTTCTATGTGTTATTCTACCGTTTATAAAATTATTATAAAGAGTAGTCTAGGATTGCTCGCGAGAGCGTATTTCGTCCACTGGAGGTATAGAAACACCAATTCTTATAGCATAGCACTTAACACATTTTATAATCACAATGTGTAACTTATACTATATAGGTACTTTTATAACTGAACGTAGGGCTCGAAAGTTTGTATAACTGTAGCTAGCGAACAATAGTTCATATAATAAGGGCTGGATCGTGTCTTATAAAGTAGTGTAACATTTCTATGTAATTGTGCATATGCGTTGTTCAGAATTATACATTATAAATGCATTTATATATATAAAAACACTTATACTTTTATATCCATATTATAATGAATAAATTATATATAGTATATTCCATAAACATGGCAGTGATCTGAGTACAAATTCCTTTTATTATAAATTCATTGATTTTTATGTTTTTTAGTAAAATGATTTTGAACAATGCATGTTTAATAACTATTTATATTCTTATAATATTTAACTTTCATACTCTACTAGTGTACTAATATTTGGTAGTTTTGATACTATAAATAATTATAACTTAACTATAAGAAATATATAAAATAATCTCATTTATAAGAAAAAACCAAATAAAATTGCTAATTCTTTTTAAATTATTATTGGTTTGTTTTCGACTTTTGTTAAATGTTTTTAGAGTTTAATTTTAAATTGTCGATTGCATTACGTATGTAGTTGGGGCATTCTGTATGACTTACATGATTGGATGTAATAAACTGTAACTAATTACATTGAAGTTTTATTTATTATTCCTTACATTGATGCCTGGTTCGTCTGTTCAACGTGCGGTTGTCCTTTGGGTAGGTATACCAACCTATATTTTTCGTATAAAATAATCTACCTACGCAAATAACTTAGTTAAGTAAGGAATAACAGGGAATAGGAAGTTTTATCAAAATAAAGTAGGTTAGTAAAAGAGTTACGTAGGTTTTTGATTCAGGCGTGACTTTTCGGAAGTCCCTTTTAAGATAATACTAAAAAGATGTTAAATATCTAGTACTAATCCGCTTCGATTTAAATAAAAAGCTCGCAAAATGCAGATAAGTGCACAGCCCACCCGCTCGCAATAATACTCGCAGTCCAGAAGTGAGTCTGCTGTGTATTAACTTACGTGGGTAGTAAACTACCTACCACTTGTGTGGTGTGGTATAGAACAATATTAAAGTATCCTCAGTTGGCTCTGAACCTTTGGTTTTATTTACAATATATCAAGGTCATTCCTCGCTTCTAATACATACATATTATTATCACGCCCGTATCCCTAATGGGGTGGGCAGAGCCACAAGTAAACATAAGAAAACTTGCAGCCACTTCTGATTTAGAGTCCTAAGATGGATATGGTGAACCATGGTGACAGGTGATCAGCCCATCGCCCATATAGATGGTCCATCATTTTGGAGAGGTCTATCCCTTAGTCGACTTTTACGACATGCTCGGGGAGAGAAGCAGCTGGGCACATTCTATGCTTTTTCTTTCCTTCCATTCCAGCAGAGAAGTGCAAGCAAAGTGAAGCAGCTTCTACTAATATCTACCTATTATAATGAGGACGGATGCGAAAAGCTCAATACTCCAAACTTTAACGTTTCTCCAAAACTATCGCCGTTTTCTCGTGGTCCTACTATACAACGTGTAACATAATGTCCCTATAAGCCCGAAACGGGGGTGTTCTATACGTCATTGCGAACAACGTTTGTTCAACGACTTTTAAAATTTCAAAGGTTTTCATTCATGAAATGTCTCTTAAACTTTGCTCCAATACGTAACTTGACACAACATGAGGCATCCCTATTTACAGCTGTTTTTTGACCTTTAAGTGTGAACTCTAGATGAAACAGGTAACAGAACAGACACCATTAGTAAAATGCCTACCTACTTACCTAATAACGAGGTGGCTTAATAAGTAATTTCTATTTTTTTTTGAAGGCCTAGTGGTACCTTGGTATTTATTGGTAATTAAAATGTAAGGTCACATCACGACTAAAATCCCTAGGCACCGTAAACATCCTTTCAGATCTCTTTGTTAAGTACCTAGTATAGGAGATAGGTACCTTACCTACTCAATTTTGTATCTACCTACTCGGGCCTTAAAGGTATCCTCAGTGGGTGCCAAGGAGTATGAGAGGATGTCTACCGTGTCTGAGGATAAAGCCGTGATACCTACTCAATTTTGTACCTACCTACTCGGGCCTTAAAAGCATCTTGAGTAGGTAACAAGAAGTATGAGAAGAGGTCTACCGTGCCTGAGGATAAAGCCGTGACCCTATTCCACTTTAGTTTTTCCAACGATGTATTATTCCAATATTCATTGGAGCATTTTTCAATGCAATTTTGCACCTACCTACTTGGGCACTAAAGTCAAAGGTTGTGACTTATCTGTCTTACTAATCTTCATTTTCATCGTGAACAGCCTATTTGTCATTGGTTGCATTGAAACAACAACAACAACTAGTGGGATGGCACCTCGCCCTAATTGGCTGTCGGTGCCTTTGCTAAATTCAAAATTCGCAACCGTCAACCGACACCGCACCGCAAGCGTTTGTTTAATAAAATCAAATTGGTTCCGTAGGTTTATTTGTTTTTTACTTTTCTTGATTGAACTACGTAATTGTTGGTAGGTTATTATGTAAGTAGGTAGGTACCTAGTAGCAAATGGGGATGGAGCACATGGTAGCATATTGGTATGAACCCCGCCTTCCCATCCTTAAGTCGTGAGTTCGAATCTATGGATTTTTCGATTCGAAATTTATGTGTGCAATATCAATGCTCTCAAACGGTGAAGGAAAACCTCGTGAGGAAACCAGGCATGTCATAGACGTGTGTCAAAGTGTACGAAAGGAACCTTCAAGGTGCACTCTAATCCTTCCACCACACTGGTTCAAAAGAGCTAGCGACACGGACACGACGACAGTAGTAGTAGTAGATGTATGGTGAAGTATTTTTCCTTTTTTTTCCCAATCGGTATTTAGTGGGTTACCCCAGACAAGGAACCCTAAAAATTCGGCTTTCGGCAATAGGTACCTACTTTTGGTCGCAAAACAGATCGGTTTTTATCAGTCGCAATTAGCATTCGTTCCTTGCAACAACTGCAACAAGCAATCTCTCGGTTCGCGTAACTAATTAACGATACGATGTCGGCTTTGTACTCAAACGGTGAGTATTATGATATGGTGTTGTGTGTGTGTGTTGGAGCAGCACCAAATAATTAATAGCTTAGTAGCGGCGCGTCAGCTCTACAGAGAGCGTTATCCAGGGCGGCCATTGCCATCTTACGGGCTATTTTCTGGGATTGGTGAACCGTCTTCTCTCGACGGGATCTTTCCACCGGCGCACCAGTGAGGGAAGACCGGGAATTCGGTGGTGTGTTGTACCTACTTCCCTTTGATGGATACCGAGTACCTACTGTGTGTGTCAACAGTGATAAAATTCAGTGATAGGTAGGTATGATGATAGGTACCTAACCTATCATCCTACCTAGTAGGTACCCCATTAGTACCTAGCTTACTAATAAAAAATGACAAAAATAATTTTGTGATTGTGAATGTGAATGTGTACCAGTAATACCAACCTAGGTACCTACATACCTACCTAATACCTACCATGTCAATTAGCCGTGTTCCGAGCCAACCAAGAAGAAGGGAGAAAAGGTATAACTTAACTTTTCCTGTACCTAGGTCCTTAGGTAACTACCTAGGTAGATGTAGGTAGGTAGTTGTTTTTTTATGTGTGAAAGATATCGTGATTTTAATCTTCGACTTTAATTTCTACGTAGAATTAAAAAAATTGCAAATTCTTACGAAAACTTTGGTGATTACACCTAGGTACTTTTTGAAACTTGCCGCGCGTTCAATTGTCTGCGTATGTGTGGGTCCGACGCGATAGGAGGGTGCGCGTGTGTTTGTTACCTACGCAAATGGTAAACAAACACATAGGGTTGTCACAAATTTCTCATGAAATAATTTGTTTTTAATTGTATTGGAATTTCAAATATGATGTATTGAACTTTTGCACACGTCAATGTATTCAAGTGCTCGGTCTGAATACACCCCTTTCGGGCTTATAGGGACATTATGTTACACGTTGTATACAGAACTTAAAAATTGATGCCAACATCGGCGGTAACCTCGTGCCCCTCAACTTCTGCTATAAAACAACATAGGATACCAGATCAAACGCTTTAGAGGTCCTGCAAACACTCGTCTCGTCTCCGCTTTGGTGGAATCCGAGCCTGAGTGTCTCGTTACCTGAGGCTCGCCGGCAGCTTGGCGTAGTATTGCGTAGGATAGGTATAATACATACATAATTATCGCCCGTATCCCTAACGGGGTGGGCAGAACCATAAGTAATCATAAGAAAACTTGCAGCCACCAAGTTCCAAGACTCCCAAGATGGATACGGTGATAGGTGATCAGCCCATCGCCTATATAAGTAGATCCATCAAATTGGAGAGGTATAAGCCTTTGATTATACAAGTATATAGTCAAAGCTAAAAGTATAAGTAGTAGGTATACTAAGTAGATAGGTTAGGTATTTTCGACCTTATTTTATTGATTGATGACTGACATTCCTAACTCAAAAGTACCTAATGCTGCGGTATACGCAAGATTCATTACATACCTAGGTACATAATTTCACGCCCGCATCCCTAATGGGGTGGGCATAAGGGTAGTCATAAGAAAACTTGCAGCCACTCCTGATTCAAGATTCCCAAGATGTATATATGTTGAACCACGGTAACAGGTGATCAGCCCATCATGATACTATCCCTTAGTCGATACAAGATCTTAGGGACAGACTTCCGTAAAGGTATCACACGCGACTGCTATTATCACGAACGCGGGCAGGCCGACAGATGCTATTATACCTAAATAATAAGTTAGCTTTTGCTAAAATTCTGAGCTTTGCACTCCTTCAAATCAAGAAAGTTTTTCATGCCGGAAACGGAAGCGAAAAAGACCAGCTATATTATTGACAGTAAAATAATGCTACAGATCATATTTTTCTTGTTTCGATCTGGAACACAATTTAGGGTTACCAGCAAAAACTCGGTGTACCATCTTTTCGAGTAAAATTTGGTGTGCTGTACTACAACATAATATGTTTACTCATTCCTTAGCTACATGATGCGCGATCCAAGAGCTGGTTCTTATTTGGCTCACTCAACGGATCAGTATTGCCATTCAGCCTGTCTTGGGTATGTTGCCACCGTTTGATGAGCTGGATCAGGTGAGCTATATAAAGACCGTTTCCAACGGCCTTTATAATATAGTCCGAGTGTTTCTTTTTTATTATTTGTAAGATTCTTTCTGTTAATAAACCTACATCATATAAATATGTTTTAGGTAAACGTTGAACGGATTTATCATGTTATATGTATGAGTACACAATCTAATGTTCTGGGCTCACACTCCTCTCCTGTATGAGAGAATATGATGAAAATAATGCTATTTCATTATTCACGCGCATGAGCACACGCAGTCGTCTCCCCTTGTGTTGGTAGCCGTCAGTTGGGTAACAGTAGTTATTATAGGTACTAGAGTGTTGGTAAATGTTTTGTCCGAAAGTGGTAACACCAGCCGCAGCTGGCGAAGGTCGAAGTTTTCCTCGCGCTGCGAAAAATCAAAATAAATTCCTCCATATTTGTTCGTTCGCGTTTCGCAACAATATTTCCGCCGGTGTATTGTAAAAATAAAACATTGTGGCTAAAGTGAGTCCATATCCGAGTATGTCCCACTCCGGGAGAAGCAAATTCGAGGTGAGTGTAATCAATAAAGATTTTTCATTGTTTGTGTTTTGTAGGAACAGCTGACATAGGCTCTATAGAGCCTGGTCTTTGTTCTCGGGGATTTAAAAATTCGTATCACGTACGCAAACAGCATCAGGCAAGCCAGAAAACGCGGAAACAGCGAGAGGGTTTTCATACGAGAACGAATCGCATACGAAATGTAAACAAATTCTATTTTTGAATTTGTTTTTTTTTTGTGAATTGCGTCGGGCCGTATCGCTGAGATATTGCGCGTTATGTTATGTATTTTTATTGATATCGTTTGTAATTTTATTGTCGCTCTTCCGTTCCGTACATTGCTTTGTCGAGTGGTGTAATGACCTCTGGGCGCGGGCGCTAACCCGCTTTACCGTTATGGTTTCATTATTCTTTAGTTCTCGAATAATTGAACTTACTTGGCCTGACCTGAACTTCTACTTAACCAATAAAAAACAAGTTATGGACTTAAGACTTGCAAGTACTGCTACTAGTTCTGTCGAACTAGTGTGGTGAACGGATTTAGAGTGCGCCCGAAATGCACATTTCGTGCACTTGTCAATGTTTTTTAACTTTTTAGGTTCTACGACATGCCGGTTATCTCACGATGTTTTCCTTCGTTATTTGAGAGTACTGGTACAGCACACATAAATTATTAATCAAACAAAAAATCCATTGGTGCAAACGGATTTGAACCCACGACCTTAGGATCGAAAGGCGGGACCGCTACCACCAAACCACCAGTGCTCAAGTAAGTATCTTCTTAGGTACCTAAGGTTTAAGGTACCTACCTGTTATTTGTTATCTTAATTTGATCCTGCAGTTCCCGCCTACCTAAGATTTTTTAACTCCTTTTTAGGGTTCCGTACGCCAAGGTTGCCAACGGGACCCTATTATTAAGCCTTCGCTGTCTTACTGTCCGTCCGTCCATCCATCTGTCAGCAGGCTGTATCTAATGAACTTTAATAGGTAGTGTTGAAATTTTCACAATTATTTACCATTTTAAACTGTCCCCCTGGCACTTATTTTAGTGCAGGCAAAAGTTGCTTCCCGTTGCCTGCCTACCTACCAACCAGTAGGTAGGTACAAGTGCCTACCCTACCACCTATACTAAATACCACTTCAGCCAACACAATTTATGTAAACAAACCACCCATAACTCAACCTAAACCTTACTTTTTCATTACATGTTTATGGAAATTTTAAGTACCTAGTACTAATAGTTAAATAAAGATGTGATGACTCATGTTGCGGGGTTTATTTGCCCAAAACTAAAGTGATTTCATCGCAATAACAAAAAACGACAGTTGGTTTACATGAAATTGTATCCAATTTGGCATAAGTAGGTGTATATGTGTCAAGTGTACAAAAGAAGTTATTGATGCACACTTTAAATCCTTTCACCACACTGGTTAGAAAGAACTAGCGACACGACTAGATAGATAGATCTAAGTAGGTAAAAATTATTAATAACAACAAACTTATCAGTCAAAGATAACAGCTTAATAGTATCAGGTATCAAAATATTTGTCTGATCCGTCATTGATTGTTTTTGTAAATAATTACAAACACAATGAAAGACGTTGTTACCGCTACTTAATCTGTCAATGCATTTAAAAGCAAGCTGGATAACTGGCTGCGAGCTCATTGGTGCTCAAAAAGATTGATCAATCAATTAACTAATCAAACAAACACTATATCACTTTTCTGCTGGACTGGGAGTAAAGAAAACACATGAATGCGTCCAGCTGCTTCTCTCAAGGGATAGCATCCTCTCCATGATGGACCATCTATATGGCCGATGAGCTGATCGCCCGTCGCCATGATTCACCATACCCATCTTGGGAGTTTGAATCAGATGTGGCTGCAAGTTTTCTTAAGAATTCTTTTGACTCTGCCCACACAAATTTTGGCAAATGAGGCGTCATTGGATTCCTCTGGAAGACGTGACAGTCATAGGCTATATAAAGCAAATAATTAAATACGGTGGCTGTAAGAAGCCATTTTCAATTTGTTTCTTTGACTGCATCTGTAGCCGAAACGGCTGGACGGATTTAATCAAACGAGGTGTTCTTGGATTCATTTGGATAAGGAGAGTATCATAGGTGCAGCCTATGACACTTTTTACACAAAAAATCCAATATGGCGGCTTTAAAAAGCCTTCTTAATTGAACTAAAACTTACACTGAATTGGAATAAATTCAACTTACACTGTAATCTATTTAAATTCGATGAAGACGGGGTTTTTTGTTCTTTGAATAAACTAAATACTTGTTTGAATTCTACTGATAAATGATGATGTTGTTTCCAGATCACCAGATTCTCTGGTGATGATGAGCACCACATCAATCGGAAGCTGCCCAAGGAGTTGCTGCTCCGGATCCTGTCCTACCTTGATGTGGTATCACTCTGCCGGTGTGCACAGGTAAATAAATGGCTATATCAAAATAGTAGATTTATTTAATTAGAACGGCACAACCAATTACACTAACTAAATCACAAAACATAAGGAAATCACAACAACGATAACATAATAGTACATTTTTTTGGCAAAGCGCGAGTTGGACATGAAAATGGTTGTTGCAGTCACAACATAATAATAATAATAAATAAATAAATAAATAACACCCAACAGTCACATACATAGTCCTGACCCCACACTAGGATTCCCTGTGTCGTGGGTATCAGAAACTACGAGTACCATGCTACCACAACACCCAGACCCGGAACAAATATTTACAGATCATGCAAACATTTCTTCCGCAGCGGGAATCGAACCCGCGCCTCTTGCGCCTCTGCCGAGCAATCGCCCGCCACGCCACCGAGGCCGTCGTTGATTCTAATCCAATCAGTTATTTGTAAGGATCATTTCATTGTATAGTGATGAAAAAAATCGGGACAGCAGTAGTTGGTCTAATAAAATCTTTTTATATAATTTTTTTCTATTAATTGCAGGTTTCAAAATTATGGAATATCCTGGCATTGGACGGCTCCAACTGGCAGAGGATAGATCTTTTTGAGTTCCAGAGAGATGTTGAGGTATAGTGCTAGGTGGTAAATAACATAATTTCTAAAAATAATTTTATTCGGAGATAGTTGTCTATGATAAGTCTACTTTTTGTGACTGGACAGTCTGGGCGACTGCTCATGATTCTGCTCAAATCTAATGGACAAGGCCAACTAAGCTGAGAGGATGGAATAGGTTCTGGGCAAGCCTACTTAACTTACTACTTAATCTTTGTACGGTGTCTTGTTAACCAGTACAACTAGATTGATAAATGATAACGCGTTTGTAGAGCAATAATTAACTATATTACAAACGGTTGATGAATGGGCTGTTAATGATGATGATGACGAGAACGCGCGCCCTTGGTGGCCGAATGCGAACTGATCTTAACTGATAAATTGAATAAAATGAAATGATTGAAACTGGGTCGCGCGGTCAGCGCCTTTCTGCTGACCCCAGAAGATGCACGGTTGCTTGTACCGTACAATCTTAATTCGTCCCGGGCACTACAGCGTCCCGTGTGTGTGAAGGTAAAATTTGCCTCCTGACGCTGTATAAATCATCTACTATAGATGGTAAAAGGCCTTAGTTTTTAGCACTCTTCGGGTACAGAACTCGAAAAAGTACAATTATTAGTAAATCAGCCTCTGAATACCTGAGGATGATGCTGGACAGGTCCTGATCAGCTCTTTACTTCCCCAGGGTCCGGTGATAGAGAACCTGTCTCACCGATGCGGAGGGTTCCTTCGCCAGCTCTCTCTGAGAGGCTGCGAGAGCATTGGAGACGGATCTATGAAGACATTAGCACAGGTACATCATCATAAACCTGTAGAAGTCCACCGCTGGACATAAGGCCTGCCTAATATAAATAAATAAATAACACCCAACAGTCACATACATAGTCCTGACCCCACACTAAGATTCCCTGTGTCGTGGGTATCAGAAACTACGAGCACCATGGTACCACAACATCCAGACCCGGAAGAAATATTTGCAGAGCATGCAAACAATTCTCCCGTAGCGGGGATCGAAACCGCGCCTCTTGCGTCTCAGCCGAGCACTCGCCCACTACGCCACAGAGGTCATCGCAAACACAAAATATATAATAGATTTTTTTGTGATTTCCAGTCCTGCCCGAACATCGAAGATCTTAATCTGAATAAATGCAAGAAGATCACAGACCAGACCTGCCAAGCGCTAGGAAGAAGATGCAGCAAGTTGCAAAGGTAACAGCCAACAGTTACATATCTCTGTCCTTTCGAACCAGTGTGGTGAAAGGATTACTTTCGATGTTTTCAGGTTCTACACGCCGGTTTCCTCACGATGTTTTCCTTCACCGTTCAAGAGTACTGGTATAATAATAATAATAAGCCATTTATTCCCAAATTAAATTATAAAAAAATATGAAATTAATATTACATGGTATTCCTTAATTAACTTAACTTTAAATATCAAAATAAATCAATGCAATAATCACTCGTAATATTTTTTTTATTTGGGCAACCCATCTACGAGTCAAGGCGTCCTCCAGAGTACTGGTATAGAGTTTGTAAATTTTTCGAATAGAAAAATCCATAGGGTCGAATGTGATTTACAGAATTTGAACTTGATAAAAAATCTATTGAGTGCAAAATTGCGGTCACCCATCCAAGTACTGACCGCACCCGGTGATGCTTAATATTTGTTATTTTGTTTCCCCATTATAAACTTTCATCCCTCATATCACGCCCTCGTATAACTATTTTTGAAAAATAAAGTAGCCTATATTCTATAGCTGCTTCTCTCCCCGAGCATGTCGTAAAAGTCGACTAAGGGATAGTATCCTCCAACATGATGAGATACAATAAGCAAGTATTCCCAAGGAGGGTTGACGTCGGCAGGCGGCCGGTCATAAAACACCTTAGCCAAAACTCTTACAGCATGATTCTCGGATCGTGCTGTGCCGACCCCACATAGAGTGGGATAAGGGCAGGAAGATGATGATGATGATGAAAGTAGCCTATATCCTTCTCCGGGATGCAATCCATATGCTTGCCAAATGTCATCAAAATCTGTTAAGTAGTTTAGGTGTGAAAAGGTAACAGACAGACAGACAGTTATTTTCGTATTTATAACATTAGTATGGATTGTAAAGAGTAATATTATGATATCTTTCGTGTTTCAGAATAAACTTGGATTCTTGTCCAAGTGTAACTGACATATCTCTAAAGGCCTTGTCCGATGGATGCCCGGTAAGTACTAATTGAATTAAAAGTGATTATAATTGTGCATTTTATATCATTCAATTTACATTTTTATTACTATTTAAATAAGTATTTTATGACATATAATTTGATTCTAATGTATTATAATCCTAAGTATTCCCGAGGAGCGTTGACGTCAGGCAGGCGGCCGGTCATAAAACACCTTAGCCAAAACTCATACAGCGTGATCCAAGGATCATGCTGTGCCGGCCGACCCCACATAGAGTGGGATAAGGGCAGGAAGATGATGATGATGTATTATAATCCTACTAATATTATAAACGCGAAAGTTTGTATGTATGGATGTTTGTTACTCTTTCACGGCGTAACTGCTACTTTTCGTCCGGATACCACGCCAGCGAAGCCGCGGGCGAAAGCTAGTGCATCACGACGACCTCGGTGGCGTGGCGGCCGAGTGCTTGGCTGAGACGCAAGAGGCGCGGGTTCGATTCCCACTACGGGAGAAATGTTTGTATGTTCTGAAAATATTTCTTCCGGGTCTGGGTGTTGTAGTATTATGTATTTACAAACGCAAAGCGACAAAGCCCTTAAACAAATTAATAAAAAAAATGTATTTACAAAAAAAAACAGTATTCTATCAGCCATCTGGTTCCCATAGTACAAGCTTTGCTTAGTTTGGGGCTAGATGGCGCTGTGTGAAATGTCCACAAATATTTATTTATTTATTCACAGCGTGATCCAAGGATCGTGCTATGCCGACCCCACATAGAGTGGGATAAGGGCAGGAAGATGATGAGTGTAAAAGTTTAATTTGTTTGTTCCCAGCTATTAACACACGTGAATCTCTCCTGGTGTCAATCCATAACTGAGAACGGGGTGGAGGCGCTGGCCAGGGGGTGTCCCAAACTCAAGAGTTTTATATGCAAAGGTACCTTCCACTTCCCTGCTATACTCGGAGTCAAGAAAAGACAGAATGCGTCCAGCTGCTTCTCTCCCCGAGCTAGTTGACTAAGGGATAGATAGATAGATAGAAAATTCTTTATTGCACACAAGAAAACATGTACTTGGCGAACTTAATGCTAATTAGCATTAGGGATAGTATCCTCTCCAATATGATGGACCATGTATATTGGTGATGGGCTGACCACCTGTCACCACGGTTCACCATATTTATTGTTTCTTTTAATTGTATCTCAAGTTTGATTGAAGTATACGCAACACACTCATTTCTATTGCATTCACTCTTGTTTAAATGTAATTAAATCTTACTTATATTATAAATGTGAAAGTTTGTGAGTTTGGATGTTTGTGCCTCAATCACGCCTAAACGGCTGAACGGATTTGAATGAAACTTGGAATGTACATAGTACATGTACTGGATTAACATATAGGCTATTTTTTATCCGGATATCACGCGAGCAAAGCCGCGGGTGGCAGCTAGTAATATATAAATATTTGAGGACATATCACACAGCGCCATCTAGCCCCAAACTAAGCAAAGCTTGTACTATGGGCACCAGATGGCTGATAGAATCGTACTATATTGTAATATAAATGTGAAAGTTTGTATGTTTGTGCCTCAATCACGCCTAAACGGCTGAACGGATTTGAATGAAACTTGGAATATACATAGTACATGTGCTGGAATAATAGGCTATTTTTCATCCGGATACCACGCGAGCGAAGCCTAAAGCTTTTTGTAAATACATACTTATTGTAAATACATATAATACGTAATACTACAACACCCAGACCCGGAAGAAATATTTGCTGAAGATGCAAACATTTCTCCCGTAGCGGGAATCGAGCCCGCGCCTCTTGCGTCTCAGCCGAGCACGCGCACGCCACGCCACCGAGGTCGTCCAAACTTTAATTAATGTTTTGATTGCAGGGTGTAAGAATGTAAACGACCGGGCTGTGATATGCCTCGCCACACACTGCCCCGACCTCGCTGTGCTCAATCTGCAAGGATGCGACGTGAGTACCTACCATCATCATTATGTACGACATTATTCATTAATTTACATACCCCAGAATACTCAAACGCATCTCAAAGTTGAGCACGTCTCAAATGACGATTTTTTGACAGGTTTTTATCAGAAACTGTCAAAAAATTGTGACTTGAGACGTGCACAACTCTCGAGTCGCGTTTGAGTATTCGGGGGTTAACCTATTTAATTTACTGAATTACAAAATTATACATGTAATATTGAGAATATGAAACAAAATTTTGGTTACAAAACTATAAAAACTATTAAACGTGAGTGAGAATGGATTGTTGTATTTTGTTAGGCGATTCCTAATATGTATCTAACTATTTTCCGCGCTAAACAGTCGGTCGCGGCTTTTAAAGTTTTTAAGCCATGACGGAGGCCTTTAGTCATGTTTTGTGAGGCGCACACCGACGGTTTCCATGCCATCATAAGGAATCGATGTGCGTCGCTCTTAAAACGCCTGCAAACGCCTGCGTGGTAGCCCCAACAACATTCTGAGCACATTGCCGGACAGGTGGACTCTCCGTATATGGGACACTGGATAAGCCTGCATACAACACTTTAAGGGATGCTGTCCCAGTAACGGATGGTCCCTCTAATCTGTGTATTTCTATTTGTGTGTTTGACATAAAAAAAAAATGAAATAAAATTAAAATTACACAAATTTTGTGTAATTTTTATTTTATTTCATTTGTACCTAATTATTATCTTATGGACTATCTAATTGTCTGAGTTAAACAATTTTTATTATATTTTATTTATTTTTATTATTTAGGCGGCCTAAATAGAAGAGGGAAAATGTTTGGACATCTTATACGACATGACAGCTTCATAAAGACGATCATAGAAGGAAAGGTAGAAGGAAAGCGAGGAAGAGGAAGACCAAGGATTAGTTATATCAGCCAGATAAAGCAGAAAGTCGCTGTCGTGTCGTATAAAGAAGTAAAAGAAACCGCATTAGAGAGAGAAAAATGGAGGAAACTTCATCATTACACCGACAAGAGCTAGCTCTTAAATAATATTAGGCCGCCTAAATATATATATAATATATATATTTAGGTGGCCTAAAAACTCCCTCACTAGTATTGGCCACTAGCTCATACGAACACACATACTATATTTTGTCAAAAATACTAGATAGTGAGTTCTTCACGAGGAGGGCAGTATTTGAGGTGCCATTTGACGTTGGTCCGCAGGCTCTGACGGACGAGTCGGTCGTCCGGCTGGGGGGCAAGATGCGCCGGCTGTGCCTGTCGGGGTGCTCGCGGCTCACGGACGCGTCGCTGCTCGCGCTCGCCGCCCACTGCCCCGACCTGCAGACGCTGCAACTGGCGCAGTGCGCCCAGCTAACCGACATCGGCTTCCAGGCGCTCGCGAGGGTGACTACTAATATTATAGACTATAGCGGCTTCGCTAGCGCGCTACCCGGATAACAAAAAAATAGCCTATATGTTAATACAGGACATGTGCTATGTGTATTCCAAGTTTCATTTAAATCGGTTCATCCGTTTAGGCGTGAAAGAGTAACAAACATCTATACATTCATAAATACAAGCTTTCGCGTTTATAATATTAGTAGGATGACACTCCTTTTTCTCTCCTAAACATCCCTTTTGACACCTCCTTTGCTCTTCTAAACACCCCTTTTCCCATTCTAAACATCTATTTTGACACCCTCTTTTCTCTTCTAAAAATCCTTTTGACACTCCTTCTCTTCTAAACATCTATTTTGACACCCAGACAACCATTTTCGGTACCCCTTCTGTTCCTGAAAGACCTCCCTTTATGGCACGAGGGTACGGAACCATTCTTGTGCGGAATCGACTCTCACTTGGCTGGTTTTTTAACTTGACGGCCTCGGTGGCGTGGCGGGCGATTGCTCGGCGGAGACGCAAGAGGCGCGGGTACGATTCCCGTTGCTTAAGAAATGTTTGCATGCTCTGTAAATATTTCTTCCGGGTCTGGGTGTTGTGGTACCATGGTACTCGTAGTTTCTGATACCCACGACACAGGGAATCCTAGTGTGGGGTCAGAACTATGTATGTGACTGTTGGGTGTTATTTATTTACTTATCACATTGCAGAGTTGCCGGTTGCTGGAACGGATGGACTTAGAGGAATGTGTGCTTATCACTGACACAACGTTAGTGCACCTCGCTATGGGCTGTCCGCGGCTAGAGAAACTTGTGAGTACATTACTAGGGCCTTAAAATAGGGCTTCCCATATCTATGACGACCTCGATGGCGTGGCGGGCGAGGGCTCGGCTGACCCCCGAATACTCAAACGCGACTCAGAGTTGAGCACGTCTCGAGTCACGGTTTTTTTTAAGTTTTTGATGAAAATCTGTCACTTGAGACGTGCTCTCTGAGATGCGTTTGAGTATTCGTAGGTTAGAGGCAAAAGGCTCGGGATTAATTTTCGTTGTTGGAGAAATGTTTGCATGATCTGCAAGTATTTCTTCCGGGTTTTGATGAAAATAATATATAAGTATTCTATCAGCCATCTGGTTCCCATGGTGCGAGCTTGAAGCGCTCGTGGCGTAGTTTGCTTAGGCGTTCTTGATTGATCGTTAAAGTTTAGCAACGAAATGCGCAGTCACAAATTGGGATGGGTGACTGCAAGTGGCATTACGAGCTGAGCGCTTCCGCGCTTCGGAGGGCACGTTAAACAGTCTGTCCCGGCTTTTAAGTCGTTAAGCCATGACGGAGGCCTTTAGGCGGCCTAAAAACTCCGCCACAAGAGTTGGCCACTATAAATCATCTACCATAGATGGTAAAGGCCTTAGAGATTTATGAATACAAATTAACATGACATTTGAAAGTTTTTTGTTTTTGACATTTAGATTTATTATATTATCTAATCAAATCAATCATGTTTACGGTTTTAGCCAATTCCTCAATTTGCACACCGACTCAGGTAAAGCTATTGTGTCACACCTACCATAAATAATGTTGTCATCTTTTGTACCTACACATGTTTTGCAAATAAATTATCTTTATCTTTATCTTTATTAAATAGAAGAGGGAAAATGTTTGGACATCTTATACGACATGACAGCTTCATAAAGACGATCATAGAAGGAAAGGTAGAAGGAAAGCGAGGAAGAGGAAGACCAAGGATTAGTTATATCAGCCAGATTAAGGAGAAAGTCGCTGTCATGTCGTATAAAGAAGTAAAAGAAACCGCGTTGGAGAAAGAGAAATGGAGGAAACTTCATCGTTACACCGACAAGAGCTAGCTCTTAAATAATATATATCGTCACTGGAAAGGCAAATTTACGTAAGCGCCAAACGAGAAAAAGCCGTTTAAAGTTCATTTTTTTCGTTTTTTTTTTACAATTTTTTTACCTAATTATCGAATTTTGATGACGTCAACGTAAGATTTCATTCTTTTTTCATTTTCTATGTCCAGCAATTCATATTATTGTATTTGGACTGCTATTTTAGGATAATAACTCAACATGCCTATTTTGGCGCCATTTGGCGCTTACGTAATTTTGACTTTCCAGTGACGATATATATATCTTTATCTTTAACAATATAATGTGTTATTTCAGACGCTCTCCCACTGCGAACTTATAACGGACTATGGGATCAGACAGCTGTCCATGTCGCCGTGCGCCGCTGAACACCTGACTGTGCTCGGTGAGACATTTACTAGCTAACGTCCACGGGCTCACTTCCCCGGACCTTATTACCCGACTGGTGGAGAGCAGATTGTCTGTATGTATGTGGGTATTTATATGAACGGCATTTCGGACGGATTTGGACAAATGAAGCGTCGTTGGATTTGTTCGGATGGCGAAAGTATCATGATGATCATCATTTTCCTATCCTTATCCCACTCTGTGTGGGGTCGGCACAGCATGTTCCTTGGATCATGGTGTTTTACGACCGGCCGCCTGCCTGACGTCAACCCTCCTTGGGAATACTTGCTTATTGTATCTCATCATGTTGGAGGATACTATCCCTTAGTCGACTTTTACGACATGCTCGGGGAGAGAAGCAGCTGGACGCATTCTATGTTTTTTCCTTACTCCCAGTCCAGCAGAGAAGTTTTATCATATGCAATATAAGGTGTCAAAAAATCCAATATGGTGACTGTAAGAAGCAATTTTCAATTTGTTCCTTTAGTTGCCTCTGTAGCCGAAACGGCTGGACGGATTTTGACAATGTGTCTTTGGATTCATCTAGATAACAAGAGTGTATTGAATCAGGGGTGGCTGCATGTTTTATGATCACTTGTGGCTCTGCCCACCCCTTTAGGGATACAGGCGTGATAATATGTATGTATTGAAAATGTGACGACCTCGGCGGCGTGGCGGGCGAGTGCTTGGCTGAGACGCAAGAGGCGCGGGTTCGATTCCCGCTACGGGAGAAATGTTTGTATGTTCTGCAAATATTTCTTCCGGGTCTGGGTGTTGTAGTATTATATATTATAAGTATGTATTTACAAAAGAAAAAGTATATAAGTATTGTATCAGCCATCTGGTTCCCATAGTACAAGCTTTGCTTAGTTTGGGGCTAGATGGCGCTGTGTGAAATGTCCACTAATATTTATTTATTTATGTTCCAGGTCTAGACAACTGCCCTCTAGTGACAGACGCGGCTTTGGAACACCTGATCTCCTGCCACAATCTCCAGCTGATAGAACTCTACGATTGCCAGATGGTCTCCAGAAACGCTATCAGGAAACTTAGGGTATAATAACAATAAATAACACCCAACAGTCACATACATAGTCCTGACCCCACACTAGGATTCCCTGTGTCGTGGGTATCAGAAACTACGAGTACCATGCTACCACAACACCCAGACCCGGAAGAAATATTTACAGAGCATGCAAATATTTCTTCCGCGGCGGGAATCGAACCCGCGCCTCTTGCGTCTCCGCCGAGCAATCGCCCGCCACGCCACCGAGGCCGTCATGGTATGGTGTTAAATACTTTACTCTCTTAACTAGCTGCCGCCCGCGGCTTCGCTCGCGTGGTACCCGGATAAAAAATAGCCTATATGTTAATCCAGTACATGTACTATGTATATTCCAAGTTTCTTTCGAATGTAAAGTGTTTTATTCAGTCGGACAATCTTGCTATCTATATATCTAAGAATCATTTTGAATCTTCTTAGTTCAAGTTTCAAAGCCTTACATAAACTACTCTTGTTTCTCACATGTTTGTAAAAATTATGGTTAGGTTTTAGGAAACTTGCAGCCACTCCTAATCTCAAGAGTCCAGGATGGATATGGTGTACCATGGTGCCCATCGCCCGTATAGATGGTCCATCATGTTGGAGAAGATACTATCCTTCAGTAGACTTTTACGACATGCTCGGGGAGAGAAGCAGCTGGACGCATTCTATGTTTTTTATTCTAAACCAATCTCCTTCCTACAGAACCACCTGCCCAACATAAAGGTGCACGCCTACTTCGCCCCAGTGACGCCGCCCGCAGGCGGGACCGCGCGGCCTCGCTACTGCCGCTGTTGCAACATCCTCTAACACACGGCCGCGCGGCTCTACGCGACACTGTGCCGCGCGGCGCTGCGGTGTACCTGCTGCCCGATGTGACCTTGACCCTGACCTTGACCCTTGAACTTGATCTTTCGGGTGAGTTGAGGCAGGTCGTGTAAAAGCAAGTCTTGTGCGTCCTAAGGTCGTGTTAGGAAACGTCAAAGGTGAGTGTTGTTTGATGCATGACCTTGACCCTGACCTTGACCCTCGACCTCTCAAGGCTGGTGGTGTAGGAAGTCTTTATAGATGTCTTGTTTCCTAAGGTCTAGTTAGGAAACTTTAAAAGCAAATCTTGTGACCTTTGACGCCTTGACCTTTCGAGACGGTTATGGCAGTAAAAGAAATCATGTTTTAAGACAAGACTTGTTTGACCTTTGACCCTGATAGGGAGCCCTAAGGTATGAAAGAAAATGTGTTTCTGAATATGTTAGACTGTGACCTTTGACCCTGACCTTTAACTCTTAAAAGGATACTTTAGGCAGGTCGAGAAAATATACATGTTTTTAAAGCAAATCTTTTTCGACCTCTGATCGAAAGTCTGTTAGATAAAATCACGTGAACTATGTTTTTGACGGAAAAGTGTGTTTTCTAAACAAATTAAGCGAGGTCAAGGTCAGACTGTGACCTTTGACCCTGACCTTGACCTTTCTAACCTATTGTTAAAACTAGGAGTTATAGCTTCGATGCATCTAGATTTAATGCAGTGTTTAGATCATAGATGGCGCTGTAAATAAAATAATGGCTTTAACTTAGAGTAAAATACGAATCGACAAATAATGAAAACGATTGTGAATTAAACTCAAAAATGTATATTTCCGATTAGATAGTAGACAGTTACGTCATCAAAGTTTTTTTAATAAAACGAAAATATTTAAAGAAGCTTCTTAACCATCGCATCTAGTTTCTGAAATAATGGGGAAAGCTTTTGCGCAACAGTGGGACACAAAATGAGTTCTGGACAATATTCTCGTATTAATTTAAAGAATTTCTCTTTGATGCGGGCGCCACTTTAATTAGACCAGCGTTTTAAGCTCTTCGCCCATTATCTCCGAGCTGAGCGCTTCCGTGCTTCGGAGGGCACGTTAAACTGTCCCGGCTTTAAGTCGCTGAGCCATGGCCTAAAAACTCCGTCACAAGAGTTGGCCACCAGCTCATCACCTAAGTAACATTTCTGGCGTACATAATTTTTTATTTATTTATTAGGGTTATCAATGTAAGTTACATAAACGCCGGCTTTAAATTGGCCAAAAACTCACATTGTCAATACAATGTGAGTTTTTGGTCAAAATAAAACAAAAATATTCACCTCTCGTTTCAATAAACGAGAGGTGAATATTTTTGTTCCCTGTCCAGTTACGCCATCTAGTTTGGCGATTCGAAACTAATTTAATTGAAAAATTTGTCTTTAGTGGGGTAGTTTGTACAATCTATAATAATGGTATGTTAAAACAAGCTGTGATATATGGTGAAGGTATGGATATATAATTGAACACATAATCACTTTATTATTTTATGTATGAGAAATATGTTTTAATGACTTTTCCAATGTACTTTGGCAATTGTTGTAAGGATTTGGCAGAGGAAACTTTTGATATTGTCCGCGTTGAGTTTTTTTAGGGTTCCTATTACTTAACCTCCGTTATCAGCGGGCCTTATCTCATGGACCATATTATGTAGAGAGTTTAAATTTGTATTGTCGCTATAATTTTTCATACAAACGTTCCCTGCTGCACACTCTAGGAGTTGAATTTCGGGAATTCCATTCTTAATACACCCCAGTCAGTCAAAAATCTAAGGCCTTTTACCATCTATAGTAAATGATTGATTTATACAGCGTCAGGAGGCAACTTTTACCTTCACCGACAGGACGCCGTAGTGCCCGGGACGAATTAAGATGGAGCAGGCTTGCCCAGCACCTATTCCACCCTCTCAGCTTAGTCGGCCTTGTCCACAGGAAAGACATGGTCAATACGTGCGGAGCTGACTAAGCCGCGGGTTTCCTCACGATGTTTTCCTTCACCGTTTGAGAGTACTGGGATAGCGCACATAAATTTTTCGCACAGAAAAATCCATTGGTACACGACCGGGTTTGAAGCCACGTCCTTAGGATCGGAAGGCGGGGTCACTACCAACTAGACCACCGGTGCTCTCAGTCAAAAATCTACTTACTGACAATAAACGCACAGTTTAAACCATAAGATCCAGAAGTATGAAACTTTGAGGGTACATTCCTCTTATGGTGTAGTGGTGCACTAGGAAAGGAATTCCCCAAATTCAACTCCTAGAGGACGCAACGGGAACTAACCCCCAAATACTCAAACGCATCTCAGAGTTGAGAACGTCTCAAATGACGAGTTTTTGTCAGATTTTCATCAAAATCTCTCAAAAAACCGTGACTTGAAACGTGCTCAACTTTGAGTCGCGTTTGAGTATTCGGGGGTAAGTCACTGCGTTCTACTAGTTTAATTATATACAGTAGCGGGTAGTTCCCATATGTTCTATGGAACATGACGTCATCGGACGGAATTATTTTTGTCTTATTTTGTACTATGGAACATGTAATACTTTTATTTCTCAAATTGTTCTATGGGACAATGTAAATTCTTTACGATTGTCTTATCATTCTTGCTACGAATATCTATTCTTTAGATTTTAAGATTATTTTGTTGGATTATTTTACCCATTGTATGACAGAATAATTGTCATTATCAGTGTCATTTAGCTTCTCATGTAAGATTTTGGGAAAATCTTGATTCCCATTTTGTTCTATGGCATGAAACTCTGGTGAAAAGCTAGTATGTAGTGGAAAAATTGGGAAGAAAAATGTGTCATTTTGTTCGATGACGTCATGTTCCATAGAACAAATGGGAAGTACCCGCAGTAGCTACAAGTGTATTCTAAGAAATCTCATAGTAAATCCTGTCTAATGTCTATGTTTTGGACTTCTGACTACCCCTTGAAGGTAGATATTCGAAGCTAGCGTCAGGCTCCGCGACAAAACTACTACGAATATGTACGAGACGTCATTCATCACGTCTAGACTATCTAGGCGTGTCACTAATTCTTTTGAACCAGTGTGGTGAATGAATTCAAAGTTCTCGACACGTTTTCGAACTTTTTTTTCTACGACACGCCGGTTTCCTCACGATGTTTTCCTTGAGGGTACTGGTATAGCGAACTAAGTTATAAGTTCACGACTGGATTTGAACCCACGACCTCGGGATCGGAAGGCGAGTTCTCTGCCACTGGACCACCAGTTCTCTCCACTGCGCAGCCTCTGACGCGGCGTCACTAAGCTCACGAAGGTCTACCTTGAAAGTTATATCTAATCTTATACGCTTGTATGTCATAATCAAATAGGTATATTAACGTATATTTTTGGGAATTAAATGTATATTTAGACGTAAAATGTTAATCTACTAACATGCCTGATTTCACTGTTCAATTTGAACTGCGTTTAGCTTCTGAACTGAGTTCAAGACCTGTCATATTGTATGAAAACTGTCATCCGTGTCAGGCTGTAACTGGTGACAGTTTTCATATAATTTGACAACTTTTAAACTCAGCTTAGAGCTAAACTCAGTTCAGGATGAACGGTGAAATCGGCCCTGAAAGTGCGAAGGTTTGATCCAGGTGAAGAACCGATTTGGATGAAACTTTGAATATTTGTATCTCAAAAAGAATCTAGCTAAAAACACATACTCAATTTATGTGGGATAAATTGTTTTGGTCAACCAGACTTTTAACTTATGGTTTCAAGCTAGTTTTTTTTGGAATTACAAACGAAGCCACGGGCTAAAGCAAGTGTCGTACAATTAAGAACATTGATTATGTGTTCATAGTAACTTAGGTTATACTTAATATGCATTTTGTCCATGTTAATGTAATTAAAATAGATTATTTCGAAAATAATAAAAATGTATTACAAATTATATGATTTTTGTTTACCTATTCCCATTTATAAGTCGATACATTTTTTGATCTCAGCGGCGCCGGCGTGGCGGGCGATTGCTCGGCTGAGACGCGAGAGGTGCGGGTTCGATTCCCGCTGCGGGAGAAATGTGTGTTCTGCAAATATTTCTTCCGGGTCTGGGTGTTGCAGTATTATGAATAGAATATACTTTGGTTTGATAATAAAATTCTTCCGAAGGAATATTTACCATAGCAAGTTTTGTGCCACATTATAGCGCTTTTTGACAGACGTCGCTACGGTATTTTAGTATCCAGTATCAAATAAAGTGACATTTCACGTCAGTTTCTTTCATATATATGAACTTTCATCCTTTCTTTTGTCCTTTGAGGAATCTGTACAGCGATTTGACAGCATATCCCCAGAATACTCAAACGCGACTCAAAGTTGAGCACGTCTCAACTCACGGTTTTTTTAACAGTTTCTGATGAAATCTGTCAAAAATCGTCATTTGAGACTTTGCTCAACTTTGAGATGCCTTTGAGTATTCGGGGGTATGATTCGTAAATCTGACTGCCTATATGACAGAAGAAGAAAAAAATGCCTCCATAAAACTAGTTTCGTTCTTGCAGTTCGTATTTTCCGATCATCACTCTTCAAGAGCTTCTCCATTCTCTCAATGAGCTGCCAAGTTTCACCTGACCATTAATTTCAAGATGCCAAAATAGTGAATCTTATTATTGGTTAGACAAAGCCTTTATTACCAATTATATTGTGTGAAAGAAGAACTTAGAAAAGTGCTTTTGAAGCGCACTTTAAATTATTTCACCTGTACTAAGGCCTTTAACCATCTATAGTAGTAATCTATACAGCGTCAGGAGGCAACTTTTTACCTTCTCAAACGGGACGCTGTAGTGCCCGGGACGAATTAAAATGGAGTAGGCTTGCCCAGCACCTATTCCATCCTCTCAGCTTAGTCGGCCTTTACCACAGGAAAGACATGGTCAATACGTGCGGAGCTGACTAAGCAGCGGGTTTCCTCACGATGTTTTCCTTCACCGTTTGAGAGTACTGGTATAGCGCACATAAATTTTTCACATTTCCATTGGTACACGACCGGATTTGAGCCCACGACCTTAGGATCGGAAGGCGGGGTCACTACCAACTAGACCACCGGTGCTCTCTTATTATTTCAGCACACTGGTCCAAATGAACTGGTGATACGACTGGTAAGGTAGGTACATAAATAAAACAAGTTATTTATAACAATATCTTCTATAATTATGGCACTTTATGTTTCCAAAATGTTTCACCTTAGGTTTGAAGCCTCGGACATAATACTGCTCTCTTATTGTCTGTCTCAAACCGCCAGTTTATAAGTTTATAATTATTTATAAATAAAGACGAACGTCCAACAGAACAGGCCGTATTGCAAACATTTATTTAACACACCTTTATTTTCTACTTCAAATATCTATCTAGGGACTTTGAATCAGGAGCGGCCGCAAGTTCTTATGATTACTTGTGGTTCTGCCGACCCCATACCACGGGCGTGATAATACGTACCTACTTCAAATATGGCGGCTAGATGCCTCGTGTGTATAATTACTGCAGCGAAGCCACCGAGAATTTGAAAATCTACCTTTAAAATAGTTAGGTATATTGACGACCTCGGTGGCGTGGCGGGCGAGTGCTCGGCTGTGAGAGGCGCGGGTTCGATTCCCGCTACGCGAGTTGCGAGTTGTTTGTGTTCTGCAAATATTTCTTCCGGGTCTGGGTGTCATTATATTATGTTAAAAATATGTATTTACAAAAAAAAGCAAAGTATATAAGTATTGTATCAGCCATCTGGTTTTCACAGTACAAGTTTTGCTTAGTTTGGGGCTAGATGGCGCTGTGTGAAATGTCCACATTTTTTTTTACAGATACCTGCTATCTTAAGTTAGATACATAAATCACGCCATAGGAGTAGGCAGATGAATGATTTCCATTTGCCACGGTCCTGACTTATTATATTTGTAAGACGGTCTGTTTGATTGGACGTTGGCTTTAACGTCTTCCATGTTGTACCATCGTTTACATGAGAAAGGACTGACCGACCACTGTGTTCTATTAAGAAGTGGCTGTTCTTTCTATCAGATTGCAATAA
This sequence comes from Scotopteryx bipunctaria, assembly GCA_949320045.1. Taxonomy (NCBI): domain Eukaryota; kingdom Metazoa; phylum Arthropoda; class Insecta; order Lepidoptera; family Geometridae; genus Scotopteryx; species Scotopteryx bipunctaria. The sequence continues at coordinate 1,015,799 of OX439467.1, forward strand.
TTTTGACAGGAAATTAATATAAAATCGATAAAAATTAACATTTTTAACACTATACGTGACATAAGTACAAATATTTTTAAAATTAATTAATTTAACATTAAAAAATCATGATCACAATTTAGATTTTTTTATATAATATAATAAAATTAAGTTGATTTGAACAATTAGCGCGCGCTTCTGATCTTACAAAAAATAGAGTCTTACAAAAAATTCGTGAATTTCGCGCGCGCTTTTAATATCATTCAATGTCCTACCTATTTTAAACAATTTCAATAAGAAAGAACGTCACTTCTACTATCATTTTGGAAGAGGGTTTTGAGCAGCTCAGCTCTAGGCCAATTTCATTTAAACGCAAAGCTTTCAGCTGATTAGTGAACAAAAGTGCAGGAGTTTTGGGCAAAACTATTACTTAGCTTCACAAAAACGTCTTAAACGTACCCTCAGACCAAATAAAATGAAAAGACGCCGCGCCGCGAGCAACAAAAGTTAAGCCACCTTTTTATCTATGTGTGTGTGTCGAAGGTTTTAAGGTTTCTTGTTCTGAGTAACCTAAAATTCATAGTATAATAATTAAAAAACGATGTTATTTGAAGTAATTACAAGTGAAAAGTGATTCCGTGAGACTTTTTATGTGATTTGCTGCTGTTTTTACAAGTTTTCACACCACAGGATGGCATAATTCTATTTTTAAGACTCGTGACATACTAAGAGCGATGAAGATGGTTTTAGTGTAGGTGTGTGCGTGAGCGTGTATGTTTATTTGGAGGAGCATGGTTTTGTGTGGCTTCACTTTAGTTGTTCGCGACGCGGCGTCTTTTCTATTTATTTGGTCTGAGAATATACCCATGCTGTTAGGTACATAATAACATAATTTTGTTTCTTAAATCAAATTATAATAGCTTTTAATGTCTGGAAATCCATGGGGGAGACCTTTGCTCAGCAGGACGAGGTATTAACATAGGATAAAAAAAATCTCCTTTTAATGGTTTAAATTTTGTTAAGTTGGTTCGTTGAATTTTCGATTCTGTAGTACATTTTAATGAATTATTGACATAATTTCAAACATCTCTTAAATAATGCTATCCCTGTCATCTCTCTCTATAATAAAGAAACAGCACCATTTTTAAACTATCAACGTTTGTTTAAGAAATATCACAACTGAATCGTAATTTTAAAATTATAATATTTTTGTCAAAGTTTTAAGTGGTTTATGACAAAATTTTAGTAATTTGCGACGAAATTTTAGTAAATTTGCAATAGTTTTACCCAAATGAATACATGCTCGGAATTCCCGCTAGCATGTCCAGGGAAAGATATGTAAAATATCTAAAACTTTCTAATTGACTATTTGTTTACAATCAAAACTAATTATCCGCGTGATATGCAATAAGAAAGTGAAGAAAGGATTTTATTAAATAGATTTTGTTGGATTATAGTATTCAATGAAAAATATTAGCAAAAATCAAAACTTTCAAAAGTCCGCTTCGCCATTTTCGCTTGAGTTTTTTTTTAACTCTACGTTCGTTTTTTTACGGCAACATTTTTTTCTACTTATGTAGTTAATAAGGTACTTACAGTCATTTTTAATCTTAACATTTACCAAAAAAATATTTTAGGTCGTTGATTTTCCATTAAAAGTTATAACCCAACAATACACAGCATTCTTAAAAAACTAGTTAGATTAGAAATAAAGCAATCAAATTCATGTCCTGCGTTATTTAAATGTTCTAGGTTCTGTTATTATGGGTCAAGTTAGCTGTCATTTTAGTAAAAAAAAAATATCAGTCACTGCAACTAGTGATGTCCTATTAGTCGATAAAAATGTATCGATATTTCGAAAATGTTTTGAAGATAAAGTTTCGATGTATTTTTTTTAATCAGCCTGATTTAAACAACAGCTAACTTAAAGGAACATTTCAAGGCATTCCAGTGTTTCGGCCGAGTGGGAAGCAAGACTACAGTGCGGTGGTCATGCTTATCATCTATAGTCGCTCGAATCGGAAAATACTCAAAATGATTTCTCCCATGCAATGTTATGGCAGTTCACCGAAATTTTAATGTTTTCCGGAAATTTTTACATTATTTTTACAATCATTCAACTCCGAAAGACAGCAAAATTCCGCACACGATTCCGCTTCAAATAATAGCTTCAATAGATGATTTTCATTTATGCTTATGAGATGATAACTCGAGTAAAAATATTAAAAGGCGATATTATTATATATTTAAAGACTAAATAATAAATAACAAGTTAAGGAAGGTTAGTTAATATTTTACGCCGAAATATAATTATATTTTAATTACATATATTACATTTTATATTAATGATAAACCTATTATATGCTTTGCACTTGATGTCCAATATGTAAACGTTCTGTTACCAGATGGTATTTTTTAAGAAATCAGCTTTTTCTACTGCCAATCTCACTGGTTATATTGCCTGCATCTACGGCCATTATTGCTTTCTATTTCAAAAATGTCTGCATATAAACCAGTAACAGAACGTCACAATATTTTAATACAACTAGCCTAATAAAACTCAATATCCTAACTAAAACATGACTTATATTACAGTCTGCGTTATAAACTGACGTAACGTGTAAATATGTAAAATACTTATAATTTGCTTTAGTAATAATGCACCCGTAAGTAAACGAACTATTTATTCTTGGGTAAAGGAACTACGACGGTACATAATAAAGCTATCCGTAACGATCTAATGTCTGCTTTTTACGCTATACGGACGTCAGCCTATGTCGAATTCACGATTCTTATTGTAAAATAATTGCCGAAGCCCCCCCCTTTTGGGAAAATGATCGAAAATTATCTTTTACGCTCTGTTTGTATAATAAAAATACATTGCGCTCACTTATTAATGTTTTAAATCTCTGAAATTGGACGTTTCGATTACGAACAGCTCCAGATACCGATAAGAATTCCAAGTATTTGTATATTAATACCTATATAACATTATTAGGTAGGTGTAATGACAAAACGTGAACGCAATGCTTAGCTATAACAATCATAAATTATTTCAATAAAAATGGTAAATGGCTTGGACTGGATTGGCTTCTCATAATTGAAGCGAAAAATAGCTTCCTTTTTGCAATTAATACTAATTCTCCGGCTAAATTATAACTTACATGTATTTTTTATTATTATTTATGATTAATTTGGTGTTTACGTTCATAAAATTATTTTTACACTATTCTAAACGAGGTCTCTTTCGAATCTAAAATCTAGCGAATTATTTTCAATCTTTATTCTAAAAACCCGCAAGCGAATCTTGAACCTTCACGGAAACAGCTAACATTCTTGGCAGAGGTTTTTTTTTCAGATGTAAAATAATATATTTTTTTATTTAATTTTCACCATTATTTTCATGAACAATGAATACAAATGCGTATTTATATCAGTACAATGATTTCAATGTGTTCCCGCATCAGACAGCTTGTATCAAAGAACATATTTCGTAAAATGTATTTTCCTTAACTAAAACGAGATTAAATAAAACACAACCTTTGATCTAACCTAGTCGTCCGATTCGTCAACGTCTACTATCAGGCACCTAACTACTAGTTAATATCGCTTCTAATTATCGGCAGTTCACGCTAGTTACCTTCCGTTTCTTTTTTCTATCTACCGAGTGCGTCACTTCTATCTGATGTGCAATCTATGAGCAAATTGGTCAGTAAAAAATTGGACCAAAATTCAAAGCATCCGCTGAAAAAACTCACTTCATCGATATCGACTATTACCTCTATCGACTATTTCGCATCACTATGTGACTGAGCATTATGTACACGCTATGGGGGTAAACAATCTGACTGAACTTATCTGATGAATCTTATAACCAGAGCAAAAATGCTGAAAATGAATTGGTGCTTAGGTTTGTCACCACATGCTTTCGTAAGCTAAAGTCAAAATTTCCAAAACTCTCAGGCGTACAAACTCGTTTTTTTTATTGTTATGCTAAAGCCTTTTTTTGTAAAAATTCAAGTCTTTTATAAGAAAAAATGTTACGTAAAATTATGAATGAAGCGCACCGTCCAAGCATCCAAAGCTGTGCTGATAAAACTAAGCACTCCGGACTAGTGCTAGCTACTATTGGACGAAGAGTTGTAATTAGTCTAGGGTTAGTTCGACTCAATCGATCGACACGCCGCGACACTATCAATAGGGCTGGGACACTGTCGATGGAACATCGATCATCGACATCGAGATAAAACTATCGACATCGATATCGATGTTTCGACATGATCGAGAGAATCGCGGCTAGCTACGTGACTTCACCTGAGGCATGCACATGCGAGCAGCAGCGCCGCGAGTAACGCGAGCGCGGCTGCAGCGGCTGACGCCGCGTTACACATGTCCTCCTCGCAGAAACACATGTGGCCTGTCCCAGTACTTTCCATCATGCACACGTGGTCCACCATGAACAAGTTGATCTGTAACTGCGAAGTGCACGTTCGGCGGACGACTTCGTAAGCTGAAACATACAAAATACAATTTACTCAAAGACCTGCAGACCCGAATCGAACACGCACCTCTCGCGACTTAGGCAGGCACTCGCCCGTCACGCCACCGAGGTTGTCAAAGTAGATATTTATTTAAAAAAAATGGTTACCTACAGCCGCCATATCGAAATTTCTACACTTCATAATTAATCGTAATGAAATATTATTTGCTGAAATAAATATAAACTTGCAGGTGTAACTGAAATTTTTCTTATGATTACTTGTGACTCTGCCCATGCCATTAGGGATACGAGCGTCTTAATATGTATGTATGAAATAGATATGTTGATCAATCGAAAATGGCGTAATACAGTCGCCATATTGGCTTTTTGACATTTGAGATTTTTCAGTCAATTTTCTAAAACATTTGAAATATCAAATGATTGAGCCCGATTCACCTTCACCAAAACATACCTAAGTAGGTATTCATCTTATCAAAATGTCGTAGCTAATTCAAAATCAACTCTTACGTTATTAACTGACAATCAATGCATAGCTTAAACCACAAGTGCTATGCACATGAAACTATTAAGGTACAGGGTTAGAAGGCCTCTTTTTCAGATCTACTGCTGAATTGAACTGTGTAGAACTAACTAAAATTTCGTGCCATTTTACGGCCAAATATGAATCTGCTTGTGAATCAATTCACCTAAAATTATAAATAATAATAATAACACCCAACAGTCACATACATAGTCCTGACCCCACTAGGATTCCCTGTGTCGTGGGTATCAGAAACTACGAGTATCATGGTACTACAACACCCAGACCCGGAAGAAATATTTACAGATCATGCAAACATTTCTTCCGCAGCGGGAATCGAACCCGCGTCTCTTGCGTCTGCCGAGCAATCGCCCGCCACGCCACCGAGGCTGTCGGACCATTGTACGAACAATACACGTATCGCTTAACATTTGCTTTAAAGTTGAAAATACCTATACGATTTTCTAATTTCACTAAGAAACGAATTATGGTAAATCAACTTTTGAAGGACGAAGAGGAAAATAAATATTTTGTACTTATGAAGAAAAAGTACATTAATCCCAGTAATAAGTAAAACATAATTTATTAATCTAATATAAGTCTAATATCCTACTTTGCGATGTTATAAATGCGAAAGTTTGTGAGGATGTAGGTGCCTCAATCACGTCGTAACGGCTAAACGGATTTGAATGAAACTTGGAATATACATGGTATGTGTGCTGGAATAACATATAGGGTACTTTTTGTCCAGATACCACGCGAGCGAAGCCGCGGGCGAAAGCTAGTCTTATATAAGTCCAATATGGGTTATAATGCACATACATAATTTTATTGTGGTCACTTGATTTACTCGTTACATCGTATTGAGTTTACGACTTGGCCTGTGGCCAGATACAGCTAAACATAGAGGATTTACTGTAATAATTCAGTATTATTATGATTTTTTGCTTATTTTTGATGACACTTCTCCATTTCGTGATAAGAGAGCGATGTGGAGTGAAAGAAGATGTAGTGATGAGGATTGAGAAAGGTATGTTAAGATGGTTCGGTCATGTAGAGAGGATGAATGAAAGAAGATTAACGAAACAGGGTCAAGAGTACCCTAAACCGACGAGCATGCATGAGGAATGTGATGAGAGTGAAGGAAGCAAAAGAAGTATGTCAGGATCGTAGCAAATGGCGATCCGTGATCTCTGCCTACCCCTATGGGAAACAGGCGTGATTTTATGTATGTATGTACTTCTCCATTTGTCTAAAAATAATGTTGAAACGAAGCTAAAAAACGGTTTTAAAGTTTACGGTAGGAGGGTGTGTTTTTTATCGGTTTCAAAAGTAGACAGTTTTCGGTTCTAGGGACTACATACGAAGTACTAATTGCACTTGCAGTAATCGCCATTTTTGGGGTTTTCACTTTTTTGCAGAAATAGTATTCCAAGGGGCTAATCTACGAGTATCTTACTTCTTAATTACTTATATTATAAAATTGAAAAGCTTTAGTTTGTTTGAAATTACCGGCGTTAAGTTCAAAACGCAACGATAGCGCGTGCTAACTTTACTTGTGCTGCCATCTAGTATTATTATAAATGCGAAAGTTTGTAAACATGTTTGAATGTTTGGATGTTTGTGCCTCAATCACGCCTAAACTGCTGAATGGATTTGAATGAAACTTGGAATATACATGGTACATGTACTGGATTAACATATAGGCTAATTTTTATCCGGGTACCTAGCGAGCGAAGTCGCGGGCAGCAGCTAGTACTACATAATAAAATAATTTTTATTTTATTTTTTACTATAAGTACTTAATAACATGGACATGCTGCAGAGATATCTAAAAATATGATTACCGCGTTTTGTGAGCATGAATCTATATTAAGTCGTGTCACTAGTCCTTTCGGACCAGTGTGGTGAAAGGATTTTTAAGTGCCACAAAGGCGCCTTTCATGCACTTGGCACAAGTTTTCGACACGCCGGTTCCCTCCGATGTTTTCCTCCGTCGTTTGAAAGCACTGCATCTGTACCTGGATGAAGATACTCACGGCTTTTGGAGTATCGGACCATCTTGACGCAGCATCCGTTGCAGGTCTGCAAAGGCGGCTGATCTCGTGGCAATGCAGTGTAGTTGAAGGGGTCCTTGCACCGCGCGTCCGTCCAACTGTCGCACTCGTAACAGTAAATTGTACGAGCTGGAACCAGAGGGATATCTTAGTGATTGAAACTTGTAGTTATAATTGTAGTGTTGCTTATCGATAGTCGACTATCGATAGACTATCGATAGTTTAGGCACCTTGGACGAATCGAGTATGTTCCACATCGAGCATTTAACTAATTCCACTAAACAAACATTGCTATCGATATCGATATGAATATTTTATTGCACAGCTCTATTTCAATACTTGACCTTGAGTCGGCCAATCAGAGCGCAGCGACCGGCCCACTGTTTTGGAGTAATTCGTTTTCGAACAAAACAAATAACATTACCGCTCTATTCAGTTAAATGCTCGATGATGTTCCATCACTAGTGTATTTTTTAGGTATTGTAAGACAGTGACAACGCTATATGCGGAACTAAAGCAGCAATACTGCACTCCCCCCCGCGCCCCGCAAGAATTGGTCGACGGTGATTGCAGTTTTTCGAGCATTACGTGTCCTGTCGTTTATTCGTCCAAGGGCAAAACCAATGGAATCTATAGTTTATCGACAATAGGCTGATTCGTGATAGTTAGGCTAAGTCGGTTTTACCCCCCTTGGCGTTCGTAATTAACCATTTAGTGTCGGGTAAATACGAACAGCAAGGATTTTGATTTTGATATAAATATTGATTATATGAGAATAATTTAATTACGTTGACTTTATAAATACTTAGTATGATAAATATACTTGCTCAATTAATAATATAAACATACCCATTTAATTATTATACTTTGGTTTTATTTGAAGTTTCCCTTGGGTGTTCGTAAATCCCCCACTTTCCCCTATCGCCACGTGTTACTATTATCGATACTACAGATTGTTTTGGATAAAAGTTTAAAACTGTTGGAAATAACAATAATATCGGTATGGCTGGTGTATGGTTTAGCTAGTTGTGATAGAATTCGTGAATGAAACTGGTAGTAACACCATTTCGCAATAGAAGACTTCGAAAGAGGGACCGGTAGGTACGTCATTTACTTCAGTTCTTCCGTGATCATGGCGCATGCAACTGTGCCGGAATTCAGGAAACTCGAAAAACGTAGAATCATGTTAGATATCCTGTTATAATTATGGGTACATCCACCCAGACTTAGGTAGATTAATATTAGAGCAGTGTTTTTATCCTACGGCACTCAAAAGCAAGTTTTTGGTAATGATAGGTTGAGCTGAGCATCAAAACGGCCAACTTCACAAATGCCTAGATCCGTTGACTGTACTGTATCTACTGTACATCAAATATGAAATAATGCTCAAACTCTTTGCATAAACGCGATTGTAAAGGGATCATTTTCCTAAAAAAATAACCTAGCGTGATTTATTGGCTGTTTCTGGTATATGGTGGCGTTAAAAACAGGCGTAAACTGAACGTAGATTTTAGACGTTCTTGATTGATCGTTGAAGCTAAGCAACGTTATGCGCGGTCACAATTTGGATGTGTGACCGCAAGTGGCATTACGAGCTGTTCGCTTTCGTTCTTCGGAGGGCACGTTAAATTGCTGGTCCCGGCTTTTAAGTCATTAAGCCATGACGGAGGCCTAAAAACTCCGTTACAAGAGTTGGCCACTAGCTCATACGAACTTAGGACTTGTAAACTATTTTTAACTTGACTTTTTACTTATCTAGCCAGCAGTCATGTTCGATGAGCAAGTGTCATTGAACATCGCTGAGTTTGATCCCAACGCCTCAAATTCAAGCAATTAGAATTTTCTTCTAATAGATGGATCGTTCATGGCACAAATTATTAGCACTTTTTGGCATAATAGCGTTGCTTATAAACGAAGTTGATTTGCTGTTCTATTGCATAGTTAAATGCAGAATTCAGGCAGTTCTGCGTACATCCATCCAGCAAAAACGACATTGAAGTTCGATGAGCAAATCATTGAACATCGTTGAATTGGTTTGGGAACATTTCAATTCTATTTCGGACAACAATAAGTCAAGACGGTCTACACCTACGTTCTATCTTGCTTGAATGAACGGAAAATATTGTGAACTGAACATGTAGGCACCTACGCATGTTTAGTACCTAAGTAAATAAAACCCTTGAAAACAGACATAAAACCTATGCTTAAGTTACGATTTCTTTAGCATCTCCAAAATTGCCTTAGGATGACTGATTTGCCAAGTTTTTGGCTGACTTGGCGATTTTTAAGTTATTTTTGAAAAACACATTGGTTGCACAGAAATCGTTCTACAAGCATAAGTTGGGATTTAATGCTATGTACACCAAAGTAGGCAAAAGTTTTTTATTCCCTCTTACGGTAAAAACTTTCGAGTGGAAACTTATTCTTCTTGGGTTAAAATGTAAGACATTTTCGAATTCATTGTTGAGTTATTTTTACCGCCTAAAAATGACAGCTGTCAGAAATATCCGCCATTTTACTGTGAAAAAAAAGCAACCGTCTCCCCCTATCTATGAAATAATCTGTGGGAAAACCCGTCTACAGTTTATAAGTATTTCAAATCATTTTTTTTTAAAAGGTCATGTTTTTGTTCCTACTGTTACTCTATTATAGTACCTACTTACTAATTGCTACTTACATTAGTTATAGCTATATGTATAACTAGGGTATATCTACAGAATAAAGCAAGTCATGCAAGCACATGCAACAATCAAAGCGTACTATTTAACCTAGACCTGACCCTAGCTGAGAGCCAGGGCCGTAGCCAGGGGCTAAGGGTTACACTTAAAAAGGGGGACATAAACCCCTTCAAATATAATAAGACCTAATAATAATAAGTCCATATTTCAGGCAACATAGTACAAAATTACATAGGTCCATATTCTAAAAGGTGTCTCGTAAAGATGGAAGGATAAAAGCCCCTTCTAAAGCCTGTGTGGTTTAGTGTCAAACGTGAAACTTACCCCTTTTTCAATTCATGTACTTACCGGTTACTATGGTTTTAGTATAATAAAAACCATTGTGTTATAAAAATGATTAAAAAAACTTGCAGTAGGTAATGTAGAAATTGTCCTAGGTATGTATCTTAATTTTAAGTTTACCTAAGTTTATAATCATTTCTTTTTTTATAGGTGTTAGTGTGTAGTTTTTAAAAGTTAAAGCAATAATAACACGCATTATTCAAAAATTCATTTCCAATATATTTTTTGTTTATGGCGGAAAGCCTCATTTGGGTTAGAGAAACTCTGTTTTATAAGATTAAATCATGCTTAGTTCAAACAAATTATGTGCACTATACCAGTGCTCTCAAACTGTAAAGGAAAACATCGTGAGGAAACCGGCATGTCATAGAACCGTAGAAAGTTCGAAAGTATGTGTCAAGTGCACGAAAGGAGCCTTTGATGCGCACTTAAAATCCTTTCACCACACTAGTTCGAAACAATATATAAACCCCAGAACACTCAAACGCGACTCAGAGTTGAGCACGTCTCAAGTCACGGTTTTTTGTCAGTTTTTGATGAAAATCTGTCAAAAACTCGTCACTTGAGACGTGCTCAACTCTGAGATGCGGTTGAGTGTTCGGGGGAAAGACTTTTACTTTTAGCCTCTGAAACCCTGGCTACAGCCCTGCTCAGCTAGTTTTGTATAATCTATAGGTACAACTCAAGGCTAATCAGACACGCTAGTCTGGAATCTAGCTACATGAGAAGTCCTTGTAATTAACTCAGGCGACTCCACTACTCTATGGCACAAAACACGGCACGTCTAATTTGGGTGAAATCTGTTTGAGGTTTTAAGTGATGTTTTTTTGTAATTTTTCCTATAAAGTTAGTTGAACGCTAAAACCAAAACCTAGGTACAACATAACTTCACTAATGTCTGGTTCCAATATTGTAACGAATGACGGAGTGTCCAACCATAGCATGGATGTTTTTCTGTCAAAAAAATATGGCACTTTTCAATGGTTTGAGGAGTGTCCAACAAGGTTGTTTTTGTCAAAAAAATATGGCTCTTTTCAATGGTTTGAGGAGTGTCCAACAAGGTTGTTTTTGTCAAAAAAATATGGCTCTTTTCAATGGTTTGAGGAGTGTCCAACAAGGTTGTTTTTGTCAAAAAAATATGGCTCTTTTCAATGGTTTGAGGAGTGTCCAACAAGGTTGTTTTTGTCAAGAAAATATGGCGCTTTTCAATGGTTTGAACGATCCGTCTTCGGCTAGTAGAATATTGGAAGAGAACTTATATTAGGTAAACCTACTGAATATAAGATTTCATGTTTATCTATAGATTTTTAGATAGCCCAACTGTTTCTTTTGCATTATGTAAATAATCTGGAAATCAAGTATTTCCAGATTAAGTAGGTACCTACCTAGTTGTAAGTTTCTATCTGTAATCTAACGGCCTCGGTGGCGTGACAGGCAATTGTCGAGGCGTGGGTTCGATTCCCGCTGCGGAAGAAATGTTTGCATGTTCTGCAAATATTTCTTCCGGGTCTGGGTGTTGTGGTACCATGGTACTCGTAGTTTCTGATACCCACGACACAGGGGATATTAGTGTGGGGTCAGGACTATGTACCTATGTGACTGTTGGGTGTTATTAATTTATTTATCTTTATATAAGCTAGGTGCCTGGGTTTCAGAATGTTAACACGTATAATTTAAAGGTGATAAAAAATATCGATAATTGGAACCGACTATAATTAGTCGGTTCCAATTATCGATATTTTTTTATCTAGAGCTAATGCTCTACTCTGTCATTTCGCCTAGTGCATCGACACGAGCTAATTTTATCGACATCGATAATTACTGGCACCAATCGAAAATAAATTAGAGAGTAGATGTCAAATGCGGTTTAAAAAATAGATTATATAAGAATCTTATCCGGACAAAAAGTAGCCTATATTTTATTCCAGCACACATGCTATGTATATTTCAAGTTTTATTAAAATCCTTTCAGCGGTTAGGGCGTGACTGAGGCGCAAACATCGTCACATCCTCGCAAACTTTCGCGTTTATAATATTAGTAGGATATTATATTTATCTAATAGATAGGTATGCATATAAATTTGTACGGAACCCTCCGAGCGTGAGTCCTACGCACTCTTGCCCAGTTTTTTTTAATTGACGTTACAACCCATTGTCTGCGTCAAAGATATCAAAAAGTGCTTTATTTTTAACGACTTTCCTTAAATCACTACAAGCTTGCCTCGTATCGTAAAACGTTGTGTAATGTGGCAGTAAGATTCCAAAATTATCCAAAATACTGTTTGTCTGTTTAGCTCCAGCTAAGCTAAAAGTCATTTGGTGACTTCAAGATTGAAAACAAACAAATTTTAAAATCATTAATGACTTTTAAATATACGAAATTGAACAAAATCAATGGCAATGAACCATTTTGGTGATTTTGCATCTCTCGGCGATTTTCAAGAATTGATACCCAGTAGGTACGAATTTCAATATTTGATGTATTTACCGCGCAACAGACCATCATCATCATCTTCCTGCCCTTATCCCACTTTATTTAGGGTCGGCACAGCATGATCCTTGGATCATGTTGTAAGAGTTTTGGCTAAGGTGTTTTAAGACCGGCCGCCTGCCTGACGTCAACCCTCCTTGGGAATACTTTCTTATTGTATCTCATCATGTTGGAGAATACTATCCCTTAGTCGACTTTTACGACATGCTCGGGGAGAGAAGCAGCTGGACGCATTCTATTTTCACTACCCCCAGTACAGCGAAGAAGTAACAGACCACCAAGGGGTACATTTTTTAAACTTCCTGACTCATTGTAAAAGATAAAATTTAAGATAAACAAATAAAATAGTAATTGGTTATTTAGAATAAAATTAAAAGAACCTTATTAAACATTTATCTGTGATTGATAAGCCGTGATTACAAAGATTTTAATATTTTTGTACTTCCATCTCATGAAAATTTGTTTTTATATCAATATGGCGAGCTTCAAGAGGGCCTAGTTCACAGAACAATATTGTTCTGAGGCCTAGTTAGATCGCCTGCTGGCTGTCAACTTGTTAACCCTTTCATTAAAGAACATTACCAGTTTGATTATAAAGGGATAATTATCCTAAAAATAGCTAAGCGTGGTTTCTTGCCTGTATCTTCCACGCTTGGTCGCGTTACGAACAGGTGTAAATTCAACGTAGATTTAAGACATGTCCCAGTCCCCGAAATATTAGGAACAAACATTTTAAATTTCGAAATCAACCTTCGTTTCGTTTAATTCAATGAGTAACGTTGAAAAAAACTGTATTAATAACTATTGATGAAAACCAGTTATATTACAGTGACCTCTGACACTGTCAATTTTACCCGTAGTATGAAAGAGCTAGTTATATTTATATTTAGCTTATTATGTTTAATTTCATGTTATCATTTTTGTTATCAATGTAGAATAATGCATTAACGTTTTATTTTAATATCATCATCTAAAATAAATAGATACAAAAACATAATAATATCGGACGAATTGAAAAATCTCTACGATCTCTTTGCAAAACGTTTTAAAAGTCACTCATTACACGTACAAGCACAACTATGTAGCTTATGCCAGTAATTTTGTACCTGCTTATACCGAAGTAGTTCTTAAATCATCTCAATTGCAATAAGTAAACTGCCTATGACGTAAGTAAATATGTGAACAACGAACAACTAAGATTTATTCATTGGCATCTTCCCTGCCTTTCCAATTAAGTATTGAGGTCAACAGCCCTCGGCTTTCTACTATGTCCGACTAAAAACAGAATGTAGTCTCGCATGGTGAGAACAAAAAAAAATGACAGTTTTCATCTATCTATGTTTTGTGTGAAGCGTTGATAATGCTGTAATCTAATGATAATAAAAAACTAAACTACGTAAGCTTTCATTTGTGACATAATAATTATGCGTCTGTACGCTTTGCTTCCTTACTACAATGTTTAATAACCCAGTCTACGGCGTTTTTTGTTCAAAGAAAGAGCATGTTCTGTGAGTGATCCGTGGCCTTTCTGATGCTGGCAGAGTACTAGGCAATGTGAGTTTTTCTCCCAAGCCTAGAAGCTAATAAGTGTTTCTAGTACTTACTTTGGCATTCCGCCTGAACAAGGGGGGTGAGACTTAGTGCCCACAACGCTGAAAACCCATGCTTTTATTAGTAAAAAGAAAAATAGAAGAGAAGGAAAAACAAAAACTACTGACTAGAAGAATCCTGTAAATAACTGAACGGAAGAAAAATAAGAGAAAAAAACCGTGGACTGGGTCTTTTGTTCTATCTATCGAATCTATAATATTGGACAAATATAACTTAATTTTTAAAAATAACCTAACTATTTTTAACTGGTTTACTTTTAACTAGTTTTTTCTAGTTGATCTATTAGTCTCTAACTAATGTTGAAGTGTGAACATTCTCGTAAGTCAGTTATTCACAGGAGATTAGCAGGTTTGTGGTGTTAGTTATTTTATTTTGTTGTAAAAGGGGTTTTTTTATGTACCTATTGTGCCTAGCGACTAACATGCATCAAGTTACCCATTCCTTTGAACATTTCAACACACATTCCTGTGAACACTCAAACACGAAATTACAAGTACATACAGCTGCAAAAACATCGATAAAAACACATTTTTTTGTTAAAAATCGATATCGATGATTTTGTTTGCAGGACATCACCATGACGGATTTTTACATCTAGTCTACAAAGAAACAATAAATTGATTATAAAACTAGGTATTTAGAGAGAGTTTTATCAATAAAAATAGTTACATATAAATACTATTTAAAATACTGCCATTGCGTGAACTTTTAAAATCAATGTAGTAGTAATTCTAAGTTGTAAAAAAAAGACTTTCAACTAGTGATGTGCCACAACACCAAAATCCATCGACTATCGATAACAATGTGTTTGCAGCGTCACGACACATAATCTATGACAGCTAGGGACGTGGAATCTGCTGTAACATTACCCGTTCTGATGCAAGAGTTTGCTTTCACTTGCTCCACACCGAACCAGGACATCAGAAGAACTGAAAGTATTATTAAAATATTTTATTATGTAAAGATAAATCATAAAAAAACATGAAAAAATTGTATATGTGAACGACTCTTTAGAGCTATAAAATACTAGCTTCCGTCCTCGGCTTTGCTCACGTAGTACTCGGATAAAAAATAGCCTATCCCCCGAATACTCAAACGCGACTCAGAGTTGAACACGTCTCAAGTCACGGTTTTTTAACAGTTTTTGGTGAAAATCTATCAAAAACTCGTCACTTGAGACGTGCTCAACTCTGAGACGCGTTTGAGTATTCGGGAGTACGTCTCCCAGCTCCCTCCAGCCTTTAAACTATCTATCTCTATACATAAAATCATGTCGATCAGTTGGTACGTTACTGCACAAAAGAAGGACGATACAACACACGTACAAACACACATCACATTTATAATATTTAGGATCCTGACTGTTCCTAAAGAAATAAATGGTACCTTATTATATATTAAATTATATTATATTTATTTTATTTTATTAATTGACGACCTCGGTGGCGTGGCGGGCGATTGCTTGGCAGACACGCACGTCTTCATTTACTCATACCACTGCGACTAGTCATGTCACTATTTCTTTCGAACCAGTGTGGTGAAAGGATTTAAAGTCCATTATTTACATTTTTAGAACTTTTTAGATTCTACGACAAACCGGTTTCTTTATTATTGATTGATATGATATTTTATTTTTATTTTATTATACTTTTTGTTAGCCTTATTTTTCATGTAACTTTAACGAGCATAATAATTAGTGTATGATATGTACACTGTAATTGTCCTATATATCTGAAATGTACCATCCATGGTTGTGTTTTTAAATGTTGTGTACTTAAATCTTATTTCTTACTTATATTATAAATGCGAAAGTTTGTGAGTTTGGATGTTTGGATGTTTGTGCCTCAATCACGCCTAAACGGCTAAACGGATTTGAATGAAACTTGGAATATACATAGAACATGTACTGGATTAACATATAGGCTAATTTTTATCCGGATACCACGTGAGCGAAGCCGCAGGCGGCAGCTAGTAAATAAGCATTTATTTACTAGCTGCCGCCTGCGTACAATTAATATATATTAATTGTTTCCTTCACCGTTTAAGACCTATTCTACGCATGTGTCAATCAGTCAAACATCTTTGTTGATTTTTATCATACACACATGAAGTATTATGCTAATATAAAATTTAACGACATTCTCAATGGCACTTCGAACGCATCTAAGTGCCTACGTCACACGTCATTATTTATAAACACATTTTATTTTGAGGACGCCTTTAAAAATATACCCACCGCCTCCCACGCGCCTCGCGTGATTTGATTATATTATCGGATACGCTAGAAAGTGTTTTGACTTCCTTTAACCGAGAGTAGTCAAATTAACTACTGATTATTTTTGTTCTGATAATTATTTAAATATAATTATCTTAAAAATATTTTGTTTTGTATTTATAGGTACTCATTTTTTAAACGCTTGGGAAAATGCATTTCTTCTTATGACATTTTGTCCACTTAATATTCCCTTCCTTTTTTTTAAGCCATTAGACTGTCATCTCAAGATTTGACTTGTCACCTGCCTCGCTAGCGGATGTTTCATGTATAAAAATAATAAATGATATCACATTTTTATTTTATCATTTCATAACTAAAAATAATGTCAACCTCGTAAAATAACAAAGATTTGAATAAAAACTACAGTATTTTCATAGAAACTATAAAATTTAAGACGTACCTACTACTAAAGTGACGTTTTATAAATGGAACCCAAAACTAGGGTGTAGTGCGTGTCGATACATTATGTATCGATAAACAATGAAAATTTTAATTGGATTTTGTCTGACGTTGTTGATAAGAAACTTTGTAGGTTCTACGCGATGGAAAGCCATAGTAAGACTGCAACAAGACTATCTACTGCTTTTATTCTGTGACGTGACCTATGCGGTACTTATCGACTGGAATTTTAAGTTATAACGATTATTAGATTCAACTAGGTTTCTCCTTATCGACGATATTATGTTTTTTTTACTGATACTGTAAAAAATAGCCAAGCGTGGTTTCTTGCCTGTATCTTCCACGCTTGGTCGCGTTACGAACAGGTGTAAATGCAACGTAGATTTAAGACGTGTCCAAGTGATCCCCGCGATTTTATGGAATAAAAAATGTTGACCGTTTGACCGTTTACTCTAGTGCCCGGATAAAAAAATAACTGTGATGCTGTTCTAGGTATTAAGTTCCTATGTTTAAGACATTAAGACGTGGTTGAGCCCCCAAACATACAACTTTTTATTACGAGGATTAGTAATTTTAATTCCTAAACATATATATAGCGATTCTTAAATATAATTAAAGAGAGGTGAAGGAACTTACGGATCGGATCATCAAACTGAATAGTTTAAAGATTTTATCGCCCTATATTTGTTTTGGCAATGCTCTCTTAAAATGTTTTGATGGTATCACATAGCCAAAAAAATTATTCATAATTTTGTCTTACGGTAAGAATTGAAATCCCATGTTACAATAAAAAACGAGGAAATTACCTACAACAAAGGCCGTGAATATAAATACTAGCACTGTAAGATGTATTTTATAGGTATTATAGTAGAAAAATACGTAAACAAACTGTTCCTCACTAAACATAGACAAATAAAACCAAACATAATTTTGTAGTTTCCGATCATAAATAGGTTAAACAAACTTTAATGAGTCAATAACACAATCATCAATCATATTTATAAGACGTTTTTTTAAATACACATACATAATATCGCGCCTGTTTTCCATAGGGGTAGGCAGAGAGCACGGATCTCCATTCGCTACGGTACTCAGACTTCTCTTGAGACGATTTAAGATACTGCTGACCTGGCAATTCGCCATAACTCCATTTTGTACAGGTACGTCTAGATCTTCCCCCAACGGTACTATTCGTTAAGCTTTTCAGTTTAAAATAGGTTCACCTACAAGTCCACAAAGAGATAATCAAACACGGCGAAATGGAGACATTTTTAGAGCACTCACAATACCGCTTTGAAAGGCGCTCAAAGAGACTGTTCTGACAGTTGAACGAGCTACAAAGGCCAAGCCATCAGTGTTGGTATTCTAGGTCGGAGCGTGGCTAAGCTATTCGCATAATACAGTAGCTAGCTACGTCCACAGCTTCTCTCTTGTAGTATATAAAACTATGGCCTTTTACCATCTATAGTAGATGATTTATACAGCGTCAGGAGGCAACTTTTACCTTCACTAACGTGACGGTGTAGTGCCCGGGACGAATCAAGATGGAGGCTTGCCCAGCACCTATTCCATCCTCTCAGCTTAGTCGGCCTTGTCCACAGGAAAGACATGGTCAATACGTGCGGAGCCGACTAAGCTGCGGGTTTCCTTCACCGTTTGAGAGTACTGGGATGGGGCACATAAATTTTTCGCACAGAAAAGTCTATTGGTACACGACCGGGTTCGAACCCACGACCTTAGGATCGGAAGGCGGGGTCTCTACCAACTAGACCACCAGTGCTCTTATATATAATGTTAAAGTACGTATAATAATCAGGTTATGTATCAGTTGTAGTTTTGTATTAGTTTATAATTTATTAGTAGTTAGTTATAGGTACTTTTTTGTCGCTTTTGTCCGTCTTCTCTTTCTCTTTTCTGTACCTTTTTTTTAGTCCCGTTTCCGTTGTAATTTGTTTTCTTTGTGTGTGCCAATTAAATGTTATTTCTTTCTTTCTTTCTTCCTAGTACTCGGATGAAAATTAGCCTAGGTATATGTTTACTTATGTATGGTAGTGAAAGTTACGTATGATAGAAGAAACATCAAAGTAGAGTGAATGCAGTAGAAATGCGTGCGTTGCGAAGTACCTATGTGTGGGGTGACTTTGAAAGATAGAATGCGAAACAGCGTGATAAGAGAGCGATGTGGAGTGAAAGAAGATGTAGTGATGAGGATTGAGAAAGGTATGTTAAGATGGTTCGGTCACGAAGAGAGGATGAATGAAAGAAGATTAACGAAACAGGTGTATGAGGCGAGTGTGAATGGTACCGTTGGGGAAGACCTCGGCGCACGTACCTGGACCAAATCAGCGACGTTTTGGAAAAGGGACAGGTCAAGAGTACCCTAAACCGACGAGCATGCATGAGGAATGTTCTGTGAATGAAGCGAAATTATGTCAGGATCGCAGCAAATGGAGATCCGCGATCTCTGCCTACCCTTACAGGAGACAGGCTTGATTTTATGTATGTATGTTCGTCCCCATTTCGATTTACAACGTGACTAACTCACATTAAATTTTGCGTTAAAATATTAAAGATTTATTTTTAAACTAGCGACCCGCCCCGGCTTCGCACGGGTGCAATGCTGGTTAAAAATGGTTATTGTGGGCTATCCCCAAGAGATAGACATATACCATTGCGGACTTTGTAGACCTTTTTAAAGTGTACAATACTGTAGTACATTATTTTGATCTATCTCGTAGGGTTCAGCCAGCGTTTGCAATGTAAGCGCAAAAAATGTGTTTATTAACGACATCACATTAGAAACCTCTAAAATTATCAGTGTTACTCTACTATATTATGCATGTGTTATACATATAAACCTTCCTCTTGAATCACTTCTATCTATTAAAACTGCATCAAAATCCGTTGCGTAGTTTTAAAGATCTAAGCATACATAGGGACAGACAGACAGCGGGAAGCGACTTTGTTTTATAATAAGTAGTGATTACACAGCCAGTAGGTACTTGGTTTATTTGTTTACCGAATTCCCGTAAAGTTCAGAGTCGTTTAAATATCCTTAGCGCATTCAAAAGCATTGTGTCATGTCATCCGAAATGCACAGTTGCTCAGTTGTAAGTCATCATCATCATCTTCCTGCCCTTATCCCACTCTATGTGGGGTCGGCACAGCATCATCCGGATCATGCTGTAAGAGTTTTGGCTAAGGTGTTTCATGACCGGCCGCCTGCCTGACGTTAACCCTCCTTGGGAATACTTGCTTAGTCGCTCAGTGTAAGTAACCACTGAATAATATTAACGACTTGGTGAACTGGCCTCGCCTTCTTATCCTAATATAGTAGGTTCAAATTTGTTCATCCTTTTTTTTCTGTTCGAGTTTATGTGTTTTATATTACTAACAAACATCAAAACATCGTGGAAAGGTTTGAAAAAATGTGTGCTCAAAGAGAGGGCTTTGAGGAGCAACTTAAATCCTTTCACCACACAGGTTCGAAAGGTTCAGTGTGAAATACTAGTAGTAGGAACTTCACAAACGCTTCGTTAAAACGTTCAACTGATAGGTACTTATGTGTTATCTTTACTGACTGCAGACAAGTTTTTATAGTCGTATTATTTAATAAGCTTTGTACATAAATGTGTAATAGCTGTATGTTTATTTGTAAAGCTTATTATTTGGAAAATATAGGATAAAAAGTAGCCTATATGTTATTCCAGCACACATACTATGTATGTTCCAAGTTTCATTCAAATCCGTTCAGCCGTTACGGCGTGATTGAGGCACAAACATCCTCACATCCACACAAACTTTCGCATTTTTATTATAGGACTAGCTGCCGCCCGCGGCTTCGCTCGCGTGGTACCCAGATAAAAAACAGCCTATATGTTAATCCAGTACATGTACTATGTATATTCCAAGTTTCATTCAAATCCGTTCAGCCGTTACGGCGTGATTGAGGCACAAACATCCAAACTCACAAACTTTCCCATTTATAATATAAGTAAGATAGTAGGATTGCGGAAGGCGTAGGTAAAAACGTAGGCTTTTTACCAACTAAATTATTTATATTTATGCAATGTCAGGAGCTAACTTTTTACCTAAAGTTACGGAACGCTGTACAATACGCCCGGGACAATATTAGATGGTGTAGACTACCATCATCTCAGCTTAGTCAACCTTTTCTACAAAGACGTGGTCAACACATGCGGAACTGACTAACCGACAGATTTCCTCACGATGTTTTTCTTCGCCATTGATCACGTGTTTTTGGCACATTTTTTATTGCAATATAACTTCTTTTGTGTCTAAAATAACTTTTGCACTGGTTTGGGGTACAATGAGTAATATGAGTATAATGTAATTGGCAACTATGTTCTAAGTTTTGGTCACATATATGCTGAGCTGTGGGCTCACACCACAGAAGTCAGACAGTAAGTCAGTAAGAAATATTACCTATACTTCTATACTAATAATTATAAAGAGGAAAGATTTTTTTGTTTCTTTGTTTGTAACGAATAGGCTCCGAAACTACTGAACCGATTTCAAAAATTCTTTCACCAATAGAAAGCTACATTATCAGGGTCCAGTATAGGCTATAATATATTTTCAAAAAAATTATAATCCGTAAGGGATCCGTAAGAAAATTGCAGTATTGTAACCCAAGGTAGAAAACCCAAAATAGTTTTTAGCGTGCGCTGCGAAAACTATTGATTATCGAACAAAATAGTGTACTACACGCGTACGAAGTCGCGGGCAACAGCTAGTTAGACATATTATGATTATGATGAGATGTTAATTGAACAAATATTTGAGATAAAAGGCATATTAAGTGTGGGGGTTAGTTCTCTTTCGTATTTGGTCAAAAATTATGTTTTGCTTTTAATGTAAACTATTAAAATAATCAGATCAAAGATAGGGTAAATATTACAAGTAGGTAATTTCTTATTCTGTTGACTCGCTCGTAACTGACCCAATTTTGTAGTTGGATGCAATTATTATGTTTAGAGACACATCGTAGTGTTTTAAGTTATTTAATCTTAACGTCAGATGAATAATAAAATACCCCAGATCTAGGTAATTATGTTATTAAAAAACTGCCTTAATAAGAACGCTTCTTGAATTTTTCTGAAGTGATTTTGTTTTTGCGGTTTTCAACAAGATATCTAATAACATCTAGGTACAGGTATTTTGGTAGGGCTGAATTTAACAGGGTGACTGTTGAATAAGAGCGGTTTGGAAAATCTCCTTATACATTCACTACTTAAAATATATTTCAAAATATTTAAATGCACTCGTCTTAACTACCTAATAATAATTTGATGACACAAAAATATTGCTATCCCATTCATATAAATCTAGATAATAAGAACAGCTATATTAGAACTGTCAAATTCAGTTAAGTTTAGTAAAATGCACAACAAAATTGACAGCATTTGACAGTTTTTTAATCAACATTGATCGTACAATATTATTCATTCTTTCTTCCTTTCGCGGGTTCACTCGCGTGATGCCCAAACAAAAGTGACCTAAAAGTCATTCCAAGTTTCATACAAATCCAGCCGTTGCGCCGTAATACAGGCGCAAACATACAAACATTCTCACAAACCTGCGCATTTGTACATTTAGATCACATAAACATAAATAAACATAAAAATAAACATTTAGATCGATCAGCATAGGAAAGTCTGAAACTAGAAGACATACGAAGATCTGTTCTTAGGGACCATGTCATCGATTTAAGTGATAAGAAAAACTGCATACATAGATTTAAAAAAAAACTTGTTCGGGAACCCGAAATATCGATTGTGCAAGTCTTAAGTACTATGAAACATGATATCCAAAATGAGTTTTATTTTTCAATACGGCCGGGTTTTTTAATTTATGCAGTTTTTCCTATCACTAAAACCGATGACATGGTTCCTAAGAACATATCTTCGTATGTCTTATAGTTTCAGACTTCCCCATACTGAACGATCTAAATGTTACACCTGTATATCGCAAGATAGACATATTCACCTGGAACGGGGAATATCCAGCGCATTTTTCGTCACTTTCTTCGCCGTTGCTCTATGCCCCACAGCGCATCGCCTACAGCACTATAATCTTATGCAGACAATTCAACATGCCTACAACATACTTTGTTATATCTTATTGAACACAGCTATAAGAAAAGAAAAACACAATTAGTATCACACAGTTCTTTTTTTAAATCTCTTTTAAAGTTTAAATTTTGTTAATTGCACTAAATATTGATAGGTTACTTTTTATCTTATAATTCATTATTATTATTATGAGCCCTCTATGTCCCACTGCTGGGAAAAGGCTGCTCCCTTCGTTTCCTCCATTCTTAAATCACTGAAGCATGTATGTGAATTTTTTTTGTGCTTTGTCACGTGGACTGCAAGTACTTACTTCTGGGAATAAAAAGATAAATGTTTGATTTTATTATTGTAATACTGACCTTCTCAATATTGAGGCATATTTCTCTACAAATCTCTTCGACTTGTTTCCAGAGCCATCTATTGGACAACAAGACTAAACTCTTCAAGCTTTTTCTTTCATCGATATGTTTACAACTATGCAACGTAGGTACAACACTATTTTACTAAATTACCTTGACATTTAAAATGGCGGGAAGCGTCATAATTTGTATTAATAAACTCTGAAATAATATTTTACACATTATTTAAATCGTAATAATGAGCTTGACTGGCTGGCACGTTTGTGTTATTTTGAAATTATATTTACGACGTTATTCAGTTTCTTTAATAAATAAGACAGATCGAATGTAATAACTTTTTTTTTATAATCCTTGGCACAAGTGAGCATTGCAT
Organism: Scotopteryx bipunctaria; assembly: GCA_949320045.1. Lineage (NCBI taxonomy): Eukaryota > Metazoa > Arthropoda > Insecta > Lepidoptera > Geometridae > Scotopteryx > Scotopteryx bipunctaria. Next base: position 1,039,479 of record OX439467.1, read on the forward strand.
ACATCTCCGCTAGACAAACATGCGTCAAAAATAAATTACTTATTAGTACACCATTTTATACATTTTCATAACTAAATGATGTGTAAATTTGTTTTAAAGCTAGGCAGGGGTGCTTTGTGTACAAAACCACGAATTTTCTTTTATCTTTTCTGTGTTTATGTACCAAAAAGGTTATATCTTCGGAAACCTGTTAGAGACAGTTACAGGCCAGTAAAAAAGTATATTGAAAAAAAAATATAATAAAGTGTTTTTATGTTCAGGGAAGAGGAAGAAAGAATTTATTATTCCATAACACTAGCGTGGAATAACTGCCTACGGGGATCACGGCAGTGCGCGGACATTATCGATTTTGGGGCGAATGACTACATTCTGACCAATTTTGTTTATACACCATCGGAACGCACTCTCCACTGCTTAATTTAAACAAAATAAATGTATAAAAAAGCTAACTGGACGAATACTGCAACCACAAGCCATAAAAAATCTGCATTTCATTTTAGAACGTGGACACTTTGGAATTTGTTTTTTTTTATAACGGCACTGCACTGAGGTTGATGATATAATTTTTAATTCTAATTTATGTTTTTAGTGATTCTTACCGGTGGTTTTATTCCATAAATATCAAAACGAAAATAATATTCACTACGAGAGGTTACCTACGTGCACAAGAAATGCTATAAATATACAGGAGACATTATTTTGTTACAGATATACGTTATTATATTAATTTATAATTTTCTGCGGAAATAAGATGATTTTGAGCCCATTTTATGTAGGCTACGACGGGAGACCGCCCGCGCGCTCATTTGGTACTGCCAGTGTTTCCACATCTAAACACATTTTTTCTACCATTGTGACTGGTATTACTTTTATTTATTGTGTATACCTACTGCTTTTCTTGGCTAAACTTTCGTATGCGTAAAAACATAATTATGTAATTATACTAGTAGTTGAATCACTAGTTCTTTTATTTTAGGATTAATGTTATTGCAGAGCAATACCTACACTGATGTATGTTTTATAACTTTCAAAGTAAATACCTCAAACATGAAAGTCGGTACCTATATTTATTGCATTTATTACCCATATTTAAAGTTTTGGTAACGTATGTAAATCTTAAAATTATGCTACTATAAAACCAACCCAACAAAACAAAGGCCTTTTACCATCTGTACCTAGTAGATGATTTATTCAGCGCCAAGAGGCAACTTTTTACCTTCACAAACGGAACGCTGTAGGACGAATTAAGATTGAGTAGACTTGCCCAGCACCTATTGCATCCTCTCAGCTTAGTCGGCTTTGTCCACAGGAATGACATGGTCAATACGTGCGCAGCTAACGAAGCCGCGGGTTTCTTCACGATGTTTTCCTTCACCGTTTGAGAGTACTGGTATAGCGCACATAAATTTTTGGCATATTTCAGCCGTATTTGAACCTACGACCTTAGAATCGGAAGGCGGGGTCACTACCAACTAGACCACCAGTGCTCTTGAAAACCAATCCATTGTAGAAGGAATTTCTAAATTTCTACTTTGGTAGCCAATCGAGCGCTGGCAACACTCAATGCGTAGCATTTCTCTGCTATGCAGAGGCATAAAAACGACAGGTCCCAGAAAAAACACAAATCTTATCATCCCATTCTCAAAAAATAACCAATGAGTAACAATCTACCAGAATATTGAAAAAGCACTGTTCGTAAATCAGTGATTTTGCCATGGAAATAACTGCAGGCTATGGTGTTTTACGTAAGGGATGGTTTGTGGGCCAGTGGTACAAGGTCAATGGTGTTTTAATGTAATACATACAATGCTTTCGTCACTGACTGACATAACGCACAGCGTAAACCATAATACCTTGATGCATTTGGAAGGTAAATTCCTGTTAAGGTTGTGGGGTGCACTATGAAAGGAATTCCCGATTTTCAACAGTATTAAAGGACGCAGCGAGAAGAAGTTTGTATAGAAATGACACAGACAAAGTCAGGGGACATTCCTCTAGTGAATTATATAGTTAGAATGGGGTTAAATTGCAAAATTATAGGCGGAGTGCTGTTATGTAGCATCTAGCGTGATTTAGTTAATGATAGTGTGTTAATGGCGGCTACCTATTTAATCAAAATTTTTGAATTTATAATAAGAATACCTATTTAGTTTCCGTTTAGATATATTTTGGCGACCTCGGTGGCGGGTGAGTGCTCGGCTGAGACGCAAGAGGCGCGGATTCGATTCCCGCTACGGGAGAAATGTTTGTATGTTCTGCAAATATTTCTTCCGGATCGGGGTGTTGTAGTATTATTTAAGACAAGTATGTTTACAAAAAAAAAAGTAGAAGTATTCTATCAGCCATGTGGTTCCAAGCTTTGCTTAGTTTGAGGCTAGATGGCACTGTGTGAAATGTCCATAAATATTTATTTACATACTAATTATTGCCATAATTATTTAATACTACAACACCCAGACCCGGAAGAACAAATTTGCAGAACATATATACAAACATTTCTCCCGCAGCGGGAATCGAACCCGCGTCTCTTGCGTCTCAGCCGAGCACTCGCCCGCCACGCCACCGAGATCGTACTAAGAAATATACTTGCAATTAAAATCAAGTGGAAGATTGAATACTTTTATACACTGAATATCGATTTAACAGAGGTAAAAAGTCCACAGGCGAACCGTATGCACCGTGATAGTCTGTGAAATACAGAGCAAGCCACTTGACCTCATATTGACCGATTGCAAGCATAGAGCTCACAAGAGTCTAGCCTACGATTGGCGTAGTTTTCGGTCTGTGATTGACGTAGCGTAGGGCCTACGACAAGCGTAGTTAAGAGGCTACGCTTCCGTGACACTGCGATCGCTTATGTATATCCCATACATTTTTGCACAGCATTTGATCGCCGTCGGTAGACGCAAAGTAACTTGACTACAGATAAACATTAAATACATAATCAGTATCATCATCAGCCTAAAGCAGTCCACTGCTGGACATAGGCCTCCCCGAATGAGCGCCATCGTGCCCTATCTTTGGCTTGACGCATCCAGTTTCTGCCAGTAGCCTTATGCAGATCGTCACTCCACCTAGCCGGAGGGCGTCCTACACTACGTTTGCCGAGTCGCGGTCTCCACTCAAGAACTCGTTTACCCCAACGGTTGTCGGTTCTTCGGCAGATATGACCAGCCCACTGCCACTTCAGTTTGGTAATTATCTGAGCTATGCCGGTGATTTTGGTCCTCTATCGGATAACATCATTACGGATCTAATCAATAATACAACTGCAAAATTGATGCTGGTGTATTAAGCAGAGAAGATAAACTTGGGACCTATGTGCTTAAGACTGGCGTAGCTTAGTACCTACAAACCTACGACTAGCGTAACTTAGGTCCTAATAGTCTATGACTAGCAACTTAGTGTCTACGGCTGGCGTAGTTAAGGGTCTACGCATCTACGATTAGCGTAGCTTGAGGCCTACGTGTGTAAGACTGGCGTATTTTGGTCCTTATCGTCTACGACTGGCGTAGCTTCGAATCTACGACTCACGTAGCCCACTGACTCATTACGAGTAGCGTAGCATAGGGCGTACGACCGGCGTAGCGTAGGGTCTACGTGTCTGCAATTAGCGTAGCTTACAGTCTACGACTGGCGTAGCTAACGGTCTACGCATCTATGACTCGGGTCGGGTAGCATTGGGTCTACGCGTCTACGACTAGCGTAGCTTAGCACCTACGCGCCTCAATACGGGAGTCCTAAAAATGAACAGCGTTGTGGAAAAGTGACATAATTAATATCGAGTTACCTACATAGTTTTTTATTTTAGTATATTGATGACCTTTGACGTATTTTTGACCTGATCACTTCAAAATATGCAATGTTATTTGTTTTTTTTTTTATTATATAACTAAGAACAACGAACTATTGATTGAAGTGAAAAAATCCTCAAAAGTCAGTTATAGATTAAAACATGGTGTACCTACCTATAGGTAAAAAATCTACGTAATGATAAAGATATACAGCCAAAAGAAGGGATTCACGATTGTTGTATTTATTTAAATCATTTTGATTTTGAGAAAAAGATCGTGAGAAAACCGGCTTGTCGTAGAAGGAACCTAAAAAGTTTGAAAACATTATGTCAAGTGTACGGAGCTTTGAGGACCACTTTAAATCCTATCACCACACTGGTTCGAAAGAACTAGTGGCATGATTAGTAGAAGGGTAAAGTAAGGTTAAAAAATACACCATTTCACAACATTCGCCATAGTCAAGGTAACTTCAAAAGTCCCTGACATACTTGAGTGGTGCGGTATTGATTTAACAATTAATTATTTAAAATTGCATGTATTGTTACAGTAGGTATCGCTTGGTGGGTAGCGCATATTTTCGAACAGAGAAAAACATTGGTGCATTTGGTGCACGATGAGATTGAGCCCACTACCTTAGGATCCACTACACCTCACGAGTGCTCATGACCGGGAGTTAATGAGAACTGTTTTGACGGCGCAAAATATTGAAATCAATTTGGTATTACAAGAAATCTAAATTATAGGAATGCATCTGACTGTTGGGTGTGAGTATGACATGATGAGATACAATAAGCAAGTATTCCCAAGGAGGGTTGACGTCAGGCAGGCGGCCGGTCATAAAACACCTTAGCCAATACTCTTACAACATGATCCAAGGAACATGCTGTGCCGACCCCACATAGAGTGGGATGAGGGCAGGAAGATGATGATCATGATGTATGTGACTGTTGGGTGTTATTTATTTATTTATGTGCCTGCTAGTGGAACGCCCCACTTTTAAATAAATAATAAATAAATAAAATTCGTTTATTGCAGACCATGATCCATAATGTGTTAGTAGTAACTTACAAACTAAATTAGTAGGTAAACCTAAAACTACTTAAAAATAAAATCAACAAATAACATTAAGAAACTACCTATTGAGACACTAGGCGTGTGATAGGCCGAAGTACTGCCAGCCAGGGTCTCATGTAGGCCGAGCACAGTTCCTCAACAACAACGGTTAGAAGGCCGTTGGTACCACCACGCAACCGGCGCATCAGGGACGCCGTTCTCATTCGCATGATCGCAAAAAAGTCATCAGTGCGTGCGTCTACTTTTGTCAGCATTCAGTTTTTTAGACAAACGTTCATCTTCTCGTTGAATTTCGGTAATTCCTTTCTTAGTGCACCCCACAACCATAAAAGGAATGTACCCTCTTACAATGTAAGTTTCATGCTTCTAGGAGTTATAAGACGTAGTGTGCGTATTTTGACCTACATCTACTTATAGCTTGAATAGTAGATAAACCATTCGGGAGTACCTAAAGGTTATCAAATGGGCGATGAAGCGCTCGTGGCGTAACTTACTTAGAGGACCTTGATCGTTGAAGTTAAGCAACCCTGTGCGCGGTCACAATCAGGATGGGTCACCGCAACTGGTATTGCGAGCTGAGCGCTTCCGTGCTTCGGAGGGCACGTTAAATTGTCGGTCCCGGCTTTTGAGTAGTTAAGCCATGACGGAGGCCTTTAGGCGGCCTAAAAACTCCGTCACTAGAGTTGGCCACTAGCTCATATGAACATACATACTTACATCAAATGGACAACTCAAAGTCCAATTAAAACCCAAGTAAAATTTCTTCCGGGTCTGGGTGGATATGAGTTCGATTACCACTGACTAACACGGTTGTTCTCCCAGGAGTTGAGATGGGTGAAAACGATGTATGGGGGATGTTCGAAGAGTCACTCCGACTACGGGAAAACTCCGAAATCTTCAAAAACTGCTCCTCATCAGGGAGCTTAGCTACTGCCAGCCGAAACTAAAAGACCGAGAACCATCCTGTTTGCTGAATGTGGACATGCACCCTGGTCAAATTTGATCTGCCATGAAAAAAAATCAAAATGGCGGAAAACAAGATGGCTGCCATTGGTTGTAAATTTTGACGGATGATATCTCAGAAACTATTAGCAGTAGGCTTGAACAAATTTCAATAGAGGATGATGTAATGCAAACTGCCAGAGTTGAAAAAAAATCAAAATTACAGCCAGCGCACGCGGCGACCTCTAGCAATAAGTATAAGTATGTATTTACAAAAAAAAAGTATATAAGTATTATAACAGCCATCTGGTTCCCATAGTACAAGCTTTGCTTTGTTTGGGGCTAGATGGCGCTGTGTGATATGTCCACAAATATTTATTTATTAAAAGGACCGATGACATTGTTAAGGTGGCAGAGATCGGATGGAGGCAACACTGTAAGAGTTGGAAGACATTGTGTTAAATACATACATACATACATAAAATCACGCCTGTTTCCCATAGGGGTAGGCAGAGATCACGGATCGCCATTTGCTACGATCCTGACATACTTCTTTTGCTTCCTTCACTCTCATCACATTCCTCATGCATGCTCGTCGTAATCCAACCAATAAGGAGCCGAAAATGCAGAATATGCAAATATTTATCTCCCCGTGTGAATCGAACCAGCACTCAGCCTTAGCCGGGCACTCGGCCGCCACGCCACCGAATGTTATTTAATTAGGAACAATTGCAAATGGAAAAAATGTACATTTTAAAAATTTGATACAAATAAAATGAACGCGTAAAAACATAACAAATTTATTAAATTACTCATGTTTTAGATAGATCAATTTATTAACATGTAAATAATTAATTACAGAGAGACTTAAATACTTCACAAATAAATACTGGAATGATCATTTTATTTATTTAAACTTCACAAACATATCGTAGGCATCGTATTCCACTTTATCAAATACCTATCTTTTTCCAATTTCGATTATCAATGTTTAATAAAAAAATATTTTATTATAGTTCTAATTTCTAGTCTAGTAATGCATTTGATGAAGTTGACCTTTGGTCAAAATATTGGACAAAGATATTTGAATGATATATAATACCTACTTTAATTTTTATCTGTAAAAATACAACTATTTTGAAAAAAACTTACTTCACGGCTTGTTTGAAAAAATAAACAACTTTTTTTATTAAATTCTATGTTTTGACCTTGGAAGAATAATTTGACAATATCCAAACTGTCAGAAATGACAATTGAGTGTCAAATTGACTCAACTGTCATTTTAATAGATTCTATTTACGAAACAACTTTTTTATTTAATCTATGTTTTGACAGTTGAAACATTTTTGAATTGACAGTGCCAATTCACTCGAGCGTTTTCTTGAGTACAGCTTCTAGATAATCCATCATCTAGTCGTGTCACTAGAACCTTCTTTAGAACCAGTGTGGTGAAAGAATTTCAAGCCTCAGGGTTCCTTTCGTGTACTTGACAAATGTTTTCAAACTAAACTTTTCAATCACTTAAGTCAGACCACTCCCGCATTGTTTTAGGCGGTTTTGTGTGTTATCATCATTCATCAAAAATTAATTTATTAGTTTTATTACCCGCCCGCAACGCGTTTAAATCAGGCACCTTCCACGTTCTTTACGTGCAGGTGTTGAATCGAATGCTTGATGTCAAAATCGACCCACGCAATTTTCCGCAGGCCCCTCCCACATTGTACACTCAGTTTTGTATATTCAATGCACATGCCATTCATCCTCCCTCTCGGAAGACGTCTGAATTAAGTAGATACTTAAGTTCTTAAGACTTTCAAGGTGTTCATTAACTTTTCTTTTTTAATTCCCTTCAGTGGTTGAGATAGTTTTCTGAAAACAAAATTAATGATTTTTAAACCACATCTTATAATTGTTAAAGGTACCAAAACCCCATAGCAAATACATAATGGGGTGGGCAAGAAGCGCGGGTTCGATTCAAGTTTCATTCAAATCCATTCAGTAGTTTTTGCGTGAAAGATTAACAAACATCCATACATACAAACTTTGGCGTTTATAATATTAGTTGGATTCTATCAGCCATCTGGTTCCCATAGTACAAGCTAGATGGCGCTGTGTGAAATGTCCACTAATAATTTATTTGTAGTACTCACTGTGAGCACTGGTGGTCTAGTTGGTAGTGACCCCGCCTTCCGATCGTGGGTTCAAATCCGGTCGTGTACTAATGGATTTTTCTGTTTGAAAAATATATGTCCTTTATACCAGTACTCTCAAACGGTGAAGGAAAACATCGTGAGGAAACCCGCGACTTAGTCAGCTCCGCACGTATTGACCATGTCTTTCCTGTGGACAAGGCCGACTAAGCTGAGAGGATGGAATAGGTGCTGGGCAAGCCTACTCCATCTTAATTCGTCCCGGGCACTACAGCATCCCGTCTGTGAAGGTAAAATTTGCCTCCTGACGCTGTATAAATCATCTACTATAATTGGTAAAAGGCGTAGGTAGTACTCACTGAAATCGTCACAGTTGGGACACTTCTTCATATGTTCCATGATCATTACTTTTAGACATATCTTCTCTTGTTGTAGTTTTTCGTTCATTCTCTTCAATTGATTATTCTCAAACATCAGTTTCTGTTTGGCTTCCTTGTCTTTTACCCTGGAAGTTAATTAAGTTAAGTAAGTTAAGTAAGTTCGTATGAGCTAGTGGCCAACTCTTGTGACGGAGTTTTAGGCCGCCTAAAGGCCTCCGTCATGGCTCAACGACTTAAAAGCCGGGACCGACAATTTAACGTGCCCTCCGAAGCACGGAAGCACTCCGCTCGTAATGCCACTTGCGGTCACCTATCCCAATTGTAACCGCACACAACGTTGCTTAACCTCAACGATCAAAGCAAGCTTCGCCACTAGCGCTTCAAAGCTTTATGTATAGACAAGTTATCATAAGTTATATTATAAAATGTAAAGGTCAGAGAAATAAAGGCTATTTATATTTTGATTTGTTTTATTACGTTAAGAACGATTATATGGGCGATGGGCTGGGCACCTGTCACCATGGTTCACCATAGCCATCTGGGACTGTTGAATCAGGAGTGGCTGCAAGTTTTCTTATGATAACTTGTAGCTCTGCCCGCCCCGTTAGGGATACGGACGTGATAATATGTATGTATTTGAGTGAAACATTCTATCTGACTTATATTATATTTACCTATATCTCTTTGAAGCAGCTTTCCTACTCTCCTTCTGTTCCTCATATTCTTTATTATTATCACCATTATTTCTATTATTCTGTGATATTTCAGCGATTTTTCTCTTCACGGACCTTTTGTCAAACACTCTTAAAGGCAACTTTGGTAATAGAGTAGTACTAGCGCCATTTACATTTAAAACATTTGTATTTACTAAAGAAACGGGGATCAAGGTCCCGCTAGCTATAGGTATCACACCGGGAAGGACTATGGGACCCATATTCTTCATCTCAGCTTTCTCCGTCAAGACCTTTTTCAGTACTTCCTTCGGGGACTTCTTTTCTTCAACCTCTGTGGATGTTAGTTTTATTTGTTGGCCGGAGGGTAATTTTAAGATTACTTCATAGTCTTTTTTGTCTTCTTTTTTGATATCGTTTGCGTAGTCTGTGGTAAGGCTGTCCACAACATTGTCTATGGATTGCTGGGACATTATCGGTGGGACTTGAAGGAAATCTTTAGCCATTTCCTTCTTAACTGTCTCTTCGTTCACTGGTTCATTGATAATCTCCACATTGCTGAGTATTTTTATTACATTGTTTCTGTATATATCTTTTCTTATGGAATCTTTTTTTTGATCATCGTTTTTGGGTATTTCTTCGTGTTTCTCAACTATTCTACTTATGGTAGTAACTTCATTTGTCAGTTTTGATATTGTGGTGGTTTCAAACTCTTTTATAGCACCTGATTCGTCGCTTGATGATCTGTAGAACAACAAAACATTCTCGTAATTGGTTTAGCTACCGAAGGCAACTAGTGAGGTATTTACATATTGTACTAATTAGCTTCCGCTCGCGGCTTTGCTTGCGTGGTACCTGGATAAAAATTTGCCTATATGTTATTTTAGGTCTAGATCAGGGGTTCCCAAACTTATTTTGTCTTCTGCCCACTTTGAGAATAAATTATTTTTTAGCGCCCCCATTTTTTCACCATCTTAAAAACCACTATGATTTCAAATTAAATTAATTATTGTGAGCTATATTAGCGGAGATTAAACATTAATTCTAAACGAGACTTTTACTATAACCCGCAAGAGTTAACTTGAGACCTGAGCGCAGTAGGTAGTACACAACGGCGCTCAGGTCTCAAGTTAACTCTTAAGGGCTACACCTGCCAATGAGAATGATTATTGAAACGCAACTTAGATAGTATTCAGACATAGATATAGAGCTAGTTTGAGCAATCTCTTAATTAATATTAGTTGATGTTCGCTAGTTGAGAGTCGAGAGCTCAGTCGGTGTCTAGAGTCCTAGATAAAATTACAAATCGCCCCCCAAGCCTCTACACAACGCCCCCATTTTTTCTGGGTCTCTTACCGCCTCCCATTAGGCCTGCAGCGCCCACCAAGGGGGCGTTATCGACCACTTTGGGAACCCCTGTCTAGATGAATGAAAGTTTCAGTATCCTCAATGGTGTTGTTAAGGCTGTTGTTGGTGCCAACGTGGTTGTAGACGATGGTGCCTGGTATTGCTCGATAACTGTCTGCAGTCCCGAGTTGTCTTATTTCGTTTGTTGCGGAACAGTGAAGTGTTAGGTTTTCCACAGTCTGTTCCTCTTGGAAGCATCCTCAACAGAGGCCGCTGTTCGTTGTTGACTAGACTAGACTCTTTATATTATATTTTATAATACCTGCTTATAGTAATATTCCTGTGGTTGCTGGTGAACACAGAATCGCCGGAGTCCAACAGGGGAAACATTTGTGGAGTGTGCAGGTCATCGGTGGATAGTGGGGTCCCTAGGACTCCTTCTAAGATACCTTGCCTGTAATTAACAAAAATCAAGTTTTACAAACATTTTACAGTATAATGTCCTCGAAGGTCTATAAAAATCCTATCAACTTGCAGCCTCTTCTGAGCCTAAGACGGATATAGTGAACCGTGGTGACAGGTGATCAGCCTTGATCAGCCCATCGCCCATATAGACGGTCAATCATGTTGGAGAAGATACTATACCTTAGTGGACTTTTACGTCATGCTCGGGCGGAGAAGCAGCTGGACGCATTCTATGTTTTTTCTTTCCTTTCAGTCCAGCAGAGGAGTAAACAACAATATGCATTATTTATATCTAACAAATAAAAAAGAACATTCAAATAACGAAAAATAAGTCACTACAGTGTACCATTACTATAGGCAAAAAGTTACCTCCTGATGCTGTATAATAATAATAATATTAATAATACTTGAGAACATATCACACAGCACCATCTAGCCCCAAACTAAGCAAGGCTTGTACTATGGGAATCAGATGGCTGATAGAATACTTATATACTTTTTTTTTGTAAATACATACTTATGATAAATATTACAACACCCAGACCCGGAAGAAATATTTGCAGAGCATGCAAACATTTTTTCCGCAGCGGGAATCGAACCTGCGCTTCTTGCGTCTCAGCCGAGCACTCGCCGGCCACGCTACAGAGGTCGTCAGAATAAATCTAGTACAGATGACAAAGGCCATTCTACAAAGACAACCAGCTTTGCTTAGTTTGGGGCTAGATGGCGCTGTGTGAAATGTCCACAAATATTGATTTATTTATTCAACCAGCACTCACTTGCTTTCCATGGCTCTCTTGAAGCCCTCGTCAAAGGGGTTCACATTCTGCAGGTCCTGGAACAGGCCGACCTCCTCACAGTTCCTGATGAAGCGAGTTGGTGTAGGGGTCTGATCCGCTGAAAAATATTACTTTATATTGACTGACGTCCTACGGTGGTGTATTTTGAATTATCCCCAGTAAGTTCGTATGAACTAGTGGCCAACTCTTGTGACGGAGTTTTTAGGCCGCCTAAAGGCCTCCGTCATGGCTTAACATGCCCTCCGAAGCACGGAAGCGCTCATATTATGTCCTATATTTGAATAACATACATATAGGCTACTTTTTGTGTGAAATGTCCACAAATATTTAATTTTATTTATTTATCTATCTGGATGATTTAGCGAGTGAAGCCACGAGCGAAAGCTAGTTGTATCTATTTTATGTAGGTATCTCATCATCATCTTCCTGCCCTTATCCCACTCTATGTGGGGTCAGCACACTATGATCCTTGGATCCTTGGATCATACTGTAAGAGTTTTGGCTAAGGTATTTTATGACCGGCCGCCTGCCTGACATCAACCCTCCTTGGGAATACTTGCTTATTGTATCTCATCATGTTGGAGGATACTATCCCTTAGTTCGACTTTTACGACATGCTCGGGGAGAGAAGCAGCTGGACGCATTCTATGTTTCTTATTTACTCCCAGTCCAGCAGAGGAGTGACACACATGGTGTACAAACTCTTGGTCTTACCAACAAAAGCAGCTTTTTGCTCCATGCCGAATTGCAGCACCATGTCATGTTTCTTGGTATGTACGTGGAGATGGTCCTCATTCGTGAAGGTCATGCCGCAGCCCTGGATAGAGCAGGCAAACGGCTTGGCTGGCTCCACCATTTTCAATATTTACAATCCGTTTTTGTTTTTAGGATATCTCCAGAATTAAACAGTATTATTTGTTTTGTATTCTATTTTTTAGATATTTTTTTCATTATGTTGTATTTATTCTCTCTTCTTTATCTTTCTGCAATAGATAAATTAGAGTTCTTTTCGACTGTTTTTGGAAGTTTTCTTTAGACGGCTTAGTTGTTCACATCATGAAGTAGAAAAATCACTTTTTTAGGTGGGTAACTAAATCTTACATTACGGATTACTTATAAAAACAACTTCTGAAAATTGATCGATAGAGACTGCAAGTAGATCATGTGAGTATTATTACAAAAATAATCCTTTCAGTATAATACCTCTATGTTAAGTAAAATCCGTATCCTAGACTTATACCTAACTATGTTAATGTTAATGATAAACTTGAAATTCTTAAAAAATACTGGTGCAAAACGAACGAAACAAGAAAACTAAACCAAAACAAGATCCCACTCACTACACCACATTCAACCATTGCTTGTTGGCAAGACACTGACACTGACAGAAAATATCAATTCAGTCTGACAGACATGACATTTGTAAATAATTTGAATGCGTTCATTTTATTATATCGTCGTACAGCGATACGTCTTACAGTTGTTGTTTGTTTATAAAAATCAAATATGAGCCCAGGGTTCCGTAGGATTTTACTTGGCAAAGTAGGTATAGTATTAAAACATTTAAATGATAACTATGGTCAACTCGACCGTGGTTATTAGTATCTGAGACTTGGTACCTGTTGTGACGAGGAATGCCCAGAGGTTGAAGACAGTGGCAGTGCCAAGGCGCCTGGCTAAAATGTCAAAGCTGGTACATGTGTTGGGGCCCACGGTCTACAATCGCCTACCAGAAGACATTAGGAATTCGCCATCAACGCCATCCTTCAAGCCTCAAGCACAAGCTGAAAAAATGGCTCATTGAGCAATCTTAAATAATATAAATGAATTTATATGAGATAAATTATTATTGCAATTTATATACTATTATGATATTTTGTTTACTAGCATGATTTTACATAGTTTGTAAAGTACATTATAATATTTTTAAGAAATCTAATCTAATATTTTAATCAACTAGGACCTAACATTATGATAGTAATAAAAGCGAAATTATTTGATTTACTTCATACCTATTATGTTATGTACCTACCAAATAATAAAATAAAGATTGATTAGAACTAAAAGTTTAATGATTTATAACACTTAACATTATTCACAAAAATAACATATTCTCACAAACTTACAAACTTCAATAAATTAAAAAATCACACGCTTGTATTTAAATAAATGCACTACAATTATAATTCAAAGCGATAATATTTTACATTAAAAGAAAACCATCCGATTATAATATTACGAGAGATGCAAATTCGGATTGTGGAGTCCTCTGGCGCTGCTAGAAAAGTATGATGTGTATCGTTCTGGGGAATATGCGTGGATTTTGACAGGGTGAGGTTGGCGAGCACTGGCCTCATGCACCAGTGATCTGTCAAACACGGGGTAGGTAGTTGACCTCTTCTTTCTGGGTGATTCTTGCATCGGCTGGCTAGGGTACGGGTCTACATAACGGCGTCCGGCGTTAATATCGCTGCCATCCGCTGTGGGGTATATCGTTTGATTAATTTGATCTAATTAAAACGATTCAAAAACATTTGAAGTTACAAAATGAACTGGAAAATCTTGACATGTTTGCAATGAAGAGATTCTTATAAAAATAGTTCCCCATTGGCTACGTGATGGCGAAGCATGAGATAAACATTAACCAAAAAGAGTCAAACAACCTTGTAGGAAAGCTGTTTTCGGTTATGGAATTACTCTAGAAAGAGTAGGATCACCATCTTGTGAGCCTGACGAAACTAATATTTTTTAGGGTTTCTCATAAATTCATGATTATGTTATAAGAAATAAAGATATTACCAGCCATCGACCGTGTCTGTCGTCACAGGCGCAGTCTACGCCATGGCCAATAATACCTTGCCTCGCTTGCCTGCGCCTCTGCTGTTGAACATGCCAGGAGCCGCTTGGTTCTGGGGTTCTCCAACGGTGTTCTGCTGGATGCCAGGCATGCCCACTACTGCTGGGTTGGGCTCGTTCTGCTGTCCCTTCCAGGGTCTGTAAAAAAAGAGCAGGTAACTTACTAAACATACTTACGTTTTACAAAAAAAAACATGATTTTGATAAAGGAGGAGGAATAACTACTTGTGAATCATCTCAATACCTGAGTGCTTAACTATTGTTTCTTCGCGTACGTGAGCAAATCACGGACATTTTTCAACTATTGGGCACTGGTCACCTTCTTCGAGATATTCGGCGAATGGGGCATTATTCGTTTTTTTACCAACATAATTTTATACTTCCGTCATAATCGTTCAAAGCCTTATTAATAACTTAATAGTTAAGTAACTTACTTGTCAGGGAAGAGTTCTCCAGGCTGTCCTCTAGTTTGAACAATCCTCTCTCCATTTACTTCAACCACGCAACGCAGCCGGGCACAGCATGTCGGGAACTCTGTCAAGACAATTAAACCATTTTCTCACACGCACTGTTGTACTATAGAAAACTAGCAGTGCAGCAGCTTTGTGCGACTACAGGCGCTGAGTAGTATCCAATTTTAGTTCAACTCCTAATCATAATGATGAATTTGATAACTTTTGTTACTCAACTACGGTTATAAATAGACTTTGAAAGGTGAGTGGCTGAGACATAAGATGAGAGTATGGGTTCGATTACTATGGTATAAATTTTAATAACGTTTGCATATTCTGCAATTTTTCCTTTTTTGTATTATGATACGATACCTTACCTACTCTTAGTCCCAGACACTACGAAAAAGGGAATCCTAATGTGGGCCGATAAGGTTGTATTACTTACCAACATTTTCATCTTCAATATATTCATGGCACTCGAGTGCATTTTCCGGAATCTTAGGCTTACGACATCTGGAAATAAAAATTAATAATGTGGCGAGAATCTATCCAGGATAATGGGCAACCATGAAGAACCGTCATGGTTTGCAAAGTTTAAAGGAGACCTTTATCCAGCAGTTTGAGGATATAAGTTAAAAATAGCGAGATAAAAACTAAGGAACATGACTCTTGCTGGCTCGAACATTGATGATACTCTTGTACCATCGTTAATACTCACCCAACAGCTGCAATAAAGTACTTTCCATCCCTTATTTCGCATCTATATCGATGACATGTGTAGTGATCCGACCATTCTTGCCACGGTTGATATCCTTTTCTTGAGTATTTGTCCACGCAAGCTTGATCTGTTCGTAAAGTAACATAATTATAGAACTTTTGTGATGGTCATTTTTGCCTACACCTACACAGAAAGTTATAAATATAAAATCTCTATAGATCAACCATTCTAAGTAGTTATTAACAAAGTAGGTACCTTCTCTTTCTCGTTATTTTAACAGATCTAAGTAATATAATTTGATGTATTCCTTTATACAAGTAAAAAGAAATACTTACAGCTAACGTCTTCAGCAAAGCTAGCTGGTAGGACCAAATACACCAAGAAGATAATCGTATAGAATTGCATTTTTACAATTTTTATTTTGCCTGAAACAAAATTATAACATTAGGAACTACACTTCTTCGAGGAAACTCGAATTCGTAACTAACACTTTTCGCAATTCTGCGGACTAGAAATACATTTTTCAGTTCAATATTTAGAAAACAATGAAAGGAAGATACGTGTGAACACGGAAAACTAGTAAAAATATTATGAGTTTCCTTGGCTTTCAACAAACATTACAATTCGTATTCTCTATTTCACAGTAAAATTAAACATGAGCACACGTTTCTATACTTAGTTATCATTAAATAAATATTCATTTGTTATAATATCTATATTTATATATTATTCATAGGATTTTAATAACATGAGTGAAAATTATAACTTGTAAGCTGTAAAAAATAGTAAATCAGAATGAAATAAGTTCAGATATTAAACCGCAGGCAACGTGCCCGAAAAGCTAGTGACGGACGTTACCTCGTTGGATAGCTATAGGTGAATATTTTCTGTCCAAGATGAGCACTGGCCCTTTATTTGTGTTTGATCTCATTCATCAACTTCTTGGGTAAACTCTACGAAGAAGCCATTCGCCCTTGGAACCCAAAGCGTTTTCTGTTTTCTACTACATACAAAGAAATAGAAATAAATACCTACTGATCACAAAATAAATTTAGATTTACCCATGATTATTAAAGGTGGTGTCGGGTCAGTCGTCACCAAAGAAATAAAACTTGTAAACTCAAGCTACCTAGTAAAAACCTTGTTTTGAAAAAAAGTTATTTCTTAGAAATTGACCATTGTTCTTTTTTATCATGACTTCATTGTTAACTGCAGTGGTTTATGTAATGTAACATTTATTGGTCCTGTTCGGTTGAATATGCACGGTTTTTCGGTTTTAATTTGTTTAGACTGAACCCTTTTTTGTTTTAATTTTGAATGCATCAAATAAAAACAAATCATAAATGGAACTGTCAACCTACTGTCAAAGTGACAGATAGATCAGAAAAAATGTTCGGACGAAGCTCTACAAAATAGGTCCAAGCACCAAGCAGTGTCCCGTGTCGTAATTTTTAGTTTACTGTACAATTTTTCCAGTATTATTCAAAGAAATCGCTACTTTTTAATCTAAATAATACCAATGAGGTAAGGTTTTATTTTACCACCATACTCCAACATAGATATAAAGTTATTAGCGTTTAAAAATAGGGGTGTTATTTTCAATATTTTGCGTGTTTTCTCATCATTAACTTGATATCACGTAATAAATCCATATTAATTTTCTATTATTTTACATCTTCTTTCATGTAGTTTCTTGATTTTGTGATTAAAACATGGTATTCTTTTTTTTAAGTCTACCTTCTAATTTTATTGATAATTTTCCAAATTTTTTTGTTCAGCCTCAAAAGGTCAAGGAAAATATAACAAGTTTTATGCAGTAGTTATTTAAACTCCTATTTATAGCCTCTTTAGGTCAAATTACGTTAAAGTAGATAATCATTTAAATTTTTCTCTTCTAAGTGACCTAGGTGTAGGTACATAGTACATACAAACTATACTATATAGTATTTTATTAAAAAAGTTTCCATTTAAAAACAATTATTAGTAGTTTTTGATGTAATTAATTAATGATAATGTATAGATATAATTAATTACAACAAACACTTTCAAATATGTTGTTAAACAATAATAAAACAATACTGGACTATTCAGCTTTATTAGTTTTGAATTTGTTAATAAGTACTCTTTCAATTTTTTTTTCACACAGCGCCTTCTAGCCCAAAACTAAGCAAAGCTTGTACTATGGTCACCAGATGGCTGATGGCACACCTAGACCTGGAAGAAATATTTGCAGAACATACAAATATTTCTCCCGTAGAGGAAATCGAACCCGCATCCCTTGCGTCTCAGCCGAGCACTCGCCCGCCACGCCACAGAGGTCATCAAATGATCTTCTCAATTCTCTCAAATTTACTCATAAATCTAATTAATGGTCAGATTATTGATAGGTGTATTAACATAGTAACTACTACAAAATTATTTTAACTTACAGACTAATACAGAATATTAAACACTAAGTAGGTATAAGTATGAGTCAGTATCCATGCCATGTCTGCAAGCCAAAGTCCAAATGCTAACTCAAAAAGTAAGCAAAAAATTTATCGTACAATAACACATTACTTTTTTATTTCTTTATATAGTATTAGACACATAGGAAAGATTATCTAGTTAGACTGTCTGACAGGTCTATTCTATTGTTTGGTAACTATCCTTTTTATTGTTACCTTAAGGGTTTCAGCTCACTACCCCGTTCCATAACAGGACCATAAAAAAGTCTTAGTAAACAAGTTAATATATAAAAAATGTAATGGATCCCTAACTCCCGAACAGAACACCACAAAACAGGACCTGTAAAAGTTATAAAAATTCTATTGTCAAGTAGGAAAAGCTGATGATCTTCAAACACCTCAACAGATCATCACAAACTAGCTAAGAACCATCTCGATCACATTAGCTTTCAAACTGAAGAACCCACAAAATCAAAATCAGTCTGCCTGCCCCTATGGGAAACTGGCCAGACATGTATGTGATGTACAATTAAAGAAGTTAAAATAAATATAAATAATAAATATTTGTGGACATTTCACTCAGCGCCATCTAGCCCCAAACTAAGCAAAGCTTGTACTATGGGCACCAGATGGCTGATAGAATACTTATATACTTTATTTTGTAAATACATATTTATACATAATACTACGACACCCAGATCTAGAAATATTTGCAGAACATACAAACATTTCTCCTGTAGCGGGACTAGAACCCGCGCCTCTTGCGTCTCCGCCGAGCACTCGCCCGCCACGCCACCGAGGTCGTCGGTAGTTATAGAATCAGTTGGTTGCTGTTAAATAACAAAATTGTTGATGAGTCACAATTTACCACATAATTTTGTTCCAGTAACTTCAACACATATCGAACGGAAGAAGAATCACCCTCGTCTGATGAGAAGATGGACACGGGGTCCGACACCTTCCACTCCCAGGACACGGCCAACTCCAACTCTGACTCTGATGATCTGGAGAACATCAGGAATCCTCAAGTAGGTCCTTAAAACTAGATGTGAAAGTAATATTTTTGGTTATGGGGTATGTAAGCCTAGCATTGTCCTACTTATCTAGAACCCAGGACGGACGGACGGACGGACAGTGGAAGCATAGTAATATATTTTTATTTAATACTAGCTGCCGCCCGCGGCTTCGCTCGCTTGGTACCCGGATAATAAATAGTCTATATGTTAATCCAGTACATGTACTGTGTATATTCCAAGTTTCATTCAAATCCGTTCAGCCGTTTAGGCGTGATTGAGGCACAAACATCCAAACTCACAAACTTTCACATTTATAATATACCTAAGTAAGATTAATTATTGCTACGTGGTCCTGAGCACCTGCACTCCACGAGCAGCTCGCGCTCGTACTTCCTTGCGCTTGGGTACTAAAGAAAAAACATAGAATGCGTCCAGCTGCTTCTCTCCCCGAGCATGTCGTAAAAGTCGACTAAGGGATAGTATCCTCCATGATGAGATACAATAAGCAAGTATTCCCAAGAAGGGTTGACGTCAGGCAGGCGGCCGGTCACACCTTAGCCGACCTCACATGGAGTGGGATAAGGGCAGGAGGATTCTTTTCCGTACAAACTAAAAGTCATATTTAGGTTAATTTTCTCCTTTTTAATTTTTTTGTTTCCCTTTTATGTATAAATTAAAAATTCTAGACCCTAACAGTTAATTTTTGTTGTATACATATTCCAAGGGTTTTGTCGGAGCTTTTACACGGGAAACATGGGTCTGCCATAAACGGCTCGGCTGAGACGCAAGAGGCGCGGGCTCGATTTCCGCTACGCGAGAAATATTTGTATGTTCTGCAAATATTTCTTGCGGGTCTGGGTATTGTAGTATTATATATTTAGTTTATGTATGTAAAAAAGTATATAAGTATTCTATCAGCCTTCTGGTGCCCATAATACAAGCTTTGCTTAGATTGGGGCTAGATGACGCTGTGTGAAATGTCTGCAAATATTTTATTGTTTATTTTTTAAATCACACTGATGGATTACATGCTATATTAGTGAGTAGAATATGAGGTAGTCGCTACACCATCTTGAATACCTCTTCTTTCTGGAGGTGCCTTGTGCGGAGAGTGATATAATAGGGTACTTCTTACTATCCATGATGGATTAATGATGTTTGATAATAAACTAATTTTATTTATTTAATTAAAATATTCAAAATTACTTTGTTGAATGAAGGCAAAATAATTTTGAAATGTCTTAAATCATTAAATTCCACAGGTCTTAAGGCTCACCGCTCCTGGACTTGACACAAACTCCACCCATTCCTCAGTGTCTGAAGAGTTGGATCCCAACCCTGAAGACAGACCGACCTACAAATCAGATGATCCAATAAGCCAAGTGCTAAGACTATCCGAGCCCAAGCAGAACGACAGTTTGACATCCATAATGTCAAATCTTCACATTGATTCACCAGAGAACACAGCAAGGATCAGAAACCCAGACCCGAGGCCTAGAAATATCGGTGTCAGCCCTCCGAAATTCAGTTCTACCCTCACTTTGACCACATCTCATCCGTTAATGGGGTTAGCCAGCCCGGACAGCTATCCAGACTTAATACCTAAGAAGGTGCACAAGCTTGAGGACGAAAAAGACTTGTCTTTGTCCAGTATCGAGGATGAAAGGAATGATACAAACGGTTTTTACAGTCCTCAGCGTAATACCTCTAAAAATAATCTATATTTTAGTGATAATTTCAACATAGCTGAATCTATCTTGTCTGGTAATCTGGACTTGCCTCCCGATGTAGCTAGAGTTAAGGTGGAGAGGAGGAAAATTGTTGTACCTAAGTTAGAAAAGGAGACTCCGCAAATGAATTTGGGCCGTAATTTCGAGGTGAGTAAGATCGATTGTGCCATGAAGACGTCTAGTCAAAGTACCCCTAAGTGTGCGCAGGATGAGTCTGGGGAGTATCATACCGGGGTAAGTTTTTTGCCACTCATTTCTTGGATATCCTTGTGAAATGGTGAAGGAAAACATCGCGAGGAAACCAGGTCATAAAGTCATTAAATGTCCTTTTAAATTCTTTTCATTTGATACCAAAATCGATGTATTTTTTTGCATTTATTGTCCTTTATACGAAATTATGACTTAAATCTTACCACCAAAAGCCATCATTTGACATCTTATTTTTGTCCTGTAGCTTAGAAGCGATGTGGGATCAGATGTACATACATTTTGTTATATATATACTCTTTTTGCAGTCGGGTAAAAACTCAGCTGAACTTTTATAAATATGACTAGCAGCCGCCCGCGGCTTCGCTCACGCGGTACCCAGATAAAAAGTACCCTATGTCCCATTCCAGCATACGTAGGTACCTACTATCCTCATTATTTATTATAATATAGTGTACGCTAAACGATGACTAAAGTATTGCCATCTCTTACCATTTCTGCCCACTCCGTTAGGGATACGGGCGTGATAATATGTATGTATTTTCCACCTTGGATCTTGCTGAAGGACTGTGCTTGCAGGAGGCGGACTGGAGCGATTCGCCCTCTCAGCTGCGAGCGATGCCCAACTTTGAACTCCCCATCGAGATGTCCAGTAGCATAAGAATTCATAACGTAAGTACAGTAAACTAAGGCCTTTAACCATCTATAGCAGATGATTTATACAGCGTCAGGAGGCAACTTTTTACCTTCACAGACGGGACGCTGTAGTGCCCGGAACTAATTAAGATGGAGTAGGCTTGCCCAGCACCTATTCCATCCTCTCAGCTTAGTAGGCCTTGTCCACAGGAAAGACATGGTCAATACGTGCGGAGCTGACTAAGCCGCGGGTTTCCCACAATGTTTCTCTTCACCGTTTGAGAGTACTGGTATAGCGCACATAAATTTTTCACACAGAATAATGTCACCATAGTTCACCATATCCATCTTGGGACTCTTGGATCAGGAGTGGCTGCAAGTTTTGTTAGGATTACTCGTGGCTCTGCCCACCCCGTTAGGGATGATGCGTATGAGTTGGCTTAATCATTGTTTTCTTATCTCAGGACCTAGACTCGCCTGACGTGGTATCATCGTCGACCCAGGAGGAGAAATCTGCCTACCAGGCGCTCCTGGACCCCTACACTGGCTCCGTGGCCCTCCGACATACTCCCAGGAACCCTAAAGTCGTCAGCCCAGCGGTCACTAGGAGGAAAATCCAGCTGGTAAGATCCTTTGAGCCTCGCATTTCGACGACATCAATGGCGTGGCAGGCGAGTGCTCGGCTGAGACGCAAGACGTGCGGGTTCGATTCCCGCTACGGGAGAAATGTTTGTATGTTTTGCAAATATTTCTACCGGGTCTGGGTGTTGTAGTATTATTTATTATAAGTATGTATTTACTAAAAATATCGGTATAGCACTCATAAATTGCACGACTGGGTTTGAACCCACGGCCTTGGGCCTCGGAAGCTGGGGTCTACCACTAGGCGACCAGTGACTATGATGCCAGAACTATGTGACCGACTGTTATTTACCTCTGACCTAATACAAGAGTGTAGTCTGATGTCGCAATTGTTCGTACAAAACATTGTTTTGAAATTGGATCATTCTGTTTGTCTTTTTACGTGACAGACACAGAACAAAAGAGTTAGTCGTTGCGTGAGAGATTACGATGTAAAGTTTTTATCCGATTACGAAAAGGACGGTTGTGTGTTTAGAAGTTTACGTATGTCATTGGTATATAATTTACTAGCTGTTGCCCGCGACTTCGTACGCGTGTAGTACATTATTTTGTTCTGTATATTTTGTTTTATTTTCGCAGCGCACGCCAAAAACTATTTTGGGCTTTCTACTTTGGGTTACAATATTGCAATTTTCTTACGGATCCCTAATTTTTTGAAAATACATTATAGCCTATACTGGTACCTGATAATGTAGCTTTCCATTGGTGAAATAATTTTTGAAATCGGTCCAGTAGTTTCGGAGCCTGTTCGTTACAAACAAACAAAAATACAGAAAAAATCTTTCCTCTTTATAATATTAGTATGATGAACGTAGAAAGTTCGAAAATATGTGTCAACTGCACGAAAGGATCGTTTGAGGAGTCACTTTAAATCCTTTCTTTAAAATTAAATGATTTGATTAGGTATTTAAGTATTATAATTTCTTTTGTGTTCTGTTTTGTATTTGTTTATTTTTTTTTTGTGAATGAAGCGAAAGAAGTATGTCAGTCTCGTAGCAAATCTGTGATCTATGCCTACCCCTATGGGAAACAGGCGTGATTTTATGTATGTTATTGTTTTTGTATTTAATAAATATTTTCCGTATGAAATTTTATAATTGGTTTTAATCCTACTTTGAGTATTATGTATTTTGTTGTATCTTCACAGCCAGTTGAGGACGACCGGTGCAGTTTGGACAGCCTGAGTGACGCCTCCCTGGAGTCGGAGGAGGAGCCGGCCGACGCCGAGCCCGGGACTCGAACCTGCGACCACGACCTGATAGAAGACGACGACAAGCAGTGAGTTCTAATCTTATTTATTTGTTGCATAACTTGGACTAAATGGACTACAAATGACCCCGAATACTCAAACGCGACTCAGAGTTGAGCACGTCTCAAATGACGATTTTTTGACAGATTTTCATCAGAAACTGTCAAAAAACCGTGAGTTGAGACGTGCTTAACTCTGAGTCGCGTTTGAGTATTCGGGGGTAAATGACTAAACGTAGATTTAAGACGTGTCCAAGTGATCCCCTTGATTTTATGGAATAAAAAAATTTTGACTTGACTTTGACTTTGAAATACTTTCCCTGTATCTTTTTTGTACTAGTATTCCGTGTGGCGTTAGTTCATTCGAATCAGTGTGGTGAAAGGAATGAAGTGCGCCTGATAGAGGCCTCGTTCGTCCACTTGACATATGCTTTTAAACTTTTTAGCTATGTTATTTAGCACGATGTTTTCCTTCGCCGTTTGAGAGTACCAGAAAAATCTATTGGATTCGAACCCACTTAAGGATTGGAAGATTGAGTCTCAAGCGGAAAGTTAGAAGTTTATAGACCGTTGCAAGCGGTCGTGGGTTCAAATCAGTTCACTTTTAACTAGTTTTTTATATATCTTAAACTAGCTGCCGCCCGCGGCTTCGCTCGCGTGGTACACGGATAAAAAATAGCCTATATGTTATTCCAAGTTTCATTCAAATCCGTTCAGCCGTTTAGGCGTGATTAAGGCACAAACATACAAACATCCAAACATCCTCACAAACTTTCGCATTTATAATATAAGTAAGATTACTTTTTTGGCACTGAATATTTTTTTTACTATTATATAGAGACGTAAACTATTTAATATATATATAAAAAAATACATGCATATTCCCTATTGTTAAAGGTTACCTTCTATTGGTTAGATTAAGCATAATTTAGATATATATACTTTAGAAATAAAATAATAATAACCTTATTTATGGCTATGGAAAAGCGGGAACTTCTAACACAAGTATATTTCACTTAAAAGAATGTCCCAACTTAGTTATACAAAATTGTAACTAAGGCCTTTAACCATCTATAGTAGATGATTTATACAGCGTCAGGAGGCAACTTTTTACCTTCACAAACGGGACGCTGTAGTGCCCGGGACGAATTAAGATGGAGTAGGCTTGCTCAGCACCTATTCCATCCTCTCAGCTTAGTCGGCCTTGTCCACAGGAAAGACATGGTCAATACGTACAGAGCTGACTAAGCCGCGGGTTTCCTCACGATGTTTTCCTTCACCGTTAGAGAGTACTGGGATAGCGCACATAATTTTTTTACACAGACAAATCCATTGGCACACGACCGGATTTGAAGCCACGTCCTTAGGATCGGAAGGCGGGGTCACTACCAACTAGACCACCGGTGCTATCAAAATTGTAAACAGTTACAGTAATAAACATTTTTCATTTAAAGGTCAAAGTCCACTAACACGGTGAGCTACAGTGACACCATCCCCGAATACTCGGCGGCTGAGGAGCTCAGCGACGAACGAGCCTGGCTCGCCGTCAGCGACGGAGAGCGGCGCGTCTGCGATATGAAGGTCATCATCATTTCCCTGCCCTTATCCCACTTTGTGTGGGGTCAGCACGACATGAATTCCTCTTCCATATCCCTCTGTCTTCCATATCCCTCTGTCCCTCTCTCACGCTCTCTCCTTTCTTACTCATGTCATCTTTCACACAGTCCATCCATCATTTCTTTGGCCTACCTCTACCCACATATCCTTCCACATTCATATCTAACACTCTTCTCGTCACATGACATTCTTCCCTTCTCATGACATGTCCATACCACGCTAGCCTATTGCTCCTCAACTTCTGTCACTGGAGCTACTTTCAGGCTCCCTCTTACATACTCATTCCTCACCTTATCAATTCTGTGTCTGCGATATGAAGGTGACTTCATCATTAATGCTACTTTTTGGCCAGATACAAGGCGAGCAAAGCTATCAAAAATTGTAAAAGTTAGCATTATCGAATTAATGTATAAACACATGAATCATTCAATCCATAAACATTTTCATCTATCTATCCATGAAACTATTCAACTATCAATTTATGAGCCTACTCATCTATGAGTCTATGACAGGTGATAGAGCCGTACAAGCGCGCTGTGTCCCACGGTGGCTACAGCGGAGTTCTGACGCTGGTTGTGTTCAGCTGTGCCATCTATAAATCTTTTAACCTATTCAACTATAAGCCTATGTATCTTATGTCTGGTGTTACCACCAGATATACAATAACATGGTGTCACACGCATGATTGTATTTTTCATGCCATTTATCAATCTATGAACCTATTCAACTTTGAATCTATTCATCTATGAGCCTGTGTATCTAAGATATTCCATCAATCTAAAGATCTATTCAACTTTGAATCTATTCATCTATGAGCCTGTGTATCTAAGATATTCCATCAATCTAAAGATCTATTCAACTTTGAATCTATTCATCTATGAGCCCATGTATCTAAGAGTCTATGTATCTATGTCAGGTGATAGAGCCTTACAAGCGCGTGGTGTCCCACGGAGGCTACAGCGGAGGATTGGCGCTCATAGTGTTCAGCGCCTGCCATCTACCAGACAACTCAAGGCAGGACTACACGTATGTCATGGACAACTTGTTCCTGTGAGTATTAATTATTATTGTTTGACTTACCCCCGAATACTCAAAGCATTTCAAAGTTGAGCACATCTCAAATGACGAGTTTTTAACAGATTTTCATCAAAAACTGTCAAAAATCCGTGAATTGAGACGTGCTCAACTTTTAGAAATGTTTAGAAAAATGTTTATTTCTGTAACCTTTTTTTTTACACTGTATTACCTAGGTTGGGACCTTCATTTAAGTAAAAAATACTTGTGTTAGAAGGTCCCGCTCTTCCATAGCCATAACCATGGTTACAGGTGGGCACAATTATTTTATTTCTAATATAAACTAAATTATATAAATCTTATAAGATAAGTTTAATTTTAAGTTATGTTATGTTATTTTAAGTAGTGTAATGTGTCAGCATGTGTATGTGTTTGTGTGTGTGTTTGTGTGTGTGTGTTTGTGTGTGTGTGTGTGCGTGTGTGGGTGTGAGTGTGACAGGACACGTAATTAGATTATTCTGGTGTAAACTGGCAGATAGGTTCTTTTTTTTTTTTGTGCGTTTTTTTTTGTTACGTGCTCAACTCTGAGTCGCGTTTGAGTATACGGGGGTTAATCTTGAATATTTTGAAACCTGATCTATTATGACATTTATTATGAGTTTTGTTATTGTTACTGTGATTTTATTTTCTTATGTTTTTATGATTTTGTTAGTGTAATTGGTTGTGCCGTACAAATTAAAATAATTGAATAATTAACTAAAATATAACATCAATAGGGAAACGCCCCGAAACTTTGTCCGCGTTTTTTAACCCCCGACGAAAAGGAGGGGGTGTTATAAGTTTGTAATGTGTATCTGTATGTCTGTCTGTGGCATCGTAGCTGAACGGACGGACCGATTTTGATGCGGTTTTTTTTATTTGAAAGCTGATGTGATCGAGATGGTTCTTAGCTATAATTCATGAAGATCTTTGTTGAGGCGTTTGAAGATCTTCAGCTCATTTCCTACAAGGCCATCTTTCGTGGCAGTTGGACCTATTCTACATTATACCTAATGGGGTGGGCAGAGGCACAAATCATCATCATTATCATCTGCCCTTATCCCACTCTATGTGGGGTCGGCACAGGAAGATGATGAGTTTTGGCTAAGGTGTTTTATGACCGGCCGCCTGCCTGACGTCAACCCTCCTTGGGAATACTTGCTTATTGTATCTCATCATGTTGGAGGATACTATCCCTTAGTCGACTTTTACGACATGCTCGGGGAGAGAAGCAGCTGGACGCATTCTATGTTTTTTCTTTACTCTCAGGAACAGTAACTAGTTATAGTACCATACCAGGAGCAGTAAATAGTTTGTAACCAAAAATGTCCTGATGTATGTTCGTATGAGCTAGTGGCCAACTCTAGTGAGTTTTTAGGCCGCCTAAAGGCCTCCGTCATGGCTTAACGACTTTAAAGCCGGGACCGACTGTTTAACGTGCCCTTTAATGTCCTGGTCTCCAGCTACGTGATCTGGACGCTGGAGAGGCTGGTGACTGAGGAGTACATCCTGGTGTACCTGCACGGCAGCGCGGGCCGCCGCCGCCTGCCCACCTTCCACTGGCTGCACGAGTGCTACAAGCTCATAGACCGACGGTACAACCCCCCTCTGCACCCCCCCATTTACAACTCACCCCCTCAATAACACATCATCATCATCATCATCTTCCTGCCCTTATCCCACTCTATGTGGGGTCGGCACAGCATGTTCCTTGGATCATGCTGTAAGAGTTTTGAGTTTTGAGTTTCCCCTCGATAACACAAACCCCACTAAAAACCACCTGCACTAATACTCTCCTGCACTAAATGAATATGTTTATCTATACTTAAATTTTTATCTTGTCATGTTTTGTACATGTACCCGCTATTTTAATTCCACTTCTCTCTAGCCACAAAGGTTTGCTGGAAGAGAACTCCTTGTAGGGTTAAGCTCGCCTTTGTACATGCCCTTACTTTATGCCTGTGTTTTATGTGATTTTATATGTGCAATAAAGAATTAAGAAATCTCCCACCATCTACACTAAGTCACTTCTCAATGACACTTCACTGATCAAATCATTTTAGCACACTGTTTCGAAATAGACCCCCCCCTTCAATAACCCTTCCCCCCCACCTCCACCTCTTCCTCACCGCACCCCGCTAGCACACGCATAGTGTTACTTGTACCTTTGTGTTTTGTTCTAATACTTGACTACCTCGTGTGGCGAGGCGAGCGAGTGCTCGGCTGAGACGCAAGAGGCGCGGGTTCGATCCCCGCTACGGGAGAAATATATATATGTTCTGCAAAATATTTTTTCCGAGTCTGGGTGTTGTAGTATTATAAGTATGTATTTACAAAAAAAGTATTATAAGTATTCTATCAGCCATCTGGTTCCCATAGTACAAGATTTGCTTAGTTTGGGGCTAGATGGCGCTGTGTGAAATGTTCACAAATATATATTATTTATTAGATGCTAAGATGCCCCAAGGAGTGTTTATATTTGAGGCGAACTTATTAATTCACGACACTAGTTTAAAAGAACAAGTGGTATAATTAAAGTTAGTTTATTTTAAAATGTATTTCATTATTTTGTTTCAGATTACGCAAAAGTTTAAAACACCTGTACCTGGTGCATCCCACCTTTTGGCTGAAATCATTTGTTTTATTGACTAAACCATTTATTAGGTAAGTATACTAATCTTACTTATCTTACTTATATTATAAATGCGAAAGTTTGTGAGTTTGGATGTTTGGATGTTTGTGCCTCAATCACGCCTAAACGGCTGAACGGATTTGAATGAAACTTGGAATATACATAGTACATGTACTGGATTAACATATAGTCTATTTTTTATCCGGATATCACGCGAGTGAAGCCGCGGACGGCAGCTAGTGTAACATAACTATACTAATATTATTATAAAAAACAATAAAAATAGAAGAAACGGGACGCTGTAGTGCCCGAGATGAATTAAGATGGAGTAGGCTTGCTCAGCACCTATTCCATCCTCTCAGCTTAGTCGGCCTTGTCCACAGGAAAGACATGGTCAATACGTGCGGATCTGACTAAGCCGCGGGTTTCCTCACGATGTTTTCTCTCACAGAAAAATTCAATACACGACTGAGGATCGGAAGGCGGGGTCACTACCAACTAGACCGCCAGTGCTCTCCGTTCCGTTGAGCATACGTTATAATAATATGTACTTCATATTTGTTAATAAAATATAGTAATAACATCGATATTTTAATAAAAAATTGCATAAATTTAAAAAAGGATTTTGCGGCTGCTCTCAATATGGAGAGTAACTGTAAAATCTACTGTTCAATAACTGTTAACGTTAAAATCATTTTAATTTCTTTTTATTATTACTTATTTGTATTGATTTGATTTATTTTCCTTCTTATTATTCTTTTTTTAACTATATATTTTTGTATTTATGTTGCGCAGAACTGTTTTGTGTATTTTTAATTGTCATGTTGTGTACACATGTTTTGGGATTTAATCTAGTTTTAAATTGTGTTATTTGTACTTTGCTTATTTTTTTTTTTTTTTTTTTTTTAATAATAATATATTTTTATTTTCTCTCACAACAAAATTAAGATTAACATAATATTGTTAAAAAATATTATAATATATAAACAGTAAAATATGGGGCGAAAAAAAAAAAACAGAACAGTAATCACATAAATTTTAGGCGGTAATTAGTTAACCTGTTTTGTGAGAGACTGGTGCCTGAAATAGGTATTAAAAACCTGTGCTACAGGTCACCAGAGCCCTACTCCGCTGATTTACATAAAGTACCTTGAAACTGAAATTTTGAATAAAGATGAAAAAAAAAACTATTAATGGGGAGAGAAAGGGAAAAATAACAACTTAAATTAGGGGATTTTCATTGTCGGTTGCGCCTCCCTGTAGCGACGATAGACGATCCCGGCTGACCAAAAGTCGGGAGCCAGGAACACATCCTTATACTTGGCAGCCACCCGGAGCACATACGACTTGAAGTTAGTCTCTTTTCTTGATTCCAACTGCTTCAAGCCATGTACGAGTGCTGCAGGCGGCTCCCTGATCCGGCATCGGCTCCTCTCGTCCACATACTGGAGGATGCTTTCCCCAGTAGTTTTCGGGTCCAGTCGGGATATGTAGATGCCGATGGTCGGCTCCACAGCCTGCAGGGTGAGCCCGGCAGAACGGGGGGCGGTCCCACGTTGATTTCGGGATTTCGGCCGACGCTTTTTCTCCACTAGGGTGAATCCGTCCACGTCCGTCTTCCTCACATCTCGAGTGGGTTTCTCCTCTTGTGTCAGTCTCTTCTGTGGCACCTCGATGCATGGCATCAGGCGCGGCGGCTGAGTCTGACGGGACACTTGTGCATAACTCTTCTTCTGCCGAGCACGTGGAGCAGGAGAAGGCACAACTGTTGCAGGTTGCGGTGTAGACTTCTCGAGGGTCGAGGTCATCGAAGTCGGGCGGTCATTGCCCTGCAAAACTGTATCAGTTGCCGCACATTCAAAATTGCTGACGGGGGCAGTCTGAGTCTGGCCTCGTGTTACACCGCGATGTTATGATGTTATTATGTGATTGTTTTCTGTTTTGTGTGTCTTGATTAAATAAATATTTCAGTGGGAAGTTCTTCAAGAAGCTGAGCTACGTGAAGTCTCTGGACGAGCTGATGCAGAAGGTGCCTGTCGAGCCCAACGCCATCCCCGAGCTCGTCAAGCAGTACGACGCCGACAGGAAGAGATAAATAAACAACACCAGTCGCATACATAGTCCTGACCCCACACTAGGATCCCCTGTGTCGCGGGTATCAGAAACTACGAGTACCATGCTACCACAACACCCAGACCCGGAAGAAATATTGCAGAACATGCAAACATATCTTCCGCGGCGGGAATCGAACCCGCGCCTCTCGCGTCTCTGCCGAGCAATCGCCCGCTACGCCACCGAGGCTGTCGAAGCCATACAAATTACCACTACACTAGCTGCAGCCCCTGGCTTCCTCCACACGGCGGACGCTGACCAACAAGGTTTTCCTCCTATCCTGAAGTAATAAACCTGGCTGAAAACTCAGCGCTGAAAAAGTTAAGAGTAGTGTTGCGGAACCATCCATAGTTTGACTATCGATATCAACCTCGAAAAATATTCAGGAATATCGATGATGCTATCGATAGTCACGTGTTAATAGTATCGATATTATCGATAGCGCTATGTGAGCAATACTATTGATAATGACAATACTATCGATAGTTTTCGTCCAATAGTTTCGATAGTAATATGGTTAAAACTGTTAGAAATAACAAATATCGGTACTATCGATCAAGGATCATGCTGTGCTGACCCCACATACTGTGGGATAAAGGCAGGAAGATGATGATGATACTATTGGACGTAATACTATCGATAGTATTGCCATTATTAATAGAAGCTCATATGGTGCTATCGATATCGATAATAGTAACACAGTAACACGTGGCGATACTGTCGATAAACTATCGATTCTATTGGTTTTGCCTAAACTGTCGATAGTCTATCGATAGTCGACTATCGATAAGCAACACTAGTTAAGAGGCGTTCCATCTATTACGGGTGTTAGTAAAAAACCCTCAAAAAGACAAATGGAGTGTCCAAAATACATCCCGCGAGCAAAGCCGCGCGGCTGAACTAGTCTTAAATAAAGGTCTAATTAGAGAATTTCATAAATCTATTTTTCTCCTAAAAATCTATTTATTTGAAATATTTTTGATATACTTCCTCAAGAATATTTACATACCTAGTTATTAGAAGATATATTTTTCCTAATTAGTTATCATTCCATATCTTATATTGTGATCTTTTGATGTTTGTCCTATAGAAACAATAACAGATATAGTTCTGAGCCCACAAGAGGATTCTGTTTCGTGGGTATCAGAAACTACGGTTAACACACCACACCTATAAACGGAAGAAATTTTTGCAAAATTTATCTTGCAGCGGAAATCGAACCCGCACCTCTCGCGTCTCAGGCCGCCGCTACGTGGTCGTCATTAAAAAATGATATAAATATAAAAAAATGTTAAATGAATTTATTTAGTACCTGTACAAAGCAACTATGAAATGCCTCTAGCTTTTAAATGCTTAATAAATAATTAGTAGGATATCACGCCTGTCTCCCAGGGGGGTAGGCAGAGACCACGGATCTCAATTTGCTACGGTCAAATAAAAATCATTAGAAAAATTTAGTTTTTACTCATCTTCCTGCCCTTATCCCACTCTATGTGGGGTCGGCACAGCATGATCTTCGGATCATGCTGTAAGAGTTTCGGCTAAGGTGTTTTATGACCGGCCGCCTGCCTGACGTCAACCCTCCTTGGGAATACTTGCTTATTGTATCTCATCATGTTGGAGGATACTATCCCTTAGTCGACTTTTACGACATGCTCGGGGAGAGAAGCAGCTGGACGCATTCTATGTTTAAAAATCTTCTTTCGAACAACCAAAATAAAATTAAATAATTATATTAAGTAGTGTCAATATTAAAACTTCAGTTGAAAATGTATTAGTATTAAAATTGTCGTTAATATCTAGCTGTTGTCGGCTTAGGCTCATCGCTCACTACCCTGAACAAAGGTCTTGTCAAATTGCTTTGCATTTTTGTGCTGGGTTGATGTTAAGGGTCAATGAGCTCACTCGCAAAGCACAAAACATAACTGTTCACATAAATTGCAATTATATATATTTAGATATATATATTTGTGTATAATTCCCTATCGGTGCGTAATTTGTTAAATATAAGTGTTTTAAATTAGATGTAGATAAATCCTATACCTAATAATATAGAACTCTGGGACAATATATCTTGCAGACTTATACTATGGGAAATACTTGTAATAGCCCATTTAGTTGCATACATCTATGTCATTCGTTCCGCAAGATTTTAAAATGACGCAGGCGACTTACAAAGCTTTCACGCCTCGGGTAGATAAATAAATAAATAACATCCAACAGTCACATACATAGTTCTGACCCCACACTAGGATTCCCTGTGTCGTGGGTATCAGAAACTACGAGCACCATGCTACCACAACACCCAGACCCGGAAGAAATATTTACAGATCATGCAAACATTTCTTCCGCGGCGGGAATCGAACCCGCGCCTCTTGCGTCTCTGCCGAGCAATCGCCCGCCACGCTACCGAGGCCGTCAGATATTTTGACATGACTCAAATTCAATTCTTTTAATCAAAAATTGGAAGAACAAATCGTCTGATTTAAATAGTTCACCCACGTCAAAACAGAATTCACTGTTTTTTCTAGAACAAACTATTCAGTTCAGACGATCTGGTGAAACATATCTCCCCCCCCGCGGTAATCGAACCCCCACCTATCGCGTCTCAGTCGAAAACTCTCCCGCCACAGATGTATTATGACTTTTATGACCCATTAGCTAATTTGGGTCGGATATGTCCCATTAAATGATTTTATTTCTTATTTAAAATCGGCGTGCGTACATATAGTATTAAGGCCATAGATACAGCCTGTGATAAGTAAATAAGCAATAAACCGACATTTTAACTTAATAAAGAACTGTCTGCCCGGCTTTACTTGTATTAGATTTAAAAGTTTTTTTATTTTGTCTTAATATGAAACACATGATTGCTTCGTGTCTTGTTACAACTGACGGCTACAGATCTGGCACATCACGGAGAGAAACTAAGTCTTGTACATTGTTTTTCTGTCATGTGCTGTTTATCTGTGCTAGCTAGTCTGATTGTCGAGTACCTACCCTCTTATTCATAACAGTCATAGGAATTATGCCATAACTTATCACCTGAAAGTGACTATGACGAATAAAATGGAGAATATTTAAGAGAAATCCGAAACCAGAACAAATACAGGATTTTTTCTCCCAACTACCAAACTTTTTTCACTTAATAAGTTGAAATGGCTCCTAACACAACATGTTCCTTTATCTATTCTGTTTTCCGATTTCCCCGTTACTTCACCCAGTTATAAAAAACACTAAATTTGTATATTTTATATGTAAGCTTCAATTTTGTTCAATTCACTCGATGCCATTACGACGTTCATTTTAGTTTTAAGCCTTTAGCATTTAAATATACACAAATCTAAATAAATAGCATTTATTATGTGCAACGAATACATTCAACTATATTTAGTTTTATATGAAATCTCAGATAAGATCTTTTGTATTTTCTTTATGTAGCGTAAGTTTTTTTTAAATTAGTTTTTTTTTATATTCATAAATGTAGGTATTATAATCAGGTCAGTATTTAAAGTTTAATTTGTTTATATTATTATTATTATAAAAAAGTTTGGATGTGGCTCAGTCGATTTGAATGAATCTTTGAATATATAATAGTTCTTGCCCTGGGATAGCATTTAGTCTGGAGTCACGCCAGCGAAGCCACGGGCGGTAACTAGTTCAAGAATTAGAAGAATTATATGTTCAAAACTACGCCATAAAATCAATATAATTACGCCAAAAATAATAGATTTATTTGGAAATAATGAAGTAAATAAAAATATTTCTATAGAATTTATTGATTGTTCAAATTTAATGTTACTTTTTTTTACTATATTAAACAATGACCAAAATAAATTTATCCAAAAACTGCTTTAATTTACACGAAATTGTTTATTGGTCTCAAATTATGCATTAACTTTTAACTTTGATGCATTTATATCTAGATAATAATTGATAATAACCTCTGTATCACATTTTGATTAAAAGAGACAAACGTGACGCAAAAAACGCCCGGTTTCAATATTCTACAAACGAACGTCTGATTGATCCATTACCATAGCAATATTGTTTTTCTGTCATCAAATGTATGGCGCTAAAGTAAGTTCGATCCTAGTGGCCAACTTCGTCATGGCTTAACGACTTAAAAGCCGGGACCGACAATTTAACGTGCCTTCCGAAGCACGGAAGCGTTTAGCTCGTAATGTCGCTTATCGACTGATGATCGGTCTGTTGGTAAAATATTGGAACCGGGCATTGTCTCTTTCGTATTAAAAATGTTCCATGGCAATGGTGAGAGACTACAAGAATGGTGCACGCCGAAAATAACTTTTTTAAAGATACTTACTTTTGGAGTAAACATTAATGAAAATCACGCTTCGATTTTTCTTATTTATTTCTGGTTATCACTGATTCAGACTCCCTGAATCAGGTGACTGAAGCTTGATTCTCGGGGGAGACAGACAATAGCTAAACAATAGAACCGGTCAAGTGCGTGTCAAGCTCACACACGAAGGGTTCCGTACCATCTTGTACATAAATACGAAGCCCCCTTTTATTTTTGATTCAATAGAATACACTAAAAATTCCAACTCTATGTTTTACGGTTCATGAGATACAGCCCGCTTACAGACGGACGGACAGCGGAGGCTTAGTAATATGGTTCAGATGTTTTACGAAACTGCCAAAATAGGTAGGTAGGTAGTCATTTTGTAATCTTCGTTTTATGCGGTGGCCTATTTCTCGAGAATCCGTTTATCAAGAGTCTAGATACAGACCTAGCTACTATTTGTGTTGTACAAAAATAACCAGAAAAGAAACCACGAAGTGTGATACCGAATTGGATAAGGTTCACTCCAAAGGTTAAATATGCAATAAGTTACGCTATCCCTAGCTTTAAGCACGAGATAATAAGTTAAGTGTTAAGTTACGTAGGTGCTTAGAATGTGTGTGTATAGTTGTGTGATAGATAAAAGTTCCATCGTTACAGCAAAATGCTCGATATTCTTTGAAAGGATAAGATATAAGCTCAAAATACCCTTTCCATATTTTAAATGGAAAATAGATATGAGTGGTAGCGCCATCTAGCCTGCCTAACGGAACTAAAGTGTTTTAAGAATGTTTCGTAGTATTTTGCTGTAGCATTAATATAAGTCAATAGATAAGCACAATGGCGTCGGCACACCTGAAGTACAATAATATTTTTAAATTTGTATTTTTGAAAAATTATCTAGAGTACATTTATTTTTATGTAAATATAATTTCTTTTGTACTGTATTCTTCTCAACTCCTTGTCACTCTGCTTTGATTCACACTAGTTTTGATCACTAAAGGTGTAAGCCCAGTGCCCAGTTTCGTAACCGGATCGTTACAGGACCCGCAAAAACAGAAACCGGTCATAGAACGGTACAGATAGGATATCACCTTTTAAATTATACAAACTAACCCCCGAATACTCAAACGCGACTCATAGTTGAGTACGTCTCAACGATTTTTTGACAGTTTTTGATGAATATCTGCCAAAAACTCGTCATTTGAGACGTGCTCAACTCTGAGATGCGTTTGAGTAGGTATTCGGGGGTAAGTATAACTTTTAGCTTTGCCGGGTCGGTCTATCTAGTCGTGTCAAACCAGTGTGGTGAAGGGATAGGCTCCTTCCGTGCACTACATGTCGGTTTCCTCACGATGTTTTCCTTCGCCGTTTGAGAGTACTGGTATAGCGCACATTAATTTTTCAAACAGAAAAATCATTTGGTGCACGATCAGATTTGAACCCACGACGGATCGGAAGCAAGGGTCACTAGACCTCCAGTGCTCTCATGGGGTCTGCTGGGTCGGTAACGGTTTTAATATGAAATTGTGCATTCAGCGGAGACTTTAAGCCGGAGTTTTAGGCAGTGATGTGTTTTCGAGCGGGATATTTACAATGCTGTCTTGCCGAATTTAATTTATTCTTGTTTGTGTTATATTGTTTAATTACACGCAAGTATCCGTCTCAATTGTGTTTTATTTTTCTTTAGGAAACCTTTGCTTACCTTTTTAGTTTAGATTAACAAAACTCAACGATCTTTCTGTTAGGAATGTTACTATGGGGGTCACAGGGGACATGATCACCCCCAAAATCCCCCCGTATAATCGAATTTGCTGCCCCTAGCCGCGATGCCAATAAATATAGAAGGCTTCTATTTGTTTTTTAATGTGTGCAATAAAATTGTGTATTGCGACATATTCTATTATTACCTACTTATTATGACCCCCCCCCCCCAAATTTCAGGTTGCGAACTACATCCTACATCTCGCGCCGTGCCATTAGTGTAATAGATTTTTGCTACGTCGTTTCGTTTAGAGATGCAGGTGACTCAGCAGTAGTAACTTTGCAACGGCATATCTTTTGATCAACTCTACCTATTACCTACGGTTCATGAGATACAGCCCGCTGACAGACGGACGGACAACGTAGGCTTACGAATAGGGTCCCATTGGCACCCTTCGGGTACGGATCCCTAATAAATAAGCACAACGACATATAAAATCTTTATTCCTTTATAAAAGGGTTAGCAGCAGGTTCTGCGACCTTCTCGAACGGGTAATCTTTGTGATCCTGCCAGAAGGACGGTGCGATGAGTCTGAACTTTGTATCCGTATTTATTCTGACCATCTCTTCATCAGTCAGCTTGAAGTCAAAGATATTGAGGTTCTGTTCCAGCCGCTTCAAGTTGATAGACTTTATGACCGGAATTATGTTTCTGTCAACCTGAAATAAAAAAGTAAGTTCGTATGAGCTAGTGGCCAACTCTTGTGACGGGGTTTTAGGCCACATAAAATCCTCCGTCATGACTTAAGGACTTAAAAGCCGGAAATCCTTAAAAACGCTTTTAGTTACATTCTCCTAAATAGAAGGCAATAGGTACATTTATTAAATTGAATCAAACCCCTTAATTTATTAGGTACCTACATTACACGATTGATATGTTAAAAAAGCTTGTCGCGAGATTTAGCGACATAGCGATAGCGCGACAAGTTTTTATAATAGGTAGGTATCATTTAGACCCATCAAGTTTTTTTTTACTACTAATTTATTTTGTTTTGCTGATTTTTCAGCCCAGTTAGAAACTCAGAAAATACCAGTTGCACTCTTTGTATAGATCAATAGTGTGTTCATTTCGTTAATTTCCAGCCTTTTCCAACAAAATACCAACCTGCCATCTCAAAACCACCTGTGCAGTAGTTTTTCCGTATTTTTCCGCGATTTCGACGAGGGTGGGGTCGTCTAGCTTGGGCCCGGGCAGTGACAGCCCGAAGCGGGGGACCATAGTCCCCAGCGGGGAGTAGCCCATGACAGTGACATCGTGCAAGTGGCAGAATGAGACGAGATCACTTTGCGGCAATTGAGGGTGGATCTGTAGAAAAATAGAAATAGATACAATACAATACGAATTATTTATATTTAGACGAACGTAAGACCAGGCTGTAAGGTCTTTGATTAAAGCGCGTATGCCCGAAAAAATCGCCCGAAGTGACTGATGCATGATGATTCTATTAAAAAAAGTTATCTTACCCCCGAATACTCGAACGCATCTCAGAGTTGAGCACGTCTCAAGTGACGAATTTTTGACAGATTTTCATCAAAAACTGTAAAAAACCGTGACTTAAGACGTGCTCAACTCTGAGTCGCGTTGAGTAAGTATTCGGGGGTAAAGGTACTATTTGTGATAGTCAGACGGTCGCCAGATTCTCGATTCAGTAAAAGTAGAGTTACTTTTGTGTACATCTGAGGTACAGATGTAAAAAATTGCCAGAAAATTGCACCTCGATTTGCAAAGCCGCTGGTTTTATCTTAGCCTCCTCCAGGAGCCTCTCCATTTGGTCCAGATTAAAGTTGGAGACTCCGATGGACTTGGCGAGACCTATCTTCACTACGTCTTCTAGCCCGCGCCAGGTCTCCATGTAGTCTACGGATGAATAGCTGTAGTCTTCCTGAAATTATTTTATTAAAAATGATGAGTTTAGTTGTGTTGGGTTGGGTATGATTCCTACGGCCATCTTGCCTTTTATGAATACATAAGAAAGTTTCGTAAATAGAGAAATATAACATAGTGAAAGAGTATTTTTTTCAGATTTTTTTGATTATGTATGAATGTATTTTTTCTATAGTCTGTGTTTATTTCAAAATCTGCCATCGATGTCACTTACATTGAGTCCAATGGGCCAGTGCATAAGGTAGAGGTCCACGTAGGTGAGGCCCAGCTTCTGGAGAGACTGCCTCAGGGCCTTCAGGACTTGTTCCCGTCTGTGTTGGGTGTTCCACAGCTGGAACATCATCAGTACCCTCAACATATATGTTCAAACTGTCCGTGTTTTTGAGAGTATGCAAATCGGTAAAATAATGTGCCAAAAACTATTGGACATAGTAACATTGTTACATATAGTGGGTAATCGACATCTCTGTCAGTTTAAATAAGCTCAAACGCAAAGAGCACAGTATTACATTCAAACTTTTCCCCGTAAGTTCATCTTACGTGTTGCAAATTAAACCTGTCAGCACAAGAAGCAATTTTATTTTTCCTTCCAGACAAAAACAAAAGTTTTTTAAAACACTAGTATCGCAAAAATACTGTGATTATAATAGGTAAGTACATTTTTCAGTTACTTAAGTACATGCTTTGAAATATATGTTCCTTTTTGGCAACGAACAAGCGAAATGGAAAATGATTATGTAAACTTACTTTCGTCGTTATAAACAGATCTTCTCTTTTTACAGCGCCCTCTGCCAGCTTCATATTAACAGCTTCGCCGATCTCCGCCTCCGTGTCATAGATGGCAGCAGTGTCGATGTGCCGGTAGCCTACCTCTATCGCCCGCAAGATGGCAGCACGCAGCGGCCTGTCCTTAGATTTAAGGATGTTTTCCTGAAATAACATGAAAGTATCGAGTTCTTCTCGAGTTCTATCAGTATGTGCAAATTAAATGCAGATAATAGTCTGAAAGATTCTCATTTACTCATACACATTATTATTATTGTAATACGAAGTTTCATTTAATTCCATTCAGCCTTGATTGAAGCACAAACATTTAAATATAATTACAATGACAATTCCGGTACATACTGGTACATAATAATTATATTCACAAATTTTCGAATTTATAATACTTACTAGTAAGATTGGTCAATATTGAACACGATAGATTTAAATAAACAAAAATAAATATTTGTGGACATTTCACACAGCGCCATCTAGCCCCAAACTAAGCAAAGCTTGTACTATGGATAGTAATTCTCCAACATCATCATATCCCTACACAATCTTCTCTTCTTCTTACACGTATTCTACAAAGTTTTATTTTTAATATTATTTCATTTATTAACCTGATCAACACCAAGATAGGTCCCAAGAGCGAGAGCCGGCATGCTTTTCCCGTTATTTAGTTTGACAGTTGGCAAGTCAAGCCCTAGAGCCACCTGTAGAAAAAAATACGTTGGGTTAAGAAACAATGAATTATGAAATTGATATGGTGCAGTTCGCATTTGATAGGTACATCATACTTACCGACCGTTCACGTGGAAAACTGCCTACCGAACTAATTTTATAAAAACAATTTAAAAGTTTCATTCTATGTACTTTTCCAACAAACATCATGTGCCTAGTTCCTAAGGTTAATAAAACGGTAGGTAGGTAAGCAATTTATTTACGCTTATCGTACAAAAAAATTGATGAATAAACTCCCTCAGCCATTGACTACCTACATTTAAAAATAACTGCAGTATAATCTGTCACTGTCAATTAAGAAGCGCGGGAGCTTCAGAATATTGAAACTCATTTATTCTGATTTTGTACGTCACGGGTCTCAATAAAATTCTCAAAGCGCTCGTGGTGTAGCTTGCTTAGGCGTTCTTGAATTGATCGTTAAAGTTAAGCAACGATGTGCGCGGTCACAATCGGGATGGGTGACCGCAAGCGGCATCACGAGCTGAGCGCTTTTGGGCTTCGTCAAACAGTCGGTCCCGGCTTTTAAGTCGTTAAGCCGTGATGAAGCCCTTAGGCGGCCTAAAAACTCCATCACTAGAGTTGGCCACTAGCTCATGCGAACTTACATACGGGTCTTAATCAATCAGCTACCTACACAAATGGAAGTAATTGGACATGCCTCTAAGTCCGGAAGATCACCTGACACAAAAAAGCAAATCAGATAGTCAAAAGCGTCAATAATCTGCCAAAACACGGCATGAAATATGCCGGTCCGATTACGTATTATTTAATAAGAAAAACAGATAGGCATCGCCCAATAACGTAAAACAACTTATTTATTATTTTGATGTGATAAGAGGAATGGCTCATTCGCGCAAAAAACTTCTTACAGGCCATACAACGGAATGCTGCCAGTACATTACCTACCTACTAATGAAATTCTAAATCTTAATTCTTTATTGCACAAATAAAATCACATAAAACACAGACATAAAGTAAAGACATGTACAAAGGCGAGCTTAACCCTACAAAGAGTTCTCTTCAAGCAAACCTTTGAGGCTAGAGAGAAGTGGAACTTAGATATGAAATGCCGAATGATCAACATTTTTTTTATTATTAAGTTAGTATTGTTTTTTGTTTTATTATATTACATATAGGTATATAATATTTTCTATTCACTAGCTGTTGTCTGCTAATTTGTTGCAAATGCTGTGCATGCCTATAATTGGTGCACATTCTATAGTACTATTTTTTTGTGTAACATCCCTAACAGTGTATATTATGTGTTCTGTTGGCGTTGCTTAATAATAAATAAATAAACACCACCATAACCCGGAAGAAATATTATAATAATTATTAACAAAATAGTAACATTATTAATAAAAACAATTACAAACACTCACCAACACACAACAGAAAATACAAGCGTACCACAACATGGCCGGCGTCCATGTGCCAGGGATGGCCGCAACTTACTCTTATGAAACACAAGTACCTACTTTTTTATCTATCATTAAAAGTATCAAGTGGTTTTCGACAAGGTGTAAAAATGAAGTATTTATGTTTCAAACTAGCTGCCGCGCCGCCCGCGGCTTCGCTCGTGTTGTACCCGGATAAAATGCCTATATGTTATTCCAGCACACGCATTATGTATACCTATTTCAAGTTTCTTTCAAATCCGTTTAGCCGTTTAGGCTTGATTGAGGCACAAACTTACAAACATCCTCACAAACTTTCACATTTATAATATAAGTACCTACCTAAGGTAACAACTAAGAAGTGAATACATGAAGCACACGGGACTAACTCTTCCAATAAATGTTTTACAACTTGTACGTCCCTTTCAAGGCTAAGCCCTATGGCAGGATAACGGGGTGAATGACCGTAGGGTCGAAACAATTGAGATAATTCAATTTTGAAGCAGATTAATAATTCTTTAACTAACTTAAGATAGGTAGGAAAAGTTTTTATTAATATTTTTATTCGATTACAGCTTTTTAATTTGTGATGATAAGAGAAAGTTTCACGTATAATCAATTTATTTGATAAAAATAATGGTTAAAGTATTATGTTTGAAAAGATAATGAAAATAAGTTTGCTTATCAGTGACATTGAACTTGGTTGTTGTAACTGCTTTCCTAGACTCCCGGAGTTATCAGTAATTGGAGACAATGAATACTAGCGTAGCGATACTCACGCCTAACAAACATTGTCTCTCGTGGCCTAGCGGTACGCTGGACTACTGAAAGTCAAAGTCAAAAAAAAATTATTCCATAAAATCACGGGGATCACTTGGACACGTCTTAAATCTACGTTGCTTTGTTCGTAACGTGACGAAGCGGGTAAGATAATACTTGAAGTGTCACTAGTTCTTTCGAACCAGTGTGGTAAAAAGATTTAAACATAAATAAATAAGTAATAAGTAGGTATTTGAGGACACATCACAGAGCACCATCTAGCCCTAAACTTAGCAAAGCTTGTAATATGGGAACCTTGTAAGATGGCTGATAGAATACATAATCCTTTTAACTTATACTTATAATACATAATACTACAACACCCAGACCCGAAATAAATATTTGCAGAGCAGGCAAACATTTCTCCCGTAGCGGGAATCGAAACCGCGCCTCTTGCGTCTCAGCCGAGCACTCGCCCGCCACGCCAATGAGGTCATCAAATACATACATAACACACATACATTATAATCACGCCAGTATCCCTAATGGGGTGGGCAAAGCCACAAGTAATCATAAGAAAACTTGCAGCCACTTCTGATTCAGAGTCCCAAGATGGATATTGTGAACCATGGTGATAGGTGATCAGCCCATCGCCCATATAGGTTGGTAAAGGATTGAAAGTGCGCTTCAAATGCTCTTTTCGTACACTGGACCCATGTTTTCAAACTTTTTGGGTTCTATGACATGCTAGTTGCTTCACGATGTTTACCTTCACCGTTCGAGAGCAAATCGTAAAAACAGTAAAAGAGTGAAAGATGCCGGATATGGTGCTAAACTGATGTTTACAAACACCGTCTTTATTGCTGCTTGATAAAGGAAGGGTATAGTCACACACACAAGTGAACCTAGGGTTTTAGAATACCATATACTTGCGTTAGCATTCATAAAAATTAACAGGTATTTACACAAATTATCTCGTAATTACAAGAGTAGGAGTTTAAGTAATATTCTAGTACCTAACACAAATCAGTTTATTTGTATTTATGTACGTATATTAACACGCCCTTATCCTTAACTAGCTGTGCTCCGCGGTTTCACCCGCGTTTCGTTTCGTGGAAATACCGAGATAAAATATTGCCTATATTATAGCCTCCCTACCAACTCTTAACATCTTACACACGTGATAACTTTTAAACGAAATATCCGATTGAGATGAAACAAAAGTATTTTACTTCTACATAAATACTCTTGATAACATAATGCTTAATTTCGATAAAGATTAATATTACGATACATATTTAACGTAGTTTTTTTTTCTTCAGACGATTTCATAATTATTTTGAACACAAAATCGGTTATTGTGATTAAACCATGATAGCTAGATATATGTT
Organism: Scotopteryx bipunctaria; assembly: GCA_949320045.1. Classification (NCBI taxonomy): domain Eukaryota; kingdom Metazoa; phylum Arthropoda; class Insecta; order Lepidoptera; family Geometridae; genus Scotopteryx; species Scotopteryx bipunctaria. The sequence goes on from OX439467.1 coordinate 1,083,482, forward strand.
CTTGCGGACTTTTTTGTAGGTCTTGATGGGATCTACAAACCCGTAGTACATCATTTTGTTCTATTGTCAATAGTTTTTGCAGCGCACGCAAAAATAGGTTTTCGATTTTACACCTTGTGTTACAAAATAGCAATTTTATTACGGATCCCTAATTTTGAAAGAAAAAAAACAAAGCCTATAGCCTTCCTCGATAAATGGACTACCCAACACTGAAAGAATCATTCAAATCGGACCAGTAGTTCCAGAGATTAGCGCGTTCAAACAAACAAACAAACAAACAAACAATCTCTGCAGCTTTATAATATTAGTATAGATAAGGTGGGCAGAGTCACAAGTAGTCATAAAACACCTTAGCCAAAACTCTGTGCCGACCCCACATAGAGTGGGATAAGGGCAGGAAGATGATGAGTCACAAGTAGTCATAAGAAAACTTGCAGCCACTCCTGATTTAAAGTCCCAAGATGCATATGGTGAACCATGGTGACAGGTGATCGCCCATATAATTGATAGTCCATCATGTTGGAGGATACTATCTCTTAGTCGACTTTTACGACATGCTCGGGGAGAGAAGCAGCTGGACGCATTCTATGTTTTTTCTTTACTCCCAGTCCAGTATATCATGATATTTTTGAACACTCAAATATTTCTGCTACAGCGGGAATTGAGCCCATAATTCTTGCGTCTCTCAGCCGGACATTCACCCGCCACGCCGCCACCGAGACAAAAAGGTCTTTAACCTCAGATTTCTGACTCCAACGGTGAGAATATTACTAGCTGCCGCCCGCGGCTTCACTCGCGTGGTACCCTGATAAAAAATAGCCCATATGGTAATCCAGCACATGTACTATGTATATTCCAAGTTTCATTCAAATCCGTTCAGCCGTTTAGGCGTGAAAGAGTAACAAACATCCACACCTACCATCCATACATCCATACTTACAAACTTTCGCGTTTATAATATTAGTAGGATTTCTCTGCGGGAATTGAATCCAGACCTTCTCACATCTCAGCTGGACACTCGCCCACCACGTCAACGACATCTGTAACCGAATAAAGAAGTAGTACCTAAGTGTAAGTGGTGTTAATTTAAAAAGATCTCTCCAAGATCTATAATAGAGATCTCAGAACCTGACATCTTTAAATTAACATTAAAAAATGTTGCAAGAAAATGTGTACTATAGCGTTGACGAGTTCTTGAATGATACATTTTAAATGAATTATGTATTTATTAAGTACTAGCTGACCCCGCGAACTTCGTATCGCCTTAAAATTAATAATTCAAGTGCTTGTAATTTAATATGAACTTTATACCATAGCAATAAAGCTCAAATTGACTACGTTTTAGTTACAAATCATTTGTATGGGAAAAAGAAAAGGGCTATTTTTAGGGTTTTTCCAGCAATAATTCTAATTTTTCTCGCCGTAAAAACCATCCTTGAACTTCAACGAACATTTTAAAAAAAGATTTGGCCAAATTGGTCCAGGCGTTGTTGAGTTATGCGCTTACCAACACATTTTGCGATTCATTTTTATACTATATAGACTTCGCGCACGACCGCTGCGTAGGGAGCCGCGCGGGTACCTTACTCATAGATCTAAACTCCCCTCCCGCACGCGCACCCCCGCCTTGGTGACGCCCACTTCGCAACGGGCCGTGCAGCAGAAATCGTAATATTTTAATTTCGCCATAACTTCAAAACCAAACGTCCAATTTTAATCATTCAAAGACCAAATATTATCTCCATAAACTGTTCTTAGTGATGAAATCATTTATTTTGATAAGGATTAATAGCATGAGTAAAATAAACGCGTTTAAATGTAGTCCAAAAAAAATTCAAGATTTTTAAATAAAAAAATGGTTGCTGTGCCTCACTCGACATAGATGGGTATAGTGTGTCGCGGACTTTTTTGTAGATATTTATAAGATCTACAATTAATTAGAACATTTTATGGTTCTATCTTTTATAGTTTAGGCAGCGTACGCAAAATAAGTAACTTTTCTGGTTGATTTTTTACACCTTGTGTCCGAAAAACCCAAATATCTTACGGAACCCTATTTTTTTCCAAAATAAAATATAGCCTATGTTACTCGTGGATAATGTAGCTTTCGAATGGTGAAAGAATTTTTAAAATCGGTCCAGTAGTTTTTGAGCCTATTCAGTACAAACAAACAAACAAAGTTTTCCTCTTTATAATATTAGTGTAGATTAGTGTAGATTATTTTATCTGTTTTGAGTCAAAACAGATAAAAGTATAATTATTTGACATATCATTTAATTTTGTAATTACGTGTAATTTTGCATGCTTGTTTAGCCGTTAATGGAGGACCTTAATTTTATATCTACATTGTTATTTTTACCCATTTTCGCAATAAATTGAAATTGAAATTGAATTGAATTGAATTGAAAAGTGTAACGATGTAGCCCAGGACGAATTAAGATAGAGTAGGTTTGCCATCCCTAAACCACTCATACCATCCTCTCAGCTTAGTCGGCCTTGTCCACAGGAAAGACATGGCTAATACGTGCGGAGCTGACTAAGCCGCGGGTTTCCTCACGATGTTTTCCTTCACCGTTTGAGAGTACTGGTACGCACATAATTTTTCGAACTGAAAAATTTATTGATGCACGACCGGGCTTGAACCTTAAGATCAGAAGGCGTTAGTGTAGGCAAAAGTAGCGTCCTAATTATAAATAATATATTAAGTAGTTATAGATGGCAAATACCATAGTTAAGGGTGAATTCTTTTTCGTATTATTTTTTAAACAAGTTCCTTGAATACTTTTTCGTTGAACTGTACAAACCTTTACATAGCGAGCGCAACAGTCAAACTTTCAGTCAACATTCTTTCTCAACGGTGTTTGGTCAAAAATGTGCTAAGTTTTTGACCAAAATGATAGTCATTATCGTTTTGAGTTTAGTATCTATGGTTTTATGTGGGACAGCTACAGAATCCTATAAGGACCAATGTAAGCATTTATTTATTTATTTATAAACTAGCTTTCACCCGCGGCTTCGCTCGCGTGATATCCGTACAAAAAGTATATAAGTCATCAACCATCTGGTTTCCATAGTGCAAGTTTTGCTTAGTTTGGGGCTAGATGGCGCTGTGTGAAATGTCCACAAATATTTATTATTTATTTACGTTCAAACGCATTGCTCTTCTAGATTGTACGGACCCTCGCACCATGAGGAAGCACGCGGCCTACACAGAGTGGGCTGATGCCTACTCCTGTACCAGGCATCGCTGCCAGCCTGGAGGACGGAATCTGGCTATCTACACTGTTGGGTAAACAAAAGTCTATGTGCCTGTTTCATAAATAGAATCTCAGACCAAATAAAAAGAAAAGACACTGCGCCGCGAACAACAAAAGTGAAGCCACCTTTTTATCTATGTGTGTGTCGAAGGTTTTGACGTTTTTGTTTATATTTGGTCTGAGGATAGAATACATTTATCAAAAGCTCGGAACAATAAATACATGGAAGCCAGGCTAAAATAGCTGCTAATATTTATAGTATGTTGCTTCTTACTCCTATGCTAGAAGGCAATTAGTTAAAGAGAGACAAATATATTACTCTAGGACAGCCGTTTTTCCTTTACACCGATAAATATTTATCACAGACGATTGAAGACTCCCATAAGGAAGGGAACATAGCCTTATCGTGACTATTATTTATCGATAAAACAGTTAACTATGAAGCTGATCGTTAGGTCTAGTACCTACATACAAACAACACAAAATAATAACAGATTTATTATTATTATACACTTGTCTCGTTCTAGTTTCTAAGACATGAATATGTCCATAAGATGAATGTAACAGTTAGAGTCGAGTCAGGTTTGTTTATAGCCTGGCTTCCATTGTATTTATTGTTCCAAGATCAAAAGTGCACTTTTCGCCCAAAATTCTGACGTTCCGCGACGATTTCATTCAATGACATTTCGCTGCAAAAGTTATGAACCTAAGTCGCTCCGCAATCTTACTTCTTACTTATATTATAAATTCGAAAGTTTGTGAGTTTGGATGTTTGGATGTTTGTGCCTCAATCACGCCTAAACGGCTGAACGAATTTGAATGAAACTTGGAATATACATAGTACATGTACTGGATTAACATATAGGCTATTTTTTATCCGGATACCACGCGAGCGAAGCCGCGGGCGGCAGCTAGTACCTACTAATTCTTCCAATAGCGTGCAGTACCATCGCGTCTAGACCGATTTCGAAAGAGATAGCGCTACGGATTTCGAGTGTGTAAAAGAAAGACGGAGAGTGGGACCGCGCAAAATATTGAAATCAAATAACTCGCTAAATCAAACAAATTGTCAATCACAAGAAACCTACAAAATTAATAAAAAACTGATTTTAACAACTTAAGAAATAGTAAAAAACTCTCCTGAAAATATGGTAGAGTTCCTGAGATCTAGATCAAAATATACTCAAAACATGGATTTTTCAAGATTTTTTTTAATAGTTATTTTTTTCTTATCGTGGCTTCAATTTACACCATTATTTTTTTGACACAGTTTTAAATAAAGTTTTTGTACAATCTTCAAGCAAGTCTCCAATTTATCACCCTTCAAGCTGGTGATGAAATGAAATGAAATGATTTATTTATTAAAAAAATGACGGAGGCCTTTAGGCGGCCTAAAAACTCCGTCACTAGAGTTGGCCACTAGCTCATACGAACATATATTAAAAATGCAGATAAGCTTACAGGAGGGAACCCAAAACGCTTAACTATCTATCTTAAATTTACATAACTCTAAATATAATCTAAGACTACCATAAATTAACCATAGACTGTCATTGAAGACGTCGATATGCTGGAACTCGTGGAGGAAAGCATTCAGTAAGTCCAACGCTCGCAATGTTGGCGCAATGTGATCACTCTATGTAGTAGTTGTTTGTGTTGTTTATGTACTCACTAACATTATTTATAAGTTTTCTTTTGTTACTAACCATAATGGATCAGGTAGGTATCCGAAATAAAAAAAAATATTTTATTTTATTTACAATATGATATTTGAGGGGAACAAACCAGGTTTAGGTTGAATTTAAGAATACTCTTGTAATTTTACCATTCTTGTATTACAGATGCAAGCGAGTAGAAGCCCCAGAATCAGCCATAGAGTGCGAAGAAGTGGTGGAGGACACCAACATGCAGTTCCCTTACTGCTGTACGAGACTCCGGTAAGTTATTTGTTAGTAATTTGTTACACATACATACATATTGTTACACATACATACATACTCAGATCAAATAAAATAATTATCTATGAATGTAAATGCACTTTGAAATTGCTTTTTTTAAATTAATTTTGTTTTTTCTTTCCGGAATAAAAGTCACTAATTGAGGTACCTAGGTACACCATGCTAAACAATAATCTTCCTCGTACAATACTCTTGTTATAAGTACCTAGGTAAATTATTTTACTGTTTATTATATTTTTATGGTTTTATCTGCAATTATGATAAAATAAAATCTCGTGTCATTTTGACATTCAAAAATCTTATTCTCATTGATAATTATACAAAATGGAGTCAGAGACATTTGAAAATCGTATGTCATCTAGTACAAAACTGCTTGTACCCGAAGAAAAAGGGAAATATAATGTGTTTAGGGTGTATGTATGTATGTGGGGATGTATGTACATTCCTTTGGCTGAAGCTGTAGCCCAAACGGCTGTATGGATTTAGATAAATGATAAAAATGTCTCGACGATAGTGTAAAAAAAAAATGGCGGCTGTAAGAAGGCATTTTCAATTAGTTTCTTTGACTGCCTCTGCAGCCGAAACGGCTCGACAGATTATAACAAATGAGGTGTCGTTGGATTCGTCTGGATAAATACTTTTCGTCCAGATACCCTGCGAGCGAAGAGGCGGGTGGAAGCTAGTAGTTCCGTGAAATGATGTTTTGTCCACAGATGCCTGGTGGTAGTGAGAGGCGAGGTGTGGACTCGGGTGCTGGGCCAGCCGTGGGAGGCGCTCCCGGCTGCCCCCTGGAGCCACATGTACAAGATGAAGAGACCCCCACCTGCTGATGGCTCCTTCTTACCCAAGTATGTATATATATACATATTATCACGCCCACCAGTGACGGATTAACCCTTAATCAAATTAAGCAATTGCCTAGGGCATCACGTCTGAGGGGGCACCAGAAGAAGCACAAAAAAAATCGTTACATCTCATCATCTTATTTTAAAAAAAACTAATGTTTTTAGGATCGATTCTAGTTGACATACGGATAGGGGGGCCCCACAGGCATGGATTGCTTAGGGCATCAAGTAGTCTTAATCCGTCACTGACGCCCACATCCCTAATGGTGTAGGCAGAGCCACAAGTAAGCATAAGAAAACTTGCAGCCACTTCTGATTTTAAATCCTAAGATGGAAATGGTGAACCATGGTGGCAGGTAATCAGCACATCGCCCATAAAGGTGGTCCATCATTTTGGAGAGGATACTATCCCAAGTATGACACCATTCAATAGGGAATATGCATGTATTCTTATTATATTTGACGACCTCGGTGGCGTGGCAGGCGAGCGCTCGAATGAGACGCAAGAGGCGCGGGTTCGATTCCCGCTGCGGGATAAATGTTTGCATGCTCTGCAAATATTTCTTCCGGGTCTGGGTGTTGTAGTATTATAGGATATATTAAAAAAAAAGTATATAAGTATTCTATCTGCCATCTGGTTCCCATAGTACAAGCTTTGCTTAGTTTGGGGCTAGATGGCGGTGTGTGAAATGTCCACAAATATTTATTTATTTACTAGCTGCCGCCCGCGGCTTCGCTCGCGTGGTACCCGGATAAAAAGTAGCCTATATGTTAATCCACTACATGTACTATGTATATTCCAAGTTTCATTCAAATCCGTTTCGGTGTGATTGAGGCACAAACATACATCGTCACAAACTTTCGCATTTATAATATTACTAGCTGCCGCCCGCGGCTTCGCTCGCATGGTAGCTGGATAAAAAGTAGCCTATATGTTATTCCAGCACACGTATTATGTATATTCCAAGTTTCATCCCAATCCGTTCAGGCGTTACGGCGTGATGGAGGCACAAACATACATCGCCATATTTACATATCCTCACAAACTTTCACATTTATTTCCCAGGACCGCGGAGGCCGGGCCTGTGTACGAGCTGGCGGAGCCCGAGCGCGAGAAGGTGCTCCGCAGCGCCAAGACGACGGAAGCACCGGACTGCAACAACGTTGTTCCACGCGCAGCATCCTCACCAGATATCGTGGTACTACTACTAAGGCCTTTAACCATTTATAGTAGACTAGCTGCCGCCCGCGGCTTCGATCGCATGGTACCCGGACCAAAAATAGCCTATATGTTAATCCAGTACATGTACTATGTATATTCCAAGTTTCATTCAAACCCGTTCAGCCGTTTAGGCGTGATTGAGGCACAAACATCCAAACATCCAAACATCCATACTCACAAACTTTCGCATTTATAATATAAGTAAGATGATTTATACAGCGTCAGGAGGCAACTTTTTACCTTCACAAACGGGACGCTGTAGTGCCCGGGACGAATTAAGATGGAGTACTTAGCTTAGTCTCAGCTTATATCGTGGTAATATCGCTGTAATCCAATAATACATACAATAAGCAAGTATTCCCAAGGAGGGTTGACGTCAGGCAGGCGGCCGGTCATAAAACACCTTAGCCAAAACTCTTACACCATGATTAAAGGATCGTGCTATGCCGACCCCACACAGAATGGGATAAGGGCAGGAAGATGATGATGATTCCTATAATACATAGGTACCATATTAAAATCAAAAATATTTGAGGACATATCACACAGCACCATCTAGCCCCAAACTGAGCAAAGCTTGTACTATGGGCACCAGATGGCTGATAGAATACTTGTGTACCAAAATTATTATTATTATCTTTATTTCCATCCTTCTATTATACCATATCTTCTGTGAATAAATATAATGAATACTGAATACTGTGAATGTCTTGTTGCAGATAGCCTTATCGACCAACTCTGAGAAAGAAGAGCTTAAGAAGAGCGAGAATGTCAGGCAAGTACCTATGTACTTAGCTCTAAGTGAGGGCCGGCCGTCAAAAGGGTACGTACCTACCTACAAAGACCGGTTATCAACTATTTTAATAGTTGCACGGGGGCCCCGTGCGCCCTTATAGTAGTGATGGGACTCGAATCGAAAATGAATATTCGTATCAACTCGAATCATCCGGAAAAAAATCGAATCATGCATGACTCGAATTAACCCTTGATTCGAATTGATTGATGATTCGAACAATAGATACTTATAAATACATAAAAAAACACTTAGATACATTTTTGAATTAATAAATAACACCCAACAGTCACATACATAGTCCTGATCCCACACTAGGATTCCCTGTGTCGTGGGTATCAGAAACTACGAGTACCATGGTACCACAACACCCAGACCCGGAAGAAATATTTGCAGATCATGCAAACACTTCTTCCGAAGTGGGAATCGAACCTGCGCTTCTTGCGTCTCTGCCGAGCAATAGCCCGCCACGCCACCGAGGCCGTCAATGAAATGAATCATCATCATCATCAACAGTCCACTGCAAGCCTCTCCAATTACAACCATCGCTAGGTTTACTAAATCGCGTAACAGATGAAAGAAATAAATTGATTCGAATCAGATCGTGGATTCGAATCAACTCGACCATTCAAATCAAGCGATGATCACAACATAAAATCTCATTCGAATTGAGTTTCAACTGTCATCATTCAAATCATTCGAATCAAATGTGATTCGAGTCCCATCACTGCCTTATGGTAAAGACTGTATTGCCTGCGGTGCTGTTTTATAATTGACTCATCATCATCTTCCTGGCCTTATCTCACCCTATGTGGGGTCGGCACAGCATGTTCCTTGAATCATGCTGTAAGAGTTTTGGCTAAGGTGTTTTATGACCGGCCGCCTGCCTGACGTCAACTCTCCTCGGGAATTGTTATATCTCATTGTATCTCATCATGTTGGAGGATACTATCCCTTAGTCGACTTTTACGACATGCTCGGGGAGAGAAGCAGCTAGACGCATTATATGTTTTTTCCTTACTCCCAGTCCAGCAGAGAAGTCTTACATTTGTCTCATGGTGTACAAATGTACCTATTGTTCCAGGCACAAGAGAGTCAGGAGCACCCCAGCCCCGTTCTATGATGAGGCGGAGCACGAAGCCGAGACAGCCTTGGACCAGGACGAACAGTCAATTTCAACTGATAAGGTAGCTCCTTAAAAAGGCCTGGTAACGCGCTCGTTGCGTAACTTGCTTTGACGTTCTTGATTGATCGTTAAAGTTAAGCAACGATGTGCGCGGTCACAATTTGGATGGGTGATCGCAAGTGGCATTACGAGCTGAACGCTTCCGTGCTTCGGAGGGCACGTTAAATTGTCCCGGCTTTTAAGACGTTAAGCCATGACGGAGACCTTTAGGCGGCCTAAAAACCGCTCCGTATCAGAAGGTCTATCAAGGAAAATGACGTAGTTTTCAGAACGTCGGCATATTAAAACGTCTATTATGTTGGCAATGTCTTGAGTGGCAAAACGACTTACTAGTAAAACGTCCAAAATGAACTCCGTCACAAGAGTTGGCCACTAGCTCATACTCAACTTACTACTTAGTCTGTGCTACATGTTTCTTAGTTCACCCCTACATCATAGAACATACGGTTTAAGTATCATGCTTCTGGGATCATGCTGTGCCGACCCCACATAGAGTTGAATAAGGGCAGGAAGATGATGATGATGAAGTACGCTATTTCATTTCAGCCAGCGGAACTTCGAGCCGACGCGTCATCAGATGAAAGATTCTTCGCAAACCATTACGGAGTCACGCAGAAATCACCCTTCAAGGTGAGCCGATTTTTACCTCCATTAATACCACCACATAATACCAGACTAGCTCCCGAATACTCAAACGCGACTCAGAGTTGAGCACGTCTACGGCTTTTTGACAGTTTCTGATGAAAATCTGTCAAAAATCGTCATTTGAGACGTGCTCTACTTTGAGATGCGTTTGAGTATTCTGGGGTTACTCATAGGAAAATATCTACACAAATATTATATAGAGGAAAGATTTTTTGTTTTTTTGTTTGTAACGAATAGACTCCGAAACTACTGAACCGATTTAAAAAATATTTCGCCAGTAGATAGCTACATTATTACGGAATAACATAGGCTATAATTTATTTTCAAAAAAATTAGGGATCCCTACTAAAACTCCGATAATGTAACCAGAAGTGTAAAAAAATACCGAGGTCGTCATACATAGTCATTAGCCACCTCAAGATGCCATCATTCCTTCTTCCAGAACCAACATCAACAGGTATCCTGGACGGAGATTCCTCAGAGCCAGTGGAACGAGCACGATCCAGCCGCGGACACTGACGCGAGGGTGAGTGCTATAGCTCAGTAATAAATAAATAAATAAATAACACCCAACAGTCACATACATAGTCCTGACCCCACACTAGGATTCCCTGTGTCGTGGGTATCAGAAACTACGAGTACCATGGTACCACAACACCCAGACCCAGAAGAAATATTTGCAGAACATGCAAACATTTCTTCCGCAGCGGGAATCGAACCCACGCCTCTTGCGCTCTGCCGAGCAATCGCCCGCCACGCCACCGAGGCCGTCAATAAAGTAATAATAAATAAATATACAAAAACAAAGCAAATTTCATCATTTGCATTCGAAGCGCTAATGGAGTAGCTTGCTTAGACGTTCTTGATTGATCGTTAAAGTTAAGCAACTCTGTGCGCGGTCACAAAATTGGGATGGGTGACCGCAAGTGGCATTACGAGCCTTAACCGTGCTTCGGAGGGCACGTTAAATTGTCGTTCCGGCTTTTAAGTCGTTAAGCCATGACGAAGGCCTTTAGGCGGCATAAAAACTCCGTCACAAGAGTTGGCCACTAGCTCATACGAACTTACTTGAATTTGCTAGAAAAAAAAGTAAAAAAAATCTCCTCCAGGACGGTACATTCCACCAGCCAGACTTTCCGCCCAAAGAGCCTGAACCTTCCAACCTGCAGGCGCTGGTGGACGCCATCGGCACCCGCATGAGGGACATCGAGACCGTGGTGCAGCGGATGAGCGAGAAGGTCCACGACGCCACCCCGGAACTGCTCACCAGCGCTGAGAAACGGTGAGGGATAGCTCCGAGAAACGGTGAAGGAAAGTGCTAAGAAGCGGTGAGGAAAGACGGCGGTGTCCAAAGCATAGAATAGTATCAGGGTATTACTGTCACAAGCAATAAGATGTGAAAGATAGAAGAAAAAAAGAAAGAAAATACATTTAATGGTTCATCACACAAATAACTTACAATAGGTACCTAACTAAAAAACTAAATGAAGGTAAAAAAGTAAATGTGATGAACCAAAAGGCCCTGTGCATTTCATTGTTCTATCTAACTGTGTAACATACATAGGTACCTACATATTCCATTCAACTCAATTCATTAATTTCAAACTATAGGGACTTAATTATAGAACGCATCCTAGAGTTGAACACGTCTCAAGTGACGAGTTTTTGACAGATTTTCATCTAAATCTGTCAAAAAACCGTGACTTGAGACATGCTCAACTCTGTGTCGCGTTTGAGTATTCTGGGGTTAGTTTCGTCAATTTGTTACAAAGTTAAATATAAAAGAATATCATGTCGATAAAATAAAAATATATAAAATGAAATAAAAGATACCTCTATTAGTTTGTGGGGGCAATAAGAAAGGATTCCCGAAATTCAACTCCTAGAAGACGAAGGCCGTCACATCCATCATCCAGTAGACCACCAACACTCAAGGATTATGCCTTCCAGGTCGCTATCGGACGGGGAGACCCACAAACACCACAAGACCGAGGCCAAGGATCACCAGCTCAAGAAGCAGAGTCCTGACTCCGAACACTACAAGAGGTACCTTTTCAATAAAACCCCGGCCAGACTGTTGTAAACAAGCCCTCCATATCGGTCTCCACCGGCGGTTCACCATAGTGTAAACACATGTTTACACTGACCTTCAACCTCTGTGGACGGACGTACGTTGTCATCCGCGTGCTTCCAAACAAAGAGCCAACAACACACTGAGGTGGGAGCCTTGTAAACCAGTGTGGACGCAAACACCAACCGTGGGCTACTGATTAGATGATTGATTTATCGTCAGGCAACTTTGACCTTCACAAACGGGACGTTGTAGTGCCCGGGACGAATTAAGATGGAGTAGGCTTGCCCAGCACCTATTCCATCCTCTCAGCTTAGTCGGCCTTGTCCACAGGAAAGACATGGTCGATACGTGCGGAGCTGACTAAGCCGCGGGTTTCCTCACGATGTTTTCCTTCACCGTTTGAGAGTAATGGGATAGCGCACATAAGTTTTTAAGAAAAATCCATTGGTACACGCCCGGGTTTGAACCCACGACCTTAGGATCGGAAGGCGCCGCTACCAACTAGACCACCAGTGCTCTCATGGCTGACAATACCAACATCAAATCCCCTGAGCAATATTTCTGCTTGTTCAAAGGTCGCTGCTCGAGAGCATGCCAATATATGTAATGCTTGTCGCAATAATGCTCGCGCTTGTGTGGTGCTTCCAAACGAGCACCCTGGCGGTCATTTTGTGCCGTCCCCGTCAATAAATGCTCAAAATCTATTGCTCCGGTCAGTACTTACTTGCATTTTAAGAGCTCTACTCATTACCCCGTTCAATAGTTGACAAATATATTTGTCTGCTGGACTGGGAGTAAAGAAAAAACAGAATGCGTCCAGCTGCTTCTCTCCCAGAGCATGTCGTAAAAGCCGACTAAGGGATAGTATCCTCCAACATGATGAGATACAATAAGCAAGTATTCCCAAGGAGGGTTGACGTCAGGCAGGCGACCGGTCATAAAACACCTTAGCCAATCTAACCCCCGAACACTCAAACGCGACTCAGAGTTGAGCACGTCTCAAGTCACGGTTTTTTGACAGTTTTTGTTGAAAATCTGTCAAAAATTCGTCTCTTGAGACGTGCTCAACTCTGAGATACGTTTGAGTATTCGGGGGTTAGTCACATAGTGGGATAAAGGCAGGAAGATGATGATAATAGTCGGCAGTTCTTCTCTCAGGTTCTCAGTCCGTAACCGCAGCAAGTACCTTCACAACACGGACGGCAGCACGGAACCGCCTCTCTTCGTGGAGGACACCAACATGAATGGATACTTCAGTGACGCTAGCAACAGCCTGCTGCGCCGCTCTAATGGACCTAAGGTACCTATCTATACCTACAGGGCGTCCCTCAGCTATGACACACTTGCAGTCTCATCGAGTTACTTGTAATATTTGTTCAACTTGTACTGTCAGCGTCAATATGTAAATAAATAACACCCAACAGTCACATACATAGTCCTGACCCCACACCAGGATCCCCTGTGTCGTGGGTATCAGAAACTACGATTACCATGGTACCACAACACCCAGACCCGGAAGAAATATTTGCAGAACATGCAAACATTTCTTCCGCAGCGGGAATCGACCCCCGCCTCTTGCGTCTCTGCCGAGCAATCGCCCGCCACGACACCGAAGCCGTCTACAAATCATAATTTTCAAAAATACCTATGTTACGATAAAAGGTTTCATAAAAATATAAACAACTAACCACTGAATACTCAAACGCATCTCAAATTTGAAACGTGCTCAATTCTGAGTCGCGTTTGAGTATTCGGGGGTAAGGGTTCCAATACTATGTAACCATCAACCTATCTATCCGTTCTAAATAAACAATTTTTAATTTTTATCTTAAGTTTGGCTGAAGTATAGACCACCAGAGTTCTTATTTCTCAATAAGTTATTTATACCACACAGGAACCCGCGCAGACTTACATGGCACCAGTAGAAACACGTAGAAAGCCATCACCGGACTCGTCGGACGACGTCGACAAGAAACGCAAGAAGCACTCGCATAAGAAGAAGAAAAGCAAACACGGACACAAGAAACACCACAAAGAAGAGAAGAGAAAGAGATTCAACAGGCTCTCTTCTGTGGAGATTGAGAAGAACGTGGTTTCTTTGGAGGATAGTAGCGCTGTGAAATAAATATAGAAAAAAAATCATAACCCTAGTTTTTGCTTCGCCTTAGTCGGGACAAATTTGAACACGCGACATCGTCACTTTTGCATCTTGTTCTGACGAACTAGTGACGAAAGGATGCGTCAAAATGGTTCCTTCCGTCTTATTCGAAACACGTATTTGACGAGGTTTTTTATTGTATAAAAATAACGTCACACATATTCTACTTCGCCATAAGGTGACAAGGTCGCGGGTTCGATCTAGGTAATTTATTTATTTAAGCAAATAAGTACATAACAGATTTTGACGAATAAAGGTGTTAAAAAATATTCCTGTAGTTTTTGTGTACATGTCACTGAAAAATTTTAAGTACCGTCAGATTAAAATCTCGCGAGATTGTAAACCGTTGAACATCTGCTTAGATTAAGTAGGTAGGTTAGGTTAGTTAGTGAAAAACTATGCTTTAGGCGAGCGAGCAGAGCGAGAGAGATAATCTAACGGTGTTTACAATTTTACGGAAGTTCGAATGAGCTAGTGGCCAACTCTTGTGACGGAGTTTTTAGGCCGCTTACCCCCCCGAATACTGAAACGCGACTCAGAGTTGAGCACGTCTCAAGTCACGGTTTTTTGACAGTTTTTGATAAAAATCTGTCAAAAACTCGTCACTTGAGAGGTGCTCAACTCTGAGATGCGTTTGAGTATTCGGGGGTTAAAAGCCTACGTCATAGCTTAACGACTCAAAAGCAGACTCAATTTTACGGTGACATACTTGATATCGGGATATTAAATAAAACAAATTATAACATAAGTAACTATTATTTATTTACAATTTGTAAATTAACTTATCTAGAGAAATGCACACAGCGCCATCTAGTTCCAAACTAAGCAAAGCTTGTACTATGGGAACCAGATGGCTGATAAAATCCTCCGCTAGTAGTAATAGTGTTCTGTAGATAAAATACTTATACACTTTTTTGTAAATACATACTACTAAAATACATAACAAACAAACAGTATTTTGAACTACCAACTCAGCTATGCTGTCCTGGTCAATTAATATTTAAACTATGTTTTATTAGCTTTATACACATAAATACTTTCTTGCCTTTCTCTATCAAAATGTTTTGGATATGAAATAAACAATAAAATAGCCGAAAATTACGTCTTTTAGCCTCGCAACTAATCTGCTGAGTACGGCCCCAAAACAACCCTCTGTCGCAGTTTGCAAAAAAATTGAAAGTAAGATTTTCAGAAGTCCATTGTTTTTATTTTCTTGATAAATCCTTTCACCACACTGGTTTGAAAGAACTAGTGATACGACTAGATAGATAAATTTTCTTGATGCTTTTTTTTTAATTACCTTTAGTATTGCAGATTCATTTATTGTTTAAAAAAACAACATTTAGTTACTCAAAGTTTCAAATATTTGAAGTATCCGACATTAACAAATTTATATTTCTAGTGATTTGTGCAGTATATACCAAAATCTAGCCATTAGAGTTAAAGAGTGATTTTAGTTTATGTAACTAAATAATTTTAAACAAAATACCAACATTCATCGTTGGTTCTCGATGACAAGTTTGTCTGTCTTGTACATATCTCCGATAGCGGTCTGAAAAAAAAAACAATATTGTACTCTCTAGCAGTTAAATCAGGATACTTATCAGAATTAAACAATTTTGAGTTTTCCAAAATTTCAATGCAGCACACTGCATAATCTGATGATACTAGATGATTTAATATAAAAGTAAGTAAATTTGTATGAGCTAGTGGCCAACTCTTGTGACGGAGTTTTTAGGCCGCCTAAAGGCCTCCGTCATGGCTTAACTTAGAAGCCGGGACAGACAATTTAACGTGCCCTCCAAAGCACGGATGCGCTCAGCTCGTAATGCCACTTGCGGTCACCCATCCCAATTGTGACCGCACACAACGCTGCTTAACTTCAACGATCAATCAAGAACGTCTAAGCAAGCTATGCCACGAGCGATTCAAATTTCGATTTAATACAGCATTGAAACTGTTGGCTACACTGATGGACTGCTTTAGTGCATGAGACCAATATTTTTGTCATATCACACAGCGCCATCTATCCCCAAACTAAGCAGAGCTTGTACTATGGGAACCAGATGGCTCATAATAATAATAATAATAATAAAACTTTATTTCAGACACAGGTCCATAGAAATACATAAATACTTTTTCTTTTTTGTATATCTTACTTGTATTATAAATGCGAAAGTTTGTGAGTTTGGATGTTTGTGCCTCAATCACGCCTAAATGGCTGTACGGATTTGAATGAAACTTGGAATATACATAGTAGATGTACTAGATTAGCATATAGGCTATTTTATATCCGGATATCACGCGAGCAAAGCCGCGGACGGCAGCTAGTACATAATATTACAACAGAAGAAATATTTGCAGAACATACAAATATTTCTCTAGCAACGGAAATAGAAACCGCACCTCATGTGTCTCAGGAGAGCACTCGCCCGCCACACCACAGAGGTCGTCAAACTGAGGTATAACTTACTTGTCTTCTGATCATGGCTAGGTTCTCCTGTGCAAAGGCATACTCTTTCTTGATAAGTGCAGGGTCGGTTAACGTCTTGTTCTCTTTGAAGGCATCTTTGACTCTACGAAGTGCGTAATATCTAGAAATGAAGTACTATTATAATAAATGTTCTTAAAACATAAAACACCTTAGCCAAAACTCTTACAGCATGATCCAAGCATCATGCTGTGCTGACCCCACATAGAGTGCAATAAGGACAGGAAGATGACGATGATGATGATATTATAAATGTTTTTCTCTGCTGGACTGGAAGTTCAGAAAGAGCATAGAATGATTTCAGCTGCTTCTCACCCCGAGCATGTCGTAAAAGTCGACTTTGAGAGTACTGGTATAGCGCACATAAATTTTTCGCACGGAAAAATCCATTGGTACATGAGCGGATTTGAACCCACGTCCTTAGGATCGGAAGTCAGGGTCACTACCAACTAGACCACCAGTATTCACCAGTACAGTACCATGCCCAGTAACCTAAAGAATATCATATGACATACAATTTGAATGCTAAACAATAAAATGTAGTTCTAATAATGGTCACCAAATTACAATCTACAAACAGACATATCTACGGTCAAGAACTCAAGATACACCCAACATCTAACTAAATACTGGGCTTGTCATTGTGATATTGCAGATGTATTGATCAAGAATAGGTCCGTGAGTAGCAGTTTGTGTAAATATTGATCTACTTGATATTACAACTGAAACTATGTAAGTGCTAATTAGTTTCGGCATCGCTCAATACAGACAAATTGAACCAATAAATATGTTAACAATTGCAAGTATATATAACATTGTACATATGCTTGAATATTATAATACGATCCTGTATATTTCTACCCAGAAATAAAGTGCGAATGTTGAGGAAAACTAGCTAAAATAAAATTTTGGAGGTTATGTGAGAAAAACTATTTCAGAAAAATAACACTTACTTGAAGTTATAGTTCGCGAATTTCTGAGATTCTCGTAGAAGCGATTTATACAAGTGCAGCGCATGCTTTTTTCCAATGCCGGACGCCATAATTTAAACAATTTTAAATTCTTCTTTCACTGGAATTTTCTTCTCCGACAATGACAAAAACACTGAGCTGAACAAATAATTAATTCAATTCAATTCACACAAAAAGTAAATAATAACTTTACGTTCCATTTGTGTCAGCTTTTATTTCATGTGTCTATATTTTTTTGTAGTTTGATCTAACCTGGATAGAGGCAACTAAAAACGGGTATCAGATCAGGAAATCGTACGTGTAAGATGGATTGTTTGTAGTAGGTAAGTACGTTTCTACTTTAATTAAAATAGAATAAAATAAAAAACAACGTAAATTCTTAAACTTATGCGTGAAACGGACCGATGGAGTTTTGTTCCGAAACAGACCCTCGGGTCATTTTAAGTCATATTTTGATTAATCAATTGATCTCTCAATAGAAAATGTTTAGGTCCGTATTATTTGATTTCATTGAATCCATTGGAAGAAATCCCTTTCAAGAAAAAACATTGTTGGTTAGGTTATGCACACAGCAGTATTTTTTTTGGAAAATGACAGATTGACGAGTATCAACTTTTATATAATGTCAGTTTTGACGTTTATCTTAATCTGTAAAAAAAATCCATCGACTTCGACGAACGTCGCGTCAAGTCGAGGCGAGGATCGAATTCGAACCACGAACAGGCGGAGGCGGGCAATGAGCGCAATAAAAAAGAATCGTAATTTTCAATGTAAATAAATCAATTTCTCTCAAAAATCTCGAACAATAACAGTTACAGTGTCTTCATAATATTTTACAGCGCGCTGATATTTCTCCGCCCAGTGTTCCAAGAGTAAGTAGGTATTGATTGCGAAAATTTTCGCTCTGTTTATATTATTGTTTTTATACGTAACATTTCTCGTGTCTTTGAAGTGTGAAAATGACCTTCAAACTTAATGCAGATCTCGTGACGCAGAGATTTCTCAGTCATCTTAGTTCTACTTCAAGAAAAGACCTAATTGGCTACTGTTTTCTCAGGATACATTTTTCTGTGATGTAACTTTGTGCTATTGTACAAGCCGCATATCTATAATAATTAAGAGTTACTTTACTGAGTCGTTGTGTAAATGCGGCTACGCGCTATTTACTACATTGATCACGTAATATACACAACATTAAATGTATGAATATGAACATTGCATTCAGTTGTGAGTTAATAGTCAACTTTAGCATACTTACAAAATTACAGTAGGTAGGTACTACTAAGGCCTTAAACATCTATACTAGAGGATTTAAGCAGCTTCAGGAGGCGACTTAACCTACAGGGATGGAATGCTGTAGTTCTGAGGATGATGAAATAGGCTTAGCACTATAGAAACACTTTCCAATAGCCAGCACTGCTGCTAGGCCTTCTCCGGTACTTCAAGGAGTTGTGCTGGCTGGGGGAGGGTTAGCGGGGGGGATAATGCACAATACACCCCACTGCGGGATGTCAGTGCAAATTTCTGTTCCCCTTAATTAGAATTAGAATTAGAATTCAATAGCCAGATGGCACTCACTGCTAAGTACAGGCCTCCCATTTTTATTGCCTCTTGTCATGATCCTAAGTGGTCCTAAGGTTATATATTTTTAGAATATTATCTATAAAATCACATCTCAGAATGTAATCTAATAACAGATGTGAAAAAACTTCACATGATATCACTAGCCTATATGTTATTCCAGCACTCATACTATGTATGTTCCAAGTTTCATTAAAATCTGTTCAGCCGTCACGGCGTGATTGAGGAACAAACATCGTCACATCCTCACAAACTTTCGCATTTATAATATTAGTAGGATGTGTATTATTCCTTGTTCCAGTTGTCGATGGCTCAGGAAGATGATGTCAGGCATTGGTACGATGATGACCGGTTATACTCCTCGGGCAGAGACAGCGATGACAGCCCATTACTCTCTCACAGGTACACAGCAATTACTTCATTCTATAGTTCTACTATGACTTTTGCCAGTCATCCTCTGATAAAAGTAAGTAAGTAAGTTCGTATGAGCTAGTGGCCAGATCTTGTGACGGAATTTTTAAGCCGCCTACAGGCCTTCGTCATGGCTTAACGACTTAAAAGCCCGGACCGACAATTTAACGTGCCCTCCGAAGCACGGAAGCTAAAATAAAAATACACCACTTAAAATTTTTATTGTGAATGCAATCTATACCTATAAAAGTGCTTAACTTGGAATCCTAGTGTGGGGTCAGGGCTATGTATGTGACTGTTGGGTGTTATTTATTATTTACTAGCTGCTGTCTGCGGCTTCGCTCGAGTGGTACCCGGATAAAAAATAGCCTATATGTTAATCCAGTACATGTTCTATGTATATTCCAAGTTTCATTCAAATCCGTTCAGCTGTTTAGGCATGATTGAGGCACAAACATTCAAACATCCTCACAAACTTTAGCATTTATAATATAATATAAGTAAGATGTTATTTATTTATAATATTTGTATGGATTACAGCTACGTATGTGACGGACTTAATCAACTAACAACTGTCCTATTTATTTCAGATCTTACGAAAAACGTCATTATGAGCCATACACTCTCGCGAAGACGGAAGAGAGGGAAAAACGGTCACCTCTCTCTGTTCTCATGAAGTTCTTTCTGTTCTGCACGGCTATGATACTGTTCTGTGTGTTATTGTACATACCTGTGTACAACAAGGCCAACGATCAGCTGTCTAAAGGTAACATACATAATATAAGTCATATATACATATTATCACGCCAGTATCCTTAATGGGGTGGGCAGAGACACAAGTAAACATAAGAAAACTTGCAGTCACACATCAACTTTACCACCCCTTTAGGTGTTGATTATCGAAAATTGAATTACCCTATGTGATTGACATTTCAAATAATAGTCATAATAGTCATTTATTGATGATATAAAGATTATA
Source organism: Scotopteryx bipunctaria (assembly GCA_949320045.1). Lineage (NCBI taxonomy): Eukaryota > Metazoa > Arthropoda > Insecta > Lepidoptera > Geometridae > Scotopteryx > Scotopteryx bipunctaria. Next base: position 1,104,053 of record OX439467.1, read on the forward strand.
AGTAAAAAAGATAGAGGTAATTACAAAAATCAAAACATAGCAATTGCATAAATTTACATAAAGTTAACTAAACGGCTTCAATAGTGTACTCTCAATGTATAAAGATAAAAGATAAAGATAAAGATAATTTATTTGCAAAACATGTGTAGGTACAAAAGATGGCAACATTATTTATGGTAGGTGTGACTCAACATGCTTTACCTGATTCGGTGTGCAAATTGAGGAATTGGCTAAAACCGTAAACATGAAATTGATTTAATTTCATCATACGTGTAAAAAGTCCGCTCGATAAGCCAAGTCTTTAGTTTCCTTCTAAAGGTGTTAGGGTTTTGGTTGCTTGACGGCCTCGGTGGCGTGGCGGGCGATTGCTCGGCAGAGATGCTAGAGGCGCGGGTTCGATTCCCGCTGCGGAAGAAATGTTTGCATGTTCTGTAAATATTTCTTCCGGGTCTGGGTGTTGTGGTAGCATGGTACTCGTAGTTTCTGATACCCACGACACAGGGAATCCTAGTGTGGGGTCAGGACTATGTATGTGACTGTTGGATGTTATTTTTTTTATATGATCTGGGAGTCTATTATTTTCAAATTTCATCAAAATCGGTTGAGTAGTTACGGAGATACGTGTTAACATAACACACACAAACTTTGTTGTTTATAATATTAGTAGGATATGAACCATTGATACGTTATAAGAAGAATCTACTTACGAACATCCGTTAGTTGAATTGGGGGGCATTACCCGCTGGCCACGTCATTCCTAAGGTCATTGTATTTGACCTTGGAGTAGGTATGTGGTTTCATCTCAATTTGTCTTTCGATATTCGCCCACGTTCAGATACCAGAGAGCATAAAAGTAAATCAACTGTTGAGTTTTAAAAATCAGCTTAAGGCACTTCTTGTAGAACATTTTTATTACAGTGTTACCGACTTCTTGAACGATGACCTCAGTAATTATTTGTAGACCAACTGTTTGACTATTTTGTATATATACTAGCGGTCGCCCGCGGCTCCGCCCGCGTGGATGTCGGTTACCGCTGCAAAAAGCCTACCCAGGAAAGACACGGTCAGTCGCGAGGTCGGCTCCCTACGCAGCGGTCGTGCAGCAGAAATCGTAATATTTTAATTTCGCCATAACTTCAAAACCAAACGTCCAATTTTAATCATTCAAAGACCAAATATTATCTCCATAAACTGTTCTTAGTGATGAAATCATTTATTTTGATAAGGATTAATAGCATGAGTAAAATAAACGCGTTTAAATGTAGTCCAAAAAAAATTCAAGATTTTTAAATAAAAAAATGGTTGCTGTGCCTCACTCGACATAGATGGGTATAGTGTGTCGCGGACTTTTTTGTAGATATTTATAAGATCTACAATTAGTTAGAACATTTTATGGTTCTATCTTTTATAGTTTAGGCAGCGTACGCAAAATAAGTAACTTTTCTGGTTGATTTTTTACACCTTGTGTCCGAAAAACCCAAATATCTTACGGAACCCTATTTTTTTCCAAAATAAAATATAGCCTATGTTACTCGTGGATAATGTAGCTTTTGAATGGTGAAAGAATTTTTAAAATCGGTCCAGTAGTTTTTGAGCCTATTCAGTACAAACAAACAAACAAACAAACAAAGTTTTCCTCTTTATAATATTAGTGTAGATAATGCTTAGTATTTAATTTTGACATGTAATATTAACTTCAATAACCCCCGAATACTCAAACGCGACTCAGAGTTGAGCACGTCTCAACTCACGGTTTTTTTGACAGTTTCTGATGAAAATCTGTCAAAAAAAAATAATCCGTCATTTGAGACGTGCTCAACTTTGAGATGCATTTAAGTATTCGGGGGTTAGTATTCTAATATTTGAAAAAAAATTAAGTAACTAATTTATATCTACTGTAACCTACTTTCTGACAAATAAATGAATTTAATTAGTACCACAAATATTGTGTGTCTCGGCTAGTTTCTGAAATACGAACGAACGTGATGATGATAATTATGTAATTTAGACTAACAAACTAAGGCCGGCCTTTTACCATCTATAGTACATGATTTATACATACATACATCATCATCTTGTCCTTATCCCACTCTATGTGGGGTCGGCACAGCATGATCCTTGGATCATGCTGTAAGAGTTTTGGCTAAGGTGTTTTATGACCGGCCGCCTGCCTGACGTCAACCCTCCTTGGGAATACTTGCTTATTGTATCTCATCATGTTGGAGGATACTATCCAACATTTATTTATTTATACATACATACAACTTTAAAATTTATAATATAGTAGGATAATACATAATACTACAACATCCCAGACCCGGAAGAAATATTTGCAGAACATACAAACATTCAAATCAAATCAAATCAATTTATTTCCTTAATTGATGCAATTTGTACAATAGGAAAAGTCAACATAAAATAAACAAGAGAAATAATAACCAGTAAACTTAACTATGTATGCTTTACATACAAAAATTATCAGCCATTTCTCCCGTAGCGGGAATCGAACCCGCGCCAAGTCGAGGTCGTCATTTTATACAATTATTTGATTTAATCAATTTTATTTTGTTTCAGCTTTGGTAGCCGGTTGGACGACCCACACAAATCGAGATACAAAGTTATATGTCCTACCAAACAATCTGACAATTGTACACGAACCTACAAACATATGCACTAAAGATGACAGACAAACGAAGAACAAACTATTCCTACTTATAATTGTATGCTCGGCCACTGAGAACTCTGAGAGGCGAATAGCTATAAGAGAGACCTGGGGCAATCAGTCCAAGTACTTGGAACTGTCAAGAGTCTTTCAAGTCACTAGAGATAGGTACAAAAGTTACAATTACACTTACGATTTGTATACAGAACCCGGCAGGATGAAAAGGGCAGCTGGCTTTGCCGAAATGCTGCCAGAAATAGCGAAAATGCTGCAGAATAACATGTTGCACTCTAAGACTGATAATGTACCTGAGAAACGGTTTGATGATGATGATGATGGTATGTTGCCACAATTCGATATGAATAAAGTCCTCGCTGACGACCCCGATTTCAACTACTACGATGACACGAACGTCATGAAAATACCCCCAAAGGGGTACGAGGATAACCCAGACCTGGGTAAAGTTTTAAGCCTCTTGAAAAAAGACAAAAATTTTCCGAAAATTCGGGAGAGTTCGGAACCTGGCTACACTGGGGTTGATTTTAAATTAGTATTTCTGCTAGGGTTGCCACCTAGCAAGAACGATTCTGATGTACAAGACAGGATAGAGGAAGAAATAGATAAATACGGGGATATCATACAAGAGGGGTTCACGGATTCTTATAATAATTTGACTTTGAAGTCTATAATGATGCTGAAGTGGATAAATAATAACTGCAATGAAAGTGGTAAGTTCCATTGATGTAAAGAATCTGAATTTGTGATATTTTTTTTGCTTCACGCTGTTTTGACTAATCGTGGAATGAAAAAACATATTAGCTAAATCTTATATCTATACCACGCGAGCAAAGCCGCGGGTTGAACCTAGTTAGCCTATAAAAAATCGGTCAAGTGCGAGTCGAATTCGCACACGAAGGATTCCGTACCATCGTACATAATATACATAAATGTTTATTGTATAGGACCGCCTTATATTTTTATTATTATCTGTGACCTGCAACGTTGTATGCGCAACAAAAAATTATATAGCTAGAGGCCCTTACCCACAGCCCTGCAAGAAAAAGAGAGCTGCTGACGACCCGATTGATATGAATGACATTGTCAATTGTCAAAACGTTATTATTATTAGACTTCGTATAATTTAAATAAATCAAATTAAATTAACATTATAATATTGAATATTGTATGCGTACTACGCTGAATATGGCTGTTCTAAAATTGTATCGCAAAACATCAAAACCTATATTACGCAATAAATGATTTATGATTAATAATACTTAATAATAATAAATAACACCCAACAGTCACATACATAGTCTTGACCCCACACTAGGATTCCCTGTGTCGTGGGTATCAGAAACTACGAGTACCATGCTACCACAACACCCAGACCCGGAAGAAATATTTGCAGAACATGCAAACATTTCTTCCGCAGCGGGAATCGAACCCGCGCCTCTTGCGTCTCCACCCAGCAATCGCCCGCCACGCCACCGAGGCCGTTATGAAAAATCTTTTGCCGGGCGCCTTCCATGCCACTAAAAAAAATGATCGTTACATTACTTTTTTGTTTATTTCAGTCCGTTACATCCTCAAGACAGATGATGACATGTATGTCAATGTTCCTAACTTGATCTCGAATCTACGCAACAGATCCAAGGAGTTCGACTCTAAAGTGGCCAGCGGACATAAGGGCAAAGAGTACATGCTGATAGGAGACCTCATCTGTGGAGCCAGACCTGTCTTGGACTCTACCAATAAGTGGTAAGTATTCATAAAAGGAACACAAATCTAAAGTGGCCAGTGGCCATAAGGGCAAAGAGTACATGCTGATAGGAGACCTCATCTGTGGAGCCAGACCTGTCTTGGACTCTACCAATAAGTGGTAAGTATTCATAAAAGGAACACAAATCTAAAGTGGCCAGTGGCCATAAGGGCAAAGAGTACATGCTGATAGGAGACCTCATCTGTGGAGCCAGACCTGTCTTGGACTCTACCAATAAGTGGTAAGTATTCATAAAAGGAACACAAATCTAAAGTGGCCAGCGGCCATAAGGGCAAAGAGTACATGCTGATAGGAGACCTCATCTGTGGACCTGACATGACTCTAGAGATCTTAGTTTTTTTAGTAATTAAATGATCCTAAAAAGTACGAAAAGTTTTTAAGGAGCCCTTTTGAAGTCCACTTAATACTTTAACCCCCGAATACTCAGACGCATCTCAAAGTTGAGCACGTCTCAAATGACGATTTTTTTTTGACAGATATTCATCAGAAACTGTCAAAAAACCGTGAGTTGAGACGTGCTCAACTCTGTGTCGCGTTTGAGTATTCGGGGGTAAAGCTCTAGAACGAAATGAATACTGACACGAGCACAACCATACTTATAAAATAACTTTTCTTCGTTCCCAGGTACTCTCCCCGATATATGTACGCGGGGCGCGTATACCCGCGCTACGTATCAGGTACAGGATACGCGCTATCGGCCCCGGCCGCCGCCGCGCTGTACGCCGCAGCGCTCCACACTCCCTACTTCCACTTGGAGGACATCTACATCACTGGTGAGTGTACGCAACATACATACTCTCCCTATATGTAATGTACGCGGGGTGCGTATACCCGCGCTACGCTACAGGATAAGCACTATCACACTCCCTACTTCGACATCTACATTACTGGTGAGTGTACGCGTTTTCCCTGATATCCATGTGTAATACCGTGAATCACAGAATTAAAACAAACAAATGAATGCACATATTCATTGGCGAATTTACAAGCTCAAAGTGTTTAGTATGAGTTTTTCACCTATTAAGATACGCGCTCTTATCTATGTCATTAGTCTCACCTATAAAATAAGTGTACGCGCTTTCAACTATTTCACTCATGTGTGTACGCTCTCTCGTCTTCATTAGAGGAGATTGTACGCCCTTTCAACTGTGTCATTGCAATGTCACAAAAAATACAAGGTTCAATAACTCGAGGCTTCTTAGTACCACGACAATGTAGACAATGTTGTCTAGTGATAGTGGTGCCGCCTGTTCAAAATTCAAAACTGTGGAAACTCAATAAACATCGAATCATGGCAAATACCCCTTTATTAGTGCTAATAATGTGTATAACCGTGGGTTGGGGACCATGTTTGTGTTGAAAATAGGATCTGTTCAAAATGATGTTTTTATTTTTTAGGAATTTGCGCCGCTCGCGCGTCTCCCCGCCTCCTCCCCCGAGACGACCCCGCCTTCTCGTACTCTTCCGTCCCCCCCACCATATGCGCGGCGCACGCGCGCGTCACGTCGCACCGCGTCACCCCGCAACACATGCTGGAGATAGACGCCGCACTGACGCAGCCCGCTGTCGTCGACAGGTATGTATGACACGTCACGTCACACCGCGTCACCCCGCAGCGCAGGTATCTTATTAATTCGAAAGTTTATAAGAAAGAAAGAAAGAAAGAAATGATTTTATTTGACAGAAAACTATGAGAAAACTACTATGTACGCCATTTCACACCGCTAGTTTTATGTAACTCCGCAATTTCATCACATTGATTTTATCACATATTCTCAGAACTTAGATTTTTTATACGCCATTTCAACCTTTTCATTTTTATACGTCATTTCACACCACTAGTTTTTTATACGTGTGGGTTGATGTATATATATTTTCAGATGTGAACGAATACGACTGACGCAGGTAAGAAAGGACAGGCTTAAACCAAAGACGCCGCAGAAAAAACTAACAAAACACCAACACTGAACAAAAAAAAACTTGCCAGTACGTGTGAAAAACAAAAAAATGTGCAAAAAGTTTTCGCGATCCGCACGGATTCGAACCTGGGGTTCACACGCACTGAGAAGTTGTACAAACTTTTGCTGTGATTTTTAAATAGGGCATGTTGTCTTAAACCCTTATTCAACTAATGGGCGGGAGATGACTTAAACGTTAATTTTTGGCAGATGGCGTTACTTTGGTTGGCATCCGTCGTCTGTTAGTTGGATATGGGAACCGGGCATGGCCTAGTGATAAGCTATCTATCTAATGTTACTGTTACATTCTCTCTCATTGACAATAGATTATTATAGTACAATTTAATAGAACATGGTCTTGGGAAAATTTGCTTATTTGAGATCGTATTTTTTCTTTTCAATTTTCTTAATGTCTTTATAAAAGTGGGATAAGGGCAGAGAGATACATGGATAGATACATATCGCGCTCGTTAAATGGGGTGGGCAGAGCCTCAAGTAATCATAAGAAAACTTGCAGCCACTCCTGATTCAAAGTCCCAAGGTGGATATGAACCAAGGGAACGGGTAAATTATACAAGTTTAATAACGCAATAATTTGTCGAAAATCACCATACATTTGTTTGTATGATAATGAACGATCAGTTGTCCGTCTGTTAATAGAAAATTGGAACCTAGCGTAAGTCATCATGATCATCTCCCTGCCCTTATCCCACTTATGTGTGGTTTTCTTCTTACTAATTCTAATTCGAACTTTTTAAGTAAACATTTTCTCTTTTCACTTTAAAAGCTTTCATAATCGCCTTCTAGTTGGCATTGTGTAGGTAGACTTAAGATCTTCGCCCATTACACCTTTCCGTCAACGTTTCGGAACAAAAACAAAAAGTAAATCTGTCGGATCACTCTATCGAACCAGTGTGATGAAAGGATTTAAAGTGCGCCTCAGAGGCTCATTTCGTGCACTTGAAAAAAAGCATACGGCTTTCGAACTTGGTTCTACGACATGCTGGTTTCCTGGCGATTTTTTCTTTAACCTTTTGAGAGTGCTGGTAAAATCTGAACAGAGAAATTAACAAAGTTGTGGGCGGAGAGCTTAAGATTTAGGTACTTTTGAAATAAACCTGTAGATTACGATCTCGAATCCTCTTCAATATTGTCGTTTACAAAAAATACTCATAAGTTTAGTTGAATCTTTCTAAATTACGGTTTTTACTTTATTTCTTCGCCTAGTACGTTGGAGACTTTACGCGAGTTAAAAGTGAAACGATTGTAGTACAAAAATTCTTTAAATGACAATTTTGTTATAATAACTGCGGGCCACATACATAATTATGTTGTTCTGAGCCCACACTAGGCTCCCCTACTAGTCGTGTCACTAGTTCCCTCGAACCAGTGTGGTGAAAGGCGCCTCAAAGCTTCCTTTCCTGCATTTGACATGTTCAATGGCGTGCCGGTTTCCTCACGGTGTTTTTATTCACCGTTTTAGAATACATTATAGCGAACATAATTTTTTCGAACAGAAAAATTCTTTGGTGCACTATTCTGCCGTCCGATTACTAAAATGCCGTTAAGTGACATTTGTTCAAATTTGACTTATGTACTGGGCGAAAGTCCTTTTTCTCTATCGACCAGTATGCGTCATATTTTTCTATCATTTATAAGTAATGAGGTTTGGAGCCACACGTACATCTCTATCTACATCCCTTTTGGATTTTTTCAATTCTAAAATACGCTTAACTCATTTTACATTACTGAAACACAAGAAGTTAAATATAAATCACAATATAAACTTGTATTATAATGCAGTATATACATTTCAAGCTTCAAGTATTTCAATAAAGACTGTAAGTCTTAAAAAGTCTAGAAAACAAAATTTCTCACGTTTTTACTCGTAGCCAAAATTCTGGGTTTGTCACTTAACGGCATTTTGGTAATCGGACGGTAGTATTATTATTAATTAAATCCACCACACTGGTTCGTCACTCTGTACTTATCCCACTTGCAGTAATAGTCATTTTTGGGTATTTCACTTTTTTGCAGAAATGGTATTCCAAGGGGCTAATATATTCCTACGTAAAAAAATAATCTTCATTATATTTTTTACTATAAGTATATAACATGGTCATCATCATCTTCCTGCCCTTATCCCACTCTATATGGTGTCGGCACAGCATGATCCCAGGATCATGCTGTAAGAGTTTTGGCTAAGGTGTTTTATGACCGGCCGCCTGCCTGACGTCAACCCTCCTTGGGAATACTTGCTTATTGTATCTCATCATGTTGGAGGATACTATCCCTTAGTCGACTTTTACGACATGCTCGGGGAGAGAAGCAGCTGGACGCATTCTATGTTTTTTCTTTACTCCCAGTCCAGTAGAGAAGTATATAACATTGACTTGCTGCAGAGATATCTAAAAATTATGATAACCGCGTTTTTCTCGAAACCGCCATTTTGCAAGGACTGCATTTGCTATTACGAGGGCAGCACTAGTGACACGACTTGTTATTTAAAGCATTGTTTGTATTATTTTTCGTGATAATATGGAATGTAGTTGTGATATAATGTCCTGCCTAAGGGAAATTGGTGATAACGCATAAAAATTAAGTAGAAATAATATGGGACCTAAAAGTGTCCCCGGGTCGAGGTCTTCGCCCAACTACCCCTTTTCCGTAACCGGACAGTATGGACATCGGCTCTGGCAAAGTTTAGACGGTGACGGAAGGAGGTAATGGGCGGAGAGCGTTAAGCGGTGTTGGTTTGGTCTGTTCGTTTTAGTCATAACACAAAAACAAATATGTTGTTTTGCTAATAATACTACTTGTAATGTAGGCAATAAGCGTGTGCCAATGTTAACGGTTGGACTTGCCTCAGGCTAGCCTCTTAGATGATCGTGCTTGATCTAAGATGATGTCTAAATCGTGAACCAGTTTTTTATATTTTTTTTTGTGATAAAAATGAACAAACCCTTTCTTAGGATTAGTTAATTTAATAAATAGTTTATCCCCCGAATACTCAAACGCATCTCAGAGTTGAGCACGTCTCAAGTCACGGTTTTTTGACAGTTTTTGATGAAAATCTGTCAAAAACTCGTCACTTGAGACGTGCTCAACTCTGAGATGCGTTTAAGTATTCGGGGGTTAATTAATTAAATATAATTGAATAGATGTGGTTTTAAGGATTGTAGGTGCTTTAAGACATACATTGAATCTCATAGGTACAACATGTACAGTCGGCTGCAATAAGATGTACATACATATTATGACGCGCGTATCCCTAATGGGGTGGGCAGAGCCACAAGTAAACATAAGAAAACTTGCGGCCACTTCTGATTTAAAGTCCTAAGATGAATATGGTGAACTTGGAATATAGACTATAGGCTAGTTTTCCTTCGGGTACCACGCGAGCGAAGCCGCGGGTGGCAGCTAGTTTATAATAATATGGTGCCTCTGTCTTTCTCTGTTTTTAGTAACAAAATAAATCATTTTCCATTATAAAAAAATTATTAAATCAGTTTGAGATTACACATTTTTATTATTTTTGTTGTTTGCAGTGATATTTTGAGAGCTTTTTTGAAAATAATTATTGCAATAGAATAGAGATATTTTATTGTATTTTAACTACTTAGGTACTTATTGCAGGTGACTGTACAAACTATTAATTTGTTTAATGATTTTTAAATGGGCTGTTATTTTATAGATCTGAAAAGAAGTATTAATGGATTCCTAATTGTTTATCTTAAGACAGGTTGGCTATGGATATAATTATTATATTTATTAAACAAAAAAATAAATAAAGTATTAAATCAACATAATATAATTACGTTAGCTAACATTAGGATCTATCTTTTCTATTTTAGTGTAGTTATTTTAATAGTTTTGCACGTATTTTGTGTTTTAATACTTGATATTTATCATTTTACACATATTTGATTATTTTTTTTAAAGTAGCAATTTTTTTTTAATTTGCATTTGTACATATATTTAGCTATAACTCAATATTAACTCTTCTTTTTTATTTAACACCTCAACTGCTGCATGGTACACAGCTCCTATTATTTTAACCTGTCACCTGCACTTATAATTTAACATATTGCACTTTTTTTTGTGTTCACTTCATTTTTTTCGTAACTTTCAGATAAAACAAGAGGTGCCTAGTTTCAGCTCTAATATATTGAAAATGCTAGTTAATTACGAATGCAGCTAGTACTGGTTGAAAGTAGGTATTTTACAAAATAATACTGAAAATTTCAAGTCAACTTTTTGTTGTGTTTTTGCCGTTGTTAGACTGGGGAGAAATTAAAAGTGATTATTAGTAATTAATTGAACAATAATAATTCGAAAAAGTTTTAGTATTCCTTTATTAAATTACATTCCAAAAAAAATTATAATATCTATTATTTAGATCATTATGTTATATTCAAAATATGATTTAGTGATTATAAACATTAAAAACTCATTTTAACAACGATACAAAAGACACTATGCATGAAAAACTTTGACTTGATAAAAGATCAATTCACGCAAATACCATTATTACGATATTAAAACGGCACCCCACCTGATGGACCGACATCACGGCTGGCGGACGCTGAACTCGTAAACTGGCACCTAGTGCGAATTGATCTTTTTGTTAAATAATAATTAATATATATTTGCTCATTTAATTAGGTTGTGCATTGTTGTCATATTTTTAATTAATGTGATATTTTGCTTAACATTGATTGCATCAGTTGGACGATTGCATAATTATATTATTTAAGAACAAATTATGTGGCCAAATGTTTTATTCCATATATTTTTTGTTGTTTTGAATTTGAAAAGGAAAATGAATTGTGACTAATAACTTTGTTAGATTATTAAATCAAAGTGAGGGTTCTGTTTTGTCTTTTTGTGGGACGGAACCCTAAAATGATATTTTATTGAATTGAAACTACGTTATATGTAAATAAATTGGTTTCGTTTGAAATATGAGATGTGCATTAAAATTGGTGATAAAATTTTACATTCCAAATTTATTTATTTTCGTTTTCTTAAAGAAAGAAATGTTGGTATCTTATTGTATCAAATTTTTAATAAAGATTTTACTGTTAAAATTGTTGTGCATGATTAGCTGTGTTTAAATGTGTTGTTGAACTAACTGGTGTATACAATAATAAATAAATCATAACCCCTATTAAGTTATGAAACCGATTCTACTCTTGATTCTAAATAGACTATTTTATCCGTTTCTGTTATTCAGTTTAAACGTATAATAATAATAAAATAAATAATAATATTTGTGGACATTTCACACAGCGTCATCTAGCCCCAAACTAAGCAAAGCTTGTACAATGGGCATTACAAATACAAATTTACAACACCCAGACCCGGAAGAAATATTTGCAGAACATACAAACACTTCTTCAATAGCGGGAATCGAAACCGCGCCTCTTGCGTCTCAGCCGAGCACTCGCCCGCCACGCCACCGAGGTTGTAGTGGGCGAGTGCTCGGCTGAGTTAAATGTAATATTTATTTATCTCCTAAACACAATATAAAAATGTGCTCAGCATGTGAGGTGTTAAAAAATTTCCAATTTACGCCTATTTTTTTTCAAAAATTGCACTTTTTGCTTTTTTTTATTATAATTTGTAGCTAATTTTTTGCACTTTTTGCAAAGTTTTTATTTTTATTCGTAGTTTTAAGAAAGTACAGTGAAAATTTTAGTGCCTCAAATAGAATCTTATAGCTTTGATATTATATTAGTCGATTCGCTAAAGCGCTTCGTATATTGTACATAATTAAATAAATAAATTAATATAATTATTCAAAATTTTTAATATAATTTTGTATAAAATTCCAAATCAGTTGTAGTTACAAAAGTATTATTAATGAAATTGGCAAGCTCAGTGTTGTATTATTTTTATATATATTAATTAAGGAAATTAGATAATGTCCATACTCAGACTGCAATTTAAGTTAAGGGATCATTAGATGGTTTCATCAAAATTTCATCAAGGACGTTATCGTATGCCCCATCCCTATATTCTACTAACGGATAAGATTACCATTGCAACGTTGTTGTTTTTTAATGTATGGCATTTTTGGTAGAAAACATTGCTATGGTAATGTAGTTATCGTCGTCCGTTAGATGAATATAAAGACTGGACATAAAATAATATGATAATAATAAAATAATAAATGATTCCTTAACTTTCTTTGGCCATTGGCAACATTTGTTATTAAAATTTTTGATATTATAAAAAATGTCATTACATCGTGTCATAAGTTTTGTTCTGAGTTCTATTATTATGAATTGATGAAGCTCAGATATTTGGTGCCATTTTTAATCCTGCTGTAATATTTTATAAAATACATTTAACTATATGTGTTTCTGAATTGTATATTAGTTTATATTATTAGGTTTAGTTTCTAGGTTTCATACAAAATTAGTTTAAAAACTACATAAACTACTGTAGCTAATCCTCTGCAAAACAGAAACTATTTTAAAATAGTCCTATCTACTCGGAAGTATATAGAGATGATAATAATACCTACAATATATCAGTAGAATCACTTTTTAAGTAAAATCGATTTAAAAGGAAAAGCAAATTCATATTTTTTGTAGATGTTTTAATGATCATTTAGATCTAATTGAGGACTAAAAGTATTACGTATTACGTATTAGTACGGCTTTGATTAATTTTGTTTGAAACCCAAGTTTCTAATCCTGTATGGTTTGGTATTAGATTAGAAAGACAAATATCAGATGTTTTAAATTGTCTCAAATTATATTTGGAATCAAATTGTAATGTTATTAAATGAATTCTATATGATTTATGTATTGTTTTATTTCATCTTTGTTTTCCTTAAAGTAAATAGGTGTAGGTCGCGCTGCTTAAGAAAAACCGCGGGATATATGCAATAAAAACACAGTAGTATAGGCTTAAAAATCATTTTTATTCATAACTATAGTACATTAATAATCAATAATATTAATTTAATTAAATACAACATGGATTAAGGGTATTTGACACAGCGACACTCGCACAAGCGTTATATTTCGTAAATGCACTTTTTATAACACATACATACAATGCACTCCTAAAGATTATTTAAATATTTTTCCAAAACTATAATTCGTGATCAAAAAACTAAAATAATCCACCTAATGGTTTATTTTTATCGAAAATTCCATTTCATGGTCATTTTTTAGTGAAAATTCCAATTCATGGATTTCTTTCTGGAAAATTCCAGTTCATGGTATTTATATAATACAATTAATGGAACTGCGGAACATCTTTGATCTAAGATTAAAAGTCTTCAGAAACAAATATTTAAATAATCTTCATTTTATTAGAAAAGTAACTAAACTCTCATACATCCCATAGTTACAAAAAAAGAGGCATTTCGAATGAACATCGAAAATTACAAATGATGGAAATCAATAATTAACAAATTGGTACATTTTCATTAATTATTATCATGTTTAACTAGCTGTTGCCCGCCACTTCGGTCAAATTGCTTTTTTTGGACAAAATGTATCCTTATGTCCTTCCCAAGGATGCAATCATTGCCGAATTTCAAATCAAAAGGCGTGAAAATATAGGACTTTCGTATTTATAATATTAGCATGGATTTATAGTTTCAATCCTACTAATATTATAAATGCGAAAGTTTGTGAGGATGTATGTTTGTGCCTCAATCACGCCGTAACTGCTGAACGGATTCGAATGAAACTTGGAATATACATAGTATGTGTGCTGTAATAACATATAGCCCACTTCTTATCGGGGTACTACGCGAGCGAAGCCGCGAGCGGCAGCTAGTTCATAAACCTCACTTCAAGTACAATTTATTTAAAAAAGGACCATAATGTTTCTTTTTTTCAACTCTTTAGTGTAACTTTAAGATGCATAATAAAAATCATTTACACAGGTTTAAATGGACAGTCAAGATAAAAAAAATACGGGACTATCTAAGGGATATATGCCTATTACCCCGTTCAATTCGCGGACCGTCCGTCACAAAACAAATACAATGAAACTTAAGACATAACTTTTTAGGATTCCGTACCCAAAAAGTGCCAACGGGAGCCTATTACTAAGCCTCCGCTGTCCGTCCGTCTGTCAGCGGGCTGTGTCTCATGAACCGCAATGGGAGTGCTGACATTTATACACATTTCACAGATAGTTTATTTCTATTGACGATATAACAATGGGACCCCATACTAGAAACATTTTTGTACATGTACGATGGTACGGAACCCTTCGTGTGCGAATTATAACAGTTTTTTTTTCAGGAACTGTCCGGTAATGTTACGGAATAGTGGGCTGAGACCCTAAAAGGTTTACATCTCGACATAAATAATCTAGACTACAAAACTTTGGTAATCCATGTAAGGAACTCACATAACGAATAAAGATACAATTATGAGATTCTTCTGACGCTGTTTTCCAACATCTCTTACGATTAATTTATCCCCCAAGATATCCTCAAGCGTACAAGTCAAGTTTCTATGACGGGTAGTCAGATGTATATACCGAAACAGTTATGTAGATTATACAATGTATCTTTCATACTAAAAACGGGTATAATTTTAATGCTTAAAATTATTATTTAATGTATATAATTATTCAACTTTGAGTTTCTTAAGTAACTGTATAGGACAGTGACCAGGAGATATAACCAGCGTGGTGAGAGGATCAAAGTCTCCTTTCGTAAATACTAAAATACATTTAAACCTGTGTATAAGTTAAAATAACACATAATGTAAACTATAGTTTAAATATTAGTTGCTAAATGAAAGTTAAAGCGTTTAAAAATAAGAAAAAAAAGAAAAGAATATCGTGATGACAAGATTATAAGGATTGTGAGTTTTTTTTATAGAATTGACCAAATTACTTGCCTTTATGAAGGGTTCATATTCTACTCGAAATATTTTTATACATACTTTTAGTTTTAATAGTGCATTAAATCTAGAGCTTGAAAGTTGAGTACATTGAAAATATTCAAAATCAAAGATTATAATTGTATCTTCGTACATTCCGTTTTATAATGGGATCGTGATACAAAAAAGCAAAGTTTATTCCAAAGTTAAGTAAGTCATTTAAGAAAGTTTTTTAGGAACATGCATTAAATAAATCGAAGTAATAAAAAATAAAACAGAAAAAGATTTCACATTATATTTAGCTATGTAATGTACACAGATCATGCCAAGGTTCCATACATTTGTGAAACATCTCTTTACTTTTGCGCCGAGACTGTCCAGGGTAGTAGACGAAGACCTTTAGAAGGAGAAGTTGCATTTTGAGAAACTAAAAATTAGGCACAATACCTTGTCTTTTGTGATTTGAGCGATTTTCTACAAAAGCAAGTGATTTTGTCAATTCTTACAAGATTCTTCCATCTCAAGTACAAACTAACTGACTGTGAAATATCATTTCCATAATTATATTAGTTTCCGTAGTCTTACAACAATAGTTATAAACACTAAATAAAACGTTAAAGAGTCATCTATATTTCTAGATTTTAACTTTTTTTAGTTAGTTTTTAACCGATTGATTTTATTTAACGAGCCGTTTTCTTACCGGGCACTGCTAACAATTTTTAAACACACGCAATGGAATTTTTTAAAAACTGATTCTCATTAACAATAGAAATTAAATGCTTCTGATGTCAAAATATTAAAAAAAGGTTCATTTGGCTGGAGTATAAATCATAACATCTCCCAAATATACTTAGTCGAATTGGGAATTGTCTGAGAATTCCAAATAAGAACACAAAAAAATCCAAGCGCCTCGTAAAATTCCTAGAGACATAATAGTTCCAAGTACCTCGGAAAATTCCAAATGAATGACAAAAAAGTACAAGTTTCAAAAACGTAATAGTCCAACAAGGTTCCAGGATAAACAAACTCAAATTTACAAAACATCACAATTACTTACCTAATTTAAACAACGCGGCGAAACGAACGCTTCTGACAGAAACGAGGCTCTATATATATATATTTAGATAAAATTGTATGAGTCTATACCAACTACTAGTTCTAGAAACTTTGAAACCCACTGCCCACTAAAAATAAAAAAATACTGAAACGAATTGCGAGGTAATTACTACCCAAAAGTGTAATGAGAAAACAGTTATTTTTTTCACGAAGGGCTTGCTTATTCGCTCTTGATTGATCGTTGAAGCTAAGCAACGTTGTGCGCGGTCACAATTGGGATGAGTGACCGCGAGTGGCATTAGGAAATGAACGCTTCCGTGCTTCGGAGGGCACGTTAAACAGTCCGTCCCGGCTTTTAATTCGTTAAGCCATGACAGAGGCCTAAAAACTCCGTCACAAGAGTTGGCCACTAGCTCATACGAACATACATAGTTATTTTTTTAAAAGTATTTGTTTAAGTTCTTTAGTGGACAGTGGCCTTAAAATGAAGCTTTCAAAAGCCGTGATAACATAAGAGTTCTAAGCTCATCTTGTCTTTGTACATTCAGTTATATTCGATTTTATCAAAAGCTTTCGTTTCATTATTTCATTCCAAACGTACGCAGTCTCCTATACACTAGTAGAACTTTGAAAACGACCAATTTTCATTGAAGATAATTGATCAGTAACATAAAACTATAAAGTAGCTTCAATAAATTGCGATCGTTTTCATAGAACTTCAAATTTTTTGGCAGAAAGGCACAAAAACACCGACGCCCTTAACATATAGAGTAAGAGAAAGATCTTTCAATTTGTAATTCACTTATTTTCTCCAAATCTAAACTACGGCTGTACAAAGAGAACTATATTGACGATGGAATTCACAATGTAAATCTAACAGAAAAATTCCAGTTGATGGAAAAATTCCAATTGACCGAAAAATTCCAGATGATGGATGAAAAAAATTCCATGAATTAGATTTATAGAAAATAAATGAGATATCTGTACAACTTTACTGACATTTAAAGCAGTGTTCTCTCGATCTCATTCAAGCTTTAGCTGTGCTCCATGCAAGCCATACATAATTGTACAAAACGACACAATTTCAGTCGCGTTTAAACCATCTCAGTAGCCAAAGATCTTCGGAATGCTATCCGAAGATACCATTAGGAATGTTAGGGCCAGTTGAAATGACACATGACGGGAAAATTCCCAACGATGGAATTTCATTTTTCAAAATGAGTAATCTATCAATCCTTCCCATTCATAAACCCTACAGAAAAGTTTAAATTTCAAGCTGATTTTCAATTAAAACGTTTTATAAATCCATCTTAAATTTAGTTTTCAGTTTTGTCTAAATATCAATATCTACTATATTTTCAATACGTATGTGTGACGAACATGATGTTGACTGACGGTTTTAATATCCTACTAACGGGCGACGGATCGTTCAACACGTAACGTTGTTTCTCTGACGAAATATGTATGGTGCTTTTCAACAAATAACGTTGCCATGACGATCGATATGTCGCCCGTTTGTAGATTATATGAACCGGACATGAGAAAGTCTGTATTTCGATCCTAAATCCTACTATATTATAAACTAGCTTCCGCCCGGGGCTTCGCTCGCGCGGTACCAGAAAAAAAAGTAGCCTATATGTTATTCCAGCACGTATACTATGCATTGTACAAGTTTCATTCATATCCGTTCAGTCGTTTAGGTGTGATTGCACAAACATACAAACATCCTCACAGACCTTCGCATTTATAATACAAGTAAGATGTGAAAGTTTGTGAGGATGTAAGGATGTGTGAATGTATGGATGTGAAGATGTATGTTTGTGCCTCAATCACGCCTAAATGGCTAAACGAATTTGAATGAAACTTGGAATATACACAGTACATGGTGCTGGATTAACATAAAGGCTATTTTTGAACCGGGTACCACGCGAGCGAAGCCGCAGGCGGCATCTAGTAATCTATATTACTGTTTATTTTGTATATTTTAATTGATATTTGAACAATACTGCCTAAATCATATTCCATCTAAGATACCAACCACGAATTAAAAAAAACTACTCAGTTTATCACTATCACATCAATCTCTCATACATTTAAGGTTCAAATTTGAATGACTAAAGATCTACTAAGATAATAAGTCTTACGTTACTGATTGACTGACAAGATCAATATCAAGAGTCAGTGACGCCGCGTCAGAACTACAACGCTAATGTATGGCATATAATTTGTCGCGTCATTGACACTGTTAAGATTTGTTCCCGATTTTGTTGTATGATTTTGGATATAAAACTATGTTATGGGCCGTTCCTGTAGTAAATTATAGTTGTTTGTAAAACTAGGTATTACATTAAATGAACCAGTGTTTAAAAAGCATATTTGGTCTAGAAAAGGGTGATGGGCTGATTACCTGTCACCATTTTCTTTATCATCATCATCATCTCGCACTTCATCTATCTTGACCTACTGAACAAAGTATTATACCAGAACGAAATTTATAAAGAGCTGGCATAATAATCTATCTATCCTCACGGTTTCCTCACGATGTTATCTTCCGTCGAGAGACTGGTACATAAATTTTTCGAACAGAAAAATACATTGGTGCACGACTGGATTTGAACCCACGTCCTCAGGATCTGAAGGCGGGGCAGCTACCACCTGGCGTAATAATTACTGATGTTAAAAAAAAATACGAATTGTTTTTTTTTAACCTACAAAAACATTCAGTTCCCGTGTAGTAAGATATTGTAGTCAATCAAATTTCAACCTTAAGACCTATCATTTAAAGACTATTTTTGTAGCAATCCTTCCACGTGCCGTCACGCGCCCGTTTCGTCCACATTTCTTACATTTAAACAACAAAAGTCAAATTGTGTTAAGATATTTATAGTACACATAATATTGTGGGTAGTTCCCATTTGTTCTACGGAACATGACGTCGTCGAACAAAATAACACATTTTCTTCCTATTTCTTTTCCATAGAACTACATACTAGCTCTTCACCCGAGTTTCATGCCATAGAACAAAATGGAAATCAGATATTCTCAAAATCTTCCATGAGAAGCTAAATGACACTGATAATGACAATTATTCTGTCCTAACCATTGATCAAACATTTGGGTAAAATAATAGTACAAAATAATCCTAAAAATCGAAAGAATGGATATTCGTAGCAAAAATGATAAGATAATCGTAAAGCGGTCTTTTTTACAATAGTAATACAAGAGGTCCTATAGAACAATTTGAGAACTAAAAGTATTACATGTTCCATAGAACATATGGGAACTACCCGAATATACATAAGAAAATGCTATATTATTATGGGCAATGGGCTGACCACCATGCTTCACCATATCCATCTTGGGACTTTGAATCAGGAGTGGCTGCAAGTTCTCTTACGATTACTTGTGGCTCTGCCCACCCCGTGGTGACAGGTCATCAGCCCATCGCCCATATAGATGGTCCATCATGTCGGAGAGAACACTTTCCTTTGTATATCTATCTAGTTATATTCCCAAATTCAATTTGAACCTGCAGTTTAAAAAATATTAAAAGTCAGAGTCCCTTAATTCTGTCATATGCATTAACTTGAAAGATCAAGGTGACATGCGTAACTATAAATATCTTTACGTGTCGCAGTAAAACAATATTACAAAATAATAGTAAAAACAAATCCTGGGTTGAAACGTTCCGGATGCAAACTTGACCAGCTTCTTGGTGTTTACCTGCGGAAGAAATGTTCATTTGAAATATCCTGGAATAATGACGACCTTGTGGCGTGGCGGGCGATTGCTCGACAGAGACGCAAGAGGCGCGGGTTCGATTCCCGCTGCGGAAGAAATGTTTGCATGTTCTGCAAATATTTCATCCGGGTCTGGGTGTCGTGGTAGCATGGTACTCGTAGTTTCTGATACAGGGAATCCTAGTGTGGGGTCAGGACTATGTATGTGACTGTTGGGTGTTATTTATTTATTTAACTTGGTGGTGTATAAAGGTGTGCGCTCACCATAGCGGTTAGGTCTGCGTGGCGCGGGTGGTGACGTGCGCGCGGCGGCGCCGGCGCTACGTGCCGTGCCCCGGCGAGCTCGGCGCC
This sequence comes from Scotopteryx bipunctaria, assembly GCA_949320045.1. Taxonomy (NCBI): domain Eukaryota; kingdom Metazoa; phylum Arthropoda; class Insecta; order Lepidoptera; family Geometridae; genus Scotopteryx; species Scotopteryx bipunctaria. The sequence continues at coordinate 1,124,467 of OX439467.1, forward strand.
CCGCGCCCGCTCTCCTCACGCTGCTTGCTTATGTACACCTGGTAAGTAAATTCGTATGAGCTAGTGGCCAACTCTTGTGAAGGAGTTTTTAGGCCGCCTAAATGCCTCCGTCGTGGCTTAACGACTTAAAAGGCGGGACCGACAATTTAACGTGCCCTCCGAAGCACGGAAGCGCTCAGCTCGTAATGCCACTTGCGATCACCCATCCCAATTGTGAACGCGCACAACCGTTGCTTAACTTCAACGATCTATCAAGAACGTCTAAGCAAGCTACGCCACGAGCGCTTCCGTGTACACCTGGTAAACATGATGATAATATATAAGAGATACATACATATTATACAACGTGGACAGAGCCACAAGTGATCATAAGAACTGGCAGCCACTCCTGATTCACTCCCAAGATGGATATATGAACCATGGTGGCAGGTGATCAGCCCATCGCACATATAGATGGTCCATCATGGAGGATACTATCCCCTAGTCGACTCTTACGACATGCTCGGGGAGAGAAGCAGCTGGGCGCGTTCTATGTTTTTTCTTCCTCAGACCAATAAGACCCGCCCTTATATACGGTAGTGAGACTCACAGCCTCAAGATCATCGAGGATACTGGAACACTGCTGCCAACATCCCAAAGTCCTCCTGTACTTTAAGGAGTTGTGCTGGCTGGGGGAGGGTTGTCATGGGGATAATGCACAATACACCCCACCGCGAGACGTCAGTGGAGATCTTTGTTCCCCTAACACCAATTAGAATTACAGGACGAGGTGGTGTGAACCTGTCAGAAGATCACTCAGATACTGGAACAATCCATCTCTGGCAGAGGACCAAGAGGAAGACCAAGAACCACCTGGACAGCTGTGGTGAAGCACGATATAAGAGCGCGCAACGTTTCCGAAGACGACGTCATGGATATGGCGAAGTGCAGGAGTGGAGAAGTAAGTGACTATGTGTTCTCACCTGCAGCAGGCGGTACTTGCTGACTGAGAGGTGTTTGAGGTGTGGCTGCATCTTCTCCTCCCCGAGCGCGAACGTGAACGCCACCATGCAGAACACAGCGGCCTTTCGGACTGCTGAGTTTTGATGATCCGCCAACTGCCATTAACATAGATAAATAACTCATTAATACATACATCACGTCTGTATCTCACGTCTGTTTTGAATAGTTCTGATGTAGTGTGTGTGCGTGCGCTTATTGTATCTTTGTGTTTACTATTAATTGCTTTTTTGTTATAACAGAGAACCTAGTGATAAGTCAAACTCCTAAGTTTAATGTCACTAATTAATTGTTTAAATATATGTATTTGTAAAATAAATAAATATATATAAATAAATAAATAAATAACACCCAACAGTCACATACATAGTCCTGACCCCACACTAGGATTCCCTGTGTCGTGGGTATCAGAAACTACGAGTACCATGGTACCACAAATAAATAAATAAATAAATCTCTAACGGGGTGGGCAGAGTCACAAGAAAACATACAGACACTTCTGATTTAGTCCTAAGATGGATATGGTGAACCACGGTGACAGGTGATCAGCCCATCTCCGATGAATGAATGAATGAAAATACTTTATTGCACATCTTACAAATTAGATAACTGTTTTAAACCACGGAATGTAACATACCTAACATTAAACAATTCAAATTCAATTATTTTCATGATTTTAAAAAGGCATTACCACGCTTTCCCGAACAAGTCTACATAGAAAATAAATACAAACAAAATTGCTTAGTTTGTGTTTGCGCTTTAGTTTGGGGCTAGACGGTGCTGTGATTACGTCCTCAAATATTTGTTTATTTATTTTACGGAGGCGACAGGTTTATTGGTGGCGATCGCCCGTTCGAACACGCTGGTCTAGGCTGATGGTGGGTACAGACCTGTCCGACGCCCTCCATCAGCTGGCTGACGTCTGTGAGCTCGTTGGGACGCGCCTTGGCCACCTCCGCGGCCAGCTTCAGCGCGCACAGCGACGTGGGGTACCCCCGGGTGCGGATCACAGGCTTCAACAGCGCCAACACCTAAAACAAACATCACGATATCACGCAAAACTTTGAAGCGCTCGTGACGTAGCTTAGGCGTTCTTGATTGATCGTTAAAGTTAAGCAACTATATGCGCGGTCACAAATTGGGATGGGTGACCGCAAGTGGCATTACGAGCTGAGCGCTTCCGTGCTTCGGAGGGCACGTTAAACAGTCGGTTCCGGCTTTTTAGTCGTTAAGCCATGACGGAGGCCTTTAGGCGGCCTAAAAACTCCGTCACTAGAGTTGGCCACTAGCTCATACGAACATACATACGTATATACAAAACTTTGACGACCTCGTTGGCGCGGCGGGCGAGTGCTCGGCTGAGATGCGAGAGGCGCGGGTTCGATAACACTCCCAACAACAGTCATATACATAGTCCTGACCCCACACTAGGATTCCCTGTGTCGTGGGTATCAGAAACTACGAGTACCATGCTACCACAACACCCAGACCCGGAAGAAATATTTGCAGAACATGCAAACATTTCTTACGCAGTGGGAATCGAACCCGCGCCTCTTGCATCTCCGCCGAGCAATCGCCCACGCCACCGAGGCCGTCGATACCCGCTGCGGAAGAAATGTTTGCATGTTCTGCAAATCTTCCATTTCTTCCGGGTCTGGGTGTAGTAGTATTATGTATTAGCTATAAGTATTCTATCAGCCATTTGGTGTCCATAGTACAAGCTTTCCTTAGTTTGGGGCTAGATGGCGCTGTGTGAAATGTCCACTAAATTAATAACTACAGTCTCATCAACTCACGTTCTTTTATGAACATGGATGTTTTTATTTACTTTTTAAATCTTTAGAAAACTACTAAATGGTATACAAATGTCGTGGATGCTAAGAAACTTTCACTTACTTTATATTTTAACGTAACTTCAGTTTCAGTTAACTGTTTTAGAAGACTTAACTAATTCTCGTGTTATTATCATCTTCCTGCCCTTATCCCACTCTATGTGGGGTCGGCACAGCATGAACATTGGATCATGCTGTAAGAGTTTTGGCTAAGGTGTTTTATGACCGGCCGCCTGGCTGACGTCAACCCTCCTTGGGAATACTTGCTTATTGTATCTCATCATGTTGGAGGATACTATCCCTTAGTCGACTTTTACGACATGCTCGGGGAGAGAAGCAGCTGGACGCATTCTGTTTTTTCTTTACTCCCAGTCCAGTAGAGAAGTTACTCGTGTTAATTAATAATATAATAATAATCATTTATTTAATAACGTTTAAGGATAAATTACAACTACAGTGTCTAAATGTACATAGGATAAGAGATACACGAGAGCCTTGAACTAGGTTATCCTGTGTTTCAGGCTGTCAGAGCACAAAGTATCCTAAATAACAAAATATAATCACACTAGCTGCCGCCCGCGGCTTCGCTCGCGTGGTGCCCGGATAAAAAATAGCCTATATGTTAATCCAGTACATGTACTGTGTATATTCCAAGTTTCATTCAAATCCGTTCAGCCGTTTAGGCGTGATTGAGGCAGAAACATCCAAACATCCAAACTCACAAACTTTCGCATTTATAATATAAGTAAGATTAAAAAACAAGAAATACAAGATTGAATGTCGTGGATACTAAGAAACTTTCACTTACTTATTTTAACGTAACTTCAGTATCAGTTAACTGTTTTGGAAGACTTAATTCATTCTCGTGTTAATTGGACCCTCTCCGGAGCTACTGACCTGGTGCGCTGGCAGGGCGTTGGCGATGTGCGGCATGCCGGCCTCCACGGCCCGCATGACCTCCTTGTTGAGGCTCTCGTACGCGTTGATGAGCTTCAGCAGGATGAGGTCGAAGTACTCCTGCCACTGCGGCCTGGTCTCCGGCCGCCGGCACAGCCAGATCAGAACCTTGACGGCTTCCGCCGCGGCGCGTTCGTTCGCGGTCCCCCAACCTATGGACCGACATCTAAATATATACAACTCTCACGTTACAGACTGACTGATTCTTAATACTAAACTAAGGCCTTTTACCATCATAGCAGATGAGTTATACGTCAAGAGGCAACTTTTACCTTCACAGATGGGACGCTGTAGTGCCCGGGACGAATTAAGATGGAGTAGGCTTGCCCAGCACCTATTCCATCCTCTCAGCTTAGTCGGCCTTGTCCACAGGAAAGACATGGTCAATACGTGCGGAGCTGACTAATCCGCGGGTTTCCTCACGATGTTTCCCTTTGAGAGTTCTGGTATAGCGCACAGTAAAATCCACTCAATACTCGTCCCGGGCACTACAGCGTCCCGTTTGTGAAGGTAAAAGTTGCCTCCTGACGCTGTATAAATCATCTAGTATAGATGGTAAAAGGCCTTAATTTTTTTTTATTAGTTTCATAGAAAATAGGAAGTTTGCCGGTGCACAATACTTGTGTATGATTCTGGCTGGAGTTTTACCTGAAGTTTGCTGTGCGTTAGCGGTGCTGTCCGAGTTCTCCTTGTCACCAGAGTTGTCGTCCATCGACAGCGCGACCAGCGCCACCCTCACGATGTTCCTGAAACACGACAAAGAATGGCTTCAGAGAGAGCAACAGCGGATTTGCTCCAAATCAATGGAGAACTCTGATGTTAGTTAAGGAGACGTAAGAAAGAAAGAAAGAAACAAAATAATTTATTGACAACATCCTACTAATATTATAAACGCGAAAGTTTGTATGTGTGGATGTTTGTTACTCTTTCAAGCCTAAACGGCTGAACGGATTGAATGAAACTTGGAATATACATAGTACATGTTTACTAGATCAACATTTATAGGCTATTTTTTATCCGGGTACGATGGAGTAGGCTTGCCCAGCACCTACACCATCCTCTCAGCTTAGTCGGCCTTGTCCACAGGAAAGACATGGCCAATACGTGCGGTGCTGACTAAGCCGCGGGTTTCCTCACGATGTTTTCCTTCACCGTTTGAGAGTACATAAAAATCCATTGGTACACGACCGGATTCATCTACTAAAAGATGTGTAAATATAGATAGTGGTGAGAATCTTCTGAAAATATGAGCAACGGACAGCGGCCTCTGTCGTGGATGCTTCCAAGAGGATGAAACTGTGGAACACGTGACACTCCACTATTCCGCAACAAACGAAATAAGTCAAAGCTCGGGACTGCGGACAGTCATCGAGCAATGTCAGCCACCATCATCATCAACCTCGACAACACCATCGAGGATACTGGAACACTGCTGCCAACATCCCAAAGTCCTTCTCCGGTACTTCAATGTGTTGTGCTGGCTGGGGGAGGGGTAGCAGGGGGATAATGCACAATACACCCCACTGCGGGACTTCAGTGCAGACCTTTGTTCCCCTAACATTAATTAGAATTAGAAGATGAGACTCACTTGAAGCACTCCTGAGGTTTCCTGCAGTCTCCGTACTTGAGCAGTTCGTGGGTGGCCAGCAGGAGGCGCTCCCAGTGCGCGGGCGGCGCGTCCGACCCGTCCAGCTTGCACAGGGCTTCCAGCACTTCCGGCTCGCGCAGGCCAGCTGGGGAGTCACACACATTGTTACTTCTCTGCTGGACTGGGAGCAAAGTTTGATGACCTCGGTGGCGTGGCGGGCGAGCGGGAGAAATGTTTGCATGCTCTGCAAATATTTCTTCCACGTCTGGGTGTTGTAGTATTATGTGTTCATCATCATCTTCCTGCCCTTATCCCACTCTATGTGGGGTCGACACAGAGTTTTGGCTAAGGTGTTTTATGACCGGCCGCCTGCCTGACGTCAATTCTCCTTGGGAATACTTGCTTATTGTATCTCATCATGTTGAAGGATACTATCCCTTAGTCAACTTTTACGACATGCTCGGGGAGAGAAGCAGTATTATGTATTATAAGTATGTATTTTTTGATGTGATTATTTGTTATTTTGATACTTTATGCTCTAACCGTCTGAAACACAGGATTACCTAGTTCAGGCTCTTGTGTATTTCTTATCTAAGTACATTTAAGACTCTGTAGTTGTAATTTTTCCATGAACCTTATTGAATAAATAATTATTATTATTAAAAAATATGTATAAAAGTATTCTATTAGCCATCTGGTGCCCACAGTACAAGCTTTGCTTAGTTTGGGCTAGATGGCGCTGTGTGAAATGTCCACAAATATTTATTATTATACAATGCGTCCAGCTGCTTCTCTCCCCGAGCATGTTGTAAAAGTCGACTAAGGGATAGTATCCTCTCCGACATGATGGACCATCTATTCGGGCTATAGGCTGATCATGGTTAACAATATACTCTTGGATCAGGAGTGGCTGCAAGTTTTCTTATGATTACATGTGGCTCTGCCCACCCCGTTAGCGATACAGGCATGATAATTACAACATCCAAACTCTGATGAAATCTTTACAAACATTTCTTCCGCAGCGAGGATCGAACCCGCGCCTCTTGCGTCTCAGCCGAGAACTCACCCACCACGCCACAGAGGTCATTTATAAATGTGCACAACTTACATTTAGTAATGATGTACCCGTTCTCGTCAGTCTCATATGGCTTCATCTTGTCACGACCGGAATTGAAATCCCTGAAAAATAATGATATGTTTTACATAATAGCTGCCGTGACTTCGCTCGCGAAGTACAAATACAAATTCAATCATCATCATCTTCCTGCCCTTATCCCACTCTATGTGGGGTCGGCACAGCATGTTTCTTGGATCATGCTGTAAGAGTTTTGGCTAAGGCGTTTTATGACCGGCCGCCTGCCTGACGTCAACCCTCCTTGGGAATACTTGCTTATTGTATCTCATCATGTTGGAGGATACTATCCCTTAGTCGACTTTTACGACATGCTCGGGGAGAGAAGCAGCTGGACGCATTCTATGTTTTTCTTTACTCTTATTATTATTATGTATGGTGTACCCTTGGGGCGGGAAGTCCAGCCTGTTTTGTGGAACTGGTGATGACTCCTTGGTGCTGTTCGTCTCCTCAGAGCTGTCCGCAGACGCTGCGCGGCCAATGGCCTCCCTGGAACAAATAATAATTTATATAATACATACTAACATTATAATTGCGAAAATAACTGTCTCTCTGTTACATTTTCACGTCTAAACTGCTGAACAGATTTTAGTGAAACTTGGCAAGGAGATAGATTCCATCCCGGGGAAGGACATACGCTACTTCTTACCCTGTAAAACGATTCCAAAATCCTTTTTCCATTTATATATACAACCATAGTTGATAGTGACCCCGCCTTCCGATCCTAAGGCCGTGGCGGGTTCGAATCCGGTCGTGTATCAATGGATTTTTCTATGCAAAAAGTTTCCAGTACTCTCTCAAACGGTGAAGGAAAACATCGTGAGGAAACCCGCAGCTTAGTCAGCTCCGCACGTATTATGACCATGTCTTTCCTGTGGACAAGGCCGACTAAGCTGAGAGGATGGAATAGGTGCTGGGCAAGCCTACTCCATCTTAATTCGTCCCGGGCACTACAGCGTCCCGTTTGTGAAGGTAAAAGTCGCCTCCTGACGCTGTATACATCTACTACAGATGGTAAAAGGCCTTTATCAGCCTACCCCCATGGGAAAAAGCCGTGTATTGTACTTACGCGTTATAATGTCCATTGGGGACGCCATTCGCCTTGTTGGAGAGCGTTACGTCGGACATCTGACTTATTCCGGAGTCCTTGCTGGACATATGGTTGCCGCACTCAGCTGCAAACAAACGTCTAATCAGGATCCTATGAATTATGAAAAAGCTAAAGGATTTTATCCTAAAAAATATTCCAATTCTTTAAGAAAACTATATCCTGTCATTTGTCTATGTTACTTTACTGGCTGCAACCAGTACACTATGAACATACTTATACCAACTATCATCATCATCATCTTCCTGCCCTCATCCCACTCTATGTGGGGTCGGCACAGCATGTTCCTTGGATCATGGTGTAATAGTTTTGGCTAAGGAGTTTTAAAACCGGCCGCCTGCCTGACGTCAACCCTCCTTGGGAATACTTGCTTATTGTATCTCATCATGTTGGAGGATACTATCCCTTAGTCGACTTTTACGACATGCTCGGGGAGAGAAGCAGCTGGACGCATTCTATGTTTTTTCTTTACTCCCAGTCCAGCAGAGAAGTAAACTTATACTTATACCAACTATATTCTCTGTAAATGGACTTTGTTGTTTGAGAAAATAAATATCTTTAACCACATCCTATCATTAGTTCCCTCGAACCAGTGTGCTGAAAGGATTTATACAGCGCCTCAAATCCTCTCATGTAAATAAATAAATCCTTACTAATAATATAAACGCGAAAGTTTGTATGTATGGACGTTTGTTACTCTTTCACGCAAAAACTACTGAACGGATTTGAATGAATAAACTACTGAATATTTCAGAATATATACTATACTACTCAAAATGACGGAAGCCGATTTTTTCAATGATATTATAACATCAAATGTGCGAGCGAGATAGCTGCAGCGCATATTCCATCTCTTTTGAAATTATAAATAAATAAATAACACCCAACAGTCACATACATAGTCCTGACCCCACACTAGGTCTCCCTGTGTCGTGGGTATCAGAAACTACGAGTACCATGCTACCACAACACCCACACCCGGAAGAAATATTTACAGATCATGCAAACATTTCTTCCGCTGCGGGAATCGAACCCGCGCCTCTTGCGTCTCTGCCGAGCAATCGCCCGCCACGCCACTAAGGCCGTCATATCTATGTATTGTACATACATATTATCACGCCCGTATCCCTAATGGGGTGGGCAGTGCCACAAGTAAACATAAGAAAACTTGCAGCCACGTGAACCATGGTGACAGGTGATTAGCCTATCGCCCATTTAAGTGGTCCATCATGTTGGAGGATACTATCCCTTAGTCGACTTTTATGCTCGGGGAGAGAAGCAGCTGGACGCATTCTAAGCTTTTTCTCTACTTTCAGTCCAGCGGAGAAGTAAAATATGTATAGTAGTAATGTGTGTTAGTTACTGGCGCCGTTGGCGTGCTGCTTTGTGTAGGAATGTATCTCGGATGTGGTCTTTCGTATCCTGGAGTGCACGTCCTCGGCGGCGCCGCTAGCGCGCACCGGACTGTCGCTGCCCGCTGTAATAACAAATAAATAAAATAAATATTTGCGGACTTTTCACACAGCGCCATCTAGCCCCAAACTAAGCAAGGCTTGTATGGACACCAGATGGCTGATAGAATAAAATAAAATAAAATAAAAAAAGCATTTATTATATCCTTAAACTTAAAACTTATTACAATTTAAAGTTTCCATGCCAAAACTCAAGTCTCTGACGTAGTTCAAAAGGCCTCAAAACTGAAATGGGACTGGGCAGGGCATATCTGCCGCATGCCGGACGAACTGTGGGCCAAAACTACCACTGAGTGGAGCCCTGAGACAGGGAGACGGCGTCGCGGTAGACCACGCAAGCGATGGCGCGATGAGCTTGACACCTTCAGCGACTATCAGTGGCAGGCCTTAGACCAAAAAACCTGGAAAACTCGAGGGGAGGCCTTTGCCCAGCTGTGGGATGATACGGGCTAGCAACAACAACAACAACAACATGACAAAATAATTGCACAAGGGACAATGGGAGTAGATTCAGCATTTGATTTCAATCTACCCCTAGAGTCACTAGAGTTGGCCACTAGCTCATACGAACATACATACATACAATCTACCCCTAACGGGTAGGTCTTCACCGAGGGTAAAAAAATAGGCCTATACTTATATACTATATACTTTTATATAGAATACTTATATACTTTTTTGTTTTGTAAACACATAGTTACTAATAATACATAATACAACACTCAAATCCAGAAGAAATATTTGCAGAACATTCAAACATTTCTCCCGTAGCAGGAATAGAAACCGCGCCTCTTGCGACTCAGCCGAGCACTCGCCTGCCTAGCCACCGAGGTCGTCAAATAACAGAAGGTAGTGGAAGAAAAATACATTTTGTGCCGACCCCACGTAAGTGGGATAAGGGCAGGGAGATGATGATGATGACTATACATACATTATCATGCTTTTATCCCTCGGTGACGTAGCGCGGCTAAGACACAAGAGGCGCGAGTTCGATTCCCGCTATGAGATAAATGTTTGTATGTTCTGCAAATATAATTGTTACTCACGCTTCTCTTCCCGAGCATGTCGTAAAAGTCGACTAAGGGATAGTATCCTCCAACATAAATAAATAATAAATAAATAACACCCAACAGTCACATACATAGTTCTGACCCCACACTAGGATTCCCTGTGTCGTGGGCATCAGAAACTACGAGTACCATGCTACCACAACACCCAGACCCGGAAGAAATATTTACAGATCATGCAAACATTTCTTCCGGAGCGGGAATCGAACCCGCGCCTCTTGCGTTTCTGCCGAGCAATCGCCCGCCACGCCACCGAGGCCGTCGATGAGATACCATAAGCAAGTATTCCCAAGGAGGGTTGACGTCAGGCAGGCGGCCGGTCATAAAACACCTTAGCCAAAACTCTTACAGCCTGACCGACCCCCACATAGAGTAGGATGAGGGCAGGAAGATGATGATGGTACTCACTGCTGGATGTGTTCCGCACATGCTGCTGCAGGACTCCGTTGACCAGCGCCTGCGTGTCCATCGGCAACTCGTTCATTAATGTTGTAAACTGTACACAGAATATCACATTCTATTAAACTGACTAAGAAACAATCAAAGAAAAAAGAAAAATATCTATACATATTATCACACCTGTATCTCTTATGATGAACCATGGTGACGGGTGATCAGCCCATCGCCCATATAGGTCCATCATGTTGGAGGATACTATCCCTTAGTCGACTTTTACGACATGCTCGGGGAGAGAAGCAGCTGGACGCATTCTATGCTTTTTCTCTACTGCCACCCCAGCAGAGAAGTTTGTATTAAACTGACTAAGAAACAAGGAAAAAGGAAAGATATATATTTCGTTACCAAAACCTATATACAGTATTATGGCGGTGTATGAGGGGAGTGAGAATGGCACCGTTTTGATTAAAGGCCAGGTCAAGAGTGCCGTGGAGAATGGAGGTTATATCTGCCTACGCATCTTACTTATATTATAAATCTTACTTATATTATAAAATTGAAAAGTCTTAGTTTGCTTGAAATTACCGGCGTAAAGCTCGAAACACAACGATAGCGCGTACTAACTTTACCTGTGCTGCCATCTAGTGCGAAACTTTGTAACGATGTTTGGATGTTTGTGCCTCAATCACGCCTAAACAGCTGAACGGATCTGAACGAAACTTGGAATATACATAGTACATGTACTGGATTAACATATAGGCTATTTTTTATCCGGGTACCACGCGAGCGAAGCCGCGGGCGGCAGCTAGTAAATCACTTCCGATTGCAAATTTTTCAAATAGTTCTAGGTTAGTTTTTGCAAAAACAGCTACCTCGTAAATATAGATCACTGGAAATGTACGCCCATAGAGACATGCGTGATTTGATGTGTGTACTCACAGGCACAGGGTTACAATCGTAGAGACAGGCGAGCGCTCGTTTAGCGCAGACCCTCACGTCCGCGGCGCGCGGGTCGGCCGCCAGAGCCGCCACCTTCACCAGCGCGCGACCCGCTACGCCATTGGCGCCACCTTAAAACACAACGTGATTTAATAATGAAGTTCATCTTCCTTCACGGTTTGAGAATATACAGATTCACAGGTTTGAACCCACGCCACTAGCACACACAGCGCCATCTAGCCTCAAACTAAGCAAAGCTGCACCAAATTGCTGATAGAATACTTAAATACGTTTTTGTACATACTTATAATACATAATACTACAACACCCAGACCCGGAAGAAATATTTGCAGAGCATGCAAACATTTCTCGCGGGAATCGAACCCGCGCCTCTTGTGTCTCAGCCGAGCACTCGCCTGCCACGCCATCGAGGTGGTCAATGATTTCTACAGGTAAATGAAGCGCTCGTGGCGTAGCTTGCTTAGACGTTCTTGATTGATCGTTGAAGTTAAGCAACGTTGGGCGCTGTCACAATCAGGATGGGTGACCGGACCGCCAGTGGCATTACGAGCTGAGCGCTTCCGTGGGCACGTTAAATTGTCGGTCCCGGCTTGACGGAGGCCTAAAAACTCCGTCACAAGAGTCGGCCACTAGCTCATACGAACTTACTTACAGGTTAATGGAAGGTACGTACCATCAAAAGCGACTTGCATACTATTTGGCGTACAATAGTCATGAGCCAAGTCTGCGAGGAACCTCAGCGCTGCCGCCTTGGTTTTAACCGTGGGAGCCGTGGCACCGTCAGCTAGGAACCTAAAACAATTATATTCAATTAAATACAGCTCTGAGCTCTGTTTTCTATCTGTAGGCGAATTCAGATAAAAAACTGAGCTCATTTTTATTTCTTATTATTATTATTATTATACTGATTACCTTAAAGTTTTTAATGTTATTATAATTTGTCTTTGTAGAATTAAATACATAATATTATGTACAAAATAATTAATTCTTCTTCGCTGGACTGGGAGTAAAGAAAAAACAAAATGCGTCCAGCTGCTTCTCTCCCCGAGCATGTCGTAAAAGTCGACTGAGGGATAGTATCCTCGAACATGATGAGATACAATAAGCAAGTATTCCCAAGGAGGGTTGACGTCAGGCAGGCGGCCGGTCATAAAACACCTTAGCCAAAACTCTTACAGCAATGCTGTGTAGGATCATTTGTACAGTAAAGTAAGAGTTTTATATAAATGTTCAAACCTGAATATATTGTGCATTTGCAGTTCAGCAGGGAAGCATTCATGTATGACGTCCAATGTTTTCTTTATCTTGCTCTGAACCGAGCCGAGAATGTCCGTACCGAGTTTCATTAGCAACCTGGAACAATAATCAACAGAATAAACATAACTGAACAATCTGATGCATCAGCCAACCAAATGTCCAGAACTGAACAGTAGTTGATTAAACAATTTACCAACTTATGAGCATCATCTGGTAGGGCTAATGCTTAAATAACATCGATCAACCGATTGTTCAAACCCATCGAGCATTTAACTGAATAGAGCAGTAATGTTATTCGTTTTGTTCGAAAACGAATTCCACCAAAACAGTGGGCCCGCCCCTGCGCTCTGATTGGCCGACTCAATGTCAAGTATTGAACTAGAGCTGTGCAATAAAATATTCATATCGATATCGATAGCAATGTGAAAGAGTTTTTGAAATCGGTCCAGTAGTTTCGGAGCCACACGCTAAAAACTATTTTTGGTTTTCTACCTTGGGTTACAATATTGCAATTTTCTTACGGATCCCTAATTTTTTGAAAATATTTATTATAGTCTATACTAGACCTTGATAAAGGGGCTTTCTATTGTTGAAAGAATTTTTGAAATCGGTCCAGTAACTTCGGAGCCACACGCCAAAAACTGTTTTGGATTTTCTACCTTGGGTTACAATATTGCAATTTTCTTACGGATCCCGGATTTCGTTACAAACAAAAAATCTTAATTCCTATTTATAATATTAGTATAGATATAAACTAGAGGACGCCCCGTTCTTCAAATGTACTTATTCAATTTATTATATCTAGGTACTTATTTGTTTGTCATATATAACCTTTTCTGATAAATATCGATACTAATTTTGATTATGACAGTGCAGCATCACTAGTAACACGTGTAATGAATAAAAAGGATGGCATAATATAGGTTACACCTAGGTAAGAGCAAGACGCATAGACAAGCGTCCATTGTTTCGTTTTATTTGACCAGTTTAACTTGAGCCGTGATAAATGGTTGTAAATTGAAATAAAATTATAGTTTATTGATGCTTACCGATGAAACGTGATTCCGTCTGTTTTAAAATTCGATGTCCTGCTGTTTTTTCCACACCACCGAATAGAACAATACGGCATTATGGGTTATAAAACCAAACTTTGAATATTTTCGAGTATCGGGAGACGGACACACACACAGATCACTTGTTGGTTTGGTACTGATTCAGTGCGAGCGTGAATTGTTATTATACAGGTGCATATCATCATATCAGTTAAGGAATTGGATGGCTCATTTTACTACTCTATTAGTTAAATGCTCGATGTTCAAACCTGAACATTCGGTTGATTCTACCACCAAACAACACTTACACATTATCTAGTCCTTATACCACATCAATCAACACATTGTTCAGATCTGAACATTTAGTTGAAACCCACCTGAACATGAGCTGATAAAGCCAGTCCTTAAGCTGCTGCCAGTGCACTAACAGCAGCTCGCAGACCGCGTCCAGTAGTAGGGAGAAGACTTTAGTGTGCGCGTCCACGAACATCTTGTTCAGGAGTTCCGTTAAACGACGAAGCTGCTCATCTGTTAGGAGACGACCGCTGTTCAGGTAGTTGGCCTGGAATAAGAGAATATTTCTTTTAAAAAAACCCCAACTGATTCATTAGGTGAGAACATAAGATAATTATGAAGTGAAAAAAAAACCGAAACCGGATTCCAATCGAAAGATTTTTAAGAAAGAATAAGATGTGTCTAACAATAAATTATTTGTCAGTTTCAGTATTTTTACTTCTTCTTAAATGAAAGGTGGCTTCTCAAGTCCGCCATTATAGATGTCTATGTCTGTGAGGGGTCAGGGATCAGCGACTCACCAGATGCGTGAGGCCATCCTTCCTCTCGGTCCAGTGCGTGCAGGCGCAGAGCGCTATGATGTCGTCGGCGGGCGGCGGCGGCGGCGGCGACCCGCACTCCCAGCCCAGGCGAGACAGCGAGCCCCACGACATACTCTGCAATACACCCTACAATATCATAAACGAGACAGTCTGTATGTGTGAATATTTGTCACAATGATTATGTATTTGAACATGTATTTCTCTTCCATTTCCCTCTGTCAGAAGTCATCTCAACGCTCACTCCTTTCTTACTCATGTCATCTTTCACACAGTCCATCCATCTTTTCTTTGGGCTACCTCTACCCAAATATCCTTCCACGTTCATATCTAACACTCTTCTCGTCACATGACATTCTTCCCTTCTCATGACATGTCCATACCACGCTAACCTATTGCTCCTCAACTTATCCGTCACCGGCGCTACTTTCAGACTTCAAACTTTATTATTATTATCTTAGACATCAGGTAGAGTTCAATCAAATGCAAACTATTTAAGCACGAAATTTATGTATTTATGATGAAAATAATGTAACTACATTAATTTCGTGCTTAAGTTTTTGACTTTTTTCAAGTGAAATAGTTTGCATTTGATTGCACTCTACCTGATGTCTAAGATAATGATAATAAAGTTTATTTATTTCCACAAAGAATATACATAACAGTTTTTAGCAAATTATGACTCAGTATACATGCACACTATCGAAAAGGAATACAAGATAGTGGTTTGCTAATACTAATTGAACTACTAATTGAGATACTAATTGAATGTGGTTTGCACCTATAATTGAGGTGGCACTTAATTTTAATTTAATTTAGTCATATTGCATGTAATGGTGTTCACTTTGTTGGTGCAACTAAATAAATAAATAAATAAATAAATAAATAGATAGTAGATAGTAAATGATGGAACACTCTTTCCAAGAAGGAACCTATTGTAACGCTGGAAGTAAGTAAAGAAAACAATATAGAACGCGTCAAGCTGCTTATGGAAGAATGTGACATCATCCAAGTGATTCCCGTGATTTTATGAAATAAAATTTTTTGACTTTAACTTTGACATCCTCTCCAAACATAATGGACATTCTATAATATGATGACAATCGGCAATGGGCTGATCAAAAATACTTATAATACATAATACTACAACATCCAGACCCGGAATAAATATTTGCAGAGCATGCAAACATATCTCCCGCAGCGGGAATCGAACCCGCGCCTCTTGCGTCTCAGCCGAGCACTCGCCCGCCTCGCCACAGAGGTCGCCAAATGATGATGATGGACTCACATCATGTCGTCTGTAAGAGTCGAGGCTTCGTTCTGAACAGACACTGGAGGCTTCAGAGTCGTCGTCGCGGCCGCGCCCGCCCTCGTAAGCAGACGTGTCTTCGGGACTCTGAAATGTTAGACCATTTAAATTTATCAGCAAAATCATAATGACCATTCAGAAACTGAAAACGTTCTAAAGACGCAGTTCTGAAGTGAGTTCAAAATTTAACTTAAACTAGGGGAATAAAAAAAATCCTAATCCTACTTAAATTCTACATGCGAAAGTTTATTAGGATGTGTGGATGTGACGATGTATGTTTGTGCCTCAATCACGCCGTAACGACTAAACGGATTTGAATGAAACTTGGAATACACATAGCATGCGTGCTGGAATAACATATAGGCTATATTTCATTCAGGTACCACGCGAGCGAAGCCGCGGGCGGCAGCTAGTGTACAATAGACGAACAGCACTGCTTTGAATTTCAATTAGGATTAGGGTAGGATTGTGATCTCAGACCAAATAAAAGAAAAGACGGCGCGCCGCGAACAACAAAAGTGAAGCCAACTTTTTATCTATGTGTATGTGTGTGTGTGTGTGTGTGTGTGTGTGTGTGTGTGTGTGTGTGTGTGTGTGTGTGTGTGTGTCGGTTTTGAGGTTTTGTGTTCCAAGTAACCTAAAATTCATAGTATAATTAAGTACTTACAAGTGATTCCGTGAGACTTTTTATGTTATTTGCTGTTGTTTTTACAAGTTTTCACTACACAGGAAGGCATAATTCTATTTTTAGAACTCGTGACGTACTAAGAGCGATGAGCATGGTTTTAGTATAGGTGTGCGCGAGAGCGCGTATGTTCACTTGCAGGAGCACGGTTTTGTGCGGCTTCACTTTCGTTGTCGCAGCGCGGCGTCTTCTCTTTTCATTTGGTATGAGTTCGTGATATGAGTGTACTCACTCGTAGCACACACTCGGCGTCCCTGGTCTGCTGCAGCAGGCGGAGCGTGGCGGCGGGCGCGCGCCCCGGCGCCGGCGCCGCCCTCTCCACAGACTCGCGCCGGCGGAGCACCACGCTGTTCGACCTGCTGCTCCTGCAAAACAACATCTCTTATCATATTGACCACACTTTTTTTTTATCTGAAATAGGTTTGCGTTTGACCACACTCTACCTGATGTTAAGTAACAGTGTGGTCTAAGATGAAGCACGTTTACCTAGAAGCCTATTGATTCTCGATTTAAAGACACCCATATTATACTCTTCCGGAAATACAGACCCCGGCAGAGAGTTGAAGATTTTTGCAGTCTACCTGATGATCATCTCTGTACCATCGACCTCATCTACACCAGCAGTCTCGACACCATCGAGGATACTGGAACACTGCTGCCAACATCCCAAAGTCCTCCGGTACTTCAAGAAGTTGTGCTGGCTGGGGGAGGGGTAGCAGGGGGATAATGCACAATACACCCCACTGCGGGACTTCAGTGCAGATCTTTGTTCCCCTAACACCAATTAGAATTAGAATTATCTGATGTTAAGTAACAGTGTGGTCTAAGATGAAGCTTAAGTACCTAGAAGGAACCTATTGATTCTCGATTTAAAGACACCCTTAATTATACTCTCCAAGAAATACAGACCCCGGCAGAGTTCCACATTTTTGCAAAATATCACAACCATAATACAATTTATGTCGTAAGAGTCGACTAAGGGATAGTATCCTCTCCAACATGATGAGATACATAACAAGTATTCCCTAAATGTTTTTTTTTATTCGACATGACCACCCCCCCCCCCACCCCCTAAAATCGTACACGTCAAATTGAAAAATCTTCTAAAAAATATAAAAAAGCAATTTTCTGCCCCTAGCCGCGATGCCAATAAAAATAGAAGGCTTATTTGTTTTATAAAGTGTGCAATAAAATTGTGTATTGTGCAATAAAGTCTGATTTACTCGACATATTACTGCTACCCTAACATTATTTTACGCGTGTTTAGTATTAAATTAGTTTTTTAACTCAGCACAATAATTATGTAGTTTTGGTTATATCGTGTCTCGAGGAGGGCGTTACTGGCTGCGACACAGTTTAATATTTTTGCCGTCAGTATCGTTATCACATGTTTTAGTTTTAATTTTGTTTTCTGTACCAAATAAATATAAGTATCTGTATTTTGTATTTGTATATTCTAGCGATAAGGCCGCCAATTGTGGATACCATTATTATTATTTTTAACTTTTGTAACTTCTATGTTTTTTGCTGGTATCTTACTTATCTTACTTATATTATAAATGTGAAAGTTTGTGAGTTTGGATGTTTGTGCCTCAATCACGCCTAAACGGCTGAACGGATTTGAATGAAACTTGGAATATACATACTACATGTACTGAATTAACATATAGGCTATTTTTTATCCGGGAACTAAGCGAGCGAAGCCGCGGGCGGCAGCTAGTATATAATAAAGTATTATCTTATATTCTATTATTAGTGACTCCCCTTCAAAATTTCAGGCTGCGGCCGCGCCTGCTCCACGAGCGCTTCACGGGGAGTGATGGGTGGTTTACCTGGTGGGGCTGGTTTCCCTGGAGCCGGCGAGGGAGCGTGGGATGCCTGAGGGTCTGCGCCGCGCGCTGGCCATGGACACGGAGCCAGTGCGAGACGAGGGAGAAGAAGATCGAGATGTGGCTGTGAACAAAATAATAAGAGTAATGGCCGATTCCAAAATTCCAAAGTTATCACCAACGAGTCTCGTTGTAAGCAGAAACAATGATCGGGGTGTTTTAATCAGGCCACTTTATCTGATCTGCTGCTGGAACGATTTGCGTACAGTCAGCGTCAAATTGATATGAGCGTCTAGAGTAGTCAAAATTATCTGAAAAACATAAAAGCAATTTGATATGCGCAGTTCGAATCATCATATTGTTGTAATCACCCAAGGTGTTCAAAAATTCTTACAACTCATTGTTTCGTATTTATATGAGCAGTCAGGTTGTTCAAAATTATCTTAGCAAATACTATAACACCCAGACCCGGAGGAAATAATTGCAGAAAATACAAACATTTCTCCAGTAGCGGGAATCGAACCCGCGCCTCTTGCGTCTCAGCCGAGCACTCGCCCGCCATCGAGGTCGTCATGGTTATCACTTCTTGCACTTCATTCTTCACATGGCGTGCGCAAGCCGAATCAGGAAGCTCAATAACATAATAAAAAGTCCACTAGCCTACTTGCAATCGAGTTACGTAGTACTCACGTTGCGACTGCGACACGCCGGGCCTCGAGCGCGACCGCCCCGCCCCCCTCTCGGGGCTGGGGGGCACGTTGTTGCCACTGCTGCTGGGGGAGCGTTTGGCGCGAGCTGGAAGAAAAACAACCTTTGGACGTGCCTCTGACTATCCACAGCACAGTTTCAATATTCTCCTAAAGCTAGCGCTTAATTGAGGAGGCTCCTGAGGTAATAGAAGGATGCGGGGGGAGAGAATACAATCCCGAGCAATTTGGGATCACGGTTTTTTGTGCAATTCCGGGATCCCGGGACTATACCGGGATTGACTATTATTGGGCAACGCTTATATTTAGCACTATTCTCATCTTTCGGAACTAAAAACCTAACACCACACTGACGACGTGTGACGGTCTTTTTTATGTTTGACATAGTCTCCCGAAGTTTGACGGCCTCGGTGGCGTATTCCCGCTGCGGAAGGAATGTTTGCATGTTCTGCAAACGTTTCTTCCGGGTCTGAGTGTTGTGGTAGCATGGTACTCGTGGTTTCTGATACCATCGACACAGGGAATCCTAGTGTGGGGTCAGGACTATGTATGTGACTAGTGGGTGTTATTTATTTATTTATTTTAAATGACTTTTTCAGACAATTTAAATGACGTAATACTTTCGTAGAGGGAATCCACCGTTAGAATATTATGATATAAAGCGTTCGGGTGATTCCCCTGTCGACCCGTTGGCAGACCTTAACCGATAGAGCAAGTTAGACCTGTTTGTGGCAATTCCGAAAATTCCGAGATTGGCAAAGTACAATCCCGGGGGTTTCGGGAGCAAATAACGGCCGGGATCCCGGGATTGTATTAACAGTAACAGAGCTGTCGCGCTATACAATGATGAATAGCAAGCCCCGCAACGAATCAACCTCAGGAACCTACTCACTTAAGTACCTACTTAAACTACAACAGATCGTAAATTATCATAGCAATTTATATATTTAAAAGAACAAAAAACCAGACTGCGTAGAATTTAGGTAAATAAGTCAGACAAAAAACATTCTCTGCTGGACTGGGAGTAAAGAAAAAACAAAATGCGTCCAGCTGCTTCTCTCTCCGAGCATGTCGTAAAAGTCGACTAAGGGATAGACCTCTCCAACATGAGATACAATAAGCAAGTATTCCCAAGGAGGGTTGACGTCAGGCAGGCGGCCGGTCATAAAACACCTTAGCCAAAACTCTTACAGCATGATCCAAGGAACATGCTGTGCCGACCCCACATAGAGTGGGATAAGGGCAGGAAGATCATGATGAATTTGTACCATTTTGGTCTACGTCTTTAGTGTTGTACCATCTTAAGTTAATTGGAAATGGCTCTCATTGTCCAGACGAAACAAACAACATCTAATTTGTCAAAATCCGTCCAGCCGTTTCGGCTACAGAGGCAGTCAGAATAATAAATTGAAAATGGCTTCTTACAGCCGCCATGTTGGATTTTTTTACACTTCATTATAGCCTATGACGCTCTCGTCGTCCAGATAAATCCAACGACACCTCATTTTTCAAAATCCGTCCAGCCGTTCGGGTTACAGCTTCAGCTACAGAGTATGTATGTACATCCATACACCTCAAACATATTACCCTCCTTTGTATCCCTAATGGGGTGGGCAGAGCCACCAGTACCTTCCCGCCCTTATCCCACTCTATGTGGGGTCGGCACAGAATCTTCACTTCTCCCATTCCCTTCCATCAGCCGTCATCTCTGTACTGACTCCTTTTAACCATGTCCTCTTTCACACAATCCACCATTTCTTTGGCCTACCTCTCCCTCAAGTACAAGTTATCATAAGAAAACTTGCAGCCACTCCTGATACAAAGTCCCAAGATAGATATGGTGAACCATGGTGACAGGTGATCAGCCCATTCCATATATAGATAATCCATCATGTTGGAGAGGATACTATCCCTTAGTCGACTTTTACGACATGTCAAAGACCTTTTCGACAGATATATCTATCTAGTCGTATCACTACTTTCAAACCAGTGTGGTGAAAGGATTTAAAGTGCGCCTCAAAGGCACCTTTCGACAGATAACATTGCTATGGTAATGTACGTTCTGCCGTCTGTTAGTAGAATATTAAACCGGACAGTAATGTGTATCTAGTCTAAAGTATAGGATCTTCAAGATTTAGAATGAATATATTCTTAAAGTTACGGGTACTGTAAGAGCACTGGTGGTCAAGTGGTAGTGACCCCGCCTTCAGATCCTAAGGTCGCAGGTTCGAACCCGGTAGTGAAAAAGGATTTTTCTGTTCGAAAGATAAACCAGTACTCACAAACGGTGAATGAAAACATCGTGAGAAAACCGGCAAGACGTAGAACCTAAATAGAAAATCCGTAAGAAATCCGAAAAATCTATTGATGCTCGACCGTGTTCGAACCCACGACCTATAACCACCAGTGCTCTCCTAAGTTATGGATACGAATGATCGTTGGGCTATTTTTGTTCTTTTGATCAAAAATGGTTTGAAAAATTGATTAAATAAAATGTATTTTCATTAACGAGTATTTAATACAGAAAAAAATATATTTAAGTCCCCTCACCATGAGTAGAAGTACTAAAATTCTAATATAAATAAAGAAATATCTAATTATGTATTTCTAATGAATAAAGATGATTTAATGAAATACAATTTTAATTTGAGTATACCTTGCTGTGCCATTTCACCCTCTTCGGTTAGCGAAAACAAATGTTTTATAATTAAGTATTTAATTTATATTTAATGCTAATTCTTTATATTAAATTAATTTAATCTTCTTTTTATATTATATCTTCGTGGTATCTTGTCGAGGCTGAAATTCAAAAACATTAAGTACTTAGTATTTTGGAAGAGAAAAATTTATGAATATAGAATGTAAGGATATGCCGATGTTACCGACTGAATCACCGAGTAATGGTTGAACGGATTTGATTAAAACTTGGAATATACATAGTTCGTAGCTCAGACTAACATAGTAAAACGCGAGCGAAGTCGCAGGTAGCAGCTATTAAATGTTATAGAGTATATTCCCTGCTCAATGCCTACACATAACAGAATGAAATTGAAAACAGTCGACAAATTGATATGGATTGCTCATTTTTTTTTTGGTCTGGGTATGGATGGTTCTGTATCCGTAATAGGTTTGTTGTACAAATTGAACCTTCCTACCTATTCTGTACTTGCGAAAGATTGATTATATAGGTACCTAATAGGGAATATGCATGTGATTCAAATGACATTCTTGATTGATCGTTGAAGTTAAGCAACGTTGTGCGCGGTCACGTTTGGGATGGGTGCACGCAAGTGGCATTACGAGCTGAGCGCTTCCGTGCTTCGGAGGGCACGTTAAATTGTCGGTCCCGGCTTTTAAGTCGTTAAGCCATGACGGAGGCCTTTAGGCGGTCTAAAAACTCCCGTCACAAGAGTTGGCCACTAGCTCATACGAACTTACTTATCAGATCTATACCAATTTGGCCAAATCTTTTTTTAAAATGTTCGTTGAAGTTCAAGGATGGTTTTTACGGCGAGAAAAATTAGAATTATTGCTGGAAAAACCTATATGTTTATCCCCGAGCGAAGCCGGGGCGAGTCGCTAGTAAGAAATAAAAATGAGCTCAGTTTTTTATCTGAGTTCGCCTACAGATAGAATACAGAGCTCAGATCACCGACCGCAGGTAAGGTCTCCAAAAGGCTGGCGACGTTACCCCGTTGGATAGCTATACTATATTGATTGTATTTTATTATTGAGCAAAAATTATACTTCAAAAAGTGCAAATAGACTGGTCGTTGATGTTGTTGCTAGCCTGTATCATCCCACAGCTGGGCAAAAGCCTCCATTCGAGTTTTCCAGGTATTTCGGTCTAACGCTATTGTCTGCCAATGATAGACTGGTAAATGCAAATATTTGAAACGCGACGCGACGCCATTGATCAGATCGTATAGTATAGTCTATGACAACAAAATGCCACCGAGTATGCAGTTGATTGGTGTTTTGTCTGTGAGTGATAGACTATGACGTCACACCACGCGCGACAAAATGGCATGCGTAAAGTGTCGGTTGGCTATTTTTAAATTGTTTTTTAAATATCTTAAATTACTTCTAAAGCGTTAAATATTTTTTTAGCGATGTAAACTATCGAATAAAAATATACATGCATATTCCCTATTTTACACGATAGAAGCGAAATCGCACGGAATTATTAACTTGATACTTTGATAAAAAAAATCTAAATAATTATCACATTGATTAGCATAAATCTTTTTAAGTAAACATAGAAAATACCATCGAAGTTTGTCGACTCAATTCAAATTCTTCCTGTACATGGTTGAAACGAGTGATAGCGTTGATATCTACAACGTTACTGATTGATTGACTGACAATCTAAGCCAAGCCTAGCCTAGAAGCATGATTGGAGGGCATTTTCCTCTTATGGTTGATGGGCGCGGCAGGAAAATGAAGTTTGGAGTTCTACTAGTATAGATATAAAAAATGCAGATTTAAAAAAACCACGTGAAAACATCAAAATGTGTGCAAGTAATGTTTTTGAATTTGTAAGCATACACACAAAATAACAAAGAAAATTGAATTAATTTAAATAAAGTTTCGATGCAGTCTGCGGTCTGTAAGACCGTGTGGTCTGTCAGACGACAGCTGAACGTAGCTGTAGACTCGAAGGGTGCACCTTAGTGTTTGAACATTGGGGTTCTAGGGATGAGATGATGTTAACTGTGCTTGGAACAGATGTGTCTGGTTCATATTTGTTTATTCGCTAAGAGATACTTACGGAGGCTAAGGCGGGATGGTCTGTGAGACCTTATATTTACAGAGTATAGCGGTCCCAGCAGCCATCTTAGTTCGGCTCATGTACGAGTAGGCTCTACGCCTGTCCAGCTAGCAGCTAGTTGCTAGGAGTAGCTAGGAGACCAATGCTAGATAGCTTATCCCCCTTATTTAGTAACTTGGATAATGTTATTTATACAATAGTTCGAACTTTCTTCAACGCGAATTTTATGTATTTTTTTGTGATGATGTTCATTGACGTTAATTGGGTGGTCATCAAAGTTACAAAAAGTGGTATGTAAGATCTGATAGCAGTGGTCTGTGAGACGTAGGTACTTACGAAGACTAGCGGTCCCGGCGGCCATCTTAGCTCTGCTCATGTGCGAGTAGAGGGCTCTGGCGCGCGCTCTCTGCGCAGCCGCCGCGTCAACAGCCGACACGGACCGCGCCGCGCCGCCTGGGGAACGGTCTGTCAGACATAATGTTATTATCAAAGGGGTCTGTGAGACCTAACGATAATAAAGGTAACAATTCACATTGAAACTTGTGCGAGCTAAGTTTACTTGGTTATATTTTACATGAATTACAAAATGAAATAATCATAATATATAATAATATATTAGTGAAGTCAGCAAGTGAATATACCTAGAAATTAGTGAGTCAGTGAGCGAGTGCAATATCTAAGGTTCTCCATCCAACCGGTCCGTCACCTTTTAAGACCAAAAAAGCAAATCAAATTCCTGTTAAATGCTTCGTTGCTTTTGTATCAGCATGATCGATGACGGGATTGGGTAGTAAACGGAGTCTGTAAAGTGTGATTGAGGCAGTGAGTGAGTTATATATCTGAAGAGTAAGTGAGTGGATCAGAGGGTGAGTGAGTGAGTGGGTCAGAGAGTGAGTGAGTGGAGATATCCAATGTATAAACTCTCTATGTGCGATATAGGTCGCCCCTGTGACGCGCGCCGACATCTCAGAGTTTCCGAATGCGGGAGTCAGTAAATGAGTCAGATAGCTAGTTATTCGGTCAGTGAGTGAGTCAGCGGGTAAGATAGCGTGATTGGGCCAATGAGTGAGTCAGTAGGTGAGTAAGATAGCGTGATAGGCACAATGAGTGAGTCAGTGGGCGAGTAAGATAGCGTGATAGGGTCAATGAGTGTGTCAGTGGGCGAGTGAAATAGCGTGATAGGGACAATGAGTCAGTGGGATAGTAAGATAGCGTGATAGGGTCAATGAGTAAGTCAGTGGGCGAGTGAAATAGCGTGATAGGGTCAATGAGTCAGTGGGATAGTAAGATAGCGTGATTAGGTCAGTGAGTAAGTGATATATGTAATGTATGACCTCTCATGGCGACGGGTATGTGCGATACGGGCGGTCGCTCCTGCGACGCGCGCCGTCGTCTCAGAGAACTTGTCCGACTGAGGCCCGATACTAGGTTTTCCGTAGATGCTTTATATAAAATACAATAAATAATATACCCGTCCGGCAGCGTGGAAGGGACAAAACTATGTGTTAGTTACATAAAACACAAACACAGAAACACACATTATGATTCTAAAGTCGGTTAAGCGTTAGTCAAAGTTTTTCTCAATCCGGAGTGTGCAAACAAATGTTATAAAACCGTTTATTGTCGGCGTATGGTGAAAACCTCGTAGATCGGTTTATAGTATATTCTGGAGGAAGAAAAAACATCTAGTGTACAATTTTGTTACGACTTTTTTTTTGTATTATGCGCGTTTATGAAACCATAAATAACAACGTAAATGATAACGAACTGCGCGTATCAAGGTTTACATACAGATGAGCAATAAAACAGAAAATGGTATAAAATTTATGAGGTTTTGACTATACGCCTACATTGTAGTGATAGAAGTAGACATCGATAAATATAATAAATACCAAGTCGGGCTATCAGTTCTCTCAGACCAGTGTGGTGAAAGGATCCTTTCATGCACCTGACACACGCTTTCAACTTATTGTGTTTCACGACATGCTGGTTTCCTCACGATAATAAGTTCAAGAGTATTGGCGCATAATTTTTTCGAACAGAAAAATCTGTTATTGCACGACCGGATTTGAACCCTTTATGATAATCAGTGCTCTACTCTATGAAAAAAATATCCAAAGTAACTGTCTGTCTGTCTGTTACCCTTTTACGCCTAAACAGCTGAACAGATTTTCATAAAACCTGGCAGTGAGATGGATCACATCCCAGGGAAGGACATAGGCTACATTTTGTTACGAGAATCAATGCAGACGAAGTCCCTGGCAACAGCTAGTTTTAAAATAATTCGATTTTTCGACGCCCTCGGTGGCGTGGCGGACGATTGTTCCGCAGAGACGCAAGAAGCGCGGGTTCGATTCCCGCTGCGGAAGATATGTTCGCATGCTCTGCAAATGTTTCTTCCGGGTCTGGGTGTTGTGGTAGCATGGTACTCGTAGTTTCTGATACCCACGACACAGGGAATCCTAGTGTGGGATCAGGACTATGTATGTGACTGTTGAGGGTTATTTATTTATATTTATTTTATATTGCGGTACCAACCTGACACGCTGGCTGAGGGACTTCTGGGGCTGGTGATAGATCTTCTTTCTGTAACAAAAAATAAATAAAATCAATAACCAACAGTCAATTTAATTCATTCAATAACAATTTTACAATTGTGCCTGTAAATTAAGCATAGAAATTTAAAAAATAAAAAGTAATACAAAATCCTACTAATATTATAAATGCGAAAGATTGTGAGGATGTGGATGTGACGATGTATGTTTGTGCCTCAATCACGCCCCGTAACGACTGAACGGATTTGAATGTAACTTAGAATGTACATAGTATGTGTACGGATACTACGCGATCTTCAAGTCTAAACTATATCACCATTATCTTGCTCTACAGAGCAGTCATCAAAATTGAGCACCTGTAGGTATTTTTGTATATATGTTATAAATTAGGTAGATATTATTTGTATTTATTTATGTATAATAACAATAATAATTATTATTATTTTTCTCATAGCATTTTTTCTACAATGCACTGCCTCCACTTTTTCTCCAAACAACACAAAGGTTAGCTGGAAGAAAATGCTAATTAGCATTAAGTTCGCCTATGTACATTCTTGTGTGCAATAAAGAATTTTCTATCTATCTATCTATCTACGCGAGCGAAGCCGCGGGCGAAAGCTAGCTAAATTTAAATTAGCTAGCTAAATTTCTTCAATAATAATAGTAATCGAATCGAATTATGTACGAAATTGACTACTTTCCCTCTCATATGACGACACTGAGACTTTAATCGGGGCTTATCATTGCTATTATTTCATTAAAATCTGTTCAGCAGTTTAGGCGTGAAAACGTAACAACAGACATACATAGTTACTTTCGCATTTATAAAATTAGTACGGATTTTGATAAACGAAGTTCAATTTGCTGTTCCGTTGCAGTGACCAAGCAAAGTGATATTAGTTGTCGTGAGTTGTAACTAGATGGCGCTGCTAAAAATGAACCGATTCTAGAACGCGCTATCGTTGCGTTTTGAGCAAAATATGATGCTAGCTTACAAACTCAGTACTGACTGAGGAGGCAACTTTGAACAGAAACATTATGCGCAATAAGCGTATTAGCGTATAATGTGGATTTTTTTAAAAGACTCGACTTTATCGATTCCTGTATTTAAATCTATCTATCCAAAAGTGTGACTAGGTCTTGCAAACCAGTGTGGTAAAAGGATTTAAAGTGCGCCACAACGACTCCTTTCGTGCTTTTCCTTTTATATATAAACTAGCTGTTGCCCGCGGCTTCGTACGGGTGTAGTACATTATTTTGTTCTATAATCAATAGCTTTCGCAGCGCACGCCAAACACTATTTTGGGTTTTCTACCTTGGGTTACAATATTGCAATTTTCTTACGGATCCCTAATTTTTATGAAAATATATTATAGCCTATACTGGACCCTGATAATGTAGCTTTCTATTGGTGAAAGAATTTTTGAAATCGGTCCGGTAGTTTCGGAGCCTATTCGTTACAAACAAATAAACAAAAAAATATATTTTCTCTTTATAATATTAGTATACCCCCCGAACAGAACAACACAAGTTAGACGAAAGATCCTTTTGTCAAGTAGGAAATGAGCTGATGATATTCTAACTATAGCTAAGAAAAACTGCATCAAAATCGGTCTATTCGTTTAGGAGCTACGATGCTATAGACTACATACACACCACTTAATCATAACAATCCTCTTTTTCTTCGGGCGTTAATAAAATAGAGTACAGAGTAAATTCATATTACAAAGTACATATAACGCTTATTTGCTGTTCTGAGGAGCATCTAAGTAGTTATTCTGCTATTCGGGACGGATTCCAACAAACCAAAAATCATGAAATTGGTCCAGCTCTCTAACTCCTGTGGGTTAGGGCCTCTGTCCTTACCCCCTGCAAGAAAAAGAGAGCTGCTGACGACCCCATTGATATGAATGACATTGTCAATTGTAATTTTTTTATAAATGTCAAATTAACTGTCTTGTCATAAATTAATGTCTAAGGAGGATTTAATGCGTTATCCCGATTATCCTTTTTTTCTTTTTGGGACCGTTTTACAGGATTAACTTCTTCCTTCTCTGGGGTGGAATCTGTTTCCTTGCCATTATTTCATTAAAATCTGTTCAGCAGTTTAGGCGTGAAAACGTGATAAGACACATTCGCATTTCGTCGCCGTAGAGCGAAAAGTCACTAACTCGCTATTTGGTCAAAATTGAGTTAAACATATCATGAAAATTACCATTTTTTTGCATTTTTCAGTCTTACAACCATGGCCATAGCTGTCATAGTTTTCATTTCAGAAAACGCAAAAAAACACTAATTCTAACTTTGGACTATAATTTTGTTAACTTACTTTTTATTATTTTTCTCTACTTGGAGAAACCATTATATGAAACCTAAGTCGAGTTGGTTACATTTCCTATTTAACTAATTCAAAATAATTCTCATTCAAAAAGGCCTGCACTTGGGTGAAAAGTCACTAGTTCTATTTAACAATTCAATAACTAAAAATGTCGGTACAGGATTTGAGGGCGTAAATAACCAAGTGAGTTTTATGTCAAAATCTCTGAAAAAACAACAAATTATATCAAATGTAGTGCTTTAAACCTATGCGCTTAATTATTTCCTTTGATATGAGACCATAAAATTTGAAATATCTCATACCAAACGTAAGTTATAATTTTTTTTTCTTTTGTAAAACTTTGAACCTTCATAACTCAAAGCACCGAATAACCTAGTTAATGACTTTTCGCTCTACGGCGACGATTTATAATATTAGTATGGGTTTTGATAAACGAAGTTCATTTGCTGTTCCGTTGCAGTGACCGAGCAATGTGATATTAGTTGTGGCGAGTTGTAACTAGATGGCGCTACTAAAAATGAACCGATTCTAGAACGCGCTATCGTTGCGTTTTGAGCAAAATATGATGCTAGCTTACAAACTCAGTACTGTAGCTGAAGGAAAAATTTGAAAACTGAAGCATTATGCGCAATTAGCGTATAATGCGGATTTTTTGAAAAGACTCGACTTTATCGAGTCCTGTATTTAAATCTATCTATGCGACTAGGTCTTTCATACCAGTGTGGTGAAAGTATTTAAAGTGCACCACACACAACGGCTGCTTTCGTGCTTTTCCTTTTATATTTAAACTAGTTTTACTTCTCTGCTGGACTGGGAGTAAAGAAAAAACATAGAATGCGTCCAGCTGCTTCTCTCCCCGAGCATGTCGTAAAAGTCGACTAAGGGATAGTATCCTCCAACATGATGAGATACAATAAGCAAGTATTCCCAAGGAGGGTTGACGTCAGGCAGGCGGCCGGTCATAAAACACCTTAGCCAAAACTCTTACAGCATGATCTAAGGAACATGCTGTGCCGACCCCACATAGACTGGGATAAGGGCAGGAAGATGATGATGTATAACAGCGACACATTCTGACAACGGGATTGTAAAACGGTCAATCGAGAACGTGTAAGCAAGCTACTCCACGAGCGCTTCAAGTAAGGAAGTAAGGGTTTACCTGTGCCGACCCGGTGCAAGCTGTCCACACTGCCTATGTTTCGTTCTCTTTCTATCTGTTTCTGCGCCGCAGAGTCCAGCCTGTTGAACAAGGCCTCAGCGTCGTCGGGGAAGTGACGCTTGTACGCCGCGAACGCTCTGAAATAACATCCCATTACAAAACTTATTACATACTAGCTGCCGCCCGCGGCTTCGCTCGCGTGGTACCCGGATAAAAATTAGCCTATATGTTAATCCAGTACATGTACTATGTATATTTCAAGTTTCGTTCGGATTCGTTCAGCCGTTTAGGCGTGATTGAGGCACAAACATCTAAACATCTTTACAAACTTTCGCACTAGATGGCAGCACAGGTGAAGTTAGTACGCGCTATCGTTGCGTTTTGAGCTTTACGCCGGTAATTTGAAGCAAACTAAAGCTTTTCAATTTTATAATATAAGTAAGAAGTAAGATACCTTATGATTTTTTACTCGCTCGACCATATTTTAATTCATGCATGATGTCTGTGACCTCTAATTATAATAACATTTGTCAAGTTTTTTGTTGTACCAGATTATATTAGTGATTAAGTTAATGTTTATTATGTTGGTTGCTCAAATAAATAAACTTTAGTTTTAAAAATCTATAATGGCCAACTAACTGGCGATCCTATAAAAAACTTTATGTTAACGGGTTTGAGTGAAACTTTGAAGTATGTGTATCCTTACTAATATTACTTCTCTGCTGGACTGGTAGTAAAGAAAAAACATAGAATGCGTCCAGCTGCTTCTCTCCCCGAGCATGTCGTAAAAGTCGACTAAGGGATAGTATCCTCCAACATGATGAGATACAATAAACAAGTATTCCCAAGGAGGGTTGACGTCAGGCAGGCGGCCGGTCATAAAACACCTTAGCCAAAACTCTTACAGCATGATCCTTGGATCATGCTGTGCCGACCCCACATAGAGTGGGATGAGGACAGGAAGATGATTATATTACCTTCGTCCGGATGTTCTGGCCGTGCTGTCAGCGTCGACGCACGCCTTGCGGATGGCGTCTTTAACGGCTTGCTGCTGCTTCTCTATAGTCGGCGTCGCCCACTTGTCCAGTAGAAGTACTAGAACGTCACTGTAATATAACCACGCTCATGTGGGGTTACTATTTTAGGTAACTACATAAAAAAAACTAAGGCCTTTTACCATACAATTTTCATGTGATAATCACCTGAGCGTGGATCTGATCTCCTTCGACTTGTGGGTGGTGAGGTTGGTCACTACGACGGGAATGAGCCGCGGGGAGTGGACGTACGTCACTATGTAGCGAACACACACTGTGCCCGCAGATGATACCACCTGGAGATAAATAAATAAATAACACCCAACAGTCACATACATAGTCCTGACCCCACACTAGGATTCCCTGTCGTGGGTATCAGAAACTGCGAGTACCATGCTATCACAACACCCAGACCCGGAATAAATATTTGCAGAACATGCAAACATTTCTTCCGCAGCGGGAATCGAAGCCGCGCCTCTTGCGCCTCAGCCGAGCACTCGCCCGCCACGCCGGCCGCCGAGATCGGTGTGGAAGCCTCGGTAGTTACCTTAGCAGCGTTCTGTATCAAGTTGATGAGCTCCTGGAGTATGTAGAGACTGAACTGTTCGATCTTGTTTCGGAGCACTTTCGCCATGTAAGCGATAGTAATGCACGCTTCCCGCACCACCTGTCGAATGATATAATATACGACGTGTTACAAAATACCCCGTAAAAAATAAAATTAATTATCAAAGCCAAAAGTTTTGTTAACCCTAGTAAGCTGTCATGTCAGGAAACCAGATTATTAAACAGAAAGGCCTACGTACCTATTTTACCTAATAGTTGTCTACTTCAATAGTTTTTCTATTTTTCATTCATAAATGTTTGCTACCTCAATACAATGTGTCATTTGACTCAAGTACTGGCTTCAAAAAAATGACAAGTTATTATTATAGTAAGTGTAGTATTAAGACTGAAATCATTACGTCTAAATAAAACTACATGACAGAACTTATAGCAAAAACTGCTTTTGCGATAAGTTCTGTCTTATAACTTCTGTCTGTCTTTTGGAAGCGCTTCGTGCTGAGAGTGATAAAACCCACCTAGGGTTGTTTTATCACTCTCAGTTTCATTTTGGTGAGTTTTTCCTTTAGTTTTAGTTTATTATTAGTTAGTTTTTTAGTTTAATTCAGTTTTAGTTTTAGTTAAGTTTAGTTCTTAGTTTTAATTTTAGTTGTAATTTATTTTAAGTTAATAATGGATTATTTTTTCTGAAATAAAAACATTTTATTTATTTATTTTTATTTATAACCACCATACCTCTACCAATGTAAGCTGTTGGTCTTCCAAATAAATAAATATATCGGATTTCTTTTTGAATGGCCTATCGTCTTGATTCTTAGACATTGTGGGCCGAGATGCATGGATACAGGCAATAAAATAACGAACGAAACTAAAGTTCACACAATCACTTTATTTTAAAATTACGATCTCAATAATTAAATTCGAATACAGCTACTTTAAACTTTAAACTACAAAACGGAACACGGGATGGTTCCTAGAGGAGCCGTGTTGTCCCGACCAAGAGCTGAAGACAACTGAGCCCAGCCTCGAGTCAAACAAGAGCCACCTAGACTCCATCAAACGACGCCATCTTGTTGTTTACGCCGCTTGGTGAACCGTTGACAACGTCACGTCCGCGATCATGACCTGACCGGATCCGACAAATAAATATAGTATTAGATATACCTGACTCCTCAGATCCTTGATGACCACCAGGAAGGGCACGGACAGATCCTTGAGATGAGCCGCGAATTCCCCCGGGAACTGTGTGTGCGCGTTTGCTGCTAGCAGCGACCGAATCTTCTTTAACTGTAAATAACACAAGCAAGAATGTGATGAAAATAATTAAGCTAGAGTTGTCAGTACCGTAGCAAATCAGATCAAATAAGAACACTATCAGCTACTCCTCATCCAAGAGTCCCAAGACGGATATGGTGAACCATGGTGACAGGTGATCAGCTTATCGCCCATATAGGTCCATCATGTTGGACTCCTTAGTCGACTAAAATCGGGAAAACAACAGTTAAATGTCTACACATGTCGTCCAGTCCTTCAGTTCTATGTAAACACATGTCGTGAAGTCCTCCAGTTAAATGTCTACACATATTATAGTCTAGTCCTCTAGTTCTATGTAAACACAAATGTCGTCCAGTCCTCCAGTAAAATGTCGTCCAGTCCTCCAGTTAAATGTCTACACATGTCTTCCAGTTATATGTCTACACATGTCGTCCAGTCCTCCAGTTCTATGTCTACACATGTCGTCCAGTTCTCCAGTTCTATGTCTACACATGTCGTCCAGTCCTCTAGTTCTATGTCTACTCATGTTGTCCAGTCCTCCAGTTAAATGTCTACACATGTCGTCCAGTCCTTCAGTTATATGTCGACTCACCGCGTCAATCCTCTTCTCCCACTCCGCTCCCTTGTCGCCCAACAGTGCAGCCGCGTGTCGGCACATGTCGTCCAGTCCTCTAGTTCCGTAGACAGCCGCTGGGGCAGTACTGGCAAAGGCAGCTTCGAAGGCTTCGGTGGACACCGCTCCTGCTTCCCCCGCCCCTCCGGAAGACACTGTCAAAATAATTACATAATACATAAAAACCTGAGACAGGGAGACGGCGTCGCGGTAGACCACGCAAGCGATGGCGCGATGAGCTTGACACCTTCAGCGACTATCAGAGGCAGACAATAGCCTTAGACCGAAAAACCTGGAAAACTCGAGGGGAGGCCTTTGCCCAGCAGTGGGATGATACGGGCTAGCAACAACAACAATACATAAAAAAGTAAGTTCGTATGAGCTAGTGGCCAACTCTTGTGACGGAGTTTTTAGGCCGCCTAAAAGCCTCTGTCATGACTTAACGACTTAAAGCCGGGACCGACAGTTTAACGTGCCCTCCGAAGCACGGAAGCGCTCTGCTCGTAACGCCACTTGCGGTCACCCATCCCAATTATGACCGCACACAACGTTGATACATGTTATCATATCACGCACGTATCCCTAACGGGGTGAGGAGAGCCACAAGTAAACATATTGTTGTAAAAGTTCCATAATAATATTATTCGCAAAAAAACAATTTGGCTGTGGTGATATATCTATGGGCATCTCTCAGTTTCAAGAATCAATAAAATGCATTTTAAGTTTAATAATGAAAAAAGTGGTGACGTGTTGAAGAAAGGGGTGACATTTTGATGCAAGTTGTGACTTACCACTCCCGGCGCTGCTCATTTTCGTCGGCGGAGGGGGTTTCCTATTCGCCGAGGGTAGACTGTAGAGACCCGCTAGCGTCCGCTTTGGCACTTCACATGCTGTTATGATGAACCGTGTGACGAGTGGTGCCAGTTTGATGCAGAGGTGATATGATGATCATTGTAGGTGTGACAGTTTGATACAGGTGGTGACGTTTTGACCAGAGTGGTATCATTCGAAATTGGATTAAGGTAAAAAAAAGTGAATTATAATAATGTGACGCACGTGGATTTAGTGTTTCTCAATCATAATAATTGAATTTTTTTAGTGAATTGGAGAAAAATTATCGAAATCGAGAGATATATGTAAATGTAAAGTGAATATGAACGAATAAGAAATGTAAGAGTGAATCATAGAGTGTATGTCACCATTAGTTGTCATTCCGATGTTATCAGGATCCATTGATGGCACATGGTGGAAAGAAGAAAATTAATTGTTAGTCCGCTAATGAATATGAATGATCTTTGAAAATTACAATATTTTTGGCCAATTCAACGATAAAATTTGCTTTGACAGTGTCACTATTCAAAACATGCCAATACTGTAAAAACTGTTTTTTTGACAGATTTTAGGGTACTGTGAGGCCAGGATTAAATTGCGTCTGTGTGAATTTTTATGAGGATTAAACAGAGTAAGTACTACATTTTCCTTCTACTTAGTACTTCCTCAGACTCATTTGATGGTTGAAGGTTAACCCCCGAATACTCAAACGCGACTCTAGAGTTGAGCCCGTCTCAAGTCACGGTTTTTTGTCAGTTTTTGATGAAAATCCGCGATGCGTTTGAGTATCCGGGGGTAAGAGGTGTGTTTTAAGTGTGCACTGACCGGGAGTGGCCGCCCCGGAGCTGTCTCCGTCCCTGGAGCGCGCTGAAGTGGGTATTGTCATGGTCCTTTTAACAGTTCGCGATACAAAGTCCGCCTCGTCTGTTCCTTGACTCGCTAAAATTACAATAACATAAAAATACTGTCAATATATATATATTATTTAAGAGCTAGCTCTTGTCGGTGTAATGATGAAGTTTCCTCCATTTTTCTCTCTCTAATGCGGTTTCTTTTACTTCTTTATACGACACGACAGCGACTTTCTCCTTTATCTGGCTGATATAACTAATCCTTGGTCTTCCTCTTCCTCGCTTTCCTTCTACCTTTCCTTCTATGATCGTCTTTATGAAGCTGTCATGTCATATAAGATGTCCAAACATTTTTCCTCTTCTATTTTGTCAAAATATACAATACAAATATTAAAATATAGTCTAATTCTTTTTTATAGGTTTTAGGTTCGATTCCTTTCCAGGACAAACATTTGTGTTATCTATTTAGCGGTGTCATTAGTTCTTTCGAATCAGTGGCACTCCTGATTCAAGACTCCCAAGATGGATATGGTGAACCATGGTGACAGGTGATCAGGCCATCGCCCATATAGGTCCATCATGTTGGTTGGAGAGGATACTATACTCCAGCCAAATTCGATGAATAATAAAGGTAAACAAAAATCTAACCTAAAATGTTGACAAAAACCTAATAAAATGTATCCTGATTATTTAAATTACAATTTTGTTAACAAATCGGCAGGGAGGAGCTGTCTGTTCACGAAATTGTAATATAAATAATTGGATTACGGTTTTATTAGGTTTTTGACAACGTTTTAGGTTAGATTTCTATTTGCATTTATTATACATCGGATTTGACTGGAGTATAGGTATTCCTTAGTCGACCCCAGAATACTCAAACGCGACTCAGAGTTGAGTACGTCTCAAGTCACGTTTTTTTTGTCAGTTTTTGATGAAAATCTGTCAAAAACTCGTCACTTGAGACGTGCTCAATTCTGAGATGCGTTTGAGTATTCGGGGGTTAGATCGGAAAAATAATATTTCAAGCGATAAAAACCCGATCTGAAACCTTTCGTACATACCAGTGGGCAGCAGTAGACCTGCCTCGCGAGTCTCGTCAAATTTCTGTTCTAGCAACGCCAGCTTAGCCGCCGGCAATAACTCCTTCTTCTTCAGATCTGATCTCAGTCTTTCACCTGAAATTAATTAACAAAACTAAGACCTTTTACCATCTATTGCAGATGATTACATAGTCAGGAGGCAACTTTTACCTTCACAAACGGTACCCTGTCAAGTCCTTCATTCACCAACATGTCCCAAAATTATTAATTATAATATTAACAATAATAATATTAGTAGGATTCATAGTTAGTTAAACTGTCATTGACAATGTCATTCATTTCTTCCCTGGACTGGGAGTAAAGAAAAAACATCGCATGCGTCCAGCTGCTTCTCTCCCCGAGCATGTCGTAAAAGTCGACTAAGGGACAGTATTCCCAACATGATGAGATACAATAAGCAAGTATTCCCAAGGAGGGTTGACGTCAGGCAGGCGGCTGGTCATAAAACACCTTAGCCAAAACTCTTACAGCATCATCCAAGGAACATGCTGTGCCGACCCCACATAGTTGGATAGGGGCAGGCAGATGATGGTGTCCCAACATTTCTGTTCACTCACCAACATGTCTGTAGACATCTATGAGCAGAAGCACAGCGGCGTCCCTGACGGCCGAGCTAGGGTCCCCCACTAGGGCTGCTAGGTTCGGCACAGCAGCCCTAAGCTGCAACTCCTGGGCTCCGTGCCTGGAACATTCAATAAACATCCATTAGTGTTAATATTACAAATTTTACCTTCCAACAAAATTTGTATTATGTTTCCTAACCCCCGAATACTCTAACGCGACTCAGAGTTGAGCACGTCTCAAGTAACGGTTTTTTGACAGTTTTTGATGAAAATCTGTGAAAAACTCGTCACTTGAGACGTGCTCAACTCTGAGATGCGTTATGTGTCCATTATGAGAGTACTTTGTCATCGTTCCACGATCGATCGATAGATGTCGCTGTTTCGGCTAAGTGTTTCGCACCGCTAGCGCCACCCGTGGCCCTTTCTAGAACTAAATGTTTTTTTCTACAAGCCAGCCAGACTAGTTAGTTACTGACAATCAACGCCCAGCCTAAACCATACAAAACCAAACACAGCGCCATCTAGCCCCAAACTAAGCAAAGCTTGTACTATGGACTTCAGATGGCTGATAGAATACTTAATATACTTTTTCAGTATTCTATATGTGTGTGTGTGTGTGTGTGAGTGTATATGTGGGTGACTCACGTTTCCAGCAATGATTGAATGCACTTGATGGCTCCCTTGTGTGGGCGCCTTGTAGCTGTGCGTGTATGTATGTGTATGTGTGTGTGTGTGTGTGTGTGTGTGTGTGTGTGTGTGTGTGGGTGTGGGTGACTCACGTGTCCAGCAGTGACTGAATGCACTTGATGGCCTCCTCCCTTGTGTGGGGCGCCTTATGGCTGAGCGCGGGAATGAGGCGCGCTAGTAACGCCCTCGGGGGCGCAGCCCTGCACTCTCCTAGGATACCGAGGCACACGCGGGCCATGTGCCGGACGCCTTCCTTTGTGTCTGCCAACCTGGAATTAATATTATAATTAGACTTGGCCTGACCATATGAATATCGTGTGTGATTTAAAATCAAGTATTATAATGAACACATACTCCGTTAATTAGCTCTCTCTTACCAATACTAACTCACTCACAGAGAGGCTAGTAACAAATAAAAACATAGGTATAGGTATTTGATGAAACTTTAAATGATAAATGACATTTATTTGCAGGAACACTTGTGATAAAATAATATGGTCTTAAAAATACATCAGTCCAATCTATGTCCTACCAAAATCTTTGGCATGCAAAATATTATTGGTCCTATTTAAATGTATAAAGATACATGATTTAATGTCAAGAACTGTTTAAATATTCGTCGATGGTGTAAAAAGATTTATCAATAAGCCGATTTTTTGCTAAACAAATGACTAGGGGCTAGCACTGCCCTTCCCCCCAGATATAAAAAATTAGCCAATGCAAAAGCAACCAAAGTCCACTTGTTTGACTCATATTTTACACATTGCATTTTCAATGTTTCTTATTACAATTGTAAGGTAAGATAAGACTTACACAACAAGCTTTGACTGTACCTAGCTGTGTTTGACTGTACTTCCCATCCTTCCCAGACTTACCTATCGATGATGTGAGGCAGGACGGTGGGCACAAAGTGTGAGAACTCCGGTCCCATCCGCTCCACTAAGGCAGCCATAACTTCCAAGCCATTCTGAGCAACCTGCAGGCAAAATACATAATAACACACCTGTA
Source organism: Scotopteryx bipunctaria (assembly GCA_949320045.1). Lineage (NCBI taxonomy): Eukaryota > Metazoa > Arthropoda > Insecta > Lepidoptera > Geometridae > Scotopteryx > Scotopteryx bipunctaria. The sequence continues at coordinate 1,162,999 of OX439467.1, forward strand.
TCCCATCAAGGAGTTGTGCTGGGGGAGGGTTAGCAGGGGGATAATGCACAATACACCCCACTGCGGGACGTCAGAGCAGATCTTTTTTCCCCTAACATTAATTAGAATTTGACCTGTATCCTATAGGGGTAGGCAGGGACCACGGATTTCCATTTGCTCTCTTCATTCACTCTCATGACATACATGCATGCTCGTCGGTTTAGGGTACTCTTGACCTGGCCTTTGTCCAAAACTTCACCGATTTGGTCCAGGTTCATAGGCTTAATACTCAATATCGTAGCCACGACACAGACTCTAGTGAGAGATAGATTTTTTTAGGTTTGGTCGCAAAAGGTGTAAACTCACAAATGATTAGAAGTTACAAAATTCTACTTAAAACATTAGACTTACATCACTTTCCTACATATATCACACGAGAATCATTTCACTGCACTAATCGAGTTCATAAATGAACCAGTGTGTAGATAAACTAAACTCTTTGACCATCACCCAACAGCAATGCTAACTAAAGACTGGCGCAGAATCTGGTTCCGCATACGTATTCCAGAACGTTCAAATCGTTTCAAAAGCGTTTTCATATCGCTGTCATTTGGATCTGATGAATTTGGACTAAAATTTAAAGATAAGATTAAATGCGGCCAGCGTCTTGGGCACGCTTTCACCATCTGATGAGCTGGATCAGGTGAGCTAGCTATAGACCGTTTGCAACGGCCTTTAGATAGCCCGACTGTTTCATTTGTATTCGTTTTAAATTTCTTTCTGTTTATAAATGTATTTATTTATAGATTAACAACGTGTGTAAAATAACTTTACCATCTTGTTTTGTTAGGAAACCAGTATGTCGTAAAAAATCTAGTGACACGAGTAGCGGTAATACATTACTTAATTAAAATGTATGAATAGAATATGATCAACTTCCATACTTGGACAAGAATCTGACAAATTTATCATAAAAGTTGTAGCTCAACAAAGCATACCGCTGCCGGCTGACGTGGTTTGGCGGAAAGTTTGTTTTGACAGTATCGTGTCAGTCTCGCCCCAGCATCGCTCATTGCCAGAGTAGGTGCGCGTGCGCAATGATATGTGACGAGTTATCAGACTGTGTATGATATATCGATAATTGCCCGTCTGATCTGCGGATATCCTTTTGTTCTTAAATTGAAATTTTGATTACTTTTATTGATCCGAGATCAGTTTGGGTACACTTTATATAATGAGTTTTTAGGCTCTGTAACTAGCTTCTGCCTGGCTCGGCTGGTGTGGTATCAGAATAAAAGTAATAATAATAATAATAACACCCAACAGTCACATACATAGTCCTGACCCCACACTAGGACTCCCTGTGTCGTGGGTATCAGAAACTACGAGTACTATGGTACCACAACACCCAGACCCGGAAGAAATATTTGCAGAACATGCAAACATTTCTTCCGCAGCGGGAGTCGAACCCGCGCCTCTTGCGTCTCTGCCGAGCAATCGCCCGACACGCCACCGAGGTCGTCGAAAGTAATTCTAGATCACGAACTATAAATAAATAAAAAAAAGAGGCAGTAAGTGGGGGGCATGACCTTGAAGTTCCCCCCGTTGAGCCACGCGATCAGCGCGTCTAGCAGCTGCGCGGCCAGGTCGTGGGAGATGTCGGGCTCGCGGCGCACCAGGGCGGCCAGCTGCTCCCCCAGCTGCTGGCGCAGGCGGAGGTCCGGCCGGCTCAGCAGCGGCAGCGCCGCCTCCAGGCTCGCGGGCTGCGGGTAGTGCGCCATCTGACGAACAAACAATTCAGTTAAACTTAATAAAACCGGTCAGCTGACCCTCGAATACTCAACCGCGACTCAGAGTTGAGCACCTCTCAAGTCCCGATTTAATTCTTAATTCTTTATTGCACATATAAAAACACATAAACACACAGACATACAGTAAGGACATGTACAAAGGCGAGCTTAACCCTACAAAGAGTTCTCTTCCAGCAAACCTTTGAGGCTAGAGAGAAGTGAAATTTAAATTTAATGACAGTTTTTAATGAAAATCTGCTAAAACCTCGTCACTTGAGACGTGCTCAACTCTGATTCGCGTTTGAGTATTCAGGGGTGAGAGTACATTAAAAATGTTTCTAGTATGGGGCCTCCTTTTACTTAAATAGAAAAAAATATAAATTTTATTACTAGGTGCCGCCCGGGGCTTCGCTCGCGCGGTACTCGGATAAAAAATTGCCTATATGTTAATCTAGTACATCATCATCATTTACCTACCCTCATCCCACTCTATGTGGGGTCGGCACAGCATGTTCCTTGGATGATGCTGTAAGAGTTTTGGCTAAGGTGTTTTATGACCGGCCGCCTGCCTGACGTCAACCCTCCTTGGGAATACTTGCTTATTGTATCTCATCATGTTGGAGGATACCATCCCTTAGCCGACTTTTACGACATGCTCGGGGATAGAAGCAATGGTAATCCAGCAGATGTGCTTGTATATTACAAGTTTCATTCAAATCCGTTCAGTAGTTTCTGCGTGTAAGAGTAACAAACATCCGTACATACAAACTTTCGCGTTTATAATATTAGTAAGGATTTGTTGCTGTAGCGGAAATAGAAATACACTCTGTGAAAACTAAGCAAAGCTTGTACTATGGGAACCAGATGGCTGATAGAATACTTATATACATTTTTTTTTGTAAATACATGCTTATACTTAAGTACCTATAATACATAATACTACAACACCCAGACCCGGAAGAAACATTTGCAGAGAATGCAAACATTTCTTCCTCAGCGGGAATCGAGCCCGCGCCTCTTGCGTCAGTCGAGCACTCGCTACGCCACAGAGGTCGTCAAAAGTCATCTCAATTAATAATTCACCTCAATCAGTTGTTATTGAGTCAAGTCCCACTTGGACGCAGTCTCACGGTCCAGCTGTGTCATCTCAGCTGGGACAGAACGGTGTGACACTCAGCCCCAGTCTGCATCACATAGTTTGAAGTGATGAAAATCTGAAACAATTGAAAAGGAGTAGTCAGAGACATGGCACAAGTACCCATAAGAAAACTTGCAGCCGCTCCTAATTCAAAATCCCAAGATGGATGTGAACCATGATGACAGATCAGCCCATCGTCTATATAGATGGTCCATCATGTTGGAGGATACTATCCCTTAGTCGACTTTTACTACATGCTCGGGGAGAGAAGCAGCTGGACGCATTTTATTTTTTAAATGATCTTTTAATCATTATTGTAAAGAAGTCGATTTTGAAAATTATTTCACTGTTACAAAGATAGATAGATAGATAAACACTTTATTGTACACAAAACACATAAAAGTAATTAACAAAAAACACAACAAAAACAGTACAATGGCCGGCCTTATCGCTAAAAGCGATCTCTTCCTAGGTTGTCTACCTTTGGACTGAAAGGATAAACAAAAACAGAAAGACGGCGGTGCACAAAAAGTAAAAAAAAAAAAAACATTAATCACTTACTTATAATATACCTATAAACTAATTCATAGAATTAATATAAAAGCTATCCCATTCCTGAACCCTACTCTTATTATAAAATGCAAAGTGTGTTTATTCGTTTGACGTTTCACGCAGCAAAGGAGAAACGGATAAATGCGAAAGTTTGCGAGAATGTTTGGATGTTTGTTTTATTTATTTATTTGTGCCTCAATCGCGCCTAAACGACTGAACGGATTTGAATGAAACCTGGAATATAGTAAATGTGCTGGAATAATATATAGGCAATTTTTTATCCAAGTACCACGTGAGCAGCTAGTAAATCTACAAATTGAATTGGCGTTAGAACCATTACTTGAAGCGTAGTACCTACTATCTTGTTTAGAATAATTGATCTAATAAACAATCATCAAATAGATACATCTCCAAAGATCAAACTGGCAGGTTTCAAAATAGCTTGTCTAGTCTATTTTAAGATACTATTGCTCTCAATACAGCGGCATAGACTGCGAGCAGTTTTAGGCCCGATAATTGAAAAATAATATGGATACCTACCAAGGCTGGAGGTATTCTTATTTTATTTATTTACAAAAATATAGTTACTTAAACAATGAATAGTGACTTTAAACTTAGAATAAGTTTGTCTTATCACTAGATTCTCGCTCGTTATTACAAAAAGTATAGTAAACACTTATTATGTCTAAAAGTTGACTAAGTGAGTATTATTGACAGGACTGGAAGAATACTTCGGTGTCCTATAAAAAAAAAAAAAATAGTCGGTGCCAGAATCGGAAATCGTCTCCTGGATAAAGTCAAATTCAACATTCTTTATTCCTTAAAATCACGCGGATCATTCGGACAGGATATTTTAGATCATTTGGATACTATTGCGCAGGTCTACGTCCAGCACAGGACTTCACAGGATAATGAAATGATTGCAAGAGGTCACGATGCAATTTACAACATCCAATGAAGTATCCATTTGCAGAATAGCATTGACATTGTGTCTCATAAGGAGATTGATAACCTTACCACAGATGATAAACAGTAGGTACCTACATACCTAGGTACTTAGATCAAGGCAAGCGTGATGTCATGTAGGAAAAACTGTTGCATGAATTGACAATGATTTTACAGCCTAAACTTTTTATTGTTTACCTAGCTGCCGCCCGCGGCTTCGCTCGCGTGGTGCCCGGATATAAAACAGCCTAATTGTTATCCAGTACATGTACTATGTATATTCCAAGTTTCATTCCAATCTGTTCAGCCGTTTAGGCGTTATTGAGGCACAAACATCCAAACATCCTCACAAATATTCGTATTTATAATATAAGAAGTAAGATATTACGTATGAGCTAAGAACAGACGAGACAGTGGATAAAGTCGGGATGATGATGATGGTGATATAGGTAAGTATTCCAAGTTTTATTAAAATCGTTTTAGGGTTCCTTACACGAAGGGTGCTAACGGGACCCTATTACTAAACCTCCGTAGTCCGTCCGTCCGTCTGTCAGAGAGCTGTATCTCATGAACCGTAATAGGTACAGTTGAAATTTCCAGTGTGTTTTCTATTGCTGATATAAGAACAAATAATAAAAAGGCTCTCATACAAGAAACATTTTTTAACGTTTGTAATCGATCATCGAAGTAATTTAATTTAAAAAGTACATGTACGATGATACGGAACCCGTCGTTAGCGAATTCGACTCGCACTTGACCGTTTTTTTTTTTTAATTTTAGATACATAGGTATCCCTCTATTTGTGCCATCCATATCCATCACAGTTTTACAAGTGTTGGCCACTAACTCATACAAACTTACTTTTTTTATGGCCTTGTCCATCCAAAACATAGTGAATAAAGCTTTAAAATACTAACCTTTAATTCTTACAAACATTTGAGGTTTCACATAAATCTTAATTGGATTAACAATGGCCTTCTTAAATCAATAATTGGGCGAACGCTGTACCTAACTGGCAACATCGGTGGAGTGGTGGTATCCACTTGAGTGAGGGCTCGATTCCCACAGCAGGAGAAATGTATGCAGTTCTACAAATGTAGCTTCCAGGTCTGGATGTGGTATGCTGCCATCTGATTACTAAAAGGCTGTTAAGTGACATTTGTTTAAATTTGACTTTTATGTACCTACTGGGCGAAAGCGGTTTTTTTCCTCTATCGACCAGTATGCGTTATATTTTTCTATAATTTATAAGTACCTACTGAGATTTGGAGCCGCACGTACACCGCTATCTGCATCCGTTTTGGACTTTTTCAATTCCAAAATATGGTTAACTCATTTTAAATTGGTAAAACACAAAAAGTTAAATAAAAAATCACAAGATAAACTTGTATTACAATGCAGTATATACACTTCAAGCTTATAATACAAAACATTTTGGTATTTCAATAAAAACTGTTAGTCTTCAAAAAGTCTAGAAAACAACATTTCCCATGTTTTTGCTTGTAGACAAAATTTTGGGTTTGTCACTTAGCGGCCTTTTAGAAATCGGACAGCAGTATGGTACCTATAGCTTCACAGCTAAACAGACTAAGAGCTTAGACAGCACAGACAAAGAAACTAGATACCTATATATGAGGTCTTTTGTATGTTAGCTACAAGTAAGATCTGTCTATCTATAGGTACTTCAGCCAAACTGGAGATACCTACAATTTATGTAAATAAATATAAATTAAGTACATACTTAAATAACTATTTGTGGACATTTGACACAGTGCTTGTACTATGGGAACCAGATGGCTAATAGAATACTTATATACTTTTTTTTTGTGTGACTTTTTTTGGTGATACATTCTTACAATACATAATACTACAACACCTAGTCCCAGAAGAAATATTTGCAGAACATTTATACATTTCTACCGTAGCGGGAATCGAACCCGCACATCTTGCGTCTCAGCCGGGCACTCGCCCGCCACGCCACCGAGACCGTCGTGTAAACAAATAAGGTACCTACTACGATGAAATCACTTTAGTTTTAAGTAAATAAACCTTGCAACATAAGTTTTCACACCTTAACTTAACTATTAGTTCCTACTACTTAAAAGTTTCAAGTTTTAGGTTAAGTATTTAGTGGTATGTTTACATAAAATTGTATCTCCAGTTTGGCCGAATAACAGTGGTGTTACCAGTTCTTTCGGACTAATACGGTGAAAGGATTTAAAGTGCGCCTCATTTGACACATATTTTCGAATATTTTTATGTTCTACGACATGCCAGTTTCCTCACTATGTTTTCCTATAGTAAGATCACTGCTACATGGACAAACACCTATTAAATTAATGTTTTGGAACATACTTGGAAATTAAATTCTTAAAATCATCATAGTGACCAAATGTTCCCACGGTGAGAAAGCTTGTGAATAAAAATGTAGGTTGGTATCTCATTATTACCCAAGATAATGGTTCAAGCACATTTCGACAATACCAATGCTAACTAATTAATATTGAGTTAGATTGAATGTAAGCTTTTACCTATCTTCCCTGTAAGTTTGTCTTAATCATACTAATATTATATAGAGGAAAGTTTTTTTATTTGTAACGAATAGGCTCCGAAACTGCTGGACTGGGAGTAAAGAAAAAACATAGAATGCGCCCAGCTGCTTCTCTCCCAGAGCATGTCGTAAAAGTCGACTAAGGGATAGTATCCTCCAACATGATGAGATGCAATAAGCAAGTGTTCCCAAGGAGGGTTGACGTCAGGCAGGTGGCCGGTCATAAAACACCTTAGCCAAAACTCTTACAGCATGATCCAAGGAACATGCTTTGCCGACCCCACATAGAGAAGGAGATGAGGGCAGGAAGATGATGGAATTGCACTTGACTACCCCATTAAACATCTACACATTTAGAGGCAATGTCACTTTGAGATGTTTATAATGCCTGGGTTAATCATAGGCATAACAAAAATTTTATTTACAAACAGATAATATTTATCAACATTTATTATCAAAGAATGCTTTATCTGTTTTAAGACATGGTTAGTGATAAGCTAGCCAAACAAAACACTCATGTAAAACATGGGGTGCCCAGCTAAGCTGTTACAGGTGCAGGTACAATTCCCGCTGCAGGAGAAATGTTTGCATTTTCAGATATTTCCTCCGGAACCATGTGACCATGGTACTTATAGTTTCTGATACCCAGAATACTGTGAATCATCATGATGAGGAAGTCGGTCATGTGATGAGAAAAAATTTAGATGTGGATATAAAGCATAGCACTATGGGAACCAGATGGCTGATAGAATACATAATATATAATTTTTTTTATGTGAAACTAGCTGCCTCCCGCGGCTCTGCTCACGTTGTACCCGGATAAAAAGTAGCCTAGATTGTTATTCCAGCGCACATTTTATGTATATTCCAAGTTTCATTTGCATCCGTTCAGCCGTTTGGGCGTGATTGAGGCACAAACATACATCTTCACATCCACACATCCTAACATTCTCACTAACTTTCGCATTTATATTAGTAGGAATCATAATTATTACAAATTTTACAATACCTATCCCTAAGTGCAAAATGTATCTACCAGCACCTTACGATCAGAATGCAAAGGTAGATACATACATACATAATATCACACCCGTATCCCCAATGGGGTGGGCAGAGCCACAAGCAAACATAAGAAAACTTGCAGCCACTTCTGATTTAAACACCTAAGATGGATATGGTGAACCATGGTGACAGGTGATCAGCCCATCGCCCATACAGGTGGTCCATCATTTTGGAGAAGATACACCTTGGTCGCCTTTTACGACATGCTCGGGGAGAGGAGCAGCTGGACGCATTCTATGCTTTTTCTTTACTCCCAGTCCGCACTTACTCTCTTACTTTACTTCTATACTTTACTTTCAGCAGAGAAGCAAAGGTAGGTATGTTTTAGATAATGTTTTTTTTTATACAGAATTGCTGTTGACCTCTATGAGTTTGTTTTCTTGATTCAGGGCTATTTTTGATAGTTATAAAAAGCTTGGTCATGTTAAAACAAGTAATACCAAAGGATCTAGCGCGATTTAGTCTTCTCGCGTAGTAGAAAATAGAAAGCAGCGTGAATCACCAACACTAAGTATGAAAATGTATGTCTGTATGTTTAACTTGTTCTCGTCATGATGTCATCGTATCGCCAAATTGAAGTTAGTTGAGTCTAGACCCTGAGGCCCACTTGGGACCTATCACGGTAAATTGCGATACGCGAGGTATTTCCGCTGGTTACAGGCAAGGTGTTGGCCGATTCGCTCTAAAGGTGGACTTAGTTCATGTAAAATATATTTCGCTACGATTTCAACTCTCGCGAAATATGTGCAGTTTGACAATGTTGTCAAGCGACCCTAGAAAGCGGAGGACCAAAATAGATCGACGCCGCCGCATGAAAGATCGTACAGCACAAATAAAACAAAGCAACAGAAATGTATTTCGAGTAAATGTAGGCGACATTACCATGTTAAGAAAACTACCTTTTGTTGATTCGACTTCCTTGCACGAACCGTTCAAACACCTTCACTTTTTAGTATGCACACACTATTTTCAACACAAAATGAACTCTACAGATCACAGTTTTGATAAATCACGGGTTTTCGCAAGGAAAAAAGTCGCAACGTTTTGAAAATCACTCGAAAAATTCAGCGAGTAAACGATTACGCGCATGTCCGACAAAAATTTACATCACGTGACCTGTCATGGCGTCATCGTAACGTTTTTTGCAATATCGGCTAAGAAATATTATTTTACTCTACCGTTATCAAAAAATATTAAACTAATATTTTAATAACAATAAAATTATGTGCTTTTACAATCAATGTAAAAACTTATATAAATTAATGTGTACATTTTAGATCTTTTTTTATGTCGACACGACAGTGCCATCTTTCGAAGAGTAGCACTCAATTGACAATTACAGTTTTTACATACGAAATCTAGATGGTACTACTTAATCATTCTACTCGACAATAGATGTCACTGTATAAAATAAAATAACCGTGTAGATGCTACCTACACTGTAGAGACTGTAGAGTCCTATGAAACGCAGTCGATTTGTTGTTGCACGGCTATTTTCTGACTACATAACAATTTCAGATGAGAATATTTTTATGTTTCATAACTTTTATAGCGTGAATTTTCTGTGGTCGGGCTTTAGATAATTTTTGAACTTAGGTACTTTTTAGACATAGTCATAGACAACATCTATTTACTAAAATAGCACACATCACATAGAATTTAAGAAAATAAATAAAAACTCAGGCAATTTCTCAATTTAAAGAACAAGGAATTTAAATTATTGGTGCTCTATAACAAACTTAAAAAAACTTTTGGTTTTGTTTTACATTTTACGCAAACAACGGCTTACAATATACCTACAAAATTTTTGAAATGTGTTAATATTTACCTATCCTCTTTACCACAAATTCAAATTATTAAGAACATTCACTGGATTGTAAAATATTTAATTGAAAAATATTGAAAATTTCACAGAACTTTTCAAACATGGCAAACATTGTTTAGTAATAAAAGAATGCGGGCATCCTACAAACAGGCAATTCTTCGGGTCTATTGCAATACCACCTCATGGGCATAAAGCAGGCTTTCTTCCCTTTCTTTCCACCACAAGTACATCTCTCATCATCAGTGATTTCTTTTTCAGTTTCTTCATATTCTCTTTCTCTTGCGAACTCTCCCTCTTTCTGAGGGGTCTTTTCAGAAAATTCACATAAAGTGTTTGAGTTTGAATCTTGAGAATAATTTGTATCTCTTTCAGTTCTTTGATATTCTTTGTCTCTTTGAGGGAGTTCAGTTTTAGAGCATTCACATACATTTGTTTTTTGGTTAGAATCTTGTTTTGAAGAATCGTTTTGATAGTTTTCACAATATCCCTGGCAGTCTGTTTCTGTGTTTTGAGAAGCATCTTGTGTTTGTGGCTTATTTTCGTTTTTATCTTCTTTCAACAGTTTGTTAAATTCCTTATTTTTTTTATTTATTTGCATGTTACATTCACAAACACCAGCCATTTCACATTTTTCTAAGCAAGTACTATCAGTTTTAACTTTTCTTGGGGCCCTTCGAACTACTTCATTAATTCTCAATTTATTTACAAAGTTTTCTATCGCCTCTGGTTTTGATTCTTTATTAAGCTTTTTAAGACTTTTAGTAACTTCTTGTTTCATTTTAATTTCAGTATCCACGTTACTCACTTCAATATCGTTTAGTTTTTTTGCAAGACATGATTTTACTTGTTTTATAAGTTTGTTTTTATCTTTATTTGTCTCAGAAATAAATATATCTTCAAATAATTCAGATACTTCGTTTTTCATTCTTAATTCTTCAACTTCTTCTTTAACACTATCATCGCTTAGTATTGGAATCTTTGCAAGCTCGCATAGAAGTTGATTACGTTTCAACAATGGATTCGTTGAAGTTTTATCTTTGTTTTCTACTGCATTAGCAAGAAATTTTACTACGGCATCATGAACTTTAGCCTTATAAGCTTGTCTGCCTTCATCGTCATCTCTGTCATAATTGTATTGTACAAAATTCTCAACGATTTCTTCCTTTAAATCATTGAATAGGGCTTCTTTTTCTGCGCTAGTATCTTTTGGCTTACCCAGCACTTTATCAACAGTTGTATTTAAGTCTTGCTTGTATTGATGTCTAGCTTTCTCTTCTTTTATTAAAGGTTTGATTGACTGAATAGCATCTTTGAGTTGCATCTTTCTAGCTGCCTTACTCTCTTCAAAATCACAACACGTAGGTATAACTGCTAGAAGTTTGTTCAGTTCTTCATCAAGTACATCATCGTATTGAAAATCATCATTGAAAGTCGTAGGGTTCATATTGAGTTCGCTGATTTTTATGATAATTTTCGTGCTCAGGTTGTCTCTCATTAATTTTGCAGTTTCTTCTTCTTGTGATGTAGTTGCAGATATCGGTAGTTGGTCACACCATGCTTCGACAATTTCAATGATGATTTCGGCGGTTTTTTTCTTTGGTTTCACACGTTCTAGCTGTTTTTCCTTATTAATAGCTGTGCTAGGTCCAGGAATTTGACTGTCATCTTTCTTTACTTGAAGAGTTTCTTTGGGCGCAGCTTTCGTTTTTCCTTTCTTGCTTTTAGGTTCAGTAACTATACATTTTCTTTTGTCTGCTGACGATTTTAATGCATCTTGTAAATTTTTGCCAAACTGTTCTGCATTGGCTTCCTCTTCGGGTAGCAATGGAAGCTTCACAACCCATTTCATTATTTCCTTGTGTATTTTATCAGCTGGTTTTGACTCACCATTTTCAATCTCATGTATTCTCTTCGCTAAAGTTGCCAATATTTTATCTCTTTCTAGTAACTCTGTTATTCCATCTGCCTCTCTCAGAGGCAGTTGTTCAAACCAAGCATCAATTTCACATCTGGTTTTTATCTCCTCCACTTCTCCTATGACAGATGATTCATTAGGTATCGGCACTTTGAATAAAACACTATACAGTTGATTGTAGATTTCATATTTTTTCAGAGGAATAGCGTTTCTATTTTTAACATTGTCATAATATTTATCGATTTCATCCTTAATTCTTCTTTCATATTTGATTTTTACATCATCATTAGCGTGGTCGAAGTTTTCCAAAATAAATATATCGGCTAAGCGACTTTTGTATATCTCAAAACCAGGGTCGTAAGTTCGTCTAGCTTGCACAGGATGGGGTATAGAAGCTTCAATAGTATGTTCAAGTTTTTGCTTGTAATACGCACCGGCACAATTTTCTTTTATTGCTTTTTGAGCTTCAACAATATTCTGTACCAAATCTGTTTTTAGTTTATCTTTATTACTCTGAAGTTCTGGACTTTGAGGCAACTTTTCAATCACTGCATCTATTTCATCGGCTAATATGTCTTGGTACAAAAGGTCATCATTGAAAGTTCTAGGATCGAAGCTAAGTTCTCCTACTGTTTGGAATAGTCTCTTCGAAGCATCATCTTTCAAAGATTTCACTGTTTTTTCATCACTATCTTTAATTGGTAGAGAGGCAGACCATTTCTCTATTGCATCAACAATAGAGCCAGCTGGGTTTTTAATTTGTTTACTTTTACTTGATTTTATTGTTTTGGAACTTTGCTTTTTATTGATTTTAGAATTTTCAGCCAATTTTGTTTCACTTGCTTTTGGAAAATCAAGACTAGGTTTTTCTTGTCTTGTCTTTACACGCTCTATTCTGTTTATAAGTTGCTGAATGACAACCGATGCAACTACTTCACGACTTTCATCTAACGATAGATCTGATAACCATTTAGAAATGTACTCAGCAAATTCTGAGTCCGCTTTATCATCATTGTTAGCTATTTTATTATTTCTCTCCGTGATTTTCTCTGTAAGTTCACATATAATTTTTATTCGTTTTTCTTCATCACTTTCATCTATTGGTAAAAGCGGTAAGTTTTTTGACCACTCGCATATTTCTTTGATATATTCTAACTCGTTGTCAAATTGTTTAATAGGTTCGTCTCTTGGTATAGGAACAGTAGTCAACTTATTGTAAACTTGTGCTTTTGATAACGCTGCAGGATCTGCATTCTCCCGAACCATTTTTTTGATCTCATTCAAAAGGCGTGCAGACCAGGCCTCTAATTTCACTTCATCATCTGCTATTTTAATTCCGTTAACGCGAATGAACTCCTCTATGAAATCTCCGATGTTTTCGCTGTGCACACCGGAAGTGTCTAAAGAATCTTTCGTGATCTCGTTTTTATTCCTGTGAACAATAACTTTACCAACAAGTTGGTCTATCATGAACATCATATTTTGATCATTTTTATACTCTTCCTTAATAGGAAGTTGGGTTAAAAATTGGCTGATTATTGATGCCATGTACATATTGTAATCCATTGCTTCTGGATTGTCTTCTCTTTGTTCTTCTACATCAAGGATATTTCTAGCTAGATCATTTACAAAATCAACACGTACTCTATTGCCCGTCGTGTTAAAGCTAGCATCTATTGGTATATTTTTTAACCAATCTGATACGTCTTTGATATAGTTTAATTCTCTTACTAATTTCTCACGAGAAAGCAGTGTGTTTGGTTCTGATTTAGCGAATTTGTCATAGACCTCTTTTCTAGTTGGTGGATTTAACCTTTGTAGTTTTATTTTCAGTAAATGGCTGAACGCACCTCGCGCCATAGGATCATCGATATCATAGTTATGTTCAATGTATTTGCCGATAAACTGATGCATAGTTCTGTCAAGGTTTGCAGTGTCGTTCTCAATAACTTTGGTTTTATTGAGTGGGCAGCACGGATTCTTTTTTGCTTCTAAATGCTCAGCTTTTTGTTGCACTTTTTTGTCACGTTCTGCAGCTAATGTGGCATCCTGTGGCAAGTTGGCCACTCGGTCTCTTAAATTATCTGCGAACTCACCAACTTTTATCTGTTGTTCTGGCCTGACTATTTTATTCAGCCATTGCTCCACATCGTTTTTAATTTCATTATCAGGACGCTTATTCGTTAATTTATTTTGTAAAACTTCAGCTAGCTCGTGTATCTTATCATTTCTTGTATTCTTATCAATATTAAAAAAATCCGATGGTTGTTGGTTCATCCAAATTGATATTTCGTCTTCTAGAATATCTTTACCCTTCGGCACAAAATACTCTTCCCACCCTTTTTCACTTTCAATGTGTTGTACATTTGCCATGGCTTGTCGGTTTCCATGTTGCGGTCTAGTGAGTACAGGTACAGGTATTTCTTTTACTCTTGTGAGTAAATCTTCAATTTGAGCTGTGACTTCTTCCAAATCAAAGATATCTAGTTTATGTAGCCATTTATAAACGAGATATTTCAGCCACTTCTCTTTTTCTTCTACTGTTATTAGTTGCTCAAGCTTAGCTTCATCTGTAATCTCCCCAGCCAGATCTTTTATAATAGTCTCTTTAAATGCTCTTTCGTCTGGCGCATTGAATTGTTCAGGTAATGTTTCCATCCAAGCTCTTATCAAATTCTCAAGCTTATTAGCGTATTCTACTTCTTCAGGGTTCAGTTTGGAGACAGACTCTATTTTCTTTTTCTTCGGTGTGGAAGTTACTGGGAAACTAGGGCAACAACTATCCTCAGATGTGTAAACTGAAATTTTCCTTGTCAATGCTGGCCTCATATCTGAAACTTCACCATTATCGGCACTATTCAATGTGTATTTTACTTCTCTTATTATATTCTGTGCAATATTTGAAGCTAAAAATTCGGGCATATTAGACGCTCCTCTCAGTACATCCACAATTTCTTTGAGAACATTAAACTCTTCAACTGGAACTGGAGAATCAATGTAATCCATAATAATATTAGTTATTTCTAATTTCACATCATCATTATGGATTAATCTTGTTTTTACAAGGCATTTACTAACTTCTCTGTGAATCATAAATTCAAAATTAGTTTTAGTAATATTATGAACATATATGTCTGTAGTTTGGTGGTTTTTTTGCATACACGGGTGTCTGTTAGGGCTAGGCTCGTATTTATTTTTAATATTTAGTAATCTATCAGTCAATTCATCTGCAAAGCTATGTAAATGTACGTTCCTGTTTCTAGAACATCTAGCACCAATTGGAAGATCAATCAATACATCCACTATAGCACATTTTAACATATTCTTGTAATTACAGTTCATCGGCTTTTTAAGCAGTGGAGCTATTTTCTTTATTATAACGTTTGCTATTTCTTTTTTATCAACATTCATCCTCACGCCACTGCTCCTTCTAAACTTTATCATTGATAACCAATTAGTAACTTCTTCCTCTACTTCTCCAGAGCTCATTATAGAGTCTCTATTGCTTGATCTTATAGTATCACTATTACATATTCTTCTGTATCCTTGTTTATTGTTATCATTGTTGTTATTGACAATCAGTTTCTTGTTGATTTCTTTGATTCTATTCAATAGATTTTCATTCAGTCTGTCTTTAAAAGAGTCTTGATCTCTTTTCGCGCCCGGATACCACATCGGGATAGTTTTAAGTGAACTATCGATATCGCATTTGACTTTTTTATCATACCCTTCGTCGTTCACTTCGTTTAATAGTCTGTTAATTTTATCAGCCAGATCATTTATCACGCTATTTTTGTCAAAACTTGTATTACCAAGATTTGGGTAAATTGGAACCTCTTGAAACCACGCTTTTACTTCTCTCAGAACGTAATCTCTGTAAATATTTCTCTTTGGACTAAGCACGTTCCTTGTTTCTGTTCTTCTTAAGGGTATACTATCTTCTGATGTATTATTAATCAAATTGCAGTAGTTATTCTGTCCTTTTTTATCTCTATCCGGCTCTCTATCATCAAAATGATTATTAAGTCTCAATCTTTCATTGACATTACTGTTATAATCATATCTAGGCTTAAGATATGTTTCACTAGTATTCGTTCTGTTATTGCATCTGGTTTCGTAATGAGTTATGTTGGTTTGAATCGAATGTGAGTCCACTGAATTGCGACCAGATTTTGTTGAAGGCCGATGTCTTGATGTATTTGGTAATATAACCTATGAAATAAATACCGTATACATATCTATCTATAATGAGTCTGTCTAAACTTACACTAGGATTCTCTGTGTCGTAGGAGTCAGAGACAACGAGTACAACGGTAGCATAACACCCAGACCAGGAAAAAATATAATCAGAGCATGCAAACGTCGCGGAAAGTAAAGCCGCACCTCTAAAATCTCAGCCTGGCACAAGCTAACCACGCCATCGAGGTCATCCTATGAATGTCATATATCTGAAAGTTTATCGTAAGGGATTTGGGTCCGGGTACCACATGAGCGAAGCTGAGGGCAAAAGTTTTTAGTTATAGAACGTATAGTAAAACTGACCGTCTGACTGTCAGTATCCTGATCGCAGCCTCTCTTGGCTGAGGAGTGACGGTCCATCTGATGCTGCTCCATGCGCTCCTTGATCATCGGGCAGAGCTGCTGGTTGCAGGACTGGAAGAAGGTCAGATCATTATCATATCAGCTCACATCCATCCACTACTGGGTAAAGACCTCCTCTTTAGTAGGTTAATTGGTGCATGTCCGGGTCTGAACCTACAAACTAAGGATAAAATAATTTACATAGGAAGCCTTGATCCTATTCTTCAGCCTCTTCATATTCTTCAGACACCTGACGTCTATCTCCTGAGGGTAGGGCTCCCTCTCTCTCTCCCTGCTGGGGTATTCTCTTTCTCTCTCGTGGTGGTAGGGGCTCAGGCTGATCGGAATACGGCTGGGGATCCGTTTCATGCTGTTTATGGACTTTATTGAACCTGGAAAGAGAAATACAAAAATGGCAAAGAAAAAAGGTCTGTTAAATGTTTGGCTGCGGCGGCGGACGGCTCGGTTGAAACTGGGGTCAGTCCTCCGACGTAAGCCAGTCCAGCCAACCTGGTCCAAGTTGGCCATTCAGATGTTTCAAACGACAGTTTTAATCTCATGTAATACTCATAGAAGTAAAGTCTGAAGTCTGAAACGCAGAGGCACGGATTCAATTTTCGTTGCTAGAGAAAGCATGTTCTACTTTATATTTCTTCCGGATCTGGCTGATGTGGTCGGGGAATCCTGGTGTGGGATCCGTATCTGTGCGGTGTTAGCCGAAGATGTTTGGCTGGTGTCCTGATAACCAATGAATGAGGCAAACATTTCTCCCGCAGTGGGAGTTCTCCCTCAGCCGAGCACTCGTCCACTACACCACTGTCAGAAGATAGGGTAGTCAGAAGTTTTACCAAATATTGTGATAGCCATCCCATCGGTGGGCGCATCGTGCACCCACGCTAATACGTTATCATCATATCCCATGCTTTACAGTGTAATTTTATTTTATATTTTTTTATGTTTTTATAATTTTTTCTACAAAAACAAAACTGACATGTGTAAATCTTTCATGGGAGTTTGAATGGACTCGAAATGTCATAGTTAAAGTAAAGAAGTATAAAACAGTCTACTCCCTGCGGCTAAATTATATGGTTTGGCGATTTTATCGCTTAGAGTAACAGGTGTAGGCAGCCATAATGATTTATTATATGATGTATCAGGACAGATATACAATACAGCTACACTATTGCGATACAGCCAAGCTTCGCGTTTGCGTCCTTGTTTATCCTGTGATAATAAATAATAACTGCACCTGTTTCTCTTCCCGACAAAGTCGCCAAAATCTCATAATGTAGCCGCTGGGTTACAAACCTTTTCTAATAGTTTTTGAGAAAAAAATAGGCTTGGTGTCATTTTCAGAAAATTCTGTCAGATAATACAAATATTTTGTACATTACTCTGAAATTCAAAATTACTCTGACGTTCAAAATTTTATTTGTAATCTAAATTGTTTCTAAATTCTTATAATTTTGCTCTATCACAAATTTTGGTGAAATGTAAGTAAATCTATCTAGCATATGGAACGTTCTGCGCTTCTGGATGGGTGACTGCTAGTGGGAACTGAGCAGTTTTTGTTTAGATGTTTTGACTTTAGGAACCTAAGTCATCATGTCATGGAAACACCAACTACCTATACCTACTACTTTTAACCGAAGCCACAGTTACTATGCATTGATGGTCTAGTGGTAATGCCGCCGTCTACCACGCGAGCAAAGCTGGAGGTGGCAGCTAGTAGAAGTTATAGTTTAAAGAGTGCATTACACCACTGTTTTTTGAGGGTTCTTATAAACCGTTTCCACTGAATCATGCTAACTTCCAGGCGAGGACTCCACACTGAAAACTGGCAGGCCTGTTATAGGCCAGACATCTGCTACTCTCTCCTCAGGCTATTGAAGATGACAGTTAGTATCTTTGCCCTTATAGTCTACATCTATAATCGAAAGTGTAATAGGACCGACCGCGTGCCTCGCTATTCCATGAGGTATCTTAAGGAAGCTTGATGATAAGATATGATATGATCAAGCTTTAGGAGCTTGAGGAGTAGCGTAGTATGGGCATGTCATAAGGAGGTATGAAAAATTAAAATCATGTTGCAAGGAGAATTATAAATATGAATGTGGATGGATTTAAAAGTAAAGGTAGGCCAAAGAATATGAAGATAGGAGAGAGTACATATAATGATGGCTGACGCAAGGAAATGGGAGAATAGAACTCGCTGTGCCAACCCCACACTAGAGTGGGATAAGGGCAGCATGATGATGATTGTTAAGAAACATCCGCAAAGTCTATCCTTGAAAACTGTCCTTTCTTTCAGCATATCCCTTTTAAGATATGAATATGGAGCTCCATGATGGTATGATGGCGGTCGTCCGAGGAATGCAGGACGCGGCGCTTTGTGTCACGCTCATGGACGGAACCAGGCAGTATACCCTCATGCCAAACGCTGGTGAGATTACTCTTCATCATAATCTTGCCGGGATTTCTCCACCAGGATGATTCCTTCAAAAGTTACGTGGCCCTGAGCCACCGTATCTTTACCCTCTTGACTAGTGTTGATAATGCTCTTCATGATATCAGAAGTAACAGAACCCTGATGGGTTCTGTGATCAGAGTTAGATCTTAACTTGGTCACAAGATTCGAATCCATAATATTAAGGTAGATTTTTCTCAGTGGAGCTGCGTCAGTCGCCACTTCATTGACACTGCGCTGGAATGAAATTCCATTAACATTTTCGTAATAGCTCTGACGCGGCGTCACTGATGCGGCGACACTGTTGCTTGCTTCGAAAGTCTACCTTTAGGGACCGGCAGGAAGGGTCACTACCACTAGACCACTCGTGCACCATTTAAACTTAACGAAAGGAGCGTCTTTGAGGCACTTCTCAACCTGCCACATTGCTGGTTCAGATCAGTGGCACGACTGTAGTCAAAGTCAAAGTTTCCTTATTCCTTCCTTACAATCAATGAATGATGCTCCAACTCCTTTTATAAACATGATTGTAAAGGGATCATTTTCCAAAAAAGTTGCCAAGCGTGGTTTCTTACCTGTATCTACGTTAATAAATCTAACCTGTAAATCTACGTTGCATTTACATCTGTTCGTAACGCGACCAAGCGTGGAAGATACAGGTAAGGAACCACGCTAGTATCAGTCTAAACCATTTCTCCTATTCCAGCGGTTCCACAATCAGTTCCACCAGTCACCTACGTCCAGGCCACGCAGAAGACGGAGATTGTCCAGCATGACAGTCAGGAGAGGAGCCACTGTGACTCCACAGCGCAGGCAACTGACGGACGATACGCTAGCATCTACAAGGTACCTGCTTGTATGTTGTGATTGCTGACCGGCAAGACTGGCAAACCTCTAACTGCCAAGACTTTTTCAAGCTAGCATTCAAACGCGGTTGAACAAGATACAACAGACTAGTAAAACGCCCCGCGGCTTTGTCTGCTTTATTCCATACAAACTTCATCTTCAAAAGGAACGGAATTCCAAAAAATCAACTAAGTATAAGAATGTTTTTGTTCAGATGGCACATTGTAACGTAGCACCGACGTCACCACCAGTAGCCGTAACGGAGTTCCCGCCACAGAAAGCTGAACTTTGCCCAGGTTTTGTTCCATTCTTTCTCCAGTATTGTTCTCTAAGGCTGAGCGCAGACTTGAGTCACGATAGTTTTAAGACAGACTATTGCTTTACAAAAATTATGAAGACGCAAACTTCAAACAAAACGTCTCATAGACAGAATTGTCTAATACCTACAAGAACTGCACGGCGACAAGTCTGACTAACGATTGTCGGCTTCCCTTTTGTATGCATGCGGTTATGTATTTCCTCAAATAAATTCATGTTTTGCAGATTCCTCTAGTAAAGATATTACTGAACTGAGGGCCCTAGATATACCGCTATAAATCTGTAATATCATATTCTACAGATTTGGAATTTTCTTAAAATATTTAAGAAAATCTTAACTAAATCCCTAAATAATAATGATTAATCCAGATATAGTACTTTCTGAGATTTAGGTCATGCACTTTGTGCACGCGTCTGGACTGAGGGCCCAAGTTATTTAATCATAACAGTTTTAATTCACGTTTAAGAAATTCATGGCCCTTTGCTTTAGGTTTTTACTATTTTTAACTAATTTCCCTATAAGTCTTACTTCGTTTCGCAAGGATTTAAAAATTGGGCTCTCAATCCAGATGTACACTCGTTTTAGGAGTGCGACGTGTCGTAGGCAAAACAGTTTCGTTTTAGTTTTAAGACAGACTTATCTATGTGAAAAAAGTCTGTCTTAAAACTGTCGTGACTCCAACATGCGCTCAGCCTAAGTTCTCAAGTAAGTAGATAGAGATGGGAGACTTGACTAAGGAATGGTGGAACATTAAATAACATTTTTTTTTTGGGGTGTATGTGTACTTTTGACTGAAGTTGTAACCCAAAGGGCTGGACGATTGACAAATGAGGTGTCGTTGGATTCGTCTGGATGACATGCCACGAGCAAATCTAATATGACTGCTGTAAAAAGCCATTTTCAATTTAATCCTATGGCTGCCTCTGTAACCCAAACGGCTAAACTAATTTTGACAAATATCGTCAGTATCTCGAAAGTGACATTAGTGATTAAAAATGTAAAAACATCCAATACGGTAGTTCTGAGAATCTTTCTATTATTTACGATGTACCAAAATATTGATCGATTTCAAGTCGATGATAACTAAAAGAACGAGTTTTCTCAAGTGCCTGTTAAAGGTACAAGGGAAAACGTGATTTATTTTGCGCAGGTCACGGAAACTTCGAAGTGGGTGGTCACGGCAGTGGAGAGAACTACTACAGCCCCACGAGGGTCAACGGCTCCTATAGAGGGGGCATGTCTTGGCCTGACAGAGGTACTGCCATCTCTTGTCACACTCTTACTCTTTTTTTCATGTCATTGTTGAGCAGTGGGTCAAAGTTGGCAATTCTTGAGAATCACCGAGTGATTGACATTTGAACCCCCAGGGGCAGTCTGCACTCCCCGTCCCTCGCACTCCCCGGACGCGTTCGCCAGCTCCCTCCGCAAGTACCCCAACATGTCTCCAGAGCGCTCCTCAGAGGTGATGGAGAGACTTGTCAACTACACTCAGCTGAAGAACAGTTCAGTATACATTCACCTTCTTATAAACTTTTGATTTGACTTAACTGCTTTTGTTCGCCTAGCTACTACTTGTATCACTAGTTCTCTGAAACCAGTGTGGTGAAAGGATCAATGATTGCTGGTTCAGATCAGTGGCACGACTGTAGTCAAAGTCAAAGTTTCCTTATTCCTTACAATCAATGAATGATGCTCCAACTCCTTTTATAAACATGATTGTAAAGGGATCATTTTCCAAAAAAGTTGCCAAGCGTGTTTTCTTCGTCGTTACTTTGCTTCTGAGTGTCTGGAGAATAGGTAGAGTATACAGCTTGACCCGATATTCAGAAAAGCACATTATGTCGTAGGTGCCAGCTATTCCAGCCGCTAAGCCATCACCAGCCCTCACCAGTTCACACCAACTAACTTTCCAGCGAGGAACCTCAGAAACACCTCACCAAGCCGCTCCGAATCCTCAACCCAATACCACGACAGGTTATCACGATGCTCCAGGAGGTTTGAGGATATTAGGAGTACTGATGAGTCTCCGACGAGGGACAGGCGGAGGACTGAGGAGGTGGAGTACAGGAGAGTGTATGGGAGGAGCTATGACGTCAGATACATGCGGGAAATTAGTAGGAGGGTGAGGGATAGCGTGAAGAACTTCAGCTATGTGAGTACTACTTCTACTCATCTCTACTGACCAATTTACATACATACGAACATAATATCACGTCTGTGCCATAGAGATCAGCAGAGGACCTGAGACCTCCAATTCTTAATTTGTTAAACAAGATTTATATTTACAAAACCATTTCTGGAAGTAATACGAAGGCATGATGTCCAGTGAATGGTACCGTTGGTAGGGGAAGACCTAGGTGTACGTACCTGGACCAAATCGGTAGCGTGGAGAACGGCTAGGTCAAGAGTACCCTACACTGACGAGCGTGCATGAAGAATGTGATGAGAGAATGAAGTGAAAGTAGCATGTTAAATGGAAATCCGAGGATTTTGCCTACCCCTATGGAATACAGGCGTGTAATTATCTATACTAATATTATAAAGCTGCAGAGTTTGTTTGTTTGTTTGTTTGAACGCGCTAATCTCTGGAACTACTGGTCCAATTTGAATGATTCTTTCAATGTTGGGTAGTCCATTTATCGAGGAAGGCTATAGGCTATGTTTTTTTTCTTTCAAAATTAGGGATCCGTAATAAAATTGCTATTTTGTAACACAAGGTGTAAAATCGAATACCTATTTTTGCGTGCGCTGCAAAAACTATTGACAATAGAACAAAATGATGTACTACGGGTTTGTAGATCCCATTAAGACCTACAAAAAAGTCCGCGAGAACATATATCTAGCTATCATGGTTTAATCACAATAACCGATTTTGTGTTCAAAATAATTATTAAATCGTCTGAAGAAAAAAAAAACTACGTTAAATATGTATCGTAATATTAATCTCTATCGAAATTAAGCATTATGTTATCAAGAGTATTTATGTAGAAGTAAAATACTTTTTGTTTCATCTCAATCGGATATTTCGTTTAAAAGTTATCACGTGTGTAAGATGTTAAGAGTTGGTACCTATTAATGAGTTACTAGCTGTGCCCCGCGGTTTCACCCGCGTTTTCTCACAGGCGGCCAGCAAGCGCGGCCTCCTCGTCTCGCCCGCCGCCGCGCCGCCAGCGTCTCGTCTTGCTTGCATCAAGCGCGCGTGGATTTCCTTAGCAGAGTTATTTTAGAAATGTATTTATTATACTCATCAAAGATCTTATACTTACAATCATCAACAAATATATTTCGAAAAAGATTATTACAGGATTTTATGTTGATAAAAAACTCTATGGCCCATAACTCATTAATATGTACCTTATATTAATACGTCCTTATATAAGGATGGATGATAAGAACGATAAGGATGATAAGGACGATAAGGATGATAAGGACGATAAGGATGATAAGGACGATAAGGATGATAAGGACGATAAGGACGATAAGGACGATAAGGACGATAAGGATGATAAGGATGATATGGACGATAAGGACGATAAGGATGATAAGGACGATAAGGATGATAAGGATGATAAGAACGATAAGGATGATAA
This sequence comes from Scotopteryx bipunctaria, assembly GCA_949320045.1. Taxonomy (NCBI): domain Eukaryota; kingdom Metazoa; phylum Arthropoda; class Insecta; order Lepidoptera; family Geometridae; genus Scotopteryx; species Scotopteryx bipunctaria. The sequence continues at coordinate 1,186,559 of OX439467.1, forward strand.
GGATGATAAGGACGATAGGGATGATAAGGACGATAAGGACGATAAGGATGATAAGGACGATAAGGACGATAAGGATGATAAGGACGATAAGGACGATAAGGACGATAAGGACGATAAGGACGATAAGGACGATAAGGACGATAAGGATGATAAGGACGATAAGGATGATAAGGACGATAAGGACGATAAGGACGATAAGGACGATAAGGACGATAAGGACGATAAGGACGATAAGGATGATAAGGACGATACGGACGATAAGGACGATAAGGATGATAAGGACGATAAGGATGATAAGGACGATAAGGATGATAAGGACGATAAGGATGATAAGGACGATAAGGACGATAAGGACGATAAGGATGATAAGGACGATAAGGATGATAAGGACGATAAGGACGATAAGGACGATAAGGATGATAATGACGATAAGGATGATAAGGACGATAAGGATGATAAGGACGATAAGGATGATAAGGACGATAAGGACGATAAGGATGATAAGGACGATAAGGATGATAAGGACGATAAGGACGATAAGGATGATAAGGACGATAAGGATGATAAGGACGATAAGGACGATAAGGACGATAAGGATGATAAGGACGATAAGGATGATAAGGACGATAAGGATGATAAGGACGATAAGGATGATAAGGACGATATGGATGATAAGGACGATAAGGATGATAAGGACGATATGGATGATAAGGACGATAAGGATGATAAGGACGATAAGGACGATAAGGACGATAAGGACGATAAGGATGATAAGGACGATAAGGATGATAAGGACGATAAGGATGATAAGGACGATAAGGACGATAAGGATGATAAGGACGATAAGGACGATAAGGACGATAAGGACGATAAGGATGATAAGGACGATAAGGACGATAAGGACGATAAGGACGATAAGGACGATAAGGACGATAAGGACGATAAGGACGATAAGGATGATAAGGACGATAAGGATGATATGGACGATAAGGACGATAAGGATGATAAGGACGATAAGGATGATAAGAACGATAAGGATGATAAGGATAATAAGGACGATAGGGATGATAAGGACGATAAGGACGATAAGGATGATAAGGACGATAAGGATGATAAGGATGATAAGGACGATAAGGACGATAAGGACGATAAGGACGATAAGGACGATAAGGATGATAAGGACGATAAGGATGATAAGGACGATAAGGATGATAAGGACGATAAGGACGATAAGGACGATAAGGACGATAAGGACGATAAGGATGATAAGGATGATAAGGATGATAAGGACGATAAGGATGATAAGGACGATAAGGATGATAAGGACGATAAGGATGATAAGGACCATAAGGATGATAAGGACGATAAGGATGATAAGGACGATAAGGACGATAAGGACGATAAGGACGATAAGGACGATAAGGACGATAAGGACGATAAGGATGATAAGGACGATAAGGATGATAAGGACGATAAGGATGATAAGGACGATATGGATGATAAGGACGATAAGGATGATAAGGACGATAAGGACGATAAGGACGATAAGGACGATAAGGACGATAAGGATGATAAGGACGATAAGGACGATAAGGATGATAAGGACGATAAGGATGATAAGGACGATAAGGATGATAAGGACGATAAGGACGATAAGGATGATAAGGACGATAAGGATGATAAGGATGATAAGGACGATAAGGACGATAAGGACGATAAGGACGATAAGGATAATAAGGACGATAAGGATGATAAGGACGATAAGGATGATATGGACGATAAGGACGATAAGGATGATAAGGACGATAAGGATGATAAGGATGATAAGAACGATAAGGATGATAAGGATGATAAGGACGATAGGGATGATAAGGACGATAAGGACGATAAGGATGATAAGGACGATAAGGACGATAAGGATGATAAGGACGATAAGGACGATAAGGACGATAAGGACGATAAGGACGATAAGGATGATAAGGACGATAAGGATGATAAGGACGATAAGGACGATAAGGACGATAAGGACGATAAGTACGATAAGGACGATAAGGACGATAAGGATGATAAGGACGATACGGACGATAAGGACGATAAGGACGATAAGGACGATAAGGATGATAAGGATGATAAGGATGATAAGGACGATAAGGATGATAAGGACGATAAGGATGATAAGGACGATAAGGATGATAAGGACGATAAGGATGATAAGGACGATAAGGATGATAAGGACGATAAGGACGATAAGGACGATAAGGACGATAAGGATGATAAGGACGATAAGGATGATAAGGACGATAAGGACGATAAGGATGATAAGGATGATAAGGATGATAAGGACGATAAGGATGATAAGGACGATAAGGATGATAAGGATGATAAGGACGATAAGGATGATAAGGACGATAAGGATGATAAAAACGATAAGGATGATAAGGATGATAAGGACGATAAGGATGATAAGGACGATAAGGATGATAAGGACGATAAGGATGATAAGGACGATAAGGATGATAAGGACGATAAGGATGATAAGGACGATAAGGATGATAAGGACGATAAGAATGATAAGGACGATAAGGACGATAAGGATGATAAGGATGATAAGGACGATAAGGATGATAAGGACGATAAGGACGATAAGGACGATAAGGACGATAAGGACGATAAGGACGATAAGGACGATAAGGACGATAAGGACGATAAGGACGATAAGGACGATAAGGACGATAAGGATGATAAGATGATAAGATAATCATCCTGTCCTGTCCTGTCCTGTCCTGTCCTGTCCTGTCCTGTCCTGTCCTGTCCTGTCCTGTCCTGTCCTGTCCTGTCCTGTCCTGTCCTGTCCTGTCCTGTCCTGTCCTGTCCTGTCCTGTCCTGTCCTGTCCTGTCCTGTCCTGTCCTGTCCTGTCCTGTCCTGTCCTGTCCTGTCCTGTCCTGTCCTGTCCTGTCCTGTCCTGTCCTGTCCTGTCCTGTCCTGTCCTGTCCTGTCCTGTCCTGTCCTGTCCTGTCCTGTCCTGTCCTGTCCTGTCCTGTCCTGTCCTGTCCTGTCCTGTCCTGTCCTGTCCTGTCCTGTCCTGTCCTGTCCTGTCCTGTCCTGTCCTGTCCTGTCCTGTCCTGTCCTGTCCTGTCCTGTCCTGTCCTGTCCTGTCCTGTCCTGTCCTGTCCTGTCCTGTCCTGTCCTGTCCTGTCCTGTCCTGTCCTGTCCTGTCCTGTCCTGTCCTGTCCTGTCCTGTCCTGTCCTGTCCTGTCCTGTCCTGTCCTGTCCTGTCCTGTCCTGTCCTGTCCTGTCCTGTCCTGTCCTGTCCTGTCCTGTCCTGTCCTGTCCTGTCCTGTCCTGTCCTGTCCTGTCCTGTCCTGTCCTGTCCTGTCCTGTCCTGTCCTGTCCTGTCCTGTCCTGTCCTGTCCTGTCCTGTCCTGTCCTGTCCTGTCCTGTCCTGTCCTGTCCTGTCCTGTCCTGTCCTGTCCTGTCCTGTCCTGTCCTGTCCTGTCCTGTCCTGTCCTGTCCTGTCCTGTCCTGTCCTGTCCTGTCCTGTCCTGTCCTGTCCTGTCCTGTCCTGTCCTGTCCTGTCCTGTCCTGTCCTGTCCTGTCCTGTCCTGTCCTGTCCTGTCCTGTCCTGTCCTGTCCTGTCCTGTCCTGTCCTGTCCTGTCCTGTCCTGTCCTGTCCTGTCCTGTCCTGTCCTGTCCTGTCCTGTCCTGTCCTGTCCTGTCCTGTCCTGTCCTGTCCTGTCCTGTCCTGTCCTGTCCTGTCCTGTCCTGTCCTGTCCTGTCCTGTCCTGTCCTGTCCTGTCCTGTCCTGTCCTGTCCTGTCCTGTCCTGTCCTGTCCTGTCCTGTCCTGTCCTGTCCTGTCCTGTCCTGTCCTGTCCTGTCCTGTCCTGTCCTGTCCTGTCCTGTCCTGTCCTGTCCTGTCCTGTCCTGTCCTGTCCTGTCCTGTCCTGTCCTGTCCTGTCCTGTCCTGTCCTGTCCTGTCCTGTCCTGTCCTGTCCTGTCCTGTCCTGTCCTGTCCTGTCCTGTCCTGTCCTGTCCTGTCCTGTCCTGTCCTGTCCTGTCCTGTCCTGTCCTGTCCTGTCCTGTCCTGTCCTGTCCTGTCCTGTCCTGTCCTGTCCTGTCCTGTCCTGTCCTGTCCTGTCCTGTCCTGTCCTGTCCTGTCCTGTCCTGTCCTGTCCTGTCCTGTCCTGTCCTGTCCTGTCCTGTCCTGTCCTGTCCTGTCCTGTCCTGTCCTGTCCTGTCCTGTCCTGTCCTGTCCTGTCCTGTCCTGTCCTGTCCTGTCCTGTCCTGTCCTGTCCTGTCCTGTCCTGTCCTGTCCTGTCCTGTCCTGTCCTGTCCTGTCCTGTCCTGTCCTGTCCTGTCCTGTCCTGTCCTGTCCTGTCCTGTCCTGTCCTGTCCTGTCCTGTCCTGTCCTGTCCTGTCCTGTCCTGTCCTGTCCTGTCCTGTCCTGTCCTGTCCTGTCCTGTCCTGTCCTGTCCTGTCCTGTCCTGTCCTGTCCTGTCCTGTCCTGTCCTGTCCTGTCCTGTCCTGTCCTGTCCTGTCCTGTCCTGTGCCAGTTAGCCTGAGCCTGAGCTAGTGGCCAACTCTTGTGACGGAGTTTTTAGGCCGCCTAAAGGCCTCCGTCATGGCTTAACGACTTGAAAGCCGGGATCGACAATTTAACGTGCCCTCCGAAGCACGGAAGCGCTCAGCTCGTAATGCCACTTGCGGTCACCCATTCCAATTGTGACCGCGCATAACGTTGCTTCAACGATTAATCAAGAACGTCTAAGCAAGCTACATCACGAGCGCTTCATCATAAGTAGAAATGAATATGAAAAAGCTTTTTCTTTGTCAGCCATACAACCATCCCGTGTGCCCCACCATCAAGGAGAGGTACGACCATCTGCCGCCGGAACAAAGGAACATAGCTGAGCTGCTGACTGCCTCCAACTCTGTCAACATGGAAACCCAAGGTTACTTAAATAAATAACACCCAACAGTCACATACATAGTCCTGACCCCACACTAGGATTCCCTGTGTCGTGGGCATCAGAAACTATGAGTACCATGGTACTGCAACACCCAGATCCGGAAGAAATATTTGCAGATAATGCAAACATTTCTTCCGCAGCGGGAATCGAACCCGCGCCTCTTGCGTCTCTGCCGAGCAATCGCCCGCCACGCCACCGATGCCGTCAACTTCACCGTCACTTGTTCCATAACATCGTACAGGGTCTCTGCAGCCAGGCGCGGAACCAAACCAAAGTGCGCACTAAAGGCTCTTGACACAAATGTTTTCGAACTTCGGTTCGACGACATGCCGGTTTCCTCACGATGTTCTCCTTCACCATTTGAGAGTACTGGCATAGCGCACATAATTTTTTTCGAACAGAAAAACGCATTTGTGCATGACTGAATTTGAACCCACGACCTTGGAGAGTAGACCACTTAGTGCTCTTGCGCCGCATGCACTCAGTGCCGCGGGAACCAAAGTCAACATAACCGATGTAATATGATGTTTCAGCCGAGATTCCAATGGTGTCCAGAGAAGTCACCACTATGCCGAGAGAGCAGCCTTCAGTGAGGAATGTTAGTATCTGTTATTGTCAGGATCGGTTTTCAACACCCACATTTTCCCCTTCTCATGACATATCCAACCCACCTCAAATACTAGAGGGCAGCATGTAGGTACACAAAGTTTATAAATAGTTTATCATAGCTTATCGAACTTTAGTTTTTACACAATTAACTGCAAAACTAAGTAGTGTCCTTGTTTCAGGTAGCCATCCCTCTATCCCCATCATCATCACACTCTGAATCGAAACCAAATAAATCTGTCAGAGCTCAAAGCTCATCCAAATCTATACAAACCACGAAAGCCGTGGATCTAACGCTGAACATACGCAAGTCCGTTCAAACATGCTTCAGTTCATCTGACATACAAGATAGCAAGAAAGTAAAAAGCAAGAGAAAAAGCAAGAGTCAAGAGGAACTAAGAATCGATGATGATTATGAAGAGGAAATAGTACAGCTAATACAGGATTTAACTTCCTGTCCGAATTTAGATAGAGAAAACTTGCTAAGAAACAAGTTGCTTCGGAAATTGAGGAAAATATACAGAACAGATCGAAGTGAACGAGTCAAAATTAAAATTGGAAGGTGTTTAAAAGATCAGCTTTACTCCGAAATTGATTTGAAAAATTTTACGCGTGAGTTGTCTAATGAATTGATTTCAAAAATCAAACGGCATAATATATTCATTGGTAACAGTTCTACGAATGTTTATCGCGCTGATTTGCATGAATACAGAACAAACCATGAAGAAAATTGTGTCGATGAAATAATAAGGGAATGGATGAGCGATATACCGATCAAATCTATTGATTATTTAGGCAGAGATGTCAAGAAAGGACACTTGCTTCATAGCATTGCGAACAAAGTTAGATCATTAATAATAAATAAGCTAAAATACAACAGTGATAGTACTATGAAATCAGATATTATTGAACTCATAGAAGATATACCAATAGATGTAAGTGGCCATAACAAACGATTTTTTCTTAATCGATTGGTATCAGAACTGTTGAGGAAAATCAAAGAAATCTTTACTCTCAGTCACAGCAGAAAGAGGTGGAGAAGAACACCAGATTTTCCATGCAAATACATTCAACCAACAGAGAAAGAATTAAAACTGTTTATCAGAGAAGAAATAACTGAATTCTCTAGTAAATTCCATTTAAAACTATGCCCAGATATATTGAAACAAATAGAAATTGAACTGATTCCAATTCTAATGGATTCCATAGAAATGATAAAACTTGGGAACGTTGAAGATATTAAAGAAGATATGCTGGGAATGCTCGCAGAATTTGTCAACATTTCTGAACATCAAGCAATATACTTTGCCAACAATATAATCTACAACCTAAAAGATATTTTTGACCGATCGAACTGCATGAAGAAACCAAAATCACAAACATTCATAGTCCTTCAAAATACTACGCAAGAGACAAGCAAAAATACAGAATGTTCCATTGAAGAGATATCACAAACCGATATTGATGCAAATATAGAATTTTACATTAAGCAAATAGTCCAACAAATAAACGAATGGTCTGCTAACATAAAGGGATTTGAAGGAATAGATTCTAACTTCAGACAAGTGGTCATCAATGATCTAGCCGGAGACATAGTCGATAGACATAAGTATTTAGAACTGAATCCGTCGAGCAAAAAGACTGAGGCTGATGAGATAGAACATCTGAAGTATCAGATATTCAAATGGATAAACAAAGTGGTTGGGGAGTACAACTTGGATACCATTGACCGTGCGGCGGAGCTGATGGAGAAAATCAGGAGTGTACCCGTCCCAATGCTGAGGAAACCGCAGAATAACAAATCAGCCCAACCTCAATGCTGTCAAAACGCAAATGCAACTCTCCCAAACATACAAACAGAGACAATTCAAAGTACAAGTAAAGGAAGAAGATTCAGCAGTCCCGAACAATTTCAACCACAAATATTTGAAACCCAAGATCAAAGGATGCATTCTAGTGTTAAGGTTTTAACAGGAAAGGAATTCATGGAAGAAAATAAAAGGCAGAGTATAACCATACCAGAAAAGTCTTGTTGCGAAAATGTTTTCACACCATCAGGAGCAAATGCAACGACAGAGAGTAGATTCAACGCGTCTATGGGGGTGACTTCGACGCAAAAGAAAAGTGCACCGACTGAAGCTGTGGCAGAAACTCGGATGCGCCAACCGCAAGCTCTTAGCGTTAGTATGAGGGAAAAACTAAGGGAAGGGACTATTGATACAGATAGAAGAATGAGTCTACCAGCTGGATTTCCTTCAGGGGCTATGAGAATAAATCAAAGACCAGAAGCTTCAAAGTCTAGACTTGGGAATCCCTGTAAAATTAACAAAATAAATTGTTGCGAAGATACAAGTAGCAAAACAGCATCGCTTGAACCCTCTTCCATCAAACAACTGAATGACAAGTATGATGAATTCGTAAAAGATTGGGTGCAGCAAATACCTATAGCTACTTCAAGTCCTGAAGAGCAAGCGTTAGCTGAGAAGGCAAAAGTAGGTATATACAACGGTATTTGGAAATCCATAACTAAATTGAAAATGAACCCCGCAACTATGAACAACCCATTCTACTACCAAGATGTTTTTGATGATGAACTTGAGGAATTACTAAGTCTCTTACCACAGACGCCAGATTTAGTTAACAAGAAACATATGATGAAATCGCAGCTTATTGAGAAAACAACAACCACGAATGAACAGATAGTAAACGCGGCGGGACCGTCTTCTTACAAACAGCAGTTAGTAGAAAACGTGACAAACAACCTACCGAGAAATATTATAGACTACCCAGGAAAAGACATAGCTCGATTATATGAAGAAATGCAAAAGATGAATCTAGTCGAAGATTTCATTCTCTACATTAAATACAGAGATGATGATAGAGTTAAAGCCAATGTATTCAAAAGGAAACTAATGAAAGAAATTCAAGAACTAATAAATGGTATTAAAGCTAACTATGGGAAAGAGTTAAAAGATATAGACGCTGCTGCTTACATAGATGAAGTTATCGCTGCGTTACTAAAGGTGCCTTTGCCGAGTGAAGACACAATAAGGGAAGAAGCAGATGAAATTAACATAGGACTGGAAATCGAGCAATGGTTTTCAGATTTACCCATACTTCCAGCTGACGATGGTGTTGAGAGATTGGGCAGGAGACGATACAAAGACGCCCTGGCAAAGAAAATACATGACATTGAAAAACAGAGTCCTGTAACTGATTGCGATGACCTGATTAAAGAAGAAGTGAGAAGGTTTTTAGAAAGAATGCCGCTAAGGCCAAGCGAGGCAGGAAACATTGATTTCATGGTCGACGAATTGGTAAACAGATTGATAAATAAATCCAACGATTTCGTCGCTCTTGGCGGTGAAAGAAAAAGATCCGTAGCGTTCGCGGACACTTTCGAATATGACGACTTCAGTAGAGATATGCCGGTTTGCTCCAGTTTCTCAGACTTGGGAAGACCCCAAGCGAATCAAAGCTCTTACATGGTAGCGGATGGTACACGAGTGAAGAACAATGACCCACAGTACTCGCGTCGAAAAGATGCTTCAACAGAATCTGAGCAGCAATGGTTTTCTTTAGACGAAACTAAGGCTCCTGTTGGTTTGAAAACTCCTGGTCTCATGAGACAAGATGCTGTATCATCTTGCTGTAAAAGTAAACTCACTGAAACAACTGCACTTCCAGCTCAAACGTCTAACCAATTACCTTCTAGCCGCTCATCTTTTAGTCAAACTCCTGAACCTGTGACAGCAGGTGGCCCTGAATGTTCTAATGATCCCAGATCTTACACAGAGCAGAGCAGATTTGACAGTCCAAGACTAGCTGAGCAAAGCCCGGTGAGATTTGACTTAGGGTATCAACAATTTAGCCAAGCTCCTCAAAGGTATGACCAAAGTTCTCAACGATTTCAGCCTCAGACAATACAAGAATTCCCAGAAACAGCCAGTCAAGGTACTGAGACTGGCAACGACAACCCAAGAACTTGCGAAGCATCTTGCAAGTCTCGCCGCTCATCGGCTCCACCCAGCTACAGAACTGATGGCATGGCCAGACCCATTTCAGCTCAAACCTCAGACTTCGAGCCAAACAGATTCCACTCCCCAAAACTCACCATACCCTCTGCACACTTCTGTGATCCTATAGGCTATTCTACGCCACAACAGAACGCTTCACCACCGACATCATGTAGACCGAGGAAGAAGACCAGAGATATAGAAAACACGAGAAAAGAAGCAGCGAGAAGGAGGCTAGTACTAGAAGACACGGATGCTGACAGCGAAGAGGAAGTAAGGTGTCGTTGCATGGAAAGGGTCTGGAGATGTCGAAGGAAAAAACCGTGCCCTGTTTATGATGATACAGAATACGTGCCGTGTTATATGGGCTTCCTCCAACGTCCGTGCTTCTTTTGAAGTGAAAATTTGGTTTTATTTTTGTGGTTTTTACGTGTCATTGTGAACGTTTGTTTGTCTTAATAAATAGTGAACCGTATATTATTTTTTTAATTACAGTAGGTATCGATACAAAAAGCTGGATAGTGTCTAATAGGGTCCCCAAAACCACATCTCCCAAATACATATTTTGTCATTAAGGAATGTAGGGCCGAAGGGCATATCATTGTAAGCCTAAAGGTACGAGTTGGCAGCGGACGACGTGAGGCAGCAGCGGACGATGTGTGGCAGCGACACTACTGGTTTCTATGTATTTCTATGAAATTCCCTCCGTAGTTAGCGACACGAAGCTAGCGACGCGTCCGCTAAGTACGGAGGGAATTTCATAGAAATACATAGAAACCAGTAGTGTCGCTGCGACACGTCGTCTGCTGCTGCCTCATGTCGTCCGCTGCCAACTAATTGACAGGCAAAGAAGAGAGCGAAGCGAGCCCTGCAGAACCTCAGAACATCTGAGTGCAGAACCTACAGTGCTAAGTTAGTGCGTATAACCATGTACATCTGGATTGAGAGTCCTATTTTTAAGTCCTTGCGAAACGAAATAAGACTTATAGGGAAATTAGTTAAAAATAGTAAAAACCTAAAGCACAGGGCCATGAATTTCTTAAACGTGAACTGTTACCTAACGTTCTTTAAGGTTCTCTTCGCTCGTTCTTGTGAGGTATAAATAAATCTTACTTCTTACTTATATTATAAATGTGAATGTTTGTGAGGATGTTTGAATGTTTGGATGTTTGTGCCTCAATCACGCCTAAACGGCTGAACGGATTTGAATGAAACTTGAAATATATATAGTTCATGTACTGGATTGACATATAGGCTATTTTTTGGCCTCTGTGGCCTCGCCACAGAGAGAGGTACCAAGAGAGGTATGTGGTGCACACAAGAGCGAAGCGAAAGTTTATTTTTTACTAGCTCATAGAAACGGATTTTTTCCCATGCTACATCTATTAGAACTATAAATACTACGCGGGGCTTTTGAAAACTTTTAAAACAAGTTAAACAATGACACTGAAGAACAAACTTCACCATCTTTCACAATGACATTGATAGCATGAAATTCTTCCGTTTTACTGAGATTTGTTGAACTTTTATTTTTTAATTTCCCTGTAAATTATTTGGTATCTATCATGTGAGTATCTTATGTGTTGATACAGCATCAATAGCAATTAAAGAAACCTCGCCGTTCTGTACGAAATATTTAATGAAATTCCGTTTGTACGTATACTATTCAGCTTGTCGAGAGCACTGGTGGTAGCATTTCTGTTTGAAAAATTAACTTACTCTATACCAGTACCCTCAAACGGTGAAGGAAGAAATCGTGAGAAAACCGGCACGTCGTAAAAATAAATAGTTCGAAAACACGTGTCAAGTGAATGATTGTGGCCTTCGAGTCGCACTTTAAATCCTTTTACCACACTGGTTTGAATGAGTGACACGACTAGTAGTATTTTGTATGTCGGCACCCATTGCGATGACGACCTCAAGACAACTCTTCCTTCGCAATACATGCCTTACGCCTGTGGAATACGTTGCCTGTCATTTTTAGAAAATCCACTTCTCTAGCGATTTTTAAAACTCGAGTCAAAAACTTATATTTATCGCAGATGCCTATTTATGTTTTATATAGAGAGCACTGGTGGTCTAGTTGGTAGTGACCCCGCCTTCCGATCCTAAGGTCGTGGGTTCAAATCCGGTCGTGTACCAAAGGATTTTTCTGTGCGAAAAATTTATGTGGGCTATACCAGTACTCTCAAACGGTGAAGGAAAACATCGTGAGGAAACCCGTGGCTTAGTCAGCTCCGCACGTATTGACCATGTCTTTCTTGTGGACAAGGCCGACTAAGCTGAGAGGATGGAATAGGTGCCGGGCAAGCCTACTCCATCTTAATTCGTCCCGGGCACTACAGCGTCCCGTTTGTGAAGGTAAAGTTGCCTCCTGACGGTGTATAAATCATCTACTATAGATAGTAAAAGGCCTTAGTTTAGTTAGTCTAAGTCAGGGATCCCCAAACTATTTTGGACAAGTGACCCCCTTTTCCAAAATGAACTGTTACCTCAGACCCCCATGGCCTAGACCTACTTTTAAGATCAACCCCCTTATTCATAATGGTCCGCTAACTTAAAACAGCTGCGAGTTTTTCATCTTATACGAACTTGAGACTTTACATTACTACAACAATGCTATTTCCTACAAAAATATTAATTATTCTTAGTACACGTGACACAACATAAACAATACAGTACCTACCTATCTTGAAAGTTTTAAATAAGAACTTGTGTTAATTTAATAGGGGTCGATTTTTAGACATCGTCGACCCCCAAAATCAGTTTTTGTTTATGTCGACCCCTAGGAAACCGACCACTTTGGGAATCCCTGGTCTAAGTTGTACAATAAAGTATTTTCATTCATTCATTCATCGAATGCTTGCAGGCCAGGACCCCATAGTGAGGATTGGCAGGGCTGTTATAGACCTGACTTGTGCTACTCCGTGCTCCGACTTATGAAGATGACCGTTAGTATCCATCCTCATCATCATCAGCCGACATCCACCCACTGCAGGCCTCCTCTTTAGCACGCCATTCTTGCCGGTCCTGCGCCAACCGAATCCAGTGGAGACCCTTGATTAGCCATCTAAGGGTCTCCCTTTCCATCTTCCATTCACACCCATCTAAGGCCTCTGTGGTCCAGTTCCTAGAGTGGGCTTCAAGTTCGTCCTTCCATCTCCGCGAAGTCGATGTATCCCTTTGTGGGGTGCCTGTTCAAAACCAACATAAAAGTAGGTTGCAAGATGACAACACTGTAAACAAGAACGAAAAAATGGTTCCGACCGAATAAAACATTTCTACCTAAAATTAAACCTTTTCTTTTGTGAGTCTCGCACAGTGCTCACTGAGTGGTAATGTAGACCCTTTATTCTTCCGGTGTACGGCACACGTGACCTGCCAAAACTCACTTTACTCTGGCGTTACAAGGTATAACTTTTTGGTATTTCCTAGCACATCCCCCTACCGACCAACAACTGAGGCGATGGAGGGTGATGGCATGGTGGCCATCGTACAGGGCCTGAAGGACGCCGGCCTCGCTGTTACACTCATGAACAAAACACATCTGAGGAACTGTAAGAATTATTTGTGGACATTTCACACAGCGCCATCTAGCCCCAAACTAAGCAAAGCTTGTACTATGGGAACCAGATGACTGACTGATAGCATACTTACATACTTTTTCTTTTTTTGTAAATACATTAATACATAATTGACAGCCTCGGTGCCGTGGCGGGCGATTGCTCGGCAGAGACACGAGAGGCGCGGGTTCGATTCCCGCTGCGGAAGAAATGTTTGCATGATCTGTAAATATTTCTTCCGGGTCTGGGTGTTGTGGTACCATGGTACTCGTAGTTTCTGATACCCACGACACAGGGAATCCTAATGTGGGGTCAGGACTATGTATGTGGCTGTTGGGTGTTATTATAATTGCTTCTTAACTCTTAAGATTTCATCAGACTAGGTACTTTACTACCTATCTGCCTACAATCCTGGGATTTAGGGGCTAAAAAGCGAGACGAGCTAGACCTACTGCCAAATTAATTACCTATAAAACTGATGTCATGGCCATCTTCATTGTTTTTCCAGCTCTAAAAACGAGCACAGTGCCGATCAGCAAGTCTTCAGTGGAAACCAGCACCAATGCAGTCATTGGCAGAAACACAGCAGCGCAAGTTCGTGATGGCCACTTCGCCAGCAGTTACCAGGTAAAGCTTCGGGAGACATAGGAATAGCTTCTTTAAGTCTGCTCTCTACTGACACTTGGGCTTTTTGAACACTAGGTACTTAGTGTCCACTGAGGTTTAGGGTTTACCTATTGATTTATTACAAAGAGCCAATAGCTTACATTATATAGGTACTCATCATCATCATCTTCCTACCCTTATCCCATTCTATGTGGGGTCGGCACAGCATGTTCCTTGGATCATGCTGTAAGAGTTTTGGCTAAGGTGTTTTATGACCGGCCGCCTGCCTGACGTCAACCCTCCTTGAGAATACTTGCTTATTGTATCTCATCATGTTGGAGGATACTATCCCTTAGTCGACTTTTACGACATGCTTGGGGAGAGAAGCAGCTGGACGCATTCTATTCCTGTACTTCCAGTCCAGCAGAGAAGTAATACAACTTCTATTAAAGCACAGGAAAAACGGGCTTGGATATTGTTCTACGTTGTTGAAACCTTTTTCGTTGTCTTTCAGCTGGCTCACTGCAATGTCAGACCGTCTTCACCACCAGAGCGTATTCCTGAGTTCCCTCCGCAAAGACCGGAGCCTTCACGAAGTAAGAACTTCCTACTATGATGACGTCACCAACACAAATGTACTACTCCTTCCTCCACCTACTCTGTAGCACCATCCGTGCAGCTCAGTTCTGCTACCAGTCCTGTCTAGTGGGGAAAAGGTTTTAAGTGCGCCTCGAAGGCGCAGTCTACACGCAGCGAAAACATATGTCAAGTGCACGAAAGGAGCCTTTTAAGTAGTAGATGTAGTATTGGAGTTGTAGACACAAAAATACTAGTAACATTGCAAACAATATATTTTCAGATCAAGGTAACTTTCAAGTCAGTGGGTATGCCAGCGGGGAGTTTAAGATTAGCCCACCACCATCGCAACACTATGGAGGCAGTCAGGGGTACCGAGGCGGAATGATGTGGCCAGATCGAGGTGAATATCATCGTCATCATCTTCCTGCCCTTATCTCACTCTATTATGGGGTCGGCACAGCATGATCCTTGGATGACGTTGTAAAAGTTTCGGCTAAGGTGTTTTATGACCGGCCGCCTGCCTGACGTCAACCCCAATGGTGAATATTTTAATATAATAATAATGAAGGCCTTTTACCATCCCATCATCATCTTCCTGCCCTTGTCCCACTCTATGTGGGGTCGACACAGCATGATCCTTTACCATGGTTCCCCATATCCATCTTAGAACTTTAAATCAGAAGTGGCTGCAAGTTTTCTTATGTTTACTTATGGCTCTGCCCACCCCATTAAGGATACTGGCGTGATATTAAATGTATGTTTGTATGTATTATAACCCTTATATTCTCATCCCCAAGGTTCAGTATCCAGGCGTCTCTCACCCATAACTCTGTCATCTAAGGAAACGGATCAATTCGTGAATTCTTTGAGGAGATACCCTCTGCCCACATCTCCAGAGAGAAGTGTTTCCTCCGAGCTGGTACAGCGACTCTTGAGCTACACCCAGAACAAGCATTGTCAGTACCTGTTAATATTTAAATTTATTGATTTTTAGGGTTCTGTAACCGAAGAGTGCAAACGAGACCCTAGTTTAATATTGCCGCTGTAACAACAAATAATAAAAATAATTTAAACAAAAACAAATAAAAAATAGTAAAATGTACAATGGTACAGAACCCTTCATATGTGCGAATTCGACTCCCACTTGACCGTTTTTTTTCTAACTATTTACGTTTAAACTTACCTACTATTCTTGATTTATCAATATACGACTACCCTTATGAACGGGGATAAATTCAACGTACGTTTGAGACGTTTCAGAATGAAATTCAATTGAAATTTGTTTTCATTCCGTTTACAACATTTTTTGGAGCCATACTCAAATTACTTAAGCCTTTGGGAACTGGGTATCAATTCTTCTTCGGGTCTGGGTGTTGTAGTATTATTTATCACTCAGTAATTTTCAAAAGTTGATACCCTGGCTGGAGCTATAATCACTGGGCTATCATCACCATCAGTCAGCCATCAATAAATAAATAAATAACACCCAATAATCACATGCATAGTCCTGACCCCACACTAGGATTCCCTGTGTCGTGGGTATCAGAAACTACGAGTACCATGGTACCACAACACCCAGACCCGAAATTTTGACAGATCATGCAAACATTTCTTCCGCAGCGGGAATCGAAACCGCGCCTCTTGCGTCTCTGCCGAGTAATCACCCGCCACGCCACCGATGCCGTCAATCAGTGCCTATTTATTATTTTCAGGGTCGAAAAGCTCCAACGTTAGGAGTCCTCGTCTCCTCCGCGATGAAAGCCCCACCAGGGACCAGAAGACAGACACAAAAGCCTCCAAAAACATACAGACATACACGCGAACCAAGAACGAACCGTTGAGGGATTCCAGCGCTAACACCCATAACGAAATAAAGTTCAATTTAGGGAAGAAGGGACGGAGTTTTTCATCAACTTCGCCTTACAGCGTGAGGTGAGGCTTTTCAGATCTGCAACTGAGACTCTGCAATGTAATAAAATGAAATGAGTTTTTAAGTGGAGATAAAAAGCTTACAGAAAAAACCCAATGCGCTTAACTATCTTAAATTAACATAACTTATGTCGCATCAGGAAGTAAGTTCGTATGAGCTAGCCAACACTTGTGACGGAGTTTTTAGACCGCCTAAAGGCCTCCGTCATGGCTTAACGACTAAAAAACCGGGACCGACAATTTAACGTGCCCTCTGAAGCACGGAAGCGCTCAGCTCGTAATGTCACTTGCGGTCATCCATTCAAATTGTGACCGCGCGAAACTTTGCTTAACTTCAACGATCAATCAAGAACGTCTAAGCTAGCTACGCCACGAGCGCTTCGGACCTACTTATCTATGTTATATCACGCAGGCAATAAGCGCGAGAGATATCAGTTCGGGGCGAATGACTAGTTATTCAATTTACGCTGAATTACAGGACTAAGGGTGACCGCCACGACACTTATGATTATCTTAAGGCGTCAAGGCACCGGTACCCAGAGGTGAGATACCTGAGCGACGTGAAAAAGTGCATCCGAGACACCATCAAGCAGATGTACGCTGACAAACCACTTGTAAGTCATCATCATTTCCCTGTCCTTGTCCCACTCTATGTGGGGTCGGCACAACATGTATTCCTCTTCCATTTCCCCCTGTCAGAAGTCATCTCAACGCTGTCTCCTGTCATATTTCACACAGTCCATCCATCTTTTCTTTGGCCTACCTCTACCCACATATCCTTCCACATTATATGTAATATACTCTTCACGTCACATGACATTTCCATAATAAGTCAAAGTTAAATAAAAAAATATTCCATAAAATCACGGGGATCACTTGGAGACGTTTTAAATCTACGTTGCATTTACACTTGTTCGTAACGCGACCAAGCGTGGAAGATACAGGCAAGAAACCACGCTTGGCTATATTTTTTTATATTGCTCCTCAACTTTGCTCCTCAACTTATCTGTCACTGGCTGTAACCACTTGTAAGGCTAGGTTTTACTCTTGTGACGGAGTTTTTAGGCCGCCTGAAAAAATCGCCTTAAAAGCCGGGACCGATAATTTAACGTGCCCTCCGAAACACGGAAGCGCTCAGCTCGTAAAACGTGGCTTTATTAGGTACACACCTAATAAAGCCACCAGGCCGCCTTCCAGGTCTGTCCTCAGATCAGCCGTCGCTACAACCAGCACAAGAAAGAACACCACAAAAACTCTAAGGAATCGGTTAGTCCAAACTCTTTTTAAAGATAAGACAGGTATTATACTGGATATAACTGATATACTGATATGGAAGCAGCTGGATACATTCTATGCTTTCGTGTGTTTTTTTTCTTTCGATAATGTGCTTTTACTTCTCTGCTGGACTGGGAGTAAATAAAAAACATAGAATGCGTCCAGCTGCTTCTCTCCCCGAGCATGTCGTAAAAGTCCACTAAGGGATAGTATCCTCTCCAACATGATGAGATACAATAAGCAAGCATTCCCAAGGAGGGTTGACGTCAGGCAGGCGGCCGGTCATAAAACACCTTAGCCAAAACTCTTACAGCATGATCCGAAGATCATGCTGTGCCGACCCCACATAGAGTGGGATGAGGGCAGGAAGATGATGATGATGACAGGTATTATACTAATATTATAAAGAGGAAAGTTTTTTTTGTTTGTTTGTAACGAATAGGCTCCGAAACTACTGGACCGATTTCAAAAATTCTTTCACCAATAGAAAGCTACATTATTAGGGACCAGTAAAGGCTATAATATATTTTCAAAAAATTAGGGATCCGTAAGAAAATTGCAATATTGTAACCCAAAATAGTTTTTGGCGTGCGCTGCGAAAACTATTGATTATAGAACAATGATGTACCTACTACACGCGTACGAAGTCGCGGGCAACAGCTAGTTCTTAGTAATTTTAAGGATCTTAAATATGGCTATATTTTGTTTTAGTGTTCTGACGCCCGATGTGATGTAACTCAAGGTAAATACGTTTTAATACTAATATTTGTTGTTGTTGTGGCTAGCCTGTAGGTATCATTCCACTTCTGGTCAAAGGCTTCCCTTCGAGTTTTCCAAGTTTTTTAGTATTTGTCTAGAATATTTTTAGGTTTTATGATTATGTCGGTTTTCTCACTATATTTTCCTTAACACTTATTTGAAGGTTATAACGCACTTAAGCAAACTAAAGTACTTTAGCAAAGTCCATTGGTGTACGACCAGATTTTAATCTAAGACTTCGGAATGCGGAAGGGCAGTCGCGCTATTTTTCAACTTATATAGCTTTGCTTGAGCCAACGTGCTAATTTTAGGTACATTAAAAAGTTCCATGGCACAAAGTTTCGAACGTGTTTTGGCTTTGTTAAAAATAAATATAAATATTAAATAAATATTTGTGGACATTTCACACAGCGCCATCTAACCCCAAACTAAGCAAAGCTTGTACTATGGGAACCAGATGTCTGATAGAATACTTATAAAACGTTTGAAATTAGTTCGATTGCCCTCTACTGAGCCGTGCATACTGTCTTTAGTGATCTGAAGTGTCATTTACTCCCTGTTCCTATATACAAACGGAGGTTGGATCGTTTTCATTAGGTATCATAGCAATTTTGTTATCTAAAAGCGCCTTACATTTTTTTTTACAAAAAAACAACGTTTCTATCTCTATGAACGTTCCATCGTCTGTTAGTTGAATATTGGAACCGGGCATCGGCAAAGCATGTTATTATGAATATTTATGATTGTGCGCTACGCAGCCTCTTCGGGCACGTCCAGTGACTTCCTGCTGTTTGGTCGCTGTCAACCCCCTACAACGGTAAGACTGAAATAATCATAATAATAATAATAATAAATATTTGTGGACATTTCACACAGCGCCATCTAGTCCCAAACTAAGCAAAGCTTGTACTATGGGAACCGGATGACTGATAGGATACTTATTATACTTTTGTAAATACATACTTATAATACGTAATACTACAACACCCAGGCACGGAAGAAATATTTGTAGAACATACAAACATTTCTCCCGTAGCGGGAATCGAACCTGCGCCTCGTGCGTCTCAGCCGTGCACTCACCCGCCACGTCACCGAGGTTGTCGATTAATTCATTATTTATTCCACTCCTTTTGCTAGGCACTAAGAAAAAACTGGTTTCGACATCGTGAACCCTGAGTTACGTGGTTACTTACCTGAAATACATCCTACATAGTAGACAATATTTATAAATTCAAAATGTCCCAATTCGTTTTTCAGGAGCAGCCGATCTGCCCAAGGCACAAATTGTGCTGTGTCTGCAAGCAAACTCCCTGTGTTTGTGAAGCTGGACCTTCGTTCGCAGAGCTTACTCCAACTCCTGAGGCACCAGAACCAATGGAAGCTCTACCTGAGCTACCAGCTACCACAGATGCTAAGTCCGTAGTCTGCTCTTGTAAAGCAGAAACTGCCAAGTTAGGGGAAAAGACTGCAGATACCATATTTCAATGGCTTAAGTCTTTGCCAGTTTACGCCGATGATAGCCCAGAAAACAAGACGAAAAGAGAAAATATGGTTAAGGATCTAGCTGATCAATTAAACAACTTGGAAGGTGATAAGGATTACGAGCAAAAGGCAAAGGAAGAGATTAAGAAATGCGTAGAAAAACTTCCCATGTGGTATCCGGAAGCAAAACGAGATCAAGAGATGTTCAAAAAACAAATTGTTGATGATTTATTCAAAAAATTAGCAGTAGTTGATGATAATGATGGTTTTAAAGATACTATCGCTAAATGGGTAGATGGCATAGAATTTGAGGAGGATGCAAAGGTTGACAAAGATGACGTAGTAGATAAATTTGTAAGTCAGTTGATACCAATGGTCGATAACTCGGAAGAAATGAAGTCTGAAATCGAGGATATTCTTCAAGAGCTGCCAATAGTGAATAAAAATAAAGTTATTAAAAAACTAACTGATAAGCTGATCGATGATTTGACAATTGTGGCTAAAAAAGCCGCTAAAGAGAAAAGACGTAGCACAGATTTTATAGACAACGAACTTGAAGAACAAATTATGGACTGGCTCGAAGATATACCTGAACTATATACTAACACTAAAGAGAATAAGATGATGGTTAAAAGTCTTGCTAAAAAACTCATGAACGTAAAAAGTATGGATTTAGATGAAAAAGAAAACCAAGAACATTTAAAAGAAGAAGTACTTGATTGGATTGATGGTATCCTTAAAAGAAGAGGAGAAAAATTGGATTCTAAAACAAAAACTAAGCTAACGAATAAGCTTTTAGATCAGTTGAAAAGCGAAGGGGAAGTAAGAAGGTCGTCTTTGGCAGAGGAAAATGATTACGAGAATCAGATTTGGGAATGGTTGGACGATGTCGTGGACATTCCTGAAAACGATAAAAAGACTCATAAAAAAGTCGTAAACAACTTTGCAAAGAAATTGCAGGAACTGTATTTAGAAAACGCTGACGACGTAGTTATGGTAGAGGAAGCTATGGATTTTCTAGAAGCTTTAAACAAACAAGGAGTGACAGTTAGCTCTAAGAATAAAAACAAGTTTGCAAAAAAACTTGTGAACAAAATAAAGTCTAAACCGAAATCACGCAAGAGCAGTGAACAGTATAAAGATTTACAACAATCAATTCTAAGTGAAATCTCGGATTTAGTCGATGATATACCTTCAAATATTAGTAAGAGCAAACGGAAAGAAATAACAAGCAAAATAGCTGATATTCTAGCGAAGAATATTAATCATTTGGCCAACAAAACTGACAATATAGATAATGAAATCGTTAACATTCTAGAGAAAGAGGCCAAAATGCCTGAAACTGAAGCGTCTGACTTGGCTTCTGCTATTATCAACAGAGTTAAAGGAATGACTTCCGATTCTCAAATCTCTACGAAAACCGTCAATGACTTAAAACAACTGGTGGCCGAAGAAGTTAGTGATATTTTAAATGACTACAACATAAACATAAAGAAAAAGAAAGTAGTTGAGAAGAATATCACTGAATTGTTGACTGATCAGATTATGCGTGGCACAGATGATATAAAATTAAAAGATAACATTATTAGTGTTTTGCAAGATGTTAACGTATCGGAAGATGATGCTCTCGATATTTCTAACAAGCTTCTAGAAAAAAATAAAGAACTCTCTCTTAGTTACAGAACACAAGATTCTAAATTAGGTATAAGCAAACCTAGGTTAAGTAGACAATCTAGATCTATGTCTCCAATGGAAAAAGATGAATTTGAAGAAAAAGCTGAAAAAGAAATACTGGATTTCATTGAAGATATAACAGGAGACGATAGCTCTAAAACGAGAAAGAAGAGAAAGAGAGCAGCAGGAGAGCTCGTTCACAGACTAGGAGAAATCATGTCTAACCCAGATGAAACGGACAAAGAAAAGAGTGTTACTGAAGAAATATTCCAATACTTAAGAAAACTGTCAATTGAATCGGATATGTCTAAAGATGAAATGGCAAGAAAATTAACTTGTCGACTTTTAGGTACAGGCTTCGAAGCATCAACTCCAAAGAAGGGCTATTCATTTCATCCTAAAAGAGATTCGATGGAGATTTCTTTAATTTCTATTGATGGTGACGATTCTACTCGAGGATTCAAAAAACCTGTGCAAGTCCTAAGTGATGAGGAAAAGACATATGTCAACGAACTAACTGGTCTAATACAATCGTGGATAGATGATCTTCCCATAGATTTCAGCGCAACAGAGGATAAAGGTTTCAAAGAAACTATGATTCAAGATTTGGCTTCAGACATAATAGACAGACAAAAGTATTTACAACTAAACCCTGATGCTAAAACCTCTGATCAGGAAGAACTAGAACATTTGAAATATCAAATCTTTCGATGGCTCAATAAGTTGCTTGATACTGATGATTTGTCATCAGTAATGCAGAAGACTGACTCTCTAATGAGGAAAATGAAAGATGTACATATCCCTGAACTTGTAAGTCCAACTAGGAAACGTGCCGGATCAAAGTCCGGTGTCGATTTAATACGTAACTCTGTAGAATCAATAAAAGATGAAATTTCGATTTGGCTGGACGAAGTACCCCAAAACTTGTATAAGTCTACAGATAAGAATTTTATAACGCAAATGATTCAGGAGCTTGCTGAAAAAATACAACAGTGTAGAGCTAAGAATCAGACTGAAAATATTCATGGGGAAATTTCAAATTGGCTTAGTAAATTGATAAAAGATTCAACGAAACTTGATAAAATGATAGAAGATCTAGAAGCAAGGCTAAAGCAAAGAGGATTTACTGAAGTTAGTTTTATACCCAGTCAAGATAGCAGTCAGTTTATAGAAGAAAATTTGGAAGGGGGTATCAAAGATTGGCTGAAAACTCTTCCTTTATTCCTTAAGCGTAATTCTTCTGAGAAGAGAGAGCTAGAGCGTTTGATACCAGAACTAGTCAAAGGGATTAAATCTGTTACCCTGTCTGCTCAAGAGCCTACAGCAGATATAGACAAACTTTTCTTAGATGAGATTACAAAACATTTGAAAAAGTTTCCAGTGGATGAAGAGCTAAAGTCTGACCCTGACTACCTTCAGCGAGTAGCTGCACAGTTACTGCATTACTTGAAGAGCCTGCAAATACTTGCAAATATATCTGACCGCCAGGATAGGCTACCTGATGAGTATTTAAAAGCAAACTTAGATGAATGGGTGGATTCTCTACCGATTCCCAGATTAAATTCTACAGAAATGGGAAAGTTTGAAAATCTTAAAAAAGAGTTTGAAGAAAAAGTAAAGCAGATAAGGCAAGAACCTGAAAATGAACAGAGACTGAAAGACGTCATAAAAAACTATCTACTGAAATTTCCAATAGAAGAGAGTTTGAAAGAGAATGAGCAATTCTTAAGCGATAGAGTAGAACTATTGATTAAAAACCTTTTAGCCGTACCCATTGAAACTATCCTAGAACATGACAGTGATAAGTTTGTAAAAAAAGCTGTAGCCAATTGGATAAAATTACTGCCAATTGCTACGGGCAAAACAGTTGATGATATTCCTAGCAATGCGATCGCTGAACTCACGGAAATAATATCAAATTTAATAGTAAAAACGGATACTATTCATATGGATGAAATAAAACAAACTTTAGAGAACGCAATAGAAACATTTCTAAAGAGCGCACCTTTAGATCCGAATGTACATTATGATGTTAAAAGCTTAGCTAAATCATTGTTTAATAATGTCAAAGAAATGTCCAGGAAACGATCATCTGTGGCGCCACAAGTTGTTAAGAAGGCTGCTGACGTATTATTCGATAATATAGAGAGTTGGGTTGACAATCTTCCTCTCAAAGAAAGTACTCCGGAGGAATTTGAAAAAAATAAAAAACTAAAACAAGAAATAGCTAGTAAAGTAATACATAAAATAGGCGAACTAAATATGAACCCTGAGGTGTTTAACGACGATTTTCTTTACGATGACATCTTAGAGGATGAAATTGATAATTTACTTACAGATCTTTCTAGCGAGGATATAAAGAATAATCTACCGAATATCAAGAAGGACTTGATGGAGAAGGTTAAGGAAGCAAGACAGAAGACACGAGAAGAAGTGGCGGGACAAGCTTACAAACAACAACTCCGTGAAGCCATATCCAAGACCCTGCCATCCCAACCTTTAACCAACGAGGAACAAGCCTCATTCGAAGTCCTTAAAGATAATTTAGCTGATGCTTTTATCAACCTTCACTACGTTGGTGGAAACAAGGAGCTAAAAAATAAATATAAAACGAAAATCAACGAAGAAGTGACCAATTTCTGCAATGACTATTTGAAGAAACACCCGTCAACCCCGATCGATAGTAAAAAACTTAACCAAGACTTGTATAATGCTCTCAAAAGTGTACCAATACCTAAAGAAGAAACATTTATGCACGAGGTGGAGTTAGTCAAAATCAAAGACGAAGTAAACGATTGGGTCAAAGAACTACCTTTGAAGGAACAAACTCCAGCGGAAATGGTGAATAGGAACAAAATGGTAGCAGTACTTGCGAAGAAAATACATGATATAGAAAAAATGAAAGCAATAGACCCAGGCGCAGATTATGATGATAAAATGAGAAAAGAAATCACGAAATGGATCAAAAAACAAAATTTAGATATCGATGACGCAGAAGCCACTAAACTGACAGACAAACTGGTCAATAATCTGAAAAGCACTGAGCAATCTAGAAGGGTCAGTGCTTCGACCAGATATTCCATAGAGCCAGACATTTTTGATGTGACTCCTGGAGTGCCCAGCACTTGTAATCCGACTTGCGCAGGTCCTTGCAGGTCGTACGTAGTTCCTCCTAGTACCCTCAGCTTTGAAGAGCAAGATCACCTTCAAAAGATAAAAGAAAGATCCCCAATACCCAGGATCAGATACCCTCCATGTAGAGACGCATCAGTGAGTCCACTACCGATAGATGCTGGAAGCCAAACGGAGATCAGGCCATGGGAAAGCCAGATATGTGGAAGACGTCTCGCCCAGCAGAGCTCAGGGGTACAAACCCAAAGACCACCAGAAACGAAGATGATGCAGGCAGTTGGAAGCCAGGCAGAGGTGACCCCACATGTGATTGTGAAGGAGTATTATTGGGATGTGGAAGTAGCGAAGATGCAGGGAATCTGCGGTCCATGCCCATCGCAATTGGCGCCTCCAAGCCCGCATCCTCCGAACCCCCAAATGGCAGAACAGGCCAGTCAGGGAGTATGCTCCCGATGTCCTAACGCCACCTCCCAATTTGCACCCCCAAGCCCTACTCCATGTCCTCCCACCTCCCGACAGATGGCGGAGCGGCCCATGAACCAACAGGCAAGCCAGGGTACATGTTCACAATGCCCTTATATAAGCCCTCGATCCTCCATCCCTGGCGATCGATCCACCCCGACACCACAGCCAAGACGCCCAGAGCCCTGCTACAGACGAGAAATGCCTGGAACGGCATCAGACCTCCCTGAAGCAGGCACTAGTAGCTCCTTTCGATCTCCTAAAGCCAGGATCACTAGATTGGGTTCCTTCGATGATATGCAACCGAAATGTAGCCGGTCCAGAATGAACTGGTCGAAATTCCCCGAAGACGAGTTCTGGGGGGAGAAACCAAGGCTTGTGTCTGATGAAGACGATGAACCGTTCTTGAAGGAGCGGAAGAAGGAAGAGGAGAAGATAAGATGTAGATGTAGGGAGAGGATATTGACGAAGTGCTCTGGGAAGAAGAGAGGAAAAGGGTGCCAGTCGAGTGATGATGTGAAAAGATGTTCCAAGTGCTGTGGGGTCCATTGTCCTTATCCGAGCTATTTGTATTTTAGACAGTGATAGTAAATTGTGTTTGTTTTTCTTGATTAAAGTTTTTTATTGTGAAAAGTTTTTTTATATATCACTAGGGATTTAGAAATTAAAAGATATAGAAAATAATGGACATAGAAATAAATCCAACTTTTTTCTGTTAAAGATCTGCAAATGCCTTTCTCGGGAAATAGAAAATATCAACATCTATTTAAAACTCATACATTACTGACAGACTGACAAATCAATGTACAGCCTAAACCTAGACTAGAAGTCCTAGAAGCATGAAACATGAGGGTTAATGGTTGTAAGAAAGAAATTCCCGAAATTCAGATCCTTGAACACGCAGCGGGAAGATTTCTCAACACAAACGGAGTCGCGGGGCGTTCCACTAGTATTAAATAAAATTACAAAAACATGTACCATTGTGTACCATGGTGCTCGTCTGGATTGAACCCACGATCATGAGCCTAGTTTCTACCAGCACTACTATCTAATCGTTATCAAATTGAGCTAACGGTCACCAACGGCTGGCCTGACCTCGGCATAATAATCGCTTTCTACATAATACTACGCAGGATAACGTACAAATTGGTATTATACCTACTTACCTAAAAATATGAGTTATACCTATTTCTGTCAATGATGGGCAGACGATAATGAAATGAGGGGTCTCGATGATTCCTCCAAGTAAGTACATACATCATTGTTACGCCTGTATTATAGCACTTCACCCTTCGAACCCGGCTGCAGTTTCAATATCGTCGTTTATACCGGATAAGAAACAGATCACGAATGAGAAAATTGAGTGTGGATAATTTTTTTGTTCTTCTTCTCGCCGTGAGTCTGGAGGGGCTATTACGCGGATACGATTTTTACGGATGTAATGTACAAAAAATATACATTATAGCTGCCGTGTGTGGTCTCCTGACGACTTCTATGGAAAGGTGTAATGAGATAAGAGTATAATCGTGCTATAATATAAATCTTTACATTATTATAGCTGCCGTGTGTGAAGTTGTATAAGGGCGTGGGGCAGAACCACAAGTAATTGATGACCAAGTTTGACGACCTCGGTGGAGTGGTGGGCGAGTGCTCGGCTGAGACGCAAAAGGCGCGGATTCTATTCTCGCTAATGTTTTTCTTTTATAAATAACATCCAACAGTCACATACATAGACCTGAACCCACACCAGGATTCCCTGTGTCGTGGGTATCAGAAACTACGAGTACCATGCTACCACAACACCCAGACCCGGAAGAAATATTTGCAGAACATGCAAACATTTCTTCCGCAGCGGTAATTGAACCCGCGCCTCTTGCGTTTCTGCCGAGCACTTGCCCGCCGCGCCACCAAAGCCGTCAATAGAAATACACACTGAAAATTTCAACTCTACCTACGGTTCATGAGATACAGCCCGCTGACAGAGAGACGACCGACGGACAGACGGACGGACAGCCAGATGGACGGACAGCGGAGGATTAGTACTTTAGGGTCCCGTTAGCACCCTTACCTTACCCAAAAAGTACTTAAAGCAAATAATTCTTCCAATACCTAGATCTCGTAGTAAGGTTACCTAGGTATCTTGCGTGTTTTAGCTTTGACTGAGGGTCATTGGCCACAATAATAAAATGAAAGGTACCTATATTACTGTAGGCCTACTCAACATTTATTTTGCAATATTACAAAACGCACAATAACCACGCAATTTTATGACCGGGCGCAATGACTATGTGCCTATAATGTTATTACCTATTCACAGATCTACATATTTAATTATCACGCCCGTATACCTAACGGAGTGGGCAGAGCCACAAGTGATCATAAGAAAACTTGCACTCCCGATTCAAGAGTCTCAGATATAGTGAACCATGGTGACAGGTGATCAGCCCATCGTCCATAGGTATAGATGGTTCATCATATTGGAGAGCCTCAATCACGCCCCATAACGTCTTTCAACGTATTTGAATGAATCTTGGAATAATACATAGTATGCGTGCTGGAATAACATAAAGGCTACTTTTTCTTCGGATAATAATAAATGTGCTTGGTTATCTTTAGTTAATAAATACTTAGTAGAAAATTACCACCTAATAAATTTTACTTTAATTTTGTGGTTTAAACAATAAGTAGGCAAGTTTATACCTATAGCGCAAGTTTATGATTAAAATAAAATATTCAAAAACATCAATGCTGAGCTTTATAAGACCGTAAACTAGGTAACTGCTTATTACTATCGGCTTAAGGTCTTGTGTAATCTCTCTAACGACTACGAATTCATTGTTCTATCGTGACCATTTTCAACCTACAAACTTACAAACTTACCTACCACACACCACTGTAATAAAGACAGTTCTATTTCAAACCTTATTCTTAACGCCATAAGGTTGCAAATTCAGAATGGTTTTTTAACGTTTGTCGTGTCAATTTCAAGCTTTACTACTCTGGGATAAGATTCGAGGTTGAAATACTATTATTTACAAACTGCAGTTAACTTTGCAGCGTTTACCACGACCTGCTACTAACTTCAGTAAGGTAAGAGCTGTCATGCGCGGAGCATGTATTTTTATCTCGCGATTATTTTCAAATTCACCAAAAATACACCGTTAATTTCGAAAAATAACTGCTCAACACAAGTGCGGGTAAAAATACTGTATTTATAGTGATTTTTGTGCAGTTCTCGTGACGGAAAGTGTAGTATTCAAGGTCGTTAACAAATGAACGAAAACTTGGAATAACATGGAAGACGTTTATACAATAAAAGTGAAAACCAAACCTGATACGAGGAACTTATACCCTTCGGAGAGGAGATACTCAGCTTCTACTGTGTCTGGACTAGCGTGGGTTCATATAGCATTGGCTGCAACGTCGTTTTTACTAGCTTGTTTAGCTCTGGTCAGTCCTAATGACGACCAAACAGACTCAACCGTTTTTACCAATGAAACTGCGAATTCGACCGTGGTCGATGAGAGAGGTAATAACAACTTTATGCTGGTCTTAGCACCGAGTTTGATAACGATCTTCGGCTTAGGAGCCGGTCTGGCCAGCATTCTAGCGTCCACAAGATGGTACATCGACAGAAACATAACCTGGCTCTTTGTAATGTCAACTTTATCAACCTTGGTATCACTGGCTTCCTTTGTTTTGATCGCTGCCTGGTTCGTGACCACATCCGAAGGAGATATATCAGATTTCTACAAAGATAAAATACCATTTAAGGACTTTATTGTAGTGAAACATTCTGATGTCGTCGTTAAGAACGAATCTCACTTGCTTATTGCATTAAATAACAATACAGAAGAGGAGGAAAATCCACACAGTTTCACAAAACGAGTCTTGTCTATAAACATATTGATAGCTGCGTTTTTGGAGTTGCTCTGGTCGATTTTGAGCGTGAAGATATCTTACAAGGGCATGAGGAATAATTACAAAGACGAGAGCAACGATCGTAGAGGAAACTGCATATCAGTAGTCACGAAAATCAAAGGAAACGACCCCAAGAAGCTACCACGAAACGGTAAGCTTATCCCACCGAAACCAGATCTGATAGAACACTATCCCACCCGGAAGATGAAGAGACTCTTCCTAGCGCAAGACGAGAACGGGTTCTACCTTAAAAATCAAAACAACAAGACGAAAAATACTGAATCTAGCTCGGAATTTTACAAAGAACGCATGATGAACTTCCTAAACCGCTGTGCGTCCTTAGAAGGGATATCCAACCCTGGAAACATAAGTCCCAGCGTGAGTTCCGAGCCTGTATTAAATGTCATCACAGAAGGGGTGATTGACGAAAGAAAAGGTGGGACGCCTATCAGCTGGGGAGACACACCAGAACACACGGTATACAATCAAAACACGATCAACTTCGACAAAATATTTAGGTTTAACAACGAAGACGAAGATATGACTGATTGAACCATCGAAGCATAAGATGAGATGCGAATATTTAGAAAGTAGATCGCGTGTAGGTATTGAACTGTGTTATTAAAACTCTGTAGATTTAATTATGTATTTTATATAGCTAAGTTGGGTAGGTTGTACCTGTAGTCTCAAATGTTTAAAATAACTTAAGTTTAATTAACCTCTTAAGTTTTCGTTGTATGATATTTTATATCGTCGTTTTCTGATTTTTTTAAACATAATTTTATTTATGGCAATTTAATTATTTTAAAGATTTTAATAATAATTAAAATCTACTCAAGTCGACTTACGCGGAATTTAGACCCTCTTTTACGAAGTCGGTTAAAAATTGAAAGAACAAACAGATACAATATTCAATTCAATCATAATCTAGAATCATTAATTTAGACTAATTGAAGAATTTATGATCTTATTTGCTATTCTGTCTAACATCGGCTAGCTGCGAGCCAAATACATACATAAGTAATTTACGCCCGTATCGCTAATGGAGTGGGCAGAGCTACAAGTAATCATAAGAAAACTTGCAGGCACTCCTGAGTCAATGTCTCAAGATGGATAATGAACCATGGTGACTGCTGATCAGTCCATCGCCCATGTAGATGGTTCTTCATGACGAAGAGGATACTATTCCTTAGTAGGCTTTTACGGCATGCTCGGGGAGAGCAGCTGGACGCATTCTATGTTTTCGTGCTCTGATACATCTTTACATTATAGCTGCAGCGTGTGAAGTGCTTAATCCCAGGGTAACATACCTAATTGTTTGTGAAAATGGCCTCTGCATGACTTATTATTAAGTCACTGATTTTGTATTTTTGTAAATTAAAGATATTTGCAAATTCCATTGTTTATTATTTAACAGATAAAAACTAAAAACCATTCAATCGGAGGAATGGGAATAAATATTTCCGCTTCTACCAATCGGAGTTTCGATCGGAGGACCGGGAATATCCCATAATTATGTAGGTACTTTAGATATTAAGAATCAGCTAACGGTTTTCTAATTTTATTTACAAAGACAAACTATAAACATTAAAAACTTTAAGTTAATCGATATAATCACTTCGAACCCACCATACCCCTGGGGGTAGGGTGGGACGAAACCATACCACCATATAATTTGCACTTAATGGATAAGTAAGTACATACCTACTATTTTGGTACATTATAAAGAATAGGTCCATACCATCGAGCATTTCAGTTAAATGCTCGATGGTCCATACATACTGTAGGGAATTTTCAAATAAAAGGTATTGAAAGGGGTCCTGCGAGAGGCATGCATCAAAATGGCGTGAACTGGGCCTTCAGACTAGTTTTTCTCAGAATAACGATTGAGGCGTACTTTAAACTC
Source organism: Scotopteryx bipunctaria (assembly GCA_949320045.1). Classification (NCBI taxonomy): domain Eukaryota; kingdom Metazoa; phylum Arthropoda; class Insecta; order Lepidoptera; family Geometridae; genus Scotopteryx; species Scotopteryx bipunctaria. Next base: position 1,217,438 of record OX439467.1, read on the forward strand.
AGGGTGAATGTCATCAGCGATGGTTACATGGGGAAAAATACCAGGAAAACATGAACTAGTAGGTGGTACTTTAATCCGAGTCTACTCCCAGCCCAGTCCAAATAACAAACATAATCATATTCGAATATATTTATTTGGTATCTAATTAATGTAAAGGAACAAAATTATTTATTTTTAACTTAATTATCTATCAACTATAAAAAATACCTAACGTAACTTAAACATTAGTTTCTGACGAAAATACGCCATTATTACAAAAAATTGTTCCTGGATTAAAAGTCCAGAACGTATATAAACTTCATCGAGAAGACATTTTGTGATTGATCAACAAACATTACAATTTCAATTGAAAGTTATAAATATGTAACTTTTGAAATACTTAGGTGGGTTTAATGATAATGCACTGTTTAGTACACATTTAATCTATATTAGTTAAAAAATAAAATTGTATATAAAGCACCTTACTATCAAAAAGTAAGTAAGTTCGTATGAGCTAGTGGCCAACTCTTGCGACGGATTTTTTAGGCCTTAAGGCCTCTATCATGGCTTAACGACTTAAAAGCCGGGACCGACAATTTAAACTTACTATTTACTTTTACTTTTGTTATTTGCTTCTCTCCCCGAGCATGTCGTAAAAGTCGACTAAGGGATAGTATCCTCCAACATGATGAGATACAATAAGCAAGTATTCCCAAGGAGGGTTGACGTCAGGCAGGCGGCCGGTCATAAAACACCTTAGCCAAAACTCTTACAGCATGATCCAAGGATTATGCTGTGCCGACCCCATATAGAGTGGGATAAGGGCTGGAAGACGATGATGATGATTTACTTTTACCTTGAAGCTACTAGAAGCTCGTAAAAGTCGACTAAGGGATAGTATCCTCCATCACGATGGACCATCTACATGGGCGATGGGCTGATCACTTGTCACCATGGTTCACCATATCCATCATGGGACTAAATCAGTAGTGGCTGCAAGTTTTCTTATGTTTACTTGTGACTCTGCCCACCCCGTTAAGGATACAGGCGTGATAATATGTATGTACACAAGTTGCATTACGAGCTGAGCGCTTCCGTGCTTCGGAGGGCAAATTGTCGGTCCCGGCTTTTAAGTCGCTAAGCCATGACGGAGGCCTTAAGGCGGTCTAAAAACTCCGTCACAAGAGTTGGCCACTAGCTCATACGAACTTACTTTATTAACAAAAATAGCTACATAGAAATTCATGATACTACACAACATTTTATAAAAATAAATGTCCATTATTCCATTTATTTTCGAATAAAAATGGTCAAGCGCGAGTCGAATTCGCACACGAAGAGTTCCGTACATACAAAATACATGAAAAATATTTCTTGTATGGCCCCCTTTTTTATTTAACTCTACCTATTACGGTTCATGAGATACAGCCCGCTGGGGGACTGACAGAGGAGGCTAGGGTCCCGTTGGCACCGTTCTGGTACGGAACCCTAATTACCATAGTCTATGATAGAGGTTCGTCCGTGAAGTAACGATGGTTCAAACAGTCTAACGCTGTCAGCCGTTTCGCCGGGTCGAACACGAGCATACCCTGGAAACAAAGCATGTTAGAGATATAAAATATAAGTGGAGCCAAAAGGACCAATTTGAGCAATTCATCAATATAATTACTATAAATAAATATTTGTGGACATTTCACATAGCGCCATCTAGCCCCACACTAAGCAAAGCTTATACTATGGACACCCGATGGCTGATAGAATACTTATAATACATAATACTACAACACCCAGACCCGGAAGATATATTTGCAGAACACACAAACATTTCTCCCGTGGCGGGAATCAAACCCGTGCCTCTTGCGTCTCAGCCGAGCACTCGTCCGCCACGCCACCGAGGTAGTCAAAAAATTGTACACTATGTACATACTTTCCCTAACTATAATTATTCTCTGTAAGCTTCGATCAATTTGATCGAAGTCTGTAAGTGGACTTTGTACTTTGAGAAATAAATATCTTTAACCACAATATTTGTGAGAGCACTGGTGGTCTAGCAGCAGCGGCCTCGCCTTCCGATCTTAAGGTCGTGGGTTCAAATTCAATCGTGCACAAATGGGTTTTCTTTTGTTCGAAAAAATTATGTTTGCTATACCAGTACTCTCAAATGGTGAAGGTAAATATCGTGAGGAAACCGGCATATCTTAGAACCGTTGAAGGTTCGAAAGCATGGTGTCAAGCGAACCAAAGGAGCGTTTGAGGCGCACTTAAAACCCTTTCACCACACTGGTTCGAAAGAACTAGTGAAACGACTAGATAGATAGTTACCCTGATAAGGTCCAATGCGTCGGGATTTATCTTCGGCATGATGTCTGCCAAGTCCTGAGGCTGGTAATTCGGGAAGCTGTCCACCACGACGGACACGTTGTCCGGCCACTCGTGCCTCGGCGGACGCCCTATCAATCTGCAAGTTACATACCACAACTTTACTTACTCAGCATAAATAAAAAAACATGTTGAATGGACGCACATTTTGAAAGAAAGAAAGAAAGAAATATGTTAAAAAAAATCTACTTAGAAATGGAGTGTCTCGTAATGTCTTAATGCGCTGCTACAAATGGGGTCCGACTCAGCATTTTGAGTTTCCTTACTCTGATATGTTTATTATGATGTGACACTTTTTTGAAGGTAATTAAATGTAGGTACATCTTATTACAGTACGTTCAACGTAACTTTGCATACGTGAAAGAAAGGAGTAAAGGATAAGCATAGAATGCGTCCAGCTGCTTCTCACCCCGAGCATGTCGTAAAAGTCGACTAAGGGATAGTATCCTCCAACGCGATGGGCCATCTATATGGGCGTTGGGCTGATCACCTGTCACCATGTTGCATACCATATCCATAAAAAATAAAATAGTATGTTAAACTGTCGGTCCTGGCTTTTAAGTCGTTAAGCCATGACGGAGGCCTTTAGGCGGCCTAAAAACTCCGTCACAAAAGTTGGCCACTAGCTCATAATGAACTTACTTTACCATATCCATCTTGGGATTCTTGAATCAAAAGTGGCTGCAAGTTCTCTAATGACTATTGTACGAGCCAACCCCCACACTCAGCACAAAATGCATTGTGCTTTAGCAAGTAATTTACTTATTACACAATAAATCCAGTTCAAAACTCACTACGGCAACGTGCGGTCGCTTTTATTATTATCATTTCCCGATCTGATCAAATCCTATCAATTTTATCATAGGGTCCGCAACAGACCCTACAACTATTGTGGCTGTGCCCATCCAATTAGGGATACAGTTAAAGTGCTTGAAACAAGATTTAAACTAGCCCATTGCGGCGCCGCATGCCCTTAAATACCTGAAGATGCGATGTAGCTGGTCGGAGTCTGAGCTGCCCGGCAGCAGCGGGGCTCTCGTGTGCAGCTGTGCCAGCACGCAGCCGCACGACCACACGTCCACCGCCGTGTTGTAGGACGCACCCAGCAGAACCTCCGGCGGGCGGTACCACAGCGTCACCACCTATACAATATAACACAATACAATACAATACAATAATTCATCATCTTCCTGCCCTTATCCCACTCTATGTGGGGTTGGCTCTACTATATATTATCCTTGGATCATGCTGTAAGAGTTTTGTCTAAGGTGTTTTATGACCGGCCGCCTGCCTGACGTCAACCCTCCTTGGGAATACTTGCTTATTGTATCTCATCATGTTGGAGGATACTATCCCTTAGTCGACTTTTACGACATGCTCGGGGAGAGAAGCAGCAGTTTTTCTTTCTAAGTTTTTTCTTTACCCAGTCCAGCGACTAGGTAATACAATAATTAAATATTTGTGGAAATTTCACACAGCGCCATCTAGCCCCAAAACTTAGCAAAGCTTGTACTATGGGCACTAGATGGCTGATAGAATACTTATTATACTTTTTTTTTGTAAATACATACTTTTATAATACTATAACACCCAGGCTCGGAAGAAATATTTGCAGAACATACAAACATTTCTCCCGTAGCGGGAATCGAATCCGCACTCTTGCGTCTCAGCTGAGCACTCGCCCGCTACGCCACCGAACGGCACCTCCAGCGGACGGTACCACAACGTCACCATACAATACAATACAATATGGTGAACCATGGTGACAAGTGATCAGCCTATCGCCCATAGTAATTTTCACTTTCGCATTCCACTAATAAATAATAGAATAATACACTCACCACACTGGTAAGTTTCATCTCCGTGTCGTAAGTCTTGGCCAGGCCGAAGTCTGCTAGTTTGACGCGGCCTGATGACGTCACCAGCAGGTTGTGTGGCTTCAGATCGCGATGAACTATCCGGTGTGAGTGTAAGAAGTCTATCCCGGATAGGATGTCGTAGGACATACTCTGAAAACGGATGAATCTCAGTAGATCCATTGTACAGATCCATTATGGATCTAGTGAGATATATTTTTCTCATCAGATCTATTTTCTTATAAACTGAAACTGATGAGAAGTATTTTACCCGCTATATAATGTTAACCAGATCCAGATTTGAAAGTATGGGTCTACTGAAAAATTTCTTTCTACATATTACTCTATTATGTATCTATCTAGTCGTGTCACTAGTTCTTTCGAACCAATGTGGTGAAAGGCTTTAAAGACACATATTTTAGAACTTTCTACGGTTCTACTACATGCCGGTTTCCTCACGATGTTTTCCTTAATAATATTTGTAAGATCCTGGTACCAAGTTGTGTTAGAAAGGCAGACCTACCCTAATTCGGTTCTCTGCCAAAGGCCCGGGTGCTCGCTTGAGGAACGACTCCAGATCCTGTTCCACATGCTCGAACACCAGGAAAAGGACCAGCTGCTGTTCTCTCTCCACTGACGGACCGCCATGACAGACATCTAGCAACCTGGAGAAACAATAGAGAAAATTTATTAAATCTTACTTTCTATTAATACAATGGCTGAACCAGCTGTTCTTGTTTGGCTCAATTATTGTCATCATGGCAATGAGGCCAGCGTCTTGGGCACGCTTCCACAGTCTGATGACCTGGATCAGGTGAACTATCGGGTTCGATTCCCGCTGCGGAAAAATGTTTGCATGATCTGTAAATATTTCTTCCGGGTCTGGGTGTTGTGGTACCATGGTACTCGTAGTTTCTGATACACACGACACAGGGAATCCTAGTGTGGGGTCAGGACTATGTATGTGACTGTTGGGTGTTATTTATTTATTTATTTATCTAAATATAGAAAGCTACTAATTAATAAACTAACTATTAGGGACCTTACCTGACAATATTAGGATGGCGGTATGCCTCTAGCTGCCGTAATAGAGCTATTTCTCTCAGAGTAGACAGGGGTATGCCATCCTCGGTCAAAGCTACCTTCACCTTCTTCATGGCTACTATCTGACCACCGTTGTGGAGGTCCCTTGCTTTGTACACTGTTCCATACGCACCTGAAACATTGTGGTCATTTTATGTTTAAAAAAATATTATTTATTTGCAATCAATTTTCCAAAATTATTATTAAATCTTAAATTGTCGGTTCCGGCTTTTAAGTCGTTAAGCCATGACGGAGGCCTTTAGGCGGCCTGAAAACTCCGTTACTAGAGTGGCCACCAGCTCATACCAACATACATACTAAATAATTTGTATTTTGATTACAAAATATGGTAGGTACTTTTGAATTTTTGCGCGAAAACTACCTACCGGCACATGGTGTTTAAGGTTACAAAAACATTGTAAAAAGTTGCAAAAACATTATAAAATCAATCTACCTGTCCCAATAACATTGAGCTCCTCGTATTTCTTCGCATTTTGGAACAAAGCACTAACATCACTGATTGAGGCCATCGCTGGCGGTGAAGAGGTACTGGTCCCAGCCATGATGAAACTTTTTACCACTTTTTACTTTATTGAACCACTTTCCACACGACGAAACTGCATAAACCACTAAATAAGTTCAACTGCGACAGATTCTATTACATATTTTAAAGGAAAATAGGGTTTTTAGATGAAAATAAACTAAATAAACTAATCCTAAGTTGTTTTGTCAACTTTTGCAAGGAGGCTGTTGAACCCTAGCCAACCAAATAAACACCTGCTGTGCTACTTTAGTAAATTAGAAAGTCATCATGGCTATAGAAAATCTATAAAGATCCTAACGTTTTCATTGAGACGTATAATAATGTCCACTATTGCCATCTAGTGTCGAGAAGCTTAACTGCAAATCATTTTAGTCATTTATTCAGGAAATATATAAGTAACAAGTGCATTTCTTACTTTACAATAGTTCACGAAAAAAGCCTATGTGGCGCACTTTCAATCCTTTCACCACACTGGTTCAAGAGGGCTAGTTACACGACTGGATAGATTATAATAGATAGCGTTCGCGTATATCATATTTATTGTTCTGAGATCATATTATTCGATAATAGCGACATCTACATTTAGGTTCGGGTCGTTTCAGATAAAATTCCACCTAATGTCATTTTGTTGAAAACATAAAATTAACATTTTTTGATTTGCAAAACTGGTATTTGGAGTGTAAGACAAAACGCTACGGACAATAAAAAAGATTCAGTTTACATTGATAGGTTCAAAAGTCTATAATTCTCGGGCTCGTCCGGGATTTGAACCCGGGACCTCTCGCACCCGAAGCGAGAATCATACCCCTAGACCAACGAGCCGTGTTGTAATATACCGAATTTTAGTTCCAATTGATATTATTATGTATTAATAATGTTATTGATGACACAACCTCTGACCATCCTACTTTTTTTTCAGTCTAAAGCAGGATTTACTGTGAAGATAGGTACTCACCAAAGAGTTTCAGTTTCAAATTCAGTTAAGTTGGTATGCGTAGGTAGGTACCTACTTTCTAAAAGATAAATCTTAGCTATACTCGTATAGGTCCTACCTACTATATATAAGTTCATACATAAATGTTTTAAGTTAAATGCGTAGGAGATTTCAAGTTTTAGCTACCTATTATAGTTTCCTATTTTATGTATGCAAGTAGTTCTCGTTGCCTATCTATAACTTATTTCAAAATCAAAACTATGAGATGGACTACCTCAAGGCGTTTTAGAAAGTTGACGTGCTAAAGAAAAAATTACCGCTACATAACACCCTATACACATCTCGCTCTTCCTTGCGCAATTTTAATCTTTCCTCTCGCTCACTCATATGAAACGAAGTGTATTCGTTCCGTTGAAGCCAGTCTAGAAGTAACGTCGATGCGCGCGCATGTTCGAAAATGGCGGTTATTTTCGAGTGAAAAATTTATTAACAAAAGAAAGTGGAGTTTTATAACAATTTTGTGTGACGTTTATTAATGAATTAGACGTTATTATAATTTTAAGTAATTTTCTAATTTGTGACGTGTATGTAATGTGTGTGTGTAATGGTAGAATGTGAAAGTCTTAAGTGTAAAAAGAAATAGTGGACTTTTTAGCTAAATCATATTACGCGACAGTTCAGCTGCGTTTGAGAACATTGTAAGTATTTTGCATTTTTGAGACTCCAAAATAAAGATATTGCAAAGGAATTTCATTGATATCGTTTCTTGACCTACCTTTTAACTGAAATTCTACTAAGATTCTGGTAAGAATGTGATAAGAGTTAAAGGAACGAAATCATGATTTCGTTCTATCACATTCTTACCACAGAACCGTAGCAAATGGAGATGAATGATCTCTGCTTACCCCTATGAGAAATAGGCATGCGTTAAATATATCCTAGCAAGATTAATACATGTCCTAGGAATCTAAGTACCACAGAATACTACAATTAATAGTTCTTACCAAATAACTACTAAACAATACGAGAAAATTAAAATCGTGCCTAAAACGGTAGGTAGGGGTTTTCACCTTGGCCCAAGTAATTGATTAGTTATTTTCATTGTTGTATTTTTACCTTAATTTAATTTATTTATAACTTAAGAAAATCCTAAATGATCCTAAATTTTTCGAAACGAAAAATCCATTAGTGCGCTACAGGGATTCAAACCCACTTCCTTCGATTCCACTATGCCAGGCTTTCATTCATAGTGTAAGTAGATATCTACTTCAATTACAAAAAAACCAATGACGTCATCACGAACATACAAGCGGATCCCCAATTTCCTAACATCCGGTTTAAAAGGTTTCTTACTACAGAACTCTTAAATTACTGATATTTTCTCGGTCATAATGAAGAATGAAGGATATTTTATAATATCTATTTTGTAATAAATCTTAAATCTTCTGAATATATAAAACTTTTATGTTACTGATTCATTGACTAACTAGTTGATGTGCTGATCACCTGTCACCATGGTTCACCATATCCATGGACTTTGAATACTTGTAGCTCTGCCCACCCCATACGGGCGTGATAATAATTATGTTTGAAGGTTGTTAAACTCAATATTTTTTTTAGTTCTTTCAAATGGAACATTCAAAAGATTTCAACGCGCGCTTATATCGATCATCTTATATGGTGAATACACCATAACGGCTGCAGCGGTTTCGATTAAACTAAGCATACATATAGTTCTTGAACTAGATTAGCATATGTAATACTTTTTATCTACATAATTTGCGAATGAAGCCGCTGGCAGAAGCTAAAACTTGCATAACAACATTTTAATAGAAAAGACTTAGACGCGCTTTGTATTTTTTGTTACATTTTTTCAAACCCTCAGAACAGCAAATCAACATGTTCAATTCAGTGGTGAATAGATAAAAGTAAGTTCGTATGAGCTAGTGGCCAACTCTAGTTACGGAGTTTTTAGGCCGCCTTAAGGCCCCCGTCATGGCTTAACGACTTAAAAGCCGGAGCCGACAATTCAACGTACCCTCCGAAGCACGGAAGCACTCAGCTCGTAATGCCAATTTCGGTCACCCATCCCAATTGTAACCGGGCACAACGTTGCTTAACTTCAACGATCAATCAAAAACGTCTAAGGTAGCTACGCCACGAGCGCTTCGTGAGCCAAATTGAGAGTAGATACTCTTACTAAGAGTACTACGGAGAGCATTTAAATTTAAAGCAGAAAATAAATCGAACCTGCAGCTCTTACGTCTCAGCTGGGCACTTGCCACGCCGTCACCGAGGTTGTCCATTCGTTCTCAACTGGATTTCGAACCCACGATCTTAGGACAAAAGATAGACATACCTACAAAGTAACAAAACCTGTATCTCTCTAGATTAATGACGTACATTGAATGAATGGACATCGTGAAAGTTTATTTAATCCGAATCTATGAGCAGAACGTTACTCCATTCACATTATGAAAACGCATGGTCAGAGTTATCTTACTAGTAATATCTTATCTTATCTTAAGAGCACTGGTGGTCTAGTTGGTAGTGACCACGCCTTCCGATCCTAAGGTCGTGGGTCGTGTACCAATGGATTTTTCTGTGCGAAAAATTTATGTCCGCTTTACCAGTACTCTCAAACGGTGAAGGAAAACATCGTGAGTAAACCCGCGGCTTAGTCAGCTCCGCAAGTATTGACCATGTCTTTCCTGTGGACAAGGCCGACTAAGCTGAGAGGATGGAATAGGTGCTGGGCAAGCCTACTCCATCTTAATTCGTCCCGGGCACTACAGCGTCACGTTTGTGAAGGTAAAAGTTGTCTACAGACGCTGTATAAATCATCTACTATAGATGGTAAAAGGCCTTAGTAGTTTTTATTTTATTTTATCTTACTTCTTACAATCTTACTAATACATATTATAAAACATGATGGACCATTCTAAATGGGCGATGGGCTGATCACCTGTCACCATGGTTCCTAATTATCCTACTTTCCTACGATATTATAAATGTGAAAAATTGTGAGGATGTTTGTATGTTTGTGCCTCAATTACGACGTAACAGCTAAACGGATTTTAATGAAACTTGGAATATACATAGCATGTGTGCTAGAATAACATATAGGCTACTTTTTAACCACGTGAGCAAAGCTGCGGACAGCAGCTAGTGTATAAGGATGAATTTACAAAAAAAATGTATATAAATTTAGTATTCTATCAGATATCTGGTGCTCATAGTACAAGCTTAGTTTTGGGGCTAGATGACACTGTGTGTCTATGTCCACAAATTTATTTATTTATTAATATTATAATACAATCAACACTACATAGTATAAAACAAAGTCGCCTCCCGCTGTCTGTCCCTATGTATGCTTAGATCTTTAAAACTACGCAACGGATTTTGATGCGGTTTTTTATAGTAGATAGAGTGATTCAAGAGGAAGGTTTATATGTATAATCCATGCATAATATAGTAGAGAAACACTGATAATTTTAGAGGTTTCTAATGTGATGTCGTAAAAACACTTTTTTTTGCGCTTACATTGCAAACGCTGGCTGAACCCTACGAGATAGATCAAAATAATGTACTACAGTATTGTACACCTTCAAAAGGTCTACAAAAAAGTCCGCGATGGTATTTGTCTATCCCCGTGCGAAGCCGGGGTAGGTCGCTAGTTACGTTATAAAATTCACCCACTCTAACATCACACCATACAAGTTATTAGCGAATACTGTTATATTCAGTCTCTTGCTCATCCATACTCCATATGTGACGATATGATACAGTTAAACAAATTACTGGTCATTTTGTAGTCACTGTCTTCGATTCGTTAGGGTCAAACTACTAGTCGGGTTACTTGTTGTTTAGAACCAATGTGGTCAAAGGATATATAGTGCGCCTCAAATACTATAAGCAATTAGTAAACTACTTTGATTATCTTACTTATATTATAAATGCGAAAGTTTGTGAGGATGTTTGGATGTTTGGATGTTTGGATGTTTGTGCCTCAGTCACGCCTAAACGGCCGAACGAATTTGAATGAAACTTGGAATATACATAGTACATGTACTGGATTAACATATAGGCTATTTTTTATCCGGGTACCACGCGAGCGAAGCCGCGGGCGGCAGCTATAATATAATATAATATAATCAAAGGTAGACGCTACGACGGTGAATGGCGTAGCGGGAGAGTGTCTGTCTGAGAGGCGAGAGGTACAAGTTCTATACCCAGGTCGAGATAAAATATGCTTGCATGTAAGTCTGTTCTTTCTTCTTCCTTGCTAATTTATAAACGCGAAAGTTTTTATGTATGGATGTTTGTTACTCTTTCACGCAAAAACTACCGAATGGATTTGAATGAAACTTGGAATATACATAGTACATGTGCTGGATTAACATATAGGCTATATTTTATTCGGGTACCACGCGAGTGAAGCCGCGGGCAGCAGCTAGTAAATCTATAACTTATTAATATTTCTATTATCTGGTAGGTATAAATAGTTTTATACCTACAATTATAAAACTGTCTGTGCTTTGGAAGGCAAATGTTAAAGGCAAAAAGCCAAGGACACAATGAGCTAAGTTTTCTAGTTCAATTACATACGACCTATTTCACACAGCATGCCTCGTCCATTCTTACTCATGTCTAAGATTATAAGTTCACACAAGTTTGTTCCGACTGTTACAGCGCCAGCGTTGAGAATGTTAAGGGGAAGTCAAACTTTTTTTATCTTACCACTACTATTGGCCCTGTCGCTAGCTCTTCCGAACCAGTGTGGTGAAAGGATTTGAAGTGCTCCTCGAAGGCTCCATTCGTACACTTGTCGTATTTTGATAATCATGAATTTTAGTTGTTACTAAAAAAAAAGTCTTTACATCCTAGTAATATTGTAAACGCGAAAGTTTGTAAGTTTGGATGTATGGATGTTTGTTACTTTTTCACGCCTAAACGGCTGAACGGATTTAAATGAAACTTGGAATATACATAGTACATGTGCTGGATTAACATATAGGGTATTTTTTATCCGGGTACCACGCGAGCGAAGCCGCGGGAGGCAGCTAGTACTTTCATACTTTAGTATCTCATATCATGTTACATTATTATTATCTGAAAAAAAAAACTTTAAGCGTCCTTTTCCCATATGGGGTGGGCAAAGCAACAAGTAATCACAAGAAATCCTGCGGCCACTCAAGATGGATATAGTGAACCATGGTGACAGGTGATCAGCCCATCGCCTATATAGATGGTCCATCATGTTGGAGGATACTATCCCTAAGTCGACTTTTACGACATGCTCGAGGAGAGAAGCAGCTGGAAGCATTCCATGTTTTTTCCTTACTTCCAGTTCAACAGAGAAGTTATTGTTTTGTTTGTACATGTTTTTAATTTTGACGTTTTATATTTACCGAATTATTCTAGACTAGCTGCCGCCCGCGGCTTCGCTCGCGTGGTACCTGGATAAAAAATAGCCTATATGTTAATCCAGTACATATACTATGTACATTCCAAGTTTCATTCAAATCCGTTCAGCCGTTTAGGCGTGATTGAGGCGCAAACATCCAAACTCACAAACTTTCGCATTTATAATATAAGTAAGATTAATTTTTTTTTTATTCGATCTCGACTCCTTCGAGAGAGAATGGTGGGAGGCCTCGAAGGACAGAGATGATTGGCGGAGTTTGGGGGAGACCTTTGCCCAGCAGTGAGGACGAGACAGGATAATAAAAAAAAGTTTTTTTAAATCCAGCCACATCAAGCCCCAACCAGCCGTCAAGCCACTTGCCCTTAACACTACGCACGGCCGGCCGGCGCGTTCGACTGACCGTGTGCCTAGCTAACCGGTTGTAAGTCCGATTTGGGTCAACAGCACCCTTGTACTTACATTTTACTCGTCTTGTTTTTACTAGGCCGCATGCTTGCCCGAGGAATTCGTTATAAAAAGTTGCTCTGGATCGAAGAGGCCGTTTACTTGTGTAGCGTTTGATAAGGTTTATTATTCTTTTTTAACTATATACATTTGTATTTGTGTTGCACAGAACTGTTTTGTGTTTTTTTTTATCATGCTGTGTACATATGTTTTGGGATTCAATCTAGTTTTAAATTGTTTTATTTGTGCTTTGCTTAATATGTGATTGTTTTCTGTTTTGTGTGCCTTGATAATAAAATAAAGATTGGAATCATTTGCTGTGTGTGTGTCACGCAACATTTATATATTTTTGTGATCTAGCTATTTTTATTTTTATGAAGCGTTTGTGGTGTAGCTTGCTTAGACGTCCTTGATTGATCGTTAAAGTGAAGCACGTTGTGCGCGGTCACAATTTGGATGGGTGACCGCAAGTGGTGTACGAGCTGGGCGCTTCCATGCTTCGGAGGGCACGTTAAATTGTCGGTCCCGGCTTTTAAGTCATGACGGAGGCCTTAAGGCGACCTAAAAACTCCGTCACAAGAGTTGGCCACTGGCTCATACGAACTTACTTATGATCTAGCTAGCCTAAATCATTTAAACATAACCTGGTTTTTAAAGCCACTTGAACAAATTCTAGGGCAAATGCAAAAATCGCGCAATGAAACGTACGGTGCGTTCTTATTTTCGTTTGCCAAAATGCCAAAATCGGCAAACAAAAACTAGTATCACAAGGTTACAAATGTTATTTCCTTTGGTTACTAGGTTTAGAATAGCGCGATTGCCCTACACAATTCTCCGTCAATTGCCACATAACTAAGGCCTTTAACCATCTATAGTAGATGATTTATACAGCGTCAGGAGGCAACTTTTACCTTCACAAACGGGACGCTGCTGTAGTGCCCGGGACAAATTAAGATGGAGTATGATAATTAAGATTATTAGTTGTTTAGTGAGTTAGTTGTCAAAGTTACTCGAAATAAAGTGTTTTATTGAGTTGAATGCGACAATATGACAGTTTCGTGATAAATTTTATCTGAGCCCGCATACCCTGACAGGTATGATGAAAAGTAAAATCGTGTTAAAAATGAACTCTAAATAATGTGTGGTTAACCACTCTTTAGACCAAACGAACTTATCATTGAAAACACAGAACGAAATCATTGGAAACTTAGTGCCTGCTAGTTTTCAACTGCGGCTTCTTTTGCATTGTTATTAAAAAGAGCCTAACTGATAACCAGTTACCATAGTAATAAATATGCATAAACGAAACGTTACTTATTTATTTTCGACATTTTAGCATAACGTCCTATTAGCAACATGACCTAGTTGCAAATGGGACTAATATCAAAATGACACCTTAGCTGAACGGCCTAATACAATTCAATACAAATGAAATAAACACAAAATTCATGAACTTAAATCTTTAACCTTCCATTTTTTTTTAAAATAATATACAAATAAAATAATAAAAGACCTTTTACCATCTATAGTAGATGATTTATACAGCGTCAGGAGACAACTTTTGCCTTCACAGACGGGACGCTGTAGTGCCCGAGACGAATAAAGATGGAGTAGGCTTGCCCAGCACCTATTCCATCCTCTCAGCTTAGTCGGCCTTGTCCACACGAAAGACATGGTCAATACGTGCGAAGCTGACTAATAATATACAAATCTAATAAAAAGACTAATAGTAAAAAGTCATATTCCCTCACATGTCCGGAGGCTCCTGAGCTAAATAGGTCCGCCGTTGATGAATACGTCTTGGAGGATATTGTCAGTGAGACCTAGGAAGACCAGTACTTTGGCATGTCTCGCTTTGCCATAACAAATGTTGAGTGCTGGCCTTTTTTGTTATGCTATGAAAGTTTTGAAAATTTAAAGAAATTATCTGATACCACAAATTGGACAGAGGTGGCAGAAGACCGCGACAAATGGAAAGAGCTGGAGGAGGCCTTTACCCGAGAGGGGTCCTAATTTAGCAGGGAAATAATATATAGTGTAAACATAAAAATTCTTAGGTTACCTAGATACTAAATTATGAAATACACAGGCTATGTAAGTTTTGAATTTTCCCGCGTTCCGCTTTGTGAATGGGGAACGTACCTAAAATGGTGGAATTTTTATGTGGCCGTGCGTGACAAATTATATTTAGTAGAAATATAAACCTGCGGAAACTAGAAAACACTATAAAATAAACTTAAATGTCGTTTTATAATGGTAATCTAGTAAATTAAATAAACTTTGCTTTTCAGAGCAACACAAGTAATATTGTAAGAATATTGTGCCTTCATGTGTATGTATGATAATTGATAAGATTGGTGAATTTTCTCGAGAATTCGTTCCTAGTTTGCAAGCTCGTCGTATGTAAATTCGGAAGATTCGAAATGAATAAAAACACTAAAACTTCGGAGATTCGAAGTGAATAAAAACATTAAAGGTGAAGCTTCAGAAGTTTCCCCCGAGGTGGTACTTTTATGAGGTTATCGGAATTCAGAAATATAACAGTCAAAAGACTGGTTCTTTCTATGTCAAAGACGTTAACAGTATGCCACGGATATACGTTTGAATAATTTAAATAATAAAAACTGGCATTCCAATGAGCGATAGAAAATCGTTTAGGTTTGTCGAACCTCTTATTTTTAGAATTCAGTTACCATAAATAATAAGGCCTTTTACCGTCTATAGTAGACGTAGAGTCGATCTTTGCTTTGTTTTCTTTGAATTTTTGTTTTCTATTAGTTTTAGTTTTTGTTAGATTTCA
The DNA here is from genome assembly GCA_949320045.1 of Scotopteryx bipunctaria. Taxonomy (NCBI): domain Eukaryota; kingdom Metazoa; phylum Arthropoda; class Insecta; order Lepidoptera; family Geometridae; genus Scotopteryx; species Scotopteryx bipunctaria. The sequence goes on from OX439467.1 coordinate 1,232,885, forward strand.
TCCATCACAGTGGATTTTTACAGTGTAAAATTTGTGTTATGTTAGTTGAGTATCATTTATTATGTAAACATAATATTACGAGTATGTAGAAGATGAGAAGATGAGAAGATGAGGAGTAATAGGCTAGCGTGGTATGGGCAATTGGGCATGTTATGCGGAGAGAAGTAAGTCATGTTACAAGCGAGTGATGAATATGAATGTGGATGGATATACTGCTAGAGGAAGCCCAAGGAAAAGATGGATGGATTGTGTGAAAGAGGATACGCGTGTGAAAGGAGTGAGTGCGGAGATGACGAGTGATAGGAGAAAATGGAAAAGGGAAACATGGTGTGCCGACCCCACCTAGTGGGATAAGGGCAGGAAAATAATGATGAATATTACGAGTACGTATGTTAAAGATATGAAGAGTGTGTGTTGGCCAGTAACGTGTTCTGAGGAAAGGTGCCATGGAAGAACAGTGCTGTGGTTGCTTCCGGGCTCCTGCAGCACACGCTGAGTGGTTGCCTTTTTGGCTCACAATTTATTATTATTTTTTTGTTTTAACTGTGTAATTTTATTTAAAAAAATTATAAATATTTGTGAACCAAATAAATAGTTTCTTTCTTTCTTTCACTCGCCCGAGGCCACCGAGGTCGTCAATAGGGTCCCGTTGGCACCTTTCGGGAACTGAATAGTAGAAACAAAGTTAAAGTCACGGAGTGTTCCACTAGTCTACACATGGCGTTGAGCGTCAAGTCGCAAGTTATGTAGGTCACCTGACCCCACCTGTTAGCGCACCGTTATATGACGACGCGCTGATCCGCGTAAATAAACACTACATCATGCCTGCAGAATGTACCTAAGGAGAATTCAATTCGATTCAATTAATCTTTTCTATACTAGCAGCCCGCCCCGGCCTCGCATGGGTATTTAACGAATTAGGATTTTTTTAGGTAAATTTTTTACACCTCGGGTTACATTATTGGAATTTTAGTAAGGATCCCTAATTTTTTTGGAAAATAAATTGTAGCCTGTGTTATTCCGTAATAATGTAGCTATCTATTGGTGAAAGAATTTTTTAAATCGGTTCATTAGTTTCGGAGCCTATTCGTTACAAACAAAAAAATCTTTTCTCTTTATAATATTAGTGTGGAGATGGACGGTAGGCTGATCACCTGTCACCATGGTTCACTATATCCATCACGGGAGTCTTGGATCAGAAGTTGCTGCAAGTTTTCTTATGATAACTTGTGGTTCTGCCCATCCCGTTAGGGATACGGGCGTATTAATATGTATCTATGTGTATTCCAAGGCATTGCGACAACACCAGTGGTGAAGTTAAAACTTGCTTCGAGCCAGTGTCCATTACGAAAGACCACTGTCATTTTGAATTACCCACTGACACATTGTGCCAGGTTTCGCAAGGCCTACACGCAATTTGAAGACATCCTGTATGAGTCAGATGGGCTTGATGATTATTTTGTGCTATAATGATTAGTTTCGCAATCGTTGTTGCGTTGTTATATCCATTGATAAAAAATATAAAAAAGAAACAAAAACAAGGATGTAAAATAAAATCGATCAAGTGAGAGTTGAATTCGCAAACGAAGGGCTCCGTACCATGTAGTTGAAAATTTAAATTCTCTACCTATTACGTTTCGTGAGATACAGCCCGCTGACAGACGGACGGACAGCAGAGGCTTAGTAATAGGGTCCCGTTGGCACCCTTCGGTTACGAAACCCTAAAAATGATTCCCAGTCTCTTTTTAGATGACGTTTTTCTGGAAATCCCGAGAGCAGCATAGAAAGCAAACGATGATCTGATCGGTTTTCTACCCGCACAGATAACGGCATTATTCACATCTCATAGTATCCCACTGCTGGGAGTAGGCAGCTGTTTGTTTATTAGTAAGTAAGTTCGTATGAGCTAGTGGCCAACTATTCTGACGGAGTTTTTAGGCCGCCTAAAGGCCTCCGTCATGGCTTAACCACTTAAAAGCCGGGACCGACAATTTAACGTGCCCTCCGAAGCACGGAAGTGCTCATCTCGTAATGCCACTTGCGGGCACCCATCCGAATTGTGACCGTGCACAACTTTGCTTACTTGAACGATCAATCAAGAACGTCCAAGCAAGCTACCCCACGAGTGCTTCCAATTTAATAATTATTGTTTGTTTATTTCTCAAGTTTCCACGACAGATATAAAAGTTTATATAAAGTGTCATTACCAAGGAGGGTTGACGTCAGGCAGGCGGCCGGTTGTAAAACACCTTAGCCAAAACTCTTACAGCATGATCCAAGGATCATACTGTGCCGACCCCACATAGAGTGGGATAAGGGCAGGAAGATGATGATGATAAAGTGTCATTACATGACTTGTCGTATGTCGCCAGGATTCAGGGCGTCGTAAAATACAAGTAACACACTTGGCAGCAAGACAACCGCTAATCGAACATCGTATCCTGAATGAACAAGCAATTGCGGTTTTGTTTCTAAGACCTGTAAGGCAATCGCGCTAATTTTGAACGTTTTTTCTAAAGTAACGTTACGTAAGTAAAAAACTTTGTGCCGGAGAACTTTAAATCGTTGTTAGCTAAAACAAGGGAAATGCGTTTAGAAATAGCGCGATATATCTTCATTTCCATATTACCCACTTCGCATAATTCCCCAGTACTCCTTAAAAAATAAATCTACTTCAAATGATGATGAAATTGATAAAAAAATATATATAAAATGAAATAATAAAATTGATAAAAACTCCTGACAATCCTATCTTCTATCCCACTTGCATTGTAATGACACTAGCCAACTCTCTTTCGGATAAAAAACAATTACCTAGTAACGTACTTTACAAGAAATATCGGCAAGTCGTGATTACAAGAAATCATGTTTTTATATGAGTGGTCTCATACATTTTTCGGAACTGCCACGGAAACTCTCGAAAGAATCAACAAATTTCCAATTTCCCAGGATTTTAGGTAGTCTTGAATCTATTCTAGCAACTTTTCATCTGATCCCAACTCAATGCGACCAGCAAAGCCCCAATGCTATCACAAACATCATTACTTTCCTCAGATTCTCAAATAACACAAATGCGTCTTTTGCCGCAATAGAAATAATGGGATATAATTTGGAAAAAACGCCAGTCCCACTTTTTCTATTTTATATTTCCATGGAAATAGTGGGATACACCCGAATATGCATTCCTCATTCGTGCCCAATACATAACAAGTCGATACGTTACGTGTTCGCTATTCTACGCGTGTCCGCCTGTCCCACTTAAAGAACTGTGCTATGCTATAACTAGCTGTCTGCGGTTTCGCTCGCTTGTGACATCTAAGCCTGCATACATGAAATCAAGCCTGCTTTGCAGGGATAGGCAGAGACCATGGATCTCCATTACGATCCTGACGTATTTCTTTCGCTTCATTCTCTCCCATTACATTCTTCATGCATGCTCGTCGGTTTAGGGTAGGTACTCTTGACCTGGCCTTTCTCCAAAACGTCGCCGATTTGGTCCGGGTATCAGCCATCTGGTGCCCGTAGTACAAGATTAACTTAGTTTGGGGCTAGATGGCGCTGTGCGAAATGTCCACAAATATTTATTATTTATTTATGTCTTTCCTGTTGGAAAGTTGGCGTCAGGCAGGCGGCCGGTCATAAAACACCTTAGCCAAAACTCTTACACCATGATCCAAGGATCATACTGTGCCGACCCCACATAGAGTGGGATAAAGGCAATAAGATGATGATGATTATATGTCTTTCCTTTGGGTAAGGCTGACTGATATGAGAGGATGGTATAGGTAGGTGCTAAAGCTTACTCCATCTCAAATCGTCTCGGGCATAACAGCGTGTCGTTACTGTTTGCAAAAGTTTCCTCAACAATGTTTTAATCCTCTTCTCTGTTTCCAGGTGAACTTCATGAATACATTGAGTGAAGTGAAGCTAGTGAAGTGAAGCGGTGTGAAGTATGTGAGCGCGCTACACAAGATGGCCGGCGTCACAAAATGGCGGGCGTGGCGCATCGGCGCACTGCTGTTTGCTATACATGCTGTTAATTGTAAGTCTTGTTTGTTTATTTTATTTTGACTGACTTAAGGCCTTTTACCATAGTAGATGATTTATACAGCGTCAGAAGGCAACTTTTACCTTCACATACGGGACGCTGTAGTGCCCGGGACGAATTAAGATGGAGTAGGCTTGCCCAGCACCTATTCCCTTCTATTCCATCCTCTCAGCTTAGTCGGCCTTGTCCACAGGAAAGACATGGTCAATACGTGCGGAGCTGACTGAGCCGCGGGTTTCCTCACGATGTTTTCCTTCACCGTTTGAGAGTACTGGTATAGCGCACATAAATTTTTCGTACAGAAAAATCCATTGGTGCATGGCCGGATTTGAGCCCCTACCACTAGACCACTAGTGCACTAGTCACTGTGTGACCTTGATAGACTTGGTGGTTCTGACCGCGTTCAAGGCCGGGGGTCATTTGCCTAAGTTGAGGCATGAGTTTCGGTCATGGTTTGGTTTGATTCGTTACAAGCTGAAGGTTATCTTTGTAAAAATAGTTTGAGGAAAAATCATTTAAAAAAATATGGTTTACCATATCCATGTTGGGACTTTTAATCAGAAGTGGCTGCAAGCTTTCTTATGATTACTTGTAGCTGCCTACCCTATTGGGATGCGGGCGTGATATCATCATCGTTTATTTTCCTGCCCTTATCCCACTAGGTAGGCGCCTCTTACATCTCAGCCGAGCATTCGCCCGCCGAGCCACCGAGGTCGTCAATCTGATGTTGAAGAGTGGCTAATTTGAATAACAATTTCATAAGGCCTCGATGGCGTGGCGGGCGATTGCTTGGCGAAGACGCAAGAGGCGCGGTTTCGATTCCCGCTGCGGAAGAAATGTTTGCATGTTCTGCAAATATTTCTTCCGGGTCTGGGTGTTGTGGTAGCATGGTACTCGTAGTTTCTGATGCCCACGACACAAGGAATCCTAGTGTGGGGTCAGGACTATGTATGTGACTGTTGGGTGTTATTTATTTATTTTATTTATAAGGGTACCTATCGAGAGATGCCGCGCGCGGGCGCTAGCAAGCCATTACTCTCAGCTGTATCAACGACTGATAATATTATTCGTGTTACTTTCACTGTGCTGCGTACTTTCATTTTTGGAGTTTACTCCATGCGGATTATAAACAAACCGAGAGATATTGGTTCTAAAACTACAAAATTCATACTTCTCTGCTGCACTGGGAGTAAACAAAACAAAGAATGCGTCCAGCTGCTTCTTTCCCCGAGCATGTCGTAAAAGTTGACTCATCATCGTCCTGTCCTTATCCCACTCTATGTGAGGTCGGCACAGCATGATCCTTGGATCCTTGGATCATGGTGTAAGAGTTTTGGCTAAGGTGTTTTATGACCGGCCGCCTGCCTGACGTCAACCCTCCTTGGGAGTACTTGCTTATTGTATCTCATCATGTTGGAGGATACTATCCCTTAGTCATATCCATGTCGTAAAAGTCGACTAAGGGATGGTATCCTCTCCAATATGATGGACTGATCATCTGTCACACGGTTCACCATATCCACTTTAAATCAGGATTGACACTAACCCCCGAATACTCAAACGCGACTCAGAGTTGAGCACGTCTCAACTCACGGTTTTTTGACAGTTTCTAATGAAAATCTGTCAAACAATCGTTATTTGAGACGTGCTCAACTTTGAGATGCATTTCAGTATTCTGGGGTTAGATTTCTTATGATTACTTGTGGTTCTGCCCACCCCATTAGGTACACGAGCGTGATAAAATGTATGTATGTTGATATTTAGTGATTCTAGTGATTTCAATAAATAAAATGCTTTGTCTTTTGCCTTTTTTAACTCTTCATTATCGAAAATTAAACCCCGTTATATAACTTCAAGAACTTCCGTAGAAATATAAACTTGTATCTCTAGATATCCATGTAACATTACCATTCGTAACGGAAAGCTTCTACCGAGAATAACGGCGTGAAAGTGATTGATACTCGTGAAGCGTAGCATGGTCTAGTGGTGTCACCCCGCCTTCCGATCCTGAGGTCGTACGTTCGACTCCCGGTACTGAATTTTACTGTCCAGGATTTGTGTGCCAGTTGTGTCGAAGGAAAACATCCTGAGGAGACAGGTATTTCGTAAAACTTAAAGGAGACTTGTACTTTAGTCTATTCACCACACTGGTTCTAGAGAGTCGGTTGCAAAAGTAAAGGTACGACCAAACAAAATTAGACGACTTTGGGCACGTGGTCTGACAGCTTCCGACCTCCGTGGTGTGGCGGGTGAATGTTTGACTGAGACGCGAGAGGTACAGGTGCGGGTTCGATTGCCGCAGCAGGAGAAATGTTTGAAAGATTAGTAGCTATTTCTTTTGAGCCTTTGTACTCGTGCTTAAAATCCGTTCAGCCGTTTCGGCGTGGTTGAGGCACAAACATACATCCTCTCATCCTCACAAACTTTCGCATTTATAATTTTAGGAGGTACGAACATTATTTGATTCCAAGATACTTTGTCCCTTCCACTTCATTACGGATGCAGTCGACCGTGACTTTCGAGAGTCATTGTACTATAACGCGGATAAGATACGGTATCTGCGGTTAGCAGTACAGCACGCGCCAAATTTAATTGCGCTTTATGCTGGAGCCACGTTAGCGGCTTCCATAGGGGTGGGCTAACCTAACTATAATTAGAATTATAATAATAATAATTCATTTATTTCAGACAAGTCCTTACAAAAAACTAATTAAAAGAGCCAAACAACAAAAAACGCATAAAATAAAAACAATACAATAATCCTAACCCTAACGTACGTTAAACAGAAGTTATGGAAGCCATATGTATGGGATTCCATTTACGTACGATAGTGCAGTCAACCCTGTCCAGTAAGAGACTTATCATAGAGATAGATGGATATCATAGAGAATCCAGAAGAAGAGGGTAAAAAATGTGTTTGTTTGATATGTAGGTGTGTTAATAACTATTTCCTTAGTTGTTGAAATCCATTTTTTGATACATTTAGTAGTTTTCTTATAATTACTAATTATTTGATTTGACGGATTACATGATTTCGTTACTAAGCGCCGTCTCATTCTGTCTTTCTTTTATACACCCAAAATCCGTAGCGATAATTCGATTCGAAATCCGTCTAGACGCGATCGTGTGGTGGTCTCTTAAGAAAACATTTGACAGTATTTTGCTTGTACCGGACAGTGACATAATGATTAAAGGAACGAAAGGAACTTCTCTAAAGCTCACTTTAACCTTTTCACCACTGATTCGAAAGAACTAGTGAAGGCAATGGTTGTGGGCGAAGACCTTTACCGTATTCGCTCACCTGATAGTGCCTCCTTAAGTGAAAGCGTCTGTCTGTCCGTCTATTGTTCACTGCAATATAATTATTAGCCACATTGTTATGTCACAGTCATGTTTGCGACAACAAAGTTACATTGTAACACCTTGAAGAGTATCATAAAGTGTGTTACGTTTGTCAAAAATTGTCTTCTCGAGAGGAAACTTATCTTGAGATTTGCAGTTTCTTGAGAGGATGACCTTCCTTGGAAAATTATTAGGAAAATATAGCTTGAAACTATTATAAATGTAATATACTAGCAGTAATCGGCGGTTTACTCGCTTAAGAATTAACTAATAGGCTATTTGTTCTCTAAAAAAAAAACTAAGGCTTTTTACCATCTATAGTAGATGATTTATACAGCGTCAGGAGGCAACTTTTACCTTCACAAACGGGACGCTGTAGTGCCCGGGACGAATTAAGATGGAGTAGGCTTGCCCAGCACCTATTCCATCCTCTCATCTTAGTCGGCCTTGTCTACAGGAAAGACATGGTCAATACGTACGGAGCTGACTAAGCCGCAGGTTTCCTCACGATGTTTTCCTTTACCGTTTGAGAGTACTGGTATAGCGCACATAAATTTTTCGCAAAGAAAAATCCATTGGTACACGACCGGATTTGAACCCACGATCTTAGGATCGTTGTATTTGTTATTTATTATTATTTGTTTTTATTTGTTCTCTATGTATTTGTTGTTCCAAGTATGAATTAATGAAATAATATTCATAATTGTTTGAGTAGTTTCTGAAAATACCCTCTACAAACAAACATACAGCCTCTGTAGACATACATAGCCTATGTATTCAGCTATAAAAAAATCTCTAACTTGCATTTCTTGTTTTTCAGGTTATGAAGAAATCAACATATCACAACTTTCACCAAAATCCGACATAACTTACAAACTACCAGAGGACATAGTACTCAAAACAAGCCAAACAGAAAACTTAGCATTTAGGATAGAACCTAGCATCCTGTCAGAACCAAACTTCATAGAAGACATAGTTGATGAAACAGAAGATACGAGAGAAGATAAACACTTCATAGTAGCCAGATCAGCTGATCCTTTCGACTCTGTAGCCAGAGAGTCAAGATCTATCAACATAGATGAAATACCGTCATCGAATAACGAAATAGACAACGAACTAGAGTTACATCACAAGAGAAAATACTACGATATACATCCAACGAAGACAAGAAATTTTCACCACAGCAATGATGAAGTGATCTTGTCCTCAAGCTATGGGGATCGTCTTGAATTCAGGTTTCCGGGGGAAGGGCAAAGGGTCCCATACGGACGTGCACTGAGCATGGGACCCAGGATCAGACCTACTGCAGTGCAGCCGATTTTTGCGACAGCGATCCATAAAGACGAAGGAAGACAGAACACAGAAATCCAAAACATTATTACAGGAATCGTAAAGCTTCTAAATGGGAATGTGAACGTACAAGCTAATACTCAGCTTTTGGGACGACCAACACGACCGCTGGCATCGAGGATCAACAACAGAGGACCGCCCAGAATCTCTGATGTACCACCACTTCCAGATTTCGACAAACCCCTCGCGCCGTTACCCCCACATATATTTGTACCAACAAAAACCCCTCCACCATACCCATTCGATAGACCACCAGTACACGTTAACTTGCCTGAGCAGATAGTTCCTCCGATGGCTCCAGGCTACCAACGGCCAGGTCTCCACAGACCCATGCCTCCGTGGAAACGACCTAGGCCTCCAAACAGACCTCCGAATCGAAGACCTAACCCCGGTCTTCCTATGTATAAGCCTAATCTTTCTATCATACCTTATGATATACCCGAGATAGACGATGAAGAAGAAGAAGTTTCAGCTATCGAGAACGAAACGGTCCATTCCGAAAATACTATCCACCACGAAGATGTGTCTCCAACTCCTGAAGCTATAACTGAAGCTGAAACAGAAGCTGCTGAGACAACTACTACCACTACAACTACTACTACTACTACTACTACTACAACAGAAGCTAGTACCACAGAGGCAACGACTGAAAAAACCACAGAGCGTACTACAACACAAAAACCAGTTTTAACCACAAGTGAAAACCCAAAAACTGAAAAACCAGTCAAAAACCAGGATAAAAAGAAAGAAACGCCTAACACTGAGAAGGAAAAGCCTAAAGATAAATACAAAGAAGAAAAAACAACGCAGACTAACAAAGAGGAAGTTACAACACTAAAACCTACAGAAAAGACCACAACAACAGCTCCAGAAGTCAAAGTAGAGATACAAACAAACAAATCAGTAGAAAACCTTCCCCAAAATGACATACTAAACAAAATCTTGCAGAACAAAACGTTGGTAGAAGACATCATTGAACCTTCATTACCAGAACCTACTGTGACGCCGTCTTCTATAACTCCCACTCCTACTGAAGGATTGGTGACTCAAGCACCAATTGAGCCCAATGTCAAGATCGAAGTGTCGTCTATCAACTCGCAGCCACTACGTAAGTAACTAGTCCAAGGCTCTTCGCCCACTATCACGTTTCATATCCGTACCGTAAACACGTTCAAACATTAAAAAATTGCTATTATATTTACAAGCTAACATATTTACAGGCGACATGGTATGTCCAAATTTCAAAACAAAATTGTCTTTCGCGTGTTTAAGAATATTGCGAGAGTCATCTGACTTAACATGCTACCCCAACAGGGTCAAGCAGAACTGCAACTGCTAAAATTTTTCTCTCCCTTCCAGCATCCCAAGGCATCCCATACCAGCCGTACCGGCCCCGACCCGGCATAGTCCTCGACGACCCTGACTTCAAGCCCAAAGGCAGTCGGTTCAGGCCAGAAGCCTCGGTCATCACAGCTCTACCCCCCGAGCGTCTCCCAGGGTACGGAGAGATCTTTGACGTGACTGTGTCTGCTATCCAGGGCCCTGGGGAGAAAGGTGGCGCATCAGGTAAAAATTCTTCCACCCTGGTTCCTAGTATGTGGTGAACACGTGAGGGTCATAGATCACCAGGAAGACCACCAGCCAGATGGTCTAATGAGATAGTAGAAATCTTTTGGAATCGATTGACGCAGGATCGGAAAGAATGGCGTGCTAAAGAGGAGGTCAATTGGCTCTTTGGTTCCCTAATCCATGGTCTTTCCATAACCAATATCATCAATCTCTACTTCTTTCATAATTTCAATGTTCTTCAACAATTTCATTGTTTACAGTGCACATCCAAAACGTGAACCTAGGTCATGAACAGGACATCATAGTATCAGCATCTGGAGAGCAAGGCTTTGTCTCTATAGATGGAAAGAGGACGTACCTCAACCTCTTCGATACTGCAACTCCTGGGCCCAGTATCGCACCGACCCGGGTGCAGAGTCTGCCGTCTGGTGAGTAAATAACACCCCAAAGTCCAGACCCCACACTGGGATTCTCTGTAGGTATCTGACTTAAAGAGCACTGGTGATCTAGTTGGTAGTGACCCCGCCTTCCGATCCTAAGGTCGTGGGTTCAAACCCGGTCGTGTACCAATAGATTTTTCTGTGCGAAAAATTTATGTGCGTTATACCAGTACTCTCAAACGGTGAAGGAAAACATCGTGAGGAAACCCGCGGCTTAGTCAGCTCCGCACGTATTGACCATGTCTTTCTTGTGGACAAGGCCGACTAAGATGAAAGGATGGAATAGGTGCTGGGCAAGCCTACTCCATCTTAATTCGTCCCGGGCACTATAGCTTCCCATTTTTGAAGGTAAAAGTTGCCTCCTGATGCTTTATAAATCATAAACGATGGTAAAAGGCTTTAGTGCGATCAGACTCATGAGTACTATGATTTAGTCCAAGATTATAATACCGCTCAGAGCCGGAAGAAATCTTTGCAGACATAACTCTCGCAGCGGAAATCAAACCACACTCGCTTCTCTCGCGTTTCAGCTGGTCACTCGTCCGCCACGCCACAGTGGTCGTCTAAGGCTTTATGCCATAATAACTCAGACCATTCCCTGCTATGAGGGGAATGGGGCGTGATGCATAGGAATTACATGAGGTAGGAGCTAAAGGGTCAATTTCGGCCCTTTCCCTTTGGCGCGCTTGTAAGATTCTTGGAAATGGTCTGACTTAAAGACAAAGTGACATGCATTCCATCAGCAAAGTCATCAGAAGTACCGAATTTTGCATTTTTTTCATAAAATCTTATATAATTTCCATTCTCTTCCAGTACCCCCACAGCCCCCGCCACAAGGCCCCATCGGCCAGGGGGTGGCGATACCAACGGAGGACGTGCCCCAACTCGTCAGGAGACCACCGAACCCTGGTCATACCTTACCGCATAGCCACACGCCAGGCCCTCATAGACCTCATCAAGGATTTAAAAGACCTCAGCCTACCGTCAGGTAAGACCTTAACCCCCGAATACTCAAACGCGACTCAGAGTTGAGCCAGTCTTGAGACTGTCAAAACCGTGACTTGAGTCACGGTTTTGTTTTTGATGAAAATCTGTCAAAAACTCGTCACTTGAGACGCTTAACTCTGAGATGCGTTTGAGTATTCATACAGCGATATTATTTGGATTTTACAGACTGCAACAATAGATTATTACATCAGCCTTTTGCACCCCCTTATCCCACTCTATGTGGGGTCGGCACAGCATGATCCTTAGAACATGCTGTAAGAGTTTTAGCTATGGTGTTGCTTATCCCACAGACTTCATCAATGGTCTAAAAGACCTCAGTCTACTCTGATTAGTCAAAAAACCATTAGAACTTTGGTTACGTTTTTTGACAGGCTATTGGAGTAACATAGACCTATATGGGCGATGTGCTGATCACCTGTCACCATGGTTCACCATATCCGTCTTGGGAGTCTTGGATGAGAAGTGGCTGCAAGTTTTCTTATTATTTTTATTAACTCATTTATTTCCTCCAACATGATGAGATACAATAAGCAAGTATTCCCAAGGAGGGTTGACGTCAGGCAGGCGGCCGGTCATAAAACACCTTAGCCAAAACTCATCATCTTCCTGTGCCGACCCCACATAGAGTGGGATAAGGGCAGGAAGATGATGAATCCATATGTCATACAATTAAAACATAAAAACAACAAAAATATTCACACGTTACAAATAATAAATTAATCACAGTAAAAATAAACATAAAAATTAAAGACCTAACCTAATACCTAACTAGAATCCTTTTCAAGATGCCTAATAAAGTCTGCATTCAGTGATACAGGATGGGACAGTCTTACGATTACTTATGGCTCTGCCCACCCCATTAGAGACACGGGCGTGATAATATGTATGACCTAGACCTACCTATAAACCTCAAAAGGATTTTAACTATTTTTACAGAATCGACACATGCATAGTTGGCGACGACTCAACATGTGACCATGCTCAGAACGAAAAATGCCGGACGGAAGCAGGTAAGATCTCATTGAACACAGATTAGTGGTTACTAGCCTTTCGATCCTATCATTGCCAGTTCGAATCCAGTCGTGCATCAATATGCATTTGACGGCCCCGGTGGAGTGGCGGGCGATTGCTCGGCAGAGACGCAAGAGGCTCGGGTTCGATTCCCGCTACGGATGAAATGATACCCACGACACAGGGAATCCTAGTGTGGGGTCAGGACTATGTATGTGACTGATAGGTGTTATTTATGATTATTATTACCTATTATTTTCAAAAAAAAAGGTTTAAATGTATTCTATCAGCCATCTGGTTCCCATAGTACAAGCTTTGCTTGGTTTGGGGCTAGATGGCGCTGTGTGAAATGTCCACTAATATTTATACAAAAATAAGATTGATTAGTGATTAGCTGACAGAGACAGTCTGATGGTCTAGTTGGTAGTGACCCCGCCTTCCGATTCTAAGGTCGTGGGTTCAAATCCGGTCGTGTACCAATGGATTTTTCTGTGCGAAAAATTTATGCACACTATACCAGTACTCTGAAACGGTGAAGGAAAACATCGTGAGGAAACCCGCGGCTTAGTCAGCTCCGCACGTATTGACCATGTCTTTCCTGTGGACAAGGCCGACTAAGCTGAGAGGATGGAATAGGTGCTGGGCAAGCCTACTCCATCTTAATTCGTCCCGGGCACTACAGTGTCCCGTTAGTGAAGGTAAAAGTTGCCTCCTGACGCTGTATAAATCATCTACTATAGACGGTAAAAGGCCTTCGTTTATATAGCTTAGTTTATAGTTTTTAGTTTAAAATTTGATTATCTGGTTGTGGTTGATGTGGTTCTGGTTGACCTATTTGTTTATAAGACTACTCAAACGCATCTCAAAGTTGAGCACATCTCAAATGACGATTTTGTTGACATCAGAAATTGTCAAAAAACCGTGAGTTGAGACGTGCTCAACTCTGAGTCGCGTTTGAGTATTCAGGGGTTATTTTATAAGGGGAAGGATGTAATATACATGTGAACCTATTGAGGGTAGTTATAGGCGGTAGGTATGTATGTATGTCCGTATGAGCTGGTGGCCAACTCTAGTGTCGGAGTTTTTAAGCCGCCTAAAGGCCTCCGTCATGGCTTAACGACTTAAAAGCCGGGACCGACTGTTTAACGTGCCCTCCGAAGCACGGAAGCGCTCAGCTCGTAATGCCACTTGCGGTCACCCATCTCAATTTGTGAGCGCGCATATCATTGCTTAACTTTAACGACGGTTGGTTATACGGTGCCATCTTGTGAATGAAATAAAGTAGCTTTGTTTCACTACAATTTCGCCTATCTCTATGTATTCACCAGGTATATCGAGCTGTCAATGCAGAGCTGGTTACGCGAGGAGGACTCACAGGGATCCCTGCAGGCGGGTCGTCTCGCTGCTCCTCAATCTGAGGGTCGACAGACTCTATGATAGGAAGGTGAGAATTTTATTATTATGACACATTTTCTCTGCTGAATAATAATTTTTATGTCGTAAAAAGTTGAGCACGTCTCAAGTCACGGTTTTTTGACAGTTTTTGATGAAAATCTGTTAAAAAAAAGTCATTTGAGACGTGCTCAACTTTGAGATGCGTTTAAGTATTCGGGGGTAAGGGATAGTATCCTCCAACATGATGAGATACAATAAGCAAGTATTCCCAAGGAGGGTTGGCGTCAGGCAGGCGGCCGGTCATAAAACACCTTAGCCAAAACTCTTACAGCATGATCCAAGGATCATGCTGTGCCGACCCCACATAGAGTGGGATAAGGGCAGGAAGATGATGATGATGATGACAATTTTTCTCTGCTGGACTGGGAATAAAGAAAAAAACAGAATGCGTCCAGCTGCTTCTCTTCCCGAGCATGTAGTAAGAGTCTACTAAGGGATAGTATCCTCCAACATGATGGACCATCTATATGGGCGATGGGCTGATCACCTGTCACCATGGTTCATATCCATCTTGGGACTTTGAATCAGGAGTGGCTGCAAGTTTTCTTATGACTACTTGTGGCTCTGCCCACCCCATTAGGGATGCGGACGTGATAATATGTATTATTTGCAGGTCGCCTGGGATTCTAAATTAGCAGACAAGGAATCTGAACCTTACCAGCAGTTGAGTTATGAAGCTGTGAGGGCTGTAAGTCATTTTTTTAATTTTATTTATTCAAAAAATGATCGCTAACAGCATTATTTTACGTAACTTGAAGCTAAAAACATAGCATTCCCCTTCAAAGCGACCTCGGTGTCGTGGCGAGCGAGTGCTCGGCTGAGACGCAAGAGGCGCGGGTTCGATTCCCGCTACGGGAGAAATGTTTGCATGTTCCGGCAAATATTTCTTCCGTGTCTGGGTGTAGTAGTAGTCTGATAAGTATGTATTTACAAAAAGTATATATCGTCACTAGAAAGGCAAATTTACGTAAGCGCCAATCGAGAAAAAGCCGTTTAAAGTTCATTTTTTTTCGTTTTTTAATCATAACTTTACAAATTACAAATATATTTATTTGGTACAAAAATAAAATTAAAACTAAAACATGTAATAACGATACTGACTCCAAAAGTATTGAACTGTGTCGCAGCCAGTAACGCCAAACTTTCTACCTAATTATAGAATTTTGATGACGTCAACGTAAGATTTCATTCTTTTTTCATTTTCTATGTCCAGCAATTCATTATTATTTATTTGGACTGCTATTTTAGGATAATAACTCAATATACCTATTTTGGCGCCATTTTGGCGCTTACGTAATTTTGCCTTTCCAGTGACGATATGTATTCTATCAGCCATCTGGTTCCCATAGTACAAGCTTTGCTTAGTTTGGGGCTAAATGGCGCTGTGTGAAATGTCCACAAATATTTATTTTATTATTATAACATTAGGTTTACTATATTAATACACAAACCAATTAAAAAACACAGCACAGGCTGATAAAGAAAGTTAAAGAATCTAAATAAATATATATTTGAGGACATATCACACAGCGCCATCTAGCCCCAAACTAAGCAAAGCTTGTACTATGGACACCAGATGACTGAAATAATACTTAATCAATACTTTTTTTTGTAAACACACCCAGGCCCAGAAGAGATACTTGCAGAACATGCAAACATTTCTCCCGCAGCGGGAATCGAACCCGCGCCTCTTGCGTCTCTGCCGAGCAATCGCCCGCCACGCCACCGAGGCCGTAAAAATCGTATCCGTGTAAAAATATACATTGTAGTTATCGTGTGTGATGTGCTTCATACGAAGTTACTATTTTTCAGATCGACTCTGCTTTCTCCATGACTCCGTTCTCTGATGACTTCGTGAGCAGTTCAGTGAACATGGTCCATGAGGGAGACGAGAACAATCGAGGGGTATACGTCAACTACACCATACTGGTGAGTATCATCATCATCTTCCTGCCCTTATCCCACTCTATGTGGGGTCGGCACAGCATGATCTTTGGATCATGCTGTAAGAGTTTTGGCTAAGGTGTTTTATGACCGGCCGCCTGCCTGACGTCAACCCTCCTTGGGAATACTTGCTTATTGTATCTCATCATGTTGGAAGATACTATTAATCCTACTAATAATAAAAATAATTATTTGTAGACATTTCACACAGCGCCATCTAGTCAAAGCAAAGCTAAGCAAAGCTTGTACCGTGGGAGCCAAACTTTGCTTAGTTTGGGGCTAGATGGCGCTGTGTGAAATGTTCACAAATCTTACTTCTTACTTATATTATACTAGCAGCCGCCCGCGGCTTCGCTCACGCGGTACCCAGATAAAAAGTACCCTATGTCCCATTCCAGCACACGTAGGTACCTACTATCCTCATTATTCATTATAATATTTTAATTTCGCCATAACTTCAAAACCAAACGTCCAATTTTAATCATTCAAAGACCAAATATTATCTCCATAAACTGTTCTTAGTGATGAAATCATTTATTTTGATAAGGATTAATAGCATGAGTAAAATAAACGCGTTTAAATGTAGTCCAAAAAAAATTCAAGATTTTTAAATAAAAAAATGGTTGCTGTGCCTCACTCGACATAGATGGGTATAGTGTGTCGCGGACTTTTTTGTAGATATTTATAAGATCTACAATTAATTAGAACATTTTATGGTTCTATCTTTTATAGTTTAGGCAGCGTACGCAAAATAAGTAACTTTTCTGGTTGATTTTTTACACCTTGTGTCCGAAAAACCCAAATATCTTACGGAACCCTATTTTTTTCCAAAATAAAATATAGCCTATGTTACTCGTGGATAATGTAGCTTTCGAATGGTGAAAGAATTTTTAAAATCGGTCCAGTAGTTTTTGAGCCTATTCAGTACAAACAAACAAACAAAGTTTTCCTCTTTATAATATTAGTGTAGAAAACTGAAAAGTCTTAGTTTGCTTGAAATTACCGGCGTAGAGCTCAAAACGCAACGATAGCGCGTACTAACTTTACCTGTGCTGCCATCTAGTACGAAAGTTTGTGACGATGTTTGAATGTTTGGATGTTTGTGCCTCAATCACGCCTAAACAGCTGAACGGATCTGAACGAAACTTGGAATATACATGTACCGGATTAACATATAGGCCATTTTTTATCCGCGTACCACGCGAGCGAAGCCGCGGGCAGCAGCTAGTATATTCATAAAATATGTAATAAATTTCAGATGCAAGAGACTGGCGAGACGCTGTCCACACACATCGGCACAGAAATACAGAAGCACATTCTGGGTGTGATCCGGCGGCGATCTAACAACGTCGGCGCTTCTGCGCTGTGGGTGGACTCTGTCGCGGGTTCAGTGCTGCCCTTGCACGGTACGTCACCATCACCATCATCTTCCTGCCCTCATCCCACTCTATGTGGGGTCGGCACAGCATGATCTTTGGATTATGCTGTAAGAGTTTTGGCTAAGGTGTTTTATGACCGGCCGCCTGCCTGACGTCAACCCTCCTTGGGAATACTTGCTTATTGTATCTCATCATGTTGGAGGATACTATCCCTTAGTCGACTTTTACGACATGCTCGGGGAGAGAAGCAGCTGGACGCATTCTATGTTATTTCTTTACTCACAGTCCAGCAGAGAAGACAACACACGGTACGTCACCATACAATACAATACAATTTAATTTTATTGTAAAAACACATCAAATAAAATTAAAATAAAAACAAAATAGGCTCTTGACATAATAATGAGCATTACAATGGGCAGCCTCATCGCTGAAAAGCGATCTCTTCCTGACAACCTTTGGATGTAAAGGATAAAAAAAGTACTTTTTGGGGGGTTATTTAAATTTTTGATAGATTAGCACTTTATTGTACACGAGACACAGAAAGGTAATTTTACAAAAAAAAAATAAAAACAGTACAATGGGCGGCCTTATCGCTGAAAAGCGATCTCTACCAGACAACCTTTGGATAGAAAGGATAAACAAAAACGGAAAGACGGTGGTGTATAAGAAGAAAAAAAAACGGTGTTCTTTTCGGGGTACCTATACCAAACGGGGTACTGGTGTATTTAAATTTTTGATTCAGTATTATTTTGTGTTCTCAGATGTTGACGAATGCTCGTCTCCAGATCTGAACGATTGCCATCAGCTGGCTTCGTGCACCAACACGTGGGGCGGCTTCAAGTGAGTACTTTCAAGTCATTTGACGACCTCTGGCGTGGTGGGCAAGTGCTCGGCTGAGACTCGAGAGCCACGGGTTCTATTCCCGCTGCGGAAGAAATGTTTGCATGCTCTGCGAATATTTCTTCCGGGTCTGGGTGTTGTAGTATTATGTATTCGCTAGCGGGGTAACCGGATAAAAAATAGCCTATATGTTAATCCAGTACATGTACTATGTATATTCCAAGTTTCATTCAAATCCGTTCCGCCGTTTAGGCGTTAAAGAGTAACAAACATCCATACATACAAACTTTCGCGTTTATAATATTAGTAGGATAAGTATGCATTTACAAAAAAAAGTATTTAATTATTCCATCAGCCATCTGGTTCCCATAGTACAAGCTTTGCTTAGTTCGGGGCTAGATGGCGCTGTGTGAAATGTCCACAAATATTTATTTGTTGTTTTCAGATGCACTTGCCCCGATACGACGTTAGACCCCAACTCGGGTGCAAAGGCGGGGCGAGAGTGCAAGGCGTGTCCCGCTTCACATTGCAGCGACCGAGGCGCTTGCCGCTACGCGAATGCACAGCCGTATTGCAGGTAAATGAATTATCCTCCTGATAGTCTTCAGTTTATTCGAATGCTAGCGAAAAAACTGTAGGTTGTTGAGACGTGATTAGCTATTATTTGTGACTCTTGGTTGTCATTTGTGTGACTGTTGGCTGTTATTTACATATTCAAATTCAATTACTAAGGTATTGTGTTGTCAATTTTGCCAATTGGCTATTATTTATGACTCTTGGCCGTCATTTGTATGACTGTTGTCTGTTATATACATATCCAAATTCAATTACCAATGTCTTGTTTTATCAGTTTTGACAATTGGCTATTATTTGCGACTTTTGGCTGTTATTTGTGTGACAGTTAGTTGCTATCACTTCGTCCACAGCTGTACCTAGCTGGGCAGTTGTTTGCGACTGATGGCTGTTAATGTTCTCTATTAATATGTTTATTCACAGCTGTACGTCCGGCTACTACGGCAGTCGTTGTGAAGTGGACGGCGAGGTGGTGGGCGTGGCTGTGGGTGCCTCGCTAGCGGCCGCCTTGGTTATTGCACTTACGCTAGCTGCTTTACTGTCTTGGAGGTAATTCTACCTTTTTACAGTTTAGCTGTAAACGTGTCAAGTGCACGCAAAAAGCCTTAGAGGCGCACTTAAAAATCCTTTCACCACACTAGTTTGAAAAAACTAGTAAGTGACGCAACTAGATAGATATACCCCCGAATACTCAAACGCATCTCAGAGTTTAGCACGTCTCAAATGATGATTTTTTGACAGATTTTCATCGAAAACTGTCAAAAAACCGTGACTTGAGACATGCTCTACTTTGAGTCGCGTTTGAGTATTCGGGGGTTAGTCTTAAAGTGACCCTTACCGATCCTATTGAATAAAGTGTGTTGAGTTTGGAGTTTTATAATTAAGGCACATACATCCTCACTAACTTTAGTATTTATGATACTTGTAGGATATCAAAAGCGTCATTAAATTCTATGTTTCAGTCGCAAATGGTCCCGGGAACAGAAGGCAGCCGGCATGGGGTCTCCGGTATTCAACTACATGGCAGCCAACACCATCAAAACACCGCCAGTGGGACAACCACCATACCAGGTCTGTCATACATACATACAATCACGCCTGCATCCCTAATCGGGTGGGCGGAGCCACAAGTAATCGTAAGAAAGCTTGCAGCAGTTTATGATTCAAAGTCCCAAGATGAATATAGTGAATGATGACAAACCATCATGTTGGAGGATACTATCCCGTAGTCGACTTTTACGACATGCTCGGGGAGAGAAGCAGCTGGACGCATTCTATGTTTTTTCTTTACTACCAGTTTAGCAGAGATGTTCTAAGAATAACTCCTTTAGGTACCTTATGGCAGAGAAAGTAATGTAGCTACGTCTGTGTAGGTACTAAACAATACTTGTTTCCTCAGGTGACTATGGAAGAGAGGATGAGATGGGCCCAAATCGCCGAAGCTATGGTGGCTAACCACTATGCAGTAAGTAACCATAATATCAAGAATCCTGTAACCTAAGGGCCTGTTTCACCACCTCCAAGTAAGGTGACGAGTAAGCTATTCGCCAGTTAAAATAACCGATGAGTTAAAATGTCAATGTCACGAGTAGCGCTAATCATAGGATTAAACGTTGTAATTGACAGATGTTACTCGTAACCTTTACCTGCCAAGTAGCGTTTTTCGGAAATTAACTAATCAACACTTTACTTGGAGATTGTAAACGAGGTTCTTAAAGTAAGAAAATACTTCTTAATAGGAGATTTTAAAGAGGTACCAATGCCTTCTTAGAAACACGACGATCTCGCCCTTATCTTGATAAAAATGTAAAAGTTTCAAAATACAGGGGTATTTTATCGAAATACGAATATGTGAGTTCGATTCTGTCTGCATAAAAATATAAGACAAAATACAGTTCATTTATGTGAGTGTTGGCTATTATTTTTGTTTAGCTCAAGGTAGTTTGTGAGTTTTGGTTGTTATTTTCGCCTAAATGAGTTTTGTCTATGTTTTTTTTTTCAGCCTGAACAGCAGACAATGGTGACACGGCCTTCCTCTGCTATGTTTGGAGGGTATCCAACATTACCTCCCGTGCCTATGCCCAGGTAACATTTGTTTTCACAGTCATAGATGGCATTTACTAAATTCATAAGGATAAAGTCTTAAATTTACGTTGAATTTCGCCGTTCAGTACTCTCAAACGGTGAAAGAAAGAGTCCTGAAGAAAGCAACATGTTGTATAGTATGAACAGGTTTGACGACGTGCCAAGTGTACTAAAGAGCTTTTTTGAGATGCATTTCTCTTTCCACCTCAATGGTCCACCACTAACAGAAGTATTTTAAATAGCAGGAATGTATTTCTGTTTTTCGCCAGGCTATCTTGTTATACCATTCTTTTTTTACCTCTTTTGTTCTACTTCAGGGCAAAGGAAATCTATGTTCTACCATGAAAAACAGATTTATTTTTTATTCACTACTAGCTGTGCTCCGCGGTTTCACCCGCGTTTTTCTCACAGGCGGCCAGCAAGCGCGGCTTCCTCGTCTCGCCCGCCGCCGCGCCGCCAGCGTCTCGTCTTGCTTGCATCAAGCGCGCGTGGATTTCCTTAGCAGAGTTATTTTAGAAATGTATTTATTATACTTTTCAAAGATCTTATACTTACAATCATCAACAAATATATTTCAAAAAGATTATTACAGGATTTTGTGTTGATAAAAAACTCTATGGCCCATAACTCATTAATAGGTACCAACTCTTAACATCTTACACACGTCATAACTTTTAAACGAAATATCCGATTGAGATGAAACAAAACGTATTTTACTTCTACATAAATACTCTTGATAACATAATGCTTAATTTCGATAAAGATTAATATTACGATACATATTTAACGCAGTTTTTTTTTCTTCAGACGATTTAATAATTATTTTGAACACAAAATCGATTATTGTGATTAAACCATGATAGCTAGATATATGTTCTCGCGGATTTTTTTGTAGGTCTTAATGGGATCTACAAACCCGTAGTACATCATTTTGTTCTATTGTCAATAGTTTTTGCAGCGCACGCAAAAATAGGTTTTCGATTTTACACCTTGTGTTACAAAATAGCAATTTTATTACGGATCCCTAATTTTGAAAAAAATAAAACATAGCCTATAGCCTTCCTCGATAAATGGACTACCCAACACTGAAAGAATCATTCAAATCGAACCAGTAGTTCCAGAGATTAGCGCGTTCAAACAAACAAACAAACAAACTCTGCAGCTTTATAATATTAGTATAGATTTAGTACTTATGTAATTTTTTTTCTATTAATACTGTAGGATGGGTCTTCATGGTCATCACAATGGAACCCTCAACACGGTGGCTTCGAGAGTCAATACTTCTACCTCTCATCACAATTTGTATGGTAAGTACAAATGTGAATTCCGTGACCATTACATTTATATACTGTTCTATGAATATTACATTTATAAATACATACATACATATATATTATCACGCCCGTATAATACCTCGTTCTTTTCACATTAAATAATCATGTATGTACGTATGGGTGTTGGGTGTAGTTAGATTATGTGTAGGTAGGTACCTGAGTAGGTAAAGTAGATAAGATGCAGAAGAATAAGTCCAAATTGATTCACACACAATAAAGTTTATTACATCACAACACAATAGAGAAAGTGTAAAAGCAAAAGGTAGATAGTTCAGAAGCAGAAATGAAAGTTCTTCAGCGCAAGCATACAGAAGCAAAAATAACTTTATGAACAAGCGAGATATGCCGCGTAAGCGTTCATAGCGATACAAAGTAGTACGGGCTTCGCATTGAGAGCTATATTGTGACTGAGGCGCAGAGCTGCTCGCTGCCGGCTCCGCGCTGGTTGACTACGATACGTCGATCATACGATCGGTCGGTGGCACAATTAGTACATAGTTAGTATGGCGCATCCAGTCCTAGATTTTTATGATATAGAGGGTGAAACTGGGGGCAATTACTAATTTATTTGATACTTAATATATTATTATATTCAAGGATACACAAACCATATGGCGACTGAATCAACATCGTCGGAAGCCTCCAGCCATGTACAGGAGAGGACGGACTTACTCGTGCCACGACCCAAGTCCAGGGCCAGGAGTATGCACGTAAGTATTGCTTTACCATTAACAAGAAATACGTGTTATACGTAAACATTTCTCGAACAAACCCCTCTCGGGTCTAGTTGTTCGAAATAAGTCTGGTAAAATAACGAATATACACCTCAATGAAGCTCCTTTTGTGCACTTATTTACAGTATTAGAACACTTCTTTATTTTGTCTTCCAGAACCAAACCGGCATTTACTACGACGTAGACTATGAAAATGCCGAGCCTATCTACGGCACTAAGGGAATACCTCTCTCTACCTACACCGTAAGTCGAGGACCGCCTTTCTACAGGTAGACCACGACAGAACTAGTCTCAACATCATCACCCAAGGAAGACAACTAACCACTAGACATAACCCGAAAACGTTTTAAAAATGATAAAATATCAAAATTGGGCAAAAATGATTGTCTTTCTATCAGGTAGACCATGACAGAACTAGTCTCATCATCAATATCAATAAGTCATATCCCAGACCCTATCATTACATTAAAGTTTTAAAACTCGTTTTTGAAAATAACATTTTGGCGCTTTAACAGTTTTCTCTTTCAGTGACAATATCATCCCAAAATATGTAGTATCAAAATGATAATGAGGTCAAAATTGTTAGTATATTCGTAGACTGTCTCAGAACTAGTCTCGCCATCTTTAATAGATAATAACAGCCAACACTCACACACAAAGTCCTAAGTCTACACTCGGTAATAAATAAAAGCCAAAACTCACACGATGTCCTGAGTCCACACTCGGCAACAAATAAAAGCCAAAACTCACACGCTTACTTTTTCCTTTTTCAATGTATTTTGTTGCGAGTCAATTTATATTTTTAACTGTTTGACTTTAATTCTTCAATTCAAGTGTTTTACCAATAACGGTTTTGGCTTTTCTCATTGTGGCTGTAATTCAATAAAGAGAGAATAAAAGCCAGATTTAAAGTAACTTTTTAGATTTTTATAAGAAGTCAGTCGTCTTATTGGCACCAACCTCTATTTTTTAAGAAAAATATCTTATTATGTTGTGAGCTATTTCTTCAATAAATATAGTTTTTTTATAAACCCATTGTTGAGTTTTAGAAGATCTAAAATATAATATGACATTGAATTTGTTAAGTAAAAATAAACATTAATAAGTTAAGGAACGGTAGTAAAAGTTAATTATTTAAATAAAAACATGTAAAAAATGTATTATAAGACTGCTTTTATCAACGATTTTTCATTTTTACTATGTGATTTGTTTTAAGTTATATTTTTTATTAAATTAAGTTAAGATTTTATTTTATATGTAAATATTTATAATACACAATTGTTTATTTAATTTTATGCACAAAATATGACTACTAATCGTTAAGTGTTGGTAATCTGTTTATTTAATAATAAGACGACCTCGGTGGCGTGGCGGGCGAGTGCTCGGCTGAGACGAAAGAGGCGCGGGTTCGATTCCCGCTACGGGAGAAATGTTTGTATGTTCTGCAAATATTTCTTCCGGGTCTGGGTGTTGTAGTACTATGCATTATAAGCATGTATTTACAACAAAAGCTTTGCTTAGTTTGGAGCTAGAAGGCGCTGTGTGAAATGTCCACAAATATTTGTTTTTCAATCTATATACGTCATGTAAAATGAATTCGCGTAAAAAGTTATAACATAGATACTGTTGCGCTCAAAAGTGTACCTATTGTTTTATACATACACACATACGCCCGTATCCCTAACGGGGTGGGCAGAGCCACAACTTAATTAATAAATATAAATAAATAACACCCAACAGTCACATACATAGTTCTGACCCCACACTAGGATTCCCTGTGTCGTGGGTATCAGAAACTACGAGTACCATGCTACCACAACACCACAATATTTACAGATCATGCAAACATTTCTTCCGCAGCGGGAATCGAACCCGCGCCTCTTGCGTCTCTGCCGTCATAAGGAAACTTGCAGCCACTCCTGATTCAAAGTCCCAGTTGGATATGGTGAACCATGGCGACAGGTGATCAGCCCATCGCTCATATAGATGGTCCATCATGTTGAATGATACTACTTTCCGTCCATTTTACATCTATATTATACTGTAATTATTATTATATGTACTGTCCTGTCATAATTTAGTGCTTATAATGTATGCAGACATATTTGAACGTTATCTAAAAACGAATTAGTTTTAGTCAATTTGGCATTTGTTATAATAATATTATTGTA
This sequence comes from Scotopteryx bipunctaria, assembly GCA_949320045.1. Taxonomy (NCBI): domain Eukaryota; kingdom Metazoa; phylum Arthropoda; class Insecta; order Lepidoptera; family Geometridae; genus Scotopteryx; species Scotopteryx bipunctaria. Next base: position 1,258,171 of record OX439467.1, read on the forward strand.
AAAAGGATAAATTAAAATATATAAACCATATTTTGATATTTTATTTGTGAAATACCTGAAAACATTCGTACATAAATAAAAAAACATTAAATAATCAAAATTGTTATCATATTTCTTAACCTAAATCTTAACTTACATGAATTAAATGCAACTGATATAAATATTAAATTTTCTAAATAAATTAAATCTAAGTTTGCCCAGTAGTGGGACAGTGGCTGATAAAGTAAATTAAATGTACAACTGGCCACAAGTAGTACAAAAAGTACAAAAACATTATTTAAAACGGGGTTCCTTAGTACGTGAAAAAATACTATAAACTTTTTTTACTTAAGACCAAAACGTTAACAAGCTATATTAAGGAAAATGACAAAAAGCTACAAAATATTATCTTAAATAAGGCATTCATTTAAAAGGCTTTTTATTAATAAAATAATTGTAAGAATACCCATCTGACATTATTGACCTTTTTTAGAAAACAAAACAATACCTTCTAACCGGTCAGTGACTTTATAGCTAATTACAAGATATTTTATTATTAAAGTTTTTTTTAATCTTGACAAAAAATCTATAGCTATTTTTATCCTTCCGACAATATTGGCCCTTTTTTTAGAAAACATCCCCCAATTAACTAAAATAATTACTAAATATTTTATTTTATATTGATCTCTTTTAATACTTTCGTCGATTTTGTCTCTTCTGGAACACAATAACATAACTTAATATGACAGTTTTAAAATTAGGTTCCCGTTACTTCGATTTATAAGAAAAGGACGAACATTTTTAAGAATTTCAAATTGAGTTTAGTTACTTAACCGATCAATGACCGATATGTATATATTTTGTTAATTATCTTTATTCTATTCTATGACAGAAATATTTGTCGAGATGAATCTTGAATCACCGTAGAAATTAACCAGCCTTTTGTTAGTTTTTTATCGTAGTAAGTATTCTTGCATCTGAAGAGGCACCTTACGAACTTCTAAAGAAAAGAAAAAAAAAAGGATTACAACAAAATAGGCATTGTCTTAAGGTCGTGGGTTCAAATCCGGTCGTGTACCAATGGATTTTTCTGTGTGAAAAAATTATGTGCGCTATACCAGTACTCTCAAACGGTGAAGAAAAACATCGTGAGGAAATCCGCGGCTTAGTCAGCTCCGCACGTATTGACCATGTCTTTCCTGTGGACAAGGCCGACTAAGCTGAGAGGATGGAATAGGTGCTGGGCAAGCCTACTCCATCTTAATTCGTCCCGGGCACTACAGCGTCTCGTTTGTGAAGGTACCTAAATCTGTATAGATAGTAAAAGGCCTTGGTTTAGTAAAATTCTTTCACCAATAGAAAGCTACATTATCAGGGTCCAGTATAGGCTATAATTAATTTTCAAAAAAATTAGGGATCCGTAAGAAAATTGCAATATTGTAACCCAAGGTAGAAAACCCAAAATAGTTTTTGTCGTGCGCTGCGAAAACTATTGAATAAAGAACAAAAAAATGTACTACGCGCGTACGAAGTCGCAGGCAAAAGCTAGTAATAAATAAATAAATAAAGCAAAAGAGATCGAGTCGGGGAGGAAGAAGTGGAGGGGACTGCATCGTTCCACCGACCAGAGCAATTAAAAAAGGGGGTCTTACATTCTGTTCCTCAGATAGCAGTTGTTCAGCATGTTATAGTTGAATCTGTAGCCGGATTCAGGGATGCCGTCTGTCACGAGATTGTCGCTGTTGAAATGAACGTAGATCGACCCCGGTGGTGTAGCTGAAACAAATAATATAAATCAGCCAAATGTTTATATGAAGCGCTCGTGGCGTAGCTTGCTTTAGCCTTCTTGATTGATCATTAAAGTTAAGCAACTATATGCGCGGTCACAAATTGCGATGGGTCACCGAAAGTAGCATTACGAGCTGAGCGCTTCCGTGCTTCGGAGGGCACGTTGAATTGTCGGTCCCGGCTTTCAAGTCGCTAAGCCATGACGGAGGCGGCCAAAAAACACTTGCTTATTGTAACTTATCATGTTGGAGGATACTATCCCTTAGTCGACTTTTACGACATGCTCTGGGAGAGAAGGAGCTGGACGCATTCTATGTTTTTCCTTTACTCCCAGTCCAGCAGAGAAGTTTCTGTCATCCAGATGAGAAGACAGACGAGAAATCCAGCTGATCATCTGTCACAATGGTTCACCATATCCATCTTGGGACCCTAAAGCAGGAGTTGCTGCAAGTTTTCCTATGGCTCTGCCCATCACATAAGGGATAAGGGCAGGAAGACGATGATGTAAGTAATGATCAGTCGTTTAACTTACAAGCAATGATCTGGTTAGCAGCACTGAGGCCGCAGAACTTGGAGCCTCGCAGTCCGTCAGCCGTCTCCGCTTCGGGCACGAACAAGTAGTCCTCAGACTGAGCGATGCCCTGCGTCACCGGATTGATCTGGCAGTCCGTGTCCAGGTGCAGATTCTGATCGTGACGCCAGGCCATCTCGAAGCTGGCTGATGTTAGTCTGTAAAGAGATTGATATTAAGCCAAGTGATCATCATCGGCTTAGTCAGCACGTATTGACCATGCCTTTACATAGTATCTTCCACACTTGGTCGCGTTACGAACAGGTGTAAATGCAAGGTAGATTTAAGACGTGTCCAAGTGATCCCAGTGGTTTTAAGGAATAAATTTTTGGACTTTGACTTTTCTGTGGACAAGGCCGACTAACCTGAGAGGATGGTATAAGTGCTGGGCTACTCCATTTAAAAACGTCTCGAGCAGTATAGCAGTATCCCGTAGGCAAGTAATATCTGATCATTTCAGCTTTACTTATCATCTAAGAATTCCACGCTGACGACGTCACGGGCAGCAACGTGACGTCGTCAGCGTGGAATCCTTAGCAAAAAAGACTGAGTGCAAAAAATCAACATCAAGCGGTGTTCCCTGGCGGTCACCCATTCAAGTACTGACCGCGCCCGACGTTTTTTCGGGTTCATTCGGGTTCCCCATACAAACTTTCTTCTTCAAGATTATTTTTGAGATAAAAGGTAGCCATGTTCTTCCCTAGGATGCAACCTAACTTCTACAACCCAACTTCGACCTATTTTTCGTCGGGGGTTAAAAACTATGTAACTTACTTAATACCGCAGACGTCAGAGGTCCTCTTAAAGCAGGTGGCGTACTGCAAGTTGGCGATGTAGGGCCCCTGGCCGCGGTTGTAGTTGAATGATTCGAAGCTGCCCGCGCGGTCAGGATAGTACTGCAGACAGCCGGGAGGGGCTATGGGAAAGATGAAGTAATACATAATTTTGTGTAGATGATTAATAACCCTCACAGACAGTACAGAACACCACAAATCAATCGGACCTGTGAAAGTTGGAGAAATTATTTTGTCAGATAAGAAATGAGCTGATAATCCTCAATCGTTTCACAGATCTTCATAAAATATAGTTAAGAACCATCTCCATATATCTCGATCTCTATCATTCCTTTCGCGTTAGTATTATTTGCACTAAAGGCTTTAAAAAAACAAAACTTTACTGATCTGTTCTATATAAAGAAACTTTAAATTGAATACAATCATCCAGCTGCTTCTCTCCCCGAGCATGTCGTAAAAGTCGACTAAGGGATAGTATCCTCTCCAACATGATGGAACATCTACATGGGCGATGGGCTGATCACCTGTCACCATTGCTCACCATATCCATCTTGGGATTACCCCGTTAGGGATACGAGCGTGGTTACATCGTATGTTTATCAGTTCATTTGAGACTTTATATTTCTGTTCAACATTGTGATGTGGATGACATACCGATCAGATACTCGTCCCTGTCAGCTGTGGAGACGAACGGCGTGGAGGGAAGAGACGAGGTGATAGCTTCCAGGATACCATCCCGGTATTTACTGAAATTATAAATAAACATACATACAATACTTATAATACTTTTTTTAGTAAATACATATTACTACAACACCCAGAACCGGAAGAAATATTTGCAGAACATACAAACATTTCTCCCGTAGCGGGAATCGAATCCGCGCCTCTTGTGTCTCAGCCGAGCACTCGCCCGCCACGCCACCGAGGTCGTCAAATCAAATCCAGTCGAAAAATTGATGATTGCTATACCAGTACTCTCAAACGATGAGGAAACTGAAGAAGCTGATAAGTTTCCATACGAACAGGCTCTAACTGAAGTCCCCGGCAAAAGACTGAACTGTACTCACCCCAGGGTATTGAAGCACTCGAGCTGGGTGACCTTGATCTTCCAGGTGGCCTGGGGGAGGTTGGGCTGCGTATTGCGGTCTGCGATCTTGAAGTTAATGCGGATGGACCGACTGTTGGTGGACGCATTTACTCTGACGTATACTGTGAAAGATAACGTATTAAAGAAAACCAAATAGTTGCTCCGTTTGATCTATGCATCAGAAAAAGTGCCAAATAATCGCATATTCCGTTAGTACGTCACATCAGCCTATAGTAGCACTATTGGACATAGGTATCCAGGCATCGAAAAATTTATGTGAGCTGTACCAGTAGGTGCTCTCAAACGTTGAAGGAAAACATCGTGAGGAAACCAGCATGTCGTAGAACCTAAAGAGTTAGAAAGCAAGTCTCAAGTGCATAGCAAAGGAGCCTTTGAGGCGCACAACTAGGCAAACAGACACGATTAGTCAGTAGCATCATTTTGAAGCTGAAAGAATGAAGCAAAGATGGTCGGTTTGAACATACAATGCTGTCCATTGTTGTCTCCGCAGAGTGGTGGCACGAAGTCGGAGTTGGCCTGCAGGTTCGTGACCTGGAAAATGTCGTTGCGACACGAGTACCCCGGTCTGTGGGTCACGTTTTCTACCGCTTCCACCTGGAACAGAATTACACATTTTTTTATCTGACAATAGCTTTCGCCCGCGGCTTCGCTCGCGTGTCCGGTCATAAAATCCAGACAAAAAGGTGCCTATATGTTATTCCAGCACACATACTATGTATATACCAAGTTTCATTCAAATCCGTTCAACCGTTACGGCGTGATTGAGGCAAAAACATACATAGTCACATCCATACATTCACACATACTTACATCCTTACAAACTTTCGCATTTATAATATTAGTAGGATTTGACAAACATTTGACTGATTTTACTTCTCTGCTGGACTGGGAGTAAATAAAAAACATAGAATGCGTCCAGCTGCTTCTCTCCCCGAGCATGTCGTAAAAGTCGACTAAGGGATAGTATCCTCCAACATGATGAGATAAATCGGTCTATCTTGGTATGGTAGCCTCTCAGTGGCACCGCGTCAATGGCACCGCATCAGTGACGCCGCGACAAAGCTCCTACGAACGTCATTTGCCATCATCACCACTGTGGCTCTCAGTGTATTCCGTAAAACGCCATCTAGGAGGCTACTGAGATTATCTTACAAGCGGCTCTTTGAACTGCAGAAACATTATAAAAGTTCCCACTTACAGTTGTAGGTGGCGCTAAATTAAAAGTCTCGAAGTCGATCCTCATCTGGCAGACATTGTTGTTGTTTATCTCGATGTTGTAGGAGCACTCCAGCCCTGAAGACTCTTGGTTCAGCGGCGGGTTGATGAAGGCTGCCACCTTGGTGTTGGTTCTGACATCGCATGCGTTCACTGTAAATGTTAAATTTCTTACAGCGCCATCTAGTTCGGTTTTTTGAACTAAAGTTTGTGTAACTGGAGTTTATATAAATAGAAATATTATTTTACCTCAGAGCGCGGTTGATGAAAACTGTCACCTTGGTGTTGGTTATTACATCGCACGATAAAACCATAGCAGTTGACACTAAAGTGGATGGTTTTGATTCAGGCGTCATACGCGTTTACGACTTCTACTACCTACCAAGTCGTAACACACACAATCACTAGCTCTTTGGAAAGCTACATTTATTTAAAATAGCGCCATTTGGTTCAGGTTTTGGAACTTATATTTGTGTAGGTGTAATTTTAGTAAAAAAAACAGTTTTTTTTAAAGCAAGATGGTAGCTGTATACCTTGGTGTTGGTTTTCAGGACGCACAATTCTTAATTTTTTATATTGTTAGAGTGCCACCTAGTTTATTTTCAGGAACCATACAATTTGCCATATTGTGACTACGGACGCGTTGACCTTTTGTAATAGTGCCATCTAGTTCTAGGATTTGGAACTATAGTTTTGCTCTCGAAAAAGTTGGTTTTTCAACATCTAAAATAAATACTTACGAGAACAGCAGGTAGCGAATACGCCACAGAATCCAATCGCCTTCCCGCCCTGCGTATTACACTGGTTCCTTCCAAGACACACGCCGCCCGTCGATCTGTCAGAGCCCAGGCACTGCTCCCCGTTGCCGACTGTGAAGATACTGCCCGGCGCCTGGCGGGGACCTGCAAGCGCCATCTAGTTTCAGCTTGAGGCGACAATGCATGTGCCGTCTAGTATTGCAGTTTGGAGACTTCGGAGTAACAATACAAGTGGTGCCATCTAGTACTACTTTGTGAGCTTGCGCATAGCTGATATCTACAATGCCGATGTGATAAGCTTATTAAGTCTTTGGCAATTATTTTTAGTAAGTAGGTATTTATCATTTTCATAATATAAACACGACTAACCTATATAAACTAATTGGATAATCCTCTGTGCGCAACCAGTACCAACATTTTTCTCCTCACCGCGTTAGCAGAGGTGATTTATCCGCGTCTCCAAGAACTTGTCTTGGGTCTACGGAGTTCATCTTAAGTAACGCGATCTATACTTACTTCTGAACAGCAAATTAGAAGCCGCGCAGCACTGAGCTACTATGCACAGCAGAAAGAATCTGCAAATTGAATTTACCGCCATCTTGAGTTTTCAATCTGAAACAACAAAACATATTGATACTTATTAAGACTGACTTCAATAAAAAGCCGTTCAGGTGCGAGTGGAATTTGCACACAAAGGGTTTCGTACCATCGTACATGTACATAAATGTATGTATGAGGCCCCTTTTTTGTTTTCATTATTTGTTCTTACAGCGGCAATAGAAATACACACTCTGTGATAATTTAAACTAACGGTTCATGAGATACAGTCCGCTGACAGACGGACGGACAGCGAGGTCTTAGTAATAGGGACTAGGGCATCCCTACTCGTAAATGGAATGTAATGTCTTATAAAAAAATTAAAAGAAATCGCGTGAAAAGAAAAAAAATGGACGTAAATACATCATTGCACCTACCAAAGTTTAGCTCTTAAATTAATAATAATATCCAATGACCAAAAGGCTGGCGCTTACCTCGGACAAAGGATAAGTATAGCTATCCGACGAGGTAACGTCGCCAGCCTTTTGGGGAGCTTAGGTACCTGCGGTCGATGATCTGAGCTCTGTTTCCTATCTGTAGGCGAACTCTAAAAAACTGAGCTCATTTTCATTTCTTATTATTATACCGATTACCTTAAAGTTGACGGAGGAAGCCATGACGGAGGCCTTTAGGCGGCCTAAAAACTCCGTCACTAGAGTTGGCCACTGGCTCATACGAACATACATACCTTAAAGTTTTTAATGTTATTAATAATTTGTCTTTGCAAATAATAATTTACCTATCTACATTTAATCTACTCGTATATTATGTCCCAACAGACACCGCCTCTAACAACTAACAGTAATATAACTGTACCCATGGAAATTAACATCTGGCTAATGGTATTTTGATTGATTGCGTACTCTGCACCGTTATACACGAACATGTTGTACAGCGGCAGTGAGTTTGCCAGCAAGAGCCTTTTACCATCTATAGTAGATGATTTATACAGCGTCAGGAGGCAACTTTTACCTTCACAAACGGGACGCTGTAGTGCCCGGGACGAATTAAGATGGAGTAGGCTTGCCCAGCACCGTCAAGTTATTTAAACTAAAGAGGCTGCTGACGACCTCGGTGGCGTGGCGGGCGAGTGTTCGGCTGAGACGCTAGAGGCGCGGGTTCCCGCTACGGGAGAAATGTTCTGCAAATATTTCTTCCGGGTCTGGGTGTTGTGTTATTATGTACGGGCAATATTAGGCGATTATTGTTACCTGTTATGTTGCGTGGTCGTGATGTGTTGCTAGGATTAGGTTAGGTTAGGGTGCTGGGTTTTTTCTAGTATTAATAGTTCTTGAAAAAAAAAAACGAAAAGTAAAATTTATAAACTGTTGTAACCTGAGCTTCCTTTTCTTATACTTTCAATGACTTCGTAGTTCAGGTTAGACTGGACATTGCTAGATAGCGCTATCGTTGTGATTAATGCAGTTTAGCAGTAGTTATGTTTGCTACGTCTCCTAAAACAAGTTATAGTCGACATAGTCTTGATTTGGTACTGTTATCAAGACACTATATCTACTCTTAACTTTTATAGAATAGACCATTAGAGTTCGGAGCGAACACTAGTTTAAATAGTTTTAGTATCCGTACTAATATTATAATTCGAAAGTACCTAACTCTGTCTGTCTGTTGAACTTTCGATGTTTATCAAGGAGATAGATTGCATCTTGGGAAACGATGAAAGTCGGGAGGCGTCCTACTAGCTTAAAGTAATAAGATTCTTTCTATGATTAATGTCTACCTCTTTTTGATACAAATCTGACAGTTCATCTTACTGTCACTTGCTAATCGAACAATTTGATCTTCTGTCGGCTGAATGGACGATACCTGAATTATACAGATGCATGAATAAACTATTTTATTAGGGTTCCGTACTCGAAGGACGTCAACGGACCTTATTACTAAGCCTCCGCTGTCCATTCGTCTGTCCGTCCGTCTGTCAGCGGGCTGTTTTTTATGAACCGTAATAGGTAGAGAATTGAAATTTTCACAGACAGAGCGTGTATTTTTATTGCAGCTATAAGGTTAGAAAAATAAAATAAAATGAAATTAATAAAAGGGGGCCTCATATAAGCACATTTTTAATGTACAATATTAAATTCGAGTCGCACTTGAGCTGTTTTCTTTATATTAGGGTACTTTGTATTCCGAGCGAAGTCGCGGACGGATGTTAGACAATTTTCTATTTTACATGGATTTTATTCAAATGGGTATATTATTCAGAATTCAGCTATTTTAATAATGGATCTACACAGTTTCTCGAAGAAATTTATATCAATTTCCTGAATCATTACCTCAATGAACTTTTACATAAATCTAAATATTATTTTCATTATTTTAATATAGATATATAGATCAATTTCCATAACGCTTTGGTGGTTATTATTATACCAAGCCTGTTTTTGCCCACAGCTGGGCATAGGCGTCCATTTTCTTATGCCACCCAACACGGTCCTGTGCTAACCTAATCCTAGCAACACATCACGACCACGCAACATAACAGGTAACAATAATCGCCTAATATTGCCAGTATAAGTAACTCCACTCAAAATATTAAAAATCTATCGATTGCTAATACGCTTGCGACCTCTAGCAACGAATGGCAACAGGCGACAAAAGTTGACCGTATAGTCAATCAATCATGATATCTACAAAATATGATTTGAACAGCGTCCGAGATCAAAAGTCATTTAAATCTATCGATTTCTGACGCTCTGACGACCTCAAGCAAAATATGGCAACAGACGACAATAATTGCCTAAAGTTGCCCGTATAAGTGACTCCAGTCGATCTATCGATTGATGTCAGTTACTGCACAACAGTTAAAGGTGGAAACCTGTTGGGTTGAACGCACGGTTTAGACAACTAACGGTTAAAGTTAAATAACAGTATGTGATGGGTGTCCAAAGTGAGTCAGTTGACAGATTAACCATTGATTTAGTAAGTTGTATACTTAGTACTTCCTAATATACAATCTTAGAGTTTGTATAATTTACAAAATGCAAAAGAAACAGTCGGGCTATCTAAAGGCAGTTGCAAACGGTCTATAGATAGCTCACCTGATCCAGCACATCAGACGGTGGAAGCGTGCCCAAGACGCTGGCCGCATTGCCACGTTAATGGCAATACTGATCCGTTGAGCCAAATAAGAACCAGCTCTTGGATCGCGCATCGTTTCGACCAGCTGAAAGAATTTTGAAAACGCGGTGGGCACCCGTGCCCCACGGACCTAGGATCTCGCCCCCAAAAGGCTTAAATACATAATAATAAGCCCGGTTGAGGCTTGCATATTTGTGCAATCTTACTTATATTATAAATGCGAAATTTTGTGAGTTTGGATGTTAGGATGTTTGTGCCTCAATCACGCCTAAGCGGCTGAACGGATTTAAATGAAACTTGGAATATACATAGCACATTTAATCCATTAAAATATAGGCTATTTATTATCCGGATACCACGCGAGCGAAGCCGCGGGCGGCAGCTAGTAATAATATATATTATTTATAAAAATAATATTTCTCGTACAAAAGATCTCAACGCGTTTGAACTGCGAAAGTTCGCTGGAGTTCTTTGATTTTATTTTCGTTAAATCTTTTTTTTTCACTTTTAAGGGTTCCGTACCCAAAGGATGCCAACGGGACCCTACTACTAAGCCTCTGCTGTCCGTCCGTCCGTCCGTCTGTCAGCGGGCTGTATCTCATGAACCGTAATAGGTAGAGTTGAAATTTTCTCGGTGTGTTTGCCACTATAACAACAAATAATAAAAACCACAAAGTAATAAAAAAATACATCTTGGGACTTTGAATCAGAAGTGGCTGCAAGTTTCCTTATGATTACTTGAGGCTCTGCCCACCCCATTAGGGATATGGGCGTGATAATATGTAGTTGGAAGTTTATTTCTGTTAATTAATTTTCAAGTCGTCATCATCTTCCTGCCCTTATCCCACTCTATCTGGGGTCGGCACAGCATGTTCCTTGGATCATGTTGTAAGAGTTTTGGCTAAGATGTTTTATGACCGGCCGCCTGCCTGACGTCAACCCTCCTTGGGAATACTTGCTTATTGTATCTCATCATGTTGGAGGATACTGTCTCTTAGTTGACTTTTACGACATGCTTGGGGAGAGAAGCAACTGAACGCATTCTATGTTTTTCTTTACTCCCAGTCCAGCGAAGAATGTAAAATATTGTAAATGTTCAAATAACAACAGAATACAATGCGTGCTAAAGAATATTCGCTCGCTCAATATTATGCTTACCGCTACGTGTGTTCGAAAACAATAGTGTTTTATAGTAGATGCTGAGTTGACGACTCAATATCCTGGTCTACCACAACTGGCTATTTGAATACGAAGAAATGAGTTAATAATATTAAACAAAAACTGGTCAAGTGCGTGTCGAATTCGCACACGAAGGGTTCCATACCATGTTACATGTATATAATTTTTTATTGTACGGAGCTTCTTTTTTTATATTTCATTTTAATTATTTGTTGCTAATAGCGGCAATAGAAATACACACCGAGAAAATTTCAACTCTAACGGTTCATAAGATACACTTACACATATACAGCCCGTTAACAGACGGACGGACGGACAGCGGAGGCTAAGTATTAGGGTCCCGTTAGCACCCTTCGGGTACATTACCCTAAAAAACTGGATGACCTACTACATTCAGTTTTAAAAGTAATTAATTTCATTGTGAACATCATTTTTGTCTCATAATTGCGTTGTTCTGAACGTAATAGAAAGAAATAACTTTTCTGAAAATTTGTTTAGGCATGTTTCGTATCGTGGGGGAAAGAAATAAATGGATGAAAGAAAGTCTTTATAAATAAGGCCTTTTACCATCTATAGTAGATGATTTATACAGAGTCAGGAGGCAACTTTTACCTTTACTAACGGACGCTGTAGTGCCCGGGACGAATTAAGATGGAGTAGGCTTGCCCAGCACCTATTACATCCTCTCAGCTTAGTCGGCCTTGTCCACAGGAAAGACATGGTCAATACGTGCGGAGCTGACTAAGCCGCGGGATTCCTCACGATGTTTTCCTTCGGCGTTTGAGAGTACTGGTATAGCGCATATATTTTTTTCGCACAGAGAAATTCATTGGTATGCAATCGGATTTGAACCCCCGACCTTCGGATCTGAAGGCGGAGTCACTACCAACTAGACCACCAGTGCTCTATACATAAAATAGTACCTACCACAAATATTGTGAGCCTCGGCAAACTTCGTGATTTGTATGAAAACCGAATTTGTCCGAATATGCAACTAACAATAACTGAATCAACCCCTTCAAAAAAGTATCTACATAATTATTGTAACATCTATTTATCACATAATCATCATCGCGTTAGTTCGTATTTCAGAAGCTAAACGAAAATATTTGTGTACATCCATAATTATTATCACTCCCGTATGGGGTGGGCAGAGCTAGAATCAATCACAAGACAAACTGCAGCCACTCCCGATTCAAAAGCCCATGGTGAACCATATCATAACAAAAATTTCACTCATAAATGCGTAATACGATGAGCAACCTTTTCTATACTAATATACTAATAATATTATACAGAGGAAAAATTTTTTGTTTTTTTTTTTGTTTGTAACGAATAGGCTCCGAAACTACTGGACCGATTTCAAAAATTCTTTAACCAATAGAAAGCTACATTATCAGAGTCTAGTATAGGCTACAATAAATTTTAAAAAAAATTAGGGATCCGTAAGAAAATTGCGATATTGTAACCCAAGGTAGAAAACCCAAAATAGTTTTTGGCGTGCACTGCGAAAACTATTGATTATAGAACAAAATAATGTACTACACGCGTACGAAGTCGCGGGCAACAGCTAGTCGCTAATAAAATAATTATTAAAGATTCATTTTTATCCTACTAATATTATAAATGCAAAAGTTTGTGAGGATGTAAGGATGTGACGACGTATGTTTGTGCCTCAATCACGCCGTAAAGGCTGTACGAATATGAATGAAACTTGGAATATACATAGTATGTGTGCTGGAATAACATATAGGCTACTTTTTAAAGCTAGTAATTTCAATAATTTGCAAGAAAGATACTTGTATAATTTTAGCAGAACTGTGGAAATATTTACCAATATAATTATATTACTAGTACTAGTATAAAAATAAGTAAAAAAATACACATGTAAACAAAAATATTAAAAATAGCAAAGTACATACGTGCGTGAGTGCGGGAGCCCGCGGCGGAAATCACATAATTATATAACTCGCAGCTTTTTATAGCCAGCCTTGGCAATGACCGCGCATAGAGCGAGGGACAAGGCGGGTATGTCCACAACACATCGAGATCGTCGTGTGGATAGATCTCTCTGCGATCCTGTTCCTGTAGGTCAATAACCTTGTAGTATGGTGCGCCTGAGTAAGGCTCTGTGATTTCTTCAAAGCATATTCATCATCTTCCTGCCCTTATCCCACTCTATGTGGGGTCGGCACAGCATGATCTTCGGATCATGCTGTAAGAGTTTTGGCTAAGGTGTTTTATGACCGGCCGCCTGCCTGACGTCAACCCTCCTTGGGAATACTTGCTTATTGTATCTCATCATGTTGGAGGATACTATCCCTTAGTCGACTTTTACGACATGCTCGGGGAGAGAAGCAGCTGGACGCATTCTATGTTTTTTCTTTACTCCCCGTCCAGCAGAGAAGTAAAAGCATTATCGAAAGATAAAAAACACACCAAAGCATAGAATGTATCCAGCTGCTTCCATTTCCGAGTATGTCGTAAAAGTCGACTAAGACGGAAACAGTTGACGAGAATTTGTGGGGAAATTATTACAAAAGGAATTACCGAATTTCAACTCCTAGAGAACGCAAAGGGAAGATTAAGGTATGAAAAAAATATTGAGAACAAAATGGCGGCTTCTTCCACGAGTAATTTTTTTTTATTTATTTTTTATTAACCTATATCGTCCCCCTGCTAGGCAAAGGTCTTCCCCAAACTTCGCTAACCATCTCTGTCCTTCGAGGCCTCCCACCATTCTCTCTCGAAGGAGTCGAGATCGTCCCGCCAACGCTTTCTTGGCCGACCACGACTTCGCCTTCCGTCGGGCTACCAGGCTGTCGCCCATCTGTCCGAAGGCATCCGGCTAACGTGATACTTGAGTTATTAATGTAGTTCATTTCGCATTTTGTAATATTTTATAGTGTTTGGTCTAGTTGGTAGTGACCCCGCCTTCCGATCCTAAGGTGGTAGGTTCAAATCCGGTCGTGTATCAATGGAATTCTCTGTGCGAAAAATTTATGTGCGGTATACCAGTACTCTCAAACGGCGAAGGAAAACATCGTGAGGAAACCCGCGGCTTAGTCAGCTCCGCACGTATTGACCATGTCTTTCCTGTGGACAAGGCCGACTAAGCTGAAAGGATGGAATAGGTGCTGGGCAAGCCTACTCCATCTTAATTCGTCCCGGGCACTACAGCGTCCCGTTAGTGAAGGTAAAAGTTGCCTCCTGACGCTGTATAAATCATCTACTATAGATGGTAAAAGGCCTTAGTTTATAGAGAGTTTGTGTGAAAGTTCGAAAAGCTACCTTTAGCTCCCGCTCTACAATTCTTCCGCTGGTCACGAAGGCTCTTGCGCCACAATATGGACAAGCGAAATGTTTGTATAACCACCTACATTAGGTACTTTTATCTACCGGAGTAAAGCTAGCTTCCATCGGCTTCGCCCACAAAGTAGCTTCAAATAGACCGGTCAAGTGAGAGTCGAATACGCACACGAACCCCTTAAAAAAAACTAATATGGCCGGAATAATTAAATGATTTCACAATTTTAATATAAATTTACTTCTTTTGGTTTACATTATTATCATTTTAACGATATATCAATGATGACGAGATATTTGTCTATTAAGTGATGTTCATCCGAAATGCTCTATAAGACGGATTTTTAAAACAAAAGAGACAACACAGCGTAAATATCATTCAACATATTTTAGTTAGGTAAAAGGTGTACGTATAAATCTTTTTGATTATAGTCAAATGATTACATTTTAATGCCAAATAATTAGTATACAATTTTGACGGCCTCGGTGGCGTGGTGGGCGATTGCTCGGCAAAGACGCAAGAGGCGCGGGTTCTATTCCCGCTGCGGAAGAAATATTTGCTTGTTCTGCAAATATTTCTTCCGGGTCTGGGTGTTGTGGTAGCATGGTACTCGTAGTTTCTGATACCCACTACACAGGGAGTCCTAGTATTGGGTCAGGACTATCTATGTGACTGTTGGGTGTTATTATTATTATTATTATTATACATATTAATGAAATTTATTCGTGGTTACTATTTATGGCTAGTTGTTTACATTTTTATGAAACCTTTTATCTTAACATATTTATGAAAATTGATTTGATGATTTGTATACATCTTATTGACGTTGACTCTACAATACATAATTATTTCTTGTATTTCGTATAACAGACTTCAAAAAAGGTTGAGTTTCTATGTTCGATTGTATGAGCGTTTTTGTTTAATGTATATTCACCGATATCTCCGCCAATACTAAACCGATTTTGATGATTCTTTCACTGCTGTATAGAGAAAAGTCTCGCAGTGGTCCCATATAAATTTTATATCGGAAAAATGTATACTTTTCAAGTAATATTAAATAGTCGTGAAATTAAATTTTGAAATGATAACTTCTCTACTTAATTTCTCACCAACTTATTATGGTAATGACATAAGTCATGGACACTTTCAAGGTTGCGTATCATCTAAATATATAAAAGTCTTACGCTACTGACTGACTGATTGACTGACAATCAACAGCCCTAAAAGCTGGAAGCTTGGAGGGTATATTCTTCTCATGATGCACTAAGAAAGGAATAGAATAAAAGGTAAAAATACGTAAATACATAGTTAAATTAATGGTTTTATCAGTTGTAGGTTTTAATTAGTTTAGAATAGATCAGTAGTTATAGATACTCTATGTCGCTTTTGTCTGTATTCTCTTTCTCCTTTCTGTACCTCATTTTTAGTCCCTTTTCTGCATGTAATTTGTTTTCTTTGTGTGTGCTAAATAAATGTTATTTCTTTCTTCTTTCGAATAAAAAAATCCCGAAATTCAACTCCTAGGGAACGTAGCAGTAAGATGAAGTTTGTATAAAAACACAATACGAACAAAGTCACGGGTTGTTCTTTTATAAATATGACATTACTTTTTGTATAAAAACACACAACGCGAACAAAGCCACGGGGCGTTCTTCTAGAAATATGACATTATTTGTTTTTTATTCGAAAGTGTCGATGGCCAGTGACATCTTGATTATCTGACCTGTTAGTTTCTATAGGATGACACCAAGGAGTTTGAAATTATTTTTCATTAAAGTCGGTTTTATTATTTTAAACGTATTATTTATTTTATTTTTCTTATTTGTTGTTATAGCGGCAATAGAAATACACACTCTGTGAAAGTTTCAACTTTTTCTATTAAGGTTTATGAGATGCAGCCCGCTGACAGACGGACGGACAGTGAAGGCTTAATAATAGGGTCCCGTTGGCACCCTTCGGGTACGAAACTCTAAAGAGACGCTATTTTTTTGGTCGATTGAAGCCGCGGACGAAAGCTAGTACTTTGTTTTTAAGTTTCTTTGTAAATAATCCTTCTTCTAGTGTCCCTTGTTCTTTCAAACCAGATAGGGCTGAAAGTGCGCCGCAAAAGCTTCTTTCATGCACTTGACACGTCCGTCGTGTGTTTTTGAACTTTTAAGTTCTACGACATGCCGGTACAGCGTCCCGTTTGTGAAGGTAAAAGTTGCCTCCTGACGCTGTATAAATCATTTACTATAGATGGTAAAAGGCCTTAGGTATATGCCCAGTGACGGATTAAGACTACTTGATGCCCTAAGCAATCCATGCCTGTGGGCCCCCCTATCCGTATGTCAACTAGAATCGGTCTTTAAACCTTTACCGCCTAAAAACATTAGTTTTTTGTAAAATAAGATGATGAGATGTAACGTGGGAGAGAGACGTGATGTCCTAAGGACGAATTTTTTTGTGCTTCTTCTGGTGCCCCCTCAGACGTGATGCCCTAGGCAGTTGCTTAATTTGATTATATGCCCATCACATAAAATATTTATCCTGGATAGGAATCGAATCTACATACTCAAAAAAGCAGAGCGAACTCAGGCCATTAAAAACTATGAATAAAAAGTCCGTTATTCTAATTACAACTTATTTTGTTGTCAATATCAAAGTTCATTGCCCTTCCCATAGCTACTCTATGTACATAGGTACTCTCTATATCTACATTGGCGTGGAACTTCTGTTTGTCTTGTGAAGTGTTTGAGTGCTCTATGTTCCATTGACATTTTGGGTACACTCAGCTTCAGAAAGTTCGTATGAGCTAGTTGGCCAACTCTTGTGACGGTGTTTTTAGGCCTCCTAAAGGCTTCCGTCATGGCTTAAAAGCCGGGACCGACAATTTAACGTGCCCTCCGAAGCATGAAAACGCTTAACTCGTAATGCCACTTGCGGTCACCCATCCAAATTGTGACCGCGCACAACGTTGCTTACAACGTTTCCTCGCCATGATTTCTTTCACCATCTTAGAATACTGTACTCATAGCGCATGGTTATCTGGAAGAGTTCGCTCTTAAGCGATAAGACCGCCAATTGTACTATTTTTAACGTATTTAGTT
Source organism: Scotopteryx bipunctaria (assembly GCA_949320045.1). Taxonomy (NCBI): domain Eukaryota; kingdom Metazoa; phylum Arthropoda; class Insecta; order Lepidoptera; family Geometridae; genus Scotopteryx; species Scotopteryx bipunctaria. The sequence goes on from OX439467.1 coordinate 1,275,652, forward strand.
ATATATATTTTTTTATGTTAGTATAAGGTGTAGGTACAATAAAGTATTTTCATTAATTCATTCATATTTTTTTTGAACAGAAACATTCATTGCTGCATGACCGGATTTGAACTCACGACCTTAGGATCGGAACCACCAGTGCCCTCACGGAACAGATTAGGCAAAGACTAACTAAGGAGTGATGATCCTGTCTTTTAAATCAACAAAGCGCCACATTTTTTCCTAATCTGACTGTACTTCATACCAACAATGACTTAAAAGTCGATTATTGAAATTAAATATGACAGAGAATATAAATACTTACTTCCTTACTTACTTGCTTCGCTGGACTGGGAATAAAGAAAAAACATAGAATGCGTCCAGCTGCTTCTCTCCCCGAGCATGTCGTAAAAGTCAACTAAGGGATAGTATCCTCCAACATGATGAATCTATATGGGCGATGCGCTGATCACCTGTCACCATGGTTCACCATATCCATCTTGGAACTCTTGGATCAGAAGTGGCTGCAAGTTTTCTTATGATTACTTCTGGCTCTGCCCACCCCGTTAGGGATACGGGCGTGATAATAAGTATGTAGAGAATATAAATAAATTAAAGAAATGGCCTCTCTGAGTTATATTTAATACCGAAAAACCCACAGCGCACATAATTTTTTTGCACAGAAAAATCCATTGGTACACAACCGGATTTGAACCCACGACCTTAGGATTGGAAGGCGGGGTCACTACCAACTAGAACACCAGTGCTCAGTAAACCAGCATGTCGTAAAACCTAAAAAACTCGGACGCTGGGTTAACTGCACATTTCGGATCCTTTCACCACACTGGTTTGAAAGAACTAGTGACATGACTAAGAGTACCTAGTAGCAACATCTTTTCGCAACGGTATCTTTGAACTACAAAATTCACTTTCTTCTGTTTTAAATTCTTTAAAACGAAACATTAAATCCTACGCTGAGTGAATAGTTATAAAAACCGGTTTACCGAATTCGCAATTGAAGGGTTCCGTACCATTATACATTAAAAAATGACTCTTGTATGCCCCCTTGTATTTATTTTTAATATATTTATGTTGTTATAGCGGCAAAAGAAATACACACTTTGTAAAAATTCAACTCTACATATTTATTACGGTTCGTGAGATACAGCCCGCTGGCAGATGGACGGACGTACAGACAGACAGATCGGAGGTTTAGTAATAGGATCCCGTTCGGTACGGAACCCTAAAAAGTACACTAAAAAGGTACACTGTTTTTTGTAGAAAGTGTTAGATTACTAAGCAAATAAAAACTCCCAACGGTCATGATATTAAAGGTATGTACATTTTTATAGCCGTCGACCTCGGTGGCGTGGCGGGGAATGCTCGGCTGAGACCCAAGAGGCGTGGGTTCGGTTCCCGTTGCAGGAGAAATGTTTGCATGTTCTGCAAATATATCTTATTTTATAAGGTTCTGTGGTACCAAGGTAGACCACGTACCAAGGTAACTTGTAATTTCATATACCCACGATATAGGGGTCGTGACTATATATACCTACCTAGGAGACTGGATTATTATTATTATATATTTATATCTCTGACTAGACACTACCTACTCTTTAATTCATAACTCAGAACAGCAAATTAACTTCGTTTAAAAATTCATAATCACGGAATTCGGAATCACTCTTTCGCTTTAGGTAAGCAAGCTTAAAGCTCCACATATAGTGCCTGTAGTTTCCAATAGATGGCTCTGTTCCGTAAATTGTTGCTTTCACCATCTAGTGTGGAGTAGCCAAACTAAAGATTGAAAGGTTTCGCTGTAAACTTTTTCTTCACTTAGTTCTGATCAATTCACATAGATGGCAGTTATCAAGTCAGTAATTAATTTACATTGTAATTACAACTTTGTGTGACTATCTATAACTAGCTTAGAAAAATACCAAACCACAAAAATATAATTTAGTGAGTTTGAACCCACAACCTTTTTAATAGCAAAACTCATTTCGATGTATTTAAAAAAATCATAATGTGCCTTGAAAATGGCACCAAATGAAAGAATCAGTGTTCAAATGATTAATTTAATCATCCACTCTTGGATTCGAACCCACGACCTTAAGAACCAGACCCACTGTTATAATCATGGCCCATTGTTACATCAAAAATATGAATTCAGACTATTTCCATTGTGTCTGGTTTGAATAAAGAATTGCAATCAAATTGTTTGTCGACGGATATCAGAATGTGCATTTTCAATAATGCCCGGATCACGCGGTATTAAGAGATATGCTGCGGCGCAAGTGTGAACTAAAGGCACGCTATGCAACCTGTGTATTGGAGGATATCACAACTTTATAGTCTTACTGAAAAATCTTGGCATTTGCAAGTTTTTAGGTAGATAGGTAAATAATAATAGTATCTAATGCTCATGTCATTGTATTTTTTTTATTTAAACTCTGTTAACATCAAAAAACATTACAAGTTATCTATATCAAAATAATGTGATTTCTAAACTGTAAAAATATAGGCTTGTTTATTTTGGTCAAAAATAAGACAAACCAGTGTGTAGAATTTAGAATTACCAGTGAAGTTGAACCCGCGCTCGCTTGATACAATGTTTAGTAGGTACTCCTTAGTCATTTAGTCATTTAGTCATTTATTTAGACACTTAATCATTTATTTTTATTCAAAAAAGTAACATTACAGCCGTAACCAAGGCGTTACATCTAGAATTAGGTAGGTACATGGAGAATATTGCACATATCATATTATTAAAATTAAAAATAAAAATGTTATGTTCTCCTATGTTATCCCAGGTCAGGAACTATGAAGGTACCTTATACTTGAAGTTTTATTAAAATCTGTTCAGCTGTTACGCCATAATTGAGACACATACATAAAAATATCCTCACAAACGGACTTGGCGGACATTAGGGGGGAGGAATATGTCCAGCATTTGACTGCTAGAGGCTTATAACGATGATGATGATGACGTAACAGAGTTCTTTCTAACAGAGACGTGGCTCAAATACTGTTCTCTTCTGTATTCTGTACAATCATGTCATTTTATTACTAGTCACTTCAGCGGTTGCCTGTTTCAACAGTCGGGCCGCGACCGCGACATTCCCACACAAATCCAGGGTTATTGCGGGCCGCACCCGCATTTACACCCCCTCGCCGAGCTGACAGTACCACCCGTTGAGATTTTCATCATCATCATCTTCCTGTCCTTATCCCACTCTATGTGGGGTCGGCACAGCCTGATCCTTGGATCATGCTGTAAGAGTTTGGGCTAAGGTGTTTTATGACCGGCCGCCTGCCGACGTCAACCCTCCTTGGGAATACTTGCTTATTGTATCTCATCATGTTGGCGGATACTATCCCTTAGTCGACTTTGGTCATCTTGTGTGTTTTGTATTAGTCGGTAGGTACCTACCTCATAATTATTAATCCAAAATGTTCAATTTCGTCATGACATACGGAATCGAAACGTGGACACTCACAGTGCGACTAGTCCACCAGCTCAAAGTCACTCAGCGAGCTATGGAAAGAGCTATGCTTGAAGTTTCTCTGAAGGATACGATCCGTAACGATGTTATCCACCACACAGGGTAGCCTAGTGTGAGGTCGGAAATATTTTTGTCCGGTCACAAAAATATTTCCGACCTCACATCTGAAACAAATATCTAACACAACGATTTGAATGTTAGTTATTTGTTTAGTTACCATACTTGGATACAAACTTTGACACCCTTTAAGTATTATTATTATTCATTTATTTCAGATCATATTAATTCATAAAACATCCATAATTAATTAAGTATGTTACTTTTCTGCTGGACTGAAAGTAAAGAAAAAGCATTGAATGCGTCCAGCTGCTTCTCTCCCCGAGCATGTCGTAAAAGTCGACTAAGGGATAGTATCCTCTCCAACATGTTGGACCATCTATATAGGCGACGTCACCATGGTTCACCATATCTTAGGACTAAATCAGGAGTGGCTGCAAGTTTCCTTATGTTTAGAATAGAATAGAATAGAATAGAATAGTATTTATTTTGCAACAACATTTATAAACTACATAATACATAATATTATAAGCTGCTGCAAAAACGGACCCTAACTCAGCATTATGCAGTTTGTAAAAACAAACCGCGCTGGTCTTCCGTTAGGGCCGATTCTGGAGAGCGGACATGAAACATGAAAAAAACAAACAAACAAAGGTGTACCTACATGTGAAAGTTACAAACATTACTAACATAAAAGAAAAAGAAAGAAATAATAATATTACAAAGGGACATTACAGAGGGACATTTAAGGGACGTTGTTTCTATATAGCACTTGTATCCGACAAAAGGCTTTCCTGCGCTTTCTGCCAGTCAATCAAATACAATTTGAGCTTTTTCCTAAAACTAAAGCTACTCTGCAGGTTCCTTATCGGCGGGGGAATGTTATTCCAACACTTTACAACGTTTACTTGTGGCTCTGCCCACCCCATTAGGGATACAGGCGTAATAATGTATGTATGAATGTATGAAATTTGTAACCTGTTATTACACAAAGCTTCATCTGAAAAAACTTATCAGTGTTTCTCTATTTTCTTATGCTATTTAAAAAAAAATTGAGGAGGTAATACAGCTCTATATAAGGACACAGTAGTAATAATTTAGGATTAAAAATATGCATCTCAGATAGACATGCGTTTTCTTCAAGTAACTGATAGCTATCTGTGGTTAGGGCTAGATTAACTAGGTACTTTTATCTTTCCTCTTTTTACCCAGCTGCGAGGAAGGAGGGTATGTAATTTATAAACCATTATTTTGGGCTTTTTGGCCGATTCCACATAGAGTGGGATAAGGACAGGATGATAATGATGATTAAAAGTTTATTGAACTAAAAACAGGTGTAGCGGTACAAATAAATATACCTGAAAACATATCCCCGGTTATCTGATATCTACGGATATCTACATTGTCCCCGGTTATCCGCCAGAAAAGAAAGAAAGAATATTATGTTTCTGAATAGGTAGAGTATGCAATTATTACAATGATAATTTAGCAAATATTGATATTTTCAACGCCACTTTGCCCAAATTTCAGAGAGAAGTCATGTCAAGCATTGCCGCCAAATTATGATTGCTTTTTGATTTGATTTGTTTTTTTTCTTGTGTTTATGTTTAGTTTTATTTTTTTTTTTACTTTTTTGTCTGTTCACTAGTTTTAGTGTAAAATTGAACTGTGGAAACTTTATTGGTTTATGTTGTTTAACTGTGTTTTTTTTTATTGTAAATAGTATTGTTTGTTTCCTAAATAAAATAAAATAAAATAAAATACCTTCACGGTAGCATACTAGAATTTAATATTTAACATGTTTAGTTTATAACAATGTCAACTTCATGTTCCTCTAATATTTTGGTCTTTTTAGGGTTTTGTATCCGAAGGTTGCTAACGGGACCCTATTCCTAAGCCTCCGCTGTCCGTCCGTCCGTCCGTCTGTCAGCGGGCTGTATCTCATGAACCGTAATAGGTAGAGAGTTGAATTTTTCATAGTGTGTATTTATATTGCCGCTATAAAATCATATCGAAAAATAAGATGAGCCCTCATACAAGAAACATTTATGTAAATTTACGGTGGTACGGAACACTTCGTGTGCGAATTGGACTCTCTCTTGACACCTCTGACTTGACTTTTTTATACTGCGTCCTCTATAATTTGAATTTCAGGAATTCCTTCTTAGTGCACCGCACAACCATAAGAGGAGTAACCCTTCAAGTTTCACGCTTTAACTCATGGTTGAAGGCTGTTCTGATTGTAAATTAATCAGTAACGTGAGCTTTATATTTAGACTAGCTGCCGCCCGCGGCTTCACTCGCGTGGTACCCGGATACAAAAATAGTATCAAAGTATGTTAATTAGCGCATGTATAGTCGACAACAAAATTGCTTTAATGCCATTTGCATATCACAAAACAATCTTATACTTATATTATAAATGCGAAAGTTTGTGAGTTTGGATGTTTGGATGTTTGTGCCTCAATCACGCCTAAACGGCTGAACGGATTTGAATGAAACTTGGAATATACATAGTACATGTACTGAATTAACATATGGGCTATTTTTTATCCAGGAACTAACCGAGCGAAGCCGCGGGCGGCAGCTAGTAATGTCTATTTTTGCTGGCAAGTGACCTCAGTACATTGACAGTTGTCATCAATGCGCGACGTCAGAGAAGTAGAACTATTTATCAATTAAAACCTCTAAAACAAAGTCTATCACTACATTATGAACAATAATAATGAGTCTTAGTGAATTTTAATTTTGATGGAATTTTTTGTTGAAAGTGATATATGGTTTTATTATATTACTAGCTGCCGGCCGCGGCTTCGCTCGCGTGGTACCCGGATAAAAAATAGCCTATATGTTAATCCAGCACACGTACTATGTATATTGTCATGTACGACGACCTCGGTGGCGGGTGAGTGCTCGGCAGAGACGCAAGAGGCGCGGCTTTGATTCCCGCTACGGGAGAAGTGTTTGTATGTGTTGCAAATATTTCTTCCGGGTCTGGGTGTTGTAGTATTATGTATTTATTAAGTATGTAATTACAAAAAAAGTATATAAGTATTCTATCAGCCATCTGGTTCCCATAGTACAAGCTTTGCTTAGTTTGGGGCTAGATGGCGCTGTGTGAAATGTCCACTAATATTTATTTATTATATTCAAAGTTTCAATCAAATCCTTTCACAAACTTTCACGTTTATAACTATAGTAGAATTATAGATCTCGGTGTTAATGAAAGAACTAGTATCCTATATAAAACTTTGTAATTTTAAACAGAATGTGGGTACAAAGAAATATTGTACTCGCTCATCTAATTACACACGTTTGTATGCGTCGACACGAACTAACACACGTCTGCTATATGCTCCCGCCCGCGACTTCGCATGCTTTTCACCGGGATAAAAAGTAGCAAATATGATTCTCCAGTTCAAGAACTATGGTTACACGAAGTTTCAATCTAATCGGTTAAGTATGTGCATTAAACTTTGCTAACCAAAATCGATGTACAACTCTGTTGTTAGTTAATAAGTAAGTTCGTATGAGCTATAGTGGCCAACTCTTGTGACGGAGTTTTTAGGCCGCCGTCATGGCTTAACAACTTAAAAGCCGGGACTGACAATTTAACGTGCCCTCCGAAGCACGGAAGCGCTCAGCTCGTAATGCCACTTGCGGTCACCCATCAAAATTGTGACCGCGCATATCGTTGCTTTACTTCAACGATCAATCAAGAACGTCTAAGCAAGCTTCGCATTGAGCAAATCTGTTTATTCAAAAATAATATTATTTTTTAATGTTGGAAAGGATAATATCCCTTAGTCGACTTTTACGACATGCTCGGGGAGAGAAGCAGCTGGACGCATTCAGTTTTTCAGGAGGCAACTTTTACCTTCACAAACGCGACGCTGTAGTGCCCGGGACGAATTAAGATGGAGTAGGCTTGCCCAGCACCTATTCCATCCTCTCAGCTTAGTTGGCCTTGTCCACAGGAAAGACATGGTCAATACGTGCGGAGCTGACTAAGCCGCGGGTTTCCTCAACATAATATCAAGCCTGTTTCCCTTAGGTGTAGGCTGAGAGCACTGATCTCCATTTGCTACGATTCTGACGTACTTCTCCAGCTTCATTCACTCTCATCACATCTCATCTCCATACTTGCTCGTCGGTTAAAGCCCCGAACCTAGGTTTTCCTCTTTCAACGGTAATACTTTGGAGTTCCCTGAGAAAAACTACTTACTCGTAGATTTCTTCACTTATCTTTAGAGCTCGTGACGTATCTTGCTTAGCCGTTAAAGTTAAGCAACGTTGTGCGCGGTCACAAGTGGCATTACGAGCTGAGCGCTTCCGTGCTTCGGAGGGCACGTTAAACAGTCGGTCCCGGCATTTAAGTCGTTAAGCCATGACGGAGGCCTTTAGGCGGCCTTAAAACTCCGTCACTAGAGTTGGCCACTAGCTCATACGAACATACATACAACGGTATTAACATTATTTTGTGTTGTATCTTGTTTTTTTTTAATGGTGACCTAAAACGGACCAGTGATAAGTTGTCACCGAAATTCCTTCCTTAATTAATGATCTAAATAAATATGGCCAAAGTTTTTACATTTTAGTCAACCCCCATTAAAGGCCCGATTGCACCAACCGTTAAACAAGCTTAGGTTAGCAATATATCAGAGTTTACGATAGGCGACAAATTGGGAGGTAGTTTAAGTATTTTTAGTGAAGAAAGATGGTATTTAGTGCTGTTTCCTGGCATAGAAGCATTTATTGAATTTTCTTCGATAAAAACAGTTAGGTAAGTACCTAAGTTGTATCAACTTCAAACTATTATAAAAAATACACACTCAGTGAAAATTTCAACTCAACCTATTACGGTTCATGAGATACAGCCTGCTGACAGACGGACGGACGGACGGACAGCGGAAGATTAGTAATAGGGTCCCGTTGGCACCCTTCGGGTACAAAACCTTAAAAATCATATAACACTCATTTTTAACCCATCTGTTAGCTAACCTGCTAGTTTGCGGTGTAACCAGCCGGTCTCAGGTGTCCCATAATACGCCGCGAGTGACTCGCGCTTCTAAACAGAGTATATACTATATACTATAAGTATATATATTGTATACTATAAGTATATTATACATTATACCTATTCACCTACTTTAGACGTTATAAATGCGGCCGTTACATTAATAACTAAGTATTATGGTTAGTTTTGATGTAGGTACCTACTTACCTTGAGAGGGAATGGCCTAGTGGGAGTTACGCTGGCTTTCGATCTAAAAATCGTGGGTTCGAATCCCAAATCTTCGAATTAAATAAATATTTGTGGACATTTCACACAGCGCCATCTAGCCCCAAACTAAGCAAAGCTTGTACTATGGTCGCCATGGCTGATATAATACATAAATACTTTTTTGTAAATACATCCAGACCCGGAAGAAATATTTGCAGAACATACAAACATTTCTCCCGTAGCGGGAATCGAACCCGCGCCTCTTGCGTCTCAAAGCACTCGCCCGCCACGCCACCGAGGTCGTCATAAACTGTTAAGATATCACAGAAATGTCTTACTCAATGTCAAAATGTAATTTAAATGATTCGAGGCAGTATTTTTTTCCTGTAATGATGAGAATTTCAAAAAATCGTCTCAGGTCTATCCTTAGTGTTGGAAAACTCCTAACTTTTAACTAAATGTCTAGATGTATTGAATCTAGACATCGCAGGGCTGGCACAATGGCTGCTTGGCAGCGGAACTCACTAATTGGTAGAGCCCAGGGCGGCCGAGTCAGCGGATACGCATTTTTATGGAATAAACTCACTAGGAGACGACTTTCGTACTACAAAAATGGAGGAAAACTTGTCCAGATAGCCTCTATCTCAGACCAAATAAAAAGAAAAGACGGCGCGTCGCGAACAACAAAAGTGAAGCCACACAAAACCGTGCTCCTGCAAGTAACATTCGCTCACGCACACACCTACACTAAAACAATGCCCATCGTTCTCGAGTCGTATAATAAACTTAAAATATAAAAATAGAATTATGCCATCCTGTGTAGTGAAAACTTGTAAAAACAGCAGCAAATCACATAAAAAGTCTCACGGAATCACTTTTCATTTGTAAGTACTTCAAATAAAATCGTTTCTTAGTTATTATACTATGAATTTTAGGTTACGTGGAACACAAAACCTCAAAATCTTCTTTGTAATTTTGACAACCATTAAAAATTTGCATGCCCAAGTTAGAGGTAGAATATAAATGGACATTCCTTAATTTTAAAACCTACATTGTATAATATTCTTGCAAATAAAGGTTCGTCAGTTTTCAAATTGTTTCTTTTGACGTGTCGCGAGACATGTTACCTTTTGAATCTACGGCACAGAACAAACTGTTGCATAGCAAATTACGTTTAACTACTCGACAACAAAGATCAAATTGACGCGCATCAAAGTCGTTTGACAATTTTATCGTGTCATACAGGATAGTATGTTTTACTGAAGTGAAACCATAATTGATTCTTACACTAGTGCAAGCGAATACCGACCTCAAGCTGACAAACCATTTCATTCCGTGACTGTACATATAGGGGAAGTACGGAACATGTGGACACGTTCCAGAATTTGGGATAAAACATTTTTTTATCTGAATTACTTAAGTTTTCTTTAAATATATCACATGTCTTAAGAGATTATCAACCTTTCTTAAACTAAAATTCTAGTCTCAATATCGTATACTTACGAAAATAATCAACTTTTTTTAAAAACACCATTATTGTCCAGAGGTACCTATGTACATTAAAATTGTAAGTATAAATATAAATAAATAAATAACACCCAACAGTCACATAGTCCTGATCCCACACTAGGATCCCCTGTGTCGTGGGTATCAGAAACTGCGAGTACCATGGTACCACAACACCCAGACCCGGAAGAAATATTTGCAAAACTTGCAAATATTTCTTCCGTAGCGGGGACCGAACCCGCGCCTCTTGCGTCTCTGCCGATCAATCGCCCGCCACGCCACCGAGTCCGTCAATATGTGATGCCCTCTCCATGTATCTCCCTGTCTTATCAAAGTTTACTGAAGTATGTTTCTGTTAAAAACGCGCGACAAAATATTATCATACATAATTATGTACAAGTTTGTATGTAGGGAGATACATTATAAACTAGCTAGCGCCCGCGGCTTTGCTTCAGCCATGAGTTATTCTAGCTCAGGGACTGAGTATATTCGAAGTTTCATTTGAATCATTTCAGTCGTAACTGGATGGGCGGAAGGCGTTCCGATTCTAAGGATCGGGCTTCGAATCCGGTCGTACACCAGTGGATTTTTCTATTCGAAAAAATGTTCGCTATATACTAGTACTCTTAAGCGGTGAAGGAAAACATCGTGAGGAAATCAGCGGCTTAGTCAGCTCCGCACGTATTAACAGAAACATAAAAAATTACAAATATAATTTACAAAGTACAAAAGAAACAATCTTGCTATCTAAAGGTTGTTGCAAACGGTCTATAGATAGCTCACCTGATCAAGCTCATAAGACGGTGGAAGCGTGCCCAAGACATATGCAGTTATACATGTATTTAAAGATAATATTTTGAAGTTTTTATATCAGTTTGTACCAAAATATACACTTAATTACAAAGATTTGCTTAATTATTGGTTACAGAATGCACAAACATTTTATCGACCGCGAAAATCGAAATCGCACCTCTCGCATCTCAGCCGGACACTCGCTCGCTACACCGACCGGTAAAGGATGTATTGTTAATTGAAAATCAATGTTGAATAAGTAGTTATTTGTCCGCCATTTAATTTAAAATCATGCCCCCTGGAGCGGTACAATTTGAACACATTAACTAAATGCATTTTAGCTGTATACGCAATTTTGGATTGTGCTTTTGGAAATATATTACTGATACAATTAAAATAAGACTTTATATTTTTTACTTCTCTGCTGGACTGGAAGTAGAGAAAAAGCTTAGAATGGGTCCAGCTGCTTCTCTCCCCGAGCATGTCGTAAAAGTCGACTAAGGGATCGTTAAAATTCTCTCCAACATGATGGACCATCTATATGGGCGATGGGCTGATTACCTGTCACCATGGTTCACCATATCCATCTTGGGACTTTAAATCAGAAGTGGCTGCAAGTTTTCTTGATTACTTGAGGCTTTGCCCATACGGGATACGGACGTGATAATGTACCTATGTGGATTTGAGTTTTCAGTTTTATTTACATTTCAAATTGAAAATAGTTCAAACATTTTATAATGGACCGGAAATATTTCCACCGGAAAATATACAAACGTGCAAACTTTCGGCATTCACTTCAACTAGGGAGGGGACTTTATCGATGTCGATAAAATATCGTAAAATATATTTTTGTTTTTCACACTAAAAATATCTTAAGACAGAGGATAAGTATAGCTATCCATATTTATACAAATCCTCTAACATATGTTTAAACTATGATTAAAATCGGAAAACTTGTAAAACGAAAGTGTAATTTTGATTCATTGATAAATAAATAAGTACTTTATAGCATGGTGTCTAAACTTGGACGAATAAGGTTTATTCGTCCAAGTGTCTAGATCAAAAACCGATCATTATTAAAAAAATATTTCATGTATGGGGCTGCTTTTTATTATACTCATCATCATCTTCCTGCCCTTATCCCACTCTATGTGGAGTCGGCACAGCATGAACCTTGGATCATGGTGTAAGAGTTTTGGCTAAGGTGTTTTATGTCCGGCCGCCTGCCTGACGTCAACCCTCCTTGGGAATACTTGCTTATTGTATCTCATCATGTTGGAGGATACTATCCCTTAGTCGACTTTTACGACGTGCTCGGGGAGAGAAGCAGCTGGACGCATTCTATGTTTTTTCTTTACTCCCAGTCCAGCAAAGAAGTATTTTTTAAGCTTTTTGTTATACTATATTTTATTTATATAACCGCACCTTGGGCACCATTCAGTTAATGTCTTACTGTACCGTTCACCACCACACCTCGCATTGTGCTTCTTTCAGTTAATAAATATATTATGTCTTACTTACATCATTTTAGATTAAGGCCTTTTACCATCTATAGTAGATGATTTATACAGCGTCAGGAGGCAACTTTTACCTTCATAAACGGGACGCTGTAGTGCCCGGGACGAATTAAGATGGAGTAGGCTTGCCCAGCACCTATTCCATCCTCTCAGCTTAGTCGGACTTGTCCACAGGAAAGACATGGTCAATACGTGCGGAGCTGACTGAGCAGCGGGTTTCCTCACGATGTTTTGCTTCACCGTTTGAGAGTAGGTACTGGAATAGCAGACATAATTTTTTGGCTCAGAAAAATCCATTGGTACACGACCGGATTTGAACTCATGGCCTTAGGATCGGAAGGCGGGGTCACTACCAACTGGACCACCAGTGCTCTCACATCATGGCTTCATTTTATCGACACGGTCCCGTCCCTTCTCACAGCCTCTTCACCAATGCGAGTTCAAAAAATTCTATTCACGAAAAAAATATTATATTTTTTTGATTATTTTTCACTTCGCATTCCAAACAAACACTTGTATTTCATTTGAAATTAAAAATATACATTTTCAAAGGTTTTTTTCATTGAGTACGGTACAGTCGGACTCGAAAAGATTTTGAAGAAAATTCTATTTATCTAGTCGTGTCACTTTTTTCGAACCATTGTGGTGAAAGAATTCAAAGTGCGCCTCAAGGGCTCCTTTAATGCACTTGACATATATTTTTGAACTGAAGGAAATCATACCAAATAAGTACTAACCTAGTCTTACTCAACACATTTACTTTGTACTATTTCTGGATACCACCTCACTTCTCCCTCCCAGTATTTTCATTCCCAATATAGCCTATATGTTAATCCAGTACATGTACTATGTATATTCCAAGTTTCATTAAAATCCATTCAGTAGTTTTTGCGTGAAAGAGTAACAAACATCCATACATGCAAACAAAAACAAAAAAAGCTTATTTCCACGCTTACTAAATCATCTTACAAGATATCCAAATCGTCCGAAAATTTGGCTCGCACAAACATACTTAAATACCTAGGTAGGTACCTTGTAATAGGTATGATGTGGGTACCTAACTATTTAGCAAAAAATAGTCATTTTGGTAGACAGTGTACATGGTTGAGCGCAAACACCCAACTAGGTTTCCCTGATATATCAGTTCTCCCCTATGAAGTTTACGTATTAAACAGTAATTTAGTTTTGCTGCTAAAAAATCTGTAGCCATTATTATTTTGCTTTGTACTTTGGTTGGCATTTGGTGGTATTCTGCCCTAGTGAAGAACGCAGTATCCATGTCAAACATGTTTTGATACGTGAGTGAGAACGGAATGTTTTATTTTGTTAGGCGATTCCGAATATATAGGTAACTAACTTATTTTTGTCAAAAATGCTTAGTCACTGCGTTCTTCACTAGGAGGGCAGAATTGTTGTGGAGATATATACCTACTTACTTATATGTTTCTTGTATGGAGCACCTTTTATTTTATTTTATCTTCTTATAGCCTCGGTGGCGTGGCGGGCGATTGCTCGACAGAGACGCAAGAGGCGCGGGTTCGATTCCCGCTGCGGAAGAAATGTTTGCATGTTCTGCAAATATTTCTTCCGGGCCTGGGTGTTGTGGTAGCATGGTACTCGTAGTTTCCGATACCCACGACACAGGGAGTCCTAGTGTGGGGTCAGGACTATGTATGTGACTGTTGAGTGTTATTATTATAATTATAGCGACAATAGAAACACATTCTGTGTAAATTTCAACGCTCTACCTTTTATGTCTAGTATGTTTTCATAGTTCTTTCAGGGCGTCTGGTCGAAGCGATGCACAATCCAAGAGGAATTGGAACTCATGTCACCTTTCACAACATTTTATTCTATGACACCCTCGTTATCTATTGACGACCTCGGTGGCGTGGCGGGCGAATGCTCGACTCAGACGCAAGGGGCGCAGTTTCGATTTCCGCTACGAGAGAAATGTTTGTATGTCCTGCAAATATTTCTTCCGGGTCTGGATTTTGTATAAGTATTCTATCAGCCATCTGGTGTCCATAGTATTGCTTAGTTTGGGGCTAGATGGCGCTGTTTGAAATGTCCACAAATATTTATTTATCTATACCTCTAAATCCTTCCACATTCATTTTCGTAACTTTCCTCGCAATAGTGTATTGTAATAAAGGTTGCAATCAAACACTTTCACGAACACCAAGAAACACATACAGACACTTCGAATGCGCAACGGAAAGGCAATAGGTTCCTAACATTGTTAACGATCTACTATCATTTATTTCTTACTAGCTGCCGCCCGCGGCTTCGCTCGCGTGGTATCCGGATAAAAAATAGCCTATATGTTAATCCAGTACATGTACTATGTATATTCCAAGTTTCGTTCAAATCCATTCAGCCGTTTAGGCGTGATTGAGGCACAAACATCCAAACATCCAAACTCACAAACTTTCGCATTTATAATATACTAGATGGCAGCACCGGTAAAATTAGTACGCGCTATCGTTGCGTTTTGAGCTTTACGCCGGTAATTTCAAGCAATCTAAGACTTTTCAAATTTATAATATAAGTAAGAAGTAAGATTTATTTTATTGTTTTTAGGATGAGACTAGCTTCCACAGGGAATCCTAGTGTGGGGCTAGTAATTAAATTTTATTGTGTATACATAGTAAGTTACATAAATAAACGATTTTGCATTTTGTATAATGACTTTCATCCCTTCTCATGACATGCCACGGGTGTAGCCAGGGGGAGGGTTTCGGGGGTTCAAATATTAACATTCATAGAATTAAAATAAGAACAGGCGTGCGGCATATCTCATTGATTACTAACTATTACATACATTAAAATATACGGTGGTTTGTATTCCTCCGCCATCGTCGACTATTTATTTATTTTATTTTATTATCTTTGGAAAACTTACAGCTAGCTTGCAAATTTATAATAATAGAAAATAGGTAGGTACCTATTATGTAACCTTGAAAAAAGTTGATAATAAAGGAAGGCCAATTAAAAAATTAAAAGTTTTCACAAATAAAGATCGCATTCGTTCTTATATAAGGGTTATTTTATGTACTTTTAGTCGTTTTATTTTCTTGCCCCCCCCCCCCTATACTAAAACCTGGCTACGCCCGTGTGACATGCCCATACCACGCTAGCCTACTTACTCCTCAATCCTTCTGTCAAGTTACTTTCTAAATTCCCCTGTTACACTCCATAGATACCTACAGTTACTTTACCTGCAGTTTGTAAATAAGCCGAATCGAAGTAACGAATCAGGGTTAAAATAAATTGTTGTGATCTTGGCTGTCATGGCGACACCACTCCTCAAATCAACCCCTCACGGCAAAGGTGTGGTCTGTCTAGAAGGAATAATTTTCCCATATGTATGTTCGTATGAGCTAGTGGCCAACTCTAGTAACGGAGTTTTTAGGCCGCCTAAAGGCCTCCGTCATGGCTTAACGACTTAAAAGCCGGGACCGACTGTTTAACGTGCCCTCCGAAGCACGAAAGCGCTCATACATACTCAACCATAGGTAGGTACGTTTGAGAGTACTTGTAGATGGTTTATACAGCGTCAGGAGGCAACTTTTTACCTTCACAAACGGGACGCTGTCGGGAGCTGGCTAAGCCGCGGGTTTCCTCACGATGTTTTCCTTCACCGTTTGAGAGTACTGGTATAGCGCACATAAATTTTTCGCACAGAAAAATCCATTGGTACACGACCGGATTTGAACCCACAACCTTAGGATCGGATGGCGGGGTCACTACCAACTAGACCACCAGTGCTCTCATATATATATATCTTATATTTAAAGCTGTATAATTATTTATAATGTTGTTTTGTTATTATTTATTTTTTTGCGCATTAGGGAAGGCCTATGTCCAGCAGTGGACTGCTATAGGCTATATTTATACGTAAATAATACGAAGGTGCCTACAAAATATAATTACTCAATTCTATTCTAATTCCGTTAGCTTGTAAGCTATTTCAGTGGCTCTACCATAAATTTTCAAGACAAAAAAATATAGACTATAGTAAAAAATCGGTCAAGTGCGAGTCGAATCCGCACACGAAGGGTTCTGCACCATCGTACATAAATGTTTATTGTATGGGGCCCCTTTTATTATTATACTATCGTAATCGATCACCAAAGTTAAGCAACACTAGACGCGATCAGTAATTGGATGGGTCGAGTGACTTTTTGCACATTTTTTGTAGTATTGTTGTGTATATCTTTATCAAAAAATCTGAAATTAACTGATTTGTACAAAAAAATTATGAAATTAACAATTAAGAGCGTCCCTATAGACAAAACGTGTTTCATTTTGCATTTTTTGCTTGATTATAATACACATTCTGCCACCTATAAATAGGAGGCATACAAAAAACACTATGTCTTCGATGGTACAGAACCCATCGTGTGCGAATTTAACTTGCACTTAACCGGTTTTATTAAATCTACAGCAATGATTTTTTATTGTTTCATGTCATTGACCTACAGTCGCTGACATATTCTTGACATTGTCAAGAATAAGTCAAAGTCAACTTGACTTGTCAAGTATTTCTGGCAAGAGTTTTGTTGATAAATAAAACACTGCGGTATATTTTCATGGTTTTTTATTACTGATAATTAAACAAATAAATAACACTCAACAGTTACATACATAGTCCTGACCTCATACTAGGATTCCCTGTGTCGTGGGTATCAGAAACTACGAGTACCATGCTACCACAACACCCAGACCCAGAAGAAATATTTGCAGAACATGCAAACATTTTTTCCGCAACGGGAATCGAACCCGTGCCTCTTGCATTTCTGCCGAGCAATCGCCCACCACGCCACCGAGGCCGTAATATTAATTATTTTTAAAGAATAAATACGATGATATTAAATACTTAGGTCAAATTTACAATATTCTTATAATAAAAATGGATTTCAAATCTTAGTATAAAACTTACATTATTAACTGACAATCAAAGCATAGCCTAAGCCATAACTCCTAGAAGCATGAAACTTAGAGGGTATAGAGAAGGTAGAAATGATTTTAAGTTATTTAATTAAATGATAACTTAGAACGATCAAGTTGGAGCCGGAGCGTTGATTAAGTTATTATGGACTTGATTTGATTTCAACTTTTAGTTGTAGCTGTAATAGTTAGGTACGTACAGTCATTAGTACAAAATATAATTAACAAAAGACAAAAGAAACAGACGGTCTTTTATATAAACGGCTAATGGAAGAAATTAAATATTTGTTTATTTATTAGTAAGTAATTGTAAACAAAAATCACATCGTATATTTTTATAGAACTGTCAAATTAAATTAGGTAAATTTAGAATTGAAACATAGAATCAGCGCCAAAATTCACTAGATCTAGAATTGAAACTAATATAAGTAGGTAAGGTACATAATAAAATGATCATAGAATAATAAATAAGGAATTATTAGCTTATGTTTTCTAATCCTTGTTAAGAAAATATTTACAAAGATTTTTAAGTCATATTAAACTTACAAAATAGACAAAAATTATGGTAAAAACAATGGGCGGCCTTATCGCTAAAAGCGATCTCTGCCAGGCAACCTAAGATGGATTGGATGAAACAAAAACAGAAGGGGCAAATTGGTATGATTACATTTATTATTAACAATTTATGACCTATGACTTTTGTTACTAACTACACAAGTTAGCCAATTATTTACTATTTTCTAAGCTAAATTAAAATCTTCAGTCTTCCTTAGATCCCACGAAGAATATGCAAAGGTCATGCCCTTATCAGTTCTCCGTCCAGTCGTCCAAAACACGGGGCTGGAAAAATGACAAGGGCGCGACACAGTGCTTTCAGTTCTGCCATCTAGCGTTGAGTAGCGGGAAACTTTTGGTTGGTCGTCCTGGCAGTAGATGGCGTTGTTTGCAATTCGGCATTCTAAGAGTGATGCGACACGAGTTAGAATGCAGAATTTGAGTTTTTGGGGTTGTTTGTACCTGTAAGAAGAAAAGTATGTTAATTCAGATACAAAGAATAATACATGATAATGGTTACAACAAATTAAATAAAGGTCAAGTTAGTTTTCATAGCATGACTATAATAAGTAAGTGCATGTGTTTGAATGGAAGCATAGCACAAAATCGTATGTCCTAGAAATATTTTGGGCTTATGTCCAGCAGTAGACTTCTATAGGTTAACGATGATGATGATTGCTTATTGCATAAGATAAACTTTTTAATTATAACCTATGTAAGGAAGGTAAATGGTTTCATATTTTATATAATATACAGTTAATATTTTTTACACTTTTTTAACACTGATTTTATTCTTCTGTGTGTATAAATTGTTATAATATAAATAGATTGAATGTTCTTCACTTATACAAACCACCAGTTCTGTAAAACCTGTCTCCAAATCGCTCAGGACCTGCAACAAAGAGAAATATCAATTAAAATACAATAAAAAGAAAATGGCGGGCCGCGGAGCATTCTGAAAGGACTTAATTAGAATTGTCAAAAAAATAATGGCATTGTCTGTTTTGTTTTTTGTTTATGACAGTGACATTTGAAGTGCAAACAAATTTCGAGCTTCTACTTAACTTTAGTGTTGTTCCGTGTCGATATTTCTATCGATAAGTTGGTTAACAACTTTTTTATTATTTTTTTAGAAACGTATTTACAAAATACAACAGAAACAATCGGGCTATCGAAAGACTGCTCTAGGTGCTCTAGATGGAAGCGTGCCCAAGGCGCTGGCCAAACAAAATAGTATTTTCCCGCATACTTTAAGCATTTTCTTAGGCATATTCTTAGTCGTACGCAACCTTTTTAGATTAATTATGCGAAAACGTTCAGATGCTAGTTGCATTAACAGTTTAAAGTTGTTAGTTTATAAAACTGCTCTTCCTAGACTCTTTTTAACTCGAAATAATAGCCAGTTTTAAAAGGCATTCATAGATAGATAGATAAAAGCTTTATTTGACTGACACAACAACATTACACAGACACATAAGAGGAGTAAAAAAAAACTAACACATAAAATGAAAAAAACTAATAACTAACAATACGACTTATTCAATAAATAAAATTAACAAAACAAACAGACAATACACCTGTTACGAAAAATAAACACAAAGTTTAAAATTTAGGCGGGTGCAAGGAGGTCTGTGCTGCTGTAGTGAGTCAAAAGTCATAGTGATTTTAGTTATTCTTGAACAACTTAAACGTGTAAAAATAGCGGAATTGAGTCCAGCTACCCAGCTGTCGCCGACAGCGCCGCCGCGATTTGTTAGAATAAAACCGAGTGTAATGACACGAGAGAGTATTTCTCATGTGACGGTTGATTGGACGTGGTGCGAGATTTCTTTTCGAGCTAGAGGGTTTATTTTTAAAGGAATTTTATGATTTATGGTTTAAGGCCTTTCACCATCTGTAGTAGATGAGATTTCTCTCCCCGAGCATGTCGTAAAAGTCGACTAAGGGATAGTATCCTTCAACATGATGAGATACAATAAGCAAGCATTCCCAAGGAGGGTTGACATCAGGCAGGCGGCCGGTCATAAAACACCTTAGCTAAAACTCTTACAGATCTGTGTCGACCCCACATAGAGTGGGATAAGGGCAGGAAGATGATGATGAGTAGATGATTTTTACAGCATCAGGAGGCAACTTTTACCGATTTCCGATCCTAAGGGCCAGTACTCTCAAACGGCGAAGGAAAACATCATGAAGAAACCCGCGGCTAAGTCAGCTCCGCACGTATTGACCATGTCCTTCCTGTGGACAAGGTCGACTAAGCTGTGAGGATTTAATAGGTGCTAGGTAAGCATACTCCATCTTAATTCGTCACTACAGCGTCCCGATTGTGAAGGTAAAATTTGCCTCCAGACGCTGTATAAATCATCTACCATAGATTGTAAAAGGCCTCAGTTTTTCAGTTTTCCCGATTTTTATTCAATTTGTTTTGTTTTACAAATATTTTTACTTTGTCTTCAAGAACTTCCCTTTATACGTCTACACTAATATTATAAAGAGGAAAACTTTGTTTGTTTGTTTGTACTGAATAGGCTCAAAAACTACTGGACCGATTTTAAAAATTCTTTCACCATTCGAAAGCTACATTATCCACGAGTAACATAGGCTATATTTTATTTTGGAAAAAATAGGGTTCCGTAAGATATTTGGGTTTTTCGGACACAAGGTGTAAAAAATCAACCAGAAAAGTTACTTATTTTGCGTACGCTGCCTAAACTATAAAAGATAGAACCATAAAATGTTCTAATTAATTGTAGATCTTATAAATATCTACAAAAAAGTCCGCGACACACTATACCCATCTATGTCGAGTGAGGCACAGCAACCATTTTTTTATTTAAAAATCTAGAATTTTTTTTGGACTACATTTAAACGCGTTTATTTTACTCATGCTATTAATCCTTATCAAAATAAATGATTTCATCACTAAGAACAGTTTATGGAGATAATATTTGGTCTTTGAATGATTAAAATTGGACGTTTGGTTTTGAAGTTATGGCGAAATTAAAATATTACGATTTCTGCTGCACGACCGCTGCGTAGGGAGCCGACCTCGCGACTGACCGTGTCTTTCCTGGGTAGGCTTTTTGCAGCGGTAACCGACATCCACGCGGGCGGAGCCGCGGGCGACCGCTAGTACCTTATAAATATCCCAGACAACCTATCCACAACATTTTAAATACGCCTTATTCGAGGACCAATATGGGCCTACAGGTCCCCACTACTAGAATTTGTAATGAATATAATGCCGTTAACAAAATTGATTCAGACATTGATATTTTTTGTGATTCGTTGCGAACATTCAAAACAAAATTATTGAGCCAATTTGGTTCAATTTCACCTAAATAATTATGCTGTTTTTTTTTGTTTATCTGTTTTACCTACTATGTGTTGTTTCATCTTCTCTTTAAATTACCTATTGTTGCTTTAGTTAAGTATAATCCTTTAATTTTAGTTATTTTATTTTTTATTACTAGCCTTATTTTTCATGTAACTTTTACGAACATAATAATTGGTGCAAGTTATGTACACCGTAATTGTCCTATACATCGGAAATGTACCTACTATGATTGTGTTTTTTTAATGTTATAATGTATATGATGTGTGTGTACTTAAATAAATAAATAAATAAATAAATAAATAACTTGCCACCCAATTAGCGGAAATTCGAACTAATTACATAGACGTATTGAACTGGTAATCTCAATTAATTTCTCACGCAGACATATCAATTGCATACAGTCCACGAACAATGACAGCGGCGGGACCATCAATTTGGCGCTGTTGAGTGCGTTTTGGCCGTATTAGGGATGTTATTGGAACGAATATTTGACTAATTTTAACTGACTACATAAGTGTTACTAGAACGAATATTTGTAAATTTTTTACTATCTATATAAATGTTACCGAACTGAATATTTAACCAATTTTCACTAAGTTTAAGCTTTGAAACGCTCGTGGCGTAGCTTGCTTAGACGTTCTTGATTGATAGTTGAAGTTAAGCAACGTTGTGCGCGGTCACAATTTGGATTGGTGATCGCAAGTTGCATTACGAGCTGAGCGCTTCCGTGCTTCGGAGGGCACGTTAAATTGTCTGTCCCGGCTTTTAAGTCGTTAAGCCATGACGGAGGCCTTTAGGCGGCCTAAAAACTCCATCACAAGAGTTGGCCACTAGCTTATACGAACTTACTTTATTAAGTTTAAAAATTATGATATCGGTTCTGTTCATTTTCCTATACAAACCTTAATTTGATTATCCTAAATATTGCCGTCCCTTTGTAAAAGATCAAATTATCAAGGACAGCTATAATTTAAGTGTACTCAAATTAAGAAGTTTACAAAAGTTATCCCTACTTACCAAAATCAAAAAACGAATTAAATTAAGATCTATATGTTTTTAACGCTACGTTTTTGACCATAAACAATAAATTTTACGTTACTTTATCGGGGATTATAGGTAGTCTTAATAGAAACTAGCAACACTAGTGCAATAGCATGGGCGAGACATGTTATAGCCATCATTCAATGTAAGCTATTACTCTATTACAATACTAAGCGCTTCCAAACAACCTCTAATATTATAAATGCGAAAGTTTGTGAGGGTGTAAGGATGTGTGGATGTGACGATGTATGATTGTGCCTTAATTACGCCGTTATTTCTAAACGGATTTGAATGAAACTTGGAATATACATAGTATATTTGCTGGAATAACATATAGGCTACTTTTTGCCCTTTTGTACTTTTGTCATTTTTACTTCTCTGCTGGACTGGGGAGTAAAGAAAAAGCTTAGAATGCGTCCAGCTGCTTCTCTCCCCGAGCATATCGACTAAGGGATAGTATCCTCCAACATGATGGACCACCTATAGGCGATGGGCTGATCACCTGCCACCCATTAGGGATAAAGGCATGATAATATGTATGTAATGTACTTTTTGTCCAGATATCACGCGAGCGAAGCCGAGGGCGAAAGCTAGTCTTTCATAATGGGTACTGCATAATTTTGGAATCTGTTGTCGCCGTCTGTGTTCCCGTTGGCGTATCACGACACGACGACCTCTGTGGCGTAGGCCGCCATAAGCATAACTGCGATAGTTTGTCCTCTTTCTTCCCAAATTATATAACTAAACTGTGGAAACTTATCTGTATTTGTAGGTATGTTATTTTAGTTTTTTTTTACTATTCTTTATTAACAGAAGGAAACTTACAACAAATTAAGTTAATACAAATTTAATTAACAATTTTAGTTTGTCTTTATTTTTTGTCAATGTTTTTGTTTCATTTATTTACTCTAATAGATGATAGACTTGCTATAAATCGTTAAAAAAATGAAATTTGATTGTGGTTTTCATTTTATTTTACAATAATATTATCTTTTTACTGTTTATTTCTAATGTCTTTACTCACATAAGATCCTAAATAAAAGTCACCAAACCTCCTAAATTGAAAATTGATTTAGTACCTTTTGAACCAATAACGACTCATAACAGCCCACCCGGAGTCATTTCGTCTTATAAATGACCTCTTATGACCTCAGCCTGTCACCTCTTACTGCCTTAGGTAATTAATAGGTGGTAATAATGGAAGTTTTGGTTATATTTTCTTATGTTTTACGAAACTTACCTTAATTATTATTGTAAAGGGATAATTATCCAGAAAAATTGTTTAGCTTATTACGAACAGGTGTAAATGCAACGTAGATTTAAGACGTGTTTAAATGATCCCCGTGATTTTAAGGAATAATGAATTTTTAACTTTGACTATGTTTTTGTAAAATTTTACTGAGATGCAGATGTCATTTTTGTTTTTTTT
Organism: Scotopteryx bipunctaria; assembly: GCA_949320045.1. Lineage (NCBI taxonomy): Eukaryota > Metazoa > Arthropoda > Insecta > Lepidoptera > Geometridae > Scotopteryx > Scotopteryx bipunctaria. Next base: position 1,299,551 of record OX439467.1, read on the forward strand.
TCAGCAAGGAAACAGGTTATCTACAATAAATTATATTAAAAAGAAATAAAATCAAGTAAATATTTTTTAAATCACGAAATTATGTATTCTTACGTTTTATAAGTACTCACAAAGTTTTCAAATCCAGAACAGATTAAAGTAGTTTACAAATAAATAAATAAATAATAAATATTTGTGGACATTTCACACAGCGCCATCTAGCCCCAAACTAAGCAAAGCTTGTAGGTACTATATAGATAAAATACTACAACACCCAGGCCCGAAAGAAATATTTGCAGAAGATACAAACATTTCTCCCGTAGCGGGAATCGAACGCCACGCCATCGAGGTCGTCAAAATAATAATGAACAAAGGGATTCCATTATAAGTTCTTAAAATTTATTTATAAACGAGTTACAAAGATATTTAAGATTTATTAAAAACATGAAATGTTCATGAACTCCTGTGTACTTTATAAGGACATTAATTTTATGCTCCTTCAATTTTTTACGATCACATTTCAATCAATATAGGATTTTATGGCAACATTAGTTCACCGAAATGATATTAGATACATTTAAATCATATTTATCAACATTTTCGACAAGGGGGAGATTTCGTTTGATGACCTCTGTGGCGTGGTGGGCGAGAGCTCAGCTGAGACGCAAGAGGCGCGATTTCGATTCCTGCTTCGAGATAATTGTTTACATGCTCTCCCAACATTTCTACCTATAGTAAGTACTAGCTGACCCCGCGAACTTCGTATCGCCTTAAAATTAATAATTCAAGTGCTTGTAATTTAATATGAACTTTATACCATAGCAATAAAGCTCAAATTGACTACGTTTTAGTTACAAATCATTTGTATGGGAAAAAGAAAAGGGCTATTTTTAGGGTTTTTCCAGCAATAATTCTAATTTTTCTCGCCGTAAAAACCATCCTTGAACTTCAACGAACATTTTAAAAAAAGATTTGGCCAAATTGGTCCAGGCGTTGTTGAGTTATGCGCTTACCAACACATTTTGCGATTCTTTTTTATACTATATAGACTTCGCGCACGACCGCTGCGTAGGGAGCCGACCTCGCGACTGAGCCGCGCGGGTACCTTACTCATAGATCTAAACTCCCCTCCCGCACGCGCACCCCCGCCTTGGTGACGCCCACTTCGCAACGGGCCGTGCAGCAGAAATCGTAATATTTTAATTTCGCCATAACTTCAAAACCAAACGTCCAATTTTAATCATTCAAAGACCAAATATTATCTCCATAAACTGTTCTTAGTGATGAAATCATTTATTTTGATAAGGATTAATAGCATGAGTAAAATAAACGCGTTTAAATGTAGTCCAAAAAAAATTCAAGATTTTTAAATAAAAAAATGGTTGCTGTGCCTCACTCGACATAGATGGGTATAGTGTGTCGCGGACTTTTTTGTAGATATTTATAAGATCTACAATTAATTAGAACATTTTATGGTTCTATCTTTTATAGTTTAGGCAGCGTACGCAAAATAAGTAACTTTTCTGGTTGATTTTTTACACCTTGTGTCCGAAAAACCCAAATATCTTACGGAACCCTATTTTTTTCCAAAATAAAATATAGCCTATGTTACTCGTGGATAATGTAGCTTTCGAATGGTGAAAGAATTTTTAAAATCGGTCCAGTAGTTTTTGAGCCTATTCAGTACAAACAAACAAACAAAGTTTTCCTCTTTATAATATTAGTGTAGATTATAGTGTAGATTTAAAAAAAAGGATTTAAGTAAGCATTTTATCAGACATCTGGTTCTCATAGTACAAAGCTTTTCTTAGTTTGGGACTAAATGCTATGCGATATTATGTCCTCAAATGTTTATTTATTGTGTAAAAGATATTGGATATCAAAACGATACTAAAACAATACAAAAACCAGTTATCGATTCTTATAATGCTATGCAGCGAGAGAGTGATGTGCGACTTCAAACGCCCCTCACCGAAGTTAAAAAAGCACTTATATTGATGACAAAAATCAATACCATCAGCCAACGCATTCCAACGATCACTTGTACTCACGTGACTAACTTTAACAGTCACGAGCAGCGCAAGTACGATAGCGCAAGTCGTGTCGTACAGGTTCTAATAATGACGACTTCGATGGCGTGGCGATCGAGTGCTCGGCTGAGCCACAAGAGGTGCTGGTTTTATTCCCGCTACGGGAGAAATGTTTGTATGTTCTGCAAATATTACTTCCGTATTTACAAAAAAAAGTATATAAGTACTAGCTGCCACCCGCGGCTTCGCTCGCCTTGTACCCGGACGAATAGTAGCCTATATGTTATTCCAACACATGTTTTATGTATATTCCAAGTTTCATTCAAATCCGTTCCGCCGTTTGGGCGTAATTGAGGCACAAACATACGTCGTCACATCCACACATTCTCACAAACTTTCATTTATAATATTAGTTATTAGGATTCTATGAGCCATCTGGTGTCCATAGTACAAGCTTTGCTTAGTTTGGAGCTAGATGACGATGAGTGACAGACAGCAATGTTAAAAATTAAAATTTATCCTCCACTGGACTGAGAGTAAAGAAAAAACATCAATGCCTCCAGCTGCTTTTCTCCCCAGCATGTAGTAAAAGTCAACTATATGATAGAATCCTCTCCAAAATAATGAACCACAATATAATGGGCGATGGTGGCTACAATATGGTGGGCGATACTTCTCTGCTGGACTGGGAGTAAAGAAAAAACATAGAATGCGTCCAGCTGCTTCTCTCCCCGAGCATGTCGTAAAAGTCGACTAAGGGAAAGTATCCTCCAATATGATGAGATACAATAAGCAAGTATTCCCAAGGAGGGTTGACGTCAGGCAGGCGGCCGGTCATAAAATACCTTAGCCAAAACTCTTACAGCATCATCTAAGGATCATGCTGTGCCGACCCCACATAGAGCGGGATAAGGGCCGGAAGATGATGAATATAATGGGCGATGGGCTGGATCACCTGTCACCATGGTTCACCATCTTTGGACTTTGAATCAGGAGTGTCTGCAAGTTTTACTTGTGTCTCTGTGCACGGCGATGCGGGCATGATAGTATGTATGTAATGAAATAAAACGCCTTTGCGCAACTCGTGCCTATGTCACATGTATATACCGAAGCTTTAAACGCGGCTCGAACAGACAGCGGACCCTTGTCAGAGGTCCTGACTTAATGAGACTTCCTGACGTGACGTCATTACTCAACAACTTACGTGTATTAACTTAAAATATATCAATCATGTTATTGTTTTAGAATTTGTAACTTGCTGGACTAAAATTAAACTGGTGGTTCAAAGTTTGAACTTAAATTAAGAATGTTTTACGTAAATGACAGCGGTTGCTGTCAATGTCAAAACAATGTCAGATACCTGTCAAAATTTGAGTTATTATCATCGACATTTACAAAATAATTTATGTTGAAAACAATCTTAGTATCCTTTTACTTACTTAAATAAAAAAATTACAACTTAGTTTAGTAAAAAATTGTGAAGATCTGAGAATGTTTGGACTTCGACGATTTATTGACGACCTCTGTGGCGTGGCGGGCGAGTGCTTAGCTAAGACGCAAGAGGCGCGGGTTCGATCCCGCTGCGGAAGAAATGTTTGCATGCTCTGCAATTATTTCTTCCGGATCTGGGTGTTATAATATTATAAGTATGTATTTACAAAAAAAAATATATAAGTATTCTATCAGCCATCTGATTTCCATAGTGTAAGTACCTAACTTAATTTGGGGCTAAATGGCGCTGTTAAAAATGTCCAGAAATATTTATTCATTCAAATTCCAATCAAAACACAAAACTCAACAGTGATCAATCTCCTTGATCTACCCTGCGGTAGATCGATTCGTTCCGAACCGCAGAATTAAAACGAAACAATTGACCGGAGCGTTTTTCAACGCGCTCAATTTGGCGGGATTAACGCATCATTGCGGAAACCGACGCTGTAAATTTGACCGGCCGTTTGACGCACTCGGCCACGGCCGTTTTCACTCTGCTGTTACTGACTTAAACTTATCGGATCGGCTAGGTTGAATGATTTACATTGATTTTGAGCATTTTTTTTATAGTTATTTTAATCAGGACTCCTTGATTGTGCGAGAATTAAGCCGAGATTCAATTCAATTCAATTTATATAATTGTGATACACAAGTAATAACAGAATGGTACATGTATAAAATTTTGAAGTTTACTGTGACCTGCCTATATCACGGCCTTTTTCACTACATTGATTTTCAGTATTGTACATAAATGTACCTAGTTTCTTAAGCAGATAAGAAAATTGTCTTATCATCAATTTATTTTCCTAAATAAACCATCATTAGGATTTGCCTGTTTTCTTCGATTGTTCTAAAAATAACAATTTTAGGAATCTATAAATTATAAAAAGAATATCAATAATTAATTATGAAGATTATTATAGCGCAAGCTTGCTATAAGCTTATCGAACTATATTGTTTATACAAAAACTTCAAAAACCTGGAGGGGTGCTTATTAAGACTATTTTACATATCGCGCTAGATATTTCGAAACAAAAGTTTTTTTATATGGGTTTAATTGAGTAAGAAAATATTTACTAGGTTCCATATTTTTATAATAACTTGTTGGACAACATTTTAGGAGCAAGGCCCAAAGCCGTAGTTATTATCTGCGACACAGTTTTACACTAATGCACTATAAGTGTTCAAAATAAACATTTTTAATTTTTCAAAAGTTTATCATCGAATTTTTCAATCGACAATCACCCCATCACTAGACATACCAACATAATAAACCAAACTCACACAAAAGCGAGGCTAATACCCATAGTTCATTATATCCCAAAACAAAAGCAGTTACCGTGTCTCTGCATATTTTAGATCCTATTTCGAGGCAAGATAGCAATTTGATGATACATCCCACTGTGGGAGTTTTGGTTCTGTTATGATGCCTTCTAGTATAAAGAATGCATGTGTATTGACGGCGCGCTGATTGGCCAGAGCGCCATCTATGAATAGCGGATGGAGTTATGTTGCCGCTACTCGCTGGTAGATGGCGGGAACAGTAGGTTAGTTAGAATTAGTTTATTATAAACTTCACCTACATAATCAGTTTTATCGGCCAAAACCGGTGAGGACTATGGTTTTCACAAAAGAAACCGTTAGATTAAAGAAACTAGAATAAAACTTAGGATTTTCGTCTTACGCGGATATCACAGAAAGAATCGCTAACTTATCTTCTGAAGTGGAAAATTCCAACTCAAACAACTAACATACACAGCAAAGGTAGTTTCCCAATTGTAGCACAAACAGTGTCTCTAATTAGTATTCCTTTGTATCTACTGTTTGCAACTCTGCGGTGAGGGAGGACCGAGTTTTGTAATTTGTACCTACTTTTACATACTTCTCTGCTGGACGGGGAGTAAAGAAAGAACATAGAATGCGTCCAGCTGCTTCTCTTCCAGAGTATGTCGTTAAAGTCGACGTCCTATCGTTTTAGGTACCTAGTCATCTTTTTACACCCGCGGAACGTAACAGAAAAACCAAATTTTTCAAACAGAAAAATCGATTGGCGCACGTTTGGATTTGAGCCCACGACCGATCGAAAGACTCTGGACTACCGATGATGACAGGGGCGGAAGAAAATGATACTCTTGAATGAAAAAATGATACCAAGCTCTTTAAAGATTGTGTGCAATTTTGGAAAGAGAATTTTTGAAACAAAAACAATTAAAAACTAACAATGGAAGGCTTTTGTTTTAAAAATCGGACGCCTCGCTTTTATTTTACGCTATCGGTGGCAAAAAGTGGAGTGTATATACTTTACATATTTTCTATACAGCCATGATACATTGAGAGTTCCGTGGGTATTGGGAAAAACCTTAAATGTCACATTAACAGTCGATTTAATTACCAAAATAACAATATCTAGCAAGAAGTGTGCAATGCGAATCTGTGGTATCTATATCTGAGAAACTTATCGAAAACAAGAAATCTGAAAACATATACTGGGTAGTTCGAGCCGATTGAGATAAACCTACGGGATAAAGTAAGCTAGAACAAAAAGCTATAAATACATACATATTATAACACCCGTATTCCTAATTGGGTGGGCAGAGCCACAAGTAATCATATAAAAACTTGCAGCCACTCCTGATTCAAAGTCCCAACATGGAATAGTGTACCATGGTGACAGGTGATCAGCCCATTCGCCCATATAGATGGTCCATCATGTTGGAGAGGATACTATCCCTTAGTCGACTTTTACGACATGCTCGGGGAGAGAAGCAGATTTTAAATTTGTTGTAGACAATACCTAGGTATTTAAAATACACATGCAGTATTATTCACAAAATCACAACAACCCACACCGATTTGACAATAAAAAGTACTTATAATCATACTAATATTAAAAAGAGGAAAGATTTTTTAGTTTGTTTGTAACGAATAGGCTCCGAAACTACTGGACCGATTTCAAAAATTCTTTCACCAATAGAAAGCTACATTATCAGGGACCAGTATAGGCTTATAATACTTTCAAAAAAATTAGGGATCCGTAAGAAAATTGCAATATTGTAACCCAAGGTAGAAAACCCAAAATAGTTTTTGGCGTGCGCTGCGAAAACTATTGATTATAGAACAAAATAATGAACTACACGCGTACGAAGTCGTGGGCTAGTAGCCTATAACTGCAAAACACTCGTAAAGCGAGTCCTCACACCCTTAGCCGGATATTTAACGCAGCAACGATTTGCGAATGAAAAATGCTTTTTCAGCTTACTTCTCATAATCTGTCTCTTCATCCGGTTTAATACTCGTCTGACGGACTTATTCTTAAAGATTTTACGATTTTATTATCACTCTAGCCTTCGCCCGCGGCTTCACTCGCGAGTTATCCGGACAAAAATTAGCCTATATGTTATTCCAGCACACATACTACGTATATTCCATGTTTCATTCAAATCCGTTCAGTCGTTACGGCGTTATTGAGGCACAAAAATACATCGTCACATCCACACATCCTCACAAACTTTCGCATTTATAATATTAGTTAGTAAGTATTAAATAATTGAAATATTCTTTATTGTACACCTTACAATTAATGAATTTAAGAAACAGTTAAAAATTAAGTATAATGTACAACGGGAGGTCTTATCGTTAATAAGCTATCTCTTCCAGACAACCTTTCGGTGGAGAGGAATCTAAAGAAATTGAAGATTGGTCGAGGTGCACTTTTAATAGCGTGATTATTATTTTCCAAACCTACATACATGTCCTACCTACCTAATAGGTATAATATAATGAGTAATGAAACAAATAAAAAGCTTATTACATATATATAAATAAGTACCTAAATAATGCAGTAATATATTAGTATCTCCCCAAACATTTTATTCATACTTTGGCCCCTGAACACAGTTTTTACGAGTTCAAGAGCCTAAGGATTCATTTATTTTGTAACATAGGTACCTATTATGTCAATACATTGATTTGTATTGTATTGTATTTAACCAGTGTGCTGAAAGGCGTTATAGTCGAGAACATTGTGAAATGTAACTGAGCAGAATCGTCCCTGCATCTCCGTAAATGGATTACAGCGCCGCCCCGTGGGGAGTAGCGGAACTAATTCGAAATTACTCGCCAATACTGTCTACCATTGCAATTTTAATTACCGGAGATTGAGTACCCAGATTTAAATGCTAATATCGTAATATCACATTGATTTGAAGTTAATTCTTTGTTGGATTGCGAGTAAAGAAAAAACATAGAATGCGTCCAGCTGCTTCTCTCCCCGAGCATGTCGCAAAAGTCGACTAAGGGATAGTATCCTCTCCAACATGATGGACCATCTATATGGGCCATGGGCTGATCACCTGTCACCATGGTTCATATCCATCTTGGGATTTTGGATCAGGAGTGGCTGCAAGTGTGATTACTTGTGGCTCTACCCACCCCATTAGAGATACGGGCGTGATAATAGTTATGTATGTATGATACAGGGAATCCTAGTGTAGGATCAGGATTACGGATGACCTCGGATTTCTATGGGTTGAAGGCCTTGAGTGACGGTAAGAGAACGAGTGTGGTGATAGGAAAACCCCGTAGGATGGCCTATGACTCAGATACCGTGTTAAATTTAATGGCCTTTACCCCATGCGGGCCATATGGTTACCCCTATAGGCGCAAATGTACCCTTATTATCTCTTAATTATCTAATGACTTTGAGCTTTGAGCTAAGCGAGGGGTAGGTACGAAAAGCAGACTAAAAAATTATAAAAGCCTATACAAAGTTCAGATCCCACACTCATTCAGTGCGCTTCAAAGGCTCCTTTCGTGCGCTTGACACATGTTTTCCTTCACCAGTTTGAGAGTACTGGTATAGCGCACATAAACTTTCGAAATAAAAAATCCATTAGTGCACACTCATTTGAGCCTACGACCTTAAGAACCTGTTAGGCCTCCGTCATGGCTTAACCAGGCGCGGTCGTAGCTTGAAATTTTGGAGGAGGTCACTCATAAAATAATAGAATATGTCGAGTAAATCAGATTTTATTCTACAAGACACAATTTTATTGCACACATTATAAAACAAAATGGAAGCCTTCTATTTTTATTGGCATCGCGGCTAGGGGCAGAAAATTGCTTTTATATTTTGTAAATTTTTCGAAGATTTTTCAATTTTACGTGTACGATTTTGGGGGGGGGGTCATCCCCTGTGACCCCCCCTTCGGGCCGCATCTAGATTCAACGTGCCCTCCGAAACACGGAAGCGCATTGCCGTAATGCCGTACTATTTGTACAAAGTAATCTAGGTAAAAGTTAATGACAAGCCCTAAATCGACATATTTGACATTAGTGATGTCATTCCTTATTTCACAGATTGTTTAATAGTTGATGGGGTGTGGTCAGGGTGAGGTGGGTTATACTAGATGTGACAAGAAGTAGTTATAATTCAGTGAAACTGGTGATACAATATAAGTAAACAAATCGACGCGTCATCATCTTTCTGCCCTTATCCCACTCTATGTGGGGTCGGCACAGCATGTTCCTTGGATGATGCTGTAAGAGTTTTGGCTAAGGTGTTTTATGACCGGCCGCCTGCCTGACGTCAACCCTCCTTGGGAATACTTGCTTATTGTATCTCATCATGTTGGAGGATACTATCCCTTAGTCGACTTTTAAGACATGCTCGGGGAGAGAAGCAGCTGGACGCATTCTGTTTTTTCTTTACTCCCAGTCCAGCAGAGAAGTAACCGCCTAGTATTTTTTGTTATTACTATGAAATCACTTTAGTTTTAGGTAAATAAAAATCGCAACATTAGTTTTCACACCTTAATTTAACTATCAATATTGTAGACGCGAAAGTTTGTATGTATGGATGTGTTTTACTCTTTCACACCTAAACGGCTGAACAGATTTTGATTTTGATTTTGAAGGAAATTGATAATATACATAGTACATGTGCTGGATTAACATATAGGCTATTTTTTATCCGGGTACCGGGTTTAAGTTTCTTTCTGTTAATAAATGTAGTTCAATGTTTAAATTAGATTATTAATCTACATGAATGATGAGCCACCATGATTCAGCATGTCCATCTTGGGACTTTGAATCAGGAGTGGCTGCAAGTTTTCTTATCATTACTTGTGGCTCTGCCCACCCCATTAGGGATACGGACGTAGAGGTCCTTCGTTTGCCCTCAGTCACTTCCAGCACCTAATAAAATACCTAATTCTTTGACAAAAGCCCAACCTTTCACCAACGGAAATGTATGTTTTGTCGGACGATGTCCTTCTAATTGGACGTGGCCTGCCTACCCTGAGGTCACGAGTTCGATTCCGGTAGTTAACTGGGGTGTCGATCAAATCGTTATATCTTTTTTATATGGTTATTTCTAAAACTCATGTAAAAGGAATTATATTCTTAAAAAATACCATCAAGCGTGGTTTTTTTATTTATTCCAGATACGTCCCATGGAAGTTCGGCCCACATAAAAATATTCCGCTTTCGTCCCACATTATATTCCGCATTCGGCCCACAGTTTATTTTATATTTAGAAATCCTGTTTCGTCCTACTTTTCAGCTCCACATTCGGCCCAATATTTTCCTAAATTAAAATTACATGTACAATGGTACGGAACCCTTAGTTTGCGAATTCGTCTCACACTTGACTGGTTTTTACAACGTAAAGAGACAACTTTTCCTTATTTAGGCAAAATCATGAAGTTAGAATAAATAATAAATCAATAAATATTTGTGGACATTTCACACAGCGCCATCTATCCCCAAACTAAGCAAAGCATGTACTATGGACACCAGATGGCTGATAGAATACTTAAGTATATGCTTTTTTCTTGTAAATACATTCTACTTATAAATACTACATCACCCAGACCCGGAAGAAATATTTGCAGAACATAAAACATTTTTCTCGTAGCGGGAATCGAACCCGCTTCCGTCTCAGCCGAGCACTCGCCCGCCACGCCACCGAGGTCGTCAATTGACAGGACTATTATAAAAATACTCACCATAAATGGCCCCTACCGCGGTAGCTCGAATACGATCCGAAGATCGAATTGCTATCGAGTACGTGCGACATCTGGAATGAAAGAATGCAAAGTTAAAATATATATTTTAATGACCAGCTGCTAGAAAAATTGTACTGTTTTGAAAGTATTGAACACAAAATAATCTTTAACCATAGTATCCTCTACCCACTAGACCACCAGTGCTCTCCGATCCTAAGGTCATGGGTTCAAAACTGGTCGTGTACCAATGGATTTTTCTACAAGTAAGAGTGTTTAGGCCGCCTAAAGGCCTCCGTCATGGCTTAACGACTTAAAAGCTGACACCGACAATCCGTGCCCTCCGAAGCACGGAAGCGCTCAGCTCGTAATGCCACTTGCCACCCATCCCAATTGTGACCGCGCACAACGTTGCTTAACTTCAACGATCAATCAAGAACGACTAAGCAAGCTACGAGCGATTCGCGATTTTTCTGTGCGAAAAAATTAAGTGCGCTATACCTCGGTGAAGGAAAACATCGTGAGGAAACCCGCGGCTTAGTCAGCTCCGCACGTATTGACCATGTCTTTCCTGTGGACAAGGCCGACTAAGCTGAGAGGATGGAATAGGTGCTGGGCAAGCCTACTCCATCTTAATTCGTCCCGGGCACTACAGCGTCCCATTTGTGAAGGTAAAAGTTGCCTCCTGACGCTGTATAAATCATCTACTATAGATGGTAAAAGGCCTTAGTTAGTTATAGTGTCCTATCTAATATCTATATGGGCGATGGGCTGATCACCTGTCACCATGGTTCACCATATTTTATCCAGTTTGCGCCTTTGAATCAGGGGTGTCTGCAAGTTTTCCTATGATTACTTTTGGCCCTGCCCACCCTATTGAGGATACGAGCGTGATAATATAATAAAACTTATGTAAAATAGATCAAAATCAAACAAAGCTAAGCTGGCTAAAGACAGATTTAAAATAATATTTATTTTCCCTCAAAAACCAACTGTACCGTCTTCACAGAGTCCAAAATAAAACTAAAGCAAAAACAGAGAGCAGAACTTTTGTTTCGTAAAAATGGCGGCCGTTCCAAATTTGAATACGGGGCCTTCCATTTTTGAAATTAGAGTTTTTAATTAAAAGGGTCGCATTCTCGCGATATCAAACCTTTGTCGTCGCGTTTTTTTTTATTTACTCTCATAAAGCAGGCGAAGGTAAGGACGTATAATTACGAGAATTTTGTTCGAAATAAATAGTATACATTTTAGTAATTAATGGTATTTAAGTTATTTGAGAGATCCCTCAAAGTAAAAGGCAGGTGTTCAAGATTATGATGTCGTTAGAAGTATTTGTTTTCGTCAAAAGCTCTTGGACTTTTAAACTCATTATACTGAAACACTACCTTCCTCCCGCGGCTTTGCTCGCGTTGTACGAGAATAAAAAATAGCCTATATGTTATTCCAACGCACAAACCATGTATGTTCCGAGTTTCATTCAAATCCGTTCAGCCGTTACGGCGTGATTGAGGCACAAACATAGTCACATCCTTACATCCTTACAAACTTTAGCGTTTTTAATATAGGATAGAGATTTTTATTTACGTCGTATTTTAAATATTGCATTCTGTCAAAATGCATAAAAGTATTCAGGCTCTTTGTAATAACCGGCTTATAAACTGTCGATAGGCGATGAATGACGTCACAGCGCGCCGCAGTCTTTCTCGCGCGCGTTATTCAAATTTTAGAAGGATATTGCAGTAATTTATAGTCATTGAAAATAAAGTAAATAAATATTTGGGGGCATTTCACATAGCGCCATCTAGCCCCAAACTAAGCAAAGCTTGTACTATGGGAACCAGATGGCTGATACAATACTTATATACTTTTTTTTGTGAATACATACTTATAATACATAGTATTGAAACACCCAGATCCAAAGGAATATTTATGGATGTTTCTGATGCTATTATAATGAAGACCTTCTAAAATACTATTAAAAAAACATTCTAAATTTGAAATGCGAAACGTGTCAAATGTTTGACGTGTCGTATTTAAAAATCGAACGGTGCTCCATTGTATTTTTAAATACGGCTCGTCAAACGGACGTCCGCGACGCGTCAATTTGCCACAGGATGCATCCAATCGCGCTCCCGCCGTGTGACCCCCGCCCCGAGTAGGGTTGCCATATGCAATGGAGATATATGGCTACTTTTCTAGTAAATACAGGATTCGCAAGAAAAAAAAACATTATCACACCCGTATCTAATGGGCAGAGGCACGAGTAAATGATATGAAAACTTGCAGCCACTCCTGATTCAAAGTCACAAGATGGATATGGTGAACGATGGTGACAAGTCCATCGCCCATATTGTCAAATTTTACGACATGCTCGGAGAGAGAAGCAGCTGGACGCATTCTGTTTTTTCTTTACTCGCAAGCAGAGAAGTAGTTTACTTCTTAAAATAGCTAGAATCTTTTGGACACGTCTTAAACCTACATTCAATTTACAATTGAACTAGTGCCGATATTAATTGGTAGTGAAAGTTGGGTATGGCAGAAGACACATCAAAGTAGATTGAATGCAGTGGAAATGCGTGCATTACGAAGTATGTGTGGGGTAACTTTGAGAGATAGCGTGATAAGAGAGCGATGTGGAGTGAAAGATGTGATGAGGATTGAGAAAGGTATGTTAAGATGTTTCGGTCATGTAGAGAGGATGAATGAAAGAAGATTGACGAGATAGGTGTATGAGGCGAGTGTGAATGGTACCGTTGGAAGGGGAAGACCGCGTATGTACCTGAACCAAATCAGCGACGTTTTTTAATAATAATAATCATTCATTTATTTCAGATAAGTCCATACAAAAAACTAATTAAAATAAAGGTTTTGGAAAAGGGCGGCAGTTCTGATTTTGTAGTAGGTGAAAATATGCTAGGTAACTTATTTTTAAAGTTAGTATTGTTGGGTTCAAATCGAATTTTCACATAAAATCTTGACCGCATAGGTATTCCTAATTGTAAATTTTGGTCTATCTAATTAGTTCTACGACATGCCGGTTTTCTCGCGATGTTTTCCTTCACTATTAGAGTACCGTAGTAAATTTCGGTAACCCTTAATAACGCATTCGTTGTGATAGTGCAAGAAAAACGCGACTAGCACGTTCAGAGGATATCAGTAAGTCGAGAGTACTCTCAAACGGTGAAGGAAAACGTCGTGAGGAAACCGGTATGTCGTAGAACCTAAAAAGGTTGAAAACATTGTGTCAAGTACGAAAGGAGTCTCTCACAACGTCAACGTCAAAAACCAAAAAGTTCCAACATATCCCTTTTTCCTCTGTTTTCGCAAACTTTATCACTGTATCCTCCCCTTTACGATGGACCATCTATATGGGCGATGGGCTGATTACCTGTCACCATGGTTCATATCCATTTAGGACTTTAATATGGAGTGGCAGCAAGTTTTTTCTGGCTCTGCCTACCCCATTAGGGACACGGGCGTGATATAATTATGTATGGTTGTATGTATACTATTTATGTTATACTGAAACTTCTTAAAACTAACTAAAATCACACGCTCACTAGCGCCAAATGTATTCTTGAGTTGTGTAATTGTGTAACTAACAATAATTGTCGAAATAAATATCATTGGTTGAAAAAAACGTGTCAATTTTACTAAAAATATTCCACATCGTTAATAATCAAACTCGTACTTGGTTACAAATAAAAAATGTTATATTCAACAAAAAGAATTACGATAAAAATTTCAACAGTCAACTGTCAACTGATAATATTTTCAACCAATTTTGACACCACATTCCCCGCGATTCGCGCCATTAAAAACTACGCTAGAGCGAGATAGCAATACTTGGTAGTTTTTACGAAAGAGCGAGATAGCAATACTCTCTCTCTTCCCTCTCACATCAATTATGTTCAAACCCTCCAGCTTCCGACAGAGCCATGTTCACTAATGACCGTTAGAAAATTGAAATAGGGTTCTGAATTCGAATCGGATGAAAAATGATTGGAATTGTCTATGGGTAGTCGTTGGTGAAGCAAGAGGCGTTCATACACCTATTTAATAAATCACAGATCAGGTGAGTAACACGACTGCTTCTTTTATATTTTGTAAATACTTGTAATTATAATAGAGTAAAAAAATAAAGCGCTCGTGGCGCAGCTTGCTTAGACATTCTCGATTGATCGTTGAAGTTAAGCAACGTTGTGCGCGGTCACAATTTGGATGGGTGACCGCAAGTGGCATTACGAGCTGAGCGCTTCCGTGCTTGGGAGGGCACGTTATATTGTCGGTCCCGGCTTTTAAGTCGTTAAGACATGACGGAGGCCTAAAAACTCCGTCATAGGAGTTGGCCACAAGCTCATATGAACTTATTTACTTACTTGTAGGTAAGTAATAAAGTATAATTATGTGTGCCTAGAGTGCCACGTACTACCACAAAAAAAATATACAAAAGTATTAGGAATAAAAATAATAACAATAAATATTTGTTGATATTTCACATAGCGCCATCTAGCCCCAAACTAAGCAAAGCTTGTAATATGGGCACTAGATGGCTGATAGAATACTTTTTTTTTCGTAAATAGGTACATACTTATAATACATACTTCAACACCCAGACGCCACCGAGGTCATTAAATAATAATAAAAAGTTAAATAAGTACTAGTTGTGATGTCTTTTTTATCTATCATTCAAGTCTGCAGTTAATCTACATCAAAAACTGACTGTCCTTATTTAAATATAGGGCAAGGAGGATGTTAAAAAAACATCATTCATACACAAATCAAAGAGCATTCAACACAACACTGGCCTATCAGTGACGAAATCTCCCATTTAAATTACAAATTTCTGAACGAAACACTATCCGTCAAACGCTCCTTCCGTCCATAAACAAGATCTACTATGAAATTTAAAATTTTGAATTCAGAAGTACTGTTCCATTTTTGAATGGAATATAAAGTTTACTTTTTTATTCATTTACATGACACAATTTTGTTGCAGTTCATGGATTATTCAATTTGGTTTTTAATGAATAAAATTACTGATAGTATTGCGTAAGAAGTGACCTCGTTACATTTGCGTACTCGTACTTCTAAAGTACGATAACAACTGACTATTTCTGTTTTTTTCCGGCTATTTCGAATATTATTCACAACTTTTCCCTTTGTTTTTGTGTTAAACCCAATATTGATATGTTTTGCAAGTTATAGCAAACTAGCCGCCGCCCGCGGCTTCGCTCGCGTGGTAGGTACCCAGATAAAAAATAGCCTAAATTCTAATTCAGCACATGTACTATGTATATTTCAAGTTTCATTCAAATCCGTTCAGGCGTTTAGGCGTGATTGAGGCACAAAATATCCAGACATCCTCACAAACTTTCGCATTGATCGTTGGACGTTAAAAAAGCAACGTTGTGCGCGGTCACAATTTGGATGGGTGACCGCAAGTGGCATTACGAGCTGAGCGCTTCCGTGCTTCGGAGGGCACGTTAAATTGTCGGTCCCGGCTTTTAAGTCGTTAAGCCATGACGGAGGCCTTTAGGCGGCCTGAAAACTCCGTCACAAGAGTTGGCCACTAGAAAGAAAGAAAGAAAGAAATGATTTTATTTGACAGACACAAAACAACACAGAACAGGAGAGTAAAAGGTAATAAATTAAAAGTAACTAGCCACTAGCTCATACGAACATACTGTAGCATACATAGATTTATGATAAACCGTGTTAAAATCCCAAAATATAATCCGTATTTGACTTAGATTAGCCAGAAATCGAACGGGCCATCACAAAAAATGTTTAAAGAGATTCAGAATTGAGGCCATTTTAAATTTTGAACCCGCTATCGCGAGGTCAGCCCTTCCCACCACTTATCGCTATCCGCTTCCTTTAAAACTTGAAATATTGAAATTTTTGGCTGTCAAACGGTTGCCAGTATTTTTCGAGTGCTCTGAATCGATTTCAAGCACATTTTGAGTGCGACTTTTGGACCCTCATAATATTGCGTTCCTCAAACATCGTTGGAGATTTTGTACTTCGATCTACTCTGAATATCTTTTGAGAAAATCGCACTGATCATCAGTATTACTTGGGTTCTACAAGGAGAAAATCAACATTACAAGACCACTTACTCATAATTCTATCCATCGGCTAAGACGCAAGAGGTGCGGGTTCGTTTCTTTTGGGTCTGTGTGCTGTCTATTATAAGTATTTACAAAAAAAATTGTATAGGTATAAGTATTCTATCAGCCATCTGGTGCCCATAGTACAAGCTTAGCTTAGTTTGGGGCTTATTATGGGTAAATTACTTATTACTACAATACCCAGACTCGGAAGAAATGTTTGCAGAACATACAAACATTTCTCCCGTAGCGGGAATCGAACCCGCGCTTCTTGCGTCTCAGCCGAGCACACGCCCGCCAAGCCACAGAGGGTGTCGTTATATACCTGTTCTGATTCAGTCTAACCCCAGACTACTCAAACGCATCTCAAAGTTGAGCACGTCTCAAATGACGTTTTTTTTTTGACAGATTTTCATCAGAAACTGTCAAAAAACCGTGAGTTGAGACGTGCTCAACTCTGAGTCGCGTTTGAGTATTCGGGGGTATTTGTCTCTTTTTGTAAGACTGTTTATTTGTAAAACTAAAATGAACTTAACTAATTTAAATAATGTTTACTTCTAATTACAAAGGTCAAATGTTTGAATATCTGTACAAACGTAGATTAAAATATTTACCGGAGTCACCCTATTTATATTGAGCTTAGGGCAATGTTCGTTTCACTCTAGGGGTGATGTACTCATTAATGATAATGAGGATTAGATAATGTGATCATTGACGACCTCGGTGGCATAGCGAGTGCTCGGCTGAGACGCAAGAGGCGTTCGATTCCCGCGAGAGAAATGTTTGTACGTGCAAATATTTGTTCCTTATCTGGGTGTTATAATATTTATGTAGACACTAGCTATCGCCAGCGGCTTCGCTCGCGTGGTACCCGGATAAAAAATAGCCTATATGTTAATCCAGCACATGTACTATGCATATTCCAAGTTTCATTCAAATCCGTTCAGTCGTTACGGCGTGATTGAGGCACAAACATACCATCGTCACATCCACACATCCTCACAAACTTTCACAATATAATATTAGTAGGATATACATAACATTTATTCACTAAAACAGCACACATAACATAGAATTTAAGAATATAATTAAAAACAGTTAGGCAGTTGAAAAAAGAGGACATTAAACATTAAATACTTGTAGATATTACAAAAAAAAGTCGACTAAGGGATAGTATCCTCCAACATGATGAGATATAATAAGCAAGTATTTCCAAGGAGGGTTGACGTCAGGCAGGCGGCCGGTCATAAAACACCTTAGCCAAAACTCTTACAGCATCATCCAAGGATCATTGCAATGCCGACTCCACATAGAGTGGAATAAGGGCAGGAAGACGATGATGAATTAAAAACAGATAGGAACTTAAAATAAGGTAAACATTAAATACTTGTAAATATTACAATAATGAAACATATTTGGAATACAGCCATTTCCAGACAACCGCAATCTTAAAGACGGAAAAACGGAAAGTATAAAGTTTGGAAAAGAAGGTTTTATCGGGAGATCTGATAATGTTACAAGTCTACTGCAGAATCTCGATTTGAAACCAATTTGACAGATAAGACCAGATTTCAAATGGTAGATAAAGAAAAATAAATAATGTTGTTTTAACTCTTGCAAAGATACTTTTTAGAGTTCCGTCCGTCTGTCAGCGTGAGCGTGAGCGTGAATTTTCAGTGAAATTTCTATTGCTGCTATAACAAATAAAAAATAAAAGGCGGACCCATGCAAGAAACATTTATGTATGTACGACTAGCTGTTGCCCGCGACTTCGTACGCGTGTAGTACATTATTAATCAATAGTTTTCGCACCGCACGCCAAAAACTATTTTGGGTTTTCTACCTTGGATTACATATTACAATTTTCTTACGGATCCCTAATTCTTTTGAAAATAAATTATAGCCTATACTGGTCTCCGATAATGTAGCTTTCTATTGATGAAAGAATTTTTGAAATCGGTCCAGTAGTTTCGGAGCCTATTCGTTACAAACAAACAAAAAAATCTTTCAAAAAGTGATCATTAGCGATTCCACTGAAATATAGTTTATAGATATTTTATATTTTACTAGCTGCCGTCCGCGGCTTCTCTCACGTGGTACCCGGATAAAAATAGCCCATAATGTTAATCCAGCACATGCACTATGTATATTCCGAGTTTCAGTCAAATCCGTTCAGCCGTTCGCGATTGAGGTACAAACATACAAACATCCTCACCAAACTTTCACGTTTATAATATAGGATTTTGATCATGAATACAGTACTTATTCTTATTAGTGATTTTACTGGTTTGAATGGACTTCTCATCTCAAAGAATTTCAATACATTTTAGGAAAAATCTTGTGTAACTCCACAAAAATGAAGAGAAGGTTTCAAAAGGTGTTTGCAAATCACAACCCCACGTCATAAAAGAAAATTATCACCTCCCTCTGACAAAAGGACAAAAATGTCCGTAAAATATCAATGTCGAAATGTAATACGAGCGACGTTCCACCATTAGCCAGCGAATTGGGGTCAATTGTTGTTTGTCCATTCGACTCGTTACGGGGCGGCCATATTAGAAATAATTTGGAAATGGCGCGCGTATTGGCGGGAATGTGTCTTTCGAGTTTGAAAATGGAACGTATTGGCGGGAATGCGTAAGTTTCGAGTTTGAAAATGGAACGCGTATCCGCCGATAATCGGCGGGAATTCATCTATAGTTTTTTTTATTATTTTTCCTTTCGAGAAAGCGGATAGTCTGTGAACTAATTGCCTAGTCTTTCGTGAATTTATTTTATTCTATTAAAAAGTTTTCGGTTCACTCATGGCGCCATTTTTCTTATCAAAGACTTATACTTATTTAGATTAACGAATTTGACATTTGGTGGGCGGCCATCTTTTGATAAAAATTAAATAGTCATGTGAAACTTACCAGCTCACAGAGAGAAGCGTATTGAAAGTAATCGAAAAAATAAATAAATTCGAAACTAATATAGCGGAAATAGTTCATTATTGCTTTGTCTTCGTTTAAGTAGGTACCTACCCACTTGTTTGAAAGCATTTTGTAAAAGGCGAAAAATAAAATTGAGCTTATCGTTTCCTCCCTATAATTTTGAATTGAAAATACAAGCTGAAACAAAACTACTTAGGTACTAAATTTGTGGTGGCAAAATTTTTAACACGAGACGTCCGATCATATTTATCTAATTTTATTAAAAGTCCGAATATAAGTTTCGAGTTTGAAAATGGAACGCGTTTTGGCGGTATCGAGTCGATTTTAATTGAGTCAGCGGAGTAATGAAACGTTCGGAAAATAAAATGGATACCACAGCTTTTATTTGGTAATCTAATTCTCGCCAATAGACTATCGCTTTTTCGTTTTAAAATTTGTAGTATTTATATACCATTTGTACTAAAAAGCTTTGCTTAGTTTGGGGCTAGATGGCGCTGTGTGAAATGTTCACCGATATTTACTTTACTTCTCTGCTGGACTGGTAGTAAAGAAAAAACATAGAATCCGTCCAGCTGCTTCTCTCTCCGAGCATGTCGTAAAAGTCGACTTATGGGCGATGGGCTGATCATCTGTCACCATGGTTCACAATATCCATCTTAGGACTAAAAGGAAAAACTTGCAGCCACTCCTGATCCAAAAGATCCAAGATGGATATGATGAAATAATGACAGGTGATCTGCCCATCACCCATATTGATTCATCATGTTGGATATAGTCTTACGACATGCTCGGGGAGAGAAGCAGCTGGATGCATTCAGTTTTTTCTTTACTCCCAGTCCAGCAGAGAAGTATAGAAAAAAATATGTATGTCTAAATAGCAATTTGCTTCATATTGTCAAAAAACCGGTATTCGGACAATCGAAAATCTGCGTAGCAACCAACAATAAGACAGATGTATGCCAAAATACTTCCTAAAACCTTATTATTGTAATCCAAACAAAAAACCTTTTGTCCCTCTAACAATACGACAGCTGAGTTCAAATGCTTTGAAAAAAAAACTGCCTCGAGTTGCGTTCGACTCGCAAATGGTAGGGGACTTTGCCGACAAGGGACTTTGAACTTTATTTCTATGGGATTAGAGTGTGCATTCCTTTGTGCTTTCTGACTTGAATTCCTTTATGCGTTACTTCTTTCTTGAACAGTGACGTTGTTCATTATAATCTTAATATACAAATTCTGACTGACTGACTGACATACCCTAAACCATAAGTCCTAGAAGCATGAAACTTGGAGGGTATATTCCTCTTATGGTGTAGTGGTGCACTAATAAAGGAATTCCCGAAATTCAACTCCTAGAGGACGAAGAGGGAAGTTAGAAGTTTGTATGAAACAAATTCAACGCATACAATGTCGCCGTTTCTCTAATCCATACTAATATTATAAATGCGACAGAGTTACTTCTGACTGGTTTTCACGTTTGAACTGCTAAACAGATTTTGATGAAATTTGGCAAACAGATAGATGTCATCCCGGAGAATAATATAATGCTACTTTTTAGTTTAATACTCATAGAAGGGGTGAAAATGGGATGAAAGTTTATGTGGGGTAAAGAGATAACAAAAGTTAAGCATCACCGGGCGCGGTCAGTACTTGGATGGGTGACCGCACTTTTTGCACTCCATAGATTTTTATCAAGTTCCAATTGTGCAAATCATATTCAATGCGAACGAAGTCGCGGGCAACAGCTAGAAGGGTATAAAATTGCTGCGTAGCACGTTTTTATGCGAAAACAAACTGTATTTCTATGCTAATAAAGTTGAATTTGTATTAAATTGTCGCCAAAGGACTTGAATAGGGTTCTGATTTGGTAGTTTTGTGAGATGTATGAGATTATAAAGTACGGAGGGGTCAATGAACTGGGGTGGTATTTGTAAGAACAGTCATTGAGCCTAAATATAACTTGGCCCGGTTCTTTTAATCTACTAACGGACAACGGATTGTTCATTGCGATTAATATTATAAATAAATATTTGTGGACATTTCCCACAGCGCCATCTAGCCCCAAACTCAGCACAGCTTGTACTATGGGAATCAGATTGATGATAGAATATATTATGTATACATTTTTTTGTATGTACTTATAAAACATAATACTACAACACCCAGACCAGGAAAAAATATTTGCAGAACATTTCCCCCGCAGCGGGAATCGAAGCCGCGCCTCTTGCGTCTACAGCCGAGCACTCGCCCGCCACGCCACCGAGGTCGTCATTCTTTTGATTCATGTAGTTTTCTTGTAATTACCAATTATTTGATTTCAATATTTCGGTCTTCTGTCTAATTTTTATTAGTCTACAAGCGATCGCATGTTGGCCTCTTACTTCCCACTTCACACCTTTACCCACCACAAATCTGTTTCCCTCTTTCTTAGGGATTTATCTATCCCACTTAGGTTTACCTCTTCGGAAGCTATTGTAAAGGTTTAAGCTGTATACTGACAACCGGATTTGCTTATAAAGAGTGTTGAAGTCGATATTGAAATGTATTGTCAGAGAATTTTGTGAAGAATTTAGGGTTCCCTGCGAAAGAAACAATTGTAAAGTTGATACTAGATTAAAAGAATACGTTCTTTAAAAACAAGAAAGAACGACCTCGGTGGCGTAGCGGGCGAGTACTCGGCTGAGACGTAAGACGCGCGGGTTCGATTCCCGCTACGGGAGAAATATTTATGTTCTGCAAATATTTCTTCCGGATCTGGGTGTTGTATTATGTATTATAAGTATGTATTTAAAAAAAAGTATATAAGTATTCTATCAGCCATCTGGTGCCCATAATACAAGCTTTGCTTAGTTTGGGGCTAGATGGTGCTGTGTGAAAAGTCCGCAAATATTTATTTATTATTATACTAGCTGCCACCCGCGGCTTCGCTAGCGTTGTATCCGGATAAAAAGTAGCCTATATGTTATTCCAGCACACGTATTATGTATATTCCAAGTTTCACTCAAATCCATTCAGCCGTTTGGGCGTGATTGAGGCGCAAACATACATCGTCACATCCACACATCCTCACAAACTTTCGAATTTATAATATAAGTAAGATTATTATTTCTAAAGCGCCTTAAAAACTCATTTTATGATCTCGACAAGTTTAACAACTTTTGAAATTGTCGATGTCCCGGTTTCATACACAGATGCACACTGCATTATCAACGTTTATTTTTGTTCAAGAAAACCGGTCAAGTGCGAGACCAATTCGCATACGAAGGGTCCAGTCTAACGTAAATGTTTCTTATATGGTGCCCCCTTTTATTTTATTTGTTGTTATAGCGACAATAGAAATACACACTGTGAAAATTTGAACTCCCTACATACATTCATGAGAGCCCGCTAACGGACGGACAGACGGGCAGACAGACGGACAGCGGAGGCTTAGTAATAGGGTCCCGTTGGTGCCTTATTTTTGCGATACGCAGATAAAAACTTTGCTAATTTAGCATCAGTCGTCTGTTAGTTGAATATTAGAACCGGGCATAGCCGAGCATAGCTCAACGTCGCTCAGCGAGCTATAGAAAGAGCTACGCTCGGAGTTTCTCAGAAGGATACGATCCGTAATGATATTATCTGATAGAGAACCAAGGTCAACGACATAGCTCAGAGAATTAGCAAACTGAAGTGGCAGTGGGCTGGTCATATCTGCCGAAGAACCGACAACCGTTGGGGTAAGTAAGTATGTTCGTATGAGATAGTGGCCAACTCTAGTGACGGAGTTTTTAGGCCGCCTAAAGGCCTCCGTCATGGCTTAACGACTTAAAAGCCGGGACCGACTGTTTAACGTGCCCTCCGAAGCACGGAAGCGCTCAGCTCTTAATGCCACTTGCGGTCACCTATCCCAATTTGTGACCGCGCATATCGTTGCTTAACTTTAACGATCAATCAAGAACGCCTAAGCAAGCTACGCCACGAGCGCTTCACACAACTGTTGGGGTAAACGAGGCAAACGCAATGTAAGACGCCCTCAGACTAGCTGGAGTGATGATCTGCGAAAGGCTGCTGGAAGAAACTGGATGCCTCAAGCTGAAGATAGGGCGCGATGGCACTTTTTAGACTATTTGCTTCTTTGGAAGTTTCTCATTTTATACAATTTGCATTTTAGGCATACTACCGTTTTAGGTATCCTGAATCTTAGGCATTTCGCTTTTTAGATAGGACATTTAGGCATTTTACTTCTTAGGCAACTTAAAAATTATACTTTCTGATCAGGAAGCCTCATTAGGGGAGGCCTATGCCCAGCAGTGGACTACTTTAGGCTGTTGATGTTGATAGCCGAGCACCAACACGTAATGGTTGAAAAATTCGTCGAGTCGCAACATTGAGACGTGTAAGTCGATACAATAATAAACATTATTATTTTGTCTAGGACGGCAAGAATGTGTTATTTGCATATACCTTCATTTAAGAGTCTGCCACATCATCGCGTCTAGACCAATATCGAAAGAGATTTATATATAAGGCCTTTTACCATCTATATCATTATCATCATCTTCCTGCCCTTATCCCACTCTATGTGGGGTTGCTAAGGTGTTTTATGACCGGCCGCCTGCCTGACGTCAACCCTCCTTGGGAATACTTGCTTATTGTATCTCATCATGTTGGAGGATACTATCCCTTAGTCGACTTTTACGACATGCTCGGGGAGAGAAGCAGCTGGACGCATTCTATGCTTTTTCTTTACTCCCAGTCCAGCAGATAATTAGTATATACTGTTTTTTTGTATATATTAAACTAGCAGCCCGCTCCGGCTTCGCACGGGTATATAACAAATTAGGATTTTTTTAGGTCATTTTTTTAAACCTCGGGTTAAATTATTGGAGTTTTAGTAAGGATCCCTAATTTTTTTGAAAATATTTTATAGCCTATGTTATTCCGTAATAGTGTAGCTATCTACTGGTGAAAGAATTTTTTAAATCAGTTCATTAGTTTCGGAGCCTATTCGTTACAAACAAAAAAATCTTTTCTCCTTATAATATTATAGTGTAGATTATATATTTGTAAATATTCGCATTAGTTGTATTTATACTTCTGGTTAATAAATATACTTCTACATTATTTGATGGTACTATTCGGTATCCAGTTTACAAAGGCGTACTACAATCACGAAACTCTCTTATCAATGAATCAAGGCCATCCCTTATCAGTCACTGAGTTGTGTTCTAATGATAACGCATTTATTTTCAATAAATTGCCCTAAAACAAAATAAAAGATGAAGCATGAAGGGCTTGGTTCACCATCTTCAAGTATGTATGTTCGTATGAGCTATTGGCCAACTCTTGTCACGGAGTTTTTAGACCGTCTAAAGGCCTCCGTCATGGCTTAACGACTTAAAAGCCGGGACCGACTGTTTCACGTGACCTCCGAAGCACGGAAGCGCTCAGCTCGTAATGCCACTTGCGGTCACCCATCCCGATTTGTGACCGCGCATATCGTTGCTTAACTTTAACGATCAATCAATCTTCAAGTAAGGTGCCGAGTTTTATTTACCAGTTACAAGTAATCAATAACTTAGAATGAATAGCTGAGTAGAAATTTGGAATATACATAATACATGTACTGTATTAACATTATAAGCTACTAGCTGCAGCCCGCGACTTCGCTCGCGTTTTACCCAGATAAAAAGTAGCCTATATGTTATTTCAGTACACGTATTGTGTATATTCCAAGTTTCATTCAAATCCGTTCAGTCGTTTGGGCGTGATTGAGGCACAAACATACATCGTCACATCCACACATCCTCACAAACTTTCGCATTGAGGACATATCACACAGCGCCATCTAGCCCCAAACTAAGCAAAGCTTGTACTATTAGAACCAGATGGCTGATAGACTATACTTATTGTACTCTTTTTTGTGAATTTATACTTATACATACTTATAATAATACATATAACACTACAACATAACACCCAGACCCGGAAGAAATATTTGCAGAGCACGCAAACATTTCTCCCGGGAATCGAACCCGCGCCTCTTGCGTCTCAGCCGAGCACTCGCCCGCCTCGCCACAGAGGTCGTCATTATAATATATTTATAATATTAGTAGGATTTTTTATCCTGGTACCACGCGAGCGAAGCCGAGGGCGACAGCTAGCTTTTCTCATAAAACGAGTTTTAGTTGAATAGCTATTGAAGTACCCGGATCAGATTATAATCAGGAAGTGGATGGTGGGACATCTGCCTGTAGCCATTGAAAAATAAGTGACCAGGATTTACGAATTTTGAGGGACGATTTTTGGATATTAATTTCTTACATATTTTACTATGTTACATACATATTATCACGCCTGTATCCCTAATGGGGTGAGCAGAGCAACAAGTTAACAAGAAAACTTGCAGCCACTTCTGATTTAGCCCTAAGATGGATATGGTGAACCATGGTGAACCATGGTGGTCCATCAAGTTGGAGAGTCGACTACGTTGAGTTCATTCAACAAATAATACTAATAAAAAAATAAATGTTGTTTGTTTCTTTTGTATTTTGTAAATTATATTAGTATTAGTTATTGTTAGTTTATTTCTGTTAATAAATGTAGAAAACAAAAAATGGTATCACAATTTAAAGTAGAACCTATTTTCTGTTTAAAGAATTTTAAGTACCAACTTCATCATTATCATCTTCCTGCCCTTATCCCACTCTATATGGGGTCGGCACAAGATTCCCTGTGTCGTGGGTATCAGAAACTACGAGTACCATGGTACCACAACACCCAGACAAGGAAGAAATATTTGCAGAACATGCAAACATTTCTTCCGCAGCGGGAATCGAACCCCTCGCGTCTCTGTCGAGCAATCGCCCGCCACGCCACCGAGGCCGTCAAAATCCCAACAAAGCTTAGACAAAAACGGCCTTGTGAAACTATTCAGCTCTAACTGGAGCCTCGAACCCACGACCAGTACAAACAAATGCGAACATCTGCCACGCACGTGGTCGCACAATAGGGGCTGGGAACTGGGGGCTCAGGCGGGCAGATGTATGTGAGCTATGGATTCAATAGTCTGCGCTAAGTACGCGCCAAATAAGACAGAATTTTTTTCTTCACGCACAAATTATTATAAATTCAAGTTTCAATGGATGTGAGGATGTCTGCGCCTCAATCACGAAACTGATTTGGATACTTTAGGAACCCACTGTCGCATTATATTATACTAGCTGCCGCCCGCGGCTTCGCTCGCTAGGTACCCGGATAAAAAATAGCCTATATGTTAATCCAGCACATGTACTATGTATATTCCTAGTTTCATTCAAATCCGTTCAGCCGTTTAGGCGTGAAAGAGTAACAAACATCTATTTATCCATACTTACAAACTTTCGCGATTATAATATTAGTAGGATTCAAGTTTTAAAGGATATGAGGATGTCTGTGCCTCAATCACGAAACGGTTTTGGATACTTTAGGAACCCACTATTACATAATTATCACGCCTATATCCTTAATGGCGTGGGCAGAGCCACAAGTAAACATAAGAAAACTTGCAGCCACATCTGATTTACTTCTAAAATGGATATGGTGAACCATGGTGACAGGTGATCAGCCCATCGCCCAACTGGTTTTTTATAACCAGGATTATACAGTTCGCAACCTGAAATAACAATTCCAGGCTACGTTCTACGTATAAGGAAGTTGGTTATGCAATAAATTTATACAAAGGAAACGATCCTGTACACACAGAATCCATATCGTGCTCCCTCAGAGACCCTGACCGTATGACGTCATCCCATGTCGCATTATTCGCGTGCCTGCTTTGAAATGAAATTAAACTATGCCACAGACAAGGTTATTACGTAAAGGGGAACTTCCAATTAAACGTATGGAAATGTGAATTGGATCAGTATCTTGGAACTGGAAGAAAATGCTGGAAGGCCATGGGAGAAATATATTAGGTACTTACTTACACAATCATTTTTAGAGTCAGACTGTTTCTCTACTGGACTGGGAGTAAAGAAAAAACGTGCGTCCAACTGCTCCTTTTCCCAAGCATGTCGTAAAAGTCAACTAAGGGATAGTATCCTCCAACACGATGAGATACAATAAGCAAGTATTTCTAAGGAGGGTTGACGTCAGGCAGGCGACCGGTCATAAAACACCTTAGCCAAAACTCTTACAGCATGATCCAAGGATCATGTGTGCCGACCCTACATAGAGTGGGATAAGGGCAGGAAGATGATGATGACTGTTTCTCAAACACAGAAAAATATATGAATCACAGATTTTACGAAAGTTTTTATGTACCAATCACGCCATAACGGACGCTGTAGCCAAATCACTTAGCGTCTAAGTTACTACACTAGTTCTTGATTGATCGTTGAAGTTAAGCAACGTTGTGCGCGATCACAATTTGGATGAGTGACCGCAAGAGGCATTTCGAGCTGAGCGCTTCCGTGCTTCGGAGTTCACGTTAAATTGTCCTGGCTAAGTCGTCAAGCCATGACGGAGGCCTTTAGGCGGCCTAAAAACTCCGTCACAAGAGTTGGCCACTAGCTCATACGAACTTACTTACTAGACAGATACTACGTGCAAAAATGCCTGAGATTGCAATTTGATACATATTTTCTTTCACCATTGTGTATATTTCAGTCCCAGACATAAACATTCTTACTTCTCTTACAAGGTATTTAGCGACTTCGTTACACACGGCCAAGGTCTACAGATTTGGCTGAAATTATAGAATGAATATTTGCCGCCTGCGGCTTCGCTTGCGTGGTACCTGGATGAAAATTAGCCTATATGTTAATCCAGCACATGTACCACGTATATTCCAAGTTTCTTCAAATCTGTTCAGCCGTTAAGGCGTGAAAGAGTAACAAACATCCATACATACAATTTTTTGCTTTTATAATATTAGTAGGATAGTATATCAACTTTGTCAGTTTAGCTATGAGGAAAATCTGTAAAGATGACGAAACTGGCCTCTTTTGAATTGGTCAGTTGAACCTTGAAATTTATTTTCATATTTCAAGAACGGTCTAAAATGCCTAAATAAGCTGCTTTTAGCAGAGTACATCGCAAGCGAAAATAAGTGAAATCGGACGTGCACGTGCCTCTAACTACCTCCAAGATATTGTCTACTGTGCCTATCGTGATCTGATGACGTCGTGAACACAACGACAAGATCCGGCGATTGCAAGATCGAAAAGAATGGCGTGTTGGAGAAGCCTATAATTAGCAGTGGATGGATGAGCTGATAATGATGAAGATGATGACCATAAGACTGCATTTGATCGAACAAAACATTGGAATGTGTTTTAGCGCTATTCCTTTGATATCCTTATCAAAGGGGCACGGACCACGTGGACTAATTCTAAGTTTCCTCTTACAAAGCTAATGAGTAGCTGATTTATAATTAAACAATTCTATTCTTGGAAGGCGCCTACAGTAAATTCCTTGATCAGTAGGTATAACTATGTCGCTAGGCTATTAAAGCTTAGCTCGGGTTCTTTGCTCATGACTAGCCCTCGCCCATGGCTTGTATCGAGCGAGAGAAGCGTACCAAGATCTCAATGACACTTGGCTGATTTGGAGTTGTAGGTATATTTGTTGAAGCATAACTTTCAAACTGTTGATCCAATCTGTATGAAACTTCATAGGCCAATAGATTGTGCTAAGAAAATTGCTGGGAAGCTTAATGAGTTTAATCGGTGAAGGGTTTGTGAAGATATTAGGTTACCAAGGGGATAAAGTAAGTTCGTATGAGCTAGTGGCCAACTCTTGTGATGGGAGTTTTTAGGCCGCCTAAAAGCCTCCGTCATTGCTTAACGACTTAAAAGCCGGGACCGACAATTAAACGTGCCTTCTGAAGCACGTAATGCCACTTGCGGTCACCCATCCAAATTGAAATCGCGCACAACGTTGCTTAACTTCAACGATCAATCAAGAACGTCTAAGCTACGCCACGCTTCAATTAGCCGCTGTATACATACCACTGGGTGAGTGACAACTTAAAACGAATGAATGATTCCACTGTTACCAACAATATAAATATAGGCACAAATATAATTAACAAGAGGACCGTACTTATCAGTTTTTTATCGGTCAGACGTGGAATACGTAATAGTAAGTGTGGGAGGGGAGGTAGGGGGAGTATTCCATTATACCTAAAGTAGGTAGATATTTTTGGGCTGGGTTGGTTATTAATAATAGGAAGTGGTTTGACGTGCGCCCTCGTAGATCAGGCACGCCTCAGTCCTATCACCACACTGGTATTTAGTCGCTAGTTTAGTAAGGAACCTAGATCATTATGATGATTTATACAGCGTCAATAAGGCAACTTTTGCTAAATACTAACGAGACGCTAGAGTCCGGGACGAATTTAGATGAAGTAGGTATCCACGCTAAGCTGAGATTCTCAACTTAGTCAGCCTTATCCACAGGAAAGACATGGTCAATACGTGCGGAGCCGACTAAGCCGCTGGTTTTCTCGGGTTACTGAGTCATTTACGAGATCATAACGAATTAATATTCTTCTTGACCTAACGAAGGATGAGTTATAATGACAGATTAATGAAAACAGGCTTTTGTTACACTTTGATAATTTTATTGTTTGTAATAGCGTACCTACGAAGATAAACTTACAAATAGGATATTAAAATTTGCTAGTTAGGACCTATTAGACTATTGCCTACCTACCTACCTACGTATTAAGAAATAAGTACAAGTAAATTGAATTTGAGTTCGATTTGCTCAATTTTCGATGTCGTTTTTAAACACAATGACAAAATTATCCGCGAATAACGTAAAGTATGGCCACCCTAACTTTTAAAAGATTCATGGGCAGCCCATGGCCAAGGTGAGCTTACACAATCATTCTGAATTCCTGAAACAATATTCTATTTATATAAAAACGACTCACCATTTTCCTCAACAAAAAAGAACACAACTAAACAAAGCCGCCATTTCATGAATCAAAATCAACAGTTTGAAAATAGAACACTGATTGAGACGCGCGTTTTTTGACATTTTATTTGAACACTGAAGCTAGATTTTTGATAGACGACCGCCGCGTTTGGAGTGCAATAACGAACTGACAGATTTGAATGAAGAATGAAATGGAGTAGTTGAATGACTATCAGAAATAGTCGTAGGGAGGAAGGGGCGGGGAATCTTTAAGCGATGTAAGCGCTTCTCGGTGATTATCACGCTCGGGGCGGTTATAAACTATAGTTGCACCTAGGTACTGAACATTTTGTGTAGATTTAAGTTAGGTCAGTACCTACTTTTTATTGTTATATCATGCTATCCATTTCGTTCCTCGTCCTAAGTCCTCGAAGCATGACACTCATGCTTCGAGGACTTATGGTTTTGGCTGTAACTAAGTGGATTGTCAGCCAGTCAGTCAGTAGGTAACGTAAAAGTTTTATATAGGTATCCTAGGTACCTATTTAATTATGAAAGTAGATATTTTAACTAAACGCTTATGTACGTATTATTAGGCTTACCTATTAATAGGTAAAACACCATTAAAAATGATTTGCCATTAAAATTCAGAACGAAGCACACAAAACCGATTTGTACACTCTAAAGCGCTGATGCCGCTGAATTGTAATATCCAAGACTCGACCAATGGCGTGCGAGTTCGCGAACCGCGGTGGGAAGACTGTGGATGTCAAACTTTTGTTTCGTATTTTTTCTAAAGTTCCGGTTTTGTCAGAACCGTTTTTGGTATTGTTACATGCATCTGCTCGTTTCTGCATTGATCCGAATAAGTGAAGTGATCATTATGAAAGGAGACTTTGACGCTCACTTTAAATCCTCTCACCACACTGGTTCGAAAGTTATTGGCATGATTAGTAATAGTATCTAGATTTTATTATATTTTAGGCCTTAGATACCGCGTACTACAGCGTAGTATGAAAAAAAACGATCCAGCTATGCTAGAAGGTACACCTAGACTTATTGGAGTTTGGTTTAATAGATTTTTAGTATTTGGTTAGATATCGTGTTTTGAAACTTAAAATAATTATCTGAACTCTGTTCGCTATCTTTAGGCAAACTTGAAAAGAAATCTGAGTCCATTTTTATTTCTTATAATATAATACTTAATTGAAAGTTTTTATGTTATTATAGTTTTGTTTATGAATAAATAGTCCCTACTTTATTTTAACTTTAAAATCCCTAAAGATACCTCAAAAAGCAAACAAAATCTGTAGTAATTTGCAAACTCCACGGACTCGGAAAACTCTGAAATACTCTCTCAGCCCGTTTAGAAAGTTTTTTTCATCAAAATTACTTTGAAGATGTCACCTTAAAGTATTCCCTTGTTCCGGGACACGTGAATTTCCCTCTTTTGATAGAAATTGTTGCTAAGCTATGTTTTTGATGTGAAATAAATAATAAAAGTAATTCTGGGGCTGTAATAATTCGAGGTATTTTTTTGCATTTTGTTGCATAAATCTGGTTAATGATATTAGAAATATGCTAAACGGTTCTCTTTGGATTTAAATATAGCTTAAAAATAGTGAGAAAAGTATATTGTAATACCATAGTCGACAGTCAGCTCTTTCATGGTTATGAAAGGAGTGAGTGCAGAGATGACAGCTGACAGAAGGGAATAGAAGAAGAAAACATGCTGTGCTGATCCCATATCCAGTGGGATAAGAGTAGGAAGATGATGATGATTAGTCAATAGTAAGCTCTTTATTCATTTCAGATTACATACATACATTATTATCACGCTTGTATCCCTAACGAGGTGGGCAGAGCCACAATTAATTATGAGAACACTTGCAGCCACTCCTGATCGAAGAGTCCCAAGATGGATTATGGTGAACCATGGTGACAGGTGATCAGCCCATCGCCCATGTAGATGGTCCATCATGTTGCAGAGGATACTATCCTTTATTCGACTCTTACGACATGCTCGGGGTGAAAAGTAGCTGGACGCATTCTATGTTTTATGTCCTTACTCCTAGTCCAGCAGAGAAGTAATTTCAGATTACATAGTATTCTAAGTAACTTGCAATATATGTTGGTTCGCGTCAAATCTTGCAACCGAGCAGCATTTTAAAGCAGTTATCCTCAACCGATTAAGCCGATTTTTTAATTTAATTCTACTATTAAGTAATTTAGATATGGTCGCTTACAATTTACCTATATTGTACTACTAATCTTATAACTAGTTCCAGAACCAGTGTGGTGAAAGTATGTCTCAAAGGCACCTTTCGCAATGGAATCACACTATTTTACAATAAACATTAACAAGCAAAACGTTTTGGAAGTTATGAAATGTTAACATTTTAGTATACTGTACCGACCAGGCCTGCTAAAGCTATGTGTGTTAAAAATCCAAGTTTATAACCTAAAAAAATTGCGAAAAAACCTCCTTTTTCAATCCCAACGAAACATTTAAGTGTTTTTCAGTGTCAGTGGTAACTTAAGAAAGAGTTGTCAAAGTTTTTTCCAAGGCAATAATGGCCGCCTCCACCAGTATTTTAGCGTTTGTAATGGACCCTTTGCTGCTGTATTTTATTTAAAAGCTGTACCATTTGCGTCATAAATACGTTCAGTATCTACAAAAACGAGATGGCAAAGAATATTTCGATAATGATCGTATTACTATTTTTTGTCAAATCTGGTTTTTATATGTGAATGAAATAAATGAGCTTGTAAATAACGCATAGCTTATAAAAAGTGTCAGAAAAAAACGCAAGCCCGCTATACATATAATTAGACAATTCGATCTTGAAGTTAATGAACTGCTTTTTTTATATACATATAACTTTCTTTAACAAAACTCTAACTCATCATCATTTTCCATATCTTACTAGGTGGGGTGGGGTCGACACAACATGTTTGCCTCTTCCATCTTCTTCTATCACTCGTCATCTCAATACTCACTCCTTTCACACAATCCATCCATCTTTTTTTAGGCTTTCCTCTGCCTGTGTATCCATCCACATTAATATTCAACACTTTTCTTGTAACATGACTTTCTTCCCTCCGTATAACGATGCCCATAGCACCCTAACCTACACCTCCTTTCTGTCACCTGTGCTTCTTTCACACTTCCCCTGATGTACTAATTCCGTATCTTATCAATTCTTGTCACTATATAAAAAAAATACTCTAACAAAATTAAAACTACGATACCTATGTCAATAGAACCAACATTCAAATCTGCACAAGAGCTAGAAGATATGCTTTGGGCTTTCATGAAACCAGGAAATCCGTAGAACTAAAGTCACTCTCTTAGAATAGAATAAGCAAGTATCAATGGACAAATCGTCATTATAGCTTGAAGAACAGATATATCTAATAAGTTCGAAAATATGTGTCAAATGCACAAAAAGAGCCTTTGAGGCGCATATTAAATCCTTTCACCACACTGGTTCGAAAGAACTAGTGACACGACTAGATAGATTCTATAGTGTCTCGTGGAAAGAGTTATATATTTCAAGAATTCCTTTCTAAGTTCACCTACACCATAAGACGAATATATCCTCCTAAGTTTCATGCCTCTTTGACTGATGGATATGTATTATTGTCATTCAGTCATAATATTTTATGTCAGTCATAATATTCAGTCATAATAATTTTATGTGCATTTAGGTGATAATTTCAATAACAACTAATTGGTAAAACGCTTGGACGTCATCAAACTTTAAGTCATTGAACGAACTCACTCGCATCTTCAAATGTTATCTCAACTTCAGTTCTTTCAAACCAGGGCTTTAGGTAAAACATCCAGAAGGCCGTTTTCCCGCCATTTTGCCCAAGAGCATAATTACGGCGCCTTTTGCTTGCCAACACAGTATTTGCATTAGAGAATTTTCACTGAAAACTCAACCGTATCATGTCGTGTTAGCGTCTAAAATGCAAATAGCAGAAATTCCTTGACGTATGGGCTGAAATTGAATAGGATTCGCTGAAATTTCAACCTTGAGGCGTGAGAGTAAGGTATGAATTCGCAATAACGGAAAATCTTTTATGTCCAGATGAGTCACATAGTGCTCGCTCATTTTTTGCTGTTTTTCAAAGACCCAAAGTCAGAATTCAGATTATAAAACGCCTTTAAGCTTTGTGTGGGACATTAATTTTAAACCTTTTTTGTTGGTAATAGAGTCTTAAATCGGTAGTCAGCGGTCATAGAGCATAAGTGCTGTTTTTGACGGCTTTAGTACCTACGTGAACTGTGGGATAACAGATTTTTAAGGAATAATAAATCTTATAATGTTTTATTTAATCTCTTAATTTGAAAACAAAATGCCCTTAAACAAATAAAGTTATTACAACAGGATGTTTAAACTAAAAAAATACCGTAGATAAGTAAACAATGGTATGGAATGAAAAAAAAATGTAATCCTTTAATAAATGAACCCGAATTAACCGAAACACTATTTCACAGGAACGACTGCAACAAATTGAATTAAACCCCACATTAATTATATTTTAATTTAATTTCGGCCAAAATCTTGCGTTTAATATAGTAAACATTGTTTTTGGCAGATTATCGGCTTAACCTGACCGCCATTACGGTCCCAGGAACCGGGTTATTGCAGCCAATGTTTCTCAACATTTCCTGTTTTATAAACCCAGCTAAAACCGTTTAAACGTTTTATTTAATTTATTAAGTTTTTTCCTACTAAATAATATTTTTTGATAATAAATTAAATAAAAGCTGTTTGCAACTAGATTTTTTTGTTATTAAATTATATAAAACCGTTGTAAGTGGATTTGTATTTTTATTAAATGACCTGGTATATTTCGTGGTATTTATTAAATGAACATAATAAATTAGGAGCTTAGTATACCAACATGTAACAGACTAATTTCGTCCTATTAAGTATTTATCAAATTTTGCTAACCCACAACATTATTAATAATACTTTAGGTTAGCGAGTATTTTGAAATATAAATGTTTTTGTTATACATTACGATTTAATAAAAACTTTCTTAAAACTGATTTTGAGTATACTTCATAGGATTATTATAGGTCTTTACCACTTGCCATTCTATACTTTGGCATTAGTATGAAACGACAACTTCAAACCTATTTTTTTTTATTTACTAGCTGCCGCCTGTGGCTTCGCTCGCCTATATGTTAATCCAGCACATGTACAATGTATATTCCAAGTTTCATTCAAATCCGTTCAGCCGTTCAGGCGTGATTGAGGCACAAACATACAAACATCCTCACAAACTTTCACATTTATAGTATAGTAGGATTCCGTTAAGATACAGCTGTATACTTGGAACTTGGAATCAGTATACTTGGAAATAGTATACATACTTTATAGGATTATGCCTACTTCCTATTCCTAATTCCTAAAGGCCTTAGCCTTTTACCTTCACACGGACGCTGTAGTGCCCGGGACGAATTAAGATGGAGTAGGCTTGCCCAGCACCTATTCCATCCTCTCAGATTAGTCAGCCTTGTCCACAGGAAAGACATGGTCAATACGTGCGGAGCTGACTAAGCCACGGGTTTTCCTCACGATGTTTTCCCTCACCGTTTGAGAGTATAGTGCATAGCGCACATCAATTTTTTGCTCAAAAAAATTCATTGGTAGAAGACCGGATTTGAACCGACGTCCTTTGGATCGGAAGGCGGGCTCACTACCAACTGGACCACCAGTGCTCTCAATGCTCTCCGTGCTCTCCTATTCCTACATTAATAAAATAACTGTACCTCCCAGAAATTCCTTAAATAGGTGTGGAAATAACAATTAGCCGAATGAACCTCGCAAAACTTTACGAACACGTCAAATGACTGCTTGAGTGCCGTGTTCAGTCAGTGTAATGTTTTGAATAAAATAGCTTTTAGGACCCGGAAATTTTATACCAACTGAGCTAGATACCTTCTGTTAATTCTATGGTTGTAATATAATATACAAAGGCATATTATATCTATAGTGGATGATTTATACAGCGTCAGGAGGCAAATTTTACCTTCACCTGTAGTGCCCGGGACGAATTAAGATGGAGTAGGCTTGCCCAGCACCTATTCCATCCTCTCAGCTTAGTCGGCCTTGTACACAGGAAAGACATGGTCAATACGTGCGGAGCTGACTAAACCGCGGGTTTCCTCACGATGTTGTCCTTCACCGTTTGAGAGTACTGGTATAGCGCACATAAATTTTTCGCACAGAAAAATTCATTGGTACACGACTGGATTTGAACCCACGAACTTAGGATCGGAAGGCGGGGTCACTACCAACTACGCCACCAGTGCTGTCATGATGATATATGTGATGGTTGTAAGGATATTAAGAATTACAGGTTTAAGATGGGAAAGTTTGTTTGTTCTGTAAATATATCATCAGGTGTTGTGGTATGGTACTCATAGTTTCTGATACTCACGACTAGTGGGTTCAGAATTATGCACTTGTCTGTTGGGTGTTATAAAAAAAACCGCCCAAGTGCCAGTCGAACACGCACACCACGGGTTCCGTACCACCGTACATGTATAACGTTTCTTGTATGCCACCTATTTATAGGGCATCATGTTCCCTATTAGAATCATCACACAGGACATCATGTTGGAGAGGATACTATCCCTTAGTCGACTTTTACAACATGCTCGGGGAGAGAAGCTGCTGGACGCATTTTGTTTTTTCTTTACTCCCAGTCCAGCGGAGAAAATCATACTATGTATTTAAGGATTAGAATTCCGCAAATTATTTGTACTCTCAGACCAAATAAAAAGAAGACTCCGCGCCGCGAACAATGGAAGTGAAGCCACACAAAACCGTGCTCCTGCAAGTAAACACACACGCTCACGCACACACCTACACTAAAACCATGCACATCGCTCTCGAGTCGTCGTCTAGTAAACTTAAAATTGAAAAATAGAACTATGCCTTCCTGTGTAGTGAAAACTTGTAAAAACAGCAGCAAATCACATTAAAAAGTTTCACGGAATCACTTTTCACTTGTAAGTACTTCAAATAAAATCGTTTCTTGATTATTATACTATGAATTTTAGGTTACTTGGAACACAAAACTTCAAAACCGACACACATAGATAAAAAGGTGGCTTCACTTTAGTTGTTCGCGGGGCGCGGCGTCTTTTCTTTTATTTGGTCTGAGTTTGTATCTTCGTGGCCTATCTATACTAGGTAAGTACCTACCTATACATAATGAAAGGTAAACTGCAACATTGGGGTACAAGGTAACAAAGGTACGGAACGGAAGTCGACCCTAGATAGTGCCCTATGCCGGAAGTACAGAGTACGGACATTGTATTTTCCGTTTATTTGTTTGTACCACATTTGTCGTATTGCTGTCATTTTTTTTACCATGGTACATGGCGAAAAATCACTGTTTTTTTAGGACAAACATTTTTCAGAATTTTAAAAGTAAATAAATAACACCCAACAGTCACATACATAGTCCTGACCTCACACTAGGATTCCCTGTGTCGTGGGTATCAGAAACTACGAGTACCATGCTACCACAACACCCAGACCCGGAAGAAATATTTGCAGAACACAGAAACATTTCTTCCACAGCTGGAATCGAACCCGCGCCCCTTGCGTCTCTGGCGAGCAATCGCCTGCCATGCCACCGAGGCCGTCATATTCTACCATAGTTCTAAAGAAACTAATGAAAAAATAAGATTTTATATTGTGCAATTTTAAAAAAGTGTTGATTTTTTCTAGCTCGTTTTTCAGGATAATATTTAAATACTGTACAAAAAAAATGGATTTACCAGAATAAACAAATATTGACAAAGTAACATCAAATACTGAAGTTGTTTTGTACAGTCATACTAAGAAAAAGGGTGATATCAGAATTAAGTATTGTAGGATAAGTCATAGCGCCATTTTATGGTATTAAGTCAAATATTTGTTAAATCAAACCCGCACCTCTCGCAAGCCGCACACTTGCCCTACGCCACTAAAGACGTCATTTTGAAGCCATGTTTCAATTTGTAACCAGGGAGGTACCTAATATTTTATTCAACTCATTCCCGTTTGTAAAATGTGCTCGCGCGTTTCCCCCAACACACATTTTGGAAAATAGGTCAAGCACATTAAAAATAAAAACACAAAGTCAACCCGAAAAATTCCAAAACGTAACCGGATGGAGCCGGATAAAAAATTCAAAATACCCGGATGAATGGGCTTGCAAACAGTGTGGTCATAATTAAGAGAACGATGACAAAGGTAGGTAGGTAATAGGTTCTTTGGTGAGTTTTGTGAAATTCGTACTTTTGTGTCAAGCAAGCAATAACAAACGAATTAGTTGTGGAAATTTTAACGATATCCTGAAAGACCTTTGATCTGGTATTGTACCCGTACTATGTTATCACTAGTTATAAACATATATTTTAAGTTTCATTGTGCACCAGTGCTCTCACTCTCGTATTGACCATGTCTTTCCTGTGGACAAGGCCGACTAAGCTGAGAGGATGCAAGCTTACTCCATCTTAATTCGTCCCGGGCACTAAAGCGTCCCGTTTGGGAAGGTAAAAGTTGGCTCCTGACGCTGTATAAATCATCTACTATAGATGGTAAAAGGCCTTTGTATTATCTGCTGGAATAATATACCTATAGGCTACTTTTTGTCCGGATACTATGCAAGCGAAGCCGCGGGTGAAAGCTAGTCATTCGTAATTCTTTCACCATCCTCATCATCCACTCCACAGCCTCTCTTTGCCCGGGCATAAACCTCCCTTTTGCCACCTTTTATCGATTTACAAACCACGTTCTGGACTATATAACTGTTTAGTTCCATTATATTACACTAGCTGTTGCCCGCGACTTCGTACGCGTGTTATTTTGTTCTATAATCAATAGTTTTCGCAGCGCACGCCAAATACTATTTTGGGTTTTCTACCTTGGGTTACAATATTGCAATTTTCTTACGGATCCCTAATTTTTTTGAAAATATATTATAGCCTATATTAGACCCTGATAATGTAGCTTTCCAGTGGTCAAACAATTTTTTAAATCGGTCCAGTAGTTTCGGATCCTATTCGTTACAAACAAACAAAAAAATATTTCCTCTTTATTATATTAGTATGACTAAACTGCAAGGGTAGAATTCTTATCAAGCAGCAACAATTACAAATTCCGTAATGGAATGAATCTCAAGTCTCAACGTCGAAAACGATGACAAAACGAACGAAAACAGTTGTTTGAGAAAAAAGCAGATTTTACAGACGGATATAAAAATGCAAGCCCGGATCATCCGGTAAACAGTACTTCAGTGTTCAGCCGAGTAAAATGCGCCGACAATTTTATAGGACAAAATAATGAGATACAACATACCCTAGTGCTGAGTTACGACCGGATAATGATTCCATATCCGGACAGTAAAACCTGTGAGGCAGTTCAATCCTTTCAACACACAAATTTTTTTTATCACTATCTCAGACCAAATAAAAAGAAAAGACCCCGCGCCGCGAGCAACAAAAGTGAAGCTACCTTTTTATCTATGTGTGTGTCGAAGGTTTTAAGGTTGTGTGTTCCAAGTAACCTAAATTCATAGTATAATAATTAAGAAACGATGCTATTTGAAGTACTTACAAGTGATAAGTGATTCCGTGAGACTTTTTATGTGATTTGCTGCTGTTTTTACAAGTTTTCACCACACAGGAAGGCATAATTCTATTTTTAAGACTCGTGACGTACTAAGAGCGATGAGCATGGTTTTAGTGTAGGTGTGTGCGTGAGCGTGTATGTTTACTTGGAGGAGCACGGTTTTGTGTGGTTTCACTTTTGTTGTTCGCGGCGCGGCGTCTTCTCTTTTTATTTGGTCTGAGATCACTATTTATCATGGGTTCAGAATTTTTATAGAAATGTATGTAGGTATATTATCACGCCCCTATCCCTTATGGGGTGGGCATAACCACAAGTAGTCACTTGCAGCCACTCCTGATTCAAAGTCCCAAGAATATGGTGAACCATGGTGACAGGTGATCAGCCCATCGCCCATATAGATGGTCCATCGTGTTGGGGAGAATACTATCCCTTAGTTGACTTTTACGAGATGGTCGGGGAGAGAAGCAGCTGGACGCAATCTATTTTTTTTTTACTCCCAGTCCAGCAGAGAAGAAATATTATAGGAATAGGACCAATAAAAAGTTTGTGAGAGAATATTACTCATTTAGACATAGACTTGTGTTGGAATTACATAATAAGCAATTTTTATGATTATAACAAACAATAAGTTGTTTTTGTCCTTTTTAGGGTTCCGTACCTATTCGGATGCCAACGGGACCCTATTACTGAACCTCCGCTGTCCGTTCGTCTGTCAGCGGGCTGTACTCATAAAC
Source organism: Scotopteryx bipunctaria (assembly GCA_949320045.1). NCBI lineage: Eukaryota > Metazoa > Arthropoda > Insecta > Lepidoptera > Geometridae > Scotopteryx > Scotopteryx bipunctaria. Next base: position 1,340,375 of record OX439467.1, read on the forward strand.
CGTAATAGGTAGAGAGTCGAAATTTTTACAGAATGTGTATTTCTATTGCGGCTATAACAACAAATCTTTTATAGCCCGGCGTTTGGATACTCTTAATAATCACTTTCTTGTAAAATAATGTCAAACAATAGGGACGATATCGGAAATCGAAAATGAATCTATTGTTTATCCCTTGAGAATACACCTTTGAGAATAAAACTAATTTTATCAAAAAAGGTTGCAGTTGAGCAGAACCTCAACATCGTACCTACTATTTACATACAAACCGACCCTAATCTTTATTATGTATTTAGTAGCACATCCTGTGGTCCACGATAAAAACGTGGACACCCCATTGCGGTGGAAACCGGTAATAACCGGTTTAGGGTTGCCAGAAATGTTTTACACAAAATTAAATTGCAGTAATTCGGAATTAACCGTCATGTTACATGAAATCAGTGTTTAATTAAAACTTTTATGAGCTTTTGTTAGCTTTGAGAGTGGTTTGACTATGATGTGACGTGAAAAGATATTTTATTTAGAAATAGAATATGTTTTCTTTTATTTTTAAAGCACATTTATTAACTTAAAGAAACTTACAACTAATACAAATATAATTTTCAAAATTTATTTTTGTTAGTAGTCGGGCTATCTAAAGGCCGTTGGAAACGGTCTAGATAGCTCACCTGATCCAGCTCATCAGACGGTGGAAGCGAATTTGGTTGGGTAGTTTAACTATAAAATATAATATTGTATCAACGGAGTAAAACAGATGGCATTGGAGAGGGGAAAATGGCAGCAATTGGGTCTGAAATTATATTTTTTTTTCATATTTATGACATCTAGGATATTTCTATTATTTATTTTTAGCTTTTAGTGAAGATTAAATTCACGAACTGTGTAGGTGTAGTAGGTATCTTCTCTTAGATTTACTTAGACATGATTCTATCTAAAACTCATAATAGGCAGCAATCATTGACAGTTCTATTTTCTTAACAATAATATAGACTTACTCTCACATTCAGTTTAAATAAATTAAACGCTCATAAAAACAAAATAAAAAGCCTTTCTAATCGAACATCTAATTCCACACCCTCATAATGCGAAAGATCCTCAATTGCCCTGAATAGCCAGCCCTAACCGGTAATAACCGCTTGTACCCGGACCGGACCGGCTTTGATGTGAGTATATTTGCAGCTTCGCAACTTTTAAGTACCCCGGTTGATAAGGACGGTGATTGTGGTTTGGGTCCCTACAATTCTGTGTTGTACATTTAAATCTTTGTTGAAAACCGGTTTTGCCGTTTTTTTTTATTTGAATCAAGTACCTACTTAGTGAGTTATATGTTTATTGTGCATATAAGTATACCCCGTGTTTTTTATTTAACTAACTCAATTAATAGGTAATTAAATATTATGAGATCCAGTAATTGAATAATGTTTAAAGTAATTGAGTAAGTAACATGGCCATTTTTAATATGTTTGTAAAACCAATCATCAAACTATCTAAGAATAAGAAAATAAACGATTATAAAAAACAGTCATAAAACCACGATCGTTTTAACTTTTAAAATCCAGCAATTCCACCATTAAATTATCAACAAAGACAAACTTTTGAAAGTCTGCGACAATGCAACGATTTTGTAAAAACCGGTGAAGTTCGGAAAAACCGGTTAAACTAATAACGAGCTGCAAAGGGGTGAACTTTTTTGTGACCAATTAGGAATTGAATTGACTAATTGGAGGTTTAGGGTTAGACTAGAAGTATTGGTGAAGTTCGAAACTAGAAAAAATAAAATCAGAATTGATACATAGGTAATTTAAAAATAAATTAAAGATTGTACGTCTCAAATGACGATTTTTTGACAGATTTTCATCAGAAACTGTCAAAAAACCGTGAGTTGAGACGTACTCAACTTTGAGATGCGTTTGAGTATTCGGGGGTTAGTAAATTATTGTATGGCGTCCTCCTACGCCTATAACCACGTTTATTATATAACACAAACAAAACATTGGGAAACTACACTTTTTAAATCTTGGATTCGAAACAGTTTAATTTATGCATAAATACCTGAATAAAAAGGGTAAAACTTAGTTATAAGCTTACATTAGATTGAGAATCTAAGGATTTTTAAAATGTTTGATTTTTGTTTCAGAGCTACAAGATTGAGAAACTCACACAAAAGATGAAAACCTTAATTTGTAATAAGTAATTTCGCAAAGCAAATCACAGCCCGGCTAGCTCAGTCGGTAGAGCATGAGACTCTTAATCTCAGGGTCGTGGGTTCGAGCCCCACGTTGGGCGGATATATTTTTGATTTTAGTATCTTAATTTTGATTTTAGTATCTTAATTTTTATCTTGACTCTGAATTAACCGTTTTGAAAGAAGTAGAAAAACTTGTCATCAATCTTAATTAAATATATTTGACATTCATTTCTAATGTATTTCTTTATGACTAGGTAACAATTATATTATAATGATCTATTTATATTTGTGACATAATGCTTCACTATTGTATTAGGGTATCCTGTAATGATAAACATATTTAAGTTGAAATAAATAAATAAATCTTTACTGACTGATTATTATATCGTTGTGCTTAATATTTGGACGTCAATATTAAATTCAGTTTTAATCACCTCAGTACCTTAAGTATGTAGTATTAGTATTTTAATTATTAACTTAAACATTTTCAATAAATCATTAATATAGAAAACTGAATGTACATCAGAATTATTTAGAACTTTTTACAACAAACTACACCTAGTAAATAATACACAAGAAGTGAATGGTAAGTTAATTTCAACATCAATTGCATCGGGGGTGTAGCTCAGATGGTAGAGCGCTCGCTTAGCATGCGAGAAGTACGGGGATCGATACCCCGCACCTCCAACTTCTTTTTGATTTAATTTTGTGTTGTATTTGTAAGATTTTTTTTCTTATTTTTTCAATCATAATTACTCGTATATTTCTATCAATGTAATTTTGACATCTACAATATTCAGTAAAGAACGACTTCTAGAATCTTTTGTAAATAAACCTTTACAAATCCAAGTGATCTTGTGTTTACTCGATTGTAAATAATTTGAAATCGCGAACTGAATAGCATTTTGCATAGAAATGCAGGTGCAGTCATGTGTGATAGATAATGCTACTCGACAATAGATGTCGCTACGTTAAGTACTTTGTATTTCTTGTAGGTAACTTTTCGATTAAAACGTATGGTTGATGAATTTTATTTATATAAAAATATATTTAAGGTATCAGTTGGTTTAACTAACGATTAAAACATATTTAAATAAGTTAGGTACTCACCTAACTTTTTTAGAGTAGGCACCGTTAAATAAAATGGTTACCTAGTTGTCTAGGTGGTATCTACTTACAGTAGAAATACAAATGGTTTAATAATTTATGATAGCCTCCTTAGTTAGACTAGTGTCTAAACCTAATATTCAACTAAGTCATAGCAATTTTAGACTAAAAGCATCCAAATATTTTCGATAAAATAACCCAAATTGCTACATAAATCTGGAAGGTAATATTTAAGTTATTCCGTCATCCAATAGATGGCGTTGTTACCAAAATTCCACAAAGTTGAGAGGCTTGCATAGTTCTCTTTGAATTTATGCCAAATTCGCCAGCATGGAGTTGGGAAGTTCGAAGTTTCAGCTTTGGGGTTGTAGATTAAAGTTTTAGTTTGTGCGACATAGTCTGTGGGGCTTAGATAGCGTATTTAATGTTTAATGCAGGCGACGGCTGGTCCGATTTTGATAGTTTACCTACTACGATGTTTAAAAAACACTTAAAAATTGGGGTACGTGTTTCGGAATCGAAAAAGCTTTTTTATTCGACAGGTATTGATTGTTTTTTAAACTTCTGTTCAAAAAAATATTTAAAGTGACTTAATTTTTTGGCATCGAAATAGTTTTATTAATTACAAAAGCATAGATAAAAATAGCCTTTGGTAAAAAAATAGTGTTTATTACACCTATCAAGATTGCATTTTTCAATCAAATGATTATGCATTTTCATTTTTTTCATTGTTTTTTAGAAATTTTAGTAAAAGTCACCTATTTAGTATCAGGTACTTAAGTACATTTATGAGGTACGAATATTAAATTCCCTATAGACATAGGAATAGGAAATGACATTTAAATGTCGTTTATTTTTCCGTAATGGCAAGAATCGGGGCTAGCTTGACATTTGCCAAATGTCAAATTGGCAGCTTCACGCCACGTAGTTTTGGGAGTGAATAGGGTGTGGCGGGGGTCGATGTTCTACAACTATGGTTATCGATAAAAATAACTACATAGGTAATTCGGTAGCAACTTAATTATGTATCATATAAACCTATTAAGCTGCTACCGAATTACCTTAGGTTCATTATTGTTTGAAAATTACGTAAAATATCTACCAATTATCATAAATAATGAAAAAATGTCATTGGTCATTTCCGTAATATTTTATTAATTTCGTATTTCGTTATATGTTTACAATAGATTTACATAGGTTACTTAATAGTTTAGATGTTAAATAAATACTTAGCGTAGGTATTAACTGTTCAACGACCGTTCAACTCAGTCGGTAAGAACACAGTAAGCCCGGGCTTGAGAGGTCAAATCCTATCCAGGCACAATTTGAAAAATTCTAAAATATGAAACAAAAAACTTTGTAACCAAAACTACGTCCATTTATTCACGCGGCCAAATATAATAAAATATTTATCATCCTATTGTTCTAGTTATTTTAAAACCTCACTGCTTTAAAAGCCCCCATCTCCCTCCCCTAGGGTAGGAGGAGGGGGAATTCTCCCCACCTGTGAGCATAATAGATTAATACTTACACTTTGAAGCCAGTGAGACCGTTGTGTTGACTATATTATAGGTAGATAGTGCTCAGATATAATACTAATCATCTTTACCTATCTGTCATCATGGTTCACTTGGGATTTTGAATCAGGAGTGGCTGCAAGTTTTATGATTACTTGTGGCTCTGCCCATCCCGTTAGGGATAATGGCGTGATAATAATGTATGTATGTTATGTACCTATCTAAAATAATATTAATAAGAATATTTGGATGTTTGTGGGTCAATTATAATTTATGACATAACGGCTGAATGAATTTAGATAAAGCTTGGCATATACATCATACACACACTCGTGTCATAATTTCTATTATAAAGAAAGAATATGATTAATTTAGTTGCGTAGCTATTATACCTAGAAGATAATACTTAGGTAGTTCGTAAGTAAGTTCGTATGAGCTAGTGGCTAACTCTTGTGACGTTTGAGCAATACAAAAAACTTAGGTTGTTTGTATTGCTTACGCATAGGAATAGGTAAACAATGAGTTATATAATGGTTTTATCTAGTGTTGGAAAAACTAACAACAAATTGAAGTAATTACGAGTAAAAATATATCGATTGAAAACTAAAAAATACTATACTAGAGAAACGCCCTGCAAATTCATCCGTATTGAGTTTTTTTGTCATCAAAACTTCGGGATTTCCTTTCTTGGTGCATCCTACAACCATAAGAAGAATATTGAAGCGATGGTTTAAGCTGCGCGTTGATTGTATATCAGTCAGAAACATAAGAGCTTAATACATACATTTTAAATGAATAGATAAACTTTTTAAATTTCTTAAATATCAGGCTTTTAACTAAACATTACCGACTGCCACTTCTGACTGGAGCAAGACGTGACAAATTGTATTACCAAACCCCATCTCAGCATACGACTCGACCTTCCGATGAGTTTAATTATTTTTAATTGTGTTACGATGGAGTATTTACTGTGAGAGGACTTGGTACCACCAGTTCTTCGTTACTAAAGGCCGAGTTCCTTTTACCTACTTGGCGGTTTGTCCTTTTTCCTTTTCCACTGACGATATTACGAGGATAGGTAGTTATAGACAGATTTATCGATATCTCTATTCCCGACGCGCATCTCTATTTCACGGTGACAATAGCAGGAATAGACACAAACTCTATTATACTCTGTGGCGGACTACTAAAATGGAGCGAATCGTAATATTTCGTAAAATGTACATACAGTTATATTATCAAGCCCGTAGCCACAAATAATCATAAGAAAACTTGCAGACTCTTCTGATTTATTCCTAAGATGGATATTTCCTAAGATGGATATGAAGCATGGTGGCAGGTGATCAGCCCATCGCCCCTATAGATAGTCCATCATGTTGGAGAGGATACTATCCCTTAGTCGTAAAATAATTTATATATTTTCCTGTGTCAAAGTATGCCTTGTTTGAGTATCAGTCTGACAGTAGGTAGGTACTATTTAGTCTGTGGCCGGCTGAGATTTACCACCGGTTAAGTGACATTACGGCTGGTTAGCGCATTATTGGGCGTTGCAAGATTTTCAGGCAATTTGACGGCTTGATGGACGAACCCGCACTAATTGACCGAGATGACAGTTTGCACAGATTATAAACTAAAGATTGTAATTTAGGATTAGACATTTTATAAGGTTATTTTTTAGATCAATTATAAAACGATTTTATCACGGTTTTCTTCACCGTTTTACTAGTACTCTCAAACGATTCAAGTTCTTAGGGTCTTGAAAACACTTGAGGTGCACTTTAAATCCTAGTGGTGGGCGCGTGCCCGGCTGAGACGCAAGAGGCGCGGTTTCGATTCCCGCTACGGGAGAAATGTTAGTATGTTCTGCAAATATTTTTTCCGGGTCTGAAAGTTGTAGTAATTATGTATTATAAGTATGTATTTACAAGAAAAAGAACATTACGTAAGTATTGTATCCGCCATATGGCTCACATAGTACAGGCTTTGCTTAGTTTGGGGCTAGATGGCGCTGTGTGAAATATCCACAAAATTAAAAAAATATAAAAATGTAATTCCTGAAATTCAACTCGCAGAGTACGCAGCGGAAGATGAAGTTTGTATGAAAAATAAAATTTTAGGGCGTTTCTTAAGTACCATATAATCCCTAAGAATATTATAAAGAATAGAATAACTAATAATGTTAAGTTAAATCTTTCGAGGTTATGTTAAGCTTCCGTTAGTTGATTAGGTTACTAGTGAATTAGACGAGGCTGTAATACGGTTAGTACATAATTGAGTCGGTGCAGTCGGATATTTTGTGGTAACTGAAGTTAGATCGCAGGTAACAACATTTTGATATATACATAATTATGGTTTCTCCTAGGATAAGGCGTAGTTTTTTATCTGAATAAAACAATTTGATTAATTATATTACGGCCTCGGTGGCGCGTGGCGTGGCGGACGAGTGCTCGGCTGAGATGCAAGAGGCGCGGGTTCGATTCCCGCTACGGCAGAAATGTTTGTACAAATTTTTCTTCCGGATCTGGGTGTTGTAGTATTATGTATAATTATTATAAGTATTATATCAGCCATCTGGTTCCCATAGTACCTACAAGCTTTGCTTAGTTTGGGGCTAGATGGCGCTGTGCAAAATGTCCACAAATATTTGTTTTATTATCAATGACCTAATAGACTGCAATGTCCATCCTTCTAATCTAAATAATATATAATTTTACAGTACTGACTGACAACTGACCTACAGCTGAAACCATAAGTCCTAGAAGTATGAAACTTGGAGGGTATATTCCTCTTATGGTGTAGTGGTGCACTAACAAAGGAATTCTCGAAATTCAACTCCTAGAGGACGCAACGGGAAGATAAATAAATAATAAATAACACCCAACAGTCACATACATAGTCCTGACCCCACACTAGGATTCCCTGTGTCGTGGGTATCAGAAACTACGAGTACCATGCTACCACAACACCCATATCCGAAACAAATATTTGCAGAACATGCATACATTTCTTCCGCAGCAGGAATCGAACCCGCGCCTCTTGCGTCTGTGCCGAGCAATCGCCCGCCACGCCACCGAGGCCAAGATCAAGTTTGTATGGAAAAGTTAACGCGAACAAAATCGCTGTGGGTTTCACTAGTTTAAAAATAAAACTTAATCGTTGTCTCCAAGTTGCTTGCGTATGTAATAATCGACAAAGATTTCGCGTATTGAAGTTTATCGATATAATCTCAATGAGTGGTTACCCCATCACTAGCGCCAGACGCGGCCTATCGATCCAGCATCCGTTCTGCTACCACCTTCTGCCACCGAGCCCATCCGGACGATGACCCGATGACCTTTTGGTATAATTTTGAAATCTGACTACACCTATGCCCCTCACAACGAAAATAGGCACATTTTGTTTACTTTTATAGTCAAAGTCAAAGTAAAAGTCAAACATTTTTATTCCATAAAATCACGGGGCACGTCTAAAATCTACGTTGCATTTACACCTGTTCGTAACGCGACCAAGCGGGGAAAACACAGGTAAGAACCACGCCTGGCTATTTTTTTTTATTCGAAATAATGAAAACAATTCGAAAATTCGAGTTCGAAATATTTGCGCCATTATACAAGAACAAAAGGGGCTGAAGAGCCCACTTTGAGCAATTCATTTGTTATTTTCGTAAAATGGTCCGAATCATAGGTGAATTGTAGCAGATTCATATTTGGCCGTAAAACGGTCGGAATTTTGATAAATCTTACGCAATTCAATTCAGCAGCAGATTCATATAAAGTGACCTTTTTAACCCTCTTAAACGGTGAAAGAAACCATTGTGAAGAAATCGGCAAGTCTTACAACCTAAAAAGTTAAAAATCATATATCAAGTGCACTAAAAGAGCCTTTGATAAGACCAGTGTTAGTGTAAGTTTAATTCGTACGAATTAAACAACTCTGGACCATAGTGATAAATAAATAATACATTAGTTAATCTAAAAACAACTTTTTGCAACTAATGTAAGCTGGGCGATGAACTCTCGAACTTTTATCGATAAGTAGTTGATAGGCCCTCACTAATGTACTGCAGGAAACAAATATATACATACATTATCACGCCCGTATCCCTGGACAGAACGAAGAGTAATCGTAAGAAAACTTGCAGCCACTCCTGATTCAAACTCCCAAGATGGATATGGTGAACCATGGTGACAGGTGATCAGCCCATCGCCCATATAGAAGTCGTGAAGTCGTTGGAAATAAATAAATTACCAAAATCGAGAATTATTTTTATCATTAGTGTAAAACTATCCTTTATGTGTGCTGTATTGTATTTTATGGGCGATAGGCTGATCACCTGTCACCATGGTTCACCATATCCATATTGGGACTTTGAATTAGGAGTGGCTGCAAGATTTCTTACGATTACTTGTGTCTTAGCTCAACCCATTAGAAATACAGGCTTGATAATTATGTCATACATATGACTGTGTGTATTTTTTTTGTTTTTGTGAATTAAAATTTATTTTATAATAGTTATCAACTAAATATATTAATTTATTAATAATTATGTAAAGAATTTTGTCAAGGCCGACTAAGCTGAGAGGATGGAATAGGTGCTGGGCAAGCCTACTCCATCTTAATTCGTCCCGAGCACTACAGCGTCCCGTTTGTAAAGGTAAAGGTTGCCTCCTGACACTGTATAAATCATCTAATATCACGTTCGCTGCGTAGCAAGATTTATGCTACCTACCCATTGGTGCGTCACGAGGTCTAAACGAACTCGTTATTGTCTTCTTCTTATAGCGGGACGAGGTTCTTTACATATCGTACGTACTGTCATCTTAAAATCAAAATATTTTTATGAAAATGGTCAAAAATTTCTAAATTTTTGCATATATCGTTAGACGATAGATGTGAAATTATGTATGTGAGCTCGCCTGACGATCAGAATATAAATCAAAACAAAATAACAAAAACAAATGACGAGACCTATATAATCTCGTAACGCACTGAAAGTAAGCAAATTACGAGATATTTTAGATCGCGTAACGCACATGTGTCTAAATATTAATAAAAACAATAGTGATGGGATTAAATAAAAATGCAGTACTTATCGAGAATCAAGATAATCATTTACTAATAATTACTAGTTTGTACTATTATTACGTTTTAAAAAGATATTAATGTTTTTCGTTGAAATACTTTAAGCACAAAGCTAACTTCAGTAAATGATTTTTGTACATATATTTTTCATTTTTCTTGTTAAAGGTAACCCATGCATTCACTAAAGTCGTTCCGAAGATAAATTTCGATAAAGGGATTGTGATCTCGGAGAATGATCACCTTTCACCGTCACATCATCATCATCACCATTTGAAAATGAGAGTTCTAAAATTCTACGTGACCGTTTCCGGTTGTTTTTATTCTTAACGATGATAAGTATCACTTGCACTCTTCAGAAGATAGCACAACACTACTTGATTTATGATCAAGCTTTGTACGAAATATTTAAGAGATCCAATGAGTCTCGTATCGCACTGAATGCAAATTTTTACTACTTGGTCGCTACGAGACCTATAATATCTCGTACGTTTTTATTGATAAAAATAATACATTAACCCTTATTATGAATGGTGGGATAATGCATCTCATTCTAACTTTAAAAGAACCTAAAGAAAATGCTTTCGCCCGAACGGGATAGACATGCAATTTCACTGCCGCACTGAGTTGAAAACTCATACGAGTACTATTAGATCTCGTAACGCAGCGAACGTGATATAGATGATAAAAGGCCTTAGTTTTGTCATTGATTGATTAAATCGTAAGTTTTCATTATACCAGGACGTTTTAGGTTTGATTAAGATATAACTCAAAACTATTCTGTTATTAAAACAATTATTTTTATTGTTACTATGTATGTTTTATAATTCTTATCATCCCAACACAAACTATTGCGGGTAATGTCACATCGCTGTCGCCAAATAAAATAAAATAAGTTTCATGCCCATTAAGTCCTTGAGCAGATAATAATCCCAAACAAAAAGGAGTTATCCTTATAAATCTTGAACGCGATTATTTTCGCGCCAAATTACGCAAGTCCATACTGTACTGATTGACACATCAAAGAATCGGGAAAATGTTGAGGAAAATGGTTTACTTATATCTTTTTGTCTGACGTATGTTTAGTTTCAGCAGATATACTTGGTAATAACAGAAATAAACTCACAACTAATACAAATATATTAAAAAATTACAAAACAAACTGTCGGGCTATCTAAAGACCGTCGCAAACTGTCTTAGGATAGCTCACCTGATCCAGATCAGAATGTGGAAGCGTACTCAAGACGATGGCCGCATTGCCACGTTTTTTTCTCTTGACTATTTTATTGTGCATTTAATTTCGAATTTTATTCATAAATTGATTTTTATACATAAAAAGTATCATTTAGTTATTTATTAACTGCCCAAAAAAAATGTTAGGTATACCTTTTTCTTTCGTGTCAAAGGTTCACCTAGAGGCATTTATACCATTTTCCAGTAGAATACTCTGACCTAATTATAATCTTAAAAGAAATAATTGATTTCCAAAAAAAACTAAAATTATTTTCTCATGAAAAATGATTATGACCGAAATCAATCACAATGAAATACGATCAATATCAATGATTGTAACAATCGAATAGCTATAACTCGATTATCGATACATCATAAAGGGTCTTACCCCACCACTACAATTATTACTCCCTAGTGTACCAAACGCATGTACCTACTCACCTTTTAAAGGTTATGAACTGAGAGCGGTAGAGACCAAGCAACAGAATAAAGTATGAACTAAATATTTCATCTGATTTAATATAAATATTTCAACGGATCAGTATTGCCATTCAGCGTGGCAATGCGGCCAGCGTCTTGGGCACGCTTCCACCGTCTGATGAGCTGGATCAGGTGAGCTATCTATAGACCGTTTGCAACGGCCTTTAGATAGCCCGACTGTTTCTTTTGTATTTTGTAAATTATATTTGTAATAGTTTTAAGTTACTTTCTGTTAATAAAGTTTTATATATTTCAAATATTTCATCTTAGTGAAAGAAGGGAGAACATGTCAGAATTGTAGCAAATGAAGATCTGTGATCTGTGCCTACACCTATGGGAACTAGGTTTAATATTATGTAGGTATGTGTTTAGTTAAACCTTAGTTACCTTCATTGGTTCTAAGCAGGAGTGTACTATAACTTTATCAGATCAGTTTATATTTGAAACCGTCCAAAATGGCAGCTCCATATAGTGAGGCCGTCATATTTTACGACGGACTAAAACTGATAGCATCAGAGTTATGTACAAATGTATATTTTCAATTATTTCAATACTCTTAAACGATAAAGGAACGCATCGTGAGGAAAGCGCCTTGTTGTAGGTTTTGAAAGTCCTTTTTGAGGGACTAGAACGCCATATTAAGTTATGTTTTTTTTTTACTCTGTAATATCCAGCCGTAATATTGTTTTAAAAAAGCTGGTTAATAAAGTTTCTAAAAAGGATTTACGTGTTTATTCTTAAATCTTGTCCGTATATAGGTACTTATACGGCCTTAGCATGAACACTAAGTTTAATTTTGAATTTTTGTTCATACCTTTGAAGTTTATACTCTGAGAGTAATATTCATATGACAGATATTTTCATTAAGATTTATTTTGTCATATTTTTTTAGCCAGATTACTGTCTTGTTAAATAAATAAAAATAAAACAAAACGATTATTAATATAAATTTAGCGTAATATGAGACGTTCCAAAATAATCGTGGTGATTTTAATGAATCATCATTTTGGACTTTGAATTTGATTGATAATCATGATCAATACTTTATGTTAGTTGTTTTCTAGTGGTATATGGAGGAAAGTAATAGTTTATAAAACAATATTGCACAAGGCAAAAAACATGGCTTGATCAAGATCCAAAAGCGTTGGCAAATTGCTTAGTTTTATATATTTCTCCAATAACTTGCGATAAATCATAACTAATAAGGATTCCCAGCTAGTATCGTGATAGAACTAACGACATTTTTATTTTTCTAAATCGTTTTTAAATAAAACTGATATCATAGAATTATTACATACTAGCTAATATTAAACTTCACTTTAGAATATAAAAAAAATCTGTTATTTCAAGCAACCGTAGCTCAAAAAAACAAAAATTTCTTAAGCTTTATTCTCTATAGCAGTTTCTTTTCAGTTAATATTCTTGTTAGAAAAAACGTAATTTTAGCTATATTTTATGTTAAATAACTGACGAAATGATTAAATAACCGTTTATTTTGTTAAAAGCTGCAATAAAAGGCAAATGTGACGTTTGGGCGCCATTTACAAAAACGAGTACCGCGTTGGGCGCCAGTTTGCATTTTGACGATAGATGGTTAGTTTAAAAAAAGATATGAATGATTTTTCTTCCTTAAGTCAAATAGACGTCTAAACTATTTTCTGATTAATTCATTATAAAACTGAGAAGATAAAACTAAGAATTTCTGTCATGAGACTCTGAATTTTGGACTTGCCTTCAAAATTTCTAATGGTTTTGAAGCTTCAAAGCTAGAAGAGGTTACACATATTTTTTATGATAAACATCAATTAATACCGTTTGGCGACCGCTTACCGATATTTCAGGCGTTTCTTTTCGTTTACGTAAGTAATCGATTTACCACAAAATATGAAACTATAATCAGATGAATGATAATGTCTAAAAATACACGACTTCGTTGAAAATCCATTACAGTCACTACCAATTCGAACATTAATAATTTTCCTGTACAAATGCGCTTCGAAGGTGGCAACCCCGGGTCCAATCGAAGTATTCTAGACCCTATTGTTGGTGCGCAAAGTCCATTGTCCTTTGCCTGAGATGAGAGGTTATTTTTACCCCCTCTCATCTGCAGAGATCGATTTGTACCTTTAACACGTGCATGGGGCCTTCAGAACCTCAGGATTAAGTCTCTTCGGGGACACCTTGGAAAGACCACTTACCTTGAAAGCAGGGCAGCGACCACCATCACAGAAAAAAAAAAAACGAAAAACAACCAAAAAGGATTGGGCAAAAGAACTGCGAGGGCAACTGACTTGCATGTGAAAAGCGGAAATAAAAATGAGTATGAAAATAGAATGACACAGTACGTGCTTTGACTGGTAGCACTGGCTCTCTGAGGTTGGTCCAGCGAAGGAGAGCTTTTATACCTCCGCTGAGGGTAGGAGGGGGACGGCAGCCATTTTGCGCGGTTTCTATGGCAACGAGGAGATGGCCTATTACGCGAGGGTGGTGAGATTAGATGTAGGGATGGTAGAAAGGGTTTACTTAAATTCGCAACATTTTGATTTAGTTTTGTAACCAGGAAATTCTTACGTTTCTGTCTATATCAAGTTTTTACTTGCCCCGTGTTGGGCGCCATTTAAGCTTTTGGTCAAATTATCTGCTAGCTCTATATTGTCTTTCGAAATCTTTTATTATATGATCTCTGTCTACGAAACAACGCCTGTTTTCTATATACTGTAGATTATTGACCAGAAAATAAGCAGTAGCATATAAACTGCGGGAAACAGAACTATATTTTATGTATGTGAATTTATTTACTTACTTCCAACCACCACTAACTAGCCTATTAATGCTATAGAAATATTCAAATGCAAAATAATATAGCAATAAACATAAAAATTACATTCACTAAACTCATTATTTTTTTTATAAAATCGTGTATTAAAAAAAAATGCTATCATAAAATTGTACTCAAAATACACCCTAATTTTTTGCAAACCGTACCCTCCGCTGCGTCTGATCTCAACCCTCGCACACACACATACACAAAACTCACACATCCATCCACCCCATCCACACATACACCACACCACGCACACAGTCACACGGTTCTACGAACCACCAGCAAACATCGACACTGTTTCTCAATGCTACAGACATCACTATTGTTTCACACAGAGAAGCTTATCGATGTAAGCCTATCTCTTTCACTCTGTATGGAGAAGAGGCTGTCTCGCTCTTGCATATTAATATTCTGTAAATTATTTTTTCTTTACTTGTCAGTCAAAAACTGACAATTTTTGGCGGGATATTATGTCTTCTAATAGTTTTTTTTTTATAATTGTGTAGTATACTATGCTATGGCACATTCTATTCTACCAAATAAAATAAGTACCTACCAACACAGTGTTGTAAGAAAACGATACCCGTATTTCACGCACCGACTCCATCTAAATATTTTAGTGGACTATTCCTTGATGTACGCGAAATATAATATTCTGTCTTATCATTCAAGCAGCAAAGTATATTTCGCTTTACACGCGTCACTTTGTGTAATGTAGTAACTTCCTGGCCGTGTTGAATTTTTTATTAGCATTTACTTCGCACTACTCGACAACAGGTGGCGCTAGTTACATTAACTTTTAGAAAACAAAGAATGGCATAATAATAATAATCTAATCTTACATTATTTTTCTATAAATCTAAGGTTACCCTTATTAAATTTCCAGAGCCAAAACGAGATGGGAAAATTAAACTAATTCAGCTATTCGACGCTAGATGTCGCTGTATACTAATTTCCCGACTTTTTAGTCAATTTATATTATGAAAATATATTTGGAATAGGTTATATTAATGGATATTGGAATAAATTGTAAATATTAAAACATGTCTAAATGCAATTACTTCTCTGACGGCATGGGAGTAAAGAAAAAACATAGAATGCGTCCAACTGCTTCTCTCCCCCAGCATGTGGTAAAATTCGACTAAGGGACAGTATTCTCTCCAACATGATGCATCTATAAGCGATGGGCTGATCACCTGTCTCCATGGTTCACCATATCCATCTCAGGCCTTAGTATAGTGGCTGCAAGTTGTCTTATGGTTTCTTTGTGGTTTTGCCCACCCTGTATGATAACATGTATCTATGTAAATGCAAACAAAACACAGTAAGCGGAAGCACCACAACATTTTAATTTAGCACTTCAACAATGCTCATTAGTGAACAAAGATGCAGAGGCATTTAACTCAGACAAACATACAAAACAACTGTAATGAACAAATTCACCCTGCACATATTTTAGTCCACTCTGAAGGTGTATTCTGTATATGCTCTGATTTTTATAGCCTAAAGCCTTTGACATCTATATTAGATGATTTATACAGCGACAGGTAGCTACACAAACGGGACGCTGTAGTGCCCAGGACGAATTAAGATGGAGTAGGCTTGCCCAGCACCTATTCCATCCTCTCAGCTTAGTCGGCCTTGTCCACAGGAAAGACATGGTCATACGTGCGGAGCTGACTAAGCCGCGGGTTTCCTCACGATGTTTTTCTTCGCCGTTTGAGAGTGCTGGTATAGCGCACATTAATTCTTCGAAATGACATGACCAAAATAGATCAAAATCGCACCGCAAAAACAATTACCTTCTTTGCAAGAGCGTTTAAATATATTCTTCTTCTTCTAAGGAGTCAACGTTTTAAAGTATATTTTAAATGTAATAATTAAAGACATCCTCCATTTCAACCCTAAATTAGATGGTAATTAATTGTAATTTCTATTGTTTTGTTATTCACTTCTTTATTGCGTTATTATTATTTTTTTCTCTTTACTATTATGTTTATGTTTAATTTGGTCCTCAAACATACCTTATTGCCTTTCTGTTCGCTCAACACATTTTAAATTGTTTAGCTGTGCGCTCATAGTGTTATGTTACAAACCAGATCAAAACTGTGTTTTAGTTATATGTTTATTCTATTTTTCTTTGTAACGTGTAGTGAGTGCCTAAATATATAAATAAACGTAATTTACCCAATAGAAATAAATAAAAAAAAATCGTAATTTGCCCAATAAGAGCGATTCCACTGTCGATGGCCTTCATAAATATATCAGCTGTTGATCTCAGAATATAAACCCGCGGGATGTAGCTAGTTTGTAACAGAGTGGGCTCTTGAAAAATTCCTGTATTTCTCCTCGCCAGGTACGGTTTATTAAAAAACTTAGTTCAGAATGCAATGCGAGCTATCCCGGCTTCATATCATGCGTGGACGTGCATCTCACTACCTGAGGGTCTGCAAGAAACAATAGCAATAATTTGTACATGAATTAAGTAAGTACCTAAGTAATAAGTAACATCCAACAGTCACATACATAGTCCTGACCCCACACTAGGATTCCCTGTGTAGTGGGTATCAGAAACTACGAGTACCATGCTACCACAACACCCAGACCCGGAAGAAATATTTCACATACAAACATTTCAGATTTATAATAGTAAAATTTCCACGCGATTTCACGAGCATGGTTTTAAATTATGTGTTAATTTAACTACAAAAACGAAATTATTCAACTGTGAAATGGAACCCATAGAAAAAAAACCATAAACAAGTTCAAAAAACCATTTCCTGAACAGCGATTTGTAATTGTCTACGTAATAAATAAGCTAAGCGCTTGTGTTGCGAACTGTACGGCGCGTGCAGTTATCGTTTTGTCTCTAACTGTACTGTAATGAACATTTTTGCAAATTCCTCCCCGAACCAACGCAGGCGGGTTTGGAAACTGTATAAGCTCAAAGTTTTTTTGAATAATTTTTAATGAGACTATCCGAGAGATAACTTCACAATCATCAAATATCAAATCAAATATCAAATATATTTATTTGGGGACATGATCAAAGGTTCATATAAACTAATTGCAAACGATGATAGCTGCAGTAGTTTTAGAAAAACTGTGTCGCAGCTACCAACCTCCTTAACCAATAGTTGTTCCTCTATGCTATGATCTACAAAAGTTATAATTATAATATATTTCATGCAATAAATACATACATATACATCATAATATGATGTATATGTATGTATTTATTAAAAATGACTATGTGACTGTAAAAGTATATGTTATATACTTTTACAGTCACTTACAGATCGCAGAACAGATTAAACATTATTATGTCTTAATTTTCCTGCCCTGGGTATAAAATTCTTTAAAATTACAAAGTGATTTAAAAGATTTTTTCAATCTCATATTCTTTCAATTTCAAGTCATTTGGTTTTATTTTGAAGTCACCAAATGACTTTCAAGTCTATGAACTTGAAAAAAAATTAAAATATACCATTTTTGTGACGTTTTATCACTCTAATTATTATTTAATAAATTTAATACTCTAATTATTTATGATTTGTTTCTTTTTTTCTTTTATTAATTCCTTATTGTTGTTATTTCTATATTTTTATGTGAGCACGTCCTCGATAATGTTTGTTACTTATCCGGGTCTCAAAGCCCCCATCGGAAGACCAGCGTGGGTTGTTTCAACCTGCACATGCTGAGTTGGGACCAATTTGCAAATGTTCCATAATTATATTACATAAGTTAGTTTAGTTTTAGTTTGTTGCAAATAAATGATTCTGATTTTGATTCTGATAATTGATACTCTGAATTCACTAGGCGGGGTTTGTCAGTACAAAAGAAATATTTAAAACCTTTGAATGCAGTTCGAATTGTTTTTAAAATCAAAATGAAGTCTTCTTTCGATAAATTTTTCTATCTACAGTATTTATTACTTGGTTTTTTGTTTGTTTGTCAGAATTCTATGTCCGCAACTGATCTTACGCTCCCGTCTCAAAAGGTTCTAACGGAAGACCAGCGCAAGTTACTTACAGTAACCTGCATTGCTGAGTTAGGACCTTTTTGTAACACCATTAATCTTATATTATATCTACATACAAACTTGTTTACCTTTTATTTTGTTTATTTTAATTTAATTTAATTATTTCTTTACTTTGTTTGTTGTTTTGATGATGTTCTATCTATCTAGTCGTGTCACTAGTTCTTTAGAACCAGTGTGGTGAAAGGATTTAAAGTGCGCCTCAAAGGCTCCTTTCGTGCACTATGATGATGTTACAAATAAATAATTCATTCATTCATTCATTTAAGGTACTTGTTTGGCATAGCCGAGGGACACCTTGTATAACTTTGTTAGCGCCAGTTTCGCTTGCGCCGGTACCTCATAATGAAGAGCTAAGCCCATTAGTCCGTCCGAGTGGAATCAGTAAAGGTTAATGACCCGCAAACAAACATCCAAACATTCACTGTTGCAAACTTTCTAATGCACAGAAATACTTCGCTTTTCCGACTAAGGATTTCCAATATTTGCTTGCACAATATATTATTTAAAACTATCTAACATCCGCTCATCAAAGTTCGTACCTACTACTACTAGTCTTACTTATATTATAAATGCGAAAGTTTGTGAGTTTGGATGTTTGGATGTTTGTGCCTCTAATCACGCCTAAACGGCTGAACGGATTTAAACGAAACTTGGAATATACATAGTACATGTGCTGGATTAACATATAGGCTATTTTTCATCAAGGTACCACGCGCGCGAAGCCGCGGGAGGCAGCAAGTAAATAAATAAATATTTGTGGACATTTCACACAGCGCCATTTAGCCCCAAACTAAGCAAAGCTTGTACTATGGGAACCAGATGGCTGATACAATACTTATATACTTTTTTTTGTAAATACATGCTTATAATACATACTACAATACCCAGACCCGGAAGCAATATTTGCAGAACATACAAATATTTCTCCGGTAGCGGGAATCGAACGCGCACCTCTTGCGTCTCAGCCAAGCACTCGCCCGCCACGCCACCGAGGTCGTCAAATTTGTATTATGGCGCTTGTATTAAGTTATCCTGTAATGATAGACGTAAGTTGAAATATATAAATCAGTGTTCTCTAAGTAGATTATTAAAATGTATAATTTTAGTATAATGACTGATTGTAATGTTAATAGGATATCTGATTATCTGAAAGACAAAATAGCTTAGGACTGAATGCTCTTAATCCAACTTCTATCTACTACGTATCTACCATCTGACGACTTGGATCAGATGAGCTATCTATAGCCCATTAGCAAAGGTAAGATAGCCCGATTGTTTCTTTTGTATTTTTAAATTATATTTGTACTAGCTTCTGCTCGCGGTTCCGCTCGCGTGATGTGCGGACAAAAAGTAGCTTATCTGTTATTCCAGCACACATACTGTATGTATTCCAAGTTTCATTCAAATCCGTTCAGCCGTTACGGAGTGATTGAGGCACAAACATACATCCTCACATCTATACATCCTCACGAATTTTTGCATTTATGATATTAGTAGGATTAGTTGGAAGTTTATTTCTGTCAATAAACCTGTTTCAATTATCTTTGTACCTAATCCCCTTTATGATTTTTTTCAAATATATGTTGATAACTCACAAGGTGCTACGAGCGTAGCACTATCGTAGCGCGTCCGTAGCAGCGTAGGCCTAGCTTTACCCGACTACGCTAAGCAAAAGGAGGGTTATGTAGTTCGATGCTAAGCGTGATATTTAAGAACTAGCTTATACACATGGCTTTGCTCGCGTAGTGTAAATTTTGACACCCCATTTTACCCCCTTTTAAGGGTTGTTTTGAAAAATCCTGAAACCCGTGTCCATTTATGTTGCATTTATATTATCCAGACCCAGTTTTCATAATCTATGTACCATTCAAACTCCTTTCTATAACATCATGTCAAGCTTTATCAAGCATCAGTCAACGTCAAAACCTCAACCCAAAATCTACAAGAGTCTGATAGAAACGTGAATAAAACGAAAACTTTATTAAGTTATATTGAAAATCATTGTTTTTAAATGAAAACTGTGTTAAAATGTGTCTTTGTTGCCAGGCTATGACTTGGAGGTTTTGTTGCTGTGTAATATCTTCAGCATTAGTTACCATATCATTCTTATTCGGACCATTGCAAAGTATTTTCTATCTAGCAGGTAGGTACCTATTCAATCCTACTATCTATATGACGACCACGGTGGCGAGGCGGGCGAGTGCTCGGCTGAGACGCAAGAGGCGCGGTTCGATTCCCGCTACAGGAGAAATGTTTGTATTGTACTTAATAAAGAACATTGTAATTATTTGTATTCCCAAGGAAGGTTGACGTCAGGCAGGCGGCCGGTCATAAAACGCCTTAGCCAAAACTCTTACAGCATCCTTGGATCATGCTGTGCCGACCCCACATAGACTGGGATAAGGGCAAGAAGATAATATATGTAATAAAGAACCAAGCAAGGCACATGTGACTTTTTATTGCGGGCAGGCATACAATGCACTTTGGAAAGCCTTTTATAAAGATTTAAGCAGATTAGTACTAGATATTTAATATCTATTTATAACTGCTGCCCGCTGCTTTGCTCGCGTGGTACCCGGATAAAAATAGCCCATACATTAATCCAGTATAGGTACTATTTATATTCCAAGTTTCATTCAAATCCGTTTATCCGTTTAGGCGTGATTGAGGCACAAACATCCAAACATCCTCACAAACTTTCGCATTTATAATATAAGTAAGTAAAATGGACTTGAGCAAAGTCACGTCTTAACTTAAATTAAAATTGTGTTCTATTTTCTTTCCAGGCCTACGACCAGAATTCGACACGTACTTCGAAAACGAACTGGACTTGGCAATATTCTACAGTTTCATCATCGGTTTAATGTGGTTATCTTTCGTCGCAAACACAATCCTACTTTGTGCCTGCTGTTATAAGAAGCGAAGTTTATTAGATTGGTATATTATTTTAACTGTTTTCAAGCTGGCAGTCTCTGTGGTTGTGACTATGAGGTATTTGATATACTGTACCGCTTTTGATAAGATTTGCTTCGATCATTCCGAGGGTAGAGAAGGGAATGATGTTATGGCTGCTGTTGGGTTGCTGTTTGTTTGTTTGTGTTATGTTGTCTGTTTGTTGTTGGTTGTTTTCGTTGTATGTAACTTTAAATTGGCTATGAAGAGATATTTTTTGTTTTAATTCATACACACATACAATTATCACGTCCGTATAATAGGTTGGTCCAGTTGGTAGTGACCCCGCCTTCTGATTCGAAGGACGTGGGTTTAAATCCGATCGTGTACCAATGGATTTTTCTAGAAGTGGGAAGAAGAAGGCTACAAGTTTTCTTATCTTGTGGCTCTACCCAACCTATTATAAACTAAAAAATAAGACCTTTTACTATCTATAGATGATTTATACAGCGTCAGGAGGCAACTTTTACCTTCACAAACGGGACGCTGTAATGCCCGGGACGAATTAAGATGGAGTAGGCTTGCCTACCACCTATTCCATCCTCTCAGCTTAGTCGGCCTTGTCCACAGGAAAGACATGGTCAATACGTGCGGAGCTGACTAAGCCGCGGGTTTCCTCACGATGTTTTCCTTCACCGTTTGAGAGTACTGGTATAGCACACATAAATTTTTCGCTCAGAAAAATCTATTGGTAAGTACACGACCGGGTTTGAATCCACGACCTTAGGATCGGAAGGCGGGGTCATTACCAACTAGACCACCAGTGCTCTAGTTTAAAAAGTTGAGTCATAAAATACAGCGTATGAATTGTATGTAGGAAAAATCAGGTAGGTACCTACGTCTGCAACAAATATATGTTTTGGCACTTTTCCAAAATAACCTAGTGCCTGCCGACGACATTCAATTTGCCGCATATCTTTTAAACTATCTTTTTACGGATGTATGCACTGTTAGTTTATGATATTAGCTCTTATCAATGCCTTGTACTTAAGGGTAGTCAGAAGCACGTCCTGATTACATTTTATCATTGTTTTAAAAGAGGCTTATGTAGATAGGTAAAACCAAAAGATTAAAAATGGAGTTACAGATATCTAACTAAAATACAGATTGATTTTTAAGGAAGGTTCTGTTAGAAATAAATCCTTAGTTATTAGAAGTATACTGATGGTCTAGTGGTAGTGACTCCGCATTCCAATCCTCAGGTCATGGGTTCGAATCAGGATTAGGTCGTGCTGCAATGAATTTTTCTGTTTGAAAAATTTATATGCGCTATATCAGGAGGGTTAGAAATGTCACTATAAATAAATCTGCAGCTGAATTGTATTGCGTAGGTACTATAACACCAAAATATAAACCATTTTAGAGCTAAATATGAATCTGCAGCTGAATTGAATTGCGTACAGTTCACCTACAATTCCGACCATTTTACGAAAATTACTGCCATGAATTAGGGAAATAAATTGCTCAAAGTGGCATACATCATCAATTCCTCAAATATCTACATCGTGACGAAACCGGTACCTATGTCGTAGAATATAAAAAGTTCGAATGCATCGCCAAGTGCACGAAAGGAGCATCTTTGAGGCGCACCTAAAGTCCTTTCACCACACTGGTTCTATGAACTACTGACAAGAGTAGTAGCATTGAGTATTGAGGGACAGTTAGTGACAGAGCGAGTCTTATACAATGTATGTTACGCCCGAATACTCAAACGCATCTCAGAGTAAGAACGTCTTATGTGACGAGTTTTTCATCAAAAACTGTCAAAAAACCGTGACTTGAGACATGCTCAACTCTGAGTAGTGTTTGAGTATTCGGGGGTTAGAGTGTTTCTTAGTAAGTGCATGAAAGAAGCCTTTGAAATTAAATATTTAGTGAAGTGACTAGATAGATAGATAAAGGGGTTAAAGTTTTTCAAATACAACACAATGTCCACCCTCCACCTTTGTGTTTTGTTTGCTGTCCGACGTCAAACATAATAAACCATAAATAAACATAATAAAGGCGAATCCATGTGTACAGAGCGAGTTTTGTTCTTTTGTGAGGTGTTAAAACTATTGAGAACAGTGTTGTAAAGGATTCTCAGTTCTTTTCTAATAAAACCGGTCAAGTGCGAGACGAATTCGCGAACGAAGGGTTCCGTTCCATCGTAAATAATAAATTGTGTAGGTACAAATACTATTAACCAATGTTTGTTAAGAATTATGAATATAAATATATCTATCTGACACCTTGGTGGCGTGGCGGGCGAGAGCTCAGCTGAGACGCAAGAGGTGCGGGTTCGATTCCCGCAACGGAAGAATTTTTGTATACTAGATGGCAGCACAGGTAAAGTTAGCACGCGCTATCGTTGCGTTTTGAACTTTACGCCGGTAATTTCAAGCAAATTAAAGCTTTTCAATTTTATAATATAAGTAAGATTCTGCAAATATTTCTTCTGGGTCTGGGTGTTGTAATTATGTATTTTATGTAATATATTTACAAAAAAAAATATTTATTTTCTATCAGCCACCTGGTTTCCATACTAGCTTTGCTTAGTTTGGGGCTAGATGGCGCTGTGTGAAATGTCCACAAATATTCATTTATTTATTTATTTATCTATCTACCACGCTCTTATAAGCTTTACCATGTTTGAAAGCTGGTAACCACATAATGAAATGCTAACTTTCACCCATGTCTATCACAGTGTAAACTTTACATTGGATACAGTTAATGAACTTGCCACAGTAACAATGGACCGGCAATCGAGTTGCACTTGTGTCACTGTTATTTTGCAACTGTGGTGTTGAGACAGTTTCCTAGTTGAAGTTTTTCAGTATCTTACTTATATTATAAATACGAAAGTTTGTGAGTTTGGATGTTTGGATGTTTGTGCCTCAATCACGCCTAAACGGCTGAACGGATTTGAATGAAACTTGGAATATACATAGTACATGTACTGGATTAACATATAGGCTATTTTTTGTCCGGGTACCACGCGAGCGAAGCCGCGGGCGGAAGCTAGTTTTCCATAAATCATTTATTGCGTAATATAGGTTTGTAACAGATGCTTTGCGATACTATTTCAGAGCAGCCTACGCACGAAAAAATTCTTTTTTTATTTACTGTACATGTATGAGTATATAAATGTTTTCTGTATGAAATAAAGGGAGAGAGGGTAAAAGGGGAGGGAGGCTTTTTCATTTATTTTTATTATTTATAACGACAATAGAAATACACACTCTTTAAAAATTTCAGCTCTCTATCTATTATTTTCATGAGATACAGCCTGCATTTCATTTCGTTCGTTTAATTCGTTCGTTCATTAATTTATTAATTGTTAATGAGTAAAGCACCGAGAAAATAAGTAATATAGCAATAAATAATCCTATCCTACTATATTGTAAATGTGAAAGTTTGTGAGTTTGGATGTTTGTGCCTCAATCACGCCTATATAAATTAACTGGGGTCCAACTCCACAGTATCAGTAGTCAAAGTAGACAGCGTAAGGTAAAACAACGCAAAATAAACTAATTAAAGTTAATATCTTACTATTCAATGAGTGAAGTTGTCTCCTTGAACGTCTACTCAGTGTTGTTTGAGGTGGTTTCAATATTCTACTAACGAACGATGGATCATTACGAATCCAATACAACAACGGTTTCAGAATAAGTAGAGGATAGAATGAATTTTTCTGTGCGAAAAAATTATGTGCGCCATACCAGTACTCTCAAAAGGTGAAGGAAAACATCGTGAGGAAACTCGCGGCTTAGTCAGCTCCGCACGTATTGACCATGTCTGTGGACAAGGCCGACTAAGCTGAGAGGATGGAATAGGTGCTGGGCAAGCCTACTCCATCTTAATTCGTCCCGGGCACTACAGCGTCCCGTTTGTGAAGGTAAAAGTTGCCTCCTGACGCTGTATAAATCATCTACTATAGATGGTAAAAGGCCTTAGTATACTGTACATAGCTAAGCTCAAGATAATCATAATTGGATTGAGTTTACTACTATGATAAAGCTCTCCTTATAGTTTGAAAAAGCCAAAAGAATTTAAGGTATATTGTAGCTACAACCGAACCAGTGTGGTGAAAGGATTTGAAGTGCGTCTCCTTTTGTGCATTTGTCACATGTTTTCGAACTTTTTAGGTTCTACGATATGATGTTTTAATTCACTGTTTGAGAGCAGTACTCTCATAGTGTATGTATTTTCGAACAGAAAATCCATTGGTCCGGATTTAAAGCTATTTTGTAGCTGACTGTACAATATGTTGAGGCAACTTCACCAGATATTCACACACAAGTCACAGGTATCAGCAACAACAAAACATTCCAACAACTAAACGCAGCCAGCAAAACCGGAAACAACCGACGTCGCATTTCCGGTCAGCCGTTAAATTTGAATTTCGAACTGATAGCGCACTCCGCTCCAGACTTTTGTTGGGTGCGGACGTGTCGCCGGCGGCGGAAATTGATTGAAGTTAGCGGCGGGTTTGTTGCGATAACTTAGACGGGTAATATTCACGTAGGATTAATTAAAATACTAGGCGTTTGGGGCACAAAACTTAATATCTGAATGTACAAAGTGCTTCTATTTGAATCAATGCAACTGACCATTTAATATCATTAAAAATTAATTTTAAACGAAATTAGAAGAGCAAAATGTCAAAAAGACAGTGTATTTCATTTCAAATTAATTCAGCCTCAAACATCCAAACGTAATTCAAACTTTCGGATTCAACTCTTTAATATTTGTATAAAAACTATTTTACCAAATTCTATTTTCATAAAACTAATGCAGTTCACTTAATCTCATAATAAAAATTCCTAACTTTCAAGTTTCAATTTAAAAGACACTTAAAAAGGTAGGGTTATGATTTTCTCGCCAAATCGACCTGTCAAAGTTGACAGATGACAGCCGTTTGCGCGCCAAACGATACCCCAAGATGGCGGGCGCGTGCCGTATCTAGATGTGCAAATTGTTTTGTGTATGGCTTTTAAAGTATTTAGAAATTATAATAGACTTGATGTCAGTGGCGTAGTGAGTGCACGATTAAGACGATAGTGTTCAGATTCGATTCCCACGGCAGAACGTATGCATGTTCTGTAAATTATTTTTCCGTGTATTGCAAATCAAGTCAAATTCAAGTATAATTTGTTCAGTAGAATCAGCACTGGTGGTCTAGTGCCTTCTGAGGACGTGGGTTCAAATCCGGTCGTGCACATTGGATTCTGCATCAATGGAGCCGTGCTGTCTGACTGTCAGACCATGAAATTACCTTCACGATTTTGACATTTGGCGTACAATGAAATATGTAGTTATTACCTACCTATCAAAGTAACAATCATCAGAAAATATGGTAGAGTTTCCGATATTTATTGTTATGTTTATTTATGTTTATTTATGTTAATTAATAGTGTCGTCCACGTAACTGTTTTTTTTTTTAATCTGTTCACTTACATTATATCTATGGAAACTTTTAATTGGCCTTCAGCATACATACATGTCTTTGTGCTTGTAAATTTTACATGAATTATTCTTATTGTTGTACCTAGATGTAAGTTTTCTTAAAATTTAAAAATAAAATAAAATATCTGGATCAAAACATACGCGAAACATGTTTTTTAGGCGTGTTTTTTTTCCTCGAGCGCTTCAATTACGCTGAAAACAATGCGTGGCGTGAATCTACTAGCAAATTTTCCATCGAAATTTATTGAAAAATCTACGTATGCTTGAAACCACAGAGTAATCAAATTTACTCTCCCGTGTGTTACTAAATTAGAAATCTTTTTTTACTATATGAACCAAAAAAAGTGAAAATTATAATTTTCTTTTTGAATAAACACATTTTATTAACTAACAATAAAGTTCTACATCGATTTTGGTGAGCAAAATCCGCTATTGCATACTCTTAATTACAATCTTGTGAGTTTCAAGTTTCACAGCCCATGTGTGTGTCACTCTTGTCAAGCCATGACAGTCATGTCACTTTTTACAATGATATCTTATTAGGTCATCGTGTAGGGAAGATGTCGCAGGGACAATGCCTGGGATGGGATGTCGTGTGTTTCTGAAATGGGGCGAGGTGGACCCTACTAGTGGTTCTCGAACGCCAGTCATTTCTTTATATAATATAGAATAGAAAAATAATAATATTTTTAGGTTAGGTATATACATTCTAATTGTCAGCTCCGCACGCATTGACCATGGTCTTTCCTGTGTACAAGGCCGACTAAGCTGAGAGGATGGTATAGGTGCTGGGCAAGCCTACTCCATCTTAATTCGTCCCAGGCACTACAGCGTCCCGTTTGTGAAGGTAAAAAGTTGCCTCCTGACGCTGTATAAATCATCTACTATAGATGGTTAAAGGCCTTAGTAGTAGTATATACATTCTGTAAGTATTTTTACCAGATTATGAAGGCTCTGTGCTTAGCTAATGGTGATGGTACCAATCGAAAATGTCAATAAAGTAAGTAAGTTCGTATGAGCTAGTGGCCAACTCTTGTGACGGAGTTTTTAGGCTGCCTAAAGGCCTCTTAAATACTTAAAAGCCGGGACCGACAATTGAACGCGCCCTCCTAATCACGAAAGCACTCAGCTAGTAATGCCACTTGCAGTCACCCATCCAAATTGTGACCGCGCACAACGTTGCTTAACTTCAACTATCAATCAAGAACGTCTAAGCAAGCTACGCCACGAGCGCTTCAAGATCCGTTTGTCAAGTATGAAATGAGCTGATCATCTTCGCCTAAACAGATTTTCATAAACTGTAGCTAAGAATTCTCTGGCTGTGTTCTGGCTTTGTGCATACATTAAGCAATGCAGTACATAGAGATATAAATTTAAGAAGTCGATTTGCTGTTCTAAAGTGCAGTATCGCCGCTAAACATTATCATGAAACCACATTTGTTTGGTAGAATGACTAAATACTCCTTGGTTTAGTGCCGATTTGGAGACGGAAGAAAAAATATTAGAAAATGTGGCAGATTTTTGTGAAGAACAAATTCTCAATCGAGAACCAACTGTAGGAGTTACTCGAAGCCAGCGCGGTGAACATCGGAAATGCCGTGACTTCAATTGTTTCACCATTTCAAAGCTAGGGAGGTATTCAATACGAGTGTAGCAAATAAACTCGATATATCAGTAGGTATCATGGTTATTTTATAATTATATACTTTGGCGACCTCGGTGGCGTGCCGGGAGTTTACTCGCTTCGCTCGCGTGGTACCTCGACAAAAAGTAGCCTATATGTTATTCCAGCACACATACTAAGTATATTCCAAGTTTCGTTCAAATCCGTTCAGCCGTTACGGCGTGATTGAGGCACAAACATACATAGTCACATCCACACTTCCTCACAAACTTTCGCATTTATAATATCAGTAAGACAGTAGGATTTACATTTACTTCTCTGTTGGACTGTGAGTAAAAAAAAAACATAGAATGCGTCCAGCTGCTTCTCTCCCCGAGCATGTCGTAAAAGTCGACTAAGGGATAGTATCCTCCAACATGATGAGATACAATAAGCAAGTATTCCCAAGGAGGGTTGACGTCAGGCAGGCGGCAATTGGGCAAGCCTACTCCATCTCAGTTCGTCCCGGGCTACAGCATCCCGTTTGTGAAGGTAAAATTTGCCTCCTGACGCTATAAATCTACTATAGATGGTAAAAGGCCTTTTTTATTTAATGAAGATCCCAGATGTTGACTTATTTGAATAACTTGGACGGAACATTCATTAATATGTTGCGTTGTGGAACTTGAATTCAACTTAAGTAAGTCAAATTAATTTCGTTTAAAGATGTTCCTTATAAAATTGTTCAAACAGCAATGAAAACTTTTCCTATTTTCCTCAATTTGGAGCTCAAAAAAATATTTGAAACGTAAGCCAAAAACAATTGTACGTTTAGAGTTAAAATCTGAATACTAAATAAACATGTAAATAGTAGGGTAATTGGTATTTTATACAGTTGGTAGCAGTTGCTGTTTCCAATTCTTGGGATACTTTTGTATGGATACTCCCTCAAGAGCTTTTATCCAAGCGACTTTGTGTCTGACGAAGCCTCTAGACGCTACTGAAGGATGTCACGCTCGCCTTCACACTGCTCTGTCAAGCTGGTGTGACGGTTAGGAAGAGAATTTCCTCTACATCACAATATGTATTATTAGATTGCTAGATTATTATTATTATTATTAGATCAAGAAGCTAATAGATATGACCAATGACCAAAGGTCTGGCGCTTACCTCGGACAAAGGATAAGTATAGCTATCCAACGGGGTAACGTCGCCAGCCTTTTGGGGACCTTACCTGCGGTCGGTGATCTGAGCTCTGTTTTCTATCTGTAGGCGAACTCAGATAAAAAACTGAGCTCATTTTTATTTCTTATTATTTCTATACTGATTACCTTAAAGTTTTTAATGTTATTATAGTTTGTCTTTGTAAATATGATATTAATATTTATTAGATTGCTATAATATGCGATCATGATGTACCTAAGTGACTATCCCCAAATACTCAAACGCATCTCAAAGTTGAGCAAGTCTCAAATGTCGTTTTTTTTTTGAAAGATTTTCATCAGAAACTGTCAAAAAACCGTGAGTTGAGACGTGCTCAACTCTGAGCCGCGTTTGAGTATTCGGGGATATGTGACTTAGATATAGTATCACTTGTGTCAACCCTGTCCTAACATTTTTTGCAGTAATTTGGTCTAACGAACTCGCTAGTCGCTCGTTATACTGCATAAAATGTCCAGCTGCTTCTCTCTCCTAGCATGTCGTTAAAGTCGACTAAGAGATAGCATCCTCTCCAATATGATGGAACATCTATATGGGTGATGGGCTGATCACCTGTCACCATGGTTCACCATATCCATCATGGGACTTTAAATCAGGAGTGGCTGCATGTTTTCTTATGATTTACTTGTGGCTCTGCCCATCCCTTAATATGTATAAAAATTGCGATTATGATAGCCTCAAACTAAGCAAAGCTTCTACTATAGGAACTAGATGGCTGATAGAATACTTTTTTTGTAAGTAAGTTCATATGAGCTAATGACCAACTTATCTGTCTGTCTGTCGGCAAAACATCTGTACAAACCTATATTACGCAATAAATGATTTATGATTATGATTATTATGATTATGAACTTTTGTGACGGAGTTTTTAGGCCACCTAAAGGCCTTCGTCATGCCCGTCAAGCTTGGAAACGCTCACTTTTTTTGTAAAAACACCTGGCATCGAGCATTAAAGCCGAGCACACGTCCGCCACGCTACTGAGGTCGCCAACAGTGTAAATATTCGTATCCATACTACTCGGTCATAATCTGAGTATTTTTAAGCCGTGCCCAGCGAAACGTTTATTCAAATGAGCCCGTCTCCCCGCGACAGACAAACACGCCGTGGAGTAATAACACAACACAGCCGATGCCACAAACATCTGACGACGGGCGATTGCTCGGCAGACTTGTAGACTTTGCATGTTTTGTTCTGGAAGACATTCCGCTACTTCTCTGCTGGACTGGAAGTAAAGAAAAAACATAGAATGGGTTCAGCTGCTTCTCTCCCCGAGCATGTCGTAAAAGTCGACTAAGGGATAGTATCCTCTTCAACGTGATGGACCATCTATATGGGTGATGGGCTGATCACCTGTCTCCATGGTTCACCATATCCATCTTAGGACTAAATTAGAGGTGGCTGCAAGTTTTCTTTTGTTTACTTGTGGCTCTGCCCACCCCAATAGCGATACGGGCGTGATAATATGTATGTATGTAAATCCCACTGATAGACGGACGGACGGACGGACGGACACCGGAGGCTTGGTAATAGGTTAACGTTGGCACCTTTTGGCCTTATTCACAGAAAAGACATGCTGAATATGTGCTAAGTCGCGGGTTTCCTCACGACGCTTTCCTTCACCATTTGAGAGTGTTTTATCGCACATAATGAAAAATCCATTCATGAACGACCGGATTTAAACCTACACCTTGTATCGACTAACACAAGACCACCAGTGCAAGTATGAACACTGTAAAGATGCATACGGTTCATACACTCCACTATCTTTATAATCACACCTCCACCCTTGTTCATTTTGCGATGCGTACGTACTTGTTGCTTTGTTTTCGAGGGACGCCTTTGTTGGCAACGTATTGTGTTCTTGTTCTGCTCATTGTGAGATTAAGCTGTAACTTACAAGCCGTAGCCGGCTTTGCTCGCGTTATACCTGCACAAAGTCTAGGTAAGTACATAATTATTTGTCAAACTCTCCTTAAATATTACGATCTCAATATTATCTTTATTAACAGAAAGAAACTTACAACAAATACAAGTATAATTTACAAAATACAAAAGTAACAGTGGGGCTATCTAAAGGCCGTTGCAAACGGTCTATAGATAGCTCACCTGATCCAGCTCATCGGACGGTGGAAGCGTGCCCAAGACGCTGGCCGCATTGCCACGCTGAATGGCAATACTGATCCGTTGAGCCAAATAAGAACCAGCTCTTGGATCGCGCATCGTTTCGACCAGACGCCCTGAAAGAATTTTGAAAACGCGGTGGGCACCCGTGCCCCACGGACCTAGGATCTCGATCGAGGGTAATGTGTTTGAGGTATATGTATGTTTGTATGTGCATTCCTTTGACTGAAGCTGTTATTCAAACTACTGGACGGATTTTGTCAAATGAGGTGTCGTTTGATTCGTCTTTGATGTGTCAGATTTTTGACACTAAAGTTAAAAATCCAATATGGCGCCTTTAAAATGCCATTTTCTATGAACTAAGACTTAGAATAGTAATTAAAATAGTAAAAACTCATTATCATCATTATGTGGAAAAAAAATATGGCGAATACTATGCTATCTAAATTATACGCAGTCAGATTCTTTGTTCTTTAAAATAAATAAATAAACAACACCCAACAGTCATATACATAGTCCTGACCCCACACTAGGATTCCCTGTGTCGTGGCTATCAGAAACTATGAGTACCATGGTACCACAACGAAATATTTACAGAACATGCAAACATTTTCTTCCGCACCGGGAATCGAAACCGCGCCTCTTGCGTCACTGCCGAGCAATCGTCCGCCACGCCACCGAGGCCGTCAAAAATGAATACCTACTTGTTTTCATCCGTCGGTTGAAATTCGAACCAACGATCTCAATCCACTAGTTTTAGTCTAGACAAGGCACACAACGCATTTTCAGTTATTTTAATTTTTATATGGCATTTCATAAATCGTAAAACTGAAGCTGGTTTAGGGTTCCGTATCGGAAGGGTGTCAACGGAATCCTATTACTAAGCCTGCGCTGTCCGTCCGTCCGTCTGTCAGCGGGCTGTATCTAATAAACCGTAAAAGGTAGAGAGTTGAAATCACAGAGTGTATTTCTATTGCCGCTATGACAACAAATGATAAAAATAAAAGGGGGCCCCGTAAAATAAACATTTTCGATGTACGATGTGCGGAACCCTTCGTGTGCGAATTGAACTCACACTTGACCGTTTCTTTTTTCCGTTTCAACGATCACAGATGTTTCAAATTAACTGTTAACTGTTAACTTTATAGTTCTGCAGACGTTAAAATGTATTGTTTTGAAGTTTCAACGTTTTTTGCATACAAATGAGACTGTTAAAGTATTGTATGATTTGTTTTAAAGTCTATAAAGTTATATTTACTACCAACAAGAAAAAAAAAGAGTATTTTTTTAAACCTACGTCGATAAAATATGAATTATGTACAAATTATGTACAAATGATACTAACATAATGTAAAAATCTGCATCGAAATCGGCTCACACAAATGAGACTCAGGAGGCGCGGGTTCGATTCCCACAACTGGAGAAATGTTTGTTATGTTCAGCAAATATTTCTTTTGGGTTGTGTTGTAGTCACCCATCCAAAATTGTGACCGCGCACAACGTTGCTTAACTTCAACGATCAATCAAGAACGTCTAAGCAAGCTACGCCACGAGCGTTTCAGTCAAGTATTTGAAAACTCAACATCATCATCATCATCTTCCTGCCCTTCACTCTATGTGGGGTCGGCACAGCATGATCCTTGGATCATGCTGTAAGAGTTTTGGCTAAGGTGTTTTATGAGCGGCCGCCTGCCTGACGTCAACCCTCCTTGGGAATACTTGCTTATTGTATCTCATCATGTTGGAGGATACTATCCCTTAGTCGACTTTTATGACATGCTCAGGGAGAAAAGCAGCTGGACGCATTCTATCCCCCGAATACTCAAACGCATCTCAGAGTTGAGCACGTCTCAAGTGACGAGTTTTTGGCAGATTTTCATCAAAAAAAACCGTGACTTGAGACGTGCTCAACTCTGAGTCGCGTTTGAGTTTTCGGAGGTATGTTTTTTCTTTACTCCCAGTCCAGCAGAGAAGTAGTAAGTAGTATTTAGAAACTCAACACAAAAACCGAAAAACGTAATAACACCTTTGTACAATTCTACATTCAGAATAGGAAAACATGCCCGGCTGAAGTTCCAGGAAGCCCCAAGATCGCCATAAAGCTGGATATTTGTATGAATTCATAAAATCCAACGGTATTGATTGCGGGACCGACCAATGGTAGTCCGCTCCAACGCCTCTGCGAATAGAACGGATGAGTAAGAATATATAGGATGCGTGGATATGACATATAACTAGATCTTCTTGACCATTTTATATTGATCGTTGGCAAAGTGGCATTACGAGCTGAGCGCTTCCGTGCTTCGGAGGGCGCGTTAAACAGTCGGTCCGTTTAAGTCGTTAAGCCACGATGGAGGCCTTTAGGCGGCCTAAAAACTCCGTCATTAGAGTTGGCCACTAGCTCATACGAACATACATACCATTTTATGTGATCTTCTTGACAAGGTGGTGAATCCTACTTAAACAAAGGCCTTTTACCATCTATAGTAGATGATTTATACAGAGTCAGGAGGCAACTTTTACCGTCACAAAGGACGCCGTAGTGCCCGGGACGAATTAAGATGGAGTAGGCTTGCCCAGCACCTATTCCATCCTCTCAGCTTAGTCGGCCTTGTCCACAGGAAAGACATGGTCAATACGTGCGGAGCTGACTAAGCCGCGGGTTTCCTCATGATGTTTTTCTTCGTCATTTGAGAGTACTGGTATAGCGCACATAAATATTCGCACAGAAAAATCCATTGGTACACGACCGGATTTGAACCCACGACACGAAAGTTTAGAATGTAAATAGTTTAGATTCTGGAATAACATATAGCCTAATTTAATTTTAGAAAATCAACCCCTAAGCGGTTTCAACAAGGGGGTAGTTTCAGTCGAAACAATATTTCTTGGTTCGCTCAAAACTTGGTACAAATAAACTCTGAAATAAATGACAAAACACTTCTTTCAAAATGAACCACAGAGAGGGTGCAAGGGAATTCCTTATAGGAAGGAGATGTCCTTAGGCATACCGTGGCGTTTAAGGCTTGGAGTCATGCCGATAGTGGCCGCCGGGCCTCAGTGTTTGCCTTGATAAAACATACCATCAGCGGGGTCAAGCTCCCCCTAAACCAAAATCCTGGATCCGCTACTGGTCGGGCCATCAGAACTATGTACAGTAGTACGAAAAATATTGTGCGCCTTGGCAAATTTCGTGCTTTGTATGAAAACCGAATTCGTCCGAATATGCAACTAATAGTAAAAAGAAAACTGAACCAACCCTTAAAAAAATATATATATATTTATTGACGGAAAGAAACTTACAACTAATACAAATACGAATCATGTAGCTCGAATTCGTACACCCCCGGCCACCCTTACGTTCTGTTCTCTTTTTCCTTGCATGGTTGTCTGGAAGAGATCGCTCTTAAGCGATAAGACCGCCTATTGTACTCTTTTTAACGTAATTAGTTTTTATATATATTTTTTTTGCTAGTGTAAGGTGTACAATAAAGTATTTTCATTCATTCATTCATTCATTCATTCATTCATTCATTCATTCATTCATACGATTTACAATATAAAAAAGAAACAGTCGGGCTATCTAAAGGCCGTTGCAAACGGTCTATAGATAGCTCATCTGATCCAGCTCATCAGAATCTCTACATAATTTTTGAAACATCTCCTATTACATATCATCATCGCGTTAGTTCGTATTTCAAAAGCTATACGAAAATTGCCGAAGCGCATAATATTTCTGGTACTACAGCATGTGATAATTGGGTCTTATTTATTAATTATCATTTTCAGACCAAGTGAATGCAAGTGAATATCTATGTCCAAGATATCACATCCAAAATTCGCGCATCTCCCGCCCCGCCCCGCTCTGGCCACGCCCACTCAAATGGGCGTGTCCATATGACAGTATCTATCCTGTCATGGACTTCCGCTGAGAAGTTTTTGTGTCGGCATTTGAAATAGCTCCGGCCTTACCTTTGAAGGTATTGTGAGAGAAATAGGGTGGTTAGGTACTAGCTTACATGTTATACAGTCGTGTCACTCTTCCGAACCAGTGTGGTGAAAGGATTTAAAAGTGCGCCTTAGAGGCCCCTTTCGTGCACTTGACACATGTTTTCGAAATTTTTAGATTCTAGACTGGTCTCCTGACGATGTTTTCCTTCACAGTTTGAGAGTACTGGAAAATCCATTGGTGCACGACCGAATTTGAACCCACGACCTAAGGATCGGAGGGGCCGCTACCACTAGATCACCTGTGGTACCGACTGGGTAGCTTTCTGGGTCTGCCCTGTGCGGGTTTGAGTCCAGCGCCAGGGAATATGGACTTACGGTTTTGGGTTTCAATTTTTAGATTTGTGCATCTGGTTGAAACGTGAGAGATGCTGGTTCAATTACCGCGCTAGGAAATGTCATATCGGCCTACAAGCTTTTGTTTGAAATATACAAATATATTTATTAAAAACACAAGTTAAAGTGGAATTTGCTGGCGGTCTCCGCATGAGACAAGCCTGAATCGGGGAAGGCCGATTACAACAAAAAATATTGTCGGTGAAGTATAAAGATATCAAAGTACAGAAACAAACAACAAGATAAATACTTTATTAACAGAAAGAAACTTACAACTATTACAAATATAATTTACAAAATACAAATGAAACAGTCGGGCTATCTAAAGGCCGTTGCAAACGGTCTAGAGATAGCTCACCTGATCCAGCTCATCGGACGGTGGAAGCGTGCCCAAGACGCTGGCCGCATTGCCACGCTGAATGGCAATACTGATCCGTTGAGCCAAATAAGAACCAGCTCTTGGATCGCGCATCGCTTCGACCAGACGCCCTGAAAGAATTTTGAAAACGTGGTGGGCACCCGTGCCCCACGGACCTAGGGTCTCGACCCCAAAAGGCTCAAATAAATTAATCAAATAGCTCTAACTATTGGAACTATCTCTTGCTTATACAGGTACCTTTCGATCATTGTGTAACAATCCACTATTGGCTTTTTAACTTGCTCGCTATTTAACTAGCTATTTCCTTATGACTTATAATATTTGTAGAGCACTGGTGGTCTAGTTGATAGTGATCCCGCCTTCCGATCCTAAGGTCGAGGGTTCAAATCCGGTCGTGTACCAATGGATTTTTCTGTGTGAAAAATTTATGTGCGCTATACCAGTACTCTCAAACGGTGAAGGAAAACATCGTGAGGAAACCTGCGGCTTAGTCAGCTCCGCAAGTATTGACCATGTCTTTCCTGTGGACAAGGCCGATTATCCTGAGAGGATGGAATAGGTGCTGGGCAAGCCTACTCCATCTTAATTCGTCCCGGGCACTACAGCGTCCCGTCTGTGAAGGTAAAAGTTGCCTCCTGACGCTGTATAAATCATCACCCGCGGCTTTGCTCGCGTGGTAACTGGATAAAAAATAGCCTATATGTTAATCCAGCACATGTAGTATGTATATTCCAAGTTTCATTCAAATCCGTTCAGCTATTTAGGCGTGATTGAGGCACAAACATCCAAACTCACAAACTTTCGCATTTACAATATAAGTAACATATTTATATAATACTACAACATCCAGACCCGGAAGAAATATTTACAGAACATACAAACACTTCTCCTGTAGCGGGAATCGAGCCCGCGCCTCTTGCGTCTCAGCCGGGCACTCGCCACGCCACCGAGGTCGTCAAATGCCACGAGGATTGTCAATTTTGTATCGAAAGAACAGCGGAGCGTCGGAGCAACTACCCGACTATAACCCAAACCATTACGGTTTGTTTACGAGGCGGCCGCAAGGGGGCGCCTCGTTAATATTGCAGCTCAACGAACGATGGCTATCGACTGGTCGTGTATCGATTGAAAACACCTATTGAATTCCAAGTGCTATTTTGGCTATCCTACTAATATTAAAAATGCGAAAGTTTGCGAGGATGTGACGAATGTTTGTGCCTCAATCACGCCGTAACGGCAGAATGGATTTAAATGAAACTTGGAATATACATGGTTTGTGTGCTGGAATAACATATAGGCTACTTTTTGTCCGGATACCACGCGAGCGAAGCCGCTGGCGAAAGCTAGTGTTATACCTAATATAAGTGACTTTTTAAAATAATTTATTAATTTTATATAATTTAGTTTTAATTATAATTCTGCATGTCGGTCTGAGTACCACAGAGTGTGTGTTTTGCATTTATAATTATTTAACATCTATTTTGTACCCCTTAAAGCAGAATAAATGATTTGATTTGTCAATCCTCAGACAATTACAAGACCAAGACAAGTAGGTAAAATAAGCGTTCGTGGCGTAGCTTGCTGGCCAACTCTTATGACGGAGTTTTTAGGCCGCCTAAAGGCCTCCGTCGTGGCTTAACGACAAAAAAAATTGTGAAAATTTGACACAGCGCCATTTAGCCCCAAACTAAGCAAAACTTGTACCATGGGAACCAGATGGCTGATAGAATACTTATATACTTTTTTTTGTAAACACATACTCATAATACATAATACTACAACACTCAGACCCGGAAGAAATATTTGCAGAACATACAAACATTTCTCCTGTAGCGGGAATCGAACCCGCGCCTCTTGCATCTCAGCCGAGCACTCGCCCGCCACGCCACCGAGGTCGTCAAAAGCCGGGACTGACAAGTTAACGTGCCCTCCGAAGCACCGAAGCGCTCAGCTCGTAACGCCAATTGCGGTCACCTATCCAAATTGTGACGGCGCACAACGTTGGTTAACTTCAACGATCAATCAAGAACGTCTAAGCAAGCTACCCCACAAGTTCTTTAAAGAACAGGTGTATCAAGCTAAAATTAATGGTAGCATTGGAAAGAAAAGACTTAGGCGTAAGAATTTGGACCAAATCAGTAACCGTTAACCGACGAGCATGTATGAAGAATGAGATGAGCCTCTCTGCCTACCCCTATATGAAGCAGGTTTTATATTATGAACACGTCAAGCCCTTTCATTTAATATCAATGCACAGGTGGTTATTGAAACCAAATGTTTTTAAGTAGTAATATTTTTTTAATTGTTATTATTTTTTTATATTAATTATTATTATTTTGTCTAATTTTATATACAGAATACTTACTACATATAGCATCGCCTTAGGGATAAAAAAAAACCTGTAATGATGATTATATTGTCTTTTAAATAAATCAAACAAGATACAAATTTGATTTGATTTATAAGATTTGTTTTGTGTTGGAAAAATCGCATTTATCGAACGCTTTTTGATGACCTCGTTTGTCAAAATCTGATAAGTAACACAATCAACATAATTATATTACATGCATATCTAGGTACATACATAAACTAAAGACATAATCCTCGTTTTACTTCCCGTAGTTGGGTAATTGAATGTAGAAGTTGATATACAATACTGCTGCAATTATCTCTCAAAGATAATAAAACAATTTGAAACAAAAAATCCCTGTAATATCATTGGAGCTTACATCTGGCATGGTATTGTGCACGGGGGATGAAACTTTAGCAATAAATATAAAGTTCTCTGACAAAATCTTACAAAACCTTTAAAAATACATTTAACTAACTCGTATTTCCACGTCATAAGACAACAAAGTTGATTTTCCCTTGCAATAACATTCTCTATAATTTATTAATTGACAAGCTGCCGCCTGCGGCTTCGCTCGCGTGGTACCCGGATAAAAAGTAGGCTATATGTTAAACCAGTACATGTACTATGTATATTCCAAGTTTCATTCTAATCCGTTCAGCCGTTTAGGCGTGATTGAGGCACATACATCCAAACATCCTCACAAACTTTCGCATTTATAATATACTAGCTGTTGCCCGCGACTTCATACGCGTGTAGATTTATTTTGCTCTATAATCAAGTTTTCGCAGCGCACGCCAAAAAATATTTTGGGTTTTCTACCTTGGGTTACAATATTGCAATTTCCTTACGGATCCCTAATTTTTTTGAAAATATATTATAGCCTATACTGGTCCCTGATAATGTAGCTTTCTATTGGTGAAAGAATTTTTGAAATCGGTCCAGTAGTTTCGGAGCCTATTCGTTACAAACAAACAAAAAACAAAAAAATCTTTCCTCTTTATAATATTACATAGTACGAACTAGGATTATTGTTTTTATTCTGTTGACGACTATCTTAATTTTACCTATTATAATGTACATTTTATACATAAAAGGTTTAATTCAATTGACATTTTTATTACATTTTAAATAGGTATTTTATAACATATGCATAATTTGATTTTAATGTATTATAATGATAAGATATTTACGTGCCTATATTCGGTATGGTTTTCCGAAAATAAATAAATAAATGTAAACCACATACATATCATTATGTACAAAATAACTATAAATTGAATAGGATAGGTATAATTTGATTGAATCTGTAACTCTCGTATAAACTTCGAGTCATCCATCTCAAACGTGGGGCATCGGCTTTAGATTTGTTACCTATATCACCGCTTCGGTTTACATGGAGCTGAAATTTTATAAATTGAAATACTTTCAACATTATAATTTCTGGACTGGAAGGAAAGAAAAAGCATAAAACGTCCAGCTGCTTCTCTCTGCATGTCTTAAAAGTCGACTAAAGGACGGCATGCAAATATCTTAGGTCCTTTTAACTTGATTGATCATACTCGTAACTTGATTGTATCAGTCTGACGTAGAATAAAGTAACTGTTTATTTTGTTATTCATTAATAACTAGCGACGCGCCCCGGCTTTGCACGGGTGCAATGCTGATACTAAATATAATACAGAATGTTATCATCTGTGTCATCTATATGTTGTCATCTATACGTCATCACATAGCTGTCATTTGCGTTTTGTTATTCCAAGTCTGATTCTTTTTTTCTGATTTTTTTTTTTGGGATAAAAAGTATCTTATGTCCGTCTCCTGGCTCTAAGCTACCTCCCTACCAATTTTCACCCAAATCTGTTCTGCCGTTCTTGAGTTATAAGTGGTGTAACTAACACGACTTTCTTTTATATATATAATATATAAGATATTTGTAAATACTTGTGTGTAGGTAAGGTTTCGATCAAATTTGGTCGAAGATGTTCCTAAGGATATTTTTGAAATAAAGAATTTGTATTTAGTTGTTATGTTGTAATAATTTTAAAAATGTCGAAATATGCTTCATTGTCTTAAAACAATATATTTATTAGCAAAACATTTTTAAATTCAATTCAGTGTCCATATCAAACGTTCTCAAGCTCGTAGGATTCTCATCACGTACCTTTCCCAACCAGACGTTTTAGGATACAAATATACAGTATACAATATACAGGTATCAAATTTAAATATACACCGGTAGTATACGTGCTCGCTCATTACTGCTGGTACAGGGTGATGTTTTTAAAGTTATTTATGTATATTATCAGTCCCAAGATGTATATGGTGAACCATGGTGACAGGTGATCAGCCTATCACACATATAGATGGTCCATCATGTTGGGGAGGATACTATCCCAAAGTCGACTTTAACGATATGCTCGGGGAGAGAAACAGCTGGACGCATTCTATTCATTCATTCGTTTGTTCGTTCATTTCTTCATTCTTTTATTCATACATTCATTCACATATTCATTCATTTATTTATCAAACACAAGTGGGCTTATGGAGTAATTCAAATTGCTCGGGCGATTTTTATAAAACATTCGCATGTTATAGAAAGTTTAGCTTAAAAATAATATTACAATAAAATAAAATCATCAGCTGTCAACTGCTGGATATAAGCCTCCCTTAATCCTAAGTCCTATCTTTGGCTTATCACATCCAGTCTATTTATAAAGTAACTAGCTGCCGCCCGCGGCTTCGCTCGCGTGGTACCCAGATAAAAAATAGCCTATATGTTAATCCAGCACATGTGCTATGTATATTCCAAGTTTCAGCCAAATCCGTTCAGCCATTTAGGCGTGAAAGAGTAACAAACATCCATACATCCATAATTACAAACTTTCGCGTTTATAATATTAGTAGGATTTAAATATTTATTTTTTTGAGTTGGTATTATTTAAGTTCTGTTTGGGAGCACCCTGTGTGTAACGTTTGTAAGCTAGTATCGAAAGTATCCGGCGGGGTAAGTGCTGTATTTTGTACGAAAATTATAGCATTGCCGCGGCTAGGGAGGAGACAGTGTTCATCGATATCGATAGTAAATATTATCGACTAAAGTTGAAAGCGAAAAGGTGAACACAAAATTATATTGTGTAGGTGAAGAAATTTTGTCTTCTGGATTTGCAAGCTTTTATTTGAATTCGACTTTGAATAACTTAATTATTCTTAGGATTATTGAGTAATTTGAAAGTATTGCCGATTTATAGAATACATAACGGTTAATGTCATGTAGTATAATACTGATGTAATGGAGATCCGTGATCTCTGTCTACCCCCTATGGGCAACAGGCGTGATATTATATATGTATGTAGTATATACTTGTAGTCATAGACTTAATATCGTTGTGATGAAATATTCACCAACATAAAATTTTCTAATTTTTAGATATTAATTTAGTTATGCATTATAATATTGAAACTAATAATATTTTTTCTTCATATTACGATATTAATAAAACAGGTACCTATAATTATTCTACCTTAATTAAATTTGGTATTCTAAACCTATAAGCAACGAATTAACAAAAGTAAACCAACCAACAATAAACTCTGAAATCGATACCCATCTATCGACATTTTTCCCGTCCCTACCCTAATAGCAGAAGGAGAGTGCCGTCTCGCCGTCATAATGTCGATAATGTACCACACTAATTACACTCGATATCGATAAAAACACTGGTACAACACTATTCTATTACGGAAGTGCACAGCTTAAGTTATTAAGGGATATTATTTCACTGGTTTAACGGATTGAGCTGTACTAGCTTCAGTTTGTGTCTTCGCTTACTTTATCTATAAAATGTCTTCTTTCACTGTTTTGAACTCGTTACTGCCTGACTGACTATCAAAGCACAGCCTAAGCCATAAGTCCTAGAAGTATGAAACTTGTTGGTATATTCATCTTATGGTTGTGGGATGCACTAATAATAATAATAATAATAATAATAATAATAATAATAATCTTTATTTCAGACACGAGATCCATAGGCACTTAACTTACAAATAGAATAGAAATAAAAGTAAAATAAAAACAACACAATAAAATATTATTAAAAACTACTGTAGATAAGCTACATTCGTCAGGATAATAATGGAAGGTAATAATGGAATTACCTAAATTCAACTCCTAAAGGACGCAGACTCCCAAGATACTCAACGCGGAATAAGTCGATATTCTTTTCTACATACATACATACATAATTATCACACCCGTATCCCTAACGGGGTGGGCAGAGCCACTAGTAATCATAAGAAAACTTGCAGCCACTTCTGATTTAAAGTCCTAAGATGGATATCCTGTCACCATCGTGATAGGTGATCAGCCTATCGCCCATATAGATGAATAATAAATAAATACTATCCCTTAGTTGACTTTTACGACATGCTCGGGGAGAGAAGCAGCTGGATGCATTCTGTTTTTGTTCTTTACTCCCAATCCAGCAGTCTTTTTCTTCAATGACAGAGATGAAGTATGGTGACCCTGAATAACCTCTTGCCTGTGTATGTACAAGTGTGGTGAAAGGAATTGCACTGAACTCGAAGAACGATTACACCCTAGTAATAAACTTTTAATACACAGAAAGCGTTGCTATACTAAGATATACATTAAATATTAGCTACAGTAGTAGGAAGTGGATAATGCAAGTCGTGTTTTAGATAAATGGGGTAGTTCCCATTTATTTTGTTCTATGGAACATGACGTCATCGAACAAAAAGACACATTTTTTCACCAATTTTTTCCATAAAACTACATCGGTACCAGCTTTTCACCCGAGTTTTATGCCATAGAATAAAACGGGAATCAGATTTTCCCAAAATCTTCCATGAGAAGCTAAATGACACTGATAATGAGAATAATTCTGTCATACCATTGATCAAACATCCCGACTGTTTCTTTTGTATTATGTAAATTATATTTGTACTAAATGCCGCCCTCGGCTTCACTCGCGTGGTACCTAGACAAAAAATACCCTATAATGTTAATCAAGCACATGTACTATGTA
This sequence comes from Scotopteryx bipunctaria, assembly GCA_949320045.1. Taxonomy (NCBI): domain Eukaryota; kingdom Metazoa; phylum Arthropoda; class Insecta; order Lepidoptera; family Geometridae; genus Scotopteryx; species Scotopteryx bipunctaria. Next base: position 1,384,309 of record OX439467.1, read on the forward strand.
TATTCCAAGTTTCATTCTAATCCGTTTAGCCGTTTAGGCGTGATTGAGGCACAAACATCCAAACATCCTCACAAACTTTCGCATTTATAATATACCTAAGTAAGAAGTAAGATCAGGTGTAAGTTTATAATTCCCATAGTAAAATATTGGCTTAGTTTCACTCCAGCTACATAGATCTATGTCAAATGTCCAACAATATTTATTTCTGCATTTACGTAGCCGCGAGGTAAGCCATTTATGTCACGCTGGTACTATAAGTTACAAGGCTTTTCAAAGCTATCCGAAGTTTTTCTAAAAACCAATGTGCATTATTTACTGCCTGCGCCTGTACAACTGCAAGCAATAAAATGCAGGCGAACTCTGGATTATTAACTAGCTTCCGTCTGCAACGGTTTTATAGACGAACAGTCAGTTAATCTTTGAACAATTTCAAAATTGTATATTTACGGTAGTTTAAAGGTCTATGTTACTTTGGTCAAACTGAAAATCTTACTTATATTATTAATGCGAAATTTTGTGAGGATGTTTGGATGTTTGTGCCTTAATCACGCCTATACGGCTGAACGGATTTGAATGAAACTTGGAGCATACATGTGTATGTAGGAATAACATATGCAGCAACTCCTGATTCAAAGTCCTAAGATGGATATGGCGAACCATGGTGACAGGTGATCAGCCCATCGCCCATATAGATGGTCCATCATGTTGGAGGATATTATCCCTTAGTCGACTTTTACGTCATGCTCGGGGAGAGAAGCTATATAATACTATTTGTACCTAGCTGCTGTAAGTTCCCCAAAAACTCTGAAAATAAAATAAAATATATTTACAAAAAAAAGGTATCATTATATAGGTATACACTATGTAGGTATTATTATATCAGCAATCTATCTAAATAATCAATTATTTAGCCTATAACTATTATATTTATTATATTATATTTAATTAGGTACATAAACTATTATATTTATTTATCGCCCATTCTTCTTTTCGATCCTCTCCATGCCAAGGTTGTCTGGAAGAAATTGCTCTTAGCAATAAGACCGCCGTTTATGTATATCTGTTTGTTTTTTCTAGTACCTAAGTTTTATGTTTTTTCTTGTTTTTTTGTTGTTATACATAATAAAGAGTTTATCTATCTATCTATCTATCTATCTATCTGGTTCCCATAGTACAAGCTTTGCTTAGTTTGGGTTTATTTTTTACTTTTCTGTAGTTAGACATGGAATTGTATAGTTATTCTGTAATAGAATTGGTGAAGTACAAAACGATGCGATGTTTAACGCTCGTACAAGCTTTTATAGGGGTGCGGTAGGGCCACCATACTTGCAATTTACGGGATACAGTCCCTCGTTATCTTAATGTTTATTAAAACGCCCCGCGAGTAAGTTTGAGATAAGTTTTTATTCAAAAAACATCTTTCCTATTGCGTCATCTAGGAGTTGAATTTCGGGAATTCTTTTCTTAGTACACCCTAGTGTTTCAGTGTAAGGAATGTTTATTTATTTATTTTCGGAAAACCAACAGCTATAATAAATGTCCTTAATAACTATGATAGAAACAGAGAGATAATTAGAGGTTTTCACTGATAGATATACCATCCAAGTGCCATGCTTCTAGGACCGCCATGACAGTCTTTCGCAAAGAGTTATGGCCGAAGGGGGTTCTGTAATGCGTGTAAATTAAGTAGTTTTAAGTTTTTGTGTATTAATTTTCTGTGTTTATTATGAGCCGTAGGTTATCATATCATCTGTAACTTTCCTAATATTGCCTGAAATTAAGTTATTTCATTATTTTATTTTTAACAGAAATAAACTTACCACTAATCCATACTAATATTATAATTGCGAAAGTCACTGTTACCTTTTCACGCCTAAACTACTGAACTGATTTTGACGAAATTTGGCAAGGAGATAGATCTCTTTTTCTTGCAGGGCTGCGGATAAGGGCCTCTAGCTGGTGCAATTTTGTTGCGCAGACAACGTTGCGGGCTACAGCTAGTAAAAATATAATTTACAAAACACAAAAGAAACAGTCGGGCTATCTAAACGCCATTGCAAACGGTCTATAGATAGCTCACCTGATCCAGCTCAGCTTTTTATTTCTTACTCTGTTAACAAAAATATACCTTTCATTTAGGACAATTTCCAAAGTTTTGTCACCCTATTTATATAGCACTTTGTAAACGTTCACTACACGTTGACACGAACACAATCTTATTGCATTAAAAATGCTTTATTTATACTCCTCCCACACGATGGATCGATGGCATTTTGAGGTATTTTAACTAAAACAGAATAGATTTTATTGACCATCATCATTATCTTTGACGACCTCTGTAGCGTGGCCTACGGACCCACGATACCCCTGGAGATACCCCTGGTAGTATCGTGGGTCTTTTAAAATCAAACGATACCCCAACAAAGTGTTGCGACACTAATTAATAAGAGCTTTATCATCTCTTGAATTTTATATTTACAAAAAAAATTCAAATTATAATCTTAGTCTTCTTCCAGTTCCTTTATACAATATTCGGGTTCGAGCCCCGCTACAGGAGAAATGTTTGTATGTTCTGCAAATATTTCTTCCGGGTCTGGGTGTTGTAGTTATGTATTATAAGTATGTATTTACAAAAAAAGTATATTTAAAGTATTGTATCAGCCATCTGGTTCCCATAGTACAAGCTTTGCTTAGTTTGGGGCTAGATGGCGCTGTGTGAAATGTCCACTGGACATAGGCCTTCTCCTCAGAACAATAAATACTGAGGCCTTCTCAATGAGCGCCATTGCGCCCTATCTCCGGCTTGATGTAGGTATCCAGTCTTATGCCTTTCGCAGATCGAATATGTATGTAGAAATAAAAGAGAATAGATAATTAATTAATTACTTTATTAAAATTATACAAATTTATGCACATTACAGTTACACATTACAACAGAATAACACTTATATAAATTATATAAAAATGTATAAAATAATTAAATATAAGTATGTAGCCAGCAGACGAGTTGATGTTTGCGGGCCTACTCATAATCTCATCGAATCTATATCAACGTTAGGTCGGTACTAAAGGTACTAAAGAAAAAGTTATTTTACGCGGCTGACCCCCGAATACTCAAACGCATCTCAAAGTTGAGCACGTCTCAAATGACGAGTTTTTGACAGATTTTCATCAAAAACTGTCAAAAAACCGTGCCTTGAGACGTGCTCCACTCTGGGATGCGTTTGAGTATTCGGGGGTATGTCAGCTCTGCTATTGACCATGCATTTCCTGTGGACAAGGCTGACTAAGCTGAGAGGATGGAATAGGTGCTGGGCAAGCCTACTCCATCTTAATTCGTTCCGGGTACTACAGCGTTCCGCTAGTGAAGGTAAAAAGTTGCTGACGCTGTATAAATCATCTACTGTAGATGGTAGAAGGCCTTAGTTAGTTTTTATAAGGTTTAATCTGAAATAGGTATTTTTAGTAAATAACAAAATATTTTTGAAAATCACTCTACTTTTATTAGTATTAGTATTTAGCCGCCTTGGTTTGAGAAACCTCTTTGATTTTAAAACCGTGGATTCGAATCTGCACAAATCACCAAATTTTCAAATGTATGAGCTCAAAACGGTGCAGGAGAGCATCGTGAGAAGCGGTAATGTCGTAACATTTGTCGTGACCATTCACTACACTGGTTCCGAAAGAACTAGTGTGGTGAAAGGTAATGTTCTCAAATAGCATCTTTATTAAGAACTCATACGATATGAGCTTTTGTAGTAAGTTTTTTGGCGTCTGCAAGAGCCTTGTAATAAACATTTCTTAAATTCCTCTTTTCCTTAACAGTCATAGGATTATTTTCAATATCATCCTTTTTATCATTATTTTTATCTTTATTAGTTTTATTGATATAACCGTCATTTTTGTTAGAGTTGTCAGTTATGTCATTATTTTTAACCTTATTCATCTTGTTTAAACCATTGTCATTATTTTTTTTAAGATTATTCGCTTTCTCATTAGATTTGAAATGATCGTGATATTTTTTGTTAATATTTTTTAGGTAATTTTTGAATTTTTGCTTCAATCTATGTTTCTTTGGTTTCTTGTTTTTGAGAGTTTCTGGTATGTCTCTTCTGAATCTTATCGAGTCTGTGTAGAGCTGTAACAATAATAAGCAACATTTGTAATGTACAGGAATTGAACTACATACAAAGACATATAATTTAATAGGTCCTTAAAATTTCATCAAACTTCATCTATCACAACAGCCTCCAGGCTTAGGCTAGTTAAATTAAACTAACATTTATTAACAGAAATAAACTTACAACTCAATATAATTTACAAAATACCAAAGAAACAGCCGAGCTATCTAAAGACAATGGCCTTTAGATGGCCCGACTGAAGCTATAGATAGCTCACCTAATCGAGCTCATCAGACGGTGGAAGGGAAATTAAATAGTTATGAAGTTAGGATTGTCCGAGAAAATGAAGTAAACTTACATTTATATCATCGTGTATGGGTACCAGTTGTTTCTGTAAGTATTGTATCTGATTCTCAAGATATTCCTTCACTCCGGTCATTTTGCTCTGAAAATAATGAGCAACATTAGAAAAAAAAATATCATTGATGAATCATAAAACTCCTTGGTGATATTCTGTACCTAGTATGTTTTTTAACTTCTGACGAAGTCTGTGTTCTGTGTGTCTGTCTGTGGCATAGTAGCCCCTTGTAAATTTACTGTATCAGAAGAAATAATCGGAACAGCAGTAGTTAGTCTTCAAAATACTTTAAATAATATCTCCCCTTTTTTGTTAATTTGGTTAAAAGGTTTTGTTCCAGTAAGGTTTCCGAAAAGGTGGAATACCTTGTCATCATCAGCCATATCCTCATACTGCCTCATCAGCTCCTCCACAGTCTGCAGGGTCCCAAGGTAGTCAGACTGAGAAACCAGTCTCTCTTCACCCTCGCTCGAAGATAGGGTATGCTCCTCATCAGACTTATCTGAAGAAAAATCTTATGGATTTGGTGCTGTTCAGGACCTAGTGGTTGAACACTGGTGGTCTAGCGGTAGCGGCCCCGATCATAAGGTCGTGTTTTCGAATCCGATCGTGCTCCAATGGATTTGATACTGATATGAGAGGATATTGATCCTCAAATAGTGAAGGAAAACCTTGTGAGGAAACCGGCATGATTATGTCGAAAAACACAAAAAGTTTGAAAACATGGTGCCAAGTGCACGAAAGGGGACTCTTTGAGGCGCATTTTTAATACTTTCGCCACACTGGTTCGAAAGAACTAGTGACACGAGTTATACCACAAATATACCATTCGGTTTTCCAAATTCGGCTTCAGGGTTTTCATCTTTGTCAGAACTATACTTGTTGTCTTCAGACTGACTGGATGTCAGCCACTCCAGGAAGTTCTGCAGATCTGGTGGGAGTGCTAGAAATAAATGAGATTTTTGACAAAAGATAATGTTTGAAAATAACACGTAAATTGTCATTTAAATAATTCATAAAATAATACACGTTGCTGTAACCCTGTTGCAAAACAAATATTTTCTGAACAAACTAAAATGTTTACCATGAATTGGGTCATAACAATATGTGTACCTGTTCGGCGTTACTTACTGCGACAGGTCCTCTGCTGTACCTGGTAGTCCACCAGGTCACCCATCATCCTCACCAGCTGCTGCATTAGCGATGTGGTCACATGGCCGTCCTTGCTCACTTCTCTCACTAGATGTAAGGATTGGAGTACACATTTCATTGGATGAATATGTCAAATTCAATACGACATGTTACACCAGCACCAAGCGTGGAAGATACAGGCATGAAACCACGCTTGTCTATTTTTTTCACATGACGTTTGTTTCCATATTTTGTGGTGGATACCCTTACCATCGACCCTGTTGGCCTGCACCACATCCTTAGCTGCCTTTCTGCAGATCTTCTTCATATTGGCTGTGAGCGCTGCGAAGTCAGTCTTCTGACTGTTATCCTGCGATAAAACCATGTCACTATAAGCTGATTTTTCTCCCTATTCGGTCTGTTAGGCTGTTACCGTTAGGTCTAGGCTGTCTTGTCTGATAGATAAGAGTTGGACTAAGGAGACAAGCTATTAAATAAAAAAAAACCCCGAACAGAACACCACAAGTCAATCGGACCAGTGAAAGTTGAAATGATCCTTTCGCCAAGTAGAATTAAGTTTTAATTAAAGTAATTAAGGTCTAGGCTATCTACAAGTGGACGACAAAGTAGTGTTAAGCCTACCTCGGTGTTTCTTGATACTCTTTTGTTCGCTTTAGTTTTTAATTTAATATCTTCTTTGGTGAGGTTTTCTTTTCTGAAACCATAAAAATTTGCTTCGATACATTGCAATAAGAGATACGCCTACTATCTCTCACTAACATAAAAAAACTGTCGCCATTCCGGTTTAAAAATTAAGGCTACCCTTAATTAAATTATTTATACAGAGTTAGGAGGCAACTTTTACCAACACTAACGGGACGATTTCAGATGTAGTAAGCTTAAACAGCACCTATACCATCCTTTCAGCTTAATCGGCCTTATCTCCAGGAAAGACTTCTCAATATGTGCGGCGCTGACTAAGCCGTGGGTTTCCTCACGATTTTTTCCTTTTCCAATTGAGAGTACTGGTGTAGCGCACATACATTTTTCTAATTGAAAAATCTATTGGCACAAGACCGGGTTTGAACGCGCTACCTTAGAATCGTCAAGTTCTACTCACTCAGTTTTTGCATCCATTTCTTTCTTCCTAAGATTTTCAGCTTTTCTATGAAATCCTTCAGCTATCTTTTTCACTTTATCATGAAACCATTTCTTAGGTCTCTTTATGAGCTCAGTCCGTATCGATTGCTTATCCCTGAGATTATCTTCGAGATGGTCGACAATGCCATATTCATCGTCGTATATATCGTTCCAGAATATAAGATTACTATCTTCAGCGTTACGTTTGACTATAGACTTTGTTTTGTTTTGTTTTTTATCAATATCCTTAACATTCGTTAAATTGCTGATTTTATCTGTAATGGAAAATGTAATGAATAATCTATTTGTTCTGAGAATTTCTAAAGACTTAAGAGTATTCACACAATAGTCATCACCATCATTATTTTAGCCGAACTTTTAGGCTTGAACATACAAAAATGCTTACTAACTTATTTTTATAATATTCAGTTTTGTTCCAATCTGTTCGGCCGTGTTTTTTGCAAAGAAGAAGACATTAAAATCGCCAACAGTCATATAAAACAATAGTAACAAACAATCATAAATTTTGTCCTGAATTCAGCTAGAGCAGCCATACTCAGCCATGCATGCAACATACCGCGGTTATCTTAGTAAGTATTTTATTTACTCAGCGCACAGTTTTCTGATGAATGCGAAATTTAAATTGATTGACAATATATTTATAACTCTAGGTGGCCCGGAATCAGGAAGGCCCGGCGGCCGGCCGCATGTTGATAATGGCTGAGCTAGATTCAAACATACAAATCTTCACACAAACTTTATCAGTAGCATGATGTTATCGATGATGAAACTCACCGGAATCGTCAACATTCATCTCTTCTTTGTCAACTTTAACAGTATCATTGAGATTCACAGATAGGAGTACCCTAGATCTATGTCCGATGTTCTCTATCATATCTGAATCATATGCCGGGTAGTTCACTTCTACTGTTTCATTGGTTTTATTGTTAGTTTGGTTTAATTGACTGAAATTAATGTATTATACAAGCATACGCTAAGCATCACCGGTTTCACTCGAGTAAAAATATTTACAATATGTACATACATATTATCACACCCGTATCACTAATGGGGAGGGCAGAGCCACAAGTAATCATAGGAAAACTTGTAGCCACTCTAGATTAAAGTCCCAAGATGGATATGGTGAACCATGGTGACAGGTGATCAGCCCATCGCCCATATAGATGGTCCATCATGTTGGAGAGCATACAATCCCATAGTCAACTTTTACGACATGCTCGGAGAAAGAAGCAGTTAGACGCATTCTGTTTTTTCTTTACTGCCAGTCCAGCAGAGAACTAACATAAATAAAATATAGTCTATAATACTACGTCGTGTCGTGTCACTAGTTCTTCGAACCAGTGTGGTGAAAGGATTTAATTTGCGCCTCAAAGTGCTGTCCCTTTGTGCACTTGACATCATGTGTTTGAACTTTTAATATTCTACGACAGGCCAGTTTTCTCACGTTGTTTTCCTTCACCCTTCGCTTTAGAAAGAGACAATTGTGTAGCAGTCTCTACTAATACATTGTCTTAGGTACATATTTACAGTCTATGCTTGAATTTACCTTGAATTTTCGATTACACTGTAGTTTGAATTAACATTCACGCCATCTAGAACACCAAACCAATTAGCTAGCAGAGAAAAGAATTCACTTAGATTCATATCATCAGTATCACTATTGATTTTAGCTTTAGCTTTTTCCGTACTATTTGCTTCTTTTAATTTAGTTTTGTTTGTATCAATATCAATTTTAGCCATTATTTTAGCATTGCTGGTAGAATTATTTTCAGTGACTTCACGTTTCTTCAATATTTTATCAAATCCATATTCTTTAACTTCTTTAGACTTTGTATTTTTATTATTTTCTTCTGATGGCATTGATATTTCATCATCAGTGAGTTTAGTTACGTTCATTCTACGCTTGCGTATTATATGGATGCTACCAAATACATTTTCTGTTGAATCAGAAACTGTTATTGGTTCTTCATTCATCGTGTTACTACTCTTGGTCACAAGTGAGTTGTCAATTTCAAGTTTACGTATTAAAAAGATATCAGCATTACTAATGTTTGTATAATCATTTTCATCAAAGCTTTCATCATCTGACTTCGCTTCCACATCACTATAATCAACTGCCTTCAAAGTCCTTTTTCCTTTACCCACAGAATACATATCAGCATTACTTTTAGAGTTCTTCAATTCATTTTTTGGTAAGTACATATTCGTTTGTCCGATTGGCACATCCGGTATTGCCTTAGGCTTGTAATTGGATATTCTTATATGTTTATTGATAGCTCTGACTAGGTCGCTATCCTCCTGAGATGGTGAATTGGTATGGAATTCAAGTCTGAATCCTTCCGATGGTACATCCTCATGTTGACTTCCTGCTAAAGAAATTTTATAAATATGTGTACAGATTTCTCACTAACTACTAGTCGCATCAATAGTTCTTTCGAACCAGTGTAGTAAAAGCATTCAAAATTCGTCCCAAAGGCTCCTTTCGTACAATTGTTTTCGGACTTTTTATGCTCTATGACATGCCGGTTTCCTCACGATGTTTTCCTTCACCGTTTGAGAGTACTGGTTTAGAGCATATAAATTTTATGTTCAAAAAAATCCATTGAATCACGATCGGATTTGAACAAACGACTTGGGATTGGAAGGCGGGGTTACTTCCACATTGCTCGTAAGTACGATTTGCTTGTGGAGCGAGATAGTGGGTACAAAGCTTAAGTAAATTAAATATAATAATCTAAAAATATGATTGTATATTTTAGAAACATTTATTATTCTTCCAACACCGACCACATGTGACCCTTACAATTCAAACCGTCCACTGGGTGGGGGCCCGTCTTGTACTTCGTTTTCTGGTCCAAACCTTCAAGACCCTTTACTCCCTAACGGTTTATCTGTTATTCTAGATACACCCATTTTCACTTCGACTTGCTTAGTCTAAAAGCTACGACTTTATTAGTGACTTCAAAAATATCAACATCATCTTGCTCTTATCCCACTCTATCTGGGATCAGAACAAAATGTTCTTTTCTTCAATTCCCTTCTGTCGGCAGTCATCTCTGTACTCTATTCTTTCGTAATCATGAACCTTTTTCCTGACTCCAAAAACATGTGAACACAAATCATACATACCTTTTTTAGGTCTTCCAAAAATGCTATTCCTAAACCCTTCCTTGAAGCCACTGAGCGATAATTTGATTTTATGGTCGGGTTCCTCTATTTTAACCTTGGCGTCAACTTTCTTATCCGTTGTTCTTCTACCTTCCAGCACGCCATAATCACTATACGCCTGTGCCATTTCAACTAATCTATCGTATTTATTTCGAAAATAGTCCTCTATGTACTCCATATCATTAAGATTGCCTTCAAGTTCGTCTTTCTCTGATAATAAATCTTTGCTTAAAGCAAATTCATCTTCATTTACTGGCTTTTTGTCTGCTTCTGAAACGAATGTCCGTTGTACAAATCCTTCATCAGCATTTGCCTCAGATTCATATTTATTCACAGGAGTTTCAACCCTATTAACTATGACGGGCTCTTGCTTGACCATCGAGTTTAGCTCGTCAGGGTACAGTGGCATAGGACCTTTCCAATTCGGATTCAGAATGCCAGTAGGGTTCATTTTTAATTTCTTGCTCATGTCTTCTAAAGTTGGTTCCTGTTTTAAGACGAAATACCTAATTGAAGTAATTGGTTTCGAAGGAACATAAAAAGACTAATGAAAGCATTAATTAAAAGACTAGCTTGCAGTAATTTATGAACCTTTTGTTCTTGTAATCATTCCGTGTTGATAATATAAATGTGAAAGTGTGTATATGTATATTTGTTACTTTGTTGGTTTATCAATCTCCGGGACCAGGCAAACGAAGCCGCGAACAGAAGCGTGCATCTTATTGCTGTCAACCATAGTTAATTAGGAAAACCGCGTGAAATTTAAAGCACTTACATCAACCCACTTCTTTCTGTCTTCCTTTTCGTCATGAGCTACCATCACCTCGTTCATCTCATCATCAGCATCCATCTGGAGTAGCTTTCTAACATTGGGCACTCTATCGACCAAGGGATGATGGTTGTTTTGTTTGAAATTGTTGTCGCTGTAAATTTCAGTTTATTTTTATTAATTTACCAATTTGCATCTCTAAAAACATATTATACTTGTCTATATCTATTTGTGCGCTTAGTCCTTCTAAACCATGCAACAGATTTTTATGTGTAGTCGATTTTAATTGTGCCGACTTCACATAAACTGGGGTAAGATCAAACACAAAGAATCATTGATTCATCTAGAATCTCCTTTTACAAAAGTAGGAAAGAAAAAACAATTTAATCGTGTTTATTTGCACATAATGACATAACGTATATGCTAGCTAGAACGTTTCCTACATTTAGTTTTTGAAGGTAATTTATTTTAAAAGTTTACCGCCACTTGCCACACAGCCCAAAAAACAATTCAGTGAGTAGGTAATTTAAATGTACGTGGATAATCGGGATACCAATAATAATGGTAAATGGTAACAATGGCAACAAGTTAGTGAGGATGTAAGGATGTGTGGATGTGTGGATGTGACAATGTATTTTGTGCCTCAATCACGCCGTAACGACTGAACGGATTTGAATGAAACTTGGAATACACATAGCATGTGTGCTGGAATAACATATAGGCTACTTTTGGTTTGGATACCACGCGAGCGAAGCCGTGGGCGAAAGCTAGTATGTTATAACTTACTTATACATCATGGTAGAAATACTCATTAATAGTCCATAATTATTAGCTGTAGTCGAATCAGCAAAAATATCACTCTGTGTGCTCGTCTCAGAATTAATCTTAGTAAAATCATTTTCAATTTTTTTAAGACTGACGTCGTTTTTAATCTCATCCTTATGTTTTGCAGGAGCTATGTCGTTATTGAAAATATCTGGTTGGTTTCCTTCATGGGTTTTTACATTGGAATCAGTTTCAACTTTGGGGTGCTTACATTTCTTGACCTTCTCAAACACCAGGTCCAAGCCTAGCTGATCAGACAGCAGTTCCGGCAAGTTTTTATCCAAGAATCTGTCTAATAGTTCATCTAATCTCTGCGTGTTTTGGTAAAAAGGATGTTTGAGCTGGTTCTCGTGAGATTTGGATTCTTTCGGTGCGTGAGAACATTTAGACTTCCTATTAACGGGTTTATATTGTACTAGAACTTTTTTGTTCTCGATTATGAACCCTTCCGGTTCTGTCGCGTTATTAAATCTTTTGTTTCTGGATGTTTTCAGCTTTGTTGACTTCGAACCTTCAGTTTTAAAGGCTGGTGCATCAGTATCTTCATTATTTTTGTTTATTTTATCCTTGTCATGGATCGTCTCACTTTCTTTAGTTTTGTTCTTTTTATTCTTTCTAAAATGAAATAGTTTAAGTGGTTTGTAGAGTAACTTTAAAGATCTTTTAGCTCTTTCCGGGTACGTTCTGTATCTTTCATCTATTTTAAGATTAATTTCATTGTTCTTCTTGAGATTTTGGATTTGCGAATCAGTTTTGATGAGTTTTTTGTAAAATTCTGCAAATCAAGAAATAATTAATAGAACCATTCATTTATTTATTGCTACAAGTTGGTACACAGATCTTAAAGTAACATTTATTTTCAACACATTTATTGAAAAGGGATCTTAAAAAATAACCAATCGTGGTTTCTTGCCTGTATCTTCCACGCTTGGACGCGTTAAAAATAGGCGTAATTTAGGGCACTTCTCAATGGCCCTAGTGATTTCAATAAACAACTTTGACATTTGACTTGTGCGACCCAAAAATCTCATTTCAATATAACCTAAGACCATTTTGATTAAGCTCTTATATAGATTAGAATTACGTCGCAAATCGCTTACCTCTCAAACGCTCACTGTTCTGTATCTCACCAATAAGATCATTGTCCAACAACTTGACTAGCTCACTGTTAGAATCCACTAGGCTGCTCTGTAAACAACAGATTAATATTTAATTAGGAAATTTTAACGTAACTTACCCCCAAATACTCAAACGCGACTCAGAGTTGAGCACGTCTCAAGTCATAGTTTTTGACAGTTTTTGATGAAAATCTGTCAAAAACTCGTCACTTGAGACGTGCTCAACTCTGAAATGCGTTTGAGTATTCGGGGTATAATTAATGATTCACTCTATTTTGGTAGTCCACCATAGAGTTTGTATCCACATAATATCCCTGCTATAATTGTCTGAATCGTTGAATCCTACTATAATTATAAATGTAAAACTTTGTAAGTACAGTAGTACCACAAATATGGTGCGCCTCGGCAATTTTCGTCTAACTTCTGAAATACGAACTAACACGATGATCATCATCATCATCATCATCTTCCTGCCCTCATACCACTCTATGTGGGGTCGGCAGGGATAGTATCCTCCAACATGATGAGATACAATAAGCAAGTATTCCCAAGGAGGGTTGAGGCAGGCGGCCGGTCATAAAACACCTTAGCCAAAACTCCTTAACTTATACCACTCTATGTGCCAACCCCACATAGAGTGGGATAAGGGCAGGAAGATGATGGCTTGAAATACCTTTGAGAGCTTTGTTTGCTAAGATAATTGTGACACCCTGACTGCTCATATAAATATGAAACAATGCGAGCACAACCGCGGGTGCCAGTGGGCAATACGATTCATAAGTCAACACCTTCAACACTTCAGAATAACGCGAAAACTCGAAAAATTACTAAACAATTAACGAGCACCCATTAGCTGAAAGGGGTCGTTTCGACCCCCATTTTGTTTAACCCTTCAGTAGTTAGTTAAGCCCAGGTGGCCAGCGCGACATGGCAAAAATTATTTGACTATTCTTGCTGTTAAATTGCGAAATAATGAAACTTGATGTGATGAATATTCAACTGACGTTTCTTATCACGAGGTCACAGATCGAAAAATTTATGTGCACTATACCAGTACTCTTAACCAGATAGTATCCTCCCCAACATGATGGACCATCTTTAAAGGCGATGGGTTGATCACCTGTCACCATAGTTCACCATGAGAGTTTGAGAAGTGGCTGCAAGTTTTCTTATGAAATGAAATTTATTGCATAAAATGTGGTCCAATGTAGATGTCATAGTCTTAAAAGTACTTAAATAATAATGTCCAACACATTTCGCTTATATAGTCAGCATGCAATAATTATAATAATGTTTGTCAAAATTTGTTCTACTTAATACATTAATAAAATCAGTCAATGATTATGATTACTTGTGGCTATGCCGACCCCATTAGGGATACGGGCGTGATAATTATATGTACTTAATCTAACTTCTAGTTTCATATTAGCAGGATCGGGTCACAAACAAGACGTATCCGTCATGAAGTCGATGAGCTTAATTCGTATTTCAGTTTTGCTACGAATGGCGTCGTAATTTCCATTACGCCATGATTAAAATAACATAAAATATAAAGATTTACTTTCCCCACAAGCCACTGATTCTAGTGAACTTGATTCGGCTGACTTAATAGTGAAAATAGTTTAACTCTACGCCCACCGATCCATCCGCGTCCACCGCGATCCACCCGAAATATTATAGCGGCAATCATAAATACGTGAGAGCACTGGTGGTCTAGTTGGTAGTGACCCCGCCTTCCGATCCTAAGGTCGTGGGTTCAAACCAGGTCGTGTACCAATGGATTTTTCTCTGTGAAAAATTTATGTGCGCTATACCAGTACTCTCAAACGGTGAAGATAAACATCGTGAGGAAAACCCGTGGCTTAGTCAACTCCGCACGTATTGACCATGTCTTTCCTGTGGACAAGGCCGACTAAGCTGAGGATGGAATAGGTGCTGGGCAAGCCTACTCCATCTTAATTCGTCCCGGGCACTACAGCGTCCCGTCTGTGAAGGTAAAAGTTGCCTCCTGACGCTGTATAAATCATCTACTATAGATGGTAAAAGGCGTTAATCATAAATACACACTATGTGAATTTCAACTCTCTACCTATTGCGGTTCATGAGATGCAACCCGCTGACAGACAGACGGACAGACGGAATATAAAAAAGATTACTTAATTATGATTAATTAATATTCTTCTACTTATAAGAAAACTAGCAGCCACTCCTGATTTAAACTCTTAAAATGGATATGGTGAACCATGGTGACAGGTGATCAGCCCATCGCCCATATAGATGGTCCATCATGTTGGAGAGGATACTGTACCTTAGTCGACTTTTACTACATGCTCGGGATATTGTTATAGAAGCATTTGCCTTTAAACGATTAGTAAGTTTAAGACAGCCGAACCAAGCGGTCCCTACATCGTCCGGCCCCACCTGTACATAAGTAAGTGCTTACTTAAGGCACTCGTAATTAAGACGCCAATATTTATGCCTATCGAATAGGCTTCGCCTTAATTGTGCTGCTGAGTTAGAACTTTGAGGAATTTAATTGAAACACCCCCTTAAACATCATCATCAACAACCGGGGGCGTACTGTTGAAGAAAAATCTAGGGTCCTTTAAAATGAGGTGTGAGGTGAGAAAAATTATCAATTTTTCCGACTTCAATGATGAATGAATAAAATTTCGTTGGATACTAGTATTATAAACGCGAAAGTATGGATATTTGTAACTCTTTCACGCAAAAACGGCTGAATGGATTTGAATGAAACTTTATACATATTATGTGTGCTGGAATAACATTTAGCATATAGGCTACTTTTTATCCTGGCACGCGAGCGAAACCGCAGGTGGAAGCTAGTAATAAATATAGTACAAACAGCTTGCCCTTTTCGAACGCAAGTACAATCATTCAGAAAGAACATAAAACACAACAAAGGTACTTAGTACAGATATAAACAACATTAAAAACAAAAAAAAACAAGATGAAAACATCCGTTTCTCAATCTAACTATTTTGAAATTGTTTAAAAATCGCGAAATATTTTCGTGTCTCACACAGTCCCATAAAGTCCATACAATAGTGTTTTCTACTTAAAAAGTAATCATAGTTCCAGTAGTCTATAGAGTCTAGCTCCCAGACCGAAACAATGTTTTTTTTTGCACTCGGTTCCATAATAATGTTGTAGACAGAGAGACAGAGGTGACTTTGTTATCTCAAACCAATGTTTTTTACCCGAATGCCGAGTACGGTCAACTTGAAGTAAGCCGATGCGCAGTAGACAATTTAGTATGAAAAAGCTGCACTGCGCATTACATGGCTAACTTCACGAATGCCAAGTTCCGTTGGGCGTACTAGTCAGTAGTGCTACTTTTCTTGAATGACAGAGCAACCAGGACATGTGATAGGTAGGTTAGGCCTGTATTATGTATTTTCTTCTCTCTTTCTGTCCTTTTCTCTGTCATTGTCATTAAAATTTTCACTCCTGTGTTTTTTTATTTTGCCAATAAATTGTTTTCTTTCTTTCTTCTTTCTTTCTAGTACAATTTAAAAAATCGATTTTGAAAACCTTAACTAGTTAAAATATCATACTATAGGATGCGTCGGAGAGTTGCGGAAAAGAGTGATTTGAAAAACTCAAATTCTTCAGGAACTTCTATCACTAAGTCTGTGTGGTTTTATTCCATAACTTTGCTCGCTTAGGTACCTATTAAGTAGGATTGTTGAGAGGTTGAATTTTGGGAAATTTTCCTGGTGTAATGTAATTGCTACACCATAAGAGGCGATGACCTTTGCGGCATGGCGGGCGAGTGCTCGGCTGAGACGGAAGAGGCGCGGGTTCCATCCCCGCTACGGGAGAAATGTTTGTATGTTCTGCAATTTCTTCCAGGTCTGGGTGTTGTAGTTATTATGTATTATAAGTATGTATTTACAAAAAAAAGTATCCCATAGTTACTTTATTAGTTAGCTTTGCTTAGTTTGGGGCTAGATGGCGCTGTGTGAAATATCCACAAATATATAAAGGTTCATGCTTCTAGAATTTATTTTAGGCTTAGGTTGTGCGTTGATTATTATACAATAGAAACGTAATATATCGAGTTTTTTATATTAAATTTTGTATTATGTATTTGCCACCGCTATCTCCCGCTCTAAACAGATTGTCCCGTCCATGAATAGCCTGCCAGCTACCTGCCCTTTGTGAAGACCATGCCGTGGCTCGCGCCAATGCATTCTGTTGCAATGAGTTTGGGCGACGGAAAAAAAGCTGACGAGAAATGGAAGAATATTGCAGTCCAAACGACGGCAAAAGAGTTATAAGTTCGGACCTATCCTTCAGCCAAACTGGAGGTACAATTTATTTAAACAAACCGTCTCGTATTTTTTGTTATTACGATGAAATCACTCAAGCCTACTCCATCTTAATTCGTCTTAAATAGTTTACTAGTTCAGGAGCCTGAGGATTCATTTATTCTGTAACATACTTACCCCCGAATACTCAAACGCGACACAGAGTTAAGCACGTCTCAAGTGACGGTTTTTTGACAGTTTTTGATGAAAATCTGTCAAAAACTCGTCACTTGAGACGTGCTCAACTCTGAGATGCGTTTGAGTATTCGGGGGTTAATATGTCAACAAAATTGAATTTGTATTCGTCAAAAATTAGCCTATATAATTATTCCAAAACCTAAACTAATTCACATTTTAAATTTCATAAAAATCGTTGTAGTAGTTACGAGATACCTGGTAGCAAACATTCACACACACAAACTTTCGCATTTATAATAGAAGGATAGGATAAGACGCGGGCAGTAGCTAGTCATGTTCAGTCACAAAGCCATGTAATCACGTCGATTGAGCACTCAATGTGGTCGCAAAATTAATACATCAGCCGACACAAAGCAGTACAGTGATTCCAAACAATGCGTTATGCAAATAATGAAAAGTTTCGCTGTGAGACAAAAACAATAGCTCTCTAACGTCACCAGGAGTTTTAAACAGACTTCAAAAAGGAGAACATTCTCAATTCAACTGTACCTATGTATTTTTTTTTATTTTGTACGATCTTTTACCATCCATAGTAAATGATTTATACAGCGTCAGGAAGTAACCTTCACAAACGAGCGCTGTAGTGCCCGGGACGAATTAAGATAGAGTAGGCTTGCCCAGCACCTATTCCATCCTCTCAGCTTAGTCCTTGTCCAAAGGAAAGACATGGTCAATACGTGCGGAGCTGATTTGCCGCGGGTTTTCACACGATGTGTTCCCTCACCGTTTGAGAGTACTGGTATAGCGCACAAAATTTTTCTATCTAATACACAAGCCCATAAAGGCGAACACAGCACTGACTAAAAGCATCAACGTAATTATTGTTAGTTTTCATATTAAAAATGTGATATGCCTATAAGTTAAAGAATCTATGATCCTATAAAATAAAATGTGTATAAAATCAACAATAGATATCAAATAACAATATAAAATAAACATTAGTACTGCAAAAAGGACTATTCTTTTATTTTGTACCTCCCAATCATGCTTGTTTCATCAGAAGTGTTCTTGTGTGAAGTGTTCAGCAGTTTCTTTTTAAAGCTTATAGCAGTATCACTAAGTATACTAATTTACATATTTTCTGTGCCCAATTGCACGGAATAGGGCACAAATAGTATCAAAATGGGGTTGATTGATAAAAATGCGTCCCCCTCGAGTCGCGACAACCAACCCCATTATATTTACGGCCAGTCTGCGGGGAACCATACATCCCGCAACCGAGGTATTTACGGCCCAAAGGATTTAGACATGTTTTACAGGTGTCACTGGTTCCTTCTGCCACCCTGGATCAATGACCGGGGACCTTGTCTTCTATTAGTCTTACTACTTGTGTTATTTCGAACCAGTGTGGTGAAAGAATTCAAAGTGCGCCTCAAGGGCTAAACTTGACACCATGTTTTAGATTTTTTTTAACTACGATATTATTATAACATTCACGATTTTGACATTTGGTGTTTTGCCATCTTTTGACGAAGTTTTTTGGCTTTGGAAAACTGATGGTACAGAACATTTCGACTCTCACTTGACCGATTTTTTTTTGTTCCCGGTATGAACTAAATGTGTTCTGATCTGACAATAAAATCGGATGCTTAATAATCTGAAGTTTTGATGGTTATTATGGAGTATATTTTTGTCTCAAAAAAGTATTGAAACTCCGGATGAAATAAACTATTAAACTATTTCTGCCGTCATAAGAAAAAGGACGTTTCTACATAAATTTCCGAAATGGAGAAAATAATACTGGTAGATGCGTCTTTTTTTACTGATTCCGATGATGTATATAACTCAATTATGAAAAAAAATGTCAGATACGTCTTTTTTCCTTATGACGGCAGATTTTGTGAAGTCACTTCCATACTTTAATTAAAGTTTAGGTAGATAATATGCAAAAGATCGTTTTTGCAATGGTTTATTCCGTATTCGTCCCGGAGATTCGGCCCACATCTTTAAATTATTTTTGAATGGTTCCCCACAACCATCTTGGAACTTTGAATCAATAGTGGCTGCAAGTTTTCTTATGATTACTTGTGGCTTCTTGTGAACTTGATTTCATTCAAATTTTAATAGACGTAGAATATAATCTAGAATAACTTATAGGCTACTAGTTAATGGTGCCACCAGTTATTTCGAACCAGTGTGGTGATAGAATTCAAAGTGCGCCTCAAAAGCTCCTTTGTTTTAGGTACTTGACACATGGTTTTCGAATTTTGTAGGTTTTACGACATGCCGGTTTTCAGATGTGTTATTCTGGGTTCGAATCCGGCCGTGTACCAATGGATTTTCCTGTGCGAAAAATTTATGTCCGCTAACCAGTACTCTCAAACGGTTAAGGAAAGCATCGTGAGGAAACCCGCGGCTTAGTCAGCTCCGCACGTATTAACCATGTCTTTCCTGTGGACAAGGCCGACTAAGCTGAGAGGATGGAATAGGTGCTGGCCTACTCCACCTTAATTCGTCTCGGGCACTACAGCGTCCCGTTTGTGAAGGTAAAAAGTTGCCTCCTGACGCTGTATAAATCATCTACCTACTATAGACGGTTAAAGGTATCCTACTAATATTATAAATGCGAAAGTTTGTGAGGATATGTGGATGTGACGATGTATGTTTGTGCCTCAATCACGCTGAAACTGCTGAACGGATTTGAATAAAACATGGAATATACATAATACGTGTGCTGGAATAACATATAGGCTACTTTTTATCCAGGTACAACGAGAGCGAAGCCGCGGGCTACGGCTTGTTAGTTTATAGTTTACTGTACAAAGTTTAAATAAACAATAAATCCTGCAAGAGAAATATCGGAAAAAAGTCCGCGTCTCGATACAGAGCCCACAAATCACTTAAGGCTCAGTCTTGTGGGACAATAAATAGGTTCTTAGCGGACGCGCGCGATATGATTTGTTGCCGTCTTGTGCCGTACCTACATGGTGCTCTCAAGAATAGACGTGTCCTGCTATTGCAGTGTTTGAAATAAGAATAAGAATAACTAAGGCCTTTAACCATCTACAAGATGATTTATACAGCGTCAGGAGGCAACTTTTTACCTTCACAAACGGGACGCTGTAGTGTACGAGACAAATTTAGATGGAGTAGGCTTGCCCAGCACCTATTCCATCCTCTCAGCTTAGTCGGCCTTTCTGCTATTGCAATGTTTAAATAAATAAATAACACCCAACAGTCACATACATAGTCCTGACCCCACACTCCTTCCCTGTGTCGTGGGTATCAGATACTACGAGTACCATGGTACCACGACACCCAGACCCGGAAGAAATATTTACAGATCATGCAAACATTTCTTCCGTAGCGTAGTTAATATTGTAAGAGGAAAGTTTTTTTTTGTTTTTTTGTTTGTTTGTAACGAATAGGCTCCGAAACTACTGGGCCGATTTCAAAATTTCTTTCACCTATAAAAAGCTACATTATCAGGGACCAGTATAGGCTATAATATATTTTCAAAAAAATTAGGGATCCGTAAGAAAATTGCAATATTGTAACCCAAGGTAGAAAACCCAGAATAGTTTTTGACGTGCGCTGCGAAAACTATTGATTATAGAACAAAATAATTTGCTACACGCGTACGAAGTCGCGGGCAACAGCAAGTAAATGAACGTAGAAGACCCGCAAGAATTATATCACCCTGTATAGCAAGCAGGTCGCAACCAATTGACTAGCATTGCCTCCATCCCGCAATATTAATATTTACCGCATGCAAGAGGGTATCTTAAACAAATTTATTATTCATTTCTCACAAACAATCCCCTCCTTATATCTATAACAATAAGGTTCAAATTGGCGTGTCCAATGAAATGCGATTTATTCGCTTGCTATTGCATTATAAGTTTTACAAAGATTTGAATCAGTAATTAGTGTTTAAGCTTTTAATAATGATTGTTGCATTAGTTTGTAATTATTTGTAAGTACTACTAGTAAACTAGTAGAGTACTACCAAATTTAATCAAAATCTGTTCAGCAGTTTAGGCGTGAAAGGTAATTGACAGAGTTACTATTGCATTTATAATATAACTAGCTGCCGCCCGCGGCTTCGCTCACGTGGAATCCGGATAAAAAAATAGCCTATATGGTAATCCAGCACATGTACTATGACATAGTACATTATAGGACATAGTATATTCCAAGTTTCATTCAAATCTGTTTAACCGTTTAGGCGTAATTGAGGCACAAACATACAAACATTCTCACAAACTTTCACATTTATAATATAGTAGGAAATATGGAAGTATGGTTTATAATACATAATATTCATGACAAGTTGACAATCATAGGCAGTAAACATTATTTAGAAATATCCACGATCAAGGTTTTACGCGCTTATCTTACGCGGCGTCGCCTATAACTACCTAGGTATAATTATATTCAAAATAATCTGTAAAAACACGAAGTACAATCATCCTCAGAAACACCCCTAAATTGTCACAAAAAATGCCGCGCTCATCAAAAACCTCACATAATACAGCAACAACAAAAGGGATGTCTGTCTGTGCAGGACAATGCCCCCCCCCCCCCCAGGCTGGTGGGGGATTAAAAATACACAGCGAAATTACTTACCAAACTTAGATTTCCACCCGACTGCGCTGAGCAAAAGGACGGTTATGCGTTTAGTAGTCATGTTTCTAATGTTACCTATTATAATGACTAATAGTTTCATTCGCGATTTTAACATATGTTGTGCATCTTTGGACGAAAATTAAAGAGTTGTGTGAAACTTACTCCCGAATACTCAAACGCATCTCAAAGTTGAGCACGTCTCAAATGACGATTTATTTTTTTTGACAGATTTTCATCAGAAACTGTCAAAAAACCGTGAGTTGAGACGTGCTCAACTCTGAGTCGCGTTTGAGTATTCGGGGGTTAACTGAGAGAATTGAGAAGCTCATTGAACCATTAGCGTCACCCTTCTCAAGGTCTTGACTGAAAACCAGCGCTACTTCACCTGGTAGGTACCAAGTGAAGTAGCTCAAAGCTGAGTCAGGACCTCTTGGCAACTCTTTTTAATTGACAGAGCAACCAGGACATGTGCTATGTAGGTTAGGTCTGTTTATGTATTTTCTTCTCTTTTTGTCTCTTTTTGCCCTATTACTCTATCTTAATTATTGCTCTGTCTTTTAATTTTATTTTTTGTTTTAATTTAATTTTATTTTTTTTCATTTCTGTATTTTTTGTGTACCTACCTAGGTTGCCAATAAATCATTTTCTTTCTTTCTTTCTTTCTTAGCTTTATTTATCCCATCACCCATATAGATGGTCCATCATGTTGGAGGATACTATCCCTTAGTCGACTTTTACAACATGCTCGGGGAGAGAAGCAGCTGGACGCATTCTGTTTTTCTCTCTCCCAGTCCAGCAGAGATGTTAGAAATTGTATTAATTTAGGTTATTTGTAATGAACACCAGCGTGTGGAGAGTTTTCAAGTTCCAAATCAATAAATACAATAATAATGAATATATTATTGCAGAGTAACGAGTTGACCCGAAACTTGAGATATTAAAACTTACTGTATTAATATGTGAAATTCTTAAGGGGAGGGTGCAGTCTGCTCTTATTATGTTGAAGACTTCGGTGGCGTGGCGGGCGAGTGCTCGGCTGAGACGCAGGAGGCGCGGGTTCGATCCCCGCTACGGGAGAAATGTTTATATGTTCCTCAAATATTTCTTCCAGGTGTTGTAGTAAATTATAAAGTATGTATTTTACCTTAATTCTTTAAACCTAAACCTATTTACAAAAAAGTATAAGTATTCTATCAGCCATCTGGTTCCAATAGTACAAGCTTTGCTTAGTTTGGGCTAGATGGCGCTGTGTGAAACGTCCATAAATATTTATTTATTATATTCTTATTTTGGTTACGGCTTATCACGGCTTCACTCGCGTAGTGTAAATGTTGACACCCCATTCTACCCCTTAAAGAGGGGTATTTTGAAAAAAGCCAAAATACGTGTCAATTTATTTTTATTTAAAGTATCCAAACCGAGTTTCAAGTAAATCACACAACGCGTTCAAAACATACAAACGTTTTGACCCCTTAAGGGGTTCAATTTCGAAAAATCTCACCTTTGTGGGTAGTTTTGCTATAAAAGGAAGATACCTTCCTTTATAATGAGTAACTTCCTGGAGAGAGAATATTCTAAATATTGAAGATACCAATTCTACTTCAAGGAAACATTCCTTCATTTTGAAAATGAAGCAAAACTGCATTCAAAGATTGAAAAACTTATACCACACCCGGAAATCGAACCGACTATATTATATCTATATTAAAAGTCGTATCCTTCGATCTGAATATCGTGGATTCTAATAATTCCGTACCTAATTGAATTGTAATCTATTTGTCATTCAAAAGCAAACGCTTAAAAGACTAAATAAGAAAATATCAAACAAACAGTCACCCCTTAAACAGAATCAGCCAATTCTACCCTCATTACAAACACGTGACGTTTTAAATCATCTACCCTCTCGCTCGCACGCCAACGTCAGAGCGAGACAACAACAACACACGTTAGATGTTAATTGATAGGGTTATTTCATTATGGCGGGATCGAGACTGAGTTTTAAGACTGCTGTTGGTTTCTTCTTGGTCACTATTTTTAAGTCGTTAAGCCTTTAGGCGGCCTAAAAACTCCCGTCACTAGAGTTGGCCACTAGCTAGTGGTAATATTATGTACGTATGTATGTTCGTATGGGCTCATAAACATACTATTATTAATTATACTACATAGCATGAACACATTATAGCGTCGAGGAATTGACTCCATCTGGGAACAGCACAGACTAGGACAGAGTTGTTTCATTATGTAGACAAGTCTAGTAGGTAATTATTTTAAAGCTGCTATTGGTTTTTTCTTGGTCACTTACTACTTAACTTCTCTGCTGGACTGGGAGTGAAGAAAAAACAGAATGCGTCCAGCTGCTTCTCTCCCCGAGCATGTCGTAAAAGTCGACTAATCGATTGACCATCTATATTGGGCGATGGGCTGATCACCTGTCACCATGGTTCATCATATCCATTTTGAAACTTGATACAGGACTGGCTGCAAGTTTTCTTATACTTGTGGCTCTACAACATCTTCTATATATATTTTTTTTTGCCTATACTGTCCCACTGCTGGGCAAAGGCTTCCCCCAAATGCTTCCACTTATGCCTGTCTTTTGCGGTTTCCCACCACTCCTTGTCAAAGCAATCGAGATCGTGGCGCCAACGCCTTCTATATAATAGAAGACAAAAATACTTGGGACTAAATGCTTCTACTCTTCTTAAAACATTATTGTAAAGGGATTGTTTTCCAAAAAAAATAGCCAAGCGTGGTTTCTTACCTGTATCCTTGCTTGCTTTCCTCGCTTGGTCGCGTTACGAACAGGTGTAAATACAACGTAGATTTAAGACGTGTCCAAGTGATCCCCGTGATTTTATGGAATAAAAATTATTTACTTTGAATTTGACTCATTAATAAATAACTCACCAAGTCCTGATAGCTGGTTCTGTCAGTCATGGATTGTGGAAGTCTATATCTTGGTACTCCGTTGTCCCATGTTCCTCTGGAAACGAAACGTAAGGATACAGGTATTTTTAACTAACGAACAACGCATCGTAGAAAGGAGACTTTTTGCCCGTTTGGTTTCAATTGGAGGCTTCAAAATGTATTTTATAACATTTGTGATACTAACCCCCGAATACTCAAACGCGACTCAGAGTTCAGCACGTCTCAACTCACGGTTTTTTGACAATTTCTGATGAAAATCTGTCAAAAATCGTCATTTGAGAAGTGGTCAAGTTAGAGATGCGTTTGAGTATTCGTGGGTTATTTAGTTAAACATATATTATAGTTCTTATTCCCTATGACCAAACAAAACGCGGGCAAATGCGGGCACGTTTGTTGAATCACCATGTTATCATAATCTACGAGTTTAAGAAAAATGAGAGCACTGATGGTCTAGTTGGTAGTAACCCCACCTTCCGATTCTAAGATGGTGGGTTAAAATCCGGTGGTGTACCAATGGATTTTTCTGTGCGAAAAATTCATGTGCGGTTATACCAGTACGCTCGGATCGTGAAGGAAAACATCGTGAGGGAAACTGCGGCTTAGTCACCTCCGCAGGTATTGGCCATGTCTTTCCTGTGGACAAGGCCGACTAAGCTGAGAGGATGGAATAGGTGCCTACTGACATACCTTCCAGTCTTCTTCCCCAGGTGGTCCCACATTTTACTAAGTCCATCACTCCTCCTCTTCAGTCTTTCTTTGAGCGTTTTCTGGGACCCTGGAGATAAAAACGACTTAGATATAACAAATACTTTTTCTATTAACGAGTTCTTAAATGATTCAAATATAATTTTGTAATTCGATACCCACGGTTATTTAATTTGATGTTTGTTATGTTATTTAATTTCTTTGACATTTCGTACAATTTACAATAGACCCCGCCTTCCGCTCTTAAGGACGCGGGTTCAAATCCGGTCTTATACCAATGGATTTATCTGTGCGAAAATTGATGTGCGCTATACCATTACTCTCAAACGGTGAAGGAAAACATCGTGAGGAAACCTGTGGACCATGTCTTTCCTGTGGACAAAGCCGACTAAGCTGAGAGGATGGAATAGGTGCTGGGCAAGCCTACTCATCTTTATTCGTCCCGGGCACTACAGCGTCCCATTTGTGAAGGTAAAAGTTGCCTCATGACGCTTTATAAAACATCTACTATAGATGGTAAAAGGCCTTAGTTTTTTTTATTGTATTTATATAAGACTTACCCGACTTCTCACTCATGCAGGGTATGCTCTTGTACACCAGAAGAAATGCTA
Organism: Scotopteryx bipunctaria; assembly: GCA_949320045.1. Taxonomy (NCBI): domain Eukaryota; kingdom Metazoa; phylum Arthropoda; class Insecta; order Lepidoptera; family Geometridae; genus Scotopteryx; species Scotopteryx bipunctaria. Next base: position 1,410,305 of record OX439467.1, read on the forward strand.
TAACGACTGAAACAGTGAAGAGCAACACCAGGCAGGCGATGCAAGCGTAATCGGTGTTAATGATCTTCTTCAAACTGTATTTAAAATGCAACAAATAGGTAATCAAATCTACGACATCAGAATCGACATCACTTATCAATAAACTATTAAAAAACTAGTTAGCTAGCAACCTACGTTTGAAGATTGGCTGATAGAAAATGGATAGGCTCTCCAATTAAGCTCTTCATTTGTTCTGCTTCTCTCCCCGAGCATGTCGTAAAAGTCGACTAAGGGATAGTATCCTCCAACATGATGAGATACAATAAGCAAGTATTCCCAAGGAGGGTTGACGTCAGGCAGGCGGCCGGTCATAAAACACCTTAGCCCAAACTCTTACAGCATGATATTTGCTCTGCAAATATTTCTTACGCGTGTGGGTGATATAGTATTATGTATTATAAGTATTTACAAAAAAAACGTATATAAGATTTCTATTAGCCATCTGGTGTCCATAGTACAAGCTTTGCTTAGTTTGGGGCTAGATGGCGCTGTGTGAATGTGTGTGATGTACTCTATTTATTATACATTTATTACTACAAATCCTTTCACAACACTGGTTCGAAAGAACTAGTGATATTACTAGTACTAGTAGTACCTAGTAGTAACTTGTAGTCTGATAGAATACTCACGCACAGGATACACAGGAACAAGTGTCTTCGGATGCTGGTTTCTCAGTGGCTTGGTCCCCCTACAACCAATAATAACACATAAGTACATACATACATACAAACATATTATCACGCCAGTTACGAAGGTTAGGTTTGGGCTAAGTTAAGATTTTCAAAGGGGTCGATATGCGTCGCGGGCTGAGTTGACTATAAAAAAATATAAATAAATTTCGTAGTGGACATTTCAGCCCATGGGCTGAGTGAGGTGTGGGCTGAGTTGACCATAGAATCAAAAGGAGACCCAAGAAACTAGCATCTTAGACAAAAAATAGTTAGATACTGCGTTCTTCACTAGAAGGGCAGAATTGTATTCTCTTATTCGAATTACGAAATTATAACTCACCCAAAACCACCAGCTCTCCTTCTTCTCTCCATGGATTGGCTGGAAAAAGTGTATAAAAATAATAAAAATAAAAAGAGTTTAATTCGCACATGAAGACTCTACTTTTACTCTAAAACTTTTACTTTATTTAATTTGATTATTCTGTTTTAAATGAAATTCTGTATGTATGTAGTTTTAGTTTTAAGTGTGTGTGTATTAATTGTAATTTTATATTGTATGGATTATAAATGATCTGAAATAAATGAATTATAATAATAATTATAAAGTAGTAGTATATTGACCACAAAAATGTTCCTTGGGTCCCTTTTTATTCTACTTTTATTATTTGTCGTTATTACGGCAATAGTAATACCCACTGTGAGAATTTCAACTCTCTGCCTATTACGGTTCATGAGATACAGCCCGCTGACAGACGGACGGACAGACGGACAGACGGACGGACAGTGGAGGCTTAGTGATAGGGTCCCATTGACACCCTTCGGGTACAAAGCCTACCTATAGGGAATTTCAAAATATATCGGTACTTTCAAACAGCACAGGAAATCATCGTGAGGAAGCCAGTAAAACCACAGTTTGAAATCAAGTTTCAAATGAACGAAAGAAGCCCTTGAGACGCACTTTAATACTTTTGAACTAGTTACTAGACTAGTTGTAGAAGTATTTTAAACTAGCAGCCCGCCCCGGCTTCGCTCGGGTATTTAACAAATTAAGATTTTTTAGGTCATTTTTTTACACCTCGGGTATTAATATTGGAGTTTCAGTAAAGATGCCAATTTTTTTCGAAAAAAGTTATAGCCTATGTTATTCCGTAATAATGTGGCTATCTACTGGTGAAAGATTTTTTTTAAATTGGTTCAGTAGTTTCGGAGCCTATTCGTTACAAACATAAAAACAAACAAAAATCTTTCCTCTCTATATTATTAGTGCAGATAAGGTTCATGCTGTGCCGACCCCACATAGAGTGGGATAAGGGCAGGAAGATGATGATGATGATGATGAATAATGATTTTTTTTCTGTGATATACTTACAAGACTCTGTGGAGTCCGGGCACGCTCATATTCAGCATTCAGCAATGCTTGCTTTCCTTTGTAAGGTTGGTAGCGACCCGAGCTGCTGGACTCACCTGTCTTCTGCAAAGCCGACAAAACCTTACTTATATTGTAAACTAGCGAAGATAGACATATACCACCACGGACTTTTTTGTAAACCTTTTCAAAGTGTACAATACTGTAGTACATTATTTTGATCTATCTTGTGGGGTTCAGCCAGCATTTGCAATGTAAGCGCAAAAAAATGTGTTTTTTACGACATTACGAGTAGAAACCTCTAAAATTATCAGTGCTTCTCTACTATATTATGCATGTATTACACATATAAACCTTCCTCTTAAATCACTCTATCTATTAAAAAAACCGCATCAAAATCCGTTGCGTAGTTTTAAAGATCTAAGCATACATAGGGACAGACAGCGGGCAACGACTTTGTTTTATACTATGTAGTGATGCGAAAGTTTGTGAGGATGTTTGGATGTTTGTGCCTCAATCACGCCTAAACGGCTAAACGGATTTGAATGAAACTTGGAATATACATAGTACATGTACTGGATTAACATATAGACTATTTTTTATCCAGGTACCACGTGAGCGAAGCCGCGGGCAGCAACTAGTATTTATATATATCGATGATATATATAGCGAACCAAGGCACGGCGCAAAAAAACATTTTACTCAAATTAAAGGCAAAAATTTGTAAATAAATTGTACACACTAGGAGGCATCATCGAAATCAAACAAAAAAATATTTATTTAATACGACAAGTTGTGTACAAGGACTTACAGAGTACTTTTTCCATGAAAGGTGAAATTTGCAAAAAAAAACTTTAAACTGAAAAAATAGAGAAACTTACATCAGATTTACATCTAAATTCTGAGCTTTTCTTTTTCTTCCTCTTATCCGCTTTGTTCTTCAGCGTTTTCAGCAAATTCGTCTTTTCGGGGTCACTAAAAGCATCATCAAACTTTGAATCAGGGATGGATGAAAGTTTTCTCATGATTACTTGTGGCTCTGCCCACCCCATTAGGGATACCAGCGTGTTAATAATGTCACTGCCATTTCAAACTAGTGAGGTGAAAGGATTTAAAGGCTTCTTTCGTGCACTTGACACATGTTTTCGAACTATTTCCTCACGATGTTTCTCTTCATCTTTTGAGAGTACTGGTATAGCGCACATAATTTTATCGACCAGAAAAACCCATTGGAAAACGACTGGATTTGAACCCACAACCTTAGGATTAAAAGCCGGGGTCACTACTACTTGACCACCAGTGATCTGTACACTAATAATCTTACTTATATTATAATTGCGAAAGTTTGTGAGTTTGGATGTTTGAATATTTGTGCCTCAATCACGCCTAAACGGATTTGAATGAAACTTGGAATATACACATAGTACATGTACTGGATTAACATATAGGCTATTTTTTATCCGGATACCACGCGAGCGAAGCCGCAGGCGGCAGCTAGTTTTATTATAAAATGTGAAAGTTTTTGTGCAAGTCAAATCAAATCAAATCAAATCAATTTATTTTGCGAAACAAGGGTTTAACAATAGCTCGTAGAAAATAAGTAGTAGTAAGTAGTCTGTTAGTTCTTTCGAACCAGTGTGCTGAAAGGATTTACAGTACGACTTAGAGGTTCCTTTCGTGCACATGATACAAGTTTTCGAAGATTTTTTGGTTCTACGGCATGCGTGATACGACAAGTAGTTAAAGTAGTAGAAAAACTATGCGAAAGAGACTAAAACTCACTGTTTCTCTTTCTGCATCATATCCCTGAACAGCTTCAGGACAGGAGACTGTGTTTCCTTGTCAGATTTCTTGCCATGGCTGAAATATACAAGAGAACTTCAAAGTTCAATAAATTAGTGGACCTTGTTACATTGGCCCTTGTGTTTGAACAGACTTGTAGTACCCGGGACGAATTAAGATGGAGTAGGCTTGCCCAGCAACTATTCCATCCTCTCAGCTTGGTCGGCCTTGTCCACAGGAGAGACATGGTCAATGCGTGCGGAGCTGACTAAGCCGCGGGTTTCCTCACGATGTTTTATAAAGCTAGTGTATTTGTAAAGTAAAACATACCTTCTGTTACTTATTCCCATATTATCTTGTAAAAATACGACATCTCAAAACCACAATTAGATTCTTCTTTGATTTGACAATTTTCAATGACTTTTTGTTGAAAAAGTTCGTATACATTTATATTGGAGTAAACAAGTATTTATTTAAAACAACAAAAAACCCGAATGCGTAGAATTTAAGTATTTTCGACGAATTTAAACCATTTTATTCTTGAAAATGAGAGCACTGGTGGTCTAGTTGGTAGTGATGTGACCACGCCTTCCAATCCAAAGGTCGTGGTTTCAAATCCGGTCGTGTACCAATGAATTTTTCTGAGTGAAAAAATTATGTGCGCTATATCAGTACTCTCAAACGGTGAAGGAAAACATCGTGAGGAAACCCGCGGCTTAGTCAACTCCGCACTTATGACCATGTTTTTCCTGTGGACAAGGCCGACTAAGCTGAGAGGATAGAATAGGTGCTGGGCAAGCCTACTCCATCTTAATTCGTCCCGGGCACTACAGCGTCCCGTTTGTGAAGGTAAAAGTTGCCTCCTGACGCTGTATAAATCATCTACTATAGATGGTAAAAGGCCTTAGTTTATTCTATACTAGCTGCCGCCTGCGGCTTCGCTCGCGTGGTACCCGGATAAAACATAGCCTATATGTTAATCCAGTACATGTACTATGTATATTCCAAGTTTCATTCAAATCCGTTCAGCCGTTTAGGCGTGATTGAGGCACAAACATCCAAACATCCAAACATCGTCACAAACTTTCGTACTAGATGGCAGCAGAGGTAAAATTAGAACGCGCTATCGTTGCGTTTTGAGCTTTACGCCGGTAATTTCAAGCAAACTAAGACTTTTCAATTTTATAATATAAGTAAGATAATGCACAGTTAGATCCATCTTAGTAATACATCCAGTATCCCACTACGATCGTTCAATTTCCCCTCAGTAATAAAGCATTACGGCAATTATTTTAAGAGTACACTTTACTGGCCAAGTACTTCCAAATATATGAGTGATAGTAAAATATTTTATATTTCGTGTTTTACTTATGAGTTATGTTCGCTGTAAAAAGGTATATTTTACGCAAAGCCATTTCGATCGGAAGGAACATGAAATACATGAAATTGCTTAAGAATATCTACACATCTTCTCCAAACTTGTTCACTATGACCAGTGTTTATATGCCTTTGGACGAATTATTCGTGGCATTACGAGCTGAGCGCTTCCGTGCTTCGGAGGGCACGTTAAACAGTCAGTCCCGGCTTTTAAGTTAAGCCATGACGGAGGCCTTTAAACAGCCTAAAAACTCCGTCACTAGAGTTGGCCACTAGCTCATACGAACATACATACATAAAAAGCTCAAAGCTTGCCGAGGCGATGCCAATATTTTTAGTACTACTGAACATGAGGACTCCATGCAAGCTTCTAGAACATTGTTTTTTTATGCCAATCTTTTGTTACCCAGTAGGTAATGAATTAGTGCACTTGTGCCCCACGTGTGGGATGTTTGTGGGATGCCCCGGGATGGGCGACGCACATTGCATGTAAATATTGCCTGATAAATAAAGAAAGAGGTTAAACTGCCGAGGTGCGGTGCAAACATAGCGGTGTCAGGGCTGACACAAGTCAACATGTTGAAAAAATAAAAAGCAAATATTATTCTACTAGCAGCCCGCCCGCGGCTTCGCTCGCGTGGTATCCGGATAAAAAATAGCCTATATGTTAATCCAGTACATGTACTATGTATATTCTAAGTTTCAATTAAATCCGTTAAGCCGTTTAGGCGTGATTGAGGCACAAACATCCAAACATCCAAACATCCAAACTCACAAACTTTCGCATTTATAATATAAGTAAGAAGTAAGATCAACCAAGCTACCAACTTAACTTCAGTATTATCGTGGCGCGAATAGCGGTGTGGTTTTGTTAGACTTTGTTACAAAACTACCCGCTCCTACATATCATCTTGTGCAAATTAAGTATAAATAAGACTATTGTAAGTATGTTATAGTTTGTAGTACGCTCGTAAATAATTAATATTATATGTATTTTTTTTAAAGTTCTCATACTGTTAAGAGAATATAAATTCTTTATGAGAATAAAGTTCTTAAACCGTAACTTCTCTGCTGGACTGGGAGTAAAGAAAAAACAGAATGCGTCCAGCTGCTTCTCTCCCCGAGCATGTAGTAGAAGTCGACTAAGGGATAGTATCCTCCAACATGATGGACTATCTATATGGGCGATGGGCTGATCACCTGTCACCATGGTTCACCATATCCATTTTAAGAGTTTAAATCAGAAGTGGCTGCAAGTTTTCTCATGATTACTTGTGGCTCTGCCCACCCTGTTAGGAATACGGGCGTGATAATATGTACTTATATATTCTACTAGCTGAACCCGCGAACTTCGTGCCGCCTTATACTTAATTAATAATGCATTTAAGTGCTCGACTGAGACGCAAGAGGCACGGGTTCGATTCCCGCAGCGAGAGAAATGAATGTTCTCGGAAAATATTTCCTCCGGGTTTGAGTTTTGTAATTACGTAATAAAAAAAGTATATAAGCCATCTGGTTCCCATAGTACAAGCTTTGCTTAGTCTGGGGCTAGATGGCGCTGTGTGAAATGTTCGCAAATATTTATTTATTTATAAGTAACTAGCTGCCGCCCGCGGCTTCGCTCGTGTGATACCCGGATAAAAAATAGCCTATAGGTATGTTAATCTAGTACATGTATGTATATTCCGAGTTTCATTCAAATCCGTTCAGCCGTTTAAGCGTGATTGAGGCACACATCCAAACATCCTCACAAACTTTCGCTTTTATAATAAAAGTAAGAATGTCGATTGTTAAAAAAAAACGAAAATTTGGGAGGTCTTCCACACGTGCCAGCCCTGTCAGCTAATATGTGAGTGACAGCAAGTCATAAATTACACACGTCACTCGATGCGGGGTCGCGGGATCAAGGGTTGATGCTGCGGACTCTTTAAGGTTCTTTGAAGAAACGAAATAAGAAAACGGCTAGGATTAAGAAGAAAACTTTTTTTTATAATCTATAAATTCATGCAAGAAAATTAAAATAATACTAGATGGCAGCACAGGTAAAGTCAGCACGCGCTATCGTTGCGTTTTGAACTTTACGACAGTAATTTCAAGCAAACTAAAGCTCTTCACTTTTATAATATAAGTAAGATTAGTAAAGCTAAAATATAAGTAAAACTATTTATTAACAGAAGGAAACTTACAATTAATACAAATATAATCTACAAAATACAAAAGAAACAGTTGGGCTAAGACCGCAATTATAATTTAAGTAAGATGTGAGAGTTTGTGAGAATGTTTGTATGTTTGTGCCTTAATCACGCCTAAACGGCTGAACAGATCTGAATGAAACTTGAAATATACATAGTACATGTGCTGGATTAACATATAGCTTATTTTTTATCCAGGTACCACGCGAGCGAAGCCGCGTGCGGCATTTAGTGTATAGTATTATATCAGCCATCTGATTCCCATAGTACAAGCTTTGCTTAGTTCGGGGCTAGATGGCGCTGTGTGTAATGTCCTCCACAAAAAAAATATAACAAAGTTAAATACACGGAACCCCTGTCGCCATTATATCAATTTCCCACCGCACAGTAAAGTAAGGTAAACAGTTTTATGAAGGCCCCGGTCCCGGGGGGTTAGTTTTAGGACTCCCTGCCACCCCCAGTTAATGACGACGCATCGTGTCTCCGATAGATTTGTACTGGCTTTTGTGCTTTGGCAAGGTCACCGGGATGGGCTATGCCCTTTACTTCATCATCTCTCCAGGCGTGGTGAGCATGCCTAAAACCCTAATTGTTTCGATATGGTGATAGCTCAATCCAATCCAATTCTATAATCCACAAGGTGGGCGATTGCTCGGCTGAGACGCAAGAGGCGCGGGTTCATTCCCGCTACGGGATAAATGTTTGCCCGATCTGCAAATATTTCTGTTAATCAACTATGTATATCCCAAGTTTCATTAAAATCCATTCTGCCGTTTTGCCGTGGTCGAGTTTCAAACACATACTTCCGTATTTATAATATTAGTAAGATTAGCAGGATTTTGTCTCAATACCACATATACAGATACAACGCCATAACCAACAGAGATAACATACAAAAGCATTAGTGGAGATCCGGATTCAATTACAGATGTGCCGGGTTCGATTCCTGGACTCGTAAACTGGCGGTCTTACCGCGTATTGGAATCTACGGCTGGTGCAGTTTAGAAGATATAGCGACAAGGTATGAATAGAATTTAACTAATTCTTTCATGGCGTCTGGTCGAAACAATACACGGTCTAAGAGCTAGTTCTTATTTGGCTCAACGGATCAGTATTGCCATTCAGCGTGACAATGCGGCCAGCGTCTTGGGCACGCTTCCACCGTCTGATGAGCTGGATCAGGTGAGCTATCTGTAGACCGTTTACAACGATCTTTAGGGAGCCCGACTATTTCTTTTGTATTTTGTATTGTATTAGTTGTAAGTTTCATTCTATTTAAGATATTTTAATATACTAATAACGAGTCATCAAAAAGACAACTCTAATCTAAAAACGACTGACGATGACCCCCACCCCCCAAAATCGTACACGTCAAATTGAAAAATCTTTTAAAAATTTACAAAATATAAAAAAACAATTCTGCCCCTAGCTGCGATGCCAATAAAAATAGAGAAGGCTTCCATTTGTTTATAATAATGTGCAATAAAATTGTGTATTGTGCAATAAAATCTGATTTACTCGACATATTCTATTATTAGTGACCCCCCCTCCCCCAAATTACAGGCTGCGACCGCGCCTGGAAAGGTCTCATTACTCGCTCTCGCTTATGTCTTAAGCCGCTATCTGCCGACACCTCCAGGTATCAAGGCGACATGTTTATGAATCATTACTTTTTACATGTCATCTGTGGCTCTACGAAATTTTCCACTACATTCGCTAGCGACTGTAAAATATACAGATACATCGGATAAAAATGTAGAGGAAGTTCGAAAGTAGCGCCTGTGACGGAAAAGTTGAGGAGAAATAGATTAGCATGGTACGGGCATGTCATGCGGAGGGATGAATGTCATGTGTCGAGAAGAATGTTAGATATGAAAGTGGACGGATACAAGGGTAGAGGTAGACCAAAGAAGAGATGGATTGATTGCGTGAATGATGATATGAGTAAGGAAGGAGTGAATACTGAAATGACGGCTGATAGAGGGGGATGGAAGAGGAAAACATGTTGTGCCGACCCCACTTAAGTGGGATAAGGGCAGGGAGATGATGATGATGATACTGACTGACAATGCACAGCCTAAATCATGAGCTCTAGAAGCATGAAACTTGGAGGGTATATAAATAAATAAATAACACCCAACAGTCACATACATAGTCCTGACCCCACACTAGGATTCCCTGTGTCGTGGGTATCAGAAACTACGAGTACCATGCTACCACAACACTCAGACCCGGAAGAAATATTTACAGATCATGCAAACATTTCTTCCTTTTACGTCTCCGCCGAGCAATCGCCCGCCACGCCACTGAGGCCGTTGGTTCTTTCTCTCTCCTCTATTCCTCTTATGGCGTAGTGGTGCACTGAGAAAAGAATTCCCGAAATTTAACTCCTAGAGGACGTAGAGGGAAGATGAACGTTTGTATGAAAAAACTTAACGCTGACAAATGTGGGACGTTCCTGTAGGTAATAAATTTATTTGTACAATGTATTTATTTATGTATGGGCGATGGGCTGATCACCTGTCACCATGGTTCACTTTGGACTTTAAATCAGAAGTGGCTGCAGGTTTTCTTATGTTTACTTGTGGCTCTGCCCACCCCATTAGGGATACGGGCGTGATAATATGTATGTATTTATTTAGGTAATCTTTATTAACAGATAGAAACTTACAACTATTACAAATATAATTTACTAAATACAAAAGAAACAGCCGGGCTATCTAAAGGCCGTTACAAACGGTCTATAGATAGCTCACCTGATCCAGCTCATCAGACGGTGGAAGCGTGCCCAAGACATGTATTTATTTACATTTTAATATTTCTTTCATTCAATTTATTCGAAAGTAACTCAATACTACTATTTACTACCAGTCGTATCGTATCACTACTTATTTTGAACCAGCGTGGTGAAAGGGTTTAAAGTGCGCCTCAAAGGTTCCTTTTGAGCACTTGACATATGTTTTAAAACTTTTTTAATTAGGTTTTACGAAATGCTGGTTTCATCACGATGTTTTCCTTCACCGTTTAAGAATACTGGTACTTGTATAGCTATACTATAGCGCATATAAATTTTTCATGCAGCAAATTCATTGATGCACGTCCGGATTTGAACTCACGACCTTAGGATCGTAAGACGGGGTACCACTAGACCACCAATGCTCTCAACCAAACACGTCCGGAGCCTCTTTGAGGAGTTTAATTCTTTCACCACACTGGTTCGTAAGGAATACACGAATAGCAGTAGATAAGTTCTATCTAATCAGATCGGAAATTTCACTGTACAATAATCTGATAACAATCAAACACACAGTAGAAGTTCTGTTGTGATAATTAGTGATAACATAGATACAGAAGTAAAAATAGAGAACAATATATGTTTTAAAAAGTTAAAACAAAACCGACTTCAATGAAATATAATTAAAAATTCCTTGTTGCCATCTTATTAATAAATAGAGTTATTAATAAACAGTACATTCGTGCGCTCGCACTCACGCGGATCGCTTGTGCGCAATTACTATTCATTGACATAAGATCTCGTCAACTGTTTACGTCGCTTAACATGAAGTGTGCTACCTGTGGTGATGCTTTTCACGATGGAGTTCAGTGTGCGTGTTGCAAAAAGAACATGGATTTCGGTTGTGCCGGGATAACAGAAAGTGGATGGAGGAGATTAGGAGTCGAGCGTAGAAATGGATGGAAGTGTAATTCATGCAGGTCACTGTCCCCACTTCCACCCGCTCAAGCTACTAGCCCTGAGCCGGCTTCCCTAGACGTTATCCTAGGCGAAATTCGGGCTATGAAGATTCAGCTCACGGATTTTCCTTCTCTAGTCTCTGATATCAGAAACATCAAGGAGGAACTGTCATCTATAAAGCAGGAATTCTCTGACCTAAAATCCTGTAACGACTTCCTGAGCAACCAATTACAGGACCACGCTGTCAGAATAACCGATGTGGAAAACCGGGTTTCGGACTTTGAACCCATGCATGCCGCTGTCGACGCTCTCCGTTTGGAGGTTAAGACATTGAAACTGCAACTTTCTTGCGCAGACCAGAGATCCCGCATGAATAATGCAGAAATTAAGGGCATTCCAATAAAAAAAGATGAAAATCTATTCGCAATAGTAGAAGCAATCAGTAAAAAAGTAAACTTCACGTTTCCGAAGTCCCAGATCAACTATGTCTATAGAATACCTCTCTACAATACCAAGGAAAAAGCGATAGTTGTAAGCTTCCTGAATAGATACGTCAAGGAGGAGTTCCTGGCCGCGGCAAGGGCCACCAAGAACTTGACGGCGGCGGACGTCGGATTCAAAGACACCCCCCACCGCGTTTACATCAATGACCATCTAAATGCGGACTTCAAGACACTTCTTTCCAAGACCAAGTCTTTGGCATCAGAGAAAAGTTATAACTACGTATGGGTCAAATATGGAAAGATCCACGTACGGAAGAATGACTCATCGCGGGTGCTGGTCATCGCTACGGAAAACGATTTAAACAAGATCACATAATCTGCTTCAAATTATCGCCGCGTGCTAAATTTAGTGTATTTCACAATGTATTAGGCCTTTTGTTTGCTGCGTGCTATCTACTATCTACTCATAACGTATGGCTTATTTTATATTTACTTTATTCATTGCTCAGTATTACTGTGTCGCTCGATTCAATTCTGCACCGCTTGCATTTCCATTGTCTTACCTATGGCCAATTGCACAACTCACGCGCTGTGTCTGCTAAAGCTATACCTATCTCGCTCTTACCATATATTTGCCGTATTCGGCGCTCCTATTACATGCCTCTGTCGTGCTCGCTCATTCGCTACCTACTGCTCGTACGGTATTTCGATAAAATTCTGCCCACAGTTGTTTTGATTGTATGTTCGATTATTTCAACTAGTACTCATATTCAACTTCTACATATTTCTGTCTTAAACATGTTTCTAACACCCATATTAATTAAAAATGGATGACAATAGCGTAAATTTAAATGTATATTACCAAAACGTGAGGGGACTGCGAACTAAAACTACTACTTTTTATCGAAATCTCTGCCTTTGTTCATATGATGTGATTGTCCTGACTGAAACCTGGCTTCTTGATAGCATCTCAGACTCGGAACTTTTTGATGATAGATATATCGTGTGGCGGCGCGATAGAAACTACGAGTTGACGTCTCAGGGACTCGGCGGTGGTGTGCTGATAGCAGTACGAAGAGACTTAGCCGTTACAGCACAGTCCAGCTTTCGCTCCTCCGCAGAGGACTTATGGATCACAATAACTTTCCTATCGAAATCCAGTTCACGCACCATAACCTTACACATGTGTGTACTTTATCTATGTAAACAAAATAAAGGTAACTCGTTCTCTACGCAACTCAAAAATTACTTGACAAAACTGAACGATATATTACTCTTACATCCCGACGACAAATATCTTATCCTAGGCGACTTTAACATGAGTAGCATCCAATGGATACCCAGTGGACTAGATGACCACTCTTTGTGTCCGACAAATGTGACGTCGACTGACGAAATTTTTCTAATAGATGACTTAATTATGCATAACCTAAATCAATTTAACAACATTCTTAACTTTAAAGGTAAGATACTCGATCTTGTACTTAGTAATGATACAGTTACTGTTTCCGGTAGTGATGACCTCCCACTCGCACCTATAGATCCTTACCATCCATCTCTTTTGATTAAGGTGCAATTCATTGAGTTACCACCATTAAAACCTAATTCATATCTCAAATACCTATATAATAGAGGAAATTATGATGCAATCAACAATGACATTTTAGGCGTGCAATGGAATGTCGAACTTAGAAATAAATCATTTGATGAAGCTGTAGGTATTTTTTACGACGTAATACATTCACTACATAAAAAATATATTCCAAGAAAATTAATCAAACCACAATTTTATCCTAAGTGGTACTCACCGGCTCTAATAAAACTATTAAAAGAAAAATATAAGTTCCTTCGTAAATACAAAATCTACCATAATACGGCTGACCTACAAAGCTTCATATGTTTGCGTGACAGAGCTAGGAACCTTGAACATAAGTGCTATCATCATTACATAGCGACGGTCGAAAGTTCCTTAGAAAAAGACCCAAAATTCTTTTGGTCTTTTCTCAAAGCTCGCTCAAAATCGAATACTATTCCTAACAATATTTGTTATAACGACACGGTAGCTACGACAGGTGAGTCCATTTGTAATACTTTCTCTTCTTACTTTTTCTCAACCTTTCTTATACCGGACCCTGCCAGTCCTAGTCCCGGCCTCGGCGTCCACTCACTCGTAAAAAACGCGCCTCACTCCGAAGCTAGTATCAATTCTATTCATATTGAAGTATCTGATGTCATAAAAATTCTGAGCAACCTCGATCCTACTAAATCTGCAGGCCCTGATCAACTTCATTCCACCTTTCTAATCAGATGTGCTAAAACAATTGCAATACCTATTTCAATTTTGTTTGAGAGATCAATTACAGAAAGCTCTTTTCCATCTATTTGGAAATCCGCCTATATCACACCCATTCATAAAAAAGGATCGAAATTGATTGTTACAAATTATCGTCCTATCTCTAAGCTGTGCATTGTCTCGAAGGTATTTGAGCGTATTGTTTACAACCAACTATATGCTACTCTCAAGAACTCGTTCAGTCCGTTGCAGCATGGCTTCCTAAGAGGACGTTCTACGGTATCCAACCTCATATTATTTAACGAATATTTGACTGATTCAATGGACTCCGGCGACCAGGTTGATGTGGTCTATACCGATTATAGCAAATGCTTCGATCGAATAGACCACATCACTCTGATTTCCAAGCTTCAGAGCATCGGTATCCACGGAGACCTGCTCAGGTGGTTTTCGTCATATATAGATAAGCGATCGCAGGCTGTTGTCATCAATAACTATATATCTAGCTGGGTTACGATCCCTAGTGGTGTACCACAGGGTTCCCTACTCGGCCCCTTACTTTTTGCAATTTTCGTGAACGACATCTCAGACTGCTTTCTTAACGCTAAGTTACTATGTTTCGCAGACGACATGAAGATTTTCTCCAAAATATCTTGTCTATCCGACGCCCATGCTCTTCAAAACGACTTAAATCGACTCGACAACTACTGTTCCCTTAACAAACTTGACCTTAACCCATCCAAGTGTTCCGTTACTACTTTTACTAGAAAGACTAGAATCATAACTCATTCATATACTCTAAAAAATGTAACCCTTCGACAATCTAAAACCATTCGTGATCTAGGTGTTACTCATGACTCTAAACTGTTATTTGACGAGCATATCGATGACATAGTCAAAAGAGCATTTAAAGCTTTAGGTTTTATCATGAGAAGTACCGCCGACTTTAGAAAAGCTAAATCTTTCAAAATTCTATATTGTACTTTTGTACGCAGCATACTCGAGTATGCGTCTCAAGTGTGGAACCCTATGTACGATACCTATGTAAACAGAATCGAACGTATTCAAAAGAAATTTATTAAATTCTTATGCTACAAACTAAAAATACCTTACAACTCTAATAATTATGTTCAATTCTGTAAACGTTTCCACCTCTTGCCACTTAAAGAAAGACGAGATATATCCGACCTCACTTTCCTATTAAAAATTGCTTCAAACAATGTTGACTGCCCCGAATTACTTAACAAAATTAATTTAAATGTTCCCCTTATACGTCGAAGATATAACCCCCTCATTTATATCCCTTTTGTTAATACAAATTATAAACAGAATTCATTCATGTATAGAGCGAGTAATAAATTCAATAACACTTGCAAAGATAAGAAGACAATGGATTTGTTTTGCACGAGTGTGAGCTCGGCACGGCGACTGCTGAGCGCTGACTTTTTTAATTAGCTAGATGGTAGGTAAGTACGTGTGTGTTATATGTAGGTAGGTACGTGTATATGGTTTTTTTTCTTTTTGTTTAATCTTTTGTAAACACTTTATTGTATTTTGTTAAGAGTAGGTACATTGTCAATTTGTTGATGGGCATCACATCAGGTAGCAACTAGCCTACCTAGCCTACTTACTACCTTTCTTTGTAATTGCGCGTGTTGCTTACGCATTGTTATTTTTTATTTTATTTCTATCCGTGAGGACCTTTAATTGGCTTCTCTTTTTCTCAGTCTAGTTTACCATACCATTACTAATGTAAGCTGTTGGTCTTCCAAATAAATAAATAAATAAATAAATAAATAGAAACTAATAGACAGTTGACGTTTATTTAAGTCAGGATGTCATCAACATCAACATTACATCGAATAAAATTGAGAACGAAACGTAAGAAAATAGGTAGGTAAGTTGTCATTTCAACATTTAATTTTACGGCTTTTAAACATTTCTTGAAGCGCTCGTGGCGTAGCTTGCTTAGACGTTATTGATCGTTGAAGTTAGCAACGTTGTGCGCGGCTACAATTGGGATGGGTGACCGCAAGGCGAGCTGAGCGCTTCCGTGCTTCGGAGGGCACGTTAAAGCCATGATGTCACAGACACACACTACAAACTAATAACACTTCTTTTTCGTCGGGGACTCTCTTTGACTCTTTTTGATGTATGACACAAAACTATTTCCAGCAGTGAATAGAAAACATGGTAATTCGCCTTCCCTATTCAATGTATTTTCAATCGAAATAATGTTAAACTAGTAATATCTATCTTGTATCATAATGCAATGGAATGTGAATAACATGACTTGCAACACCAACATCTGATGCACAGGCGAGAATAGAAAAGATTTAAAATCCATTTTCGCGTCGCTGCCTCCCTCTTGTATTACAAATCTATCGCACGTATCGTAGTAGACGGACCGGCAACATTGAGCAACTATTGGTGACACCAGAACCATCATACATAGGTACATATTATAAATAACACCCAATAGTCACATACATAGTCCTGACCCCACACTAGGATTCCCTATGTCGTGGGTATCAGAAACTACGAGTACCATGCTACCACAACACCCAGACCCGGAAGAAATATTTACAGATCATGCAAACATTTCTTCCGCGGCGGGAATCGAGTCCGCGCCTCTTGCGTCTCTGCCGAGCAATCACCCGCCACGCCACCGAGGCCGTCATGCCATCACGTCATATTATCACGCCCGTATAATGGGATGGGCAGAGCCACAAGTAATCATGACAAAACATGCAGCCGCCCCTGATTCAAAGTCCCAAGATGGATATAGTGAACCATGGTGACACGTGATCAGCCCATCGCCCCTATAGATTGTCCATTATGTTGGAGAGGATATTATCCCTTAGTTGACTTTTACGACATGCTCGAAGAGAAAAGCAGCTGGACGCATTCTATGTTTTTTGCTTCAAGTCCAGCAGAGCAGTATAAATATTATAATTTATTATAGCGAGAGAGCACTGGTGGTCTAGTTGGCAGTGCCGCCTTCCAAACCTAAGGACGTGGGTTCAAATCCGGTCGTGCACCAATGGATTTTTCTGTATGAAAAATTTATGTGCGCTATAACCAGTACTCTCAAACGGTGAAGGAAAATATCGTGAGGAAACCCGCGGCTTAGTCAGCTCGCACGTATTGACCATGTCTTCCCTGTGGACAAGGCCGACTAAGCTGAGAGGATGGAATGGGTGCTGGGCAAGCCTACTCCATCTTAATTCGTCTCGGACACTACAGCGTCCCGTTCGTGAAGGTAAAAAGTTGCCTGTCATGTAATATAGTTAATAAAAAAATTTTATTTGCAAAAAGATATTGAATTTCAATGCTAATTCCATAAATTTTACACTTTTCTGTTAGTGTCTGATCGACTGTCTATTGTTTTGACTAGGACAAAGGTTTAAGTTACTGCAAGGATAATCCACTTTATCCGTGGCAACATATTGCCTAAAAGTTGCTCATTTAACAGCACATTAAATAGCGGAGCTTGTATCGCAGTCACGCCCTAATTGTGCAGGGATACGAGGCGCTGGACGATGTTATGCGAGATGTACTCAGGAAAATCTTATATTATTAAAATTCTATGTATAAAAGCAGTTGATTTGGGGAAGGACTTACTTCCTGTAACACAGTGCAAACTAACACAGGAAGAAGTGCATCACTAAGTTTGTAGGCATAGGTTTTTGTAAAATAAAATATTTGCATTTGTATTTGTCTAGTGGATAGCCCCGCTACGTTGTTCAAGATGAGTTTTTTTTTACATCTACTGCGTCCTTCAGTTGAATTTCGGGAATTCGTTTAATGCACCCCCACACTATATTTGCCATGTCCGATATTATTGGGTGGGTATTCTCAAACGGTGAAGGAAAGCTAAAAAATAAGACGGGGTTAAATCGAACGAAAGCTCATTGTTGCATAAAACCATCCAAAACCATCGGCTCGAGCACGCAACGCTTTTAAATTCCTCTTAAAAGTCACTTCGATTGTGGAAAATAAATATTTTTGTGAAATACAACGTGGAAATTATTACACACATAAAATCACGCCTGTTTCCCATAGGGGTAGGCAGAGATCACGGATCTCCATTTGCTACGATCCTGACATACTTCTTCCGCTTCATTCATTCTAATTACATTCCTCGAAATAATTTCAATCCTAATTACTACCATCACAATAAAGATGATTTTGAAATGTTTTCAATCTATTGAGTTTACGCCTGGGGATTTATATTTTATTCACGATGACCAAACAAAACGTAACGCGGGCACGTTTGTGGAATCACCATGTTATCGTATTCTATGTGACAATTTTGTATTCCAAAAACCCAATGCGTCGCGTTTTAAACATATTACGAGCTGTCAAGTTTCGTTTGGTCCTTTATCTATGGTCATAGCCTACGTCCAAAATGGACATCCCAAAGATTTGAATATCAGCTAATAATACCTACACCGTATTTAATTCAACCAATATTATTTTCATTGTATTTTATAAAATTAATATTAACTTACAATGTAATATGCATGAATCCGTTATAATTGAAAATTGGATGAACTTACCCAAGTGAAATCCAATTGTAATTTTATGAATGTTGATCTGAAATATAAATTGATTTAATTATGATTGTTATTAAGTGTATTTGGGATAAAAGGCTTTATTATTATTATTGTCATAGCGAATAAAGCCTCTTAGAAACGCGACCAGTCGTAGAAGAAACCACGCTTGTCTATCTTTTAGGAAATTATCCCTTTAAATCATGTTTCATCCAAGCTTTCTTGTCTCCTAGATAATCAGATATTTTTCATGCCACAATGAATCTGAATTAGATTATTTACAATAAATACAATTTCATTAAATACAAAACAATAGAGATAATAGTACCCTAATCTTATGGATTAAGATTAAGATTTAATAAGAAAATCCGATTGGAGGGTTTATTCAACAGTAGCTTTTTCCCCCGGCTATGCTCGCATGGTATCAATATAAAATGCAACAAACATATCAAAGTAAAAGTCAAAGTCAAAATTCTTTATTTTGATTGTTTTCGTGCATAGGTCATTTCTATATCTAGATAGGTACAATGACACAAACATCGATATAACTATGATAAAATCAAACAACAATGATTAGAACATGTTATGATAACACCTTGTTGTAATTCGTCCCGGGCACCACAGCGTCCAGTTTGTGAAGGCAAAAGTTGCCTCCTGACGCTGTATAAATCATCTACTATAGAGGCCTTAGTTTTACTCGCACTTGACCGGTTTTTTTACGTGACGCCATGGCCTAGACGGGTAAGCATCGTGGCTTCGATATTTTTCACATTGAATTTTTCTGATTTAATTTGTATTTATTTGTCTGACTGATTATACGTCTGAAAAGGGCGAGCTGTTTGTACTTTTTTACTTTACCTAACAACTTATACTTTCAACAGTTAACAATAAAGATTATTCTATTCTATTCTATTCGCATCATCGCGTGCACTGCGCTTTCCAGATTAAGGCATGTGCTACTGTTTTCTATATTTTTTAGAAGAATAAAGTTTTCAGACTTCGTACACACACACTTTTACGACATGCTCGGGACATGGCAGAGAAGAAGCTGGACGCGTTCTATGCTTACCTTCCTGTTGTGAGTATCAGAAACTACGAGTAACATGGTCCCAGACCCAAAAGAAATATAATACAGAACATGCAAACATTCATCGTGACTCTTGCGTCTCATCACCCGTCCACCACGCCACCGAGGCCGTCAAAAGTAAAGCCTGTATGTATATTACTCTAGGTCACGAGCTATGTTCTAAGTTTTATCCAAGTCCGTTCAGCCGTTACGCCATAAACATCCTCACAGAACCAGTATATCAACTTCGCTATAATACAAAAAAATGTTTAATGCCATCTAGCGTGCAGTAGCAGAACTATGAAAATTCTAAACTATGAACATTTTCTTTCTTTTCTTTTAAATACTTTAGAAATACATCAGTACATCTTAAGCAAGATCTGCAAAATCAATTACTTTTGTTTAACCCAATTTAATTATACTTGGGAGTTCGTTTTTAAAAAGATCTGGACATTTTGTTAAAAAAATTAAGCAGTGACATCTGTTGGAGGGTCATCAAAAGTTTACCAACAGCGCCATCTATACGACATAAAAAGAGTTACAAACATTGTGGTTGAAACCTTTTTGAGGCAAACCTTCGTTTCCTTTAGTCGTGTTTCTTGATATAACCTACAGATGTCGTGAAATCTTTTACGTTATTATTTTTGACATTATCGCAGTAGCCTACCTGCGGTATAATTTTTGAGAGTAGACACTGAAAGCACAAAGAAAATTGTAATTTGTTTCATCCAGGTACAAAGTTTATTTTAAGAAAATAACAAATTAATATACCCCTCTTTCCGATCCTAAAGTCGTGGGTTCAAATCTGGTCGTGCAACAATGTATTTTTTTTTTGTACGAAAAACGGCGAAGGAAAATATCGTCAGGAAACCGTCACGTCGTAGTGCACGAAAGTATTGAAGAGCACTTTGAAGAGCACTTTATTCCTTTCACCACACTAGTTTTAAAGGGACTAGTGACATGAATTGACTAATACTTAGTAGTTATCAATTTTATTAGAAAGTTTGAGGGAAGGGCCTGTGCAAATCAATTAAATGATTTCCATCTTAATATCCTATTCGTTAGGATTAAATTGATTATCAGTTAGCATATCTGGCATATATTGTGATTCTGAATCACATCCATTCAATTCAATTTAAATGATTTTTTATAATGTTCTTGAATTCGTTCACAAATACTAAAACTTCTTTTGGCTCGTTTTGGCGGGAAGGGACGTACGTAAGTTTGCAATGTCCAATTCATAAGTAATTAATTCAAGGAGTTATCCAAGAAGCTGATGGATGTGACAAAAGATCAAAGGGCTGGCGCTCACCTCGGACAAAGGATAAGTATAGCTATCCAACGAGGTAACGTCGCCAGCCTTTTGGGGAGCTTACTTGCGGTCGGTGATCTGAGCTCTGTTTTCTATCTGTAGGCGAACTTAGATAGAAAACTGCTTGGAAGAATAAATTGTTCCCAGGAAAACTGAGCTCATTTTCATTTCTTATTAATATACCGATTACCTTAAAGTTTTTAATGTTTTTATAGTTTGTCTTAGTCTTTTTTAATAAATACTTTAATATATTTGTACCTATTAGTTCTTTGAAATCCATCTCTATGTTGGTAGGTAGGTACTATGAGTTTTAACAATACAAAGAAAGTAGCTGGTCATATAAATAAAGTCTTTATTGTATCGTTATCTTGTCTATAGTCGCTTGGATTACCAAATTACGTAGATAGCATAGCCTAGTATCAAGTCAAGTTTAATATAAACAGCCAATTATTGACAGAAATCGCGTGGTACCCCGATAAAAAATAGCCTATATGTTGTTCTAGAACACATACTATGTATATTCCAAGTTTCATTCAAATCCGTTAAGCCGTTACGGCGTGATTGAGGCACAAACATACAAACATCCTCACAAACTTTCACATTTATAATACTAGCTGCCGCCCGCGGCTTTCCGACTAAAAAGAAACCTATATGTTAATCCAGCACATGCACTATGTATATTCAAAGTTTCATTAAAATCCATTCTGTAGTTTTTGCGTGAATTAGTAACAAACATCCATACAAACTTTCACGTTTATAATATTAAGCAAGGAAGTAGTAGGATTAGTTGTAATTTCTGCTAATAAAAACAAAACAAATGTTATTTTCAAAATACAAAATAAACAGTCGTGTTATCTAAAGTATTAAGTAGGTAGGCCTTCAGACTTTAAACGGTAGGTACCTACGTATGCTGAGTACGGACTAATAGTGTTCTGTGCTGAGCACTTGAACGAATAAACACACTGAGTACCTACAATAATTTGTAGTTTTTTTACACCCAACAGTCACATACATAGTCCTGACCCCACACTAGGATTCCCTGTGTCGTGGGTATCAGAAACTACGAGTACCATGCTACCACAACATCAAGACCAAGATGAAATATTTACAGATCATGCAAACATTTCTTCCGCAGCGGGAATCGAACCCGCGCCACTTGCGTCTGCCGAGCAATTGCCCGCCACGCCAGCGAGGCCGTCAATAGCAGGTGTTATAATAGGAGGCCGTAGTTATTCGCAAAATGAAAGCGTGGAATGCATATCGTCACTCGAAAGGCAAAATTACGTAAGCGCCAAAATGGCGCCAAAATAAGCATATTGAGTTATTATCCTAAAATAGCAGTCCAAATACAATAATATGAATTGCTGGACATAGAAAATGAAAAAAGAATGAAATCTTACGTTGACGTCATCAAAATTCGATAATTAGGTAGAAAGTTATGATTAAAAAACGAAAAAAAATGATCTTTAAACGACTTTTTCTCGATTGGCGCTTACGTAAATTTGCCTTTCCAGTGACGATATCTCTACCTTTGATCTCTACCATCTATGTATCCTGTCATGTCTTGTACATCATCATCAGCACACATCAGTCCAACTGGACATAGACCTCTCCCATGGGATGTAAGGGGGCCTACCATTTAGGTTCCCTAACCCCCGAATACTCAAACGCGACTCAGAGTTGAGCACGTCTCAACTCACGGTTTTTTGACAGCTTTTGATGAAAATCTGTAAGAAACTTGTCACTTGAGACGTGCTCAACTCTGAGATGCGTTTAAGTATTTTGGGGTAATACTCACATAGTAGGGTGTTTTATATACGTTACTTTAGATTCAGATTCAGATTTGTTTATTTACGGAACATGGGTTACAGTGTTTGATGATAAAAACAACAAGTTGAGCCATGATCACCATATTAAAGCATGCAAAACTCAATTAAGGAAAAAAAAGTCAAAGTAAGTGGCTTGTATAATTTTATTATAAAAAAAAATAGAGCAAGAACCTAACAACTTTAATTAATTCAAATAAAATCAAAAATCATGCAATGTAATCTCAAAATAACAATCAAAATAATTTAGACAGAGTAACAGCTTATATAAACCAATACAGTCAATATAACGCGATGCTGCCTTGTCGAAGTCTGGAGCAAAAGTGAGTCAGAGCAAAAGGCGCTGTGCAAATGGCGGCAACAATTATTTTCTCCTGATTATTCTATAAATGAGACTTGAGACGTGCTCAACTTTGAGATGCGTTTGAGTATTCGGGGGTAAGTCCACCTCTCCTGCCCGCGGTTCATCCTGCTGACCAACAAACAAGGCTCTGACAATGGCGGTATAACTATTCAAAATGGCGTATCAATTGACGGGCAGCTTTGTCAATGGTGAGAGAAGCTACGCCCTGCGATCACCTGCCCATGATCCATTAGTACACGACTGGATTTGAACCCACGTCCTTATGATCAGAAGGCGGGGTCACTACCAACTAGACCACCAGTGATCTAGGTACTCACTACTCCTTCAAAAATTTGCAATTATCCATTTTATCAGTCTCAATCGTATGCCGCAAACGGAAATCCAAAGGCTATCATAATGCTAAATACAGTTTATCAGTGAAATGATAATCAATTTATCAGCACTTATAATCAACGTGATCAATTATATAAATACATTTTACTTGTCTTGTACCTTTAATAGCTGAATACGCATTCTGTGCGAGTCAGCGATAAGTGCTTTTAAATTCGCGTCTTTATTAATGCATAAGTTAAAATGATTGGTGAGTCTCAATTTATTTCCTTATTAAAAAACTAAGGTCTTTTACCATCTATAGTAGATGATTTATACAGCGTCAGGAGGCAATAGGCCATTAAATTCCAATTGTCTATGGAATGGACGACCTCTGTGGCTGGTGCTCGACTGAGACGCAAGAGGCGCGGATTCGATTCCCGCTGCGAAAGAAATGTTTGCATTCTCTGCAAATATTTCTTCCGGGTCTGGGCGTTGCAATCAAGTATTATAAGCATAAGTATAAGTGTGTATTTACAAAAAAAAAGTATAGAAGTATTCCATCAGCCATCTGGTTCCCATAGTTACAAGCTTTGCTTAGTTTGAGGCTAGATGGCGCTGTGTGAAATGTCCACAAATATTATTATTTATTTATTATTATTACTGTGTGTGGTTAGATCAGTGACCTTAGTGTGGTGGACCTAAAAAGAGCCATGAAGTTTCACAACCCGATGTGTGATTCAATGCGAATACGTCTTAATCATTACATTCGTTTTTTTTCTAACCTACTTCGTCCACTAGACATAGGTTTCCCTCATGGATTTCCAGATATCCCTTTCTTAAGCTTCCTCCCACCATTGTTTAGGAAGATATTCAGTGGATTCAGGTGGAAACCTCCACGACTAAGTACGCGTTCAGTTTTTTTTATGCAAACTTCATCTTCCCGAAGTTTCTTACAGAATTTTGACCCTAGCACAGGTAAAACCTTAAACTTTCAACCATCCATAAAAATCTATTGTGAAATAGTGTCGTATTCTACAAATAGGCGTAAATCATAATCATGTAAAGTAGACATTGAATAAGTAGATAAGTAGCTTGTACTAGGGGAAATACCCTCTGCTAAGATTTTGACGATAGATATAAATACGTATCTTATTAGGTAATAGAAACATGAAATATGTACTCAAGTGCTTTATAAGACAACTAAATGACTAATGCATTCGGCATGACATACTATCTAGATAGGCACTTAAGTGAAAACAATTAAAATGTCGAACATTGCTACTTACTAAACTTACGTAGATACAGGTTGAGTTACTTGTAGTTAGTACTTGTAATAAGTACCCACTCTGCTGTACCTACGTTATATGCATTTGATCATGCCGACTGACATGCGATGTAAATAAAAATACAAGATAATTTCTGACTAAGAAATAATCATAAAACATTTTTTATTAAAAATAAACAAAAATAATTTAATTAAATAATAATAAATAATTAACACCCAACAGTCACATACATAGTCCTGACCCTACACTAGGATTCCCTGTGTCGTGGGTATCAGAAACTACGAGTACCATGCTACCACAACACCCAGACCCGGAAGAAATATTTACAGATCATGCAAACATTTCTTCCGCAGCGGGAATCGAACCCTCTTGCGTCTCTGCCGAGCAATCGCCCGCCACGCCACCGAGGCCGTCAAATTAAATTCAAAAAGCTATTTTTGTAAAGAATATTAATAATTATACTTAGGTATAATAAAAAAGGGAAAAATCCCGGCCTACATTTTCAAGTGACCAAATGACAGTTCAAAATTCATATACTAATGTACCTACCATTCTAATCCATTTTGACGTTTAGGCGTGATGAGGCACAAACATACAAACATCCTCACAAACTTTCACATTATTTTATAATATAATAGGATTATCATGCCCGTGGGGGGTTAATGGGGAGGGCAGAGCCACAAGTGCAAGAAAACTTGCAGCCACTTCTGATTTAAAGTCCTGAGATGTATTTAAGTAAGCCCTAAAGTTCAGTTCAATTATTTTATTTTCTTCTCTAACATGGCAGTTCAAAACAAAAGCTTTAGGTCTAGGTATACACACTCTTATTAAAGAAAATGACTGACAGTATTTAGAATAGTACCTACCAACATTTTGAACAGTCAAAATATAAAAAGCTAGGTTGCCATTCGTTGTTGAATGAGATCACCTACCGGGCTAAGATTACCCGCGATAAAATGAATTATAAAAGAATTAAAATAATCATTTTATCCTTACTAAACGGATTAGTATATAATAATTCACCTTCTTATCTATATTTATATAATACCCTTTTACCTAGATACATATTTAATTAGCATTATCTACAATTTACGAAATCCCGCGAAACATCAGATGAATTTTGTGAAATGTCAATGAAGTTGAAAGAGAGATTTGTGTTCCAAGTAACCATTCATAGTATAATAATTAAAAAAACTATGTTACTTGAAGTACTTAAAAGTGATTCCGTGAGACTTTTTATGTGATTTGCTGCTGTTTTTACAAGTTTTCACCACACAGGAAGGCATGATTCTATCTTTAACACTCATGACGTACTAAGACTAAGGGCGATGAGCATGGTTTTAGTGTAGGTGTGTGCGTGAGCGTGTTGACTTGCAGGAGCACGGTTTTCTGTCCACTTTTGTTGTTAGCGGCGCGGCGTTTCTTTTTATTTGGTCTGAGGTATGTTGCCAATAAACTATTTTCTTTCTTTCTAAATAAGCCATGTTTTCTTCAGGAAAGATCACAATTCTCGCCCTGGTGGCGTTATCAGCTGCACGTCCATCGGAGGAGGCGGTTACCTACGACGCTAACACACGGGAGCCCCACCCTAGCTGTCCACCAGATCGGCATCACCTTATCCCTCACGAATACGACTGCGCTAAGTTCTATTACTGTGAATACGGAATGAAGTACATTACACCAAGGGACTGTGCGCCTGGCACTTTGTTCTCTTTCGAGATCCAAGTAAGTACCTATCTACATAATAGGGTGGGCAGAGACACAAGTAATCATAAGAAAACTTGCATCGACTTCTGATCCAAGACTGCCAAGATGGATATGGTGAATGGTGACAGGTGATCAACCCATCGCCCATTATAGGCCCATCAAGTTGGAGAGGATACTAGGTAGGTACTCCATAGTCGACTTTTACGATATGCTCGGGGAGAGAAGCAGCTGGACGCATTCTATGTTTTTTCTTTACTCCCAGACCAGCATAGAAAGAAGTACCTACCTATCTACCTATTCATATCACTGTGAAGACGAGTGTGGAAGAGAGAATACACAATCAAAATGCGTCGCATCTTTATTTCTGACGACCTCGGTGGCGTGGCGGGCGAATGTTAATCTTGCATCAAATTCGTTCAGCCGTTTAGGCGTGATTGAGGCACAAACATCCAAACATCCTCACAAACTTACACATTTTATAATATAGTAGGATAAATATGTATTTACAAAAAAAGTACTTATACATATAAGTATTCTATCAGCCATCTGGTTCCCATACAAGCTTTGCTTAGTTTGGGGCTAGATGGCGCTGTGTGAAATGTCCACTAATATTTATTTATTTATTTATTATTCTTTTTACTTACTTGTTGAATTTTGTTATAGGCTTGCGTCCACCCTCATCAAGCCAGTTGCAATCTACCGAGTCCCCCAACTGATCCTCCTGCGCCCACTACAACTGACACCCCCGCACCTCCAACAACTGTCGCCCCGACATCTCCAACAACTGTCGCACCGACACCCTCTCCAACTGTCGCCCCGACACCCCCTACAACATCTGCCCCCATAACTGACCCTCCTGGATCAGGATTCCTCCCCAACGGCTGCCCTTCTAACTTCGAAGTCCACTATCTTCTTCCTCACAAGGAGTGCAACAAGTTCTACTACTGCAATTCCGGAAAGTTGGATGAGAGAGTCTGCCCGCTTGGCACTTACTTCAATCCTAATATTCAGGTAAGTAACTATAGACACACATAATCACCTTGTGGTTGGGTCTGGGTGTTGTGGTAGCATGGTACTCGTAGTTTCTGATACCCACGACACAGGGAATCCTAGTGTGGGGTCAGGACTATGTAGGTGACTGTTGGGTGTTATTATTATTGTTGTATGTAGCTCGACATTATTGCTATACGCTATTGAAAGAATCATCAAAATCGGTTAAGATTTTTTTTTTTAATAGACATACATCTTCGCTGGACTCGCTGAAAGAATAAACATAGAATGCGTCCAGCTGCTTCTCTCCCCGAGCATGTCGTAAAAGTCGACTAAGGGATAGTATCCTCCAACATGATGAGATACAATAAGCAAGTATTCCCAAGGAGGGTTGACGTCAGGCAGGTGGCCGGTCATAAAACACCTTAGCCTAAACTCTCTCATGATCCCAGGATACCGCGGCTTCGCTCGCGTGGTACCTGGATAAAAAGTAGCCTATATGTTATTCCA
The DNA here is from genome assembly GCA_949320045.1 of Scotopteryx bipunctaria. Classification (NCBI taxonomy): domain Eukaryota; kingdom Metazoa; phylum Arthropoda; class Insecta; order Lepidoptera; family Geometridae; genus Scotopteryx; species Scotopteryx bipunctaria. The sequence goes on from OX439467.1 coordinate 1,438,091, forward strand.
GCATATTAAGTATGTTCCAAGTTTCATTCAAATCCGTTCAGCCGTGATTTAGGCACAAACACCGTCACATCCACACATCCTCACAAACTTTAGCATTTATATTATTAGTAGGATTTATTTGTGTTTTTCTGTTATCATTTTCCTCAAAAACTACTGAACCGATTTCGATGCGGTTTTTTGCATTTTATTGGTGTTAAGTTCAGCCCACCAGGGGGCGCTGCAGCAGCTGGCATCATTCAATAAGGACTCGGTACGGAACCCTAAAAACAATAAATAGTTGATTATGTAGGTATCTAATCTAATAAGTACTACAAAACCCACCTACGTCGTAATAGATAAATATTAACTACTTGACTAACGCCTATTTACTAACCTAAGCCTTTTTATTTAGATATTTTTTTCATTACAATCATGTTTAAGAACTTTTTGAAACTTTAACGTTAGTAAACTAATTAAGGCCTTTTACCATTTAAAGTAGATGATTTATACAGCGTCAGGAGGCAACTTTTACCTTCACAAACGCGACGCTGTAGTGCCCGGCACGAATTGTGATGGAGTAGGCTTGCCCAGCACCTATTCAATCCTCTCAGCTTAGCCGGTGTTGTCTACAGGAAAGACATGGTCAATACGTGCGGAGCTGACTAAGCCGCGGGTTTTCTCACGATGTTTTCCTTCACCGTTTGAGAGAACTGGGATAGCGTACATAAGTTTTACGCACAGAAAAATCCATTGGTACACGACCGGATTTGATCCCGCCACTTTAGGATCGGAAGGCGGGGTCACTACCAACTAGACCACCAGTGCTCTCAACCTGTCACCATGGTGAACCATGGTGCAGTCCAGCAGGGACGTTGATTTAATATATTTACATTAATTGATTTTCTAGGTCTGCGACTGGCCAGAGAATGTGGAATGCGCTATCAGCGGAGGAGAAGACGGAGAAGATGGCAGCGGAGGAGAAGATGGCAGTGGAGGAGATGGAGAAATCGACGTGGGTGTAGACGAAGACGATATCCTGGCGAACGGATGCCCCGCTGATTTCAACATCCACCACCTCCTGCCCCACGAGAGCCAATGCAACAAATTCTACTACTGTGTGTTTGGGAAGAAGGTTGAAAGAGAATGTGCGCCTGGTACACACTTCAACCCTGCTATTCAGGTAACATTCTCATAGACTTATCTACTGCTACCTCGGACCAAATAAACAAATAAATAACACCCAACAGTCACATACATAGTCCTGACCCCACACTAGGATTCCCTGTGTCGTGGGTATCAGAAACTACGAGTAGGTACCATGCTACCACAACACCCAGACCCAGAAGAAATATTTACAGTTCATGCAAACATTTCTTCCGCAGCGGGAATCGAACCCGCGCCTCTTGCGTCTCTGCTTAGCAATCTCCCGCCGTGAACAACAAAAGTGAAGCCACACAAAACCGTGCTCTTGCAAGTAAACACACACGCTCACGCACACACCTACACTAAAACCATGCTCATCGCTCTCGAGTCGTCGTCTAGTAAACTTACAATTAAAACATAGAATTATGCTCAATACGCACGGAGCTAAGCCGCGGGTTTCCTCACGATGTTTTCCTTAACCGTTTGAGAGAACTGGCATAGCGCACATAAATTTTTCGCACAGGAAAATCCATTGGTACACGACCGAATTTGAATCCACGACCTTAGGAATGGAAGGCGGGGTCACTACCAACTAGACCACCAGTGCTCTCTTAAAATTTACGCATAAAATATTAGTTGGAATTTGTCTCTCATTTGATGCCAAAGTTTATTGTTGATCTAAATTCTCAAATGACGGCCTCGATGGCGTGGCGGGCGATTGCTCGGCAGAGACACAAGAGGCGCGGGTTCGATTCCCGCTGCGGAAGAAATGTTTGCATGTTTTGCAAATATTTCTTCCGGGTCTGGGTGTTGTGGTACCATGGTACTCGTAGTTTCTGATACCCACGACACAGGGAATCCTAGTGTGGGCTCAGAACTATGTATGTGACTGTTGGGTGTTATTATTATTATATATTATCGTTTCTTTCAGGTCTGCGACTGGCCTGAGAATGTTGGCTGTGGAAGCGGTGACGGCAGCGGTGACGGTAGCGGTGACGGCAGCGGTGACGGCGGTAGTGGAGGTGGTGGTGGAGGCGGTGGTATCCTCCCAAACGGATGTCCTGCTGATTTCAATATCCACCATCTTCTACCCCACGAGAGCCAATGCAACAAGTTCTACTACTGCGTGTTTGGGGAGAAGGTCGAAAGAGAGTGTGCGCCTGGTACACACTTCAACCCCGCTATTCAGGTAATATACTCCCCTGGTATACTTACTTCGCTGGGAGTAAAGAAAAAACAGAGTGCGTCCAGCTGCTTCTCTCTCCGAGCATGTCGTAGAAGTCGACTAAGGGATAGTGTCGAAGATTATTAGGGCTGGAGAGTATAATAAAATTATCGAAGGACCAGTATACTACTTTGTAAAGAAAGATCTTTACTCATGAAGATTTAGGTTCACCACCTACCTCATGCTTCCACCCGTCGTCTCTAGACGTGGACCGGTACAGCAGGGCCACGTTATGGAACAGCCTTGTCGTCCCAAGGTAAGAAGGGGGCACAGCACTTGGAGAGAACGTCTCACACTTTACTGCACGGTATTAATAAAATGAAATGGGTAGCACAACTTGCCTAAAAAAAGATGGATGGATTGTGTGAAAGAGGACATGCGTATGAAAGGAGTGAATGCTGAGATGACGAGTGATAGGAGAAGATGGAAGAGGAAAACATGTTGTGCCGACCCCACCTAGTGGGATAAGGGCTGGAAAATGATGATGAATTTCATGCTTTCGTATGTTTCAGGTCTGCGACTGGCCTGAAAACGCTGGATGTGAGAGCGGCGGTAGCGGCGGTGGTGGCGGCGGTGACGGCGGTGGCGGCGGTGACGGCGGTGACGGCGACAAATGCAAAAACAACTGTAACGTCCTCCCCTGGGCCCATGACGACTGTGACAAATTCTGGCATTGTAACGGAAACAACCAAGTCCTGAACATCTGCTCCGAAGGTCTTCACTTCAACCCTCACACTTGGACCTGCGACTTTATCTGCAACGCTGGCTGTGTGAGATCAGAGATGCAGGCCACTGTCAGTGCTTCGGGAGTAAAACTCTTCCTACCTTGGGATAAGGTTGACAGTGACATGAAAAAACTTATCGATTCGAGGACTCAACGATGATTTGGTTAGAATTACCCCCGAATCAAAGTTGAGCATGTCTCAAATGACGATTTTTTTGACAGATTTTCATCAGAAACTGGCAAAAAATCGATTTGAGACGTGCTCAACTTTGGGATGCGTTAGTATTCGGGGGTAAGTAACCCTTTTTGAGATTACAAGACCCGACTGAGCTGACTTATATTGTATGAATTGCAAATTATGTTTTCAGATTACTTTTTATGAATAAATACACTAAGTATTGTTTAAAACTTATATTATTTAACAATATTTGTAAATAAATATACATCGCAAATTAAATTTGCATCTGATTTCATTATATCACTTGTAGGTATTATAACTATAAAATGTAAAAAAATAAAATCTTAATGTTACGTATGATTTAAGTCTTATAATAATCGAATTTGAGCATTATTTCGTTAAAATATAAAAAAATAAAACTCTTTCAAAAACAGTTCTTCTCAGTTCGAATTATAAAACTGGTTTTTATACGAACAAAAACCCATTTTATAATACAAAAACAAACTACTTATTCTCGGGTTACTTTCTGAGTAGCATTTTAGTTTAAACAATTTTAGACTCAGACCAAATAAAAAGAAAAGACGCCGCGCCGCGAACAACAAAAGTGAAGCCACCTTATCTATGTGTGTGTGTGTCAAGGTTTTGAGGTTTTGTGTTCCAAGTAACCTAAAAGTCATAGTATAATAATTAAGAAACGATGTTATTTGAAGTACCTACAAGTGAAAAGTGATTCCGTGAGACTTTTTATGTGATTTGCTGCTGTTTTCACTACACAGGAAGGCGAAATTTTATTTTTAAATTGTAAGTTTGCTAGACGACGACTCGAGAGCGATGAGCATGTGTTTTAGTGTAGGTGTGTGCGTGAGCGTGTGTGTTTACTTGCAGGAGCACGGTTTTGTGTGGCTTCACTTCTGTTGTTCGCGGCGGCCGTCTTTTCTTTTTATTCGGTCTAAGCCTTTAGACAGTGTTACTATTTGATGAAATACCCCTAGAGCATCAAATTATACCGTTTATCAGTCAGAAACGTAAACTATTTTAAAAACTAATTACCTCTAAAACCTCAATTTAATGAAATTGACAAATATTTGAAGATTTTAATGAATAATTTCTAAGGTACAACAGTATTTAACTATACAACTAAAAAATGTTTCAATAGAACTTAAAACTGTTACCCAACTTTTGTTATCTACTACACACATATATCACGCCCGTATCCCCAACGGTGTGGGCAGAGCCACAAGCAATCATTAGAAAACTTGCAGCCACTCCTGATCCAAGAGTTCCAAGATGGATATGGTGAACCATGGTGACAGGTGATCAGCCCATCGCCCATGTATCTCATCATGTTGGAGGAAACTATCCCTTAGTCGAATTTTACGACATGCTCGGAGAGAAAAGCAGTTGGACGCATTCTGTTTTTTCTTTACTCCCAGTCCAGAAGAGAAGTAACCTATCTTCTATATTCTACAAAATGGAATGTAGCTACTATTATAATAAAAATAATTACTTATTGTTGAGTGTCAGCCATATTCACAGCTTCAATTACCTGAAAATAAAATATAAATTAAATATTAGTGGACATTTCACACAGCGCCATCTAGCACCAAACTAAGCAAAGCTTGTACTATGGGAACCAGATGGCTGATAGAATATAAATAATACTACAACACCGAGACCCGGAATAAATATTTGCAGAACATACAAACATTTCCCCGCAGCGGGAATCGAACCCGCGTCTCTTGCGTCTCCGCCGAGCACTCGCCCGCCACGCCACCGAGGTCATCAAAATAAACACATAAACTTGATTTTTTATCCGAAAAGATGACAAAGCCTTTGAAGCTCACTTTGAATCCTTTCACCACACTGGTTCAAAGGAATTACTGACACAAAATAGTACTTATCAGGAATAGACATGCTCAATATAAAGGAACAAGTACATACATACATACATAAAATGACGCCTGTTTCCCATAGGGGTAGGCAGAGATCACGGATCTCCATTTGCTACGATCCTGACATACTTCTTTTGCTTCCTTCACTCTCATTACATATGAAATCAAAAACCCAATTATAATATACAATTAATGAAAAACTAGCTGTCGCCCGCGGCTTCGCTCGCGTGGTATCCGGATAAAAAGTATCCTATATGTTATTCCAGCACACGTACTATGTACGTTCCAAATTTCATTCAAATCCGTTCAGTCGTTACGACGTGATTGAGCCGACTCGAGTCGACGAGTTGAGAGACTTGCTTAGACGTTCTTGATTGTTAAAGTTAAGCAACGTTGTGCGCGGTTACAATCGGGATGGGTGACCGCAAGTGGCATTACGAGCTGAGCGCTTCCGTGCTTCAGAGGGCACGCTATCGGTCCCGGCTTTTAAGTCGTTAAGCCATGACGGAGGCCTTTAGGCGGCCTAAAATATCCGTCACAAGAGTTGGCCGCTAGATCATACGAATTTAGAGAACTTAACTCAGGCTACTCACCCTTTTAACCTTCTTCCCGTACATAGAGGTGAATGTGACGGAGACGCTGGTAGGTGCCCCGGTCCGGGCATCGAACACGCGACAGCTGCTGAACGGCGGCGAGTACAGGTGCAGTGAGACCGCCGCGTCCACATGCGAAGGATTCTCCATACGGTGGAGCCCTAGGGCGTCTGTGGACGAAAACTTATATTTTCAATTTTTGTGGACATTTCACACAGCGCCATCTAGCCCCAAACTAAGCAAAGCTTGTACTATGGACACCAGATGGCTGATACCCAGACCCGGAAGAAATATTTGCAGAATATTTCACCCGTAGCGGTAAGCGAACCCGCGCCTCTTGCGTCAAAGCCGAGCACTCGCCCGCCACGCCACCGAAGTCGTCATATCGTCGATCGTGATTATATTGAAACTAGCTTTCGCCCGCGGCTTCACTCGCATGGCATCCGGACTAAAAGCAGCCTATATGAGGCACAAACATACATCGTCACATCATACATCCTCACAAACTTTCGTATATATAATATAGCTAGATGGTAGCACAGCTTTACGCCAGAAGAAAAAAAATCTAATTTTTATTAGGGCGAAAAAATTTACTACCTATATTGAATAACTAGCTGCCGCCCGCGGCTTCGCTCGCGTGGTACCCGGATAAAAAATAGCCTATATGTTAATCCAGTACATGTACTATGTATATTCCAAGTTTCATTCAAATCCGTTCAGCCGTTTAGGCGTGATTGAGGCACAAACATCCAAACATCCAAACATCGTCACAAACTTTCGTACTAGATGGCAGCACTGGTAAAATTAGTACGCGCTATCGTTGCGTTTTGAGCTTTACGCCGGTAATTTCAAGCAAACTAAGACTTTTCAACTTTATAATATAAGTAAGATAAAAGAAAGTCGTGTTAGTTACACCACTTATAACTCAAGAACGGCAGAACAGATTTGGGTGAAAATTGGTAGGGAGGTAGCTTAGAGCCAGGAGACGGACATAAGACACTTTTTATCCCGAAAAAAAAACAGAAAAAAAGAATCAGACTTGGAATAACAAAACGCAAATGATAGCTATGTAATTGACGTATAGATGACAACATATAGATGACACAGATGATAACATTCTGTATTATATTTAGTATCAGCATTGCACCCGTGCGAAGCCGGGGCGCGTCGCTAGTAAGTAATATAAAATAAGATATGAAGTAATATTAGTAGGATTACGTTACCTACTGACCGATTGGCCATAAGTCCTAGAAGCATGAAACTTGGAGGGTATATTCCTCTTACGGCGTAGTGGTGCACTGAGAAAGGAATTCCCCAAATTCAACTCCTAGAGGGCGCATTTGTATCACAAAGAGTCCAATGCAGACAAAGTTAGTAAACACATTATAGCTTACCTCATTACACTTCAGATAACAGTATTTCAAAAGAACTCCAAAAAGCTATCGACCACTCACCATTAATATAGCAAACATCATTAACCTCCAACCTCGTCCTTCCAATTTCTTCCATTCCGTTCGAATAATCCCCGCCATTGTCTTCGTTCCCGCCGTTTTCGCTTCCGTCGCCGCCATCTTGTTTTTTCTGACAGTTGCCGTTTGAACACGTGACGTCATAGTCCTCGCTCTCAGAACAACAGCGGCGAACGGGTTTGTTGTTATTTTTGTGGATCTTTCTCACTTCAGGCTCAACGTTTTCTGGCCAGTCGTACCTGGAAGTAAGAAAAAAAGTATAATGTATTCTCTCAGGCCAAATAAAAAGAGAAGACGCCGCGCCGCGAACAACAAAAGTGAAGCCACACAAAACCATGCTCATCGCTCTTAGTACGTCACGAGTCTTAAAAATAGAATTATGCCTTCCTGTAAAAACTTGTAAAAACAGCAGCAAATCACATAAAAAGTCTCACGGAATCACTTTTCACTTGTAAGTACTTCAAATAGCAGCGTTTCTTAATTATTATACTATGAACTAGTATTTTCGCTTGCGGGCGCGGGCTGCAAGCAGCCCGCGCGGCTCAAACCCTCTGAACCAAAATTTCGGCCCAATCGGACTAACCGTTTCGGAGATACAAGCAAGAGGGGGTGAAAATTGGGGGGGAGGGGGGTCAAATTTTTATTTAACTTTACTCGCCATCCTATTCTCTACACGAATCCACTTGAAAAAATCCCATTTCACGAGTCATTTCGGAGAACCAATAGAAGGGGGGGTCAAAGGGGGGCGAAAGGGGGGGTTCTAAAAAAAATTGTATTCCTTCGAGCATCCTCTATCCGAATCTATAAAAAAAACATGCCCTCGTCGGGAAGAATCGGGACACCGAACGTGGGGGGGGCGAGGGGGGAGGAAAAGGGGGGTTTTCGGATTTTTCCCCCACTCACCGGGACTCCTCGAACATTTCCCCCATACATCATCATCGTCCATCTCGACTCCTTCTAGGAGAACAATGATGTCAATGAGTCAGTCAGTGAGTCAGTCAGTGGTAATCGAGCTGTATATAGTATAATTTAGGTTACTCGGAACACACAACCTTAAAACCTTCGACACACACATAGATAAAAAGGTGGCTTCACTTTTGTTGTTCGCTGCGCTGGGTCTTTTCTGTTTATTTGGTCTGAGTGTATTCTATCAGCCATCACCAGATGGCTGATAGAATACACTCATAGTACAAGCTTTGCTTAGTTTGGGGCTAGATGGCGCTGTGTCAAAATGTCCACAAATATTTATTTTATTTTATGACGGCCTCGGTGGCGTGGCGGGCGATTGCTCGGCAGAGGCGCAAGAGGCGCGGGTCCGATTCCCGCTGCGGAAGAAATGTTTGCATGTTCTGTAAATATTTCTTCCGGGTCTGGGTGTTGTGGTAGCATGGTACTCGTAGTTTCTGATACCCACGACACAGGGAATCCTAGTGTGGGGTCAGGACTATGTATGTGACTGTTGGGTGTTATTTATTTATTTATTTATACCTACTCTATTCACTTATATACTCAGCTTGGTCAGAGGCTATCGTAATTAACAGATACCAACCTCCACAATACGTCCATCTACTCATATCTACATCTCATTATAAATCTATTTACTAGGAAATAAAGCAGCTATCAAGGTATCAATTGAAAAACATCGCTGGAACCAGATCACGCTAGAAATAGCAAGATAACATGACAGATGCAAGTATGTTCGTATGAGCTAGTGGCCAACTCTTGTGACGGAGTTTTTAGGCCGCCTAAAGGCCTCCGTCACGGCTTAACGACTTAAAAGCCGGGACCGACTGTTTAACGTGCCCTCCGAAGCACGGAAGCGCTCAGCTCGTAATGCCACTTGCGGTCACCCATCCAAATTGTGACCGTAACAATACAATACAATACAACTTTATTGTAAAACACATTAGATAAAATTAAAATAAAACGAAATAGGCACTTAACAAAACAATGAGAATTACAATGGGCGGCCTTATCGCTTAGAGCGATCTCTTCCAGGCAACCTTTGGATGGGCAGGACATAACTTAACATGGTATCGTATATAAACTTAAAGCGCTCGTGGCGTTAGCTTAGACGTTCTTGATTGATCGTTGAAGTTAAGCAACTTTGTACGCGGTCACAATTGGGATGAGTGGCCGCAAGTGGCATTACGAGCTGAGCGCTTCTGTCCTCCGGAGGGCACGTGACCTACCACGCGAGCAAAGCCACGGGCAGCAGCTAGTAGAATTATATAAGTTTGATAAGGAATTTATACACAACACAATTTAAATTACAAATTGATAAGCTGATGACTTCCGTTGCAAGATATCATTTATATTCACACTTATTATTCCCATTCATCTAAGAGCCTAAAGAACCCGCCTTTTTACCCTAACTAGGTACTAAGTTTTTCACACAGAAAAATCCATTGATACACGACCGGATTTGAACCCACGACCTTAGGATCGGAAGGCGGGGTCACTACCAACTAGACCACCAGTGCTCTGAACGAAGAGAAAGATTGCGATAAACCTAATTTAAGTAAAGATACTTAGATTACCTATGTTTGTATCACGTTTGTTATTGATGGCTAGAGTTCTATTTAAATCTTACGTTATCATAAAATTTCCTCACATAATATTTTCCAAGATGTAACCCCCGAATACTCAAACGCGACTCAGAGTTGAGCATGTCTCAACTCACGATTTTTTGTCAGTTTCTGATGAAAATCTGTCAAAAAATCGTCATTTGAGACGTGCTCAAGTTTGAGATGCGTTTGAGTATTCTGGGGTAAGTAAAGTAAAATAAGTAAATATTTGTGGATATTTCACACAGTGCCATCTAGGTCCACACTAAGCAAAGCTTGTACTATGGGAAAATGGCTGATAGAATACTTAAATACTTATTTTTTATTTGTAAATCAAATCAAATCAAATATATTTTATTAAGAACAAAGATTACATACAAAGGTTTTTATTAACTAACTAGCTGTTGCCCGCGACTTCGTACGCGTGTAGTACATTATTTTGTTCTATAATCAATAGTTTTCGCAGCGCACGACTAAAAAACTTCTACCTTGGGTTACAATGTTGCCATTTTCTTACGGATCCCTAATTTTTTTGAAAATTTATCATAGCTTATACTGGACCCTGATAATGTAGCTTTCTATTCGTGAAAGAATTTTTGAAATCGGTCCAATAGTTTCGGAGCCAATTCGTTACAAACAAATAAAAAAATATTTCCTCTTTTTAATTAATATTAGTATGATTATGTGGTCTGCCCACAAATTTTTCTCCTTAAATCAAGAAAATGGCAGGTGGCAACCCTAACCTTGCATAATATAGTAATGCAATAAAAAACAATATTTACAACGACCATTCTCGATTTTATTAATGATAAATAATATAGGTATTTATTGATGAATTAAAACAAATATTGTGCTAAGATAATTACTTGATACTACTTGATAAGGATGACATGACCTCAATTATTGTAGGTATCCGTCATATCGTATATTTTAAAAAGCTTTCGATAATTGTTGCCAACAAAGAAACATGACACTTAAGTTGTTTTTTCAAGAACTTTTGAGTTATCATCTTCCTGCCCTTATCCCACTCTATGTGGGGTCGGCACAACATGATCCGTGGATCATGTTGTAAGAGTTTTGGCTAAGGTGTTTTATGACCGGCCGCCTGCCTGACGTCAACCCTCCTTAAAAACTTTTGAGTATTAAATTCGAAGGACGCGTACATTGCCTTATTTTTTAAAAATAGGGAATAAAAATTTAACTATATGTTGTAAACATTTTTCAAAATTTTTTTGTGTCTATTTTGGACGCCGCCATGAGCCATCGTTGTAGTCTTTAGGTATCCTAGGGTGGGCAGAGCCACAAGTAATCATAAGAAAACTAGCAGCCACTCCTGATTCATAGTCCCGAGATGGATATGGTGAACCATGGTGACAGGTTGAGAGCACTGGTGGTCTAGTTAGTAGTGACCCCGCCTTCCGATCCTAAAGTGGCGGGATCAAATCCGGTCGTGTACCAATGTATTTTTCTGTGCGTAAAACTTATGTACGCTATCCCAGTACTCTCAAACGGTGAAGGAAAACATCGTGAAGAAACCCGCGGCTTAGTCAGCTCCGCACGTATTGACCATGTCTTTCCTGTGGACAAGGCCGACTAAGCTGAGAGGATGGAATAGGTGCTGGGCAAGCCTGCTCCATCTTAATTCGTCCCGGGCACTACAGCGTCCCGTCTGTGAAGGTAAAAGTTGCCTCCTGACGCTGTATAAATCATCTACTATAGATAAAAAGGCCTTAGTTTAGTTACAAACGCAGAGTTGTCAAAAGCTGTCAATAGATGGCGCTTACCTGACCTCCTCCAAACTCCCGCTGAGCAGTTTCATGAAGCAATGCGAATCTGCGTGGTCGTGGATAGCTGACGCGTGACCGGCCCCCCAACATAATATCATGATGTTGAACGCTCCATTGCCCGCGTCCACTAGGTTACGGGTGTACCTGGGAAAAATATACAAATATGACTAGAAATACCAAAACCCGACGGTATAGAATTTGGTCAGCCGCCATATTGAATTTTTTGACACTTCATATTATTATCCCATGTCGATGCCCGGTAAATTAGGGCAAATAGTGATCCAGTATCTTCGATTGCAAAATGTGGGCGTGTCCTAAATGTAAGTATTGTTTTTGGCCCATCTTTCAACCGAAGTTTCACTCGCGTACTAGACAAATAACCGGTCAAGTGCGAGTCAAATTCGTAAACGAAGGGTTCCGTGCCATCGTACATTGTATGTAATACATAGATGTTTCTTGTATGGGGCCTCCTTTTATTTTATTAGATTTTACGTGATTTTTTCAGCACCCCTCCTCCCCCCCATTGACTATCACGTGACTAATGGACGATCCCTAAAATGGAAAAAAATAAACTAAATAAGTTCGTATGAGCTAGTGGCCAACTCTTGTGACGGAGTTTTTAGGCCGCCTAAAGGCCTCCGTCGTGGCTTGAAGCCGGAACCGACAATTTAACGTGCCCTCCGAAGCACGGAAGCGCTCAGCTCGTAACGCCACTTGCGGTCACCCATCCTCATTGTGACCGCGCACAACGTTGCTTAACTTCAACTTCACAATGCACAATGTTTATTGCACACATTATAAAACAAATGGAAGCCTTCTATTTTTATTGGCATCGCGGCTAGGGGCAGAATTTTTTATTATATTTCGTAAACTTTTAGAAGTTTATCCAAAATTAACGTGTACGATTTTAGGGCCGGGGGGGGGTGGGGGTCATGTCGCCTTTGACACGCCCCCCCCCCCTTCGGACCGCGCCTTTTATGTATGTATCTAATTCTAATTAATGTTAGGGGAACATAGATCTGCACTAACGCCCCGCGGTGGGGTGTATTGTGCATTACCCCCCTGACAACCCTCCCCCAGCCAGCACAACTCCTTGAAGTACCGGAGAAGGACCTTGGGATGTTGGCAGCAGCGTTCCAGTATTCTCGATGATGTTGACAGGCCTGTAGTCTGCTATGTATGTATGTAAACTTTAGCATTTATATTAGTAGCAAAAGCTCCGATAAAAGGTTAAAGACGCGACGCAGGTCATAGGTTGTTTCAAAACAAAGCTATAACCTTGTAATGACGTCACGGGAGATTACTGGGCCCGCTTCAAAACAGTGTATTGACGTAACGACTAAGAACTAGCGCAAACATACGATTGTTTTCGCACTGTGTGTGTGTTTGTATTGCGTGAGATAATTAGTACCTATTTATCAGTTATCTTATAATGTCTCAGAAGCAAAATTGAGACGACACTATCATTTTAAGAGGTAAAGTTTGTTTGTTTAGTTTGATACCACAGAATCTTACTTCTTACTTATATTTTAAACTAGATGGCAGCTCAGGTAAAGTTGGCACGCGTTATCGTTGCGTTTTGAAATTTACGCCGGTAATTTCAAGCAAAGTAAAGCTTCTCAATTTTATAATATAAGTAAGAAGTACCTAAGATGCGAAAGTTTGTGAGGATGTTTAGATGTTTGAATGTTTGTGCCTCAATCACGCCTAAACGGCTGAACGGATTTGAATAAAACTTGGAATATACGTATTACATGTACTGGATTAACATATAGGCTATTTTTTATCAGGATACCACGCGAGCGAAGCCACGGGCGGCAGCTAGTACATAAATAAAAAAAAATTGTGTACATTTCACACAGCGCCATCTAGCCCCAAACTAAGCAAAGCTTGTACTATGGGAACCAGATGGCTGATACAATACTTATACTTTTTTGTAAATACACACTTATAATACTACAATACCCAGACCCGGAAGAAATATTTGCAGAATATTTCTCCCGTAGTGGAAATCCCCCGCCAATTGAAACTAATGTCACCTTTGAAATGATGAACTTAGAATTACACAGCAAATATAGGAAGGTATTCTCTCCACGAGCATGTCGTAAAAGTCTACTAAGGAGTACCTAGTATCCTCTCCAACTTGATGGACCTATATGGGCGATGGGCTGATCACCTGTCACCGGTTCAGCATATCCATCTTGGGAGTCTTGGATCAGAAGTGGATGCAAGTTTTCTTATGATTACTTGTGTCTCTGCCCACCCTACTAGGGATACGGGCGTGATAATATGTAATCACTAGTACACATAGTATAAAACAAAGTCGCTTCACACTGTCTGTCTGTCCCTATGTAAGTATGCTTGGATCTTTAAAAGTACCTACGCAACGGATTTTGATGCGGTTTGTTTTAATAGATAGAGTGATTTATGAAGAAGGTTTGTATGTATAATACATGCATAATATAGTAGAGAAACACTATAATTGTAGAGGTTTCTAATGTGATGTCGTAAATAAACACATTTTTGCGCTTACATTGCAAACGCTGGCTGAACCCTACGAGATATATCAAAATAATGTACTACAGTATTGTACACCTTAAAAAGGTCTACAAAAAAGTCCGCGATGGTATATGTCTATCTCTTATTGCACCCGTATGTATGTATGTTCGTATGAGCTAGTGGTCAACTCTAGTGACGGAGTTTTTAGGCCGCCTAAGGCCTCCGTTATGGCTTAACGACTTAAAAGCCGGGACCGGCTGTTTAACGTGCCCTCCGAAGCACGGAAGCGCTCAGCTCGTAATGCCACTTGCGGTCACCCATCCCAATTTGTGACCGTGCATATCGTTGCTTAACTTTAACGATCAATCAAGAACGCCTAAGCAAGCTACAGTAAAGGAGACTCACCTAAAACGGTCAAACTTGGCATACTTCCTCCAATCCTTAGGATCTGACTTGTAGCCCGCCATCAGCTTCTGAACATCCTGTACATTAACGTGGTCGTTTGAGAACACCATGTGTAGCTCCTCGACCAGCTTCTCTAGGCCCGTGATCTCTCTGTAAAAAAAAAAAGAATTAGTAATATTAATTTACTAACCCCCGAATACTCAAACGCATCTCAAAGTTGAGCACGTCTCAAATGTCGATTTTTTTTTGAAAGATTTTCATCAGAAACTGTTAAAAAACCGTGAGTTGAGACGTGCTCAACTCTGAGTCGCGTTTGAGTATTCGGGGGTTACTTGTCTATTATCAATGGTCTCTCTATAGAGTAAGATTCCATATCCGTACATTCATTTATATTTATTCATTACATTAAATAGTTATCATCATCAATTTTCACCGCCAGTGGCGTGGCGGGCGATTGCTCGGCTGAGACGCAAGAGGTGCAGGTTCCCGCTACGGGAGAAGGAAAGAAAGAAAGAAAAGTATTTCAATACCAAACCCAAACAAGTAAATTAATAATTTTTATACATTTCAATTTTGAAAGTCATTTATTCTCAATTTTCATCGTTCTGATATCCACATTCTAATGGTAGCAACCCTATTCTGATCCTAAAACCGTGGGTTCGAATCCGGTTCTTGCACCAATGGAGTGTAAAGAAAAACGGCATGTCCTCTCACCACACTAGTTCGAATGAACTATTGAAACGTAAAAGTAGTATCATCATCAACTAATTCTTTCGAACCGTTTCAACCAGTGTGGTGAAAGGATTTGAAGTGCGTCTCAAAGTCTTCTTTCGTGCGCTTGACACAATGTTTTCGAACTTGCCGGTCTCCTCACGATGTTTTCCTTGACCATAATCTGCACATACATTTTTCGAACAAAAAAAATCTTTTGGTGTACGACCGGATTTGAACCCTTGACCTTAAGATCGGAAGGCGGGGTCGCTACCACTAGACCACCCGATGATTCTCAGTAAATCCATTGCACAGATCCATTATGGAACTAGTGAGATATTTCTCAATAGATCCAGTGTTATCAACGTATTTTCCTTCATATTTTCAACTCCTCCATCTCCGTATATATTTGTAAAAAATCTAAGGTGCAAAGTATCCTGTTACAAAACCGGACTGCAGGATCAGAACCGGCACGAAACATAACAAAAACCGGTCCTAAAACGGTACCCACTACTACAACAGTGAGGTAGGTAGGTAAGTATCTACTAGTATTTTTTACGGTTTTCTAAACTTAACTTTTTTCGCTGTATTTCAAAAACTATACATCTTTTAAAATAATAATAAAACCCGCTTTGGAATGTATAAACAAATAATACTAAGGGATAGTATCCTCCAACATGATGAGATACAATAAGCAAGTATTCCCAAGGAGGGTTGACGTCAGGCAGGCGGCCGGTCATAAAACACCTTAGACAAAACTCTTACACCATGATCCAGAATCATGCTGTAAGGGTAAGGATCATCAATTGCAGGAAGATGATGATGATGATGATGATGTAGAGTTTGTAGAGTCTGGGTTTACATATCTGGGTTATTTTTTTATTTATTATTATACTAGCTGCCGCCCGCAACGTCGCTCTCGTGTTACCCGGATAAAAAATATGCATGGATATGGTGAACCATAATGACAGGTGATCAGCCCATCGCCCATATAGATGGTCCATCATGTTAGAGGATACTATCCCTTAGTCGACTTTTACGACATGCTCGGGGAGAGAAGCAGCTGGACGCATTCTATGTTTTTTTAAACTTCCAGTCCAGCAGAGGAGTAGTAGCAGTCGTTTTACTTACTTGTCTATTTTTAATGGTCTCTCTATTGAGTAAGATTCCATATCCGTACATTCAGAGACCCGCACCTTGCAGTTAGCGTTATCAATATCCATGGCTACCTGAAACGAACAGAAGAACAGAAGACCTTTTACCATCTATAGTAGACAAGCTGCCGCCCGCGGCTTCGCTCGCGTGGTACCCGGATAAAAAATAGCCTATATGTTAATCCAGTACATGTACTATGTATATTCCAAGTTTCGTTCAGATCCGTTCAGCCGTTTAGTCGTGATTGAGGCACAAACATCCAAACATCCAAACTCACAAACTTTCGCATTTATAATATAAGTAAGATTTATACAGCGTGGTGTGGGCATGTTATGCGGAGAGAAGTAAGTCATGTTACAAGGCGAATGATGAATATGAATGTGGATGGATATACTGCTAGAGGAAGGCCAAGGAAAAGATGGATGGATTGTGTGAAAGAGGATATGCGTGTGAAAGGAGTGAGTGCGGAGATGACGAGTGAAAGGAGAAAATGGAAGAGGGAGACATGGTGTGCCGACCCTACCTAGTGGGATAAGGGCAGGAAAATGATGATGAGTAGATTTATACAGCGTCAGGAGGCAACTTTTACCTTCACAAACGGGACGCTGTAGTGCCCGGGACGAATTAAGATGGAGTAGGCTTGCCTACCTATTCCATCCTCTCAGCTTAGTCGGCCTTGTCCACAGGAAAGACATGGTCAATACGTGCGGAGCTGACTAAGCCGCGGGTTTCCTCAAGATGTTTTCATTCACCGTTTGAGAGTACTGGTATAGCGCAAATAATTTTTTTGTACAGAAAAATCCATTGGTACACTACCGGATTTGAACCCACGACCTTAGGATCGGAAGGCGGGGTCACTACCAACTAGACCACCAGTGCTCTACAGTGAAACGAACAGAAGAATATTACTATTATCAACCTGTGTTGTCCCACTGATGAGCAACGGCCTCCCTCCCCTTTTTCCATTTAGAAAATAAATAAATAAAAACTTGTGGACATTTCACACAGCGCCACCTAGCCCCAAACTAAGCAAAGCTTGTACTATGGGCACCAGATGGCTGATATATTTACTTATATACTTACTTTTTTTTATAAATACATAGGTAGGTACTTATAATACATAGTATTGAAACACCCAGACCCGGAAGAAATATTTGCAGAACATGCAAACATTTCTCCCGCAGCGTGTTGGTGCACGACAGAATCGGAACCCACAACTGGAAGGCGGGGTCAGCACCACTAGGCCACCAAAGCTCTATATAATACTACTAGCGGCCGCCCGCGGCTTCGCTCACGCGGTACCCAGAAAAAAAGTACCCTATGTCCCATTCCAGCACACGTAGGTACCTACTATCCTCATTATTCATTATAATATAGTGTACGCTAAACAATGGCTAAAGTATTGCCATCTCTTACCATTTCATAATGACAAACAGCGACAGGGCTAACTTTAAGCAATGGTTAACTTTTGCGAACGAATATGAATAATAGGGTATGTAAGTATATTCCGTAGTTTTTGCGTGAAAGAGTAACAAATATACCTAAATCTAAAAACTAAGAAATTTTGGTGAATTTAGTAAAAATTTTGAGAGTTAAGGTAAACTTTTCAAAACGCAACGATAGCGCGACAAAATTTGATCAGAATTAGCAGCGACATCTAGTTTTCAGACGTAGAATTACGTCAGAACTCCATGAATAATCAAGATTGGAAACTTATTAGACCAGAAATAATTTATGCTTCCTTTCACAGGTAATTTGACATTGACAGTTCCTTTTACATATGTTTTGTGTCATCTATTACTAATCTTTGGTACCTATCATGTATTTATTGTTCTGAGGTATCATCGCTGTCATAATATGTCAAAATAAAAGTATTCTATTTTTCATGAAAAACATGCCAAAAATAAAGAATTTACAGGTAATTATGACATCAACTAAATGAGAAAAATCGGCTCTTTAATTTGATATAGGTTATGTGCAGTTTTAGACCAAAAATTGATTCCAGGTTTTCATCCCTTTTCACCCCTTTAGAGGTTGAATTTTGAAAAATCCCTTCTTAGTACACCCCTACGTATCAAGGTTTACCTACACTGAAAATTTCAAGTCTCTACGTCCAGCGGTTTAGGCTGTGCGTTGTCTGTCAGTCAGTCAGTCAGTCAGTCAGTCAGTCAGTCAGGACAAAGATTCTTATAATATAAGATTGCTAGTCGTGTGACTAGTTGTTTCGAACCAGTGTGATGAAAGGATTTAAAGTGCGCTTAAAAAACTTATCAACAACAACAAATTATAATCGTATTGATTAGATCTTGAAAGCTCAATACAGAGAAAGTTGATAGGCAATTATTTTTTATTTTTTAAATTACAATCCAGCAATAACTGCAAATAAAATAGTTTTGTGTTTACATGGGCAAATCGAGATAAACGTCAATTTAATAATCATAACAAAAATTCTTATGGCATGATAATTATATTAGATAGTACATACATTACTCGGCGACCTCGGTGGCGTGGCGGGCGAGTGCTCGGCTGAGACGCAAGAGGTGCGGGTTCGATTCCCGCTGCGGAAAAAATAATTGTATATTCTGTAAATATTTCTTCCCGGTCTGATGTTGTAGTATTATTATGTATTTACAAAAAAACGTATGCAAATATTCTATCAGCCATATGGTGTCCATAGTACAAGCTTTGCTTAGTTTGCCATTCACCACACTGGTTCGAAAGAACTAGTGATACACCTAGATAGATAGAATTATTATAGAGCCTACACCAAAGGATGTTAATACCTAAAGTAAGTAAGTTCGTATGAGCTAGTGGCCAACTCTAGTGACGGAGTTTTTAGGCCGCCTAAAGGCCTCCGTCGTGGCTTAACGACTTAAAAGCCGGGACCGACTGTTTAACGTGCCCTCCGAAGCACGGAAGCGCTCAGCTCGTAATGCCACTAGCGGCCACCCATCCAAATTGTGACCGCGCACAACGTTGCTTAACTTCAACAATCGGAACGTCTAAGCAAGCTACACCACGAGCGCTTCATGGCAAGAAAGTAAGTGACATTAGGTATTATTCTCTTAATTTTAGGTCACAAGTATTTATTTGGGTTAGGTAGGTATCAAGTTATCGTAAAAAGTTTATTTACCGTTTGAACTTTGCACAGATAATTGTACAATGGTCATTTATCAATGATATCTTAGAATAAACACTTCTATTTACTCACCGATACAACTCGAAATTTCTCGACTCTCACGATTTCACTGCACTTTATAAATGAAAAGTTTGTTCACTCTATTTTTCTCAACATATAAAATTAAGAAGTATTTAAGCAAAATATCACAGATCGTAAAAATCTCCAAATATTTGAATTCGAATACAACCGTCCTCGCGCTTTCACAGTGATTGAATGACAGTTGGTTTCCCGCTCCTTTTATTTGACAGTTGTACTTTTTTTGCGCGCGCACGCTGCAAGCAACTTACTCTGACGGGGGTATTGGCCCTATAATTTATTACAGGGATGTACTACGAGAAATGCTACTCTTGGTCAAGTCCTGCGATTCTTGTGTCACTAGTTCTTTCAATGGTTATGCCAATAACCCCTTAGGTAACCTGGAAAATCTTACCCAAGCAATCATCACACCAGCAGGTACTTACATACGTCATTTTGAATTTAAAAAGTTTTATAAAAATAAAGCCTTGCGTTCGATTTCTGTCATTTTCTATTTGAAGCTGTCAAATTACAGCCAATGGTTAGAAAGTTTCTAGAACATGCGCTTTCAAAGATTTTCTTTAAAAAAAAACAAGTTTTTGAAAATATTGTACCTACTCGTAGGTTAGCTTTTTCTTCTCAATGTTGGGCAAAGGATTTCCTACATCCTTATTAAATTTATGATACCAATTTATTAAAAAAAGTCTTCTCTTATAAAATTTATTTTGCACGAAAATGCAATCTTGTTTTTTTTTTAAGGTTCATAACTTCTTATTTGTTATGGAATAATACCTATCTCTATGCAAAAACATTGCCTTTAAAAACATTGGATGATAAGTGAACTTGAGTCACAGTTTTCAATTGGTCCTAATCGCCTTAGCAAACATTTTTTCGATAGCATAAATGTACCTATTGAAAATAAAGATTTCTGCTCATGACAGTAACAAGATAATTTCAGTATTTTGGCGGCTTTTAACCCCTGTGACTTTTATAATCTTTTCGTCATCTTCACAAATCTCCTACTGGATTAAAAAAAAAACTTAAGCCTTCCAAACATACTTCTAATTCTAATTAATATTAGGGAAACAAAGATCTGTACTGAGACGTCCTGCGGTGGGGTGTATTGTGCATTATACCTCAACCAGATCACTGACCTAACAGGGTAAATAAAAGAACCAGTGACATAAGAACCTAGTACGTAGGTACTAATATCGGTCGAAATCCGATAACAGAATTGTTGAGTGGTATAAAAATGTATCTCTAAATACTTACGATCATAACAATGATAATAAAATCAGTCAAGTGCGAATCGAATTTTCACACGAAGGGTTCCGTACCATCGTACATGTACCTACATAAATGTTTCTTGTACGCCACTTATTATAGGTGGCAGCACTTTCCCTATTAAAATCAAGTTAAAAATGCAAAATGAATAAGTCTCTTCTAAGGGGATTTCCCTTAATTTTATTACAACTATTTTTGTACATCAGTAAATTTTAGATCGTTTGCAAAAAAAATACTTACTTAAAATACTTAAATAATAAAAATAAAATAAAAGGGGGCCCCATAGAAGGAAATAAATGTTTAACGTTCGTAATCGATCGTTTAAGTTAAGCAACAGTGGGCGAGTTCAATAATTGTACTTCTGTACCTTATTTTAATATATGATGTAGTATTTTTTTATTGTGAGTAGATACCTATTGAATAAGATCCTTATCATTGGTAAATAATAATCGTTTGGGGGCCCTGGAAATTGCGATACAGTTCTAAGGACGAAATCAGTTTTCAACGTGTTCCAATTGTTTCTTTGTAATGTCGTATGATTTTTATCAAAAAAATTATGTATCTTTAATAGGTATGATACCTATGTATGTTCGTATGAGCTAGTGGCCAACTCTTGTGACGGAGTTTTTAGGCCGCCTAAAGGCCCCCGTCATGGCTTAACGACTTAAAGCCGGGACCGACAATTTAACGTGCCCTCCGAAGCACGGAAGCGCTCAGCTGTAATGCCACTTGCGGTCACCCATCCCAATTGTGACCGTCACAATTGAAATTCATATTTTTTTATTTCACAACGCACAACTTAGAACGTCATTGACTCAATTATAAATTTATATGATTAAACCTCAGACCAAAAAAAAAAAGAAAAGACGGCGCGCCGCGAACAACAAGAGTGAAGCCACCTTTAATCTAGTGTTTGAGGTTTTGTGTTCCAAGTAACCTAAAACCATAGTTTCTTAATTAAGAAACGATGTTATTTGAAGTACTTACAAGTGAAAAGTGATTCCGAGAGACTTTATGTGATTTGCTGCTGTTTTTAGAAGTTTTCACTACACAGGAAGACATAATTCTATTTTTAAATTTTAAGTTCACTAGACGACGACTCGTGACGTACTCGATGAGTCTAGGTGTGTGCGTGAGCGTGTATGTTTACTTGCAGGAGCACGGTTTTGTGTGGCTTCACTTTTGTTGTTCGCGGCGCGCCGTCTTTCTTTTTTTTTGGTCTGAGGGTTAAACCTCAATATCTAATAAGATAAAATGTTTCAAAGATTGTGGAAGCTCAGGGAACACCTTATTGCGTCTCTGTGAAGACTGTTTTATAATCTGTGCTAAACTAGTACCTTACTCTGAACCTGCTCCAAGAAAGTAAAATCTAGTTGTTTATTTTTATTGGACTGCGAATAAGGCCTTTTACCATTCTATAGTAGAGCACAGCGTCAGGGGGCAACTTTTACCTTCACAAACGGGACGCTGTAGTGCCCGGGACGAATTAAAATGGAGTAGGCTTGCCCAGTACCTATTCCATCCGCTCAGCTTAGTCGGCCTTGTCCACAGGAAAGACATGGTCAATACGTGCAGAGCTGACTAAGCCGCGGGTTTCCCCACGATGTTTTCCTTCACCGCTTGAGAGTACTGGTATAGCGCACATAATTTTTTCGCACAGAAAAATCCATTGGTACACGACCGGATTTGAACCCACCACAGGATCGCAAGGCGGGGTCACTACCAACTAGACCACCAGTGCTCTTGGACTGCTAATAATCGGTTATGAAATCAGCGAATAGTTCCTTTTGAAAGGTTTTAGGTTTGTACTGTATGATTATGATCAGAATATTGGAAAATCGAAGAGGTGGATGAATGGGTCACATGATTCCGACCCAACACCTCAGACCAAATAAAACACACTAGAATTGTGTCGAAATATATGCAGAACATGCATAATTACTCCGGTAACGCGAATCGCACCTACACCTCTCGCATCACAGCCGGGCAGTCACACGCTACACCACCGAGGTCTTCACGCGGCTGGCAAGTGGCTATAAATAATAATAATAAGTCACATACATAGTCCTAAGCCCACACTAGGATTCCCTGTGTCGTGGGTATCAGAAACTACGAGTACCAACACCACAACACCCAGACCCGGAGGAAATATTTACAGAACATGCAAACATTTCTTCCGCAGCGGGAATCGAACCCGCGTCTCTTGCGTCTCTGCCGAGCAATCGCCCGCCACGCCATCGAGGTCGTCGCTATGAAGCAAAAGTTTCCTTTTTGCTTCTCGACCACTTCGATTCCTGGTAAGACCCAATTGCAATAAAAAAGTGTGCACATTTTCTCTAATATATACTTGTGTATTTTTGTAACAGATTCTCCACAAGCATTGTTATACTTCTCTGCTGGACTGGGAGTAAATAAAAAACATCCCAGCATATCGTAAAAGTCGACTAAGGGTTTGTTAGAGACACAAAACTAGCATTTGGCAGACTACTGCTAAGATTTCCTACTAATATTATCAATGCGAGTGAGGATGAGACGATGTATGTTTGTGCCTCAATCACGCCGTAACGGCTGAACGAATTTGAATGAAACTTGGAATATACATAGTATGTGTGCTGGAATAACATATAGGTTACTTTTTGTCCGGATACCACGCGAGCGAAGCCGCGGGCGAAAGCTAGTAAATCACAGAGTCATCCTATTTTCCACTCTTTGTCGCGTTACAAAAAGGCGTTTATAAATAAGGACGTATATTTTCATTCGTTAAGTATATTTAGGACGTTCTTGAACAATCCTTACGATTTTATTGAAAAAGCGTTTTTATATTTCGACTTTTCACGGAAGTTTCTACTAGTTTTCTACTAGAAATTGATGTTTTTATTCATCAAGGATCCACAATACCTATCAGGATTCAGAAACACCTTATGCCGCATTTTTGCCACACTTTCCAAAATAACTAAAACGCATCGAATATGTCGATTTCCGCACCAAAAAACACTACACTTACGACATTTTGCAATCAAGAAATCATTTGTAAAAGTGGTATACCATTTTTAAACCAGAACACTGGTTTATTTAATCGAAAACAGCGTATCCTAACGCAAAAATCGTACTAACATACGCCATTTTGTTTCGAGCGAGAATTCGCGCAAAAGTAGTATACTATTTTCTGCTTGCGAAAGTAAAAAGGACGTATGTGCATTGAATTTGCGCGTTCATACTACTTCTTGCGATTGGGACGAGAAATAATGACGTTAAGTAATTCGCATCGCGTGCCTTTTAATAGGTGAACGATGTTTTTGCTACGAGGAATGAATTTGAATGGACTTCTAGTTGTTTGAAGGGATTAATGTTTCAAAAACAAACAAATGATCCTTGTAATTTTGGATACCATAATTGTTACATCATGTTTTACCTCTTTGCTATTGTTGCCACAGATTAAGTACTACTCAGTATTGCCGCTAAACATTATCACAAACCTCTTTTGTTTATTGAATAGATAAAATACTTCTTGGTCCAGTACCGATTTGGAAGTGGAGAAAAAGAAAAAAAAGGCGGCTGATTTTGTAAAATATTTTGAAGAGAACATTATGTACACCATCATCTTCCTGCCCTTATCCCACTCTATGTGGTGTCAGCACAGCATTATCTTTGGATCATGCTGTAAGAGTTTTGGCTAAGGTGTTTTATGACCGGCCGCCTGCCTGACGTCAACCCTCCTTGGGAATACTTGCTTATTGTATCTCATCATGTTGGAGGATACTATCCCTTAGTCGACTTTTACGACATGCTCGGGGAGAGAAGCAGCTGGACGCATTCTATGTTTTTCTTTACTCCCAGTCCAGCGAAGAAGTTTAAGTTAAGAAAAGAACATTATGTACATACCTAGGTAATGAATGTTACATAATTCATTTGATTTCGATTCGACCTATTTTGTTGAACGAACCCACATGCAAGTAGGTATACGAATAGTTGTAGTCTACAATATTTATTTCGTTATTTATTTTGATCTCTGAGAACTGTTACTGTTCTATCAGTAAGTGAATTAAGAAAATTGAGCTGATTTTCACGCACCTATTATAATTTATATCGTCACTGGAAAGGCAAATTTACGTAAGCGCCAATCGAGAAAAAGCCGTTTAAAGTTCATTTTTTTCATTTTTTAATCATAACTTTCTACCTAATTATCGAATTTGATGACGTCAACGTAAGATTTCATTCTTTTTTCATTTTCTATGTCCAGCCATTCATATTATTGTATTTGGACTGCTATTTTTGGATAATAACTAGTGATGCAACGAATACGAATACGAATATTCGTATTCGCCGAATAGTAGACATTTACCGAATATTCGTATTCGGCGAATACTAATACGAATATTTAAAAACTAATATTTTTGTACGCAACTCTATTTACTGCAGATTTGAAAAACGCTCGTAAAAATATGACGTGTGCACGTGTGCAGAGGGCCTTAAACGAGTCTGAAAAAACTCGCTCAAAAATATTTTTCACTGAAGCCATGTACAGTCGCCTCGGAAAGACTTTTTTCAACGGCTGGAAACATCCAGACTGAAAAAAGAAATCGCCTGAAACCAGAAAATCTACGAATTTTATGTTTTTTAAATAAAAATTTGCCCGTTGTAAATTTTAGTTATTAGAAGAGTAAACATTCATCAAATAAATAAGTCTTTTATTACCATGGTGAGATATTCGTATTCGTATTCGTATTCGCCGAATAGTAGGTTTGATATTCGTATTCGTATTCGTATTCGTAAAAGTAGTATTCGTTGCATCACTAATAATAACTCAATATGCCTATTTTGGCGCCATTTTGGCGCTTACGTAATTTTGCCTTTCCAGTGACGATATGTACTGAGATGTTTTTTTAGTGTTATTAAAAACTTTTAACTTGCAATGTGTGTACGTACGGAAGTATGTTTGTTTGTTCGGATCACCCACGAAGACGAGAGAAACTGGACGCATTCTATTGATTTATTATAGTTTTATTACTTCAAGTTATGTGTGAAAAATAACAAAAACCAATTTCAAACATTGTTACAGTTTTATTTAAAAATGTAGTACTTATTCAAATAACTTACAAATAACTTTACAAACAGAATGAATAACTGTTCGGACAAAACCTGGCTCTTCATAATCAAAACCACATCACTCATCATCATAACCACCAATGATCATCATCATCAAACAGCAATCATCACCACATCCAGTAATCATCATCATCATCGTTATTTTACTATTAATTTACATACGGCCTCGGTGGCGTGGCGGGCGAGTGTTCGGCTGAGACGCAAGAGGCGCGGGTTCGATTCCCGCTGCGGGAGAAATGTTTGCATGCTCTGCGAATATTTCTTCCGGGTCTAGGTGTTGTAGTATTATGTATAAGTATAGATATGTTAAAAAAAAGTATATTATGTATTCTATCAGCCATCTGGTTCCCATAGTACAAGCTTTGCTTAGTTTGGGGCTAGATGGCGCTGTGTGAAATGTCCTCAAATATTTATTTATTTATTTATACATATTAACACGCCCGTATCTCTAATGGGGTGGGCAGAGCCACAAGCAATCATAAGAACAGCCTCTTCTGTTTCAAATTCCCAGATATGGTGAACCATGGTGCCAGGTGATCAGCCCATCGCCCATATAAATAATAGTAATAAATAAATTCAATCATCATCACTGCCATCGTCATCATCATCATCACCGCCGGCTGCTTTCATCTTCGCCTCCAACTCCTTGGCGGGATTGAACATACCATTGGTCTGTGCGTTACAAATGTAACAACGGGTACTCTTCTTGTATTGGTCTAGCGCACATTTCTCGCAAAAGTAGTGTTTGCATCTGAAACAAATAAATATAAACCATTCAGATGTGTCAAATATTGTGAAACACAATAATTGACAGTTCCAAGCACATGCAGACGGCCTCGGTTGCGCGATTGCTCGGCAGAGGCGCAAGAGCCGCGGGTTCGATTCCCGCTGCGGAAGATATATTTGCATGATCTGTTAATATTTGTTCCGGGTGTGGGTGTTGTGGTAGCATGGTACTCGTAGTTTCTGATACCCACGACACAGGGAATCCTAGTGTGGGGTCAGGACTATGTATGTGACTGTTGGACAGGGCCGTTAACTCTATCAGGGCCCCTAGGCAATGCAATTCACGGGGAAAAAGGAATAACATTGAGGAAGTATACAAATAAAAAAAATCGTTCGATGAAACGTTTTTTTTCTTGGTATGTGCACGGGGCCCCTAGTCTCCGCTGGACTGGGAGTAAAGAAAAAAACATAGAATGCGTCCAGCTGCTTCTCTCCCCGAGCATGTCGTAAAAGTCGACTAAGGGATAGTATCCTCCAACATGATGAGATACAATAAGCAAGTATTCCCAAGGAGGGCTGACGTCAGGCAGGCGGCCGGTCATTAAACACCTTAGCTAAAACTCTTACAGCATGATCCAAGGTTCATACTGTGCCGACCCCACATAGAGTGCGATAAGGGCAGGAAGATGATAATGATGCTGTTGGGTGTTATTTATATAAAAAAAACTACTGACTTGGTGACGACTGGGCTGGTGAAGCTGCCTCGGCATATGAAACACTTAAAAGGCAGCTCGTCGTCGCTGTGCACCTCGTAATCCTCATCAGAAGCCGCCGCGCCCTCCTCCCGCTCCAGTTGCCAGCCGTGCTTGTAGTCCGAACGATCGTGGAGGAACTTGCAGGAATCTGTTGGTAAATATATAAATAACAGCCGACAGTCACATACATAGTCCTGAGCCCACACTAGGATTCCCTGTGTCGTGGGTATCAGAAACTACGAGTACCATGCTACCACAACACCCAGACCCGGAAGAAATATTTACAGATCATGCAAACATTTCTTCCGCAGCGGAAATCGAACCCGCGCCTCGTGCGTCTCTGCCGAGCAATCGCCCGCCACGCCACCGAGGCCGTCAAAATGGATTTCAAAAGATTTTATTATGGAAAAAATAGTTTTTGTTGCATCTTGATTGCATTGTTTAATTTTGTGAAGGCAAATCAGATCGACCTGGGCCTGTTTCAAGGTATATTAGACGCGCAAACATCTGTTCAGACGCGGCTAAAATGCTTTATCAGGCAATGGACGGTCTGAGTTAAAGTAGGAGTTAGAAGACACGATGGAACAGACTTCGTCGTCAGTCGACGCAAAGTTCCTTAAAAAAGAGAGAAAAAAAGGCCAATGCCGTACATTTTACAAGGTACATTTAGAATTATTATATAGTTTTATGTACCGCTACACCTGGTTTTGTTGCAATAAATTTTATTCTTATTCTTTAGCAAAACAAATGCCGTACATTTGGCAAAGCCAATGCCGTACATTTCGCAAGGCCAATGACGTACTGATGTTGCAGGTTTCCGCGGGCGGCGCTAATCACTTCCCATCAGGTAAGCCGCTTGAAAGTTTGCCCTCTCTTCCATAAAAAAAAACGTACATTTTGCAAGGACAACGCCGTACATTTTGCAAGGGTAATGACGTACATTTTGAAATGTCCAATGCCGTACATTTGGCAAAGTCAATACCGTACATTTTACAAGGGCAATCCCATACATTTTGCAGTAGCGGTTAGAGCCAAAGTAACTTGACTAAGGCCTGTTTCCTCACGATGTTTTCTTTCATCTATTTGAAAAAATGACCTTTCATATTGGGGAGATGCGCCGAAAGAGACGCTTGGACGTGCCTCTGACTGTTCCTTTAAACGTCGTAAATAGATAACGGGCGTAAATTCACATATTGATACATACAGATTCTACTGCATAAACTATGTCTTATTTTGACATGTTATTACAAATTTCATTATTACATACCTCCAAAGCCACAGAAGCCAGTTTCTTTATAATCTTTACATATATCCGGTTGGTAATCCCATCTGAAACAAATTAATATTTAGCTTTACGTTGTATTTTTTTAAACTTCTCCGCTGGACTGGGAGTTAAGAAAAAACATAGAATTCGTCCAGCTGCTTCTCTCCCCAAGCATGTCATAAAAGTCTACTAGGGGATAGTATCCTCCAACATGATGAGATACAATAAGCAAGTATTCCCAAGGAGGGTTGACGTCAGGCAGGCGGCCGGTCATAAAACACCTTAGACAAAACTCTTACACCATGATCCAAGGATCGTGACAATTAACGTCAAAAATAGGCCTGGCCTGTAAAGGTCTCACCTGACGGTAGCCCTGAGGTTAGCGGGCGCCCTGATGGGGCCTTTCCTGACGAGTCCCGAACTGGCGTTGCCGGCCGCTGTATCCTTCTTCTTGTAATATTGTGCGTAGTTATTGAGACCTCGATATACCTGGAATTTATAAAACAAATCTTGTAACACTAAAATTTCTACTATCTAGTGTTGAAAGGATTTAAAGTGCGCCTCAAAAGCTCCTTTCGTACACCTGACACATGTTTTTGAGCCTTCTACGGTTCGACATGTCGGTTTCCTTCACCGTTTGAGAATGCTGGTAAAGCGCAAATAATTTTTTTGAGCAGAAAAACCCATTGGTGCACGACTGATTTGGACCCACGACCTTTAGAATCGGAAGACGGGGACAACGCCACTAGACCACCAGAGCTCTCAATCTTCTCCATTCACCTTATACTTCTCTGCTGGACTGGAAGTAAAGATACTTCTCTGCTGGAATGGGAATAAAGAAAAAACATAGAATGCGTCCAGCTGCTTCTCTCCCCGAGCATGTCGTAAAAGTCGACTAAGGGATAGTATCCTCCAACATGATGAGATACAATGAGCAAGTATTCATACCTTATCGTCAGCCTGTCCCTCCAGCTCCTCATTAATCTTCTGCGCCTTCTCGAAGATGGCCTGCGCGTCCCGGTCGCGCTCCGTGTCCAGGTCGTAGGTCGCCGTCGCATTCTCCCGCTGTTGCTGCACCGAGAGTGTCGTGCGATCTTTCATCTGGAAATTAACAGTCGTATTTATAGAGATGTAGCAAACACAACTACTGCAATATCCTTCCTTCCTAAGGCCTTCTACCATCTATAGTAGATGATTTATACAGCGTCAGGAGGCAACTTTTACCTTCACAAGCGGGACGCTGTAGTGCCCGGGACGAATTAAGATGGAGTAGGCTTGCCCAGCACCTAATTCCATCCTCTCAGCTTAGTCGGCCTTGTCCACAGGAAAGACATGGTCAATACGTGCGGAGCTGACTAAGCCGCGGGTTCCCTCACGATTTTTTCCTTCACCGTTTGAGAGTACTGGTATAGCGCACATAAATTTTTCGCACAGAAAAATTCATTGGTACACGACCGGATTTGAACCCACGACCTTAGGGTCGGAAGGCAGGGTCACTACCAACTAGACCACCAGAGCTCTCATATATATAAATCACAACGCTAGAGCTATCTAGACATCAACGGCTGAGGCATCAACGGATGCTAATAAATTTAAGAGGACTAAAATGAATGTCAATGAGATTAGTGAATAATACCTTCTCATCATCACTGCTCTCTTCCTCAATCTCAACCTTCTGCTTCTTAGGGCCAGATGTCGACTGGATGTTAGGGTTGGGCTTCATTGGCTTCTTAGTCGGCAATACAACACCTTGGTCTGAGTCTGAGCTGTTCTTTTCTGAAACAACATGTGACAAAATCTGTTCCAAGATATCCAGGTTTCTCATTCTAATTAATGTTAGGGGAACAAAGATCTGCACTGACGTCCCGCGGTGGGGTGCATTGTGCATTATCCCCCCGCTACCCCTCCCCCAGCCAGCACAACTCCTTGAAGTACCGGAGAAGGACTTTGGGATGTTGGCAGCAGTGCTCCAGTATCCTCGATGATGATGAGGCTGTAGGATTATCCAGGTATCTAGTAAAGTAAGTGAGTTCGTATGAGCTAGTGACCAACTCTTGTGACGGGAATTTTTAGGCCACCTAAAGGCCTCCGTCATGGCTTAACGACTTAAAAGCCAGGACCGACAGTTTAACGTGTCTTCCGAAGCACGGAAGCGCTCAGCTCATAATGCCACTTGCGGTCACCCATCCCAATTGTGAACGTCCACAATGTTGCTTGACTTCGACGATCAATCAAGAACGTCTAAGCAAGTTACGCCACAAACGCTTCAGGTTTCTAGTTAAAGTTATACATGACTTATATTTATTTTCGTTGTTTCAAGTTGGACTTACAACATGTACAAAAATAATGCAAGTTTTAAAAGGCTTAAAACTTTAGATTAACTTGGTAAGTAGGTAGGCTATACATTTAATTTAATTTAGTTTTAATATAGTAGTAATTTATTTTTGTGTAATATTTTAGGCTGTCTTGTCTGTTTTATGGCTTTGACTCATAATTAAGTTAACTTCTGTGATAGTATTAATTGTTGATAAAACCAAGTGTGCCTTAAGCTCCTACATCGAATAAAGGGGAGTAGTCAGAAGCATGTCCCAAAATTATGTATGTAAAAATCCTCAAACAAATATCATATAGTAAAATAAACCAACAAAATAAACATATTATGTTTATTTTAAGCCTTTTTCTTTGAATCTTTGAACTACTAGTATTTTAAAATCAGAAGTGGCTGGCATTAGGGATATGGGCGTGATAATAATGTATGTATGTATACTTTGAACTATATGGAGTTTGCTATAGTTATAGCAATTTACCTTCAGAACTAGACTCTTTACGTTTCCGTCCGCCTCTATTCCTAATATTACGCTTTTTAAACGTAGTAGGAATTACAACTTCTTCGTCCGACATTTTTTAGAAATTCACTATATTGGTTCCTGGTTATTGGTCTTGATGATTCAGGGAGTAAAATTTGTCTGAAGAATTCTTTAAACTTTTGGATTTCTCTGTTTAAAATCGAATTTTATTAAAAATTACAAACTTCATAAAAGTTCAATACCAAAACACAACACAAACAATGGTTTTGTGTGGCCATCTAAGACGAAAAATTTTCCTCTAAATTCTCACAAAATAAAATATTATAGTGCGATGCGATCGAGTTTCCGGCACTTGTTATGCTTTTCAGTACCTATAGATCTATATTGCATAAAAGCAGTTTTTTTAATATTATAAATCCATAATTATAATGAATAAAAACAAATTATATGCAGCAAATGGCACAAACCTATTTTTTACCCGTTATTTGTCCTAGTCGTCACAGTTGGAATCCCTTTTCCAATGATTTGTATTTTTAGGGATAATGTCATGTCATGTTTATATCACTGTCAAATTTAAGATCACATTTCTTAAACTGTGTTTAGTCATTCGTTCTGTGTGCCCTGCCATTTCATTCTTAGTTATCCACAGAGTGCTTTTATTGTTCAGAACTTGGTGTTCATTCATCTCGCTCCAGTCGTTCTTCAAAACAAGCATTCTTGAAGCGTTTTCATGAAAATAAAACACAAAATCATTCAATTAAAACAGCAAAATGAGTGCGCCGAACGGCATGCTGTATGGCGGCGACGAGATAGGCGCGTTAGTGTTCGATCCCGGACACCATTCGCTGAGAGTCGGCTATGCCCAGGAAGATACTCCCAAAGCTGATATTCCCGCTGTTATTGGCGTGGGGCCTGCAACTCATATACCAGAGCCTGAAGAGAAGGTGCCTGATGGAACTGTAACACAAAGCGGTATGCGAAAAACTATATTTCCTACTAATTTTTATAGTAACATTATGTCTTCACTTGCCTCCAAAAAATATTATATTTGCTTCTCTGCTAAATCAATACTCCTTGTCAATAAAACTGCTCTAAAGCCACATCGAATATTACTTGCTTTGAATATGATGAAAACATTTCTGAAAATAGGTTCATGATGCTGAACGCAGAGCGATGCTATCTCAAATTACAGATCGGGTTCTTTCAGTGACCCTGTCCTAAGTCTATCTATCTATCTATCATAACATACATATTATCACGCCCTTATCTCTAATGGGGTGAGCAGAGACACAAGTAATCATAAGAAAACTTGCATCCACTTCTGATCCCAAGAAGGATATTCCCGCAACGTGAGAAATGTTTGTATGTTCTGCAAATATATCTTCCAGGACTGGGTGTTGTAGTATTATGTATTATAAGATTTATAAGTATGTATTTACAAAAAAAAGAGTATATAAGTATTGTATCAGCCATCTGGTGCCCATAGTACAAGCTTTGCTTAGTTTGGGGCTAGATGGCGCTGTGTGAAATGTCCACAAATATTAATTTATGTATTATTATTTATTGTAACACTCACTCTGTGCTTACTCATGTCATCTACAGATTAATGAATCATAATAGTCATTAATACATACCAACACTATGCCCCATCACAATTTGGATGGGTGACCGCAAGTGGCATTACGAGCTGAGCGCTTTTGTGCTTCGGAGGGCACGTTAAATTGTCGGTCCGTTTAAGTCGTGAAGGCATGACAGAGGCCTTTAGGCGGCCTCAAATTCCGTCACGAGAGCTGGCCACTGGCTCATACGAACTTCATACTAATATTATAAAGAGGAAAGATTTTTTGTTTTATTGTTTGTTTGTAACAAATAAGCTCCGAATCTACTGGACTGATTTCAAAAATTCTTTCACCAATAGAAAGCTACAATATCAGGGACCAGTATATAATATATTTTCAAAAAAAATTAGGGATCCGTAAGAAAATTGCAATATTGTATGTAACCCAAGGTAGAAAACCCAAAATAGTTTTTGGCGTGCACTGCGAAAACTATTGATTATAGAACAAAATAATGTACTACACGCGTACGAAGTCGCGGGCAACAGCTAGTAATATAATATTTATCTTACAGGCGCTAAAACGGGTGATCTCAGCTACTACATCGATGTCACTCAGCTTCATGTCCCCCGACCCCAGATGGAAGTACAGACATACATGAAGGACGGACAAATTGATAACTGGGATATGTTTGAGAAGATGCTGGATTACTGCTATTCTAAGGTATCTCAGAGCACTAGTGGTCTAGTAGGTAGTCACCCAGCCTTCCGATCCTGTGGTAGGTTCAAATCCGATCGTGTACCAATGAATTTTTCTGTGCGAAAAATTTATGTGCTCTATACCAGTACTCTGAAACGGTGAAAGAAAACATCGTAAGGAAACCCGCAGCTTAGTCAGCTCCGCACGTATTGACCATGTCTTTCCTGTGGACAAGGCCGACTAAGCTGAGAGGATGGAATAGCTGCTGGGCAAGCCTACTCCATTTTAATTCGTTCCGGGCACTACAGCGTCCCGTTTGTAAAGGTAAAAGCTGCCTGCTGACGCTGTATAAATCATCTACTATAGATGGTAAAAGGCTAGTTCTTAGTTAACTTACTGACCGTTGTATTTTTCAGGTGATCCGTTCCCCATCAGAGCACCATCCAGCACTGTTCACGGAGGCAGTGTGGACCTCCAGGCCGGCTAGAGAGAAGCTGGCGGAGCTCCTCTTCGAGAAGTACAATGCGCCGGCGTTCTTCCTGGTGAAGAGTGCGGTGCTGGCCGCGTTCGCGAACGGCAAGAGTACGGCGCTGGTGGTGGACGCGGGGGCTAGTCAGACATCCGCCGTGCCCGTTGTGGATGGGTGAATATACTTGTTAATGTATAAGGCTAGAAACATTTCTCCCGCAGGAATCGAACCCGCGTCTCAGCCGAGCACTCGCTACGCCACCGAGGTCGTCATTTTCAAGTCAACAAACTGTACTTATCCTTGTTATTTTCAGTTACGCAATAGTCAGTGCGGCGGCGCGGTCACCCATCGGCGGGGACCATCTGGCAACGCAGGCCAAACTCATGTTAAACAACATGCATATACAAATGCTACCTATATACAGCATACAGGTAATGTACACTGTATATAATAACTAGCTGTGTTGCCCGCGACTTCGTACGCGTGTAGTACATTATTTTGTTCTATAATCAATAGTTTTCGCAACGCACGCCGAAAACTATTTTGGGTTTTCTACCTTGGATTACAATATTACAATTTTCTTACGGATCCCTAATTTTTTGAAAATATATTATAGCCTATACTGGACCCTGATAATGTAGCTTTCTATTGGTGAAAGAATTTTTGAAATCGGTCCAGTAGTTTCGGAGCTTATTCGTTACAAACAAACAAAAAAATCTTTCCTCTTTATAATATTAGTATGATGGGGTGGGCAGAGCCACAAGATGAGAAGACTTGCAGCCACTTCTGATTTACTTCTAAGATGGGTATGGTAAACCATGGTGACAGGTGATCAACCATATAGGTGGTCCATCATGTTGGAGGATACTATCCCTTAGTCGACTTTTACGACATGCTCGGGGAGAGAAGCAGCTGGACGCATTCTATGCTTTTTCATTACTTCCATTCCAGCAAAAGAGTTCAGCTTAATTTCAGCTTAATCATGACTCGAATTAACCCTTGATTCGAATTGATTGATGATTCGAATCGATATAATGATTCAAATCAATACGAATCGATACGATGATTTCAACAATAGATACTTAGATACATTTTTGAATCATCAACATCAGCCTATAAGTCCACTGCAAGACGTAGGTATCTCCAATTACAACCATCGCTAGGCGTACTACTCGCGTAACAAATAAAAGAAAGAAATTGATTCGAGTCCCATCACTAGTTTAAAGAAAACTAGTTTAAGGAAGAAATGTTTGCATGATCTGTTAATATTTGTTCCGGGTGTGGGTGTTGTGGTACCATGGTACTCGTAGTTTCTGATACCCACGACACAGGGAGTCCTAGTGTGGGGTCAGGACTATGTATGTGACTGTTGGGTGTTATTTATTTATTTAACTCAACATTTCAGAGTAAAGAAGTGATCCGTGAAAGGGAGCGTGCCCGTTATACACTGAAGGCGCTGCCCGCCGGCCTCACGACCTCCTGGCAACAGTACATGCTCAAGAAACAGTACGAAGACTTTGTACACTGCGTCGCACAGGTATACTTCATATCCCTGCCCTCATCCCACTCTATGTGGGGTCGGCACAGCATGTTCCTTCGATCATGCTGTAAGAGTTTTGGCTAAGGTGTTTTATGACCGGCCGCCTGCCTGACGTCAACCCTCCTTGGGAATACTTGCTTATTGTATCTCATCATGTTGGAGGATACTATCCCTTAGTCGACTTTTACGACATGCTCGGGGAGAGAAGCAGCTGGACGCATTCTATGCTTTTTCATTACTCCCAGTCCAGAAGAGAAGTATAAATAAGTTAATAAATCTTTAGTAAATAAGTTGAATATTGCTTCAACGGATTTGAACCCACCCACCACCTTAGGATCAGGCGCGGTCGCAGCCTGAATTTTCGAAGGGGGTCACTAATAATAGAATATGTTGAGTAAATCAGATTTTATTCCACAATACACAATTTTATTGCACACATTATAAAACAAAACAAATGGAAGCCTTCTATTTTTATTGGCATCGCGTCTAGGGGCAGGAAATTGCTTGATTATAAATTTTTAGAAGATTTTTCAATGACATGTACGATTTTGGGTGGGTCATGTCCCAGGTGACCCCCCCCCCCCCCCCCCCTTCGGACCTATACCACCAGTTCTCTCGGTTAGTTGTGAAGTGGCATTACGAGCTGAGCGCTTCCGTGCTTCGGAGGGCACGTTAAAACGGTACCGGCTTTTAAGTCGTTAAGCATGACGGAGGCCTTTAGGCGGCCTAAAAACTCCGTCACAAGAGCTGGCCACTAGCTCATACTTACTTACTTTCGGTTAGATACCGTTCTTATTAAATGAAGTACATTTTTTATACGCACTGCAAAAATCTGGAACTCTGCCGGGTTCTGTATTTCTTGAAGAGTATAATATGGGTGTATTTAAATCGAGAATCCATAGGTTTCTTCTAGATAAGCGTGCTTCATCTTAGACCACACTGTTACTTAACATCAGGTAGAGTGTGCTCAAACGCAAACCTATTTCAGATAAATATATATATTGATAGTTTGAGAACTGTTGAGGCGAATTAGAAGCGGCTTGTAGAAGGGCGAACTGTTTGTACTTTTTTTACTTTACCTAACAACTTATACTTCCAACAGTTAACAATAAAGTTTATTCTATTCTATTCTATTCTTGATTGAACAGGTGTCGGAGAGTACTTACGACGAGCGGGTGGCCCTCAGCATGCCCATGGTGCACTACGAGTTCCCCGGCGGCTACCACCAGGACTTCGGCCCCGAGCGCTTCAAGCTGGCGGAGTCTCTGTTCGAGCACTCACTATCAGCGCCGCATCTAGGTAAATATTTATAACTAGCAGCCGCCCGCGGCTTCGCTCACGTAAAAAATAGCCTACCCGGATAAAAAATAGCCTATATGTTAATCCAGTACATGTACTATGTATATTCCAAGTTTCGTTCAGATCCGTTCAGCCGTTTAGGCGTGATTGAGGCACAAACATCCAAACATCATCTTATACTTTCGTACTAGATGGCAGCACAGGTAAAGTTAGTACGCGCTATCGTTGCGTTTTGAGCTTTACGACGGTAATTTCAAGCAAACGAAGACTTTTCAACTTTATAATATAAGTAAGATAAGTAAGATATTCGTGGACAATTCACACAGCGCCATCTAGCCCCAAACTAAGCAAATAATATAATAATAATAAAACTTTTTTTCAGACACAGGTCTATAGAAAAATACAACACTAAAGTTAGGTACATTAAAAAGAGAATACAAACAAAACAAGAAGTAGGAACACAAAACATAAACTAAGTAGGTACATATAAAATCTAACATAAATATTTAAATAATGAAAATCTTCTAAATATAAAAAAATATAAATAAAAAGTTATATAACGACTTTTAGCCAGTGTATAAAAATGCCGGAATCAAATTTTCGAGCGAAAATATTGAGAAAGCCGTTGGTCTATGCTTGTACTATGGGCACCAGATGGCTGATACAATACTTATACTTTTTTTTGTAAATACATACTTATGATACTAAACACCCAGACTCGGAAGAAATATTTACAGAACAAGGAAACGTTTCTTCCGCAGCGGGAATCGAACCAGCGCCTCTTGCGTCTCAGCCGAGCAATCGCCCGCCACAGGGACGCCCGCCACATCGACACAGGGAATCCTAGTGTGGGGTCAGGACTATGTATGTGACTGTTGGGTGTACGAAAAAAAAATTATCATTGATAATATATAACGTCAGGCAGGCGGCCGGTCATAAAACACCTTAGCCAAAACTCTTACAGCATCATCCAAGGAACATGCTGTGCCGACCCCACATAGTGGGATAAGGGCAGGAAGATGATGATGATGAATATATAACCTAATATTATATCCTTGCCGGGCCGGGCAGTAAAGCTATATAGATGTTAAAAGTGTTGGTTTGTTGCAGTGGTGGCGGCGGCGGGCGCTTGCGACGCGGACGCGCGACCCGCGCTGTGGGGCTGCGTGCTGCTGAGCGGAGGCGCCGTCCCTCCGGGATACCCCGAGCGACTTTCCAGGGAACTCACATCCAGGTACATCTACATCTCCAGTTAATTTACAAATAGACCTCTCACATCGACACCAATCCGTCACACTCTATGTGGGGTCGGCACAGCATGAACCTTGGATCATGCTGTAAGAGTTTTAGCTAAGGTGTTTTATGACCGGTCGCCTGCCTGACGTCAACCCTCCTTGGGAATACTTGCTTATTGTATCTCATCATGTTGGAGGATACTATCCCTTAGTCGACTTTTACGACATGCTCGGGGAGAGAAGCAGCTGGACGCATTCTGTTTTTTCTTTACTCCCAGTTCAGCGAAGAAGTATATCGCTTCTTACATACATGCGTCAAATCACGCCTGTTTCACATAAGGGTAGGCAGAGATCTCGGATCTCCATTTGCTACGATCCTGGCATATTTCTTCGCTTCATTCACTCTCATTACATTCCTCATGCATGCTCATCGGTATAGGGAACTCTTGAACTAGCCTTTTTCCAAAACTTCGATTTGGTCGCTTTGATCGCTTCCTATCTCTGTAATTCTTCATAATAACCAAATATTATTTGTTAGATTAACGACCCTGATGGGCACTGGTCTAAATTCCGATCCTAACTGATTCTGTGTGAAAAATATATGTGCGCGACACCAAAACTCTCAAACGGTGAAGGAAAACATCGTGAGGGAACCCGCGACTTAGTCAGCTCCGCACGTATTGACCATGTCTTTCCTGTGGACAAGGCCGACTAAGCTGAGAGGATGGAATAGGTGCTGGGCAAGCCTACTCCATCTTAATTCGTCCCGGGCACTACAGCGTCCCGTTTGTGAAAGTAAAAGTTGCCTCCTGACGCTGTATAAATCATCTACTATAGATGGTAAAAGGCCTTAGTTATTGGTGTTGTCCGCAGGGCTCCTCATTCACATCGTTTGAAAATGCACGCGTCCGCGCCGCCCGCTGAAAGGCGCTTCGCGGCTTGGATCGGTGAGTTATTGCTTCCATCTTCATAATGTTAGTAATAAGGTATGTATTTCTATATGGGCCGTAGTTTCAGGTAATTAACATCTTGTAACCTAAACTAAGTTTGTTGCCTGAAATAAAGTTTATTATTATTATAATTATTGTATCTCTCTTGACGACCTCTGTAGCGTTGCGGGCGAGTGCTCGACTGAGACGCAAGAGGCGCGGATTCGATTCCCGCTACGGGAGAAATGTTTGCATGCTCTGCAAATATTTCTTCCGGGTCTCGGTGTTGTATTTACAACAAAGAAAGTATTCTACCAGCCATCTAGTGCCGATAGTACAAGCTTTGCTTAGTTTGGGGCTAGATGGCGCTGTGTGAAATGTCCACAAATATTTATTTTACGTTGAGATGAATGTAGGGGTAATGGATGAAATACGTAATTGGTTTTCGTGAGGGGTCATTGCCCCAGTGCGCTGTGTTCGCATCCTTACTAATATTATAAACGCGAAAGTATGGATGTTTGTACCTACTCTTTCACTCATTATGTATGTTCGTATGAGCTAGTGGCCAACTCTAGTGACGTGAGTTTTTAGGCCGCCTAAAGGCCTCCGTCATGGCTTAACGACTTAAAAGCCGGGACCGACTGTTTAACGTGCCCTCCGAAGCACGGAAGCGCTCAGCTCGTAATGCCACTTGCGGTCACCCACGGTGGGTGACCGCAAGTGACAATCTTTCACGCAAAACTACTGAACAGATTTGAACGAAACTTGGAATTACATAATCATGTACTGGATTCACATATAGGCTATTTTTTATCCGGGTACCACGCGAGCGAAGCCGCGGGCAACAGCTAGATAGATAGATAGATAAACTCTTTATTATGTATAACAACAAAAAACAAAAAACTTAGGTACTAGAAAAAACAAACAGATACACATAAACGGCGGTCTTATTACTAAGAGCAATTGCTTCCAGACAGCTAGTGTACAATATAAATGTTTATTTCCAGGTGGTTCAATCTTAGCTTCGATTGGATCCTTCCAGCAGATGTGGATATCCTCACAGGAGTACGACGAAGGTGGGAAAGGGCAGCTGGAAAGAAAATGTCCCTAATGCTAAGATTTTTCTTTTGTATAGATTTTATTTTTTAACTGTCGTTATGTGTAAGTATTTGTAATTTGTATGAATGTGAATGAATTAAATAAAATAGTTTAAATAATGTTTTCTTTTCTTTTCACTCTAAATTAGAAAATGTGGTCGAATATTAATATGATAGTAATAGATGGATTTTGTGAAGTATTCCCAAGGAGGGTTGACGTCAGGCAGGCGGCCGGTCATAAAACACCTTAGCCAAAACTCTTACAGCATGATCCAAGGAGCATGCTGTGCCGACCCCACATAGAGTGGGATAAGGGCAGGAAGATGATGATGAGATGCTTTATTAAATAAATAAATAAACAACAGTCACATACATAGTCCTGACCCCACACTAGGATTCCCTGTGTACGTATCAGAAACTACGAGTACCATGGCACCACAACACCCAGACCCGGAAGAAATATTTACAGATCATGCAAACATTTCTTCCGCAGCGGGAATCGAACCCGCGCCTCTTGCGTCTCTGCCGAGCAATCGCCCGCCACGCCACCGAGGCCGTCTAGTCGCGCGCCATCCAGTCCTACCAGTAGTTCGATGAGATGGATTGTGTGAAAGGAGTGAATACTGAGATGAGTGATAGAAGGAAGAGGGAAACATGTGCCGACCCCACTTCAGCCAAACTGGAGATACAATTTACGTAAGTAAACAAACAAACCGTCTCGCATTTTCCATTATTACAATGAAATCACTTTGGTCTTAAGTAAATAACCCCCGAATACTCAACATTTCGAAAACATGTGTCAAGGACACGAAGGAGCCTTTGTGGCGCACTTTTAATCCTTTCACCACACTGGTTCGAAATATTTAGTGACACAACTTCATAGTAGTAAGAAAAGATCGTTTGAATTGCACTCTATGTCGGCTCGAAGGGGATATCCAGTAAGCAGAGTGTGGGTAGAACAGAAACTCAAACTAAT
This sequence comes from Scotopteryx bipunctaria, assembly GCA_949320045.1. Taxonomy (NCBI): domain Eukaryota; kingdom Metazoa; phylum Arthropoda; class Insecta; order Lepidoptera; family Geometridae; genus Scotopteryx; species Scotopteryx bipunctaria. The sequence goes on from OX439467.1 coordinate 1,479,356, forward strand.
TAAATTATCTCAGGGTTGAGCACGTCTCAAATGACGATTTTTGAGACAGATTTTCATCAGAAACTGTCAAAAAAGCGTGAGTTGAGACGTGCTCAACTCTGAGTCGCGTTTGAGTATTCGGACTAAAACCTCGCAACATAAGTTTTCGTACTTTAATTTAACTATTAGTTAGTACTACTTAAAAGTTCCATAAACATATATGAAAAAGTAAGTTTTAGGTTAAGTATTGGGTGGTTTATTTACATAAACTGATCTCCAGTTAAACAGAGACGTTTAGCTCAAGTATAGTTGGATAAGTAAACACTATATCAGCCTAAAACTTAATAATTAATAAAAGATTTAGAAGTTTCTTCAATGAAATGAATAAATAAATAAAACTAAAAAGGTAGGTACATTTAATTGTTTATTAAAAACAAGTATTTACCTAATTCACAATAGTAAACACATCAAGTATTTATTGCCTAATTTTTTAAGTTAAGTATTGCTTTGAAAGATCTATGGGATCCTTAAGACTACATACAAAAGTGATTTAGAAGTATCATAAGTAGAAGTACACAGTTTTTAGTTTAATAAAATATAATACACATTAGAAAATAAAGCTAAACTAACATTGACTCACTGAGTCATTGACATAGTTGTTCTCGCAGGAGTCGAGATGATGATGTATGGGGGGGTATGTTCGGTGAGTCCCGGTGAGTGGGGGGAAAAATCCGATAACCCCCAAATTGACCCCCCCCCCCACGCGTTCGGCCCCCCGATTCTTCCCGACGAGGGTAGATTTTTTTTATAGATTCGTATAGAGGGTGCTGAAAGAATATTTGGACGCCCCCTTGTCGCGCATAGGGCGACCTCTAGTTGACACTATAAAATTGATCCAAGGGTAATATTGACCGGCTTATGCCAAACTCCTTTATTCAACTAACGGATGCCAAATTCACGCCATAGCAACTTCGTTATGAAACAAAAACCTCCAAACACTTTTTTCAAAAAACGTTACTAAGATCTTCAATCCATCCATGAATATAATGGCAATTTGTCATGTTGATGTCACAAAATATTGATCGGGCATTTGTCGCAAGAGATGTGGGTTCGATTCCCGCATCATCCGAAAATTCTCTGATACACTCTGAGAGGCGTCAATAAGTGCACACATAAATATGCTGAATTTAGAGAATTTCAATTTTAAATCGTAACGCTATTAGGCCAAACGCGGGCATGTTTGTATAATCAACGTGTTATTGAATTCTATGACAATTTTTTATTTCAAAAACGCGACGCGCCACGTTACAATCTGTCATAATAGACTACGATGATTCCACAAATGTGCCCGCGTTTTCCCGCGTTACGTTTTGTTTGCTCATAGTGAATGAGGCCTACGAGCTGTCAAGTTTTGTCTGCTCATAGCAAAGCCCTGTTAAAAATACCACTTCAAATGAATCATAGTACAATAATTCTTAACTAACACACGTATTTTAAACATAGAAAATAATAAATAAAATAACACCCAACTTCAGTCAATTACTTCCCATGAAATACTTTGATTGTAGAATTTAAATTTAATTAAGAATTGTGATGGAGGTCTGAAACAAAAAAGTAATTATATTATCAAAATATTACGATTTCAAGTTCTAAAGATCCTTTGAAATACATTGAATATTGGAAAAAAAAGATTTTTATTAACCTTTATCGTCCCACAGGTGGGCAAAGGTCTCCGCCCACCACCTCTGTCTTTCAAGGTCTCCCACCATTCTCTCTCGAAGGAGTCTAAATCGTCCCGCCAACGTTTTCTTAGCCAACCACGACTTCATATTCAATACCTCTTCATTTCGATATTGAAAAAAATATCGACCAAAAACACTAATAACAGATTTTCTCTTTCTTAACCCAAAGCACTCAGTCTAGTGGTAGAACCCTTTTCGATCATAAGGTAGTGGGTTTAAATCCGGTCACAGATTTACATTTGCTGTTAAGGAGGCTCTATACAAGATTTTTCTTTTTCAAAAGTACCACTTAAATTTACAAGAAACTTTTCTTTTCAAAAGTACATACGAGTAAGTCATATCAAAAATACATATACGGGTGTACGGAACCCCTCATGTGCGAGTTCGACTTGGACTTGACCGGTTTCATCTCAAGTACCTCATTTGATGCTAGTGACAGAGCCGTGTACAACAACAATGTGCGTTTTGAACAGCGCCCGATCCCCGGATTCGAACCCGCACGCTCCGCATACCAGCACATCCGCCGCCTCCACTTCTTCACTATCGAGCTGCAGTGCGGCTGAAACATTCAATTTATTATTATTAAACTACTACTTAGCTTACCCCCGAATACTCAAACGCGACTCAGAGTTGAGCACGTCTCAACTCATGGTTTTTTTGACAGTTTTTGATGAAAATCTGTCAAAAACTCGTCAATTGAGACGTACTCAACTCTGAGATGCGTTTGAGTATTCGGGGGTCAGAAAGCTTCGCACGTATTGACCATGTCTTTCAACGACAAGGCCGGCTAAGCTGAGAGGATGGAATAGGTGCTGGGCAAGCCTACTCCATCTTAATTCGTCCTGTATAAATTCGATGCTGTGATGCTGTATAAATCATCTACTATAGAATTGATGATAAAAGGTCTTAGTTTACTTTAAAGTATTCTTATGAAGATTTTTTTTTCTGAGTAAATCAATACAAAAGCACAGTATAATTATAGCTATATCTGTGATGACCTTGAATAGATCTGCCTCTTCGCTACAGTTTGTAGGTCCAATTCCTATCCAGGACAAACATTTAACGAACATAGATGTTACATCTGGGTGCTATTACGTATTTTAGGTGTGTATTTACAAAAAAAATGTACATAAGTATTCCATAAGCCATCTAGCTCCCATAGTACAAGCTTTGCTTAGTTTGGGGCTAGATGGCGCTGTGTGAAATGTACACAAACATTTACTTACTTATACAGTTACTCTCTGTGGTTTGCGACTCTTTGTTATGCGATATATTGACATGGTTCATAAGCTGTAACAAACAAGTATTTACTTAAAACGACAAAAAACCGGACAGCGTAGATAGATAGATAGAAAATTCTTTATTGCACAAGAAATAATATGTACATAGGCGAACTTAATGCTAATTAGCATTTTCTTCCAGCTAACCTTTGTGAAATTTGGAGAACAAACAGAGGTAGTGCTTTAGAGACTAAAAATAGAGTAATAAAATATTACACATACATATAAAAAAACTAACTACATATATACAACGTGTAACATAATGTCCCTATAAGCCCGAAAGGGGTGTATTCAGACCGAGCACTTGAATACATTGACGTGTGCAAAAGTTCAATACATCATATTTGAAATTCCAATACAATTAAAAACAAATTATTTCATGAGAAATTTGTGACAACCCTATGTGTTTGTTTACCATTTGCGTAGGTAACAAACACACGCGCACCCTCCTATCGCGCCGGACCCACACATACGCAGACAATTGAACGCGCGGCAAGTTTCAAAAAGTACCTAGGTGTAATCACCAAAGTTTTCGTAAGAATTTGCAATTTTTTTAATTCTACGTAGAAATTAAAGTCGAAGATTAAAATCACGATATCTTTCACACATAAAAAAACAACTACCTACCTACATCTACCTAGGTAGTTACCTAAGGACCTAGGTACAGGAAAAGTTAAGTTATACCTTTTCTCCCTTCTTCTTGGTTGGCTCGGAACACGGCTAATTGACATGGTAGGTATTAGGTAGGTATGTAGGTACCTAGGTTGGTATTACTGGTACACATTCACATTCACAATCACAAAATTATTTTTGTCATTTTTTATTAGTAAGCTAGGTACTAATGGGGTACCTACTAGGTAGGGTGATAGGTTAGGTACCTATCATCATACCTACCTATCACTGAATTTTATCACTGTTGACACACACAGTAGGTACTCGGTATCCATCAAAGGGAAGTAGGTACAACACACCACCGAATTCCCGGTCTTCCCTCACTGGTGCGCCGGTGGAAAGATCCCGTCGAGAGAAGACGGTTCACCAATCCCAGAAAATAGCCCGTAAGATGGCAATGGCCGCCCTGGATAACGCTCTCTGTAGAGCTGACGCGCCGCTACTAAGCTATTAATTATTTGGTGCTGCTCCAACACACACACACAACACCATATCATAATACTCACCGTTTGAGTACAAAGCCGACATCGTATCGTTAATTAGTTACGCGAACCGAGAGACTGCTTGTTGCAGTTGTTGCAAGGAACGAATGCTAATTGCGACTGATAAAAACCGATCTGTTTTGCGACCAAAAGTAGGTACCTATTGCCGAAAGCCGAATTTTTAGGGTTCCTTGTCTGGGGTAACCCACTAAATACCGATTGGGAAAAAAAGGAAAAAAACTTCACCATACATCTACTACTACTACTACTACTGTCGTCGTGTCCGTGTCGCTAGCTCTTTTGAACCAGTGTGGTGGAAGGATTAGAGTGCACCTTGAAGGTTCCTTTCGTACACTTTGACACACGTCTATGACATGCCTGGTTTCCTCACGAGGTTTTCCTTCACCGTTTGAGAGCATTGATATTGCACACATAAATTTCGAATCAAAAAATCCATAGATTCGAACTCACGACTTAAGGATGGGAAGGTGGGGTTCATACCAATATGCTACCATGTGCTCCATCCCCATTTGCTACTAGGTACCTACCTACTTACATAATAACCTACCAACAATTACGTAGTTCAATCAAGAAAAGTAAAAAACAAATAAACCTACAGAACCAATTTGATTTTATTAAACAAACGCTTGCGGTGCGGTGTCGGTTGACGGTTGCGGATTTTGAATTTAGCAAAGGCACCGACAGCCAATTAGGGCGAGGTGCCATCCCACTTATTGTTGTTGTTGTTTCAATGCAACCAATGACAAATAGGCTGTTCACGATGAAAATGAAGATTAGTAAGACAGATAAGTCACAACCTTTGACTTTAGTGCCCAAGTAGGTAGGTACAAAATTGCATTGAAAAATGCTCCAATGAATATTGGAATAATACATCGTTGGAAAAACTAAAGTGGAATAGGGTCACGGCTTTATCCTCAGGCACGGTAGACCTCTTCTCATACTTCTTGTTACCTACTCAAGATGCTTTTAAGGCCCGAGTAGGTAGGTACAAAATTGAGTAGGTATCACGGCTTTATCCTCAGGCACGGTAGACATCCTCTCATACTCCTTGGCACCCACTGAGGATACCTTTAAGGCCTGAGTAGGTAGGTACAAAATTGAGTAGGTAAGGTACCTATCTCCTATACTAGGTACTTAACAAAGAGATCTGAAAGGATGTTTACGGTGCCTAGGGATTTTAGTCGTGATGTGACCTTACATTTTAATTACCTACCAATAAATACCAAGGTACCACTAGGCCTTCAAAAAAAAATAGAAATTACTTATTAAGCCACCTCGTTATTAGGTAAGTAGGTAGGCATTTTACTAATGGTGTCTGTTCTGTTACCTGTTTCATCTAGAGTTCACACTTAAAGGTCAAAAAACAGCTGTAAATAGGGATGCCTCATGTTGTGTCAAGTTACGTATTGGAGCAAAGTTTAAGAGACATTTCATGAATGAAAACCTTTGAAATTTTAAAAGTCGTTGAACAAACGTTGTTCGCAATGACGTATAGAACACCCCCGTTTCGGGCTTATAGGGACATTATGTTACACGTTGTATACTACATAACATAAACTACATAAACCTACAGGTGCTCAATTTGGTTGATTGCTTTGCAGAATAAGCGTAGAATTAAGTTGGCATACATAGTACATGCCATATTGAAATAATGATTGTACGAGCTGACAAACACTTTCAGCTCATACTTGTTTTATACAACGTGTAACATAATGTCCCTATAAGCCCGAAAGGGGTGTATTCAGACCGAGCACTTGAATACATTGACGTGTGCAAAAGTTCAATACATCATATTTGAAATTCCAATACAATTAAAAACAAATTATTTCATGAGAAATTTGTGACAACCCTATGTGTTTGTTTACCATTTGCGTAGGTAACAAACACACGCGCACCCTCCTATTGCGTCGGACCCACACATACGCAGACAATTGAACGCGCGGCAAGTTTCAAAAAGTACCTAGGTGTAATCACCAAAGTTTTCGTAAGAATTTGCAATTTTTTTAATTCTACGTAGAAATTAAAGTCGAAGATTAAAATCACGATATCTTTCACACATAAAAAAACAATTATCTACCTACATCTACCTAGGTAGTTACCTAAGGACCTAGGTACAGGAAAAGTTAAGTTATACCTTTTCTCCCTTCTTCTTGGTTGGCTCGGAACACGGCTAATTGACATGGTAGCTATTAGGTAGGTATGTAGGTACCTAGGTTGGTATTACTGGTACACATTCACATTCACAATCACAAAATTATTTTTGTCATATTTTATTAGTAAGCTAGGTACTAATGGGGTACCTACTAGGTAGGGTGATAGGTTAGGTACCTATCATCATACCTACCTATCACTGAATTTTATCACTGTTGACACACACAGTAGGTACTCGGTATCCATCAAAGGGAAGTAGGTACAACACACCACCGAATTCCCGGTCTTCCCTCACTGGTGCGCCGGTGGAAAGATCCCGTCGAGAGAAGACGGTTCACCAATCCCAGAAAATAGCCCGTAAGATGGCAATGGCCGCCCTGGATAACGCTCTCTGTAGAGCTGAAGCGCCGCTACTAAGCTATTAATTATTTGGTGCTACTCCAACACACACACACACAACACCATATCATAATACTCACCGTTTGAGTACAAAGCCGACATCGTATCGTACGTTAATTAGTTACGCGAACCGAGAGATGGCTTGTTGCAGTTGTTGCAAGGAACGAATGCTAATTGCGACTGATAAAAACCGATCTGTTTTGCGAGCAATAGTAGGTACCTATTGCCGAAAGCCGAATTTTTAGGGTTCCTTGTCTGGGGTAACCCACTAAATACCGATTGGGAAAAAAAAGGAAAAAAACTTCACCATACATCTACTACTACTACTACTACTGTCGTCGTGTCCGTGTCGCTAGCTCTTTTGAACCAGTGTGGTGGAAGGATTAGAGTGCACCTTGAAGGTTCCTTTCGTACACTTTGACACACGTCTATGACATGCCTGGTTTCCTCACGAGGTTTTCCTTCACCGTTTGAGAGCATTGATATTGCACACATAAATTTTGAATCGAAAAATCCATAGATTCGAACTCACGACTTAAGGATGGGAAGGCGGGGTTCATACCAATATGCTACCATGTGCTCCATCCCCATTTGCTACTAGGTACCTACCTACTTACATAATAACCTACCAACAATTACGTAGTTCAATCAAGAAAAGTAAAAAACAAATAAACCTACGGAACCAATTTGATTTTATTAAACAAACGCTTGCGGTGCGGTGTCGGTTGACGGTTGCGGATTTTGAATTTAGCAAAGGCACCGACAGCCAATTAGGGCGAGGTGCCATCCCACTAGTTGTTGTTGTTGTTTCAATGCAACCAATGACAAATAGGCTGTTCACGATGAAAATGAAGATTAGTAAGACAGATAAGTCACAACCTTTGACTTTAGTGCCCAAGTAGGTAGGTACAAAATTGCATTGAAAAATGCTCCAATGAATATTGGAATAATACATCGTTGGAAAAACTAAAGTGGAATAGGGTCACGGCTTTATCCTCAGGCACGGTAGACCTCTTCTCATACTTCTTGTTACCTACTCAAGATGCTTTTAAGGCCCGAGTAGGTAGGTACAAAATTGAGTAGGTATCACGGCTTTATCCTCAGGCACGGTAGACATCCTCTCATACTCCTTGGCACCCACTGAGGATACCTTTAAGGCCCGAGTAGGTAGGTACAAAATTGAGTAGGTAAGGTACCTATCTCCTATACTAGGTACTTAACAAAGAGATCTGAAAGGATGTTTACGGTGCCTAGGTATTTTAGTCGTGATGTGACCTTACATTTTAATTACCAATAAATACCAAGGTACCACTAGGCCTTCAAAAAAAAAATTACTTATTAAGCCACCTCGTTATTAGGTAAGTAGGTAGGCATTTTACTAATGGTGTCTGTTCTGTTACCTGTTTCATCTAGAGTTCACACTTAAAGGTCAAAAAACAGCTGTAAATAGGGATGCCTCATGTTGTGTCAAGTTACGTATTGGAGCAAAGTTTAAGAGACATTTCATGAATGAAAACCTTTGAAATTTTAAAAGTCGTTGAACAAACGTTGTTCGCAATGACGTATAGAACACCCCCGTTTCGGGCTTATAGGGACATTATGTTACACGTTGTATAAATAATTTATATTAATTTTAGCTTAGCTAGCGTTGCCCTAGTTGCAACATTTCGTAACGCAATGAAGCAGTGTACGTCCAACACTCAACGGGTTCGGTTTTTTATTCTCTTCGGAGTTACCACCCTTCAGCTAGCTAGCATCCCTTAGCAGTTTTACCCCAGCTTAGCTTTACTGTTCGGCTCAGCCCCAAACAATGATGATGTTTATATATATGATAGTCAAAGTCTTAGAGAGCACTGATAACCTTCTGGTCTAGTTGGTAGTGACTCCGCCTTCCGATCCTATGGTGGTGGTTCAAATCCGGTCGTGTACCAATGGATTTTTCTGTGCGAAAAACTTATGTGCGCTATAACAGTACTCTCAAACGGTGAAGGAATATATCGTGAGGAAACCCGCGGCTCAGTCAGCTTCGCACGTTTTGACCATGTCTGTCCTGTGGACAAGGCCGACTAAGCTGAGAGGATGGAATAGGTGCTGGGCAAGCCTACTCCATCTTAATTCATCCCGAGGACAACAGCGTCCCGTTTGTAAAGGTAAAAGTTGCCTCCTTACAAATACTAAAAATTTAAAGTAAATTCGTAGCAAGAATGATAAGATAATGAGGTCTTATTTAGCTTGCCCTATAGAACAATAAAATTTGAGAAATAAAATTATTACATGTTCCATAGTAAAATATAAGAAGAATATATCTTATTCTGTCCGATGATGTCATGGTTCCATAGAACATATGGGAGCTACCCAATTCGACTAGCACTCGACTGGTTTATCTTATTTATACCTGTCTGTGTGTATGAGCCTTGAAGAAAGGACAATGCGGACACTGAAGCCCCACAGATTTCGAGCCGCCGCCTTTTGAGCTGCCCAAATGTTCAGTTTTCTGAAACAACAAATGCACACATACATATCACGGCCGTATCCCTAACGGGGTGGACAGACAGATTAAGAGAGAAGACAAAGATAATTTAACTGCTCAAAATATTGTATGTATGTTCTTATGAGCTAGTGGCCAATTCTTGTGACGGAGTTTTTAGGCCGCCTAAAGGCCTCCGTCATAGCTAAACGACTTAAAAGCCGGGACCGACTGTTTAACGTGCCCTCCGAAGCACGGAAGCGCTCAGCTCGTAATGCCTGTAGCGGTCACCCATCTATATTGTGACCGAGCACAACGTTGCTTAACTTCAACGATCAATCAAGAACGTCTAAGCAAGCTACGCCACGAGCGCTTCAAAACATTGCATATTATATAAAAATTCATCTGGAAATTTGGGGTACAAAATAATTGGATACATGTTTTTGGGTTTATCAAAATAAACCTCATAAAGGGTATTTAGATGGGGCGTCAAGTTTATTTATATTTATTTGTTATTTTTAGTCTCTACAACATGATGCACCATTATGTGCGATGGGCTGATCACCTATCACCATGGTTCACATCCATCTTGGGATTTTGAATCAGGAGTGGCTGCAAGTTTTTTAATAATAATAATAATAAATTATTTATTCACTAAAGTACATGCATTTTAGAGTAGCCCTAATTGCCAAACTTACTCCCGAATACTCAAACGCATCTCAAAGTTAATCAACTTTGAGATGCGTTTGAGTATTCGGGACGTCTCAAGTGACGATTTCTTGACAGATTTTCATCAGAAACTGTCAAAAAACCGTGAGTTGAGACGTGCTCAACTCTGAGTCGCGTTTGAGTATTCGGGGGTAAATTAAAAAAACTTGTATTTTGGGAAATAGTTTTGTTATGATTACTCGTGGCCCTGCCAGCAGTATTGGGGATTGATATTGGTCACCAACCTTATGGATCGACATTTCCTTGACAGCGTTGCATTTGAACGTGCACAGCTTGCAGCTGTACAGGTAGAGCTTGAAGTTGGGGCTGGAGAGCAGTTCCATCGGCGGCGGGAGAGCGCTCTTCCTCTTCCTGCCACGGCTGCTCTGCGACACCGGGCCGGAGTTCATGAGCCTGGAAAGTTAACTTATAGTTAAGACCAGTCATTACTCAACCTTTTTAACTAAGCCCCCGCTGTCCGTTCATCTGTCTGTGAGCTGTATCTCATGAACTGTAATAGGTAGAGTTTAAATTTTGACACTGTATTTCTATAATCATCGTCTTCCTGACCTTATCTCACTCTATGTGGGGTCGGCACAGCATGATCCTTGGATCAGCTGTAAGAGTTTTGGCTAAGGTGTTTTATGACCGGCCGCCTGCCTGACGTCAACCCTCCTTGCGAATACTTGCTTATTGTATCTCATCATGTTGGAGGATACTAATTCTAATTCTAATTAAGGTTAGGGGAACAAAGATCTGCACTGACGTCCCGTGGTGGGGTGTTGACGTCCCGCGGTGGGGTGTCGACGTCTCGCGGTGGGGTGTCGACGTCCCGCGGTGGGGTGTTGACGTCCCGCGGTGGGGTGTACTATCCCTTAGTCGACTTTTACGACGTGCTCGGGGAGAGAAGCAGCTGGACGCATTCTATGTTTTTTCTTAACTCCCAGTCCAGCGAAGAAGTATAGTTTTCAGAATATTATCTTCATATACAAGTATAATACAATAGTAGCAGAGATTATGTTATGTTATGTTATATACAGATGTTGCAATAATTATGATACTTACTCTTTGAAAGGGTTGTTTCAGTTGCATTATTCGGACAAATTCGGTTTTCATACAAAGCACGAAGTTTGCCGAAGCGCACAATATTTGTGGTAGTACTTACTTTGCTTTTTGTAAAGCTTTTGCCTTTTCCAAAATCTGTACCGGCGTCAGTTGTTTTGGATTGTCTTTGCTTTGCGCAGGCGCTGGTTGTGACTGAAATACAAATAATAAACTTTAAATACATACATACATAATATCACGCCTGTTTCCCATAGGGGTAGGCAGAGATCACGGATCTCCATTTGCTACGATCCTGACATACTTCTTTCACTTCATTCACTTTCATAACATTCTTCATACATGCTCGTTTATTTATTTTATTTTAAAATTACTCCCAAAAATGTTACCAGGGCGGGACTTGAACCAGTCACCCCGGCTTTACTGTGACCGTTTATATTGATTTCTGAGAGCACTGGTGGTCTAGTTAATAGTGACCCCGCCTTCCGATCCTATGGTCGTGGGTTCAAATCCCGTCGTGTACCAATGGATTTTTCAATTCGAAAAGATTATGTACGCTATACCAGTACTCTTAAACGGTGAAGTAAAACGTCATGAGGAAACCAGCGGCTTAGTCAGCTCCGCACGTATTGACCATGTCTTTCCTGTGCTATAATAGCTTTTTTAGGAACTTATTCCTTTGCAATTTAGAAGTGAGTTTTAGGAGACAAAGGCTTCATACCTCAAGCTCGCTTTCAGCGGTGTGTTCTGGGCTCTGAACAGCTTGCAGGAACATGTATGGATCATGCTCATCAGCCTGCAGCATCACATATGACTCCTGGTTCTCGCCATCTGGAAGACAAGGCCTTTTACCATCTATAGTAGATGGGTTATACAGCGTCAGAAAGCAACTTTTACCTTCACTAACAGGACGCTGTAGTACCCGGCACGAATTAAGATGGAGTAGGCTTGCCCAGCACCTATTCCATCCTCTCAGCTTAGTCGGCCTTGTCCTCAGGAAAGGCACGGTCAATACGTGCGGAGCTGACTAAGCCGCGGGTTTCCTCACGATGTTTTCCTACTCCGTTTGAGAGTACTGGTATAGAGCACATAAATTTTTCGCTTACAAAAATCCATTGGTACACGACCGAATTTGAACCCACCATCTTAGGATCGGAAGGCGGGGTCACTACTAACTAGACCACCAGTGCTCTCTCTCAATGTTTTATAAAGACATATTTCTAGAACAGCCCCGGTGGAGTGGCAATAGAAAATGTAAAAAATCCAACATGGCGGCTGTAACATATTTTGCATTTTATTTCCTTGGTACATTTTTAATGGTGCCCTCGACTATGGGATAGTATCCTCCAACATGATGAGATACAATAAGCAAGTATTCCCAAGGAGGGTTGACGTCAGGCAGGCGGCCGGTCATAAAACACCTTAGCCAAAACTCTTACACCATGATCCAAAAAAGATCATGCTGTGCCGACCCCACAAATAGAGTGGGATTAGGGCAGGAAGATGATGATGATTTTTAATGGTGTCTTCGTGTCTTACCATCAACGTCGTTGGAGAGAACACAAGTGATGGTTGTGTCGCTGTTGTCTGACGTCGCATCAGAGGATACCATCTGGTACGTGTTAGTGCCATCTGCATTTCTGGAAATATAGACAATTTTTATTATTTTTCCAGTGTCCATTCTGGGTAGTTCCCATTTGTTCTATGGAACATGACGTCATCAAACAAAATGACACATTTTATTGCCTATTTTTTACATAGAACTACAGGAAACAGGCGTGATTTTATATATGGACTAGCAGTCCGCCCCTTCGCACGAGTATTTAACAAATTAGGACTTTTTAGGTCAATTTTTTACATCTCGGGTTATATTATTGGAGTTCTAGTAAGGATCCCTAATTTTTTTGAAAATAAATTATAGCCTATGTTATTCCGTAAAAGCTATCTACTGGTGAAAGATTTGTTTGAATTGGTTCAGTAGTTTCGGAGCCTATTCGTTACAAACATAAAAACAAACAAAAAAAATCTTTTCTCTATATAATACTAGCAGCCGCCCGCGGCTTCGCTCACGCGGTACCCAGATAAAAAGTACCCTATGTCCCATTCCAGCACACGTAGGTACCTACTATCCTCATTATTCATTATAATATAGTGTACGCTAAAGGATGACTAAAGTATTGCCATCTCTTACCATTTCATAATGACAAACAGTGACAGGGCTAACTTTAAGCAATGGCTAACTTTAGCGAACGAATATGAATAATGGTATGTAAGTATATTCCGTAGTTTTTGCGTGAAAGAGTAACAAACATACCTAAATCTAAAAATAAAGAAATTTCGGTGAATTTAGTAAAAATTTTGAGAGTTAAGGTCATGGGCGCCAGCAGAAATAATTTCCAGGTGGTGCAGATTTTAATTTTCTTACAATCTTTGCCGTATATGATTGTTAATAAAAAGATGAAATTTTAGTCTGAATGTTTGAGACATTTACAAATTTCTGACTATTCATTATGAATTTATTATATAGGTACCCAGTCGTCACGGCTCACACCTATTTGTTCACGACGATCGAAATTTAAAAATTCTAAATTGGTGGGCCAGGAGTACCGGGATCGATATTAATCGATTTCCATTACTTCTCTAAACGCACCCTTTAAAGTACCGCTACTCTACACCAGATGGCACCAGCATAAATGGGATGAACTTAACAGAGAAAGCGCAATACAGTTTCAATAATTCCTGTTGATCCCGAGATTCCCAAGGGGTGCAAGTGCACCCTCTGGCACCCCCTTGCCGGCGCAAATGGTTAAGGTAAACTTTACAAAACGCAACGATAGCGCGTCAAAATTTGATCAGAATTAGCAGCGACATCTAGTTTTCAGACGTAGAATTACGTCAGAACTCCATGAATAATCAAGATTAGAAACTTATTAGACCAGTAGTAATTTATGCTTCCTTTCACAGGTAATTTGACATTGACAGTTCCTTTTCCATATGTTTTGTATCATCTATTACTAATCTTTGGTATCATCGCTGTCATAATGTCAAAATAAAAGTATTCTATTTTTCATGAAAAACATGCCAAAAATAAAGAATTTGCAGGTAATTATGACATTAACTAAATGAGAAAAATCGGCTCTTTAATTTGATACAGGTTATGTGCAGTTTTAGACCAAAAATTGATTCCAGGTTTTCATCCCTTTTCACCCCTTTAGAAATTGAATTTTGAAAAATCCCTTCTTAGTACACCCCTACGTACCAAGGTTTACCTACACTGAAAATTTCAAGTTTCTACGTCCAGCGGTTTAGGCTGTGCGTTGTCTGTCAGTCAGTCAGTCAGTCAGTCAGTCAGTCAGTCAGTCAGTCAGTCAGTCAGTCAGTCAGTCAGGACAAAGATTCTTCTTTTCTCTATATAATATTAGTGTAGATGTATGTACATTTTTGGAACATGAAAGTTTCCATTTAAAAAAAATAAAAGTACATTGATCCTTACTTGACAATGGCAAAGTTGAGCAAGTCCAGATGAAGGTACTTGGTCTCCCCGTCACTGCTGCCCTGGTCGGGGAGTATGCTGTCTTCATACTCTATCTCATTCCGAGCCTCACTCTGCAAATACAATCCTACCAATATTATAAATGCGAAAGTTTGTGAGGATGTTTGTGCCTCAATCACACCATCACGGCTGAACGGATTTGAATGAAACTTGGAACATACATATTATGTGTTATGGAATACATACATATTATCACGCCCGTACCCCTAATGGGGTGGGCAGAACCATAAGTAAACATAAGTAAATTTGCAGCCACATCTGATTTAGTCCCAAGATGGATTTGGCGAACCATGGTGACAGGTGATCAGCCCATCGCCCATATCATGTTGGAGGATACTATCCCTTAGTCAACTGACATAAACCCCCGAATACTCAAACGCATCTCAAAGTTGAGCACGTTTCAAACGACGATTTTTTGACAGATTTTCATCAGAAACTGTCAAAAAACTGTGAGTTGAGATGTGCTCAACTCTGAGTCGCGTTTGAGTATTCGGGGGATAGACTACTTTTTATACTGGTGCCATGAGAGGAAAGCTCCGGGCAGAAGCTAGTGGGATATATAATTAAATAGGTATCTTACGACTTTATCATATGGCGCCACTTCCACTATCTGTAGTTGGCCTGAAAGCAATATTAATTAAATAAGAATATTTAAGTATTACAATACAACAATCATAACTTAATTATGTTTATTATTGTGCATATATAAATAATGAGAGCACTGGTGGTCTAGTTGGTACTGACCCCGCCTTCCGATCTTAAGGTAGTGGTTTCAAATCTGGTTGTGTACCAATGAATTTTTCTGTGAAAAAATTATGAGCCATCTACCAGTACTTGCAAATGATGAAGGAAACAATCGTGAGGTAGGAGGCTTAGTCAGCTCCGCAGATATTGATCATGTCTTTCCTGTGGACAAGGCCGACTAAGCTGAGAGGATGGAAAAGGTGCTGGGCAAGCCTATTCCATCTTAATTCATCCCGGGTACTAGTGTCCCGTTTGTGAAGGCAAAAGTTGCCTCCTGATACTGTATGAATCATCTACTATAGATGGTGGAAGGCCTTATTTCTTACCATCTTTATATTGTGCAGAATATATCTGATCATCAGATACATCAGACGTCAGGTCTGGGTGATTCGACAATCTCTCTTCTTCACTCGACATGATTTCTGTATAATTAGTGAAAAGTGACAATCAAGGGGACCTTTAGAGCACAAATTCCTTTCACTACACTTGTGATATTGGTCACTGGGACTTTTTATAGGCTACTAGCTTTCACCCGCGGCTTCGCTCGCGTGGTGTCCAAACAAAAAGTAGCGTATATGCTATTCCAGCACACGTACTACGTGTTTTCCAAGTTTCATTCAAATCCGTTGTCTTTACGGCGTGATTGGGGCACAAACATACATCGTCACATCAACACATCCTCACAAACTTTGTATGATTTTTGAGGATGTACACTGATCTTACGTCTTGATAATCAATGACCATTGGTGATACCAACAGACCTTCGTAATAGCGAGCAACGTAAGTAAAATAGAATAGGTACCTACCTAAACGAACCAAGTCAAGTTTTGAAGTTCAAAGTCATGGTGGATTCCTTCAAGTTCATACAAAAATCAATCAAAATCAATCTTTTTCAAAGTATACAAAACTATGAGTATAATATTCCGCTACCTATCTACCGATGTAAACAAAACGTACGTCAAATCAAATTACAAAATTAAATTCGCTTTTTCATTGCAACACCATAATGTCGGGGTTTCTATACTTTTATCGAAAATACTGTATTTTATAGTTGCAACAATTGACAAACTTACCTCACAATTTTAATGGCAACAAATTCATTGGCACTAGCACATTGTATACTGCAAGGAAGGATACCAGCGGATATGCAGAAATGATTATCAAAGATAAATAAGTGGATAAACACGTAATCATACACAGATATCCGCCATTTTCATTTCAAATATTTATTTATTTCGGATCCGAATCCCAGACAAAATCTGATGGGAAATTCTACTATTTTCTACCATTTCTATTCACAATTCTACCAAAACCATAAAACTGCCAGTTTCATTACTCGTTTTGCATATAGTTTTTGCACTTTTAATTGAATTCATTATTAACATATTTTATTTTGTTATTGTAAATATTTTCACAATAATATGTATGCTTTCATGATTTATTAATTTATTGTAATGCTGAACTTAGACTGCAGGCCTAATTATCTATCCCTTTCACTTATACGGACTTTTATATAGGTAGGTACTCATACTAAAATCGATTATGGGTCAGCTAGAGTCGCAAGGATTGTAGAGCTTATGTAATATCTAATAATAGAATGAAAGTGCTTGTATGTATGTAACATAATCATGCACCTCAGAAAGCGCGGGAATCAATGTTACCTGTCTCTTTCGCTCTTGTAAGAATCACATTGAAACGTGAGCAAAACCAATAGGATTATTGCAACAATTATACAACATTTATTTACAAAATTAATGAAATCAGGATTATTGTCAAGCATTAGATTAATCAAACATCGTGTATAGTGCTCAAACGAATGTGTTGTATTGATGTAAAACCATATAATTCAAATCCTGAATCGCGCAAATGATGTTTTCTGTTTAGTTACACTATAGTCTAGATCAATTTATACTGAATTGGGGAGTCCGTAGCTACTACGTAAGCCGGCACTGGTGGGGGGCCGGTCTAATACCTCACCATCAGATATGTTGAAGCGTAGTATACCTAAGCAATCATATTATGGTAAAAATAAATAATGATGTCAAATAATGTCAAGAAAATGATAAGAGAGGCCTAGGTCTCATCCTCACGTTAGTAGCTGATTAGACTTCCTTTTGTCACTAAAAACAAAAAGTAATAAAAAGTCAAACCTTATTAACTTTGATTTAATTTTGTAAAAAATCTTATTCTTAATAACCTAACAGGATAGATGGAAGGTGAGAATTGAGAAAGACTTTTATTTAGTAACAGTAATTTACATCTATTTAATGGTAGTTTTTTATTTACATTATTTTATTAATTTATTTATCAATCTCTTACATTAATAAATTATATAGGTACTTACTTACTATGTAGGCTCTTAGTAAAGTAAATTATTAATAAACTTCTTCCCACGAATGTGTGGAGCGGCAATTGCTGAGTTGTCCCACACGACACAAAGGGGACTTATTAGCACAAAATATAATACCACTTTATTATCTAATGTTTTCTACTTCTATTCTTTTGTGTGACCCTATCTTCATTGTTATGTCTAGTGTTTTGTGTTCTTTGTGTATATGTGAATGACGACCTCGGTGGCGTAACGGGCGAGTGCTCGGCTGAGATGCAAATGGCGCGGGTTTGATTCCCGCTACGGAAGAAGTGTTTGTATGTTTTGCAAATATTTCTTCCGAGTCTGGGTGTTGTAGTATTTTGTATTTTGAGTATGTATTTATAAAAATTCAAAAGTATATAGGTAAGTATTCTATCAGCCACCTAGTAACCATGTTATAAGTTTTGCTTAGTTTGGGGCTGGATGGCGCTGTGTGAAATGTCCACAAATATTTATTTATTTAATTATTGTGTTGAATAAAAAAAATCTATTATTATTCTAAAATTATTAACATAGAGTAGCGGGCTGATACAAAGACATCTCTATAATAAAGAAAATATCCAAGCTATGTTTTATGACTCTACTTTTATAGTAATTTTATTATCTAGGCTGAAGATAAATATAATTTAAGGTACTATTATTTGAATAGAGGTCGTTCCAAAATGAAGTACAAATTAGTAACGTTTAGGTCCTATTTAATTTTAAAAACTGTTAAATAAAATACTAAAAAATTGTGTTAAAAGAGATAAAAGCTACCTTTTATGTCAAAATGTTTAGTTTTTCAAAATGAAATTATAGTAATAAGTAGTTTAGTTAGATCCCATAACTCAGATAAGAATGACAAAAGGAAGTCAGAGTAGCTACTTCGGTGTGGTTGAGATTACTCTCGTTTTTCACTTTACAGAATTGTTTGCAGTTTTATGTTTCATTTTTCATTTCATTTTATAATATCCATTCATGACGACTATACAGGCGACATTATCAGATGACGGGGGCTTAGACCGGCCCCCCGCCACGACCGGTTTCCCTTGTAGCTTAGGACTCCCCAATATCAAGTCAATATGAACTTGCATTTATGGTAACTGATGGAAAAAACTTCGTTTGCGCGATCTAGATCGTTGCGTCGTATTGGTTGGTTTTCGTGACGTCAGAATACTAGAATAGGTAAGGCTCTACCATTGAATTTGAGAGGCGCGTGCGCAGCTTGGAGGCGAATATAATTGTATGATCAATGATGATGTCACGTTTGATTTTCCACCGTTACGTAACTTTTTGTTTAACCAGCTGTCATTCTTAACTTCATTAATATATGTAAAAACATTATTTTCATGTAAAACAGAATATTTAAAAAGTGAATGCACGTCAGCAATAATTAATTATTGTAAAAAATCTATTAAGTAACAAAAATGATTTAAGGAAACTAAAACTAAATCCTAATTGCTATTTAAACAAAAATAATTATCTTAGCTTAATTAGATAATAATGGAACCTTTTAAAATACACCCTATCCAAAATAGGTAAATCAAATTGTAAGGGATCAGCGACATCTACAGTACAAATGCATAACTGAGTGGTTGCGCTTACCACAGGTAATACCATGAACCTTTTGAACCCTGAAGGTAGGTATTAAATTATTACTCCAAAAAACCTATGTACTCCAATGAAATTACTTATTTTTTCTACGCTTTCGAAGTTTTGTTACATAAGCTATTTCATTGCACAACATAATAATTAAACACGTATTTTGTTTCGATGACGTTCTAAAAAGTATTTGATGTTTTCCATGGAAAGGGTAGTTTTTCCCTACAATGACAACCCCAAAAATAAGGAAGGGAAGCACTGCGCAGGTCAATACAGCGTCAAATTTGTCATGGTGTTCTAATTTTTTATGTATCAAGAAAAGTGGTCAAAAGATACGCAACGATAGCCTAAAAATATAAATTTCAATTAAACAAATAAGGAATAAATCGTTCTATTTCGCTAGTATTAATTTTTTGAATAAGTTAAGGAAAAATATATCAAACTTTTAGAAAATATCATTTTAGCACTCGTTTCGCAGGCAAGTAAATAATTTGAGATTAAATCAATTTATATTCAGTATTTTATATTAGGTTTGGTTTTTAGTTTTATTTACTAGATTTTATACATACGTTTAATTTTTTTTTTCATTTTTTACTTTGCATCAAAATTTCGCTCTTCCGATTTATTTGTGTAAAGGTATATTCACACTAATTATTTTTTCGTTTATTATAAAACTTTCTCAAACAAAGCCCTTTTGTAGTATCTTAAATTTGTTTTCTTTTAGATCAACTATGACTACTGGAGCGCCAGGTGCTGTATTTTTTCTTGGTACACGAGCTCACTACCAGGTTTGTAAACAAAGTGCCATATAGTAGTTTCTTAGAATAAAAAAAAATAGATTTGAAACTAGCTGTAATCCTCATGCTTGAAGACTAGAATAAATAACCCCTGAATCTGTAGTAGGTAGGTAGGTACCTATAGATGTCTGGAATGTAGGTAGGTACCTAATTGCTATGGTAACAACCGGTCGTCAATGTTAGACTTACCTACGAGGTGCGTTTTCGATTCCCGCTACGGGAGAAATGTTTGCATGTTCTGTAAATATGTCTTCCAGAGCTGGATGTTGTGGTACCATGGTTTTGTTAAACCCTGTCCCTCTATTACTTTCTGCTGCCCAAAACCCTAAATCTGCTGTTCCCACCTACCTATCATCATTTTCTATTTATAGTCCTATTCAATAAACTCTATATTTTTAATGTCAACACAAAAGTTTCATAGTTTCTTAAATACCTACGATGAATCTCAGTGTAGGGTATGAGACTGTTGGGTGTTATTCACTGACATTATTTTATACGGTAATAATTTCTGTGGCCACTTGGTAGGTGGTACCTAGCAAATATGTTGGATATACCTACCTACTCCTTCCTACCTTCTACAACAAATGCCTGCCACATCAGTTCCCCGACCCGATGATCATAATCTTACCCATCGTAAGTTGGAAATCTAGCAGAATATGGATTACTCAATAAAAGAATGCTCGCGTAAATAAACTTAAAAATATGTTATTAAAAATTATCTTCTTAAATTATAATTTCTCTATGTTTTTGCTGCCAGGTGCTTCAACAACCCGAGAGCCAGTTCGACGCGGAAAACGGCAATAGGGAGACAGTATACCAGAACCCCTCGACTTGGAAGTCCAACGGGCTGGATCGGGAGTGCTACGGCCGATATGGAGCCCTGGGGGACTATAATACTGGAGCTGGACCGTTTGCGGACCGAGCAGGGTACTCAGTGCTGAACGATGGTAATGGTGAGTTTTCAACTTCAAACTAAAACCTATCTAGATGGTTTATGGAGTCAGGAGGTAACTTTTGACTATATTAACGGGACGCTGGAGCACTGGTCGTCTGGTTGTAGTTGCCTCCACCTCTCGATCCTAAGGTCGTGGGTTCAAATCCGGTCGTACACCATTGAATTTTCCAGCTCGAAAAATTTATGTACGCTATACCAGTGCTTTCAAACGGTGAAGGATAACATCGTAAGGAAACCGGCATGTCGTAGAACCTATAAGAGTTCGAAAATATGTGTTAGTGCCTTTGAGGCGCACTTTAAATCCTTTCACAGCACTGGTTCAAAAAGGGCTAGTGACGATTTAGATAGATAAATCGGGCGTTGGCCGTCCACCACTCCTCATTGCTTAATCCTCCTGGGTGAGCCATGGGTACTTTTTACAGCCTGTGGTCCACCCAGGTGGACCACTGCCAATGCCTGGGTCGTATACTAGTTAAAAAAATACATTAAGGTACCTTGTTCCAGTGACAGAAGACAAGGAAAAAGATCCCAAGAAGCGTAACAAACGGCGTCCCAGCGAGACCACGCTCTGCGGAGAGGACATGAAGCCTTCGCAACTCAACCACGTGCCCGATGAGTATGTTACCTATCTACTTTCTACTCGACTACGCGAGACAAAAGGAGGTTTATGCTTATGAGTTTAACAGTCTATGACCCTTGGTCGGTTGCAGTGAACTTTTCTGTAGGAAGAAAATACGTTTGGTGTACAATTTTGCTAAATTAAAAAGTACATTAATAATAATGTCAAAGCTAAAAGGAAGATAATTCAAATAATTTGTATGTCGTCCCTACGTATGAAATAATTAAGAGTGTGGAAATAATACCCTTTCAATAAAAGTCTACGTTATTTTACATACTATGTGAAAAAGTCCGTAAATATTTATTTATTTATAATTTTACATACCTACCATATCACCGCATGCTTAAAAATTTCCGGCTCTCGAGATTTAGGCATTAGAGGCCAGCGTTAGATACATGGTACAGGTATTTGTATCTAGGTGAGCTCTTATTTAAATCGAGTCTTCAAAGCCGAAGCTCTCCAAACTTTGTTTCCAGCAAAGCGTCTTTGAAAGTCCATGGGTCTGTGTCACTTCTACATCTAAACTCTTCTTCCAGCAACGCGTCCTCCAAGCCGAAGTCCGTGGGCTCTGTGGTGCGGTTCCTGCGCTCCCTGGCGCGCCGCAAGAAGCGCCTGGGAGACGAGCAGCTGCAGTACTTGCAGCACATCGAGAGTGCACTCACTGCTTGTACTTACCGCGAGTCTTGTCGCTGTCTCGAGTGCCAGGTTAGTGTCTTTTACATACATAATATCACGCCTGTTTGACGGCCTCGGTGGCGTGGCGGGCGATTGCTCGGCAGAGACTCAATAGGCGCGGGTTCGATTCCCGCTGCGGAAGAAATGTTTGCATGTTCTGCAAATATTTCTACCGGGTCTGGGTGTTGTGGTACCATGGTACTCGTAGGTTCTGATACCCACGAGACGGAATCCTAGTGTGAAGTCAGGACTATGTATGTGACTGTTATTTATTATTATTTGTTTCCCATAAGGGTAGGTAGAGATCACGGATCTCCATTTGCTACGATCCTGACATACTTCTTTCTCTTCATACATGCTCGTCGGTTTAGGGTACTCTAGACCTGGCCCTTTTCCAAAACGTCGCCAATTTCGTCCAGGTGTGTCTTTTAGAAGGGGGGGTAATATTCTAGCGTCTCCCAGACGAAGCCTGTGGGCTTGATTGTTCAAGAAGCGTCTGGGAGACGAGCAGTTGTACTTGTTCTCACCGGCCCCTACCGCGAGCCGTTTCGCTGCCAAATATGTTATTTTCTATTGGAAATAAAACATCAATAATTTAAATTGAAAAATAAACTGATATTTTGACAGGCCTTGATTTTGTAATTAAGAAAATACAAGTACTTTTAACGAAGTGAAGGAAAATGTCGTGAGGAAATCGGAATGTCTTAGAACCTAGAAAAAGTTCCAAAACATGTCTTTTGAACCGGTATGGTGAAAGTATGAACCAGTGTGGTTTACAAAAAAAAAAACAAATTAAGTAAGATGTTTAGGATGTCGTGATTTTAACGGACTTATGAATCTAATTTATCACAAAAATATCTTCAAATCAATCAAATGTGAATAATGTAAAATAAATATCATTCTATAATGAGGAAGCTTAGAGGCATATAAAGGAAAGAATTGTAATCGCTAAAATATATTTTAATAATTTTCTTACAGTTTTATAGCTGAAAAGTTAGTGTACAACAATCAAACATTCCAAAATTATAACAATTTAGCAAATTAAAATATAGTTTACTGTTTTACAATATTTTTCACAACATGGTTTGAGCAGTATTTGCTGAAACTGTCTTAAAATGGTATAATTTTTATTAGAAATACAAGCTAGATAGCGATTCACAAAATTACTCTTTAGCTTTCATTGTAGCTAAAAGGTAGCAAAAAAGGACCATTATGAATATCCAATATAGTTTTACCATAGTGTGAACACTTCCTTACAATTTTGGCATAAAGAGTCAAATGACGTTTCAGATTCAAAAATACCTCGAATTCACTTCATTCATATTTGTGTAGGTAGGTACCTATACTATACTAATTTAATTTCTCTATGTATGTAAAGGTATATTCTGTGGTTCATATTTTTCACAATGTAACAAAATATAATTTTTTGAAATCTTATAGAAATTAAATCTCAACTACAATGATGATCCTGAAAGGTATCAAAAAACATTCCTAATAAAAACATGCTAACTACCAATGATTCTTATTAATTTAGGGGGGAAAAACCATGGGTTTTAGCTTAGCTTTAGGTACTTGGTATCTATTGACGTATTCTATTTTACTAGCTGCCGCCCGCGGCTTCGCTCACGTGATACCCGGATAAAAAGTAATAATAATAATAATAATAACACCCAACAGTCACATACATAGTCCTGACCCCACACTAGGATTCCCTGTGTCGTGGGTATCAGAAACTACGAGTACCATGGTACCACAACACCCAGACCCGGAAGAAATATTTACAGATCATGCAAACATTTCTTCCGCAGCGGGAATCGAACCCGCGCCTCTTGCGTCTCTGCCGAGCAATCGCCCGCCACGCCACCGAGGCTGTCAAGTAACCTATAATATTATGTTATTCCAGCATACTACGTATATTTTAAGTTTCATTAAAATCCGTCCTCTATTCTTTATTGTACATAATATAAAGCACATAAAAACACAGACCTAAAGGGCATGTACAAAGGCGAGCTTAACCCTACAAGAGTTTTCTTCCAGCAAACCTTTGAGGCTAGAGAAAGGTACAAATCAAGACAAATATTTAATTATAGGTACAGATACATAAATAATGAGTCAATTGCAACTACAAACTAAATCTATTTATTGACATGACGGCCTCGGTGGCGTGGCGGGCTATTGCTCGGCAGAGACGCAAGAGGGGGTTCGATTCCCGCTGCGGAAGAAATGTTTGCATGATCTGTAAATATTTCATCCAGGTCTGGGTGTTGTGGTGCCATGGTACTCGTAGTTTCTGATACACACGACACAGGGAATCCTAGTGTGGGGTCTGGACTATGTATCTGGTCTGGACTGTTGGGTGTTATGTATTTATTTACACACCAATCAAAATAATATACCTACACTACATACACTAAAATAAAGTTCTTCCGTTCAGTTGTTACGGCGTGATTGAGGCACAAACATCCTCACAAACTTTCACAGTTATAATATAGTTAGATAAGTTAGTATTTACAGTATTAATAATGTAAAAAGCTTAAAATTATTATTGCTAAGCGTTTTTCAAGGCATTTTAATTAAAGCTAGTTAATGCCTTCTTATTTAGCACCAATTTATGAACTAAAATAATATCTGATGCATTTACTTTAATCTGTTTCAATATACTGGTATCAAACAAAAAACTAGTCAACAAATTTGTCTATATCAAACTCCGAGTCTGTGTTGTCTGTTTCAATTGTTTTTCTGCGTTCCTCTAATCGCACACATTTAAGACATTTTTCTCCTTTTCTTAACCAGCAGCCCCTATGATACATTGAGTTGCATTTCTCACATAATAATGCTCCGCTATCAAAGGGATACAATATCTCATTGTTGCCGCAAACCTCACACAAATACCCCTTTCCCGAGCAAAGAGCACAGCTCGTTATATGAGATCGGCAGACTTCGGTAAGCTCGGTCAGTTGGGTCTCTAACGATCCATCGTTTATAGCCTGTAAGTGTGCCATGCTGTACTTTTTATTTACATCTCCTAGCTGAACGAATAATGGTGACAATAATGTCGTTCCCTCACTACAATTGCAAAGGTACCGTCGCATCCATTGCAAATCCCTTCTCATTTTATGAACCCACTCTAACTCTGCTATGAAGTTGAATAGCCGAGAGTTGATTCGTTCAACGTCTATGTATGGCCTCTGCCAGGATAGGTTCAGCATTTGAAATGCTAATCGAGACACGTAACGCTTCTCCCAATCCCAATTGTGGACGACTCGCGCCGGAATAGCCGAGGTATCGTTCCAATGGCAGGTAGCACAGAAGTATAAGCCAGTGTAGTCACACAAACGAGGCTCATTCCATGGGTCTTTGAATGTTAAAGCCGTGTGACATTCAGCACACTTGTAATCCTGACTGGCAAGACCTTTTTCAGGACAGATGCTCATCTCAAACTGACCCTTCTCAGTCATAACTATGTGAGCGCACATCCTGCAAATATGATCTACACATTTGTAGTGGCATAAGTAGCTACAATCGGTGCAAATGTACGAACTTTGGACGATACTCCATATAACTCCACTGCAATGATCACAGTATTGTTTTCTGTTTGTAGGGTTGACTTGTTGTTCGAAATGATGTCCTTTTATAGATACTCTGACTCTGTAGAGTCCTTCGTTGTCGTTTAAGTATTGAAGCCTCAATCTTAGCTCAATCAGGTAACGAACCAACCATTTCCTCTCCTCTGAGCACTGCGGACTGTTCAGAACTAACTCCTTGCATTGTATTACCGCTTTTTCTATCTCCTCCTTCGTCGCAGAGCTGTGTATCTTCAGTTTCTTGTTGGTGATTGATTTTGGGATGAAACTAGAGTCATAATTCTCGTCTCCCGATACACAACCAGACGTGGAGGAAGATTCGGTGATGGAAGCATTTTCTATGCTCCTAGGACTGCAGCAGATGAGGCTGTTGCGATATTTGGGCGAGTCGTTCGCTAGGGCTGCGGCCATGGTCACATTTGTTCCCCAACACAAAGGATTATCAGTTATCAGTGTTTACGGCTAACACACAAAGCAATTTAGGATGATTCGCCTGAAGTTATCTAGGCTTATCAATGGATGTGCATCATCACTGGGTTTTACGCACGTTTGGCGGAATTAATCGCGATTATAACGCGCAAGGAAACCACAAAAACATTCAATCAGTCATTATTTTGTTTGACGACTTTGACGTTCCTTTTCTTCTGCTCGTGATTCGTGATGTTTCATATTTTGACAGCTGATAAAATTGGTTTTGTTTTGTTGGCGCTTCATAAAATTGATGCTTTTGTTCTGTTCTACGCAGTTGATACTGGAATTCAATTATTTTTTCGTAATTTTCTTGTCATGCGTGTATTTTCATTTTCATTTCAATGTTAATTTTATGTGTAAGCAGCACTTTTATATTCATTATTTCAATCTATTTCTAAATACATAAGTAAGTTCGTATGAGCTAGTGGCCACTCTTGTGACGGAGTTTTTAGGCCGCTTAGAGGCTCCGTCATGGCTTAACGACTTAAAACCCGGGACCGACAATTTAACGTGCTTTCCGAAGCACGGAAGCGCTCAGCTGGTAATGCCACTTACGGTTACTCATCCAAATTGTAACCGCGCACAACGTTGCTTAACTTCAACGATCAAGAACGTCTAAGCAAGCTATGTCACGAGCGTTTTACTCTACTTCTCACTACTGAAATTTAATTTAACTTTTACGAATATTGTACGTTATATATGACACATAGCTGTGTAGAATGGAACGTACGCGTTGTGACATTTATGCAGTGAAGCCAACATTGAGAAAATAAATATTACGTTCCGATTACTTTTAAGTGCACGACATACATTGCTTTTTTTGTTCTACAAAATCAACGTTGTTCTCTATCGTAACGTTCATTAATAAAAAATGTGAAAATCTCGTCAATTATATAAATAAACAACAGACACTAACCCAACCGTAAATGACCTAGCACTAATTACCTAGATTAGCGTATGGTGACCTCATCTTGCAGATATGTTACACGTGCGATGAGTATGGGTCACGGACCCAGACCACAGACAAAGGGTCATATCGTGTATTCTACCTACCTGCAGATGAGATCACCTTTTAATAAAAAATACTATTTTGATTTTGAGATAACCATGCATTTTAGTCGGTTGGTATAAAAATCGCTGCCATTTTTTATAGGCCAAGAGCCAACGATGAGTTTCAACACATCCACATAGTACAAGCTATACATGGGAAGGAAAGGAGCCTGTAAGCAGAGGCGTCTCTAGCCCTTGTGGCGCCCGAGTGCAACCAGTACCCTGGCGCCCTCTAGTCTAGTAGGAGCGGGGTCAAAATGGAATACAGTATATTTTAATTATTATTTTAATAATTATTTATTCTAACAGTTATATTTTCAAACGGAAATTCGGATGCAAATAGTGCAATTTTAAATGAAGTCGGGAAGCAAAAAGTGTTTTTAGGAAGGAAGGGGTTATAATAATAAAAAAATCACAACTTACTAGTTCTTTCAAAAATATTTAATTGAAAAACTATTATAGTTACATAACAAACAGGACATCGACGCATCTTTGGAGGTGTCGCATTAGAGGGCGCAGAGCGCTCGGCGCCCCCTTAGACCCGGCGCCGGCGCCCGTGTGCGCCGCACACCCTGCACCATAGGTAAAGACGCCTCTGCCTGTAAGGCGCACTTTAAATCATTTCACCACACTGGTTTGAAAGAACTAGTGACACGGGTAGTAGTAGTGTCGGAGTCGGACTATACATAATGAAGAACGTTGCAAACGGGCTATAGATAGCTCACCTGATAGTGTAGAACTGTATCTCGAGGGTCAGATTCCATTCTATCCTATCCATATTTGTATTTTTAATTACAGAGTAGCTACTTCGACTGCGACGAAGATGAAGAAGATTACGAATCTGATGATGACAGCGAGTACAACATGTATGTGGCGCAATTGAACGCACGTGACCAGCCGCCGGAAGATGATGATGATGAGGTATATCCTATCACCACCAGGCGCGGTCCGAAGGGGGGGGGGGGGTGTCACAGGGGACATGACCCGAGTCGAGTGGGGTGTCATATAAAAAGGACTTTGTAGTACATTGTACATTCCAAAAATGGGTTTTAGGATGTAGGTATAGTTTTTGGAATACTGCGAATAAAGTTAAGTTTGGAAAACCGTAAAGAGTACTAATAGTTACCTACCGACTAGTATCTACTAAATAATTCGACTTGCACTTGACTGGTTTTTTAATAAATGTATCTTCTACCATTCCAGGTGTTCGTAGACCAGGTGCCGAGCGACAACACATCCACTGACATGCTTCTGGAGCCTAAGAAGATGTCTGTATCATCAGACAGCTCTGAAGACCCGGAGACCATGAACCTTGAGGTTGCCGCCGGCACTCCTCTGCTGCTGAACTTCCTCCTGACTCATCCTATCACATGCGCCATACAATAAGGTGACTTAACTACGTGGAGTGTTCGGACGTGGCTCTGACTAGCCCTCAAGTCAGCATCATACGATAAGGTGTAGAAATGTCCATGTAGAATGAAATGACTTGGAGGTAGCTGCTAATACTCCATTGCTTCTGAAGTTTCTTCTCAAGCATCCTAATTTGCGCTGTACAGTAACTAAATAGGAATCTTAGGTGATCAAGACAATGTCCACCTGGAATATTTTCCAGCGTACCTCTGACTATACCCTATCCAAATTCGATTTAGAATAAAGGTAAACAAAAACACCCTAAAATGTTGACGAAAACCTAATATAAAAACGTATTCTGATTATTTAAACTGCAATTTTGTGAAATAATCGGAAGTTAAAAAGCTATCTGTTCACGAAATTGTAATTTAAATATTTAGATTACGTTTTAATTTAGGTTTTTGACAACCTACATGGTTAGATTTATGTTTACCTTTGTTCTACATCGAATTTGGCTGGAGTATAGCTTCTTAGCTCATTGCTTCTAAACATCCTCTTGAGTAGGTAAAGTCGGACATAAGAGATTTTGTTTCTATGGGTCTCCGTTCCCTGTTCCATCTATAATATAATACCATCGCTGCCTCTACGCAAAAAAACGTGATGTTCTGACAAAGTTTGCTTTGTTTTTTTGTGTCTGAACAGTAACGAAAATGTGGAATGAGGTATTGCAATCGTTTGATGTTCATCACACCGCGTACGTTTTCGGTATTTATCTATCAAGTAATACATACTTACATACATATTATCACGGTTGGGCAGAGCCACAAGTAACCAAACGAAAACTTGCAGCCACTCCTGATTCAAAGTCCCAAGATGGATATGGTGAAGCATGGTGGCAAATGATTAGCCCATCGCCCATATAGATGGTCTATCATGTTGGAGTGTACTATCCCTTAGTCAACTTTTACGACATGCTCGGGGAGAGAAGCAGTTTGATGCATTCGTATGTTTTTACTTACTCCCAGTCCAGCAGTAAGTAAGTAATTACTTAAGTATAAAAAATGCCTAAGTATAAGGTTAGTAATTATTAAGATATGTGTGCTTTTCGATGGTAGTCAAGGTCATAGTGTCGATATAAGTATTTAACCCCCGAATACTCAAACGTGACTAAGAGTTGAGCACGTCTCAAGTCACGGTTTTTTGAGTTTTTGTTGATGAAAATCTGTCAAAAACTCGTCACTTGAGACGTGCTCAACTCTGAGATGCGTTTGAGTATTCGGGAGCAAGTCTCGTATTCGAGAACAATGCTCAAGCGAGAATACACACTAAGGGTTTCCAGCCACTAAACTTTTCTATAAACATAAACCGGACCGTCTTTAAAAAGCAAAGCAAATAGGGAAAGTAAAGTTTAACAAAAAGGTGCAGAGTATGCTATTAATTCTAATAGTTTAGACTCTAGACACCACGGAATAGTAGTTTTTACGTTTTCATATTGCGTAGTTCGTTTACAATATTTTTTAATAATAAATCAAATAGATATATCTAGATTGATCGATTGATAGATAGATTGATCTGTGCATCCCTATCCTTCGTTCGGTTAAGGACAGATTCTGGTTATGACAGATTCGTGTTAGGACAGAAGGACAGTCATGTTCACAATATAAGTTGTAATCACGCTTTTAAGAGACTTTTCTGTTACTCTAATTACTTACGGCTAGTCATTCATGCTCTTAGCTCCATAGTTTTCATAGAATGTCACCAGAGGCAAAAAAAAAAATTGTGAAACTACGCAATATACAGAAGTGAAAACTTCTGTTTCGCGATCGCTAAAGTCTGAACTATTAGAATTGATAAGAGTAGGCACCTTTTTTGTAAAACGTAACTTTTCCTATTATCGAAAGTCAAATGTCAAATACAACACCATGTATAATTCTATAATGACGATCGGCTATGGAACGGGATAAAGTACCTACAGTAAAGTATTAATTTTTGACAGCAAATCTGGGTGTTATTTACGCTCACTTGAGGGTTATTGTTGAATACGGGCGTAAGTTTTGAGTGTCATTCACAAAATAAGGTGTGCATTATTAATTATAAGATTTTATGACTACATACAGAGTTAAGTGGAGATACTAGATTAGGCTTTGAATGTTATTGTGCCATCAAGCAATAGAATTCTAAAGGTGTTTTGCTAATCTTAAAATAGTGGAAAAACCATAATTAGTAACTACCTATATAATTTTTAGACAATTTTCATGGTCATTCCAATGAAAGCTTCATTATTGTAACAATGATTCAGATATTTTTTGTCCAATCCCGGATTAAAACTGTTCATTTTAAGTGAAAAATGAAATGTAAATGAATGAAAATGTAACAATAGTTACCGTCATGTGTTCTATCTAAAGCCATTATCTATTTAAGAGTTTTTATAAAGAAATTATTACTAAAACCACAAAAAAATTATAAATAGCTGTCTCTATTAAACTACATTACTATTTTTTCCAGTTTGATATGTACCTGATGTAATAGGCATGTTAAGACACTACGACACAAGATATTTTTTCTGTCAATGACGCGGCGAATGACGTTGATATTTTCGTCATTTGCTTTGAAAGTCTGCCTTTGAAATAATTATCCCATCCTACTATAATTATAAATGTGAAAGTTTGTGAGGATGTTTGTGCCTCAATCACGCCTAAGCGGCTGAACGGATTTGAATAAAACTTGGAATATACATAGTACATGTACTGGATTAACATAGGCTAGTTTTTATTCGGGTACCACGCGAGCGAAGCCGCGTCCCGCAGCTAGTATTCTAAATATGAAAGTTTGTGAGGATGTCAAACTTTAAATATATATATTACGTGTGTTGGAATAACATATACGCTACTTTTTAAACGTAAAACGCGTGCTAAAGCGGGTGGAAGCTGGTGTATTTTTAAATAACCAATTCTATTTACAAATATCAAAGTAGGTATTTAATCATTGTGTAAAATAGCTAGTTAGCTCTTGCACTATGTCCAAGCTATTGCATGTAAAAAAAATGGCACTATATAAGGTGTAAAGAACGCCCTCCGATGCTCGCACTTATTAATGCTTTTGGGGTGTCTGTATAGAGAATCAATAGGTTAGGTACTTATATACCTTTTTCAACGAAACTGGAGATACAACTTATGTAGGTGAAACAAACCGTTGCGTATTTTTCGTTGTTACTATGAAATCACTTCTTGTAGTCACAAAAAAGCTGTAGGTACCTACACCTACCTGTATTACAAAATTGCTTTGCTTTTTTGTGCTTGAAAAATGTTTTGTAATGTTTTGATGTGAGACCATTTTGAAAATAAAATGTAAAATTCCTTCATTTTACTGTAGCTGTTCCCTTAGTAAATTAGGGTGTGTTTCGATGTACTTACCTAGTTAATGGCAATACGCACAAACCATGCCTTTATGTATTTTACTTATGTTTAAAATGTTTCCTTGCTAAGTTGAAAGAAAAAAATGTTATTCAATAAGGGCGTTATCACACTGGCGGTTTGCGAGCGTGTTTCCAAAGAAGCGACTCTTAAATTTAGCCTAATACACCCGCGGTTAGCACGTTCACAAATCGCCTCGAAGAAAAACCGCTCGCAAATTCCGTACCCGAAGGGTGTCAACGAGACCCGATAACTAAGCTTCCGCTGTCCGCCCGTCCGTCTGTCAGCGGGCTATATCTCATGAACCGTAATAGGAGAGTTGAAATTTTCAGTGTAAAATTGTCGCTATAACAACAAATAATAAAAATGGGGGCCCATACAAAAAACATTTATGTATCTAAATGTATGTATGATGGTACGGAACCCTTCGTGTGCGAATTCGACTCTCACTTAATCGGTTTTTATTTTATACTTATCTTAGTTTTAAAATGTGCTTACGAAATAAAATCATAAGGATACTTTTAAATCATCATTTCTACCCTACCGCAGTTCTAGGCTCGTTTTTTAGAACTAAGCGTCACTACCTAAGGTACTTCTACTAGGTAGGTAGGTACTAGTTCTTTGGAACAAGTGTGGTGAAAGGATTTTAAGCGTCCTTGAGTGGCTTTCGTGCATTTGATATCTGCCTACATATTTTCGAACTTTTTAGGTTCCACGACGGTTTCCTCGCGATGTTATCTGTCATCGTTTGAGAGTATTACTCCCGAATACTCAATCGCGACTCAGAGTTGAGCACGTCTCAACTCACGGTTTTTTGAAAGTTTCTGATGGAAATCTATAAAAAAAAATCGTCGTTTGAGACGTGCTCAACTTTGAGATGCGTTTGAGTATTCGGGGGTTAGTATAGTGTACCTAAATTAAAATCCATTGGTGCACGGCCGTATTTGAACCCACGACCTTTAGGTCGTTGAAGGATAACTAGCCCAAGGGCTCTCATGCCTAAGAAAGACTACAGTGAAAAAATGTTGGAG
The DNA here is from genome assembly GCA_949320045.1 of Scotopteryx bipunctaria. NCBI lineage: Eukaryota > Metazoa > Arthropoda > Insecta > Lepidoptera > Geometridae > Scotopteryx > Scotopteryx bipunctaria. Next base: position 1,512,513 of record OX439467.1, read on the forward strand.
CATTGGTTTTTAAGTTATCGCTAAAACTAGTTCACAATATGTTTGCGTATTATTGCGATATATACATACCTACATATTATCACGCCCGTATAATACGGGGAAGGAAACTTGCAGACACTCCTGATTCAAAGTCCCAAGATGGATATGGTGAACCATGGTGACAGGTGATCAGCCCATCGCCCATATAGATGGTCCATCATGTTGGAGAGGATACTATCCCTTAGTCGACTTTTACGACATGCTCGGGGAAAAAAGCAGCTGGACGCATTCTATGCTTTTTCTTAATTCCCAGTCCAGCAGAGAAGTAGGTAAGCAGAACTAATTCATACTTTATGCTTAAAAATCTGTAAATGCGCTAAGAATAAACGATTATTTGAAATTAAATTCCATTTTTATTGCTAAAACATAATTTATACACCATACATCGTCTCAATGACGTTTTAAATCATTATTTATTCTACAAAACTGAAAATTATCAGATAAATCATTAGGTATAAACCTTTATGATGAATTCGTTGAAGTTTGTATTTGTATAGCTTATGCCCGTGTGCTGTTGAAAAGATAATAATGTTTTTATCAAAATTAAAACAATTTTACTGTGGCAATCAACCAACGGGCATCCGTTAGTTGAATACGAGACCAAATGGTAAATAAAAGGGGCCGCGGCCGTCATAAAAAAATAGGTAAGTAATGAAATTGACAGAACTTTGTTACATTGTAGTGGACAGTCTCAATGTCAGTGGCAGGATTTACCAATACAGTAGGCTAAGTAGGCTTGAGCCTAGGACGGCAAATTTGAGAACTGATATTTTTTTAGCGGTTTTCTAATGTGATCTCTCTATAAGTCCACAAGACATCTTTCCGATGGCTTTTCCCTATAACCGCAAACTTCTATATTCTATGCTAAAACACCAGTTCACGGCCCCAACCAGAAATCGGCCTTTATCCACACTTTTTATGAGTGAGATCAGGCGCTGTCCGAAGGGGGGGGGGGGTGTCACAGAGGACATGACCCCCCGCAAATCGTACATGTCAAATTGAAAAATCTAAAAATGTACAAAAAATAAAAAGCAATTTTCTGCCCCTAGACGCGATGCCAATAAAAATAGAAGGCTTCCATTTGTTTATTAATGACGTCATTTAAGACGTGCTCAACTTTGAGTATTCGGGGGATAGCATGTTATTTTAATCGACTCTGCGCAAACTGAATCCAGTGGAAACCCTCTGTCTTATTGATCATAAAATAATGTTGATAAATTACAGTGTCCCATTGGTGTAGGCAAAAATTGTCTCCTGACGTTGCATAAATCATCTAGTAGGTAATATAGATATAATAGTTGGAAAAATACAAACTTCAACCTATCCATATACAAATAACTTGAGAAAAAACTTACAGCGAGATGCAGTTCTTAGAAAATCTACAATTCTTCTAGCGTATTTTTATATTATTATACATCGCATTAGTTTATTACGCTAATTAACCATCATAGAGCTACTTACTGGTGGTAATTATATTCCCACTAATGTCTGATTCCCATATTCAACGGATAAATACCATACCAACGTTATCTGCCAAAAAGCGCCGTACATCAAAACAAAAAACAACGTCTGGTAATCTTTCATCCGTCGTCTGTTAGTGGAATTTACGAACCGGGCGTAAGACAAATGGGGAATATATTCCCACACAAGCAATTTGAAAGATTCTTCCAGAATCGGACCGATACTACCCCGGTACAAAAGAGTCCTGTCAAAAGCTGGTCCTAATTTTTTTGCTTTTGTGCCGGGGTTAGGTATAGATACCGGAGAAAACTAAGTAAGTATATAATTTCGTAGATTTAAGCATTCAGATTAACTAAACAACGTAAGATTTTGATTTATCTAAGCACCATTTTAAAATAATATTTCAGTATGTGAAGTTACACTTACCTAAACACTAGCCCTCTTAAAACATGAGATGGTTGAACAAAGGGTATCCTACACCATTCCATATCGGACCGTTACATTTAGAAGAACAAAAAACCCGACTGTGTAGAATTTAGGTCTGGCATATTTGATTTTGTGACACATCACAATGGTGATTAAATTTGTACCATTTTAGTCTTAAGATTTTAGTTTTGCACCATCTTAGTCATTTGAAAATGGTTCTTTATAGCCGCCATGTTGGATTTTTTAACTCTAGTGTCAAAAAAGTTTCATTGCCAGCCTATCTCCAGAATACTCAAACGCGACTCAGAGTTGAGCACGTCTCAAGTCACGGTTTTTGATGAAAATCTGTCAAAAACTCGTCACTTGAGACGTGCTCAACTCTGAGATGCGTTTGAGTATTCGGGGGTGACACTCGTCATCAAATTCAACGACATCTCATTTGTCAGAATCCTTCCACCCGTTTAAAAAAGAATACATACAAGCTTTTGATAGACAGGTTATTTGTGATATTAACGGTCAGGTAATGGAATAGGCAGTAACCTAGGCTTAAGGTAGACTTTCGAAGCCAGTGTCGTCGGTGGCGCATATAATAATAAGATTTGATATTGTTTTTCGTTTATTATTATTACTTAAAATTTATTATCCATTGTTTTTTAATTGTATTAACTAATTGTGAACATAACATCGTAATGGTTCAATTTTAATTAATGTAATTGGCGTTAGCAGTGTTAATTAAATTGTAATAAATAGAAAAAAAGTAATGTGTGGAACGTAATTTACCGTCATACATTTCTCAGTTCTTCGAAATTCTATCTTTAAGTCTGATTCCTGAGATAGTTTAGAAGTATACAAATTTTGTTCAAACTATACCACTGTTTTTAGGTGGAAACAAATTGCACCATTTCAAAAAGCTTTTAAAATGTATGTTGAATGTTTTAGCAAACTTGTAGGCTCACCGCCCACTACCGCGTTCCATAAACGGACCGCAACCGTCCGAAACAAAAACACAAGGTACTTATTTTTCTGGCCATAGCGTAGGTATTTTTCATAGTGGGATCATTATATCCCACCATGAAGATATTAAAATTTGTTAATTTTATCTGTTTCTGTTGTTTACGCCGTCAACATACATTTTAAATATCTTGCTATATTACTTGTGTATTACATTATTTTATACAGGTAAAAATCAATAGAGGTATAGAACCCACTTAACTCTTTCCATTCCCAGACCGTCATAATAAGGCCGCGATTTGAATTTTGATGCTCGCTTATTTGTGACTGACGGTCCGGGGTGATGAGCGGATACCTTAACTTCACAAATTTTTATTTTATTCGCCACAAGGTCAATGATTCAGAAGCCAAGAACGCAAGTCAAGGCTCAGTTTTCACTAGCGATATTTATTTTACTAAATATTTACTAATTTATTTATTTATTTACTACTAAGTACCTACAATCTTAACTAATTTATTTTATGTAAATAGTTTCACCATAGCAAGTTATGGGTATGAACACACGAATTTACAACAGGCTGTCCTTACAAATAAGGGACGACACATACGAAGCAAAATTACAAGATATTTTTCATAGATGGCGCTTTATGAAATGTCAACTAATATTTGTTATTATTTGACATAGGCTGCTGGTGGCTCATGGCTCAGTTGGTGGGAGACTGCCTGCGCTGTAGGTGGTTCGATTCTCAGGATAGAAACTTCTGCGAGGTTGATTACTATGTAATTTTTCCATAACTTAAACTTCATGGTTATAAGCACTTAATGATTTGACGTTTTTGGAGTTTCTCAACGTCGTATTGGAATTTCCCTTAACAAGTTCTAATAATTTTAAATGTTAATTGTTCTTTTTTGATCTTGTTGTGTTAAGAGTAATTTTCCTTTCTGATATCCAAATTGGCTGTTATTTATAACTATTTATATAAAATTAAATGAAATTTTGAACTTCGTACCAGATGCATAATTTTAAAGTTTATTTTGTTTATCTTTTACTGGGCTTCGCGGATATCGCGTAAGCAGATGTTCGACAGTTTACAATCTTGCGAGATACATTATAATCTGACGGGATTTGCAATTTTACGTTGTTTTAGGCGAGTGTTAGCGGTCGCCCAAATGAGCGCTGAACGTAGCTTTGCCAACTTAATTCCGTCTTAGATAAAAATAACATAATTCAGTTTGCTTTAATTCATATTTAAATTACATAATAATCTTTATAGCATTATCTATAACACATTTTATTGCTTGCTCAAACATTTGGGGTCTGTTGCAATCAATTTCAATCAGTTTCAATGACACATTATGACAACGCGATTCGCAATTTCTGTCAAAATTAAAAAATATTGAATTCCATTTGTTTTAGAACTGTAAAACATAATGTACTAGCTGCCGCCCGCGGCTTCGCTCGTGTGGTACCCGGATAAAAAATAGCCTATATGTTAATCCAGTACATGTACTATGTATATTCTAAGTTTCGTTCAGATCCGTTCAGCTGTTTAGGCGTGATTGAGGCACAAACATCCAAACATCGTTACAAAGTTTCGCACTAGATGGCAGCACAGGTAAAGTTAGTACGCGCTATCGTTGCGTTTTGAGCTTTACGCCGGTAATTTCAAGCAAACTAAGACTTTTCAATTTTATAATATGAGTAAATAAAAGTAAGAAAGTTAGATAAACTCTTACATTACTGTCACTGACAATCAATGTACAGCTTTAATCATAAATCATAAGTCTTAGAAGCATGAAATTGGAGGGTTTATTCCTCTTATGTCGGCATTAAGAAAGGAGAATTGACGACCTCGGTGGCGTAGCGGGCGAGTGCTCGGCTGAGACGCAAGAGGCGCGGTTTCGATTCCCGCTACGGAAGAAATGTTCGCATGCTCTGCAAATATTTCTTCCGGGTCTGGGTGTTGTAATATTTATCATAAGTATGTATTTACAAAAAAAAGTAAATAAGTATTGTATCAGTCATCTGGTTCCCATAGTACAAGCTTTGCTTAGTTTGGGGCTAGATGGCCTGTGTGATATGTCCTCAAATATTTATTTATTATTAATTCCCGAATTTTAACTTCTAGAGAGCGCAGTGGAAAAGAAAAACTTAGAAAAGTCGCGAGGAATTCCCCTAGTCTGTAAATATTTGACAACTGACTGATAGGAACTGATTGCAAAAATGAGACCGCAAATATCAGTCGCGAAAGGCAAAATGCTCTACAAGAGATCTTATTAATTCAATGGGGCATCTTTCACTAACGGTATTTTCTGGACTTAAAGCGCCAGTGAAAGACGCCCGATCTAAAACTAAAATAATTTATAATTAATTGTTAGCACTTTTAATTTAATTATAACTATACTTTTATACCGATTTATGTGGGTTAGGAGCTTGTCTTATTGAAAAATTACAAAAAATTCTATGTATTTTAATAAATTCTTCCACTGACAATTATTTTAATATACTTCAACTGTCAAATTTTGACAATTATAAGAGATTTGAGAGATTGCATTCTGAATTTGGTTTGGATTTGGCTAGTTTTAGTTCATGTATTATTATGGGGTGCAAAAAGACCCCGCTATCTATCACCTAACCCAACCTATATAACTAGTTTGAAACTTGCTCAAACCTAGTCAGATAACCTATATTAACTTGTTTTTGACGTTATTCGGGGCACATAATACCCCAATAACTTAAAATTATTTATTTTGACATTAAACGGGTCACATAAATACCCCAATATTATTTATTTAGATATTGCATGGGGCACATAGATACCCCAATAGTCTTAAGTTATTTGTTTTGACATTTCATGGGGTACACAAAGATCCCAACAATTTATAGTATTTATTTAGACATTTCATAGGGCATATAAAACCCCAATTAACTAAAATTTGTTACGTCGATGGTAACTGAGGTACATATTATAGCCCCAACCACGTAACAGCGTTTGTTTGACATAACCCGGGGTACATAAAGACCCCAATCACCTAATATTATATATTTTGACATTACCTGGGCTGCATAAGAAGCCCGGTCCCCTAATATTATTTATTTTGTCAGTAATTAAGGTACATAAAGAACCCAATCACCCAGTTATTTACTTTAACATAACCTGGGTCACATAAATACCCCACTCACCTTTCTTGCTTTGACATTCTAGGGTTACATAAGACCCCAAGCAAAAAAATTTGCTTAAAACTTGGGGCAGAAAAGACCCCAAAAAATCTAACCCTTTCACTAATAGTCTCTATCACAACGGTCATCGTGATCCCAGTACTTATGGTTTCTGGGTACATCGGAAACATGTCTTCGAGTGGGTGACTTCTCATCGCTGTTCCTCCTATTGGTCCTGGGTCGACGAGTCTTGTCATCATCAGGGATGCTGTCTTTGGACTTCTGCCTGGTCCATTTCACCTCATCCTTCAGCTCCTTATCGTTCTTTTCCCGTCTCCAGTTTTCAATTGGTTTTCTGCACGATTTTTGGATCTCATTATTAACCTTATCCGTAACTTTGTCATTGTCAGGGGCCGTTGTTCTTTCATCGAACTTCTCAGCAAAGTCAGCGATCGTTGCTCGTTCAGGAATCTCTTCGAACCGTTCAGAGTATTGAACGTCTGTGAATGACCGGTCAAGATTAGGCAGTTCTGGAAAGGTACGTTCAGACAATGCTAATTCAGAGAATTCTTCCTCCGGCTGGTAGACATCATAATTGTATTGTTGGATGTAATGGCCGTCTCCTTGTTGTAAGTAATTGTTGTATTGCTCCTTAAAATTGTAGTTTGGCGGGGGGTAGTCAGAGAAATTCCTCGGCAGATTCGGAGGGACCAAAGGAGGGGGTAGGACTGAGGGATCAAAGACTGGTTCCTCCTTCTCTGTATCAGCTTGTCTCCAAGAGTTCAAATCATACCTCTTGCTTAGATTAGTTTTAGGCGTCCAATCGAAATCTTGAGTCGGTTGCTTAAGTAAGCCAGCCCCGGCACCTAATATAGGTCTTAACTTGGGCTTAGTACTTCCATCTTCGTCTGTCAAGCTGATATTGCTCAGATTCTGGCTTAAACTTTGACTTTCGTCCAACTTCTCATCGGGAGATTTCTTCCAGGAGCCGTAACTGACTTCGCTGTAGTCAGAATCGGCTGTCAGCTTAAGATTTGCGGCGTAGAACTGCTGCAGACAGTTGGGGAGGGGCAGAAACTTGTTCAAGGCCATGTCTGAAGATAGGAGGAGCCAGACGATGCCACATGGCGGTGGAGTGAGGAGTCGGAGACGAATCTTTATGGTAAGTTCTTCTGTTTCTGTCTGCTGAACGGCTAACAGCTCCCGGCCGTTTTGCATCAGCTGGAACAGATTTTGTACAGTTAATTGATTCAGGCGTGACTTTGCGAAGTCAATTTATTAAGATAATACTAAATTTTTGTAATTTCTAGTACTACATACATACATACTATTATCACGCCCATTTCCCTAATGGGGTGGGCAGAGCCACGAGCCAGAAACTTGCACCCACTTCAGATTTAAAATCCCAAGATGGATATGGTGAACCATGGTGACAGGTGATCAGCCCATCGCCCATATAGGTGGTCCATCATGTTGGAGAGGATACTATCCCTTAGTAGACTTTTACTACATGCTCGGGGAGAGAAGCAGCTGGACGCATTCTATGTTTTTTCTTTACTCTCCGTCCAGCGGAGAGTTATGTATAGTTGATAAATGGGTATTGTTTGAACAGTTACCTGTGTGGCCAGACTGCGGTGAGCTCTGACGTCATCACTGGCCAGCAAGGCTTTCATGTACTGAAGCAACGGAGATGCTAGAATGTGAACTTTGTTGCCATTGCATAATCGCGCCTCTGTGAACACGATAATAAATAAGAATTAAAGAAGCCTTCAGTCATTCTTAATCCTACTAATATTTTAAACGTGAAACTTTTTAAGTATGTATGTATGTGTTTGTTTCGTTCGCGTGGTACCCAGATAAAAAATAGCCTATATGTTAATCCAGCATGTGTACTATGTATATTCAAAGTTTCATTCAAATCCGGGCGTTACGGCGTGATTGAGGCACAAACATACATCCTCACAGACTTTCGCATTAATAATATAAGTAGGATTCATTACACACGTAATACAAGATCTTACCTGAGAAGTAGTCGCCCATCAGATTGGCTGCGTTGATGAGAAATAGTGGGTTGGCCCGTTCTAGGATATCCAACTCTGTAAAAACATAAATATACTTTGAATTTTTATTTTTTTTTTCATAATAAAGTTACATTTAGTAATATATTGAGAAAACACATCTTACAAGCCATATTTGGCTTATCTAAGATGAGGTAAAGTTACTCCTCTAGTAGTTAGTAAAAAACTTAACTAAGTCATGATACATAAACACAATAATAACAACACAACAATACAATAACAATAATATAGGTTATAATTATGTAAAATAAACAGACAATAGATCTAAATGCTTGTGGACATTTCACACAGCGCCATCTAGCCCCAAACTAAGCAAACCTTGTACTATGGGCACCAGATGGCTCATATAATACCCATATACTTCTTTTTATAATACTACAACACTCAGTCCAGGAAGAATTTTTTTTTATTTAGTCGTAGCAGTAGTCATTTCGAACCAGTGTACTGAAAGAATTTAAAGTGCGCCTCAAAGGCTCTTTGCACTTTTCGAACTTTCTACGGTTCTATGTCTCTGTTTCCTTCAACGTTCGTATAGCGCACATAAATTCTTAGAAGAGAAAAACTCCTTGGTGCACGAATTTGAACCACAACCTTAGGACCCGAAGGCGGGGTCACGCCAACACTAGACCACCAGTGCTGGCGGGTAAAAGACGCTCCAACTAGGCTAGTGTCTACGTTCTGAGATATAAATGAATTGAATTGTACAAATTTTCATATAATTGTTTGCAATTTTTATTATTATTTTGTTGTTTTTTTGTTTTATTATATAATATATATAATAGATACATATATTTTTCTTTTCACTAGCTGTTGTCTGCTAATTTGTTGCAAATGCTGTGCATGCCTATAATTGGTGCACATTCTATAGTACTATTTTTTTGTGAAACATATTTAACAGTGTATAGTTATGTGTTCTGTTGGCGTTGCCTAATAAATAAATGAATTGAATTGTACTCACTAGAGAAGGTGCCTTGCATGATCACGTTGAGTAGTGTTGTCCTCAGAAGCTGTTGTCGTTGCTGGCGGGTGAAAGAAGCTCCAACGCCGGCCAGCTTCCGCGCCGTCACGGGGTTCCTTAGAGCGGCCGCTCGGAATGTTGCAAACGCCGCTCTGAAATGGCCATTTATACATAACTAGCTGACCCCAGGAAAAATTACCACCAGGACACGCCCTGCCATGGCCAGTCTGGAAGTCGTTGAATCAGCTCCGCACCCAAGTTGGTAGTTGCAGATTCAACATGTGCGAATGGGGATTTAGGGAGTATAGTTTGGCACAATGCGACTGCGGAACTCCGGCGCAAACCATGCCGCACCTACTGGTGTGCCCCCTGTTTCCAACCACCTGCACTAGGGATGACCTCAACGTCTACAGATAGCGCGATTGAGGTGGTCACCTTTTACTCTAACATTTAAAGAATAAAGCATCGACACGAAAAGAAGAAGAAGCTGACTCTTCGTGGCGTACCGCGTAGCTTGCTTAGACGTTCTTGATTGATCGTTGAAGTTAAGCAACGTTGTGCGCTGTCACAATTGGGATGCGTGACCGCAAGTGGCATTACTAGCTGAGCGCTTCCGTGCTTCGGAGGGCACGTTTAAATGTCGGTCCCGGCTTTTAAGTCGCTAAGCCATGACGGAGGACTTTAGGCGGCCTAAAAACTCCGTCAGAAGAGTTGGCCACTAGCTCATACGAACTTACTTACTTACTTAGCTGAGTCAGCTAGTCAAAAATTTTCCAAAATTCAGAATAAATAGCTATAATATTTATCGGCATTGATTTTTACATACATACATACTATCACGCACGTATATCTAACGAGGTGGGCAGAGCCACAAGTCATAAGAAAACTTGCAGCCACTCCTGATTCAAAATCCCAAGATGTATGTGAACCATGGTGACAGGTGATCAGCCCATCGCCCTTATAAATGGTCCATCATCTTGAAGGATACTATCCCTTAGTCGACTTTTACGACATGCTCGGAGAGAAAAGCAGTTGGACGATTTTTTTTTCTTACTCCCAGTCCAGCGAAGATAAAAATGAAAACTAGCTATTGAGTGTAATTTTTTCGGTGTTTTCCATCACCAGTACTCACTGCAGGCGGTTTTCATCAGGACACATGTTGGTGATGGTGGTTTCAAAGTTGCGCAGTTTGCGGTTGAACTGGATTCCATCTTCGGATGGAGAGAACTGCTCTAGCTGAAATGTTATTTATTGAATTAGCAACAGTAAGATCGTATGAGCTAGTGGTCAACTCTTGTGACGGAGTTTTTAGGCCGTTCTACGCCAAAGCGAGACAAATTTAAATCAGTAAAATTATATGCAGTATGTTACGGTTCACAATCTTTCGACAGTTTACAATATCGCGAGATAGATTATAATCTAACGGAATTTACAATTTTACGGTGACATATTACAACAGGATAGTGAGTGGAGACCCTTAGTTACTCACCAAGGCCAAAAGCGGTTGGAACTGCTCATCAATATTTAGCAGCTCCTTCAGAACAGCATCATCTTCAGAAGATATGTTATCTAAGAGATCAGCTGTCTCAGGCTCCAGGGTCAGCTCCTGGTGAGAAATCTTTCTCTCCCGCGGCATCTCTCTCGCTTCCTTCTCCTTCTCTCTATCGCGATCTGAGGATAAAACCACTGTCGTGTCGTTTTGGACAAGTTATAGTTTGTTATACTTCTCTGCTGGACTGGGAGTAAAGAAAAAACATAGAATGCGTCCAGCTGCTTCTCTCCCCGAGCATGTCGTAAAAGTCGACTAAGAGCCGGGTGTTTACATCATGTAAAACTACATTTTTGCACATGAGTGTAATGTGTATGGCACCAATAATACGGCACAAAAAATGTTTTAGTGAGTTTAAGCATGCCCTCAATATGTTGCTCATTGAAAAAGCATACTACTCCGTTGATAGTTTTCTGCAGGACAAAAACTTTTAGAATTCAGCTATAATTTTTAATTTCAAATTTAATTTTTATATTTCAATTTGTTTTAATGTTTGTACACCGGTTGGTAGGAACTAGAGATACTTTGTGATCATAACACCATCTGTACTACCTAGTTTCACAAACAAATAAATATTTCATTTCATTTCATTACAGGTGTACAATTATTGTTTTTATAAGCAAATTGCACAATTCGCACAGTGCATGCTGTGCACTTTTTAGTTAAATAAAGCAGTACACGTTTAGCCTCCGCCGTGTATCCATGAGCAATAAATCAGTCTTTTCATTTAATCAAATCATTATTATCATTGAAGTTGTAGGGTGCAACCCTTACAACAGGTTTGTGCAAACTTGTGACATAGGATCCGACATACCTGTAGCTCTGGGGCTGAGCTCGGCGAGGGTTCTAGCGGCTTCCTCCTCAGCCTTGTCGCCGGGCCGCGTTCTGCTGTGTCGCCCTGAGTAGCCGCGCCCTCGGCCACCGCTTGACATATTATGATTCTACTGAAAACATAAAATATTGCATTTCTACATAAATGAATAATCTTCTTCTTAGTCGCTACACTCTTGACAGAGTGGTTGTGGTCGTCAGCTCAGGAGTAGCTCATACATACATACATTATTATCACGCCCGTATCCCTAATAGGGTGGGCAGAGCCACAAGTAAACATAACAAAACTTGCAGCCACTTTTGATTTAGTCCTAAGATGGATATGGTGAACCATGGTGACAGGTGATCAGCCCATCATGTTGGAGAGCATACTATCCCTTAGTCGACTTTTACGACATGCTCGGGGAGATAATCCGGCATAATCTTCAACCTCATCTATACACCCACAGCCTCAACACCATTGAGGATACTGGAACACTGCTGCCAACATCTCAAAGTCCTTCTCTGGTACTTCAAGGAGTTGGGCTGGGGGAGGGTTAGCAGGGGGATAATGCACAATACACCCCACCACGGGATGTCAGTGCAGATCTTTGTTCTCCTACCAAAAATAAGAATCGGTATCCTCTCCAACATGATGGACCATCTATATCGGCGATGGCCTGACCACCATGGGACTCTTGAATCAGGATTTTTATTGGATGGTGATAAATGCTGTGGGTCACAGATGACAGCTGGTAGCATGCAAATTTTCTCATGAGTACTTGTGGCTCTGCCTACATTATATACAGGAGTGTTGATAATGTATGTCTGTATCATCATCTTCCTGCCCTTATCTAACTCTATGTGGGGTCGGCACAGCATGATCCTGGGATCATGCTGTAAGAGTTTTGGCTAAGATGTTTTATGACTAGCCGCCTGCCTGACGTCAACCCTCCTTGGGAATACTTGCTTATTGTATCTCATCATGTTGGAGAGGATACTATGTATGTCTGTATCTACTGGCTTCATAGTATCAGCCTTCTGTGCTATAGGTTGTAATTTTATTTCCAACCTCAAACATTTGTAATAAACAGACATCTGTTATTATGTCCGGGCATTGTAATTAGCCTGTTGACCATGTCAACTCCTCGAGTATGCTATATTGGGAAAATTTATGTCCAGCAGTGGACATCTGTCAGATGATGATGATAAAAGACGGACAAGTTAGGGATCTTGAGGTATGTTGGCCCTGAAATACCATGTGGCTGTTAGGGAATGAACCAATGTTGTGATAGGCTTAAGCTACCTTTTTTCTATGATGCTACCTAATATTCAATTAAGAGTTAGAGTATCTTATCAGTAGCAGTTTACCTGTTTGATTGAGGTCAATGACCTTTGGATTTTAACGTAATGAAAGGAGTAGTGTATTTTGTAAGGAGTTCTAATGCAGGAATACTCTTTGTTCAGTTTATTATCAGTATTTCCTGAAAGTAATGTCTAGGTACCTATGTATAACAAACTTGGCACAATAGATTTCAGGAAATGACCTTGAATTTGAAAGATATAACATCGTACTCGTGTCTTGTGTAAACAATAATGTCGATACAAAACATTACCTTTCAAGAATTCAACGTCGTGTGATGAGTAAATAGGTTGAAAAGGTCAACTTATAGAACAAAAGGTGCATCCGTAACTTATAACGGATATGCAGTTTTACAACACAAAACACAGTGTTTTATACTGATCACAGCTTTCTAAATATTACTTCATGTTTTATTCAGGATTTGGCGAGCAAAATGTGTGGATTTGACTTCGGAATAAAGAAAAATAAACATATTTGCGCCGGTATAAACCCACAGAACATTTTGTGAATGCATTCTAAAAGTTTTGCTGTTTTTACACTAAGCATTCAACTAATGTCGGAAAAATATTTTTACTAGAATAATATTACGATTTACTTACCAAAATAAGATTTTCCACAAACTTACGATATTTATATCTAGTTGTTTTGTCGCGAAGCGGCTGTCAACGTTTCACTTCCATTTTGGAAATGCTAGTGCTGCCATAAAGTCATGTTTAGAGGTTAGATAAAAATGCTCGGTTTTTCGGATCTCTACCGATTTTTACCACAATCAGTCCTTTCGATCTTTTGTTAGTATTATTCAAACATCACTCAGTCTTTTAAAAAGCGATGAAAATATTTAATTCCGCATTAAACAATAGAAGCCATAGTTTTTTCGGACTCTATACCGATTCATCACCCTTCGGTTTCTATCCCTACGAAAAGCCGATCGAAAATGTAATTGACATTTCAGTGACGGGGGTGAATGAAGCGAAGGGTGAGGGGTGTGTAATTCAGTGCGGGTGGAAAAGGGAAATTCTGTTTTTCTCTTCTATTCTCTTGTTTTATTTAGTCCAAATGCATTTATCCTAACTCTTAACTTTCTAAAGTACCATTGTAAATGTCCGGAACCCGTAAACCTGCTTTAGTTTATGTGATTTTGAATAAAACCTCCGATTTTGTTCTATCTACTTTATTTACCGACATTATTTTTCTGTGGCTGTGACGTAATTCATCGATTTTTGAAGCGTAAAAAAGGAAAAAATCAATAGTGGTGTGCAAGTGTTGTGAAATTGAAAAAACCGGTCCAAATTAAATATTTTTTTGAAAATGTCGGAAGGTCACAGTGATCCTATTATTCATGCTTCTTCATCATCTGTGGCTCATTTGAGGAAGGAAAGCGTGGTGGTAGCTGGTGTGCCCAGTGACAGTCCAGTGACGGACCCAGGGCAGGTGCGCGGGGGCGCGACTGACGCGGCGGCGGGAAAGTTTGAGGGGCAGCGCGGGAAATCGGGGGCGCTCAAGAAATCCGCTCGGTACAGAAGCAGGTCACTTTCGGCTTCTTCAGCAGATTCGTACAGTTCCACGTCGTATACCGGTAGGTTATAAACATTTAGTAAATTTGTATATTCATTTGTTTATGCTTTAGCTGACTTTTTACTAAGGTACCTACCTACCTACTTTTTGTAATGGAAACTTACCCTTATGATTTCAATTTACCATTTTTTACGCAATCAATGTTTGGGGTGATTGACCTTCGCCCCTACGGTTACTGTTGTAGGTAGCTATTTGTTCAAAAACGGCTTCTCTTAGTATGTATAAATATAAAAAGCTCGCGTATAAAAGGTATACATGTTATTCCAGCACACGTACTATGTATATGCCAAGTTTCATTCAAATTCGTTTAGCCGTCATTACGTGATTGAGTGAGGCACAAACATCCAAACATTTTCACAAACTTGCATTTAATTTTATACGTACCTATTATTTGGTGTGGTGAAAGGATTGAAAGTTTGCCTCAAAGGCTACTTTCGTGGACTTGACATTATGTTTTAGAACTTTCTATGGTTCTACGTCATGCCGGTTTACTCACAATGTACGTAGGTATGGGCGTACTTGAATCACGCCATCTACAAATTACGCTGAACGTAAATAATCTCTTCCATTACATTAAGCATACCACGTTATGGTAAATGGAAAGATTTAATTTACATGCTAAGGTTCTTAAGAAAATGTTCCACAACCTTTGAATAGAATATGTTTTATTCAATTAGCAATAATATTACCTACTTACAGCTTAAGAGCATTGGTGGCCTAGTGGTAGCGGCCTCGCATTCCGACCGAAGGTTCAAATTCTGTCGTGACTAATGGATTTTCTGTTCGAAAAATATAAGAATAATGAATAAGGCCTTTTACCATCTATAGTAGATGATTTATACAGCGTCAGGAGGCAACTTTTACCTTCACTAACGAGACGCTGTAGTGCCCAGGACGAATTAAGATGGAGTAGGCTGGCCCAGCACCTATTCCACCCTCTCAGCTTAGTCGGCCTTGTCCACAGGAAAGACATGGTCAATACGTGCGGAGCTGACTAAGCCACGGGTTTCCTCACAATGTTTTCCCTTCACCGTTTGAGAGTATCTACTGGTATGGCGCACATAAATTTTTCGCATAGAAAAATCCATTGGTACAAGACCGGGTTCGAATCCACGACCTTAGGATCGGAAGGCGGGGTCACTACCAACTAGACCACCAGTGCTCCAAAAATATATGTGCGCTATAATAACAGTACTCACGGTGAAGTAAAGCATCGTGAGTAAAGCGGTATGTCGTATAACTTTCAAAAACATGACGTCAAGACGACCTCGTTGGCGTAGCGGGCGAGTCGAGCTCGTCTTTGTTTATCCTGTGACAATAATTTGTTTTAATAGCTGTTGACTGTGATAAATAGTAGGTAAAATGGCTGCATTTCATTTGTGTATACTGAAATGTTCGTATTATAGCTAGCTCATTCTTGAATGTATGGCTCAAGAAGGCTCAAGTGACAGTGGCAGCTACGAATTATTTCTCTGTCATGGCCACCCAGGAAACTATTTTACCTTTGTAAAAAGTCTTCGTATTTTTTTTCTGCAGACAATAAAATTATGCTTCAAATTAAAAGTTTGGGTATTTTTTCCAATTTACAGGTTTTTTTTATAATTTTTTTTTAAACTACTTAGCCGATTTCAAAAATTCTTTCACCAATAGAAAGCTACATTTTCAGGGACAGTATAGGCTATAATTTATTTTCAAAAAATTAGGGATCTGTAAGAAAATTGCAATATTGTAACCCAAGGTAGAAAACCCAAAATAGTTTTTGGCGTGCGCTGCGAAAACTATTGAATAAAGAACAAAATAATGTACTACACGCGTACGAAGTCGCGGGCAACAGCTAGTAAATTATAAAATATGTGGTCATAGAGTTGCAAAGGTGTTCCAACTTAGCGTAGAATGCTAGTTTATTAAACTTGCGCTGATCTTATAAACATCTCTATTTTCAACTAAAATGAAACACACATTTAAAAATATGCGGTCCTAGAGTTGCAAAGAGGTTCCAACTGAGCGTAGAACGCTAGTTTAATAAACTGGAACTTTTATAACAAGTCTGGGTGTAGCCCCTCTAGAAACCTATCTGAATTCGCCCCTGGAGTTCTTCAGCCATTGGTGTCATGGTTACTCCAGAATAACTATTTCGTGTACCTTCTAACTGCGTATTCCATGATGCAATGCACTTAGGTAGGTACTTGTTAAATAGGTATTTATTTATGTCCAGTATTTATGGTTCCGTACACGAAAAGTGGCAATTGGACCCTATTACTAAGCCCCCGCTGTCCGTCCGTCTCCGTCTGTCAGCGGGCTGTATCTCATAAACAGTAAATAAATAAATAATAATAATAAATAACACCCAACACATACATAGTTCTGACTCCACACTAGGATTCCCTGTGTCGTGGGTATCAGAAACTACGAGTACCAATACCACAACACCCAGACCCGGAAGAAATATTTACAGAACATGCAAACATTTCTTCCGCAGCGGGCATCGAACCCGCGCCTCTTGCGTCTCGAGTACCGAGTTATAATTTTCACAGAGTGTGTATTTCTATTGCCGCTATAACACAAATAATAACAATAAAAGGGGGCCCTAATGTTAGAAAATGATACGGAATCCTTTGTGTGCGAATTCGACTCGCTCTTGACCGGTTTTTAGTTCATACGAACTTACTTATTAGTTTTATTTTCAATTTTTGTTGTTCTGGTTTGATTTTCATATTAAGTATGCCATGATAATGGTGCCTATAATACTTTTTACTAAAAAAATCTGTGCAATGTTTGCTGCGATCATTCTACCAGGCTCTTTTAGAGCGGCTATTTATAACCCCCGACAAAAAGAGGGGTGTTACTTGTCATACATACAAACATATTATCACGCCGTATCCCTAATGGGGTGGGCAGAGCCACAAGTAAACATAAGAAAACTTGCAGCCACTCCTGATTTAAACTCCTAAGGTATGGTGAACCATGGTGATCACATCGCACATATAGATGGTCCATCATGTTGGAGGATACTATCCCTTAGTCGACTTTTACGACATGCTCGGGGAGAGAAGCAGCTGGACGCATTCTGTGTTTTTCCTTTACTCCCCGTCCAGCAGGGAAGTGAAGAGAAGTAGAGTTTGTAATGTTATAAGAGTTTGTATCTAATGTGCAGGTATCTGTGTGTCTGTCTGTGACATCATAGCTCCTGAACGGATGTACCGATATTGATGAGGTTTTTTCTGTAAGCTGATGTTATCGTGATGGTTCTTAGCTATTTACAATGGCAACTTAACAATTTTCATAAGTCCGATTCATTTGAAACGAATTGCAATCACGGATTGCATCAACAAAATCGATGTAGGTACAACTTTACTGTTAGTTAATTAAAGTGAAAACAGGATGAGAGAAAATTTCATATTCAGGTTTTTCTTTCAAAGATAATTTCACTATTTCAAATTAATTCAAATAAGGACTTTAGATAGGTATTGTATGTCGAAAGACTATTGTATGTAGGTATGTTCGTATGAGCTAGTGGCCAACTCTAGTGACGGAGTTTTAGGCCGCCTAAAGGCCTTCGTCATGGCTTAACGACTTAAAAGCCGGGACCGACTGTTCAACATGCAATCTGAAGCACAGAAGCGCTCAGCTCGTAATGCCACATGCAGTCACCCATCCCATTTTGTGACCGCGCATATCATCAATCAAGAACGCCTAAAAGGTCCGAAAAGGGCAAACTGTTTGTACTTTTTTTTTACTTTACCTAACAACTTATACTTCCAACAGTTAACAATAAAGTTTATTCTATTCTATTCTATTCTATTCTATTCTATTCTAAGCAAGTTACGCCATGAGCGCTTCGTGACTCGTGACGAAAGACTATTAAATTCAGGAGACAAAAATATATGATCGTAGTAAACCTGGTTTGGCTAAAGACCTTTGCAAACGGTCTATAGATAGCTCACCTGATCCAGCTCATCAGACGGTGGAAGCGTGGGGTAATTCCCATTATGTTCTATGAAACATGATATTTTTTTTCTTTTTTTGTACTATGGAACATGTAATACTTTTATTTATCAAATTGTTCTAAGGCACAAGGTAAATAAGACCTGTTTACGATTATCTTATCATTCTTGCTACGAATATCAATTCTTTCGATTTTTAAGATTTTTTTGTGGGATTATTTTACCCAGGCAGATGTTTGATCAATGGTATGACAGAATAATTGTCATTATCAGTGTCATATAGCTTCTCATGGAAGATTTTGGGAAAATCTGATTCCCATTTTGTTCTATGGCATGAGACGTGTCTCACCCGTGGGTGAAACGCTAGTATGTAGTTCTATGGAAATAATAGGGAAGAAAATGTGACATGTTGTTCTATGACGTCATGTTAAATAGAACAAATGGGAACTACCCGAAGCGTGTTCAAGACGCTGGCCTCATTGCCACACTGAAGTATTAGTACAGTTATATAAGTAGGTAAGTACAGTAGGTATTACCTACTTCCTACTTACAAGGTGTAGGTAGGTATAGCGACTTTGGGATGCCTTACAAATCCTATTTCCTCAGGATTGGGGTGTTTTTACCACCTGCGGATTACGGAGGGGTTTATTAGGGTTGTCACGATATTCTAGACAGCTAATGAAACTTGGAGGCTATGGTGAATTCATTTTTACCCGACTCCGAAGATGAAGGGTAACTATAGGTCTACCAGGATCTGATAGCAAAAAAAAGTTTAAAAAATAGCGATTTTCATATGGCAACAAAAAAAATGTCATCTATCAACTGAAATTTCGAGGAATTGTTTTTGGTTTGGCTTCAAATTTCCTTTAAAAAGTGTTGAAAATGTCGAAGAAGAATTGCTAGCGTCAATTTCTTTTTTCCCTTTTTGCCATCAGATCCTGGTAGACCTATAGTTGTGTTTGGGCTCAGACCTAAAGAAAACACGGCGCGCCGCGAACAATAAAAGTGAAGCCACCTTTTTATTTATGTGTGTGTGTGTGTGTGTGTGTGTGTGTGTGTGTGTGTGTGTGTGTGTGTGTGTGTGTGTGGTTGTGAGGTTTTGTGTTCCAAGTAAAATACAATTAACAATTTAACGTGCCCACCGAAGCACGGAATATATAAATATACGTAAATGTATGTGGGTATGTGCATTTTTTTGGCTGAAGCTGTAGTCCAAACGGCTGGACTAATTTTGAAATGTGACGTCGTTGGATTCGTCTGGATGACGCTATAGGCTATAAAGTGACAAAAAATCCAATATGGCGGCTGTAAGAAGCTATATTCAGTTTATTCCTGTGATTGCTTCCGTAGCCGAAACGGCTGAACGGATTTTGACGGGCTTTTAACTAAAATGAAAATATGTATATTTGTGGACATTTCAAATACGGGTTCAAATACGGTCGTGCTATAAATTTTTCTGCCCGAAAAAATTGCGCTTATAACACAGTACTCACAAACGGCGAAGGAAAACATCGTGAGGAAACCGCATGATATGTCGTCCTAAAAAACTCAAATATTTTGATGTTAAGTTTTGGCTTTTGAACCCATGACCGTTGCCACTAGACCACCAGTGCTCTCATAGTGTTTTTCACCTCAATTTTACTTATACGGATTCACGAGAATGAATAGGTACATATTTTAAAAGTAGATTTTATTATTCAAACGTCGAATTTCTGTACAAAACTCACTACAGCTTGCTTGACCAATCAATTTCATGCAGTGAACATACTGCAGCTAAGCTCGGTTACTGTGGAAGCGGCTTCTCTTTTATTTAAGTCAAAGTCAAATATTCCATTTTTCCTGCGCTCGTGGCGTAGCTTGCTTAGACCATCTCGATTGATCGTTGAAGTTAAGCAACGTTGTGCGCGGTCACAATTTGGATGGGTGACCGCAAGTGGCATTACGAGCTGAGAGTTTCCGTGCTTCGGAGATCACGTTGAATTGTCGGTCTCGGCTTTTAAGTCGTTAAGCCATGACGGAGGCCTTTAAGTGGCCTAAAAACTCCGTCACAAGAGTTGACCACATTACAGGTAACACGGCTAACACCCAATGCAATAATGCCACAATTATAAATTATTACCTAAAATAATTGTTTAGTCAATTACAACATAAAATCGTAGCATACCAAGTAGGTATTTATTTAAATGTGCTATAGTAAAATTGGTATAATACAATTCAATTGAAGGTTACTTACTATATACCTAAAAAGAAAATATGGAAGAAAATATCCATGTTGCCATTAGACCTTCATCAATCATGTTTTAGCAGTTACAAGGTGCTGTAATAATTAGTAATAATGACAAGGCAGAAAACTTATTCTAACATTTTTACAAACTCGATCAAAAAGAGATTTCAAGACGATATAAAACAACAACAGAGTCTCATCCATAGACATTTACGATACATTATTCATAGATGTGAAAATAGTTTATCTAAGCGTTTTGTGTACAAGATGTTTGAGCATGAATAAGTAGGACAGATAAACAAAACGCTCAAAGGAATCTTCTTCCAAATGTGTGTACCTGTGTGGTAATAATATTGAACCTATTCATTGTTTTGTCATGGATTAGAGTGTGAGGTCAAAACTACTATGACTGTTGGTTGTTTTTTTATTGATTTTAGATTAATATAAACTAAATATTAATACCTTATTAATAATTATCTTTTAGTTTATGTAAGTACAAGCTGTCGCCCGTGGCTTGGCTCACGTTGTACCCAGATAAAAAGTAGCCTTTATGTTATTCCAGCAAACGTATAATGTATATTCCAAGTTTCATTCAAATCCGTTCAGCCGTTTAGGCGTGATTGAAGCATAAACATACATCGTCACATCCTCACAAACTTTCGTATTTACAATGTTAGTAGGAAGTAGAATGGTTTTTGATGATGATTATAATCTGCGTGACTTTGACAAATCCCTACATAAACTTTACCGTTCTCCGTATATTTTACCGCGTTTTAGTCTAGTGTGACGGACATGTTATCTTCCGATAGCATTTAAATAGTTGTAAATGGATGTAATGTTATTAATTGATGTCTTTAATCTTGGATCATTGACAAATCTTGCATCAAGTCAGTTACAGCTATTCACTAGGCTTAGG
Source organism: Scotopteryx bipunctaria (assembly GCA_949320045.1). Classification (NCBI taxonomy): domain Eukaryota; kingdom Metazoa; phylum Arthropoda; class Insecta; order Lepidoptera; family Geometridae; genus Scotopteryx; species Scotopteryx bipunctaria. The sequence continues at coordinate 1,533,967 of OX439467.1, forward strand.
TATTACCTGGGATTGTGTTGGGAAAAACAATTTATTTTAACCAGTTGGTGAAAGGAACTCTAATACTAACTTTTTAGGTTCCACTGGTTTTCTCACTTTTTTTATGTTTTAACTTTGGCATTGTAGATGTTGGACAAGTTGTCTTTTTTTCTGAAAATCAAGATTTATGGCATCTTGATTTTTCTGACTAGCCAACCAGTGAGCCGAGTTCGTCTTTCCTTATCCGTGGTCTACTGCAAGTAAATTTAACTTCACATAAATAAGCAATATAATAATTCTGCGACAAAATGTGAAGTAGAAAATACTACTGGCCTTGAATGCTGGTTTATAAATAGATGAGAACTGACTGACTTTGGAGATCGTAAAGCCGTTGCTATGACGTTTATGACGCAAATTTCAATAGCAATGTACCTAGTATACAGTGGAATTGAACCCTACAATGAAAATCAAAGATAAATGCTACAAGAAAAGTTGAATTGACACTGACTCGTTTTTGCCTTGGCCCTATTTGAGTTAAATGTTAAAAAAGCAACGGGGAAGTAGATTATGTCTTTCCAGCGATGCTATCAGATGACACCTTGTATTGAATCTTACACCACCACAGAAAACTTAACAGTTATAACCCAAACATGGTAAAAATAAACACGATACGATGCGTGACACTGAGATTATGTTCTGTCATCACGTGATTTTTATAAGGTGTCGGGTCAACGATCTTTAACAATGAATGATTCGCGAATATTTTAGTAGACATAGTCACAATGCAATTTGTGTTTTACTGATTTAAAACGATTTTTTTGTACCTAATGTTTTAAATCAACATCAGACTAACGTAAAAAGAGTATTAACATAGTCTTACCCTCGTCATTTTGACGAGGGCTAGATTGAGTACTTCTGAAGCCTAAGTGGCAGGTTTAAAGAGTCAGAGTTCAGAGTCTGAAAATCGTCACAATATACTCAAAAACGGCTTCGTACCTAATGCAAGGTCATGGTCAAGTTAGCATAAGTATACAATGGTATTTAACACCTATAAATTGTGATGTTAATTCAAAACAAACATCTTAAAGTGTTGCCAAGTTTGCGATGACTAAAAGAATGTGAAACGTGTGGTAACAGATAACTAAATATTTTAAACAATTTATGCTATGAAATCCTGAAATTATGTTACTATGCCGAATGATTTAGATTTTGGCGATGTGCCTGTCCTAGATCATTAGGACTAACCGTTTTTCATTTTGTCAGGCAATATATCAAACATATGATGTCCAAGTATCCTAAAGTTTAATAGCGCAGCTAATTCAAATTCTGCCATGACGTAAATTTACAATATACAAAGACACCAAAATTTAGCAATTTTACATAACTTACCATTAACTACTCAAAAGTCGTATGGTACACTTTAATTTCTGTACAAAAAATCCTTAAATATTTATATGTATATCATATAATAACATGAAAATAATATCAACAACAGATATTCTTGTTTTTCTAATTTTTTGTTGAAAACATTACAAATCTGTTTACTCGATGATAACATTATCTCAATTTTGCAGTTCAATCACTTGTAAATATCTTGTTTATAAATATAATGCTTTTCTCAGTGTTCTCTACACACTGGCTGTCTGTTCTAACCAATTGTGTTGAGCAACCAACGTACATTTCATTTCGCAATCAACCTTTCCTCATCATAAAACTGGAATTCAACGGATAATGTCAATCAAGATCACATGACACTAGGTCTTATTGCAAACGTTTTTTTACGGAGTCCTTCTCTATAGTTTGCCAGCACAAACACCTAGTTCGAACCAAGGAATGCTGGTCACACTTTTCGCGCGCTTTCCGCCGGTCTAACGTATTTTATTTTTTTCAGCGTTCGATTTTCGAACGGGTTTCTTTTTATCGGTGGCCAGTGTTTTTTTTAATTTACGTATTAGTGGTTATAGTGACGTGGTCGAATCGATTAATTCTCGGAAATTTTGATCGATTGACTGTCAAGTTGTTTGTGGCTAGTGGTTTCTTAGAACTACTCTAGCCGTGTTTGTCGTTTTTTTGAACCAGTGTGGTGACAGGATTTTAAGGGCGAAGGACCCTTTTTTTTAAATATAAGTAGCTAGATATTTTAGGTACTAGATTAACTAAAAATGTATGTAGTGTATTTATTTATTAACATAGTTATTTTATAAATTCACTTTCTGAGATTAAACTAAAGTAAATACATATACAATAACTACCTACGATAAAACTGTAAATGATTGATGTCTTTGCATTGAAGATATTTGAGAAAAACTATTTTCAGGGGCATCTATTAACGCAATAGAACAGATTATCTGAATGTCTGTTTGTCTGTGCGTTTGTGCACGCTAATCTCAGAAACGGCTTAACCGATTTGAATGCATTTTTCACTGATGTTTTGTGTTACGCCTGGATTAACACTCTAGGTATGCATAATTATATAACTCGTTAGGTAAGTACTTATTTTTTCTATATTTAGGTTTAAAAACTCTACTTACTAGGGTAAATATCTACGTTTTGATATTTTACTAATTTGGTTATTACTTCCGCGATTGCGAGACAGGTATCAGCTTGACGGATGCGTAACACAATTTTATTGAATTTCACAAGACAATAATGTTATTAGGTTTTATTCCTTGAAAAACCACATTAGCTATGTTCGATGACCTCGATTGCGTGGCGGGCGAGTGCTCGGCTGAGACGCAAGAGGCGCGGGTTCGAGTCCCGCTACGGGAGAAATATTTGTATGCTCTGCAAATATTTCTTCCGGGTCTGGGTGTTGCAGTATTATATACAAGTATCTCCAAGTATCTACGTGTTTATAAATAAAAAAAGTATATAAGTATTCATCAGCCATCTGGTGCCCATAGTACAAGCTTTGTTCAGTTTGGGGCTAGATGGTTTTGTGTGAAAATGTCCACAAATATTTAATTATTTAATTAATCATTTATAATAGAAAAAAATAATGAGACAGAAAAAAATTAAAACAATGTTGTAAGTACTAGTTACATCACTAAATCGATTTTTGCGTAAATATGTAGACAAACGTTCATACGAGTGATTAGCGATTTTCGTTTAAAATATCAAAAATATTTAAAAAAAAGTAAAGCGCTAGTGGCGTAGCTTGCTTAGACGTTCTTGATTTATCGTTTAAGCAACTTTATCGTTTAAGTTAAGCAACGTTGTGCGCGGTCACAATTGGGATGGGTGACCGCAAGTGTTATTACGAGCTGAGCGCTTCCGAGCTTCGGAGGGCACGTTAAACAGTCGGTCCCGGCTTTTAAGTCGTTAAGCCATGACGGAGGCCTTTAGGCGGCCTAAAAACTCCGTCACAAGACTAGCTCATGCGAAATTACTTATGTACCTACTTTTTTTTCTATTAAATTATATTCTTATATTATAGGCATGATGAGGCTGACTCAAACTTGTAAACCTTTGTACCTAGTTATTACCTAAGCAATTATGAATATTAGTGTCTTTGAACTGTGTGAATTAGGTACTTTTTGTAAGAACACGATATTTCTAAATCTTACTTCTTACTTCTTATCTTATCTTACTTATATTATAAATTTGAAAAGTCTTAGTTTGCTTGAAATTACCGGCGTAAAGCTCAAAACGCAACGATAGCGCGTACTAATTTTACCGGTGCTGCCATCTAGTACGAAAGTTTGTAACGATGTTTGGATGTTTGGATGTTTGTGCCTCAATCACGCCTAAACAGCTGAACGGATCTGAACGAAACTCGGAATATACATAAAACATGTACTGGATTAACATATAGGCTATTTTTTATCCGGGTACCACGCGAGCGAAGCCGCGGGCGGCAGCTAGTATATTATAAATGCGAAAGTTTGTGAGTTTGGATGTTTGTGCCTCAATCACGCCTAAACGGCTGAACGGATTTGAATGAAACTTGGAATATACATAGTACTTGTACTGGATTAACATATAGGCTATTTTTTATTCGGGTACCGCGCGAGCGAAGCCGCGGGCGGCAGCTAGTATATTATAAATGCGAAGTTTGTGAGGGTGTTTGGATGTTTGTGCCTTAATCACGCCAAAACAGCTGAACGGATTTGAATGAAACTTGGAATATACATAATAAGTGTGCTAGAATAACATATAGGCAACTTTTTATCCGGGTACAACGCGAGCGAAGCCGCGGGCGGCAGCTAGTAGAACATAATACTAACTCTTAGGACACAGCGGGAAAATATATTTGTGTGAAAAATCTTAAGGCAAATTCGTGGAGATTTCCTATAGTCGATCCAAACGGTATGATAAGGGTTTTGTACATTTTGTGTATGTCCTTCAAATGTCATTTTACGCTCACAAGCTAAGGTCATTGACAGGTCATTGACCTACAGTACATGTCAATGAGTGTCAATGACATTATCGTTCATTCTACACTTTGAATGGTCATTATTTGTAGACGTGAGACGGTATATTCGTCATAATACGTCATAAGGTATGAATGACGGCCTCGGTGGCGTAGCGGGCGATTGCTCGGCAGAGACGCAAGAGGCGCGGGTTCTTAATTTTTCGCATAGAAAAATCCATTGGTAAACGACTGGATTTGAACTCACGATCTTAGGATCGGAAGGCGGGGTCACTACCAACTAGACCACCAGTGCTCTCGTGTCTAAAACATTACCCCCTCAAAAACACAATCGGGTAAAAATGTTTTTTTTTTTATTTATGTTGCTATAGTAACTTCTCTGCTGGACTGGGAGTAAAGAAAAAACATAGAATGCGTCCAGCTGCTTCTCTCCCCGAGGATATCGTAAAAGTCGACTAAGGGATAGTATCCTCCAACATGATGAGATACAATAAGCAAGTATTCCCAAGGAGGGTTGACGTCAGGCAGGCGGCCGGTCATAAAACACCTTAGCCAAAACTCTTACAGCATGATCCAAGGATCATGCTGTGCCGACCCCACATAGAGTGGGATGAAGGCAGGAAGATGATGATGATGTTGATATGGTAATCTACCATTGTGTGTTAGTTGAAATAAAGAACCGATCGTTAGAGAGTAGGTATGGTATCAGTGACGTGGGCGTTGACCTTGGTTTTATTAACATGCATTACAAAGCCACATGAACAATCGATTATCAACAGTTCCATTCGATTTAGAATCGATTACGTACAATTTAATCGAGCTGCACTAGGGCTGCCTCTTCCTACAACTTTTCTGTTACCGCTACCGCCATAATAGATTTTTAACTCATGATAATAATAAAGTGATGAATTTGTAATGTGATAAAGCCTACTCCATCTTAATTCGTCCCAGGCACTACAGAGTCCCGTCTGTGAAGGTAAAAGTTGCCTCCTGACGCTGTATAAAACATCTACTATAGATGGTAAGAGGCCTTAGTTAGTTTAGATGAATTTGTACCTATTTAGTCTTAGTTAATTAAATGTGGATAAATCCTAAAGCCGCCATATTGAAATTATTTGACACAGTTCTTTCATGATCAAGAGGTTTTTTCACGTTTTTCAAATTCTATAGTTTTTTTTCTCAATTCATTTGAGGGTTTTGTCGCTTTGCGACCACATCACCCGAAAACAAAAATAAATAAAAAATAAACCAAGAAAAAAATAATCTATACTTATAATAAAACTTAGGTAACTACTTACTTAAACCTAACTGAAGTAACAAAACTAAAAACTCAATTTCATTACACGAAGGGTTGAATAACACTATTTACATAATCTATCTATCCCCCGTATACTCAAACGCGACTCAGAGTTGAGCACGACTCAACTCACGGTTTTTTGACAGCTTCTGATGAAAATCTGTAAAAAAAAAATTGTCATTTGAGCCGTACTCAACTTTGAGATGCATTTGAGTATTCGGGGGTATATCTAACAATTCGATTTTGTACAAAACATGAAGGTCTGAATGAGGCATTACGGACATACTCTAATAAAATATGATGAACATCTTCAAATATTCTACCATGGACTAATAACATAATTATATACTGACAATCTATCCATACTAATATTAAAAATGCGAAAGTAATTCTTCTGTTTGTCTATCTGTTACCTTGTAAAATATAATGCAAAAAAATTTAAACTCCCTACCTATTACGGTTCATGAGATACAGCCCGCTGACAGACAGACGGACGGACGGACAACGGAGGCTTAGTAATAGGGTCTCGTTGGCACCCTTCGAGCACGGAACCCTAAAAAGGGACATTAAAGGCATGGCAACCCTAGCATACGAATAGGACGACCTTGCATACGTAGGTATTTCTGGAGAATCGACCTTGTTGTTTGTTTGTGATGGCAAGCGGACCAGTAGGCGTTTACTAATATAATCATCATCATCTTCCTGCCTTTATCCCACTCTATGTGGGGTCGGCACCGAGTTTTGTCTAAGGTGTTTTATGACCGGCCGCCTGCCTGACGTCAACCCTCCTTGGGAATACTTGCTTATTGTATCTCATCATTGGAGGATACTATCCCTTAGCCGACTTTGCGTTTACTAATATAATGTACGTAGGCAAAGGTTGCCTCCTGACATTTAGTAAGTCTCAAGCGAAATAGAGCACTGGTGGCGTAGTGGTAGCTCCGCCGTCCGATCCTAAGTTCGTGGGTTGAAATCCGTGCACTAATAAGAAGCGCTCGTGGGGTAGCTTGCTTAGACGTTCTTGATTGATCGTTGATGTTAAGCAACGTTGTGCGCGGTCACAATTGGGATGGGTGACAAATGGCATTACGAGCTGAGCGTCACCGTGCTTCGAAGGGCAAGCCATGACGGAGGCCTTTAGGCGGTCTAAAAACTACGTCACAATAGTTGGCCACTAGCTCATACGGACCTACTTACTTTTACCAATTGTTTTTTCTAACGGTAAAGGAAAACATCTATAAATGATAATGATAAATGACATTTATTTGCACGAACACATGTGTTTAAATAAAAATGGTCTTAAAAATACATCAGTCCAATCTATGTCCTACCAAAGTCTATGGCATGCAAATATGTTAATGTAAACGTTAATAAATTAAATTCTATTGTTAAGTCCTAATTTATTGTAATGCTAAAATCATTTTAAGAATGTCAAAATATAATTATACATAATTTAGTGTCAATAACTATTTAAATATTCGTCAATGGAGTAAAAACATTTATCAAGTAGCCAGTTATTAATTTTTTTTCCAAACAAATGAAATTTTAAATCTTTTAGGTCAGTTGGAAACTTATTATAAACGTATCGTGAGGAAACCAGCATAATAGTAACCTAAAAAGTTCTAAAACATGTGACAAGTGTACGAAAGGCGAACATTAAATCCTTTCACCACACTGGTTCGAAAGAATTAGAAAGTTTGTTGTTTTGTAATTTTAAATAAAACGGGTTAAGTGCGAGTCGAATTCGCACGCGAAGGGTTCTGTACCGTCGCAGCATGGTTCCTCAACACAATGCTCGATGCTCAACACTAATTGTGGCTCTGCCTACCCCGTTAGGGCGTGATAATATGTATGTATGTATTTATGTTCTAGCACAAAAATACATTCCTAGATAGCTCTAAAATGTCCATCTTAAAGAAGAAAGTGTATTCTATATCCGATGAAATGAAAGATAAAAAGAAGAAGAACACAGTTATAGAAGACTTCAAATCGAAGACCAACCCGGTTATAGAAGATACAAAGAAGATAGAAATCCTAGAGAACTGCAATGCAGCAGACAGCACGGAACTAGAGGAGAACAAGATAGAAGTAATCAAGGAAGAAAGAGAAGATAAAGAGTCTCCGAAGCCGAATTTGAAGAAGCGACATTCAGTTATATCTGGGAGGAGCGACTTTTGTAAGTTTAGGGATAGTCAGAGACAAAAGTCTACAACACCTACTCTTTGTTTTGGATACGTCTTATGGTCTCCATTATCATTCTATGATGTCGCCATAGAATTTATAAAGAAATTATGGATCTATGTGGGCGATGGGATGATCACCTGTCACCATGTTTTTTTTTCCATCTTGGGACTTTGAATCAGTGGGTGCAAGATTTGTTATGATTACTTGTGGCTCTGCCCACCTCGTTAGAGATACGGACGTGATTATGTATTATATGATTGCATTTAGGAACGGAAATAAGGAAAGATTATTTTGTATGTTCCGGTAAATCAATTACTAACTTAGTATAACTAATTAATGTATAGGAAAACAATTTGCATGTGTAGAATCAAATCACTTATTAATGATCAGAAAATCATCCTTGATTTATTTTCTGATTGCATTCGCCATTTTGAATCAATTTCAAGCTTTTGTTTTTTATAGCTTTTCCGGTATAACTAGGTAAATTCCGGACGAATTTGTGTGTTTAATTTTGAACGTTGATTTGGTCTTTTTTACGAAATAACGAAGCAAATCGACATGATTTCTTGCATGAAGATTCTCTACTGGACTGGGAGTAAAGAAAAAACACAGAATGCGTCCAGCTGCTTCTCTCCCCGAGCATGTCGTAAAAGTCGACTAAGAGATAGTATCCTCTCCAACATGATGGACCATCTATATGGGTGATGGACTGATCACCTGTCACCATGGTTCTCCATATCCAACTTTGGAGCAGGAGTGGCTGCAAGTTTTCTTATGATTACTTATGGCTCGTCCTACCCCGTTCGGGATACGGTCATTATAATGTATGGTTTAAGGGCTAGAGAATTTAAATTACATAGATATTTTTTATCCGAGTACCACGCAAGCAAAGCCGCGGGCAAACGCTAGATTATCCTACTAATATTACAAATGCGAAAGTTTGTGAGGATGTGTGGATGTGACGATGTATGTTTGTGCCTCAATCACGCCGTAACGACTGAATGGATTTGAATGAAACTTGGAATATACATGATGCGTGTGCTGGAATAACATATAGGCTACTTTTTATCCGGGTACAACGCCAGCGAAGCCGCAGGCGGCAGCTAGTACTATTATATGTATTTATAGGAACCTCTCCATTATTTCAGGGTCATCATCAGACGAGGACGAGGGAGTCCAGCCTCATGAGAAGGCCATAGCGGCCGGCCAGCCGAATCCAGCGTACTGCGTCAGGAACATAGAGCAGAATGCGTTCGGTCGGCGGGAGATTGAAATAGCAGAGCAAGAGATGCCTGGCATCATGGCTTTGAGGGCCCGGGCTAAGGAGGACAAACCACTGAAAGATGCCAAGGTAATAGCCAACTGCCAGATAGATCGACGACATCTTGAAGAATAAATAATCATCACTCTATATGAGGTCGGCACAGCATGATCCTTGGATGATGCTGTAAGAGTTTTGGCTAAGGTGTTTTACGACCGGCCGCCTGCCTGACGTCAACCCTCCTTGGGAATACTTGCTTATTGTATCTCATCATGTTGGAGGAAACTATCCCTTAGTCGACTTTTACAAAAAAATGTATATATGTATTGTATCAGCCATCTGGTGTCCATAGTACAAGGTTTCCTTAGTTTGGGGCTAGATGGCGCTGTGTGAAATGTCCACAAATATTTATTTCTTTATTTAATGACTTAAATGTTGTAGGTACCTATAAGTTTTTACCATATAATACTTATTTACATTTGGCGAATGACTGGGCTAAATGGCTGTATAAATCATCTACTATAGATGATAAAAGACCTTAGTTATATATTTACTTGTTTTAGGTTTTGTGTTTCAATTGAACTGTGTAATCCTGGAATCCTTCGACAGATAGTGGGCTGCACGCATATCAACGCTCAAACGGCCGTGCTGATCGAGACGCTGGCCGCGCTGGGCGCCAGCGTGCGCTGGGCCGCCTGCAATATCTACAGCACGCAGAACGAAGTCGCTGCAGCGCTGGCGCACGCCGGTCAGTGTAGAACAACCCCTCTCACTTACTGCTTCCTTACTTACTGCTGTGCTCAGACAAAAAAAAAAGAAATACTTACCTACCTACCTACGCTGCGCCGCGAACAACAAAAGTGAAGCCACCTTTTTATCTATGTGTTTAGGTTTTGAGGTTTTGTGTTACAGTAGTATAATAATTAAGAAACGATGTTATTTGAAGTACTTACAAGTGAAAAGTGATTCCGTGAGACTTTTTATGTGATTTGCTGCTGTTTTTTAAAGGGTTCACTAAACAGGAAGGCATAATTTTATTTTTGAATTTTAAGTTTATGACTCGAGAGTGATGAGCATGGTTTTAGTGTAGGTGTGTGCGTGAGCGTGTTTGCTTACTTGCAGGAGCACGGTTTTGTGTGGCTTCACTTTTAGTAGAGTGCTCGGCTGAGACGCAAGAGGCGCGGGTTCGATTCCCGCTACGGGAGAAATGTTTGTATGTTCTACAAATATTTCTTCCGGGCCTGGGTGTTGTAGGTATATAAGTATTTATTTACAAAAAAAAGTATATAAGTATTCTATCAGCCATCTGGTTCCCATAATACAAGCTTTGCTTAGTTTGGGGCTAGATGGCGCTGTTTGATATGTCCTCAAATATTTATTTATTCACCCCCAGGGTTTTCGGTGTTCGCGTGGCGCGGGGAGAGTGAGGAGGCGTTCTGGTGGTGTATTGACCAATGCTGCGCTCCCACTGCCACCTGGCAGCCCAACGTCATCCTGGACGATGGTGGAGACGCCACGCACCTCATGCTGAAGAAGCACCCTCAAGCCTTCAAGTTCATCAAAGGTTATGGTCGCCCTTTCATACTCTCGCCTAGAGCACTGGTGTTCTAGTTGGTAGGATCGGAAGGCGGGGCTTCCGATCCTTAGCTTGTGGGATCAAATCCGGTCGTGTACCAATTCTTCTGTGCGAAAAATACCAGTACTCTCGAGGTAAACGTCAAAAAACCCGCAGCTTGTTAGTTCCGCACGTATTGACCATGTCTTTCCTGTGGACAAGGCCGACTAAGCTGAGAGGATGGAATAGGTGCTGGGCAAGCCTGCTCCATCTTAATTCGTCCCGGGCACTACAGCGTCCCGTTTGTGAAGGTAAAAGTGGCCTCCTGACGCTGTATAAATCATCTACTATAGATGGTAAAAGACTCGCCTCGAAAAAAGTATATTTAAGTATTGTATTAGCCATCTGGTTCCCATTGTACAAGCTTTGCTTAGTTTGGGGCTAGATGGCGCTGTGTGACATGTTCACAAATATTTACATATTGTAATGTAACTCATTCTACTGTATCTCTTGTTCGTCAGGTATCGTAGAGGAGAGCGTGACGGGTGTCCACAGACTATATCAGCTCAGCAAAGCGGGCAAGCTGGTGGTGCCAGCTATGAACGTGAACGACTCCGTCACCAAGACCAAGTTTGACAACCTGTACTCCTGTCGGTGAGTCACTGTCACTGTCACTTGCTCTTCGGCTTTTGTTTACCTTTATGTCATACTAGCTGACCCCGCGAACTTCGTATCGCCTTAAAATTAATAATTCAAGTGCTTGTAATTTAATATGAACTTTATACCATAGCAATAATGGTCCAGGCGTTGTTGAGTTATGCGCTTACCAACACATTTTGCGATTCATTTTTATACTATATAGACTTCGCGCACGACCGCTGCGTAGGGAGCCGACCTCGCGACTGAGCCGCGCGGGTACCTTACTCATAGATCTAAACTCCCCCCCCGCACGCGCACCCCCGCCTTGGTGACGCCCACTTCGCAACGGGCCGTGCAGCAGAAATCGTAATATTTTAATTTCGCCATAACTTCAAAACCAAACGTCCAATTTTAATCATTCAAAGACCAAATATTATCTCCATAAACTGTTCTTAGTGATGAAATCATTTATTTTGATAAGGATTAATAGCATGAGTAAAATAAACGCGTTTAAATGTAGTCCAAAAAAAATTCAAGATTTTTAAATAAAAAAATGGTTGCTGTGCCTCACTCGACATAGATGGGTATAGTGTGTCGCGGACTTTTTTGTAGATATTTATAAGATCTACAATTAATTAGAACATTTTATGGTTCTATCTTTTATAGTTTAGGCAGCGTACGCAAAATAAGTAACTTTTCTGGTTGATTTTTTACACCTTGTGTCCGAAAAACCCAAATATCTTACGGAACCCTATTTTTTTCCAAAATAAAATATAGCCTATGTTACTCGTGGATAATGTAGCTTTCGAATGGTGAAAGAATTTTTAAAATCGGTCCAGAAGTTTTTGAGCCTATTCAGTACAAACAAACAAACATACAAACAAAGTTTTCCTCTTTATAATATTAGTGTAGATTTGTTTATTATCAGATACTAGTTCTATTTTTAAATACTAAAGTATTATGGCGCACAAAACAGAAAACAATCACCATATAAACAAAGTACGATTAAAACAATTTAAAAATAGATCGAATCCCAAAACATGTGTACACAGCTTGATAATAAAACACAAAACAGTTCTGTGCGAAATACAAAAATACATGGTTAAAAAAGAATAATAAAAAGGAAAAGAAATCTACAAATAAGTAATAATGTTAGGAAATTAAAATGACTTTAATGTTAACAGTTATTTATCAGTAGATGTTACAGCTATGTTGAGAGTAGCTGTAACATCCTTTTTAAAATATTTTTTTTTCCAAAGTAAGTAAGTATTTCATAAGTAGGCTGTATCATTTATTTCTACATTCATACATACATCACGTAATGTCAGGGGTAGACAGAGATCACGGATCTCCATTTGCTACGATCCTGACATACTTCTTTCCCTTCATTCACTCACATAACATTCTTCATACATGCTCATCGGTTTAGGGTGCTATTGACCTGGCCCTTTTCCAAAACGTCACCAAATTGGTCCAGGTATGTGCATTGAGTTTTCTGTCCGAAAAATGTATGTGCACTATACCAGTACTCTCAAACGGTGAAGGAAAACATTATGAGGAAACCCGCGGCTTAGTCAGCTTCGTACATATTGACCATGTCTTTCCTGTGGACAAGACCGACTAAGCTGAGAGGATGAAATAGGTGCTCTAGTGCTAGGAATAGAATCAATGTGTTTAGAAGTTCCTAGATTTTTTGTTATAAAACTAAAATATATTTTATTTTGTAGGGAAAGCATAATAGATGCTCTGAAGCGGAGTACAGACCTCATGTTCGGCGGGAAGCAGTCTGTGGTATGCGGCTATGGGGAAGTCGGCAAGGGCTGTTGTCAGGCGCTCAAGGCGCTAGGATGTGTTGTAAGCCATTCATTCATTTGTCCATTTATTGATTCATTCATTCGGTCATTCATTCATTTATCCATTCACTCATTCATTCACACACCCAACAGTCACATGGTTTTGAACCCATACTAGACTCCCCTGTGTCATGGGTGTCAGAAACTACGAGTACCATACCACAACATCTAGACCCAGATTAATGGCATCTGGACAACCTTCATTCATTCATTCATCCATTCATTCATTCTTACATTCATCCATTCATTAATTCACTCATTCATACCATTACTTATTTGTTTATCCATTCATTCATTCAATAAGTATTTTAATATTTGTATTTTGTTTTACAGGTTTACGTAACAGAAATAGATCCGATATGCGCGTTACAAGCAGCCATGGATGGGTTTAGAGTTGTCAAATTAAATGAGGTAATTATGAAAAAATTGCTTGCTTTGCTTTAGCATTTCCTACTAGGTACTACATAACAACAATTTTAATTCATATTTACTACTACAACTACATGTGTCAGTGATGCTTTGGTTGAATGAAGATACCAGCACTGTATCTTTGATACAATCAGTTTCTATCAGTTGGTTGTCAGGTATGACGGCTTTTCTAGACAAAAGCTAAAGCAGTTTCAAAAAGAAACTGACTGAACGAAAGTTACATAATCACTCTAACATCGATTAATCACAGTTGTGTTATTTTTTCAATTATTGACAGTCAAATTATGACGGCTCATTATCTAGCGCAGCCATGTTATTTATTTATTTATTTATATTATGTAGCTTCCTGCTTCGTACTATCTATTTATTTACCTATTGTTTTTGTCTAGCTGTTAGTTTTCCTAAAATTCATAAAATAAAATAAAACTATCATTCTTATACTGTTCTGTGTATTGAGGTATATGGTCTGTCTAGGTGATTAGACAAGTGGACATAGTGATAACGGCGACAGGGAATAAGGGCGTCGTCACACGCGACCACATGGAACGCATGAAGAATGGCTGCTGTGTCTGCAACATGGGGCATAGCAACACGGAGATAGACGTACACTCGCTCAGGACACCGGACCTGCTGTGGGAACGAGTGCGGAGTCAGGTGACAGTAATTATCTAGCACTTTTTCTATTATCTAGCACTATTTCTATTCTAGCACTATTTTTATTAGTTAGGTGATTTATTAAGATTTTCAGCCGCGGATCGGGAATGAAGTTGACAGCCTCCCGCGTGATGGATCGATGATATTGTCGTGGGTGGTGTTCAGTGGATAGAGGCAGCTCAAAATTGGGGTGACATATTAGATAGATAGGTTGATAACGATGATTAAGAAATCTTTGTGAGAGAAATTAAATAAAGAAACTTATGATTTTTTTTTATTGTGATGTTCTTTGTTACTTTAATAACTACTTATTCTATTTCAATTTGATAGCTTAGTTTACTTAGTTTTGTCGGAACGAGTGCAAAATCAGGTGACAGTTTTTCATTAACTTTTTCTATTATTTAACACTATTTCCTGTTATTTATCACTTTTTCTATTTATTACTGTTTTGTAACTCTTATTGCTTGATTTTAGCTACGCTTTCACTTTTTTCAGAGGACCTTAAATGCTTCCTTTTTGAGAATATCATATGATCAGGTTCTGATACTGAGCTTTGCGCTTTGAATATATAGTATTAGTAAAAATAACTAGATATTTTATTTATTTTGTATTGTGTTTGTTATTTCTCATAATTTGTACCTATGGATCCATGTTGTCCGAAATAAATAATTTGTTATTATATTATTATTTATCTAGCTTAAATAGTATAGTGTTATTTATGTTTGAAAACTGGCCCAAATTTTAAAATGATATCACCAACACTTTGACTTAAAAACGTATGGCGGCTATCAGCAGTTTCCAAAAAAGTAAAAAAAGCATTGTGTATTTGTACAGTCACGGAATGAAAAGGTTCGTCACCTTGAGGTCGGTTTTACCTTGCACTAGTGTAAGAATCAATTATGATTTAAATTCAGTAAATCAAACTATCCTCTATGACACGATAAATTGCCAAAAAACTTTGATGCGCATCAGTTTGAGCTTTGTTATCGAGCAGTTAAACATAATTTTCTATGCAACAGTTTGTTCTGTGCCTCAGATTCAAAAGGCAACATGTCTCGCGACACGTCAAACGAATCAATTAGAAAACTGATGAACCTTTTCATTCCACTGTTGTACATCAGAGTTTTTACGAAATCTGTTTTTTTAAAAAGCCGGACTGGACCACTCACTTAAAAGACATATTTAGTATGTTTTGTTGGATCCTTGTATAAAAAAGTTAATAAAAATGAATGGTTCTGCCCACCCAGGTAGACCATATAATCTGGCCAAGCGGGAAGCGCATAGTGCTACTGGCTGAAGGAAGACTTGCTAACCTTTGCTGTTCTTCGCTTCCATCTTTTGTGGTCTCCGTGACAGCCGCTACCCAGGCTCTGGCGCTTATAGAGCTTTATAACGCACCTCAACATCGATACAAGGCAAGTGTTATTTGAATGAATGTAAGAACGAATGATGAATGAATAAATGAACGAACGAAGGTACAAACGAAATAACTGACTGAAGACCGAATGGATGAATGAATGAATGATGATTCTGTTGCTTTATGAGCTCACCAGAGAACCGATACAAGGCAATTCTTTAGATAATTTGAATAAATGTATTAATGAACGAATGTATGAATGATTGTATAAATGATGGCTCTTACGGAGCTTTATAACGTACAATATATATAATTGTACCAGTTCCGAAATATACGATTTTATTATAAAAATCCAACGCCATCTAGTAAGCAATTTCGCATAAGAAGCTCATAGTGTACCTACATTAATAAATAAATACTTGTGGACATTTCACACAGCGCCATCTAGCCCCTAACTAAGCAAAGCTTGTACTATGGGCACCAGATGGCTGATACAATACTTATATAATATTTTTTTTTGTAAAAACGTACTTATAATACATAATACAACACCCAAACCCGGAAGAAATATTTGCAGAACATGCAAACATTTCTTCCGTAGCGGGAATCAAACCCGCGCTTGTTGCGTCTCAGCCGAGCACTCGCCCGCCTCGCCACAGAATTCACATTCGTTCATTAATTCGTGAGAAAAAGTGTAGATAACGTGTATCTACATTCACTCATTCATTCGTCAATCCATTCATTCAATTTGACGGCCTCGGTGGCGTGGCGGGCGATTGCTCGGCAGAGACGCAAGAGGCGCGGGTTCGATTCCAGCTGCGGAAGAAATGTTTGCATGATCTGCAAATATTTCTTCCGGGTCTGGGTGTGGTAGCATGGTACTCGTAGTTTCCGATACCCACGACACAGGGAATCCTAGTGTGGGGTCAGAACTATGTATGTGACTGTTGGGTGTTATATATTCATCCATTCATTCATTCATTCATTCGCTCATAAATAGCTTGTTTCCAGGCGGATGTTTACCTACTTCCGAAGAAAATGGACGAATATGTGGCCTCCCTCCACCTCCCCACCTTCGACGCACACCTCACGGAGCTCACCGACGAACAGGCGAAGTACCTGGGACTCAACAAAGTAGGACCTTTTAAACCTAACTACTATAGGTATTAGATTATGATTTAGGTATTCCTCTCAGGGACTAACGGCTGTAGTAAGACGAAAGTGTTTGATAAAAAAAAACCCCAACTGCGAAGAATTTCGGTGGCATAGTACCTACAGCTAACATATTAGATTTTTACCAGGCGCGGTCAGAAGGGGGGGGGGGGGGGTCGCAGGGGACATGCACCCCCCCCCCCCCCCCAAATCGTACACGTCAAATTGAAAAATCTTCTAAAAGTTTACAAAATATAAAAAAGCTATTTTCTGCCCCTAGCCGCGATGCCAATAAAAATAGAAGGCTTCCATTTGTTTTACAATGTGTGCAATAAAATTGTGTATTGTGCAATAAAATCTGATTTACTCGACATATTCTATTATTAGTGACCTAAATTTCAGGCTATGACCGCGCCTGGATTATTGGATTTTTTCACACACTAATGTCAAAATAGTGATATTACATTGTATACTGTACTGTTTTATGATATGATAATGAAAAGTCACTTGTGCTCTTATTATCCAGACGTATCCAACGACACCTCATTTGTCTAAATCCGTCCAGACGTTTCGGCTACAGAGTTAGCCAAAGGAATGATATAAAAATGACGTCTTACAGCCGCCATTTTTACATTTCTTATAACTTAACACTCTATCCCCCGAATACTCAAACGCGACTCAGAGTTGAGCACGTCTCAACTCACGGTTTTTTGACAGTTTCTGATGAAAATCTGCCAAAAAAAAAAACGTCATTTGAGACGTGCTCAACTTTGAGATGCGTTTGAGTATTCGGGGGTATGACACTCTGAGGTCACATTTGTTTAAATCCATTGAGCCGTTTGGACTACAGAATTCAGTCAAAGAAAAGACATACACCCCAAACTCATTACCGTTCATATTCGCAGTCGGGTAAAAACCATAAGCTTTCGAAATTATAATGAACTAGCTGTTGCCCGCGACTTCGTACGCGTGCAGTACATTATTTTGTTCTATAATCAATAGTTTTCGCAGCGCACGCCAAAAACTATTTTGGGTTTTCCACCTTAGGTTACAATATTGCAATTTTCTTACGGATCCCTAATTTTTATAAAGTCCTAGAAGCATGAAACTTTTTCAAAATTACCGAAATTCAGCTCCTAAAAGGCGATGAGGGGAGATGAAATTTGTATGAAAAATAACAAGCTTTTACTACAGACGCTAGTGAGTATAGTCTAGGGAAATGTAGAGTCACAGATGTGGCGAGTGGCGGAGACGTGGCGGTGACGTGGCGGTGATGTGGCGGTAACGTGGCGCGGTTATCTCCATAAACTTGTGCTGAGTAAATTGATGTGAACACAACTCAGACTGCCTGTTGCGAGTTTTACTACTCATTGTTTTAATGCTTATTACAAATTTGTATGGGCAAAAGATAAAAGCTGATATTAGATGGCGCTGTTTTTTGTACAATTACTGCTACTCGTTTTTAATTAGAAACAGTGTGGTGAAAGGAATAAAGTGCGCCTCGAACATGCTCCTTTCGTGCTTGATAAAGTCATGTTTCCAAATTTTTACGATGTCGGTTTTGTTTTGTGTTTATTTAAAAATTTATCGGCTACGTTTCTGCCACTTGTAAATAACTAGGTATTCAGAGCGATGTAGAAGTCACGGTGATAGAAGCGAGTATAGTTTGAGACCTTGAGACACTACGCCCGGTTCTAATATTCTACTAACGGATGTAGGATCGTTCATAACCGTTATCATCGTTGCTATGGTAATTCGATCCTCGTCCGTTAGTAGAATAATTGTACCGGGCTTTAGAAATTCTGATCCATTTGTTGGAGACAGTGACAAAAAAATATGGAGCCTTGAAAAATGATTATGGAAAAAGATAGCAGTATTAAAGTTTCAAAAAGTTTTTTGAAAAAATAGGGTAGTTCCTCATTTACATTAAGACATAAGACGTTAAGAGGCCTTGTCACGTCGTCTGATTGCTAAAGATTTAAATTGCTTAAAATGCTAGCCAATCGCTTATTAGTCAAAGTACAGGGTGTCCCAAGCTTTTTAATCATGTGTCATTTATTGACATATTTGTCAAACTGTAGTTCTATTACTTTCACCTAAATTGGGATGCCTAATATTCAAAATTAAGTGTAGATATCAGAAATGTCGTAAGATCAAGTAGACAATATACTTAAATAAGTAGTTAATACGATTTGTTTTACTTTCAATGTTAAGTTAAAAAATATCACTAATTACTAAGCCACATTAACTACATTTTAAAAATATGTGTTTTAAATGTAATAATAATCAACTAAAGGCTTAAAATGCACTGTATGAAATGAGTGCATTATCAAAAGTGGTCCAGCCATATCAATTATCATGTTTGTGAAATCAATTACAAATTAGTACAATTTTTTTTGATTCAGAGAAATACTTGTTTAAATGTACAAATGTATTCTATAATTAGTATAAGAAAAAAAATATAGGAAATGCATCAGTATAAACAATTGCAGTATTTAATTTAATTTTAATAAGATTATTTTGTTACTTGTTTCAATAAAACTTTGATTAAAAAAATTAATACTATGCTTCATATATTGTAAATCACTATTGATATAAGGAGGTAATGAACTCAAATTACTTATGTTTAAATCATCATTATTATTATTTTTTATTTGGTTTTCTTTAGATGATTTTACGTTACAATGATTGTTATTTGGTTACGTGTATAGCTTTTATGCTACAAAATTAAATGAAGACTAAATTGGTACATACATCATCATTTGAGTAACTGATCTGGCAATCGTTAGCGCTCTCATTTGTCAAAGTAACATATGTCAAAAAATGGAATCAATTTCGTTTTACAATAATTTTTTCTTACTAGGGTCACATAATACTTTGATTACTGTGAAAAGAATTCTTAAAAAAGTTCCTAATTGTCCAGTAGATGTCGTGACAAGAAAGTATGAAGCTTTGTGAGAAAGCTGTCTTCTTACGGAATTGCCTCAGGGTGAGTGCTTTAGGAACTGAAGTTTTAAGGATCCTCATTGCTAGATGAATGGGGACGAAAAATAAACATGACAATATATAAACCCTTATTTATGACAGCGCCATCTGTGTTTCGGAACTAGTATTAATTCGCAAATGTATGCCTAAACAGCATGTTTTAATTAGTTTAGTGGAATTGGAAGAGCATTGTTGCCATGTTTTATTAAAGAACATTTAGAAAATCAATTGTGTTATTTATTTAATTCATGCATAATAATAATACTTATAGAAATAAACATTACATTAAGTAAAATAAAATGAATAAAGCTAAATTAACAGATACACACATATTATCACGTCCGTATCCCCAATGGGGTGGGTAATCATAAGAAAGCCACAACTAGCTTAAAACTTTCAGCCACTCCTGATCCAAGACTAAAAAAGATGGATTAATATATATACACACAAAAATAGAAAAAAATAGGACTATTTTTATTATAAGTAATTGAAAAAGAGACACAGGTTTTCAAAAATCATTCTGATTAAAGTAAAGTAAGAAACCCCATCAAAAATCTAAAATAACAAATGAAAAATATATATGATATTTGTTGTTTGTGGAACTTGGTTTCTTGCTTTCAAAATTGGAGACAATATCTTCCAGAAAATTACAGAGCTTTTGAGAAATCATACCTACCGAGGTATTGAGTCAAACCAATGGAATTCCATTATGCATCTACTAGTATTCCGCTCCTTAAGTAGGTACACTATCTGATTATGTCCTGTACATAATTAGTGTATATAAACACGTTCAGTTATCATTTTATCAAAGATTCATTGCGCATGCCAGATATTGTAGGTGGACAAATTAGCAATAAAAAAATTACACTTGTATGTATTATTGTTAAATTTGTGATTCTAAAAAGGATTCGTGAAACGGTAAGTACCTAACTATAAATTTGTTAATGTTAGATATGTATTTTTTATTTAAATGTAGGCACTCAAAATATTTGTGAAATTCATCGGCTGAACGGGCTTGGGTATAACTATCCACTTATAGAAAAAACAATTTCAATAGATAAGACAGATGTTAAAATTTATGTTTCTACATGTAAACGGATAGTTAGCTAAGGGATTTAAGGTTCCTACTGATAGATGTTAACATATAACTGTAGCTGCTAATAAATATTTTAGGTAAATCTTGGTATATCTAAGTATTTGGTCATTCATAATTTTCCTTCCCTTATCCTCCCACTCTATGTGGGCGCATGTTCTCTTCTTCCATTCTCTTTTGTCAGCCGTTATCTCTGCACTCATTCTTTTCTCCTTGTCATCATTCAAACAATCCATCCAGTAAGTAAGAAAATTTATCAGAAGCCTGCAATTCAATTAAATCCAATTCATTTATTCGTGATACACAGGTAATAAATAACAGATGGTACATATAATATAAAATTGGAGTTTACTGTGACTCAAAAAGTAATTTAAAGTTTCTAAAAGATAAAAAAATACGAAAAAAGTAAATAGGTACTTATGTGTTCTTAATTAAATTATTCTTAAAAAACGGATTTTTATTATTTTACAGCTACTTCTAGGAATGACGATTGAAACGGAACCTTTGTACTTCTTTGAAGTTTGCCGTCGATCTGTTATCTTGTTGTATCTGCTTGTAAATCAAAATCCTGTTGATAAATCCTTATTGTACATCAATGTTGTGATTCACGTTTATAAGTACCTAATTACGTCTATTGATTTATCTATGTGAGTACCTAAGAGTTACGACTACCTATTAAAATAAAATAAAAATACCTATTCAGATTTTTAGCTCTTATAATGTAAGTACCTAAGTGCCTACTTATTTTTTACTTTTATAAATATATGAAATTGTCTGTCAGGTTAGTAAAAACAAACCATATAATAATCATAAGCCATTTTATAAATTCTTGAACTTTAAAAGACTTTATTTTGACATGAAACGAAGTGAGCAAGCTTTCAGTTTTAGAGAATGATCTTATTACACCCTGTATCCTGTAGTACCTAATACGACTTCTAGACAATGCAGCCGGATGCAGAAGATGGCGTAGCTTAGACGTTCTTGATTGATCGTTGAAGTTAAGCAACGTTGTGCGCGGTCACAATGGGATGGGTGACCGCAAATGGCATTACGAGCTGAGCGCTTCCGTGCTTCGGAGGGCACGTTAAATTGTCGGTCCCGGCTTTTAAGGCGTTAAGCCATGACGGAGGCCTTTAGGCGGCCTAAAAACTCCGTCACTAGAGTTGGCCACTAGCTCATACGAACTTACTTTTTTAGCGGAATGCATTGCGATGCAATGCAGTGAGAGTCAAATTCGCATACTAAGGGTTCCGTATCATGTAATTTTTTAATATCATCATCATCTTCCTGCCCTTATCCCACACTATGTGAGGTCGGCACAGCATGTTCCTTAATTGCTGTAAGAGTTTTGGCTAAGGTGTTTTACGACCGGCCGCCTGCCTGACGTCAACCCTCCTTGGGAATACTTGCTTATTGTATCTCATCATGTTGGAGGATACTATCCCTTAGTCGACTTTTACGACATGCTCGGGGAGAGAAGCAGCTGGACGCATTCTATGTTTTTATTAGGTACTCCCAGGTCTCCCAGTCCAGCAAAGAAGTAATAAGTAACATAATTATTAAAAATGTCAGTACCTAACGATGGGGCCTCGATTTCTATCAGACACACCTAGTGTTTTTTTATCATACAATTATTTAATCATCTAATAAGAACACGTACGACCGATATGATTACATATTAAAACGTGATTTGCTATAATACTTGTCATTTTAATCATGATTATAATCTATACCTATAAAAGAGCTTAATCTAACTGACTGACTGATTCATCATCATCAACATCTTCCTGCCCTTATTCCACTCTATGTGGGGTCGACACAGCATGATCCTTGAATCATGCTGTAAGAGTTTTGGCTAAGGTGTTTTATGACCGGCCGCCTGCCTGACGTCAACCCTCCTTGGGAATACTTGCTTATTGTATCTCATCATGTTGGAGGATACTATCCCCTAGTAGACTTTTACGACATGCTCGGGGAGAGAAGCAGCTGGACGCATTCTATTTATCATCTATTCTATTCTATATGACTGATTCATCATCGCTGAGCCAAAACCATTGAAGCTAGAAAGCTGGAACTTGGAAGGTAGCTTCCTCTTATAGCAAAAGCACCCACAGGCGGTGTTTTTTGAAATTCAACCCCTAAAGGAGTGAAAAGGGGTAAAAACGTTTGTATGGAGCTTTTTAACGGGTGGTGCGATTTGCTTGAAACTCGGTTTAGTTACTATAAATGCAAAATAAATGGACACGTGTTTCAGGATTTTTCAAAACAACCCATAAAAGGGTTGTAATTGGTTTGGTTTCCTCACGATGTTTTCCTTCACTGTTTGAGAGTGCTGGTATAGTGCACATAAATTTTTCCCACCGAAAAATCCGTTGGTACACGACCGGGTTTGAACCAACGACCTTAGGATCGGAAGGCGGGGTCACTACCAACTAGACCACCAGTGCTCTCACCACATAGGTGGGACGTATTTTTATAACACGTGAATTGCAATACTTACCGAATTTTATCTGATTTAAAAATAATGTTATCAAATAATCTACGATTTCTGTTAATTGGATTTACATCGAAAGATATGTGATATCATTTTGTTTCAAAATCTTTATCAAAATATTTGGACAAAGTAACTACATAAAGTAAAAGTTTGTTTATTTACAAAGGCAGTATAATTAAAAACTTTTAGGTAATCGTTATAATAAATAATAAGAAATTAAAATGAGCTCAGTTTTCTATCTAAGTTCGCCTACAGATAGAAAACAGAGCTCAGATCACCGACCGCAGGTAAGCTCCCCAAAAAGCTGGTGACGTCACCTCGTTGGATAGCTATAGGTACTTATCCTTTGTCCGAGATAAGCGTCAGCCCTTTGGTCATTGGTCACATCCATCAGCTTCTTGGATCTGATTCTTCTGCTTGAAAGGAAGCCACGCCTCAAAATATTATATTTTAATGACTAGTATCCTAAACATTAGTACATAGGTAGTCCGTAGATGGTCAAAAGTTCTACAGATTTCATGAACAAACTATTTTTGACCTTTTATTCCATAAACAGACTGACTTTCAAAATATCTTGATCGCCATTTTGTCTTCTGAATCCAGGTATTTGGTTGAAACATAGTTACATACAGCAGTACCAAAAAAATTGTGCGCCTCGGCAATTTTATTCTAGCTTCTGAAATACGAACTAACGCAATGATGATATAATATAGAGATGTTCCAATAATTATTTAGATAAGTACTTATATTTTTTTGTATATTCGGACAAATTCGGTAGGTATTCATACAAAGCACTAAGTTATATCTCTGAAACTCATCCTAGAATTGAAAGTTCTTGATTTATCGTTGAAGTTAAGCAACGTTGTGCACGGTCACAATTGGGATGGGTGACCGCAAATGGCATTACGAGCTGAGCACTTTCGTGCTTCGGAGGGCGCGCTAAATTGTCGGTCCCGGTTTTTAAGTCGTTAAGCCATGACGGAGGCTTTTAGGCGGCCTAAAAACTCCGTTACAAGAGTTGGCCACTAGCTCATACGAACATAGGACTTACAAATATAAACCATTTTAAATTGTATAAATAAAGCCCTTTCATATGGCACACCATTCAATAGATACATTTGTAAAACTTACTCTTCACTAGGTATCCTACTAATATTATAAATGCGAAAGTATCTGAGGATGTGCCTCAATAAAGGCGTAAAGGCTGAACGAATTTGAAGATAAAGATAATTTGAATGAAACATGAAGCAAATAGAGTAAGTACTTGTATGCTAATTGTGAACAAAATGGATTATTTTTTGCTAATCGTCCAAATACCTTCAAAGATTACTAGCTACTTCCTAAATCGTTTCCGCATTTATATAAAATTAGATTAACACAATAAACATTGTGCCATCTATGTTTCAAGATTACTACAAAAAAATATATGCTGGCGATCTCGGTGGCGTGGCGGGCGAGTGATGGCTCAAATGCAAGAGGCGCGGGTTCGATCCCCGCTACGGGAGAAGTGTTTGTATGTTCTGCAAATATTTCTTCCGGGTCTGGGTGTTCCAGTATTAAGTATTTACAAAAAAAAGTATATAAGTATTCTATCAAATTATGAAATTGCCTACTTAAAGGACTGGCCCACAGTGGCCCAAAGCAGGGATGACTGGAGAGAAGGAAGGGAGGCCTTTGCCCTGCAGTAGGTAGACACTACAGGCTTCTAATAATAATAGGTCCGGAGGCGTGGCTTCTTTTCAAGGAGATATCCAAGAAGCTAATAGATGTGACCAATGACCAAAGGGCTGGCGCTTACCTCGGACAAAGGATAAGTATAGCTATCCAACGAGGTAACGTCCCCAGCCTTTTGGGGACCTTATCTGCGGTCGGTGATCTGAGCTCTGTTTTCTATCTGTAGGCGAACTTAGATAGAAAACTGAGCTCATTTTTATTTCTTATTATTATACCGATTACCTTAAAGTTTTTAATGTTATTGTAGTTTGTCTTAGTATTCTATCAGCCATATGTTTCCCATAGTATAATACAAGCTTTGCTTAGTTTGGGGCTAGATGGCGCTGTGTCAAATGTCCACAAATATTTATTTATTTTAAAGTCGCGGGGCGTTCTAAAGGTTTATTATTTTATTAATGTTTACGCAGTCCTTTTTGTTCTCCTTGTACAAAGGATCTATGTTTTACGATTGTGGATTACACAAACATCTACTCTTACAATGGTGTTTTTCTTCACCATTCATCAAGTTGGCGTTGCTGGATATTATAAACTGTCGTAAACCAAGCTCCGGTGCTTGAATGTTACCCTGATAAATTGACATTTAGTTTTTGCTAAATCATTTCGAAAATAACATTTCTATTCGTAACTATCTTATCTGAACACTAGCTGTTACCCGCGACTTCGTACGCGTGTAGTACATTATTTTGTACTATAATCAATAGTTTTCGCAGCGCACGCCAAAAACTATTTTGGGTTTTCTACCTTGGGTTACAATATTGCAATTTTCTTACGGATCCCTACTTTTTTGAAAATATATTATGACCTATACCAGCCCCTGATAATGTACCTTTCTATTGGTGAAAGAATTTTTGAAATCGGTCCAGTAATCAGCATAGCTAATTAGCATAACTAATTAGACGTAGTTATAGTTACTTTAAGAATTGGATTCGGGCATTAAGCCTTCGATATTCGACCGATAATCCATATAAACGATAAATTATTGTGATATTCTTATACTTATAGGTACATAATATCTTTTTATAATAAATATCCCACTTCAATTACCACCTTAATTCCTTTAAAATTATTTAGAAGATTTAGCAACAATCGCCTTTTAAACGTCTTGATACATTGACGACCTCTGTGGCGTGGTGGGCGAGTGTTCGGCTGAGATGCAAGAGGCGCGGGTTCGATCCCCGCTGCGGAAGAAATGTTTGCACGCTCTGCAAAAATTTCTTTCGGGTCTGGGTGTTGTAATATTATGTGTTATAAAATATTTATTTACAAAGAAAAAGAATATAGGTAAGTATTCTATCAGCCATCTGGTTCCCATAGTGCAAGCTTTGATTAGTTTAAGGCTAGATGGCGCTGTGTGAAATGTCCACAAATATTTATGATTTATTTTTATTATTGAACTCCATTACTATTTCAACTTACTCATTCCAACTCAAATAATGTGTTAAAATGTGTAAAAAGAGAATACTGACCTAGCTAACACAAATTCTCAAATATTACAAAAAACCTAATGTTATGTTAAAACTTATAAAAAGTTTGGGTTAGTGTGTAAGAAGACGGTAAAAAATGTCGCGCGATACGGCCAAGTCCGTGTTAAAGTATTTTAAAAGAGTTCCGTACATCGTTTTGTTTAAACCAATAAGTGATACTGTTTTGATTAAAGATTTTTTGGTTCAAGGATTTGAATTAAATAATTTGAAATAAATATTTGTGAACATTTGACACAGCGCCATCTAGCCCCAAACTAAGCAAGGCTTGTACTATGTGAACCAGATGGCTGATAGAATACTTATATGTATATTTTTTTCTTTGTAAATACACACTTATAATAAATAATACAACACCCAGACCCGGAAGAAATATTTGCAGAAAATATAAACATTGCTCACGTATTGCAGGAATCGAACCCGCACCTCTTGCGTCTCACCCGAGCACTCACCCGCCACGCCATTAGGTGAAGCCTTTAAGCGGCCTAAAAACTCCGTCAAAAGACTTTGTCACTAGCTCATACCATCATCATCTTCCTGCCCTTATCCCACTCTATGTGGGGTCGGCACAGCATGATCCTTGGATGATGCTGTAAGAGTTTTGGCTAAGGTGTTTTATGACCGGCCGCCTGCCTGACGTCAACCCTCCTTGGGAATACTTGCTTATTGTATCTCATCATGTTGGAGGATACTATCCCTTAGTCGACTTTTACGACATGCTCGGGGGGAGAAGCAGCTGGACGCATTTTATGTTTTTGTCACTAGCTCATACGAGCTTACTTAATAATAAAAAGTGGAGGGTTTTTTAACAAGCGTTATTTCACGGAACCCTTCCTGATCATTTGTCATCCGTGACAAAATGACGGATAGATTAATCTTGCAATGATACCTCTAGTTATACATAGTTCTTTGAACTTACTAACCATCCGTTAGGAAAGTGTATAATATTAAGGTAAAATTATTTATTTGTTTAACGGACTAAAATGGGCTGGATTTAGAAGGGTCTAAGAATAATCAAAATATAATAAAAATAACAGTAAAACATTTTAGCGCAGCGTAAAAATACCAATCAGGCCGATTCTCTTGAGTATTTCTCTAAACTTTGACAGTTATAAAATTATAGTATCCGTTCAGTAGTTTTTGCGCGAAAGATTTGGGATGGGTGACCGCAAGTGGCATTACAAGCTAAGCGCTTCCGTGCTTCGGAGGGCACGTTAAATTGTCGGTCCCGTCTTTTAAGTCGTTAAGCCATGATAGAGGCCTTTAGGCGGCCTAAAAACTCCGTCACTGCAGTTGGCCACTAGCTCATACGAACTTACTTATTAATAGTAGTAAGAGAGCATTGGTGGTCTAGTTGGTAGTGACCCCGCCTTCCGATCCTAAGATGATGGGTTCAAATCCAGTTTTGTACCAAAGGATTTTTCTGTGCGAAAAAATTATGTGCTCTGTACCAATAGGTACTCTCAAACGGTGAAGGAAAACATCGTGAGGAAACCCGCGGTTAAGTCAGCTTCGCTCGTATTGACCATGTCTTTCCTGTGGACAAGGTCGACTAAGCTGAGAGGATGGAAGGTGCTGGGCAAGCCTAGTCCATCTTAATTCGTCCCGGTCACCACAGCGTCCCGTTTGTGAAGGTGAAAATTTGCCTCCTGACGCTGTATAAATCATTGCTGTAGATGGTAAAAGGCCTTAACTATTTCGATGTTATTTTAGACAGTATTTTTCCCTAGCTCCGCCCCTGATACATCCTAATACTAAACACGGAAGATGCTCATCTGTTGATCCTCACGACTCCATTATGTTTATAAATTCATAGGAACACGATTATTATTCTTTTGTGGCTAATCATGGCAACATCTACGGTGCTTTTTAGAAAATTAATTTAATTTTTCGATGGTGGATAAAAAACTGTGCTAAACTGTGTTTACAGAAAAGTTTAAGTGAAGTTAGGTAACTAAATTTAATATATTTTGTTAATACTTAATATATAGGACTAATCCCCGAACACTCAAACGCATCAGAGTTGAGCATGTCTCAAGTGACGAGTTTTTGACAGATTTTCATCAAAAACTGTCAAAAAACCTTGACTTGAGACGTGCTCGACTCTGAGTCGCGTTTGAGTATTCGGGGGTAAGTATATATTCATGCAAATTATTTTTGTGTGTCTAGTTCTATTTAAAAATTATTAATATCAAAAATAAATAACAGATAAATTATTCTCGTAAACAGAAACAGTGAATTTAGCAAAGAACTTTGAATTTAACCACAAAAATAGAAAAAAAATAATTATAATTTTTTACATTGTCTTTTTTATGTTTTGTCATAATTTGTATATATTGTAAAATAAACATAATAACATAACTTAACAATACCTAATAATCTTATTTATAACGAATAAAAAACGACAGTAAGCATTAGGTACCTACTTACCTATAAGTAATAATAATCATACCTAGGTTTTTATAGGTACCTAAAATAACTATTACATAACAAGATATCATCTCACTTACAGATACAAAAAACCGGTCAAGAGCGAGTCAAATTCCCACATGACGGGTTCCGTTCCATCGTATATGTACAGAAATGTTTCTTACGAGTATAATAATATGGGGCCCCCTTTTATTTTATTTTTTATCAGCAATAGAAATTCTCACTCTTTGAAAATTTTTAATCTCTACCTATTACGGTTTGTGAGATACAGCCCGCTGACAGACGGAGGGACGGACAGCGGAGGCTTAGTAATAGGGTCCCGCTGGCACTTTCGGGTACGGAACCCTAAAAAGCTTCAAAAAACGTATGTTTTGATGTAAAAAAATTGCGGAAGTCTATGAACTCATTATTACGGCATTAAATTAACTTTTTTGTTCGGCGGCCATGTTTTCTGTTATGGAAGAATTAGGTCACTTGAACTTCGATTATTTTTGTATTGTAGGTATGTTTACTTGCAGGAGCACGGTTTTGTGTGGCTTCACTTTTGCTGTTCGCGGCGCGGCGTCTTTTCTTTTATTATGTCTGAGGGTATAGATAAATATAATCTTTGTATTTGTAGCAGACATGTACAAAGTGGTGCTCCTTCTCACCGGGGCTGCATCAGCCCTCACCAGCTGCCCACCAGACGGGAGCCACCAGCTTCTACCGCACGAGGCAGATTGCGCCAAGTACTACGCCTGTGACCACGGACAGAAGATCAGCAGAGACTGCGCGCCGGGCACCTGGTTCGACGTGAACTTACAAGTATGTATCGTGCTATATTGCTAATTTGCCTATTTGCTACCTTTTATTAGAGTAGTAAGTTAGAAAAGTCCGCAAGTATAAGTATTTTTTCTATATTTTTATTCACCATAATATTTGTTCGTTTGAATGTTTATCTCTCCATAATCCTAAGGTTGGGCATTGGAAAATGACACAGTTTTTACTAAAGCATTTTCCAGTGTTGTATTTGTATCATGCACATTATATACAAACTTCAAATAAAAAAATAAATAAAAATAAATATCATCATCATCATCTTCCTACCCTTATCCCACTCCGTGGGGTCGGCACAGTATGATCCTTAAGCTCATAAGACTAGGTTTCTATGTATATCTATGTATGTTCTTCTCTCTTTTGCCCTATGCTCTGTCTCTTAAGTTTTACGGTTTAAGAACTTTATTCTCATAAAGGATTTATATTCTCTTAACAGTATGAGAAGTTAAAAATACATTTTATAATTATAAATTAATTATTTACGAGCGTACTACAAACTAGAACATACTATAAAGGTAATAGGTTAGGTAATAACAAATTAGGTATAAGTATAATTGTCTTATACTTATACCTAATTTGCACAAGATGAAATGTAGGAGCGGGTAGTTTTGTAACAAAGTCTACCAAAACCTCACCGCTACTCGCACCGCGATAATACTGAGCGAGTTTGGAGATACACGGATCGGCAACTACGGATGTGACACGGACGGGATTTGGTACCTTGGAAATGGAAGTTTTCGTTTCAGTTATGTGAATATTGTCAATAAACTATTTTCTTTCTTCTTTCTTTCTAGATCTGCAACTGGCCATCGCAAGTGACGTGCAACATCGCACCGACCACTCCTGGAGAGCCTCCAACGCCAACCACGCAACCACTTGTAACCACGCCAGCTGTAGACACGTCACCAGGTGGAACCACGTCCGATGAATCACCGTCACCAGGAGTAACCACGCCAGAAACAACCACGCCAGCCCTCCCCTGCCCAGCAGGGTACGAAGTGAGGTTGCTGCCTCACGCGAACTGCTCGAAATTCTACCAGTGCAGCAATGGTGTGCTGGTTTTGAAGGAGTGTCCTGATGGACTGAAGTTTGATGCTAACTATCAGGTAAGGATAATGGCTGTTTGTCACTTTTCTACATCATACTGACTTCTCAAATGCGCTCATCAGCAAACATCCTCAGTTTGATATGCCGAGGTAAGAGTTTTGGCTAAGGTGTTTTATGACCGGCCGTCTGCCTGACGTCAACCCTCCTTGGTAATACTTGCTTATTGTATCTCATCATGCTGGAGGATACTATCCCTTAGTCGAATTTTACGACACGCTCGGGGAGAGAAGCAGCTGGACGCATTCTATGTTTTTTCATTACTCCCAGTCTACCAGAGAAGTTATGTTGTATTCTTTGAAGACGTTTCACCAGACCATAAACATTATTTGCAGGTTTGCACATGGCCGTTCATGGCGACTTGTGGGACGGGCCCCACTCCTGTCCCACCCCCACCACCGACGCAATCCACGACGCAGTCGATCACGACATCATCATCATCATCACAGGTAAGACACCTTCAGAACAAATAAATAACACCCAACAGACACAGTTCAGGGTATGAATTCTTGAAATTTCCGAGTTATAACATTTCGCCAAAATCGTCCATTTCCCCAACACCATTCTTTAAACTATTGCTGGTGGAATCGCCTCTCCCACGTGGCATTATTTCGTGAGGAGAGTGATCCACTAAAATGTTGAGTATTAAGTCAAATAACTGACCCTAATTATAAGTGTTTGTGTATATTTACTAACAAATTATGCATCTAGTTGCCCGTTTTTTTTATTTCCATTGATTTCTTTCAATTCCGTAGTCTTGAAAGTCATTTGGTGTCTTTAAAATTAAAAATAAAATAAAATTCTGAAATCACCAAATGACTTTTAAGAATACGAAATTGAAAAAATCTGTAAAAATGGGCCATTTTGGTGATTTTAAAGCACTCTGTGATTTTCATGAGTTGATTGATACCCTGACCCCATACTGGGATTCCCTGTATCAGAAACTACGAGCACTATGCGACATTTCTCCCGCAGCGGGAATCGAACCCGAATTACTGTCGAATATTTCATAGTGGAGTCTAGTAATCTGTCAAGAAAGGTATGCTAACCACTTGCATTTTCATTTCATTTAATTTCTTGCAAAATGTGGGCATGCGCTAAATGTCTTACCTAACACGTGGTCGTGCCTCTGATTACTCCTTAGGCGTAATAGTAATGAGAGGCTGGAGATACGAGATAATGTACTACACGCTTGGAGATACATTAGGTATCCTACCAATATTATAAATGCGAAAGTTTGTGAAGGTGTGTGGATGTCTGTTTGTGCCTCAATCAAGCCGCAACGTCTGAACGGATTTGAATGAAACTTGGAACATACATAGTATGTGTGCTGTAATTTATAGGCTACTTTTTGTCCGGATACCACGCGAGCGAAGTCGCGGGCGAAAGCTAGTCAGTCTTAAACTTGTAAATGTTTTTGGCATGGTCTAGTGCGTAGGTATTTCGGTGTTAAAGTTTAAATTATGGTCATTCCCTGGTATCCTGGTAGCTATCAGAAACCACATCATCTTGACCTTGCTTCGCAAATTATTACCTTTGCGACTCAACTACCTACTATGAGATTTTATCTACCTATTTAACCAACATACGTATAATATTTTTTATTTTGGGGCTTATATATTTGAGCATTTTGGGGTCGAGACCCTAGGTCCGTGGGGCACGGGTGCCCACCGCGTTTTCAAAATTCTTTCAGGGCGTCTGGTCGAAGCGATGCGCGAT
Organism: Scotopteryx bipunctaria; assembly: GCA_949320045.1. Classification (NCBI taxonomy): domain Eukaryota; kingdom Metazoa; phylum Arthropoda; class Insecta; order Lepidoptera; family Geometridae; genus Scotopteryx; species Scotopteryx bipunctaria. The sequence continues at coordinate 1,566,555 of OX439467.1, forward strand.
CCAAGAGCTAGTTCTTATTTGGCTCAACGGATCAGTATTGCCATTCAGCGTGGCAATGCGGCCAGCGTCTTGGGCACGCTTCCACCGTCCGATGAGCTGGATCAGGTGAGCTATCTATAGACCGTTTGCAACGGCCTTTAGATAGCCGGACTGTTTTTTGTATTTTGTAAATTATATTTGTATTAGTTGTAAGTTTCTTTCTGTTAATAAAGATATTACCTACGTAATGTTTGAAGATTTTCAAATGAAGCATATGAAACTTATCAATAAAAAAACTCAAATAATTTTCAGATTGAAAACTAGATACCTACAATATCTAGGAACTGACAATTTACTATTGTAGAAGTAACGGCGGCAAAATTTCAATAGCCTTATACTTGGGAAATGTCTAAATCCGCCACTGGTCATTATAATCTGTTGGTTGTTCTGTAATAAATAAGATCTCCATTTTCAATTCCAGTCATCCGAGCCACCAGTTGAGTACCTCCCTAACGGATGTCCCCGGAACAACGAAGTCAATCTCAAGTTGCGGCACGAGCGATGTGACATGTACTATCAGTGCAACTTCGGCCAAACCATCGCTATGCCATGCGCGCCCGGCACTCACTTCGACTTTGAATTACAGGTATGTATTACTAAGGACTTTTACCATCTATAGTAGATGATTTATACAGCGTCAGGAGGCAACTTTTACCTTCACAAACGGGACGCTGTAGTGCCCGTTCGAATTAACACATCCATACATTAATAAACATAATAATAATAATAATAATAATAATTATAATATATTTTTATTTTAAAAAATAACGAACTCAGATAAAAAACTGAGCTCATTTTTATTTCCTATTATTATTATACTGATTACCTTAAAGTTTTTAATGTTATTATAATTTGTCTTTGTAGCATAAAATAAATATATAAAACTGTAATAATGTCTTAATAAAAATTTTATTTTCTCTCACAACAAAATTAAGATTAACATCCATCTATACATACAAACTTTCGTGTTTATAATAATGTATTAGTAGGATATTTGTTGTTATAGCGGCAATAGAAATACACCCTGTGAAAATTTCAACTCTCTACCTATTACGGCTCATGAGATACAGTCCGCTGACAGACGGACGGACAGCGGAGGCTTAGTAATAGGGTCCCGTCGGCAATCTTCGGGTACGGAACCTTAAAAATGAGATTTTTTCAAACCAATACGTTCCGCCCTTCCCCCTCTCCCCCGGCAAAGTCGTGAGATATCTGAGTAAAGCAATTTACCTATAAACGCGCACACAAGTCAATAAACTCAGCGGAATTCATGTATAATAGCCACATTCTAGTAATTACTCACGGATTAGATACTTCCGTGAAACGAAGAAGATAATGATGTCATTTTTATCTACGTTAACACACTGATTGATGGTTTGTTACTAGTTTTAGAAGAGTCTGGCGTAGAACTACAACTCGTGAAGTCTCCGACTTTACCTCGTCCCATTATGTAATTATTTTAATGATAAATAAACAAAAATAACAGCCAACAGTCACATACATAGTCCTGACCCCACACTAGGATTCCCTGTGTCGTGGGTATCAGAAACTACGAGTACCGTGGTACCACCATGGTACCATAAGTATATAATGTTTCATGACCTTTTTTCTCAATTGCCTAACTGTTTTTATTCATATTTTTAAATTCTATGTTATTTATGTGTGCTATTTCAGTGAATAAAAGTTATGTTTATGTGTATTTAGATTAGACTAGCTTAAATGCGCGGCTTCGCTCGCGTGGTCTAAATTTTGACACTAAATTTACACCTTTTTGAGAAACCCTGAATCAAATGTCGATTAATTTTGTATTTAAAGTAACCCAACCAAAAACTAAGGCCTTTTACCATCTATAGTAGATGATTTATACAGCATCAGGAGGCAACTTTTACCTTTACAAACGGGACGAATTAAGATGAAGTAGGCTTGCCCAGCACCTATTCCATCCTCTCACCTTAGTCGGCCTTGTCCACAAAAAGACATGGGCAATACTAAGCTGACTAAGCCCCGGCTTCCTCACGATATTTTCCTTCACAATTTGAGAGAACTGGTATAGCGCACATAATGTTTTCTGATTTGAACCCACGTCCTTAGGATCGGAAGGTGGGGTCACTATTAACAAACTGTTAAACAGTGAAGGAAATTACTGAACACAGTGATGATGATGGTAAAGGTAACTATTGTATAGGTATTCTTAGATCATGTTTTTTTACTGCAAATTATGGAATTACCATCAAATCAATAGCGTGACTGACCATGGCCAAAGCTTCCGCAGAGTTCAAGAGTTAACACAAAACATATCGACGCTTGAAAGGCAATAATTACCAAGCGACATTTTGGGCGATATTGAGTTATATATAATCATTGAAATCAGAAAAAAATTCTGCGTCGATTGGTCCCACTCTCATGCCGCTAGGACGAAGTTTGTTGTCGTTTGGTAACTGAAAAAAAAGCACATTTTCTCAGTTTTCGGCGTCCAAGCGACTATAATTTTAGCGATTTATGAATAATTTTCACTTAGTATGTATTCGATTTTTACTCTTTACACTTAGTAATTTTTGCCTAGACTCGAAATAATGTGTTTAAACATTTAGTATTTTTTGCCTTGCGGTACCTAGGGTATGAACATCGCTTAAGAAGTTTTACCTGGTACAATTTTAATTTTTCTTTTATCTTAAGACTTTTTAACACACCTTAATTATGTATTCATTTTCATTTAGTACTTTTTACCTAAATGCAATGGATTTAAAAAAGTAAAGTAGTAATATTTACCTACCTAAAAAGTATATTATTTTGTCGTTTGGTAATTTTTTACCTGCCGTTCTTTTACTGTTTTTGTTACTTATATAAACTATTTCTGGTTATGAAATTTGTATAAAAGTTAGCTTATCCCTGATGCACGTATTTTGTTTTGTCGCTTATCCGCACTGTAAAGTAGATTTTGGGTGGCGGTTGGGAACAAAATAATGATTACGTCTTCACTGAACCGTCGCATAGGTAACCCGTGTGCTCACGCGCATCGCACTTAGTGCTTTATCGCGTAGCTTAAATTGTACTGGGTAAATGCAATATAAAGATTTTATGAGTATAGGATTATTTAATACGCATTTTTATTGATTTAAATTTATGATTTTAGGTACATAATGAATCGAAATAAGTGAGTAGATACCATCATTAAGCAAGCTATGTCAAACACCAATGTGAATAGCAGGGATTTGACCTTAGTAATGTGCTACCTGCTTTGTTAAATAATCAAAGTAATAATTTATTCTCTCAATCGTAACTAATAGTTAGCGAGCGCAGCGAGCTTCAAGCCAATGCGAGCGAAGAGAGCTGAATTTTTTAACTCAATGTAGCTTTAAACAAATCTTTAACAAAAGGTTAGTCACAGGCCTAAAACCTCCACCAACCTGCACTAGGGCAGCGTGGCGGAATATGCTCTAATTCGTCCCTCGTCAGATGGAGGCCCATGCTCAGTAGTTAGTGATTGTAGATTACTACAAGGGCTGTTTTGATGTTGATGATGACGATATCCATCGAAAACCTTTGTTCGAAACTCTTTAATTTTGCGTACTAAAACCTAATTTTTTTGTTACTTGGTCAAAAATGCCTTACACTTACCTTACTTAATTTGTTCTATGGTTGAAATTGCTTGGCAGAATAATTTTTATGCTTTTTATTTCGATCATTTTACCTATATGTCAAACATCTGTTACTTCTGGATGCATCATTTTGCTTAAAACACAATTATAAAATACTGGGGTTTAGTTAATTTTACTTATTTTATAATAAAAAATCGTTGTCAGTAAGTAATTTTTACCTGTTTGTGATTTTGATTAAAATTTTACTAACCGACACTATTTCTTAAAATATTGGGAAAATTCATATTTTTTAAATGCCAGTATAAAGAGCTTTTAAATAGCATTTAAAATTCGTTGGAATCAAGTAGCTATGACTAATAGGCGATCTTTGACGAATTTTTTTCCGAAAAAAAAAACTTTAAAATGCTCTCCTGTAAAGTTGCTAACATGTCGCTTAGTAATTATTGCCTTTCAAGCGTCGATATCTTTAACTTGTCGAAAATTACTAGGAGTTCGACAGTAAATGTACCCTGTGTTGTATAATAACTGTTTCCCGCAACTTAGTTCGCATTGAGATGATTATCAAAATTTGAACTTAAAAAAAAAATCAGTTCATCATCTTTCTGTCCTTATCCCACTCTATGTGGGGTCGGCACAGCATGATCCAAGGATCATGGTGTAAGAGTTTTGGCTAAGGTGTTTTATGACCGGCCACCTGCCTGACGTCAACCCTCCTTGGGAATACTTGCTTATTGTATCTCATCATGTTGGAGGATACTATCCCCTAGTCGACTTTTACGACATGCTCGGGGAGAGAAGCAGCTGGACGCATTCTATGTTTTTTCTTTACTCCCAGTCCAGCAGAGAAGTACAAAAACGGTGAAACGCAGCAAAGTATTGTTGGTTTTATGTTCTGCGTAAGCAAAAATACAAGTTGAAGAGAAGTTGAAAAACAAAACCTATGAGTGCAAAAACTGCCGACCCATCCAAGTACCGACCGCAATAATAGGCAATGCTTAACATTTCTTATCTCAGTTCCCCATATAAACTTTCATTAAAATCTGTTTGGCAGTTTAGGCGTGAAAAGGTAATGGACAAACAGACAGAGTTATTTTCTCATTTATAATATTAAAATCGTATATCTACACTAATATTATAAGAAGGATTTTTTTTTGTTTTGTTTTTATGTTTGTAACGTATAGGCTCCGAAATTACTGAACCGATTTAAGATTTTTTTTCACCAGTAGATAGCTACATTGTTACGGAATAACATAGGCTATAATTTATGTCCAGCTGCTTCTCTCCCCGAGCATGTCGTACAAGTCGACTAAGGGATAGTATCCTGCAACATGATGAGATACAATAAGCAAGTATTCCCAAAGAGGGTTGACGTCAGGCAGGCGGCCGGTCATAAAACACCTTAGCCAAAACTCTTACAGCATGATCCAAGGAGCATGCTGTGCCGACCCCACATAGAGTGGGATTAGGGCAGGAAGATGATGATGATGATGATGATGATGTTACTATACAGGTTGCAAATGAATGTGATCAATATTATTTAAGTGACGATTATGACAATCTACCAACATAATGTCACGATTTCAAACTTGTTCTTCGTTAAATACTTTTTGGCACAAAATAAACTAAAGGCCTTAGATGGTCCATCACGTTGGAGAGGATACTATCCCTTAGTCGACTTCTACACTATCTTGTATATGTAATAAATTGAGCGAATAAATAATTAAATAATTTATTGTCAGGTTTGCGACCACATCTGGCGAGTACAATGCACTCCAGGGATTGCAGTGACCACGCAACAACCAACCAGTCCCCTCACACAACCAACAACAAGTAAACCAACAGAAGATCTAACAACAATAAGGCAACCGACTACACCTGAATCAACAACGGAGGATGCAACAACAACTAATTCACCTGAGGAACCGACAACAACTAACGCACCTGAGAAACCAACAACAATTCAAGAAACAACAGTTTCCCAAGACACTTCTTCAGTATCTCAGGAGACAACTACTGAAGCTCAGGAGACTACTACAGTAGCTCTAGAAACTACAACAGTCCCTCAAGAGACTACTACAGTAGCTCAAGACACTACTACTGTTGCCCAAGAAACTACAACAGTCCCTCAAGAAACTACTACAGTGGCTCAAGACACTACTACAGTAGCTCAAGAAACTACAACAGTCCCTCAAGAAACTACTATAGTAGCTCAAGAGACTACAACAGTCCCTCAAGAAACTACTACAGTAGCTCAAGAAACTACAACAGTCCCTCAAGAAACTACAACAGTAGCTCAAGAAACTACAACAGACCCTCAAGAAACTACTACAGTAGCTCAAGACACTACTACAGTAGCTCAAGAAACTACAACAGTCCCTCAAGAAACTACTACAATAGCTCAAGAGACTACAACAGTCCCTCAAGAAACTACTACAGTAGCTCAAGAAACTACTACAACAGTCCCTCAAGAAACTACTACAGTAGCTCAAGACACTACAACAGTAGCTCAAGACACTACAACAGTAGCTCAAGAAACTACTACAGTAGCTCAAGACACTACTACATTAGCTCAAGAGACTACAACAGTCCCTCAAGAAACTACTACAGTAGCTCAAGAGCCTACAACAGTCCCTCAAGAAACTACAACAGTAGCTCAAGACGCCACTACAGTCCCTCAAGAAACTACTACAGTAGCTCAAGAAACTACAACAGTCCCTCAAGAAACTACTACAGTAGCTCAAGAGACTACAACAGTCCCTCAAGAAACTACTGCAGTAGCTCAAGAACCTACTACAGTAGTTCAAGACACTACTACAGTAGCTCAAGAAACTACTACAGTAGCTCAAGAGTCTACAACAGTCCCTCAAGAAACTACTACAGTAGCTCAAGACACTACTACAGTAGCTCAAGAAACTACAACAGTCCCTCAAGAGACTACAACAGTCCCTCAAGAGACTACAACAGTAGCTCAAGACACTACTACAGTAGCTCAAGAAACTACTACAGTAGCTCAAGACACTACTACAGTAGCTCAAGAAACTACAACAGTCTCTCAGGAAACTACTACACTAGCTCAAGAAACTACAACAGTCCCTCAGGAAACTACTACAGTAGCTCAAGAAACTACAACAGTCCCTCAAGAGACTACAACAGTTCCTCAAGAAACTACAACAGTCCCTCAAGAAACTACAACAGTAGCTCAAGAGACTACAACAGTCCCTCAAGAAACTACAACAGTCCCTCAAGAAACTACTACTGTAGCTCAAGACATTACTACAGTAGCTCAAGACACCACGACAGTAGCTCAAGAAACTACTACAGTGGCTCAAGAAACTACTACAGTTGCTCAAGAGACTACAACAGTCCCTCAAGAAACTACAACAGTAGCTCAAGAGATTACAACAGTCCCTCAAGAAACTACTACAGTAGCTCAAGACACTACTACAGTAGTTCAAGAAACTACAACAGTCTCTCAGGAAACTACTACAGTAGCTCAAGAAACTACAACAGTCCCTCAAGAAACTACTACAGTAGCTCAAGAAACTACTACAGTAGCTCAAGACACTACTACAGTAGCTCAAGAGACTACAACAGTCCCTCAAGAAACTACTACAGTAGCTCAAGAAACTACTACAGTAGCTCAAGACACCACGACAGTAGCTCAAGAAACTACTACAGTGGCTCAAGAAACTACTACAGTTGCTCAAGAGACTACAACAGTCCCTCAAGAAACTACAACAGTAGCTCAAGAGATTACAACAGTCCCTCAAGAAACTACTACAGTAGCTCAAGACACTACTACAGTAGTTCAAGAAACTACAACAGTCTCTCAGGAAACTACTACAGTAGCTCAAGAAACTACAACAGTCCCTCAAGAAACTACTACAGTAGCTCAAGAAACTACTACAGTAGCTCAAGACACTACTACAGTAGCTCAAGAGACTACAACAGTCCCTCAAGAAACTACTACAGTAGCTCAAGAAACTACTACAGTAGCTCAAGACACTACTACAGTAGCTCAAGAAACTACTACAGTACCTCAAGACACTACTACAGTAGCTCAAGAAACTACAACAGTAGCTCTAGAGACTACACCAACGCAGATATGTCCTCCAGGAGTTATGGGTAACGTACCGGATCCTGAGAGTTGTAGTTCATACTACATGTGCTTTGGTGGTAACCCGGTCAAACTGAATTGCGGGGCCAACTTTGAGTTTGATCCGGATCTCAAAACTTGCGTTGAAATTGCCGAAGGAGGATGTACCCTAGGCAACGCTGCTGGCACCACAACGAATAAACCTGAGGAACCAACAACAACAACGACTGAAAACCCTGAGAAACCAACAACAGTTCAGGAAACGACTGTTCCTCAAGAGACTACAACAGTCCCTCAAGAAGCTACTACAGTAGCTCAAGAGACTACCACAGTCCCTCAAGAAACTACTACAGTAGCTCAAGAGACTACAACAGTAGCTCAAGAGAGTACAACAGTCCCTCAAGAAACTATTACAGTAGCTCAAGAGACTACAACAGTCCCTCAAGAAACTACTACAGTAGCTCAAGAGACTACAACAGTCTCTCAAGAAACTACTACAGTAGCTCAAGATACTACAACAGTCCCTCAAGAAACTACTACAGTAGCTCAAGAGACTACAACAGTCCCTCAAGAAACTACTACAGTAGCTCAAGACACTACCACAGTAGCTCAAGAAACTACAACAGTCTCTCAGGAAACTACTACAGTAGCTCAAGAAACTACAACAGTCCCTCAGGAAACTACTACAGTAGCTCAAGAAACTACAACAGTCCCTCAAGAGACTACAACAGTTCCTCAAGAAACTACAACAGTCCCTCAAGAAACTACAACAGTAGCTCAAGAGACTACAACAGTCCCTCAAGAAACTACAACAGTCCCTCAAGAAACTACTACTGTAGCTCAAGACATTACTACAGTAGCTCAAGACACCACGACAGTAGCTCAAGAAACTACTACAGTGGCTCAAGAAACTACTACAGTAGCTCAAGAGACTAACACAGTCCCTCAAGAAACTACAACAGTAGCTCAAGAGATTACAACAGTCCCTCAAGAAACTACTACAGTAGCTCAAGACACTACTACAGTAGTTCAAGAAACTACAACAGTAGCTCAAGAAACTACAACAGCCCCTCAAGAAACTACTACAGTAGCTCAAGAGACTACAACAGTCCGTCAAGAAACTACAACAGTAGCCCAAGAAACTACTACAGTAGCTCAAGAGACTGCTCCAGTGCATATATGTCCTCCAGGAGTTATGGGTAACGTACCGGATCCTGAGAGTTGTACTTCATACTACATGTGCTTCGGTGGTAACCCGGTCAAATTGAATTGCGGGGCCAACTTCGAGTTTGATCCGGATCTCAAAACTTGCGTTAAAATTACCGAAGGAGGATGTACCCTAGGTAACGTTGCTGGCACCACAACGAATAAACCTGAGGAACCAACAACAACTACGACTGAAAACCCTAAGAAACCAACAACAGTTCAAGAAACTACAGTCCCTCAAGAAACTACTACAGTAGCTCAAGAGACTACAACAGTCCCTCAAGAAACTACTACAGTAGCTCAAGAGACTACAACAGTAGCTCAAGAGAGTACAACAGGCTCTCAAGAAACTATTACAGTAGCTCAAGAGACTACAACAGTCCCTCAAGAAACTACTACAGTAGCTCAAGAGACTACAACAGTCCCTCAAGAAACTACTACAGTAGCTCAAGAGACTACAACAGTCTCTCAAGAAACTACTACAGTAGCTCAAGAGACTACAACAGTAGCTCAAGAAACTACTGCAGTAGCTCAAGAAACTACAACAGTCCCTCGAGAGACTACAACAGTTCCTCAAGAAACTACAACAGTCCCTCAAGAAACTACAACAGTAGCTCAAGAGACTATAACAGTCCCTCAAGAAACTACAACAGTAGCTCAAGAAACTACAACAGTCCCTCAAGAAACTACAACAGTAGCTCAAGAGACTACAACAGTCCCTCAAGAAACTACAACAGTCCCTCAAGAAACTACTACTGTAGCTCAAGACATTACTACAGTAGCTCAAGACACCACGACAGTAGCTCAAGAAACTTCTACAGTGGCTCAAGAAACTACTACAGTAGCTCAAGAGACTAACACAGTCCCTCAAGAAACTACAACAGTAGCTCAAGAGATTACAATAGTCCCTCAAGAAACTACTACAGTAGCTCAAGACACTACTACAGTAGTTCAAGAAACTACAACAGTAGCTCAAGAAACTACAACAGCCCCTCAAGAAACTACTACAGTAGCTCAAGAGACTACAACAGTCCCTCAAGAAACTACAACAGTAGCCCAAGAAACTACTACAGTAGCTCAAGAGACTGCTCCAGTGCAGATATGTCCTCCAGGAGTTATGGGTAACGTACCGGATCCTGAGAGTTGTACTTCATACTACATGTGCTTCGGTGGTAACCCGGTCAAATTGAATTGCGGGGCCAACTTCGAGTTTGATCCGGATCTCAAAACTTGCGTTAAAATTACCGAAGGAGGATGTACCCTAGGTAACGTTGCTGGCACCACAACGAATAAACCTGAGGAACCAACAACAACTACGACTGAAAACCCTGAGAAACCAACAACAGTTCAAGAAACTACAGTCCCTCAAGAAACTACTACAGTAGCTCAAGAGACTACAACAGTCCCTCAAGAAACTACTACAGTAGCTCAAGAGACTACAACAGTAGCTCAAGAGAGTACAACAGGCTCTCAAGAAACTATTACAGTAGCTCAAGAGACTACAACAGTCCCTCAAGAAACTACTACAGTAGCTCAAGAGACTACAACAGTCCCTCAAGAAACTACTACAGTAGCTCAAGAGACTACAACAGTCTCTCAAGAAACTACTACAGTAGCTCAAGAGACTACAACAGTAGCTCAAGAAACTACTACAGTAGCTCAAGAAACTACAACAGTCCCTCGAGAGACTACAACAGTTCCTCAAGAAACTACAACAGTCCCTCAAGAAACTACAACAGTAGCTCAAGAGACTATAACAGTCCCTCAAGAAACTACAACAGTAGCTCAAGAGACTACAACAGTCCCTCAAGAAACTACAACAGTAGCTCAAGAGACTACAACAGTCCCTCAAGAAACTACTACAGTAGCTCAAGAGACTACAACAGTCCCTCAAGAAACTACAACAGTCTCTCAGGAAACTACTACAGTAGCTCAAGAAACTACAACAGTCCCTCAAGAAACTACAACAGTAGCCCAAGAAACTACTACAGTAGCTCAAGAGACTGCTTCAGCGCAGATATGTCCTCCAGGAGTTATGGGTAACGTACCGGATCCTGAGAGTTGTACTTCATACTACATGTGCTTCGGTGGTAACCCGGTCAAATTGAATTGCGGGGCCAACTTCGAGTTTGATCCGGATCTCAAAACTTGCGTTAAAATTGCCGAAGGAGGATGTACCCTAGGTAACGTTGCTGGCACCACAACGAATAAACCTGAGGAACCAACAACAACTACGACTGAAAACCTTGAGAAACCAACAACAGTTCAAGAAACTACAGTCCCTCAAGAAACTACTACAGTAGCTCAAGAGACTACAACAGTCCCTCAAGAAACTACTACAGTAGCTCAAGAGACTACAACGGTAGCTCAAGAGAGTACAACAGTCCCTCAAGAAACTACTACAGTAGCTCAAGAGACTACAACAGTCCCTCAAGAAACTACTACAGTAGCTCAAGAGACTACAACAGTCCCTCAAGAAACTACTACAGTAGCTCAAGAGACTACAACAGTCCCTCAAGAAACTACTACAGTAGCTCAAGAGACTACAACAGTCCCTCAAGAAACTACTACAGTAGCTCAAGAGACTACAACAGTAGCTCAAGAAACTACTACAGTAGCTCAAGAAACTACAACAGTCCCTCAAGAGACTACAACAGTTCCTCAAGAAACTACAGCAGTCCCTCAAGAAACTACAACAGTAGCTCAAGAGACTATAACATTCCCTCAAGAAACTACAACAGTAGCTCAAGAGACTACAACAGTCCCTCAAGAAACTACAACAGTAGCTCAAGAGACTACAACGGTCCCTCAAGAAACTACAACAGTCCCTCAAGAAACTACTACAGTAGCTCAAGACATTACTACAGTAGCTCAAGACACCACGACAGTAGCTCAAGAAACTACTACAGTAGCTCAAGAAACTACTACAGTAGCTCAAGAGACTATAACAGTCCCTCAAGAAACAACTACAGTAGCTCAAGAGACTACAACAATAGCTCAAGAGACTACAACAATCCCTCAAGAAACTACTACAGTAGCTCAAGAGATTACAACAGTCCCTCAAGAAACTACTACAGTAGCTCAAGAGACTACAACAATAGCTCAAGAGACTACAACAATAGCTCAAGAGACTACAACAGTCCCTCAAGAAACTACTACATTAGCTCAAGAGACTACAACAGTCCCTCAAGAAACTACTACAGTAGCTCAAGAGCCTACAACAGTCCCTCAAGAAACTACAACAGTAGCTCAAGACGCCACTACAGTCCCTCAAGAAACTACTACAGTAGCTCAAGAAACTACAACAGTCCCTCAAGAAACTACTACAGTAGCTCAAGAGACTACAACAGTCCCTCAAGAAACTACTACAGTAGCTCAAGAGACTACAACAGTAGCTCGAGAGAGTACAACAGTCCCTCAAGAAACTACTACAGTAGCTCAAGAGACTACAACAGTCCCTCAAGAAACTACTACAGTAGCTCAAGAAACTACAACAGTCTCTCAGGAAACTACTACAGTAGCTCAAGAAACTACAACAGTCCCTCAGGAAACTACTACAGTAGCTCAAGACACTACAACAGTAGCTCAAGACACTACACCAGCGCAGATATGTCCTCCAGGAGTTATGGGTAACGTACCGGATCCTGAGAGTTGTAGTTCATACTACATGTGCTTCGGTGGTAACCCGGTCAAACTGAACTGCGGGGCCAACTTCGAGTTTGATCCGGATCTCAAAACTTGTGTAGCAATCGCCGAAGGAGGATGTACACTTGGTAAAACTGGAACCACAACAAACACACCTGAAGAAGCGGCTGATCCAATTGTGGAAGAAAACTTTAAAAACATTAAACTTACTATTGATGACGTCGAACCCGAGTATGTAACAGAGGTTTACATGACTACTTTAGAAGTTGCAACATCTAAAGATGGTGTGACAAAGACAGAAGAAGTAGGAAAGAGAACAGAAGTGGATCTGTGTCCGATTGGAACTGTTGGCAACGTAGCGGATCCAGAGAGCTGTAGTTCCTACTATATGTGCTTTGCTGGCACTGCTGTCAAACTGAACTGTGCGAAGAACTACGAGTTTGATCCTGTTGCAAAGGTAAGGATTATCATCATCTTCTTGCCCTTATTCCACTCTATGTGAGGTCGGCACAGCGTGTTCCTTGGATCATGCTGTAAGAGTTTTGGCTTAGTTGTTTTATGACCGGCCGCCTGCCTGACGTCAACAACACTTCACATGATGAGATACAACTTGTATCTCATCATGTTGGAGGATACTATCCCTTAGTCGACTTTTACAACATGCTCGGGGAGAGAAATAGCCTATCTTTACGGTGACAATATACTATTTAAAGATTTCCTTTACGCTATTTATATATAGTATATAAATTAAATATACTTTTCAAATGATTTTGTCGTTTCTGAATTGGACCGAAATGTTTACAAAAAAAATTATAATGGATGAATATTGGAAAGCAATAATTTGATTGTTTACTTCCAGCAATGCATACAGATAGCCACAGGAGGCTGTACTAATTCTAGCCCCCGCGTTGCTATCCCTGAACACATCAACACTATACCTGGACTGTGCGAGCGAGACGGCACGATGGCGGACCCGAACAACTGCGACGTCTTTTACGTGTGTGCGAACGGGCACGCTATACAAATGCATTGCAATATTGGCTATGAATTCAGCGTGAAAACCAAGGTATATAAATAAATAATAATAAATAACACCCAACAGTCACATACATAGTTCTGACCCCACACTAGAATACCCTGTGTCGTGGGTATCAGAAACTACGAGTACCATGGTAACACAACACCTAGACCCGGAAGAAATATTTACAGAACATGCAAACATTTCTCGAAGGAAATTAAACCCGCGCCTCTTGCGTCTCTGCCTAGCAATCGCCCGCCACGCCACCGAGGCCGTCGAAGATACCCAAGAATAGTTCACTGGTCATGTCGTCTTTTTATGTAAGGTGAAAGCAGAGCAGGATAGGTAGGTAGTTGAATAACAAATAGGCGAAAAAGAGACATCATCTAAATAAGTACTGATCTAACAGCTGTCACCCTGGCTGTACTAGTCATTTCTGATACCTACAACAAAAAAAAATATTTGTGGACATTTGACACAGCGCCATCTAGCCCCAAACTAAGCAAAGTTTGTACTATGGACACCAGATGGTTTATAGAATACTTAAATACTTTTTTGTAAACACATACATATAACGTAATACTACAACACTCAGACCCGGAAGAAATATTTGCAGAACATGCAAACATTTCTCTCGTAGAGGGAATCGAACCCGCGCCCCTTGCGTAGGTAGTTACAAGGAATCCTATTTAGAACTATGTATGTATCTATGTAACTGTTGGATATTAATTATTTTATAAATAATTTGTTCCAGACGTGCATGCCGCTATCGGATAGTGGCTGTATTCAAAATTCCAAGAGCTGATGCTTCCAAGAAAGCTTTGAAAATGGACACCCTGGATGATGAACTGGGGGTCTAGCCAAGATCATTTCTATTCTCTTTCCATCGTAGAAAACGATTGGTAGCCGAGCAGTGTTGCCACCTTGCATTTTTTTAAAGCGCTAGGTCAAAAATAATATGTCATCAGATTTCAGAAATTTGGATTAAAAAAACACCAAATTCAGCTAAATTATTTCAGATTAAAGAAACCCTAGTTTAAATTAAAAACGAACGAACAAGTATGTAAGAGATGCAGAAAGAATAGTACTTAGTATCTTATTAATTACCTACACAATTTTACGTAGTTATTTTAACTTTGTAAAATTGTATAATGTTTAGTTTTAGTGTTTTTTTTTTAATCCAAATTTCTGAAATCTGATGACATTTTATTTTTGACCTAGCGCTTTAAAAAATGCAAGGTGGCAACACTACTCGGCTACCAATCGTTTTCTACAATGGAAAGAGAATAGAAATGATCTTGGCTAGACCCAGTCTAACCATAATTCAGATGTGATATTCGTGAGAGTGCCATCTAGTTGTCGAGCGCTGAAACTTTTGGAACCAAGGGTATCCAGCTTTTAAGTCAGAGGGGGTCAGAAGAGATAAGGTCTAGCCAGAACAAGTTATTTATTTAAAAGAACAAAACACCCGATTGCGTAGAAGTAACATAGTAGGTCTGACATATTTGATTCTCGCAAAGCAAAACGTCAAAGACTATCAAAGGCTTATCGAGCTATGGAAAGAGCTATGCTCAGTTTCTCAGAAGGATAGGATTCGTAATGATACTATCCGACAGAGAACAAAGTAAACTGAAGTGGCAATGGGCTGGCCATATAATATAATAATAATAATATATATTTTTATTTTCTCTCACAACAAAATTAAGATTAACATAATATTGTTAAAAAATATATAAACAGTAAAATATGGGGCGAAAAAAAAAAACAGAACAGTAATCACATTTTAGGCGGTAATTAGTTAACCTGTTTTGTGAGAGACTGGTGCCTGAAATAGGTATTAAAATTATATCTGCCGAAGAACCGACAACCGCTGGGGTGAACGAGTTCTTGAGACACCGTGACTCTGCAAACGTAATGTAGGACGCCCTCCGGCTAGCTGGAGTGACGATCTGCGAAAGGCTGCTGGCAGAGACTGGATGCTTCAAGCTATAGGGCGTGATGGCGCTCATTAGGGGAGGCTGATGTCCAGCAGTGGACTGCTATAGGCTGATGATGATGATGATGATGAAAATGATCAAAACTCAAATGTCTAAAACCTGAAAACAGCGGCAGTCGATGTCCCATTCCTGGTTAATAATGAAGTGGCGTAGTGAGCGATAACTAAAAGTAACAAAATTATGTTGTAATCGTGAAAAGAGATTCTTTAGAAAAACTGTTCTGTCATTATGTTTAAGAGTAGTAACTGTGTTGTCTGAAAATAAAAAAAAATATATTACATGTCCATTTTTAAAGTAAATGTCTTGGAAAGGCAAATGACTATGTAAAATAAAATATTTAATTTATAATATTTAAAATGTAGGTATTTGGTAAGTTGTGAATTACTAACAAAATTTTATTTATTTATTAACCAAAGAAATTATGTAAATATGTAAATACCAAAGAATGGTTCGTTTTTTTGATCACAAAAAATACATTATGAACAATCATAAATAGTTTTGAATGTAAAAAACATTTTATTTGGTCGTTACGGGTTTTCTGATTAAATTTTATAATTTATGAAGTTGTTTTTATTTTTTTATTTCAAGCCCTTTTATATAATTTTTATTGGCGCCACCGGTGCTTTTTGTGACAGTGATATAAATGGTTAATCATTTTTTTTTAACTTCATTTAATATTGAAAACTCTTACGTTGCTAACCGAATGATAATCAACAAACAGCCTAAACTAAACATAAGTCCTAGAAGCATGAAACTTGGAGGTACTAGGGTGTACTTTGAAAGGAATTCCCGAAATTCAACTTCTAGAGAACGCAGCAGGAAGCTAACCAAATAAAACTCAATTTAAACACCAAATAATTTATAATTGCGAGTTGCTAAACACTTAATATAGACACCAATTATTTTTAAGTATTTTTATTATTACAAAACGCGGGAAGCAACTTTAACTAAATAAGTAATAAGTTGTTTAGTTATAACATCACATCTAATAATACAGAATAGTAAAAAAGGTTGGTCATATACAGTAAAAAAATATCAAATTAGTAGAAAAATATTTGGTTGCATATTGCATACCTACTAGACTAGAGTATAAAATTAATTTAATATATTAAGTACAGTGAGTAAATTGGATAAAATATATATTAAAAAGCTTTTCTTAATTTATTTGAGAATCTACACATAAAGATAATTTTAGTCGTGTTAACCTGTATTTATACAGTTTATTTAACTTATTCATTGATACTACATTTTTGAAAACTACTCCCTATAGTCTCAACTTAATTATGCTAAATAAATAATTTGATTTAGTATAATATTGATATAAATAAAATAAACATATTTGCAATATCAATAATTTTAACGTAATAAAACATTATGACTTATTTATTTACCATTATGATTACGCAATTTTTTATTAAATGTGCGATTTTGTTATTTTTTTCTGAAAAAGGAAAAAGAAAAACAAAAAATTACAACCTTTAGTTTAAGTCTAATGAAAGCTTTCTTATTATATTAATATTGTGTTGTTTTGTAAAATGAATTATAGCTCAGCAAATGTGCTGGAGTAGCTGGAAAGCCTATTCCATCTTCTATACCCCGTCAGTATAACTTCTCGTTAGTGTTGCCTTTTGGCGTTGCATAAAAGACATCTATAATAAGACTAAGGTTACTTCTCTGCTGGACTGGAAGTAAAGAAAAAGCATGGAATGCGTCCAGCTGCTTCTCTCCCCGAGCATATTGTAAAAGTCGACTAAGGGATAGACCTCTCCAAAATGATGGACCATCTATATGAGCGATGGGCTGATCACCTGTCACCATGGTCCACCATATTCATCTTAGGACTTTAAATCAGATCTGGCTGCAAGTTTTCTTATGTTTACTTGTGGCTCTGCCCACCTCATTAAGGATACGGGCGTGATAATATGTATGTATAAGGCTATGGTTGTTTATTTAATTTAAATAAAGATTCTGACAAATAATTAAATACTTACCTACACTTTTCTGCATTCCGATCATAGCTTACCTTAACATCAGTCTCATAATTATTCATTCTCAGTTTTAATTAAATAAAATCAAACGTTAAGGTAGACTTTCTGACGCTTGCTTCGAAAATCTGTCTTTGGACAAATTATTATAATTTTAATAAATAAAATACTTGCTTTGAACAAATAGCAACTCCGTGTACATAATGTATTATAGTTAATTTAATTATCTAGGCCGCCTGATTCTACCCATGGCAGCATAACTTAAACCAAACAGTTAACGTAACTATTTAATATATTCTTAAGATATAACTAACCTTTTGTTAAAAAATAATTCTTAATAATTTAATTAAAATAAAATAAAATATTTAATTTATTTTAGGTGTTGCTTTTTCAAGCGTGTTTATTATTCAAAGATTGTTAAGTGACAGTTTATTGAAAATATGACAAAGGTTAAATAGTATTTATAAAGATTTTAAAATCTACTTTCTAAGACTAGACATCAATAGATAATTTAGTCAAATATTTTATATTAAATATAGATTATTTTAACACATATTATTCCTACTTTTTATGAAACTATTTTTAAGATAGACAATTATAACGTGAGCTCAAACGTATCTTGTTATTCAAATAGACATAATATACATATAAAAGTTCAGTGTATTTAATAAAATACAATACATCTTCTAATCTCATAACTAGTAGTTGTCACATGACACTTACATATTCTAAAAGATACATTTTCTAAAAGTGGTTATACAATATAGAATAGTAGCTACAATAGCCGAATGACTTGATTTAAAGATAAAATGAATAAATCTATACCTATAAAAGAGCCTAACCTTACTGATTCATCATTGCCGAAACCGCTGAAGTTAGAAAGCTGAAATTGGGAAGGTATCTTCTAGGATACTTACAAAAGAAATAGTTGGGCTATCTACAGGGCGTTGCAAACGGTATATAGATAGCTCACCTGATCCAGTTCATCAAACGGTGGAAGAATGCCCGCGTCGCTATCCGTCAGTGGCTGAGAGCACTAGTCTTGGACGAATAAGTGTGTTTATTCATCCAAGACACTGGTGGTCTAGTGTCTTCCGCTTTCCAATCGTGGGTTCCAAGTTGTGCACTAATGGATTTTTCTGTTCGAAAAATTTATCTGCGCTGTAAATGTAACGGCGAAGGAAAATATCGTGTTGTAGAACCGAAAAAGATACGTCGAGTCGAGTGCTTAAAAGGAGCCTTTGAAGCGCATTTCAAAGAACTAGTGACTACATGATATAATTGCGGAGTGGAATGAAGTCACTCTCTTGAGCCTTGGCATATCAGACGAAGATCCTATAGTGTTCTGAATGGATTTTCCAAAATTGACCCTGCCATCTTCATTTCTTTTCACCAGCGGCCCGTGGCTTTATGTCGAAGAGCTTATCAGGTAAGGTCTCATCTTCCCCTATCGCTACTAAAGAAGGAACCTGGCACCCCTGCAAATGAAGAGCTGATGATGTAACGTTCACTGCAGTTCACATCCGATGCTGACAGCGCTGAGGAAGGGCGCGCTGGCCATGCCTGCGTCGCCGTCAGTCAGTGCCTGTGGCGGTACACGAGGGTTGCAGTCACGGCACACGCAATTCGTCGTCAGTGTACAGATACCTGGCAGAGGAAACAGACATTTATAAAACATTAAAAAAATCTGTTGGCTCGGGAATTGAACCTACACCTCTCACGTCTCAGTCTGATACTTTGTTTACCACGCTAACGTGTTTAAAAAAAGTGGAATTAACTCGACCACTCAATCCAGCTTAATTCGATAAAGAGAACGATGGCAAAACGGCTTAGGAGATTTGATTAAGACAAATAAAATCATCATCGTCATCATTTCAGCCCGTTTCCGTCCGCTGCTGGGCATAAGCCTCCTCTATATTACTCCATTCCCTTCGATCCCTCGAGAATCTCATTCACTGACTCGCGGCTATGTTCACGATGTCATCGAAATAAAATAAAATATTTAAATTACAATATGCAAGTTAAATAAATTCTCTACTCACCCCTGGCTAATGCGATAGCCTCCCATTTGATAAGCTCGTTGATGGTACAGTTCCGCTCCAGGAGGCGCTACTTGAAGATAAGTATGTGGTTAGTAAATAAAGAAAATAATTCTTCTTAGTCGCTACACTCTTGACAGAGTGGTCGTGGTCGTCAGCTTAGCATTAGTGGCTCGCTTCACAGTTTAGCGCCATTCGTCTCTAACGGTGGCCTTTATAGAGCATTCGTGTAGTGGACCATTCAACGCTGCCTTTACTTGGTCCGTCTATCTCATTGGAGATCTTCCACTAACAAAATATGTAATAAATATCTGGAAATATTTTTCTCACTAAGTATAGGATATAGCAACCGGACATTGGTTGCAAATGTAAGGCTATTTGGGGAATCATTTTTTGATATTATATTTTTTATTCAAAGATGATAATATTTTGATACAAGCTATCAAATTAAAAATTTTAATGACTGCCGACCTCTGAACAGAAACCCACAAATCAATGGGACCTGTTAAAGTTGGAAAGATTCTGTTATCAAGTAGGAAATGAGATGATGATCTTTAAACGTCTCAACAGATAATAAAATAAATAAATAAATATTCGTGACCATTTCACACAGATCTTCATAAACTATAGCTAATATCCATTCTTTCTTTATTCTTTATTGCACATAATATTAATACAAAGGCGAGTTTAAGGCTACAATAAGTTCTCTTCCAGCAAACCTTTGAGGCTAGAGAAAAGTGGAATTTAGATAGCGGGTACATCTCGACCACATTAGCGTTCAAACAGAAAAAATCGCATCGAATTCAGTCCTTTCGTTAAGGAGCTACGATGTTAAAAGTGGAAGATGTTTTCATACATTGCTCTAAAAGTGTTGAAGAACACCAGGCGTACCTCCATGACTTGCGTGTCAGTGGTCTGCCACATCTCGTCGTCTGTGAGGTCCTGGTTCGCTCTCGGCTTATTCTTCTTCGTCTTCTTAGCGGCCACCGCGCCGCAATACCTGGAAATCAATAATAACACCAAATAGTTTCATCATACAGTATAGGTAAGGTAATTGGTAAATGTTGTGTCCGCCTGTAATTGGTTTATTTTATCAAATTGTAATATTTTTTTTCTAAAACCAACTTGTAACAGCAGATTATGACTGTAAGCTGTTGGCCTACCTTTTTGTAATAAATAAATACAGTAATACCACAAAATCTGTTAAGCGTGAAAAGGTAACAGACAGTAATGTCCAAGTGATCCCCGTGATTTTATGGAATAAACAATTTTTTACTTTGACTTTGACATGGTGGCAGGTGATCCGCCCATCACCCATATAGATAGTCCATCATTTTGGAGAGATCTATCCCTTGGTTGACTTTTACGACATGCTGAGGAAGAGAAGCAGCTGGACGCATTCTATGCTTTTTCTTTAATCCCAGTCCAGCAGAGAAGTATCCAAATAGTTGCCATATTTTAGTTCGAATAGTGTTAAAAGTTGAAATTTATGGGAGCCTCTTTTATCATTTTACATCAGTTCGAAAGTACATAATCTACTATGATTGCTGATGATAAGTACCTGACATCCTCACTGACAATAGAGCTCTGGTCAAACTGGATAGAGTTCACGTCTATAGATGTCGCGTCGTCTGGAGTAGCCAGTTCGAATTTCTGTAATACAAATATAAATTACTATCTGCCACCCGCGGATTCACTCGCTTGGTACCCGAATAAAAATTAGCCTATATGTTAATCCAGTATATGTACTATGTATATTCCAAGTTTCATTTAAATCCGTTCAGCCGTTTAGGCGTGATTGAGGCACAAACATCCAAACTCACAAACTTTCGCATTTATAATATAAGTAAGATATCAATGATCGGAGAGCGAAGCGAGCAAAGATTTTTATGACAAAGTAGGCGATATGTTTAATTGAGCGAGCAAAGCGATACTTCTGTGACATATTGAGCGATTTGGCGTTTTATGTTCATATGTATGTTAAAGCATAACGTTTGAACTTTGATCACTACCAGAGTTTTCTCAAAATAGGTAACTAATATAGGTATAATCTGTAGTGAATGTACAAAAAGTTTGTATGGAAAACTTTGCCTACAAACATCCTATGAAATACGAGTTTTTGAAAACGCGTAAGTGAACTGATTTCCACGACACAGGGCCTAGTTTGAGCTCAGAACTATGCATATAAAGACGACCTTTTGACTTGTTGACGAACTTAGCGGCGGCCTAGTGCCCGGCTGAAAAGCAAGAGGTGCGGGTTCGATTCCCGATGCGGGAGAAATGTTTGCATGGGTCTAACCCCAGAATACTCAAACGTGACTCAGAGTTGAGCACGTCTCAAATCACGATTTTTTTTGACAGTTTTTGTTGAAAATCTGTCAAAAACTCGTCACTTGAGACGTGCTCAACTCTGAGATGCGTTTGAGTATTCGGGGGCAAGTGTTATGGTATAGTACCCGTAGTTTTTGATACCCACGACACAGGAGCTAGTGTGGTAGCTGGTAGGTGTATTCATTAGACTGGTGTTACCTGGATGCGTTCTTGCGAGTACTCCAAGTCCTGGAGGTCCTGCAGGGTGGTGGTGGAAGTCGCGCTTGTAGACGGCAGTGCTCTGTAGTTCATCTAAACATATAAAACTTACAGTAGTACCAAAAATATTGTGCGGCAATTTTCGTCTAGCTTCAGAAATACGAACTAACGCGATGATGATCTTACTTATATTATAAATGCGAAAGTTTGTGAGTTTGAATGTTTGTGCCTCAATCACGCCTAAACGGCTGAACGGATTCGAATGAAACTTGGAATATACATAGTACATGTACTGGGTTAATATATAGGCTATTTTTTGTCCGGTACCATGCGAGCGAAGCCGCGGGTGGCAGCTAGTATGTAATAATAGAGATGTTACAAATTCGGCCTTCATAGAAAGCATGAAGTTTGCCGAGGCCTAAACCATAAGTCCTGGAAGCATGAAACTTGGAGGGTATATTCCTCTTAGTGTAGGGGTGTATTATAAAAAATATTCCTGAAATTCAACTCCTGCAGGACACAGAGGGATGGTGAAGTTTGTATGGAAAAAAAAACTCTTTAGACACAACGCTAAGTCACGGCGTTCCGTAACCCTATTTATAAATGGTTTATTTTACTTTTAAATATAAATGATTTATTTTACTTAATGAATGAGCTTGTAGAAAAAAATTGTTTAGATATTTTCACTAATAGATACAGTGAAAAGAAAATCAAAGAATGTACATTATCAATACACAAAGGGGTCGTCCATTAATCACTTGTTATATTTTTTTCAACCCCACTACACCTTTTTCCTCCCATTTCGAGCCTCACGTAATAAAATGAACGGTCACAAAAAAGTCCAAAAGAAGTATTTTTTTATATTATTTTGTTGTCGGAATGTGAGATCTATCCGGTTATAAAGTAAGGTCACCCTGAAATTCACCTTAGCTTCTTCAGCTTTTGCCAAGGCCACCCGACGCGAAACTTCGATGATCTCCAGATCATCCTGTGGAACACACAAATTTTTATCAATGGTTGATAAAGGGTTGATAATTAGTGATGGTTGATGCTTATAGTTGATATCCTACTAATATTATAAATGCGAAAGTTTGTGAGGATGTGAGGATGTATGTTTGGTGCTTCAATCACGCCGTAACGGCTAAACGGATTTGAATTAAACTTGGAATATACATAGTATGTGTGCTGGAATAACAGTCTATCTTTTTGTCCGGATACCTAGTATTGGGCAGTCGGTATTTGAAAGTTGTTTGATAGATGATGTTTTATGGAAGAAGGTAAAAGATCGATGGTCGTCTTTGACCGATAGTCGATGGTTGATGCTTTATGCTTAATGGTTGACGGTTGACGGTTGATGGTTAATACCTCGTCGTCACTGTTGTCCGCGATGCGCATCATGGCGAAGTCGGAGAAGGCGTGCGGATCGTTGTGGTAGCCGCGGCTGGTGGAAGGCAGGGGCGATGGTGGCGAGGGTGCTGACACCACTACTGTTAACAATGAACAAGGAGAAGCTAATGTCAAATTCAAAGTCAAAGTCAACAATTTTTATTCCATAAAATCACGGGGATCACTTGGACACGTCTTAAATCTACGTTGCATTTACGCCTGTTCGTAACGCGACCAAGTGTGGAAGATACAGGCAAGAAACCACGCTTGCCTATTTTTTTGTACTTTTGAATGAGGTAACAAGTATTTATTTAAAATAATTTATCTCTAACGGGGTAGGCAGAGTCACATGTTATCATAACAAAACTAGCAGCCACTCTTGACCCAAGAGTTCCAAGATGGATATGAACCATGGTGACGGGTGATCAGCCCATCACACGTATATATGGTCCATCATGTTGGAGAGGATACTATCCCTTAGTCGACTCCAGGGTTACGACATGCCCGGGGAGAGAAGCAGATGGACGCATTCTATGTTTTTTCTTTACTCCCAGTCCAGCAGAAAAGTATCCTAAATAATCTCTTTATAATCAAACATCTATGTTTTTCACACAATGCTTTATGTTTATAGGTAGGTACTTCTTCGCTGGACTGGGAGTTAAGAAAAAACATAGAATGCGCCCAGCTGCTTCTCTCCTAGAGCATGTCGTAAAAATCGACTAAGGGATAGTATCCTCCAACATGATGAGATACAATAAGCAAGTATTCCCAAGGAGGGTTGACGTCAGGCAGGCGGCCGGTCATAAAATACCTTAGTCAAAACTCTTACAGCATGATCCAAGGATCATGCTGTAAGTAAGTAAGTAGATACGTATGAGCTAGTAGCAAGCTCTTGTGAAGGAGTTTTTAGGCTGCCTCAAGGCCTCCGTCATGACGGAGTCCATCTACGACGTGAGTCTAACACCCGAATACTCAAACGCATCTCAGAACGTGCTCAACTCTGAGATGTGTTTGAGTATTCAGGGGTTAGTCTTTTAAGTCGTTAAGCCATGACTTAGCGACTGAAAAGCCGTTATGATCATACTGTGCCGATCCCACATAGTGGGATAAGGGCAGGAAGATGATGATGCTTTATGTTGGATTGGAATGGAACAGCCCACATTCTGATGTGGGCTGTTCCAGGCAGGGGTCCTTCGCTATGGTGCTTACTGAGATCTGAGCATGAGGACTCAGTGTGCAGTAGGGTCTCGTTAGAAGGTTGCTCGTGCTGTTCTCGGCTGCGACCCTTGAAGAGACCGAACTTCTTCGGAGCCATCTGCAAGACCACCCATCATTAACCTAGGTTTGCATGTCGGTAAACCAAGAGCACTGGTGGTCTAGTGGTAGCGGGGCCTGCCGATCCTAAAGTCGTGAGTTCAAATCCGGTCGTGCACTAATGAATTTTTCTGTTCATAAAATTATTAAATTGGGACGCTGTAGTGCCCGGACGAATAGTAGTAGACGAATTAAGATGGAGTAGGCTTGCTCAGCACCTATTCCATCCTCTCAGCTTAGTCGGCCTTGTCCACAGGAAGGACATGGTCAATACGTGCGGAGCTAACTGCTGCGGGTTTCCTCACGATGTTTTCCTTCACCGTTTGAGGGTAATGGTATAGCGCACACAATTTTTTCGCACAGAATAATCCATTAGTACACGACCGGGTTTCAACCGACGACCTTAGGATCGGAAGGCGGGGTCACTATCAACTAGACCACCAGTGCTCTCGCACCAGGGAAAGAATCATCGAAATCAGGAGATATCGGTATACATAAAAACACATACAAGTAGGTAGTCGGACATAGAACCTCCTCCTTTTTTGAAGTTGGTTATAAATAAAAATAATAGAATCCAAAACAGTAGGTAATTATAAAAGTTTAAAAAATCTTACCTTGTTCAATCAAATTGGACACTCACTAAATTTTTTACTTTCGGTGACAAGGGTAAAATTCACTGCGAAATATTAGTGTAAACACGCAATTGATCAACGCAATATTAGGATCCAAAGTTGCTTAAAAATCACGTCAAAAATACAAACTCTAGGATATAATCGAAAGTTTAGTAAAATGTAGGAGGTTTTTATCAAAATTTGTCAAGAAAATAGTTTTTTTTTGTAGAAAATTACGATCTTCTGTCCGGTTTCTGAGGAGAACTGAAAAGGTTATTATACGAAGGCATTTCAGGTTTTAGTAACGGTTTAAGATAACAGTTATTTGTAACGTTCAAATAAAGTTAACACGTTAAAAGTTCAGTCCTAACCCATCATTTTCTTTCACTTTCTGAAATTTTCATTGAATGTGTATTTCTATTGCCGCTATAACAACAATATAATAAAAATAAAATAAGGAAGTCCCATACAAGAAACATTTATGTACTGTACGTGGATACGGAACCCTTCGTGTGCGAATTCGATTCGCACTTGACCTAATTTTTTAGATATAGATTTCTGTTTAAATCATGGTTCAACTAAAATAGGCTATAAGTACCTTAAGTTTGTGGCCTGGAATAGCCGACGAAACTAGAAACATTTCATTACATGATAAAATTATTTTCTCTGTGCAATGTGTTCTTAGTTTTTTCTAGCCATATACTTGTAAAACTTCGGATGTAAAAATATAGGTATAATCTGTAAAGTTGCTCCTATTTTGAATAAATAATTTGTAACATTGGCATGTATTTATCGAATAATTCGTCAACAGAACGCTGATAGAAGTTGAATATAAATAACGTTAAACGTCAACTGTTATTTTTTCAACGTGTTTCACAATCCATCGATCAAAAACAACCTCCTCTATGACGTCGTAGTTTCAAAGTTGCGCGCGCATTTTGTTTATAATCCTATTTCATACAATAGAAGTGCTGTTCGACCTTAATTTTCAAAACAAACCTTAGGGTATAACAATACGGTACATTTTTGCTTGTTTTAAAATAAAACTAGAGCGGATGAATCATGTTAAAGCTTTCCAAATTTTCACAAGCGAAATCAAACTTTATTTTGATTCAATAAAGTTTATTATTGAGTGGTGGTTTTAAGATGTATTTCAGTAAGTTTTGATTGGGATGTGATAGGTAATCAATATAGAATAGACTAGATGTTGCTAGTGGCTTCAGTTTTGTTTGTGGTATGAGAAGTAATTTTGTTATTTCATGTCACGAATTTTATGGTTTCTAAGACTCAGTCAAAGAAAATAAAACAAAAGGACTTGTCTCATAGCAGGCCTGGTCTATGTAGGTACGCCAGACAGAAAAACGGTAAGAAAAATCTGTAGAAAAACTCTAATTTGAAGCCTAATTATTTGCAAAAACATGTATTAAATGTAAAGTTTTTTTACATAGGTAACATATTTTCCTATGACGGTAAAATAGTTCATAGCTGCCACTATCTCTGAATATTTTGTCAGTTTTATCATTTTGACAGCTTCATTATTAACATTTCGATTCTACGAGAACGAAATGGAGACAGTTTAGCTACTTTTCTAAGTTAACAGCTGTCAAAACATTTAACTGAACATCGCTCCACCATATTATTATTATTGTTTTCTGTTTTGTGTTGCCTATAGCAATTTAGGAACATGCATTAAAATTAATAAAAATATGACGATGGGAAAAGGTTTTACATAACATTGAGCTATGATTATATACAAGTGTTATGTACCTACACCGACTAGGCCTAGGTTCCATACATTTGTGAAACATCTCCTTTATTATAAATAAAAATAAAACAAAGGTGCCAGGGAATAATTGTATAATAGACTTAAAAACTACAGCTAATATGTATTTTACATCAGTTTCATTAAAACTAACTAAAAACAGTTTTTTTTACCCAGCCTAAAACTATTTTTAGTTATTTAACTAGTTAACTTATGAAGACGGAATAAAAATTGACTAGAAATGTATTATTGTTATATAAATCAATAAATAATAATGTAATATCCTACTTCATAATCTATTTTATGATTTTTAACGATTATTATAGACCCAGCCGACATTTTTTTAATATTTTCATAGATTTTCAAGTTAATTCAGTATTTTATTTATTCTGACTACCAATCTAGACGTTCACCAATACACCTTGCATAATCGACGGTAAAAATATTTTTGATGGTTATTAAACAATATTGAATTACTCCTAAAACTCAACTTTGACGGGGCTTGAACCAGCTACCTCAGCCTTACCAATATGACCAATGAGAAACAAACAATCATACAGCGCCATCTAGCTCCGAACTAAGCAAAGCTTGTAAAGGGTTCCCAGCGAGATACCTATGAAATACGTATTAGCGCCATCTAGGATGCTTTAAGAGAACTAAAACACTAGCTGTGACTGGACGTTTCTAGCCACAGCTCAGTCAAGTTAGCATTACCTACTCATCTCAAACCGACCTCGATTTCTCAGACAATATTAGTCAAATTGCCCATACAAATGGTCGTTAGAATGTATCTTTTATGTTGATGTTAACTATATTTGAAGTAGCCGAAATTATATCTCTTTTGTTGGCTTTGACCTAGTGGAAGCCTAAAACTGGACACAGAAGTAGAGGTTCGAAGACATAACAATGGCTATAGTTTTTAGATGCGTGACAGGACCGTAGCGAATGGCGGAAACAAAGGCAGGCCTACGCCCAGCATTGGGATGCTATGGGCTGTGATGATGTTTGTTTTGTGACAAATATCTCTCTATTTTCTTCATTGAGTTAGGTATCAGCCCATCTCATAATTTTTAGGAATACGCTCTTTTACCGCCGGTTAGTAGTTAGTTTTGGTGAACGATGTTAGATCCGTCAGTTACTTATAACCGAGGTTCTTGAAGATGGGGTCATCATTGAGGTTGTGTTCGAAGACTGGGCTCTCTCTGAAGATTACAGACGCATCTGCTACATGCATTTGCCTCTTTCCATATCTGTAAACAAACAAACCGTCTGAGGAGATATTTTTAAATGTATAAATATTGTTGGAAATTTTATACAGTGCCATCTAGTCCCAAACTAAGCAAAGCTTGTACCTACTACGGAAACCCAGCAAGTGACTTTGCCTAGCCCTAATTTGATAAAGAGACATCTATCGGCAGATAATGGAACTAAGTACTTGAACGCTTCTGTAAAGAGCTTTGAAGGTTCTAGCGTATGGTGAGTTTTGCTTCCGTTATCATAGATGGCGTTGGTAGAGTAAAATAATTATTGGCACCCAACGTGTAGCACACACAGTTTTTATCAAATTATAAAATAAATAAAAGTTTTATAACAAATAAATAATTAACATTCAACTGATAAAGTTATAGATTGATAAAAATATCGGACCATATTATGAAAAACACAAAACCTAAAATGGCGCCCAACGAGGTATTATTTTTTGGCGCACAACATGGGGTACTCCTTTGTGATTTTTCACTCCATCTATTGACATGACTACCTGACCAATAATCATCATCATTACCTGACTCATCTATTATCTTTATTAACCGACCCGTCCTTCAGCATTATTACCTGCCCCGTCCATGCACCGAATAATACTCCTGCAGTTCTTTGAGGTAGTTAGAGATCTGTTCGGCGGTGTGGAGGCGCTCGGGGCGGCGGGGGCGGGGGTACTGTGCGCATGCGCATAGTGCGCACGCGAACAGCAACAGCGAGGGGAGAACACGCATGGCTTCTGGAAATTACCAAATAAGTACATACATAAAATAATAATAAATAACACCCAACAGTAACATACATAGTCCTGACCCCACACTAGGATTCCCTGTGTCGTGGGTATCAGAAACTACGAGTACCAACACCACAACACCCAGACCCGGAGGAAATATTTACAGATCATGCAAACATTTCTTCCGCAGCGGGAATCGAACCCGCGCCTCTCTGCATCTCTGCCGAGCAATCGCCCGCCACGCCAATACAATAGCGAATACAAAATACATATTACAATATATTGTATCGCTATAGCGAAGCGCTCGTGGCGTAGCTTGCTTAGACGTTCTTGATTGATCGTTGAAGTTAAGCAACGTTGTGCGCGGTCACAATTGGGATGGGTGACCGCAAGTGGCATTACGAGCTGAGCGCTTCCGTGCTTCGGAGGGCACGTTAAATTGTCGGTCCCGACTTTTAAGTCGTTAAGCCATGACGGAGGACTTTAGGCGGCCTAAAAACTCCGTCACAAGAGTTGGCCACTAGCTCATACGAACTTACTTATGTTAAAATACAAACATATTATCAGTTTCCTGATACATATTATCAGTATTCAATGGAGTGGCCAGAGCTACAAGTAAACGTAAGAAAACTTGCAGCCACTTCTGATTTTAAGTCCTTAGATGGATATAGTGAACCATGGTGACAGGTGATTAGGCCATCGCCCACCGTTCCATCAAGTTGCAGACGATACTATCCCTAGCTGCTTCTCTCCCCGAGCATGTCGTAAAAGTCAACTAAGAGATAGTATTCTCTCCAACATGATGGATCATCTATATGTGCGATGGGCTGATCACCTGTCACCATGGTTCAACATATCCATCTTAGGAATTTAAATCAGAAGTGGTTGCAAGTTTTCTTACGTTTACTTGTGCCTCTGGCCACCCCATTAGAGATGGGCGTGATAGTATGTATAAGGTAAAAGGCCTTTTGTACCTAACTATATTAAAAAAAAGTTTATTATCACATGCCATTGCTGATTTAATCCTAAAAATACAACAAACAGATGTTAATTTAGTTTTCGCGCTTCTCAAAACTGATAAGTGCTATGGAAGTGGTCTGATTTAAATGGTTTACGAATAGATTGTGGTTCAATCTTGTCACATGAGCATCCCACAGCTTTGAGGGGAGATTAGTAAATCTGATTTAAATCTGATACCAAATCACAGCGCAACGATCATAGATCGCACGATACGGTTGAAGCGACATCGTAATATGAAAAATAATTGGTATGTATTGTGTGTGTGTTCCTACACCCCTTTGAAAAACTCTAATTCTATTGTAAAATTATATTAAGAGTGTATGTGGGTTAAAATCACCAAGGGAGAGAATTAGCTTTGCCAGCAAATAAATGTCTAAATTTAGCATATTTAAACAAATCGTTGTTGTAAATATTACTTAACTCTGTTCATATTAACTGTACATAATATTTTATACTGCAAAAGTAAAGAACATTCATTATTATTTTAAGAAATAACTACAAAAAATCATTTCGAGAACGCGTCCTATGTAGCAATCTTCAGAAACTAACTTTGAAAATATTCATAAAATAAAATAATGTAT
Organism: Scotopteryx bipunctaria; assembly: GCA_949320045.1. Lineage (NCBI taxonomy): Eukaryota > Metazoa > Arthropoda > Insecta > Lepidoptera > Geometridae > Scotopteryx > Scotopteryx bipunctaria. The sequence continues at coordinate 1,597,372 of OX439467.1, forward strand.
ATATTAAGAAAACATTTCTTCCGAAGCGGGAATCAAAAAAGCGCCTCTTGCGTCTCATCTGAGCAATCGCCCGCCACGCCACCGAGGCCTTCAAACAAGTAAAATATTTTATCATACTGAAAATAAATAAATGTTTTAACGAAGTAAAATATTATTAAACTTTCAGCCGGATCACCCGAATCGGTGGTCAGATTTCGTCGTTTTAATCAGAGCGTCAAATATGTTATCTTTCCCAATTAAATAGTAGTTAACGTATAACAGAGCTAATCTTTGGTAAAATGATAAAAATGTACATTTTTATCAATTTATCAAAAATTATCTGTGACGCGTACGTTGTTGAACGCTGTTACGCAAGCAATACGCAAATGATTTAGGAAATACTAGCTGCCGTCCGCGGCTTCGCTCGCGTGGTACCCGGATAAAAATTAGCCTATATGTTAATCTAGAACATGTACCATGTATATTTAAAGTTTCATTCAAATCCGTTCAGCCGTTTAGGCGTGATTGAGGCACAAACATTCAAACATCCAAAAATCTTTACAAACTTTCGCATTTATAATAATACTAGATGGCAGCACAGGTAAGGTTAGCACGCGCTATCGTTACGTTTTGAGCTTTACGCCGGTAATTTCAAGCAAACTAATGCTTTTCAGTTTTTTAATATAAATAAGGAGTAAGATTAGGCACTAGTTTCCGTACGAGGTTTCCAAAAGATCCAATAAGGCGATTGTAAAATACCTGTTTTAATTTATTCATTTGGCTGCCTCTGTAGCTGAAACGGCTATACCGTTTGTGACAAATAAAGTGCCGGATTCATCTAGATTACAAGAGTGTCATAGATGGCCTGTGACACTTCTTTGACACTATAGTGTAAAAAGTGCAAAGTTGTCTTCATCATCATCATTTGTGTCAAAAAATATAATATCTGTATGTTGCCTAAATTCAACGCTGTGTGGTTTTTACTAAAAATATCGCGAGGAAAAGTTTGAAAATATGTTTCAAGCGCACGAAAGTAGTCTCTTTGAGGCACTTAAAATCCTTTCTCCACACTGTTTCGGAAAAACAAGACACAATTTGTTAAATAAGTACCTAGGTTTCTACTTGTTTCTTGTAAACTTACGACGTACGCTTAAGACGTGCCCAAATGATCTCCGTGATTTTATGGAATAATTTTTGTTGAAAAGAAATGAAATAATTTATTTGCATTAAATGTTGTACATAGAGAACTTAAATGGCCAAATTAGACTCACACACTTCGCTAGGAAACCCAGCATGCAAAAACGAATTTACTTTGACTTAATAACGGTTGAATTCAACTGTTATTTTTAACTGCACTAAAACCACGCCGTGAACACGTTAACTGAAGTGATGCTCAAACTCGACGCAGTATGTGCTCTGCTCTTCAACATCTAAAATTAACCAAATTATCGGCAAATGTGTCAGTTTGCGTATTTGCGAAAATATTGACTAACTAAAACCAATTTGGAAATACTACTACTAGTGAGGGCCGGCGAATTTATCCGCGTTATGTATCTTCTCTGCTAGGTACCTACCTACCTATTACAAGGTACCTAAACTAAGGCTTTTTACCATCTATAGTAGAGTAGCTGCCGCCCGCAGCTTCGCTCGCATATTACCCGGATAAAAAATAGCCTATATGTTAATCCAGTACATGTACTACGTGTATTCCAAGTTTCATTCAAATCCGTTCAGCCGTTTAGGCGTGATTGAGGCACAAACATCCAAACATCCTCACAAACTTTCGCATTTATAATATAAATAAGATATAAGTACCTACTCATAAGTAAGAAGTAAGATGATTTATACAGCGTCAGGAGGCAACTATTACCTTCACAAACGGGACGCTGTATTGCCCAGGATGAACTAAGATGGAGTAGGCTTGCCCAGCACCTATTCCATCCTCTCAGCTTAGTCGGCCTTGTCCACAGGAAAGAAATGGTCAATACGTGCGGAGCTGGCTAAGCCGCGGGTTTCCTCCGATTTTAAAATAGAAAAGTCATTGTGCACGGCTGGATTGGAACCTAAGACCTTAGGATCGTAAGGGTATAAATGTATAAATTTATAATGTATAATTTTAATATTTTGTTTTGTATACGTTTTTTTCTTTTGATTATGTGACTTTTAAATTAATTAGTGCAAGTGGTTGTTACCGTTCCAATTAAATAAATAAATTGAAAGGGTAGCCTTACGTAGGACGTAAGTCCACTAGACCACCAGTGCTCATAGTTCAATATGGGAACCGGGCATTACAAGACGCGCGTCATAGTTTCCATTCATTCAAGTTTATTGAGAGCGTTCAATAATGTATTGTTTCAACTTCGTAGCACCTACGTAGCGATCGTAGCCGCTTCGTAGCAGTTTCGTAGCACTGCTACGAGACCATACCTAAAGTTCTCTCAAATACTGAAATCAATCTAAGGATAAACAGAGCACTGGTGGTCTAGTACAACCCTCCGATCCTAAGGTCATGGGTTCTAATCCGTTCGACCAAAGGGTTTTACTTCTCAAAATAACTATGAGCTTTATACAGTACTTTAAGAAAGTGCACGAATAGAGCCTTTGAGGCGCACCTTGAATAACCTTTCACCACACTGGTTCGAAAGAATATGTAGGTATTACAAAACAATAGGTGTATAAAGAATTTAAAACAGAATGCGTCCAGCTGCTTCTCTCCCCGAGCATGTCGTAAAAGTCGACGGTATCCCTAATGGGGTGGGCAGAGCCACAAGTAATCATAAGGAAACTTGCAGCCACTCCTGATTCAAAGTCCCAAGATGGATATGAACCATGGTGACAGGCGATCAGCCCATCGAAATGTATTCGTAACTTATCAGTATGCTTACAAAAGTCGGTAAGTTTTGTCATCAGCATTTTGCTTAAACTTTCGTATGACCTTTTCACCCTCCATAAAGTTAAGAGATTTAACATCTGTTGGAAAATTACTCGTATCTGTACTCTTGTCACCAGTGACAAGAAGTCATCATCTTCATCATCATCTTCCTGCCCTTATCCCACTCTATGTGGGGTCGGCACAGCATGATCCTTGGATGATGCTGTAAGAGTTTTGGCTAAGGTGTTTTATGACCGGCCGCCTGCCTGACGTCAACCCTCCTTGGGAATACTTGCTTATTGTATCTCATCATGTTGGAGGATACTATCCCTTAGTCGACTTTTACTACATGCTCAGGGAGACAATGTACACCAGTGGCAAGAAGTGCGCTAATTAATTAAAGTGCGCCTACGAAGCCTTTTTTGTGTTGGTTGGTTGTTTTCTGAATTTTGGTTTATTTAAATCTGTCCTACTAACAGTTCTTAGATTTTACGACATGCCAATTTTCACTGTACCTGTTATATAATAGTAGTATTTAATATTTTTTTAACAAAAATAAAGAAGCCAATAACATTCTTAACGAGAGTATGTATATTTCATGGAGATTTTTCACATTAGGTGTGGAAAATTATACAAATATATTTTACATAATTTCATGATTAAATGAATATTCTTTTTAAAATCTAAGGTTTTTTATCATACAAAACATTTAGTCCGACTTATTTACAAAGACAATAAAAAAATCTTACTTATATTATAAATGCGAAAGTTTGTGAGTTTGGATGTTTGTGCCTCAATCACGCCTAAACGGCTGGACGGATTTGAATGAAACTTGGAATATACATAGTACATGTACTGGATTAACATATAGGCTATTTTTTATCCGGGTACAACACGAGCGAAGCCGCGGGCAGCAGCTAGTACTACAATAAAATTAAAAACTTTAAGGTAATCCGTAAACATTCCGTAAATAATAAGAAATGAAAATGAGCTCGGTTTTCTACCTAAGTTTTTTCAATAAATATCTTTTCTATTCTAGTCTACAATAACGGCCGGTATGTGCTGTCTATCGCTTCTTACAAACCTCTATCTAAAGATAGGGCTACTTTACAAAGACGTCATGCATGCGATAACATCCGAACCCAAATAGAAATCTCAAAATGAACAATACGTTTTAGGGTTCGGTACGGTAAAGGTAATCAGCAGGAACCTTTTTAATGCAAAAGCTGACGTCATATTTTAACGAAACATTGAGAGCACTGGTGGTTCCGATCCTAAGGTCGTGGGTTCAAATCCGGTCGTGCTCCAATGGATTTTTCTGTTGAAAATATTATGTGTATTATATGCTAATACGCTATACGTAACGCGTAAGATCAGCGTGAGACAAGAAACTAGGTTTGGCTATTTTTATAGAAAAATGATCCCTTCGAAGGACATGGTCTAATGACTAAGCTCACGATGTTTTCTTTCACCGTTTCGAGCACGTTTTTATACAAACATGTTTTCTTCATAACTTATGTCCGGACATTTATCGTGGTCCACAAGTACATGGGCACTTTTTATTGCCCAGCTGTTCACCTTATTATGTAGTCATTGAACTCCGTAACTCTTAAACCGGTCAAGAGCGCGTCAAATTAGCACACGAAGGGTTCTTGTGTGGGGTCCCTTTTATTTTTATTATTTGTTGATTATATTGGCAATAGAAATGGAAACTCTGTGAAAATTTCAACTATCTATCTATAACGGTTCATGAGATATAGCCCGCTAACAGACGGACGGACGGACGGACAGCGGAGACTTAGTAATATGGTCTCATTGGTACCCTTCGAGTACGGAACCCTAAAAATGGTACAGAATTCTTAAGCCTCGAGCTCGACACACACTTGACTGTGTTTATTTTTAAATGGAATTGCAAACTCTTTGGTTGGCAAACCTCTTTGAGATATTGCGTTTTGTTAGTGCCCAGTCTAAGACGTTTCGTTTATTCATTAATTCTTACGTGCATTCATCCAAGCATTCAAATTTTGAAAGATTGTGAGGGTATTTGCATATCTGTGTCATCATGGCAATGAGAGCATTGGTGGTCGTCATTTCAAACAGAAAAATCCATTGGTACACGACCGGATTTGAACCCACGACCATCGATAAGAAAGCTTGTCCGCTACCACTAGACCACAAGGTCTAGTTTTAAAATTCTAATTTGTGCATAAGAATTTATCTGACTACCCTAATATCAAACTCAAGTCAATTCCAAGCTATTTAATCCCAAGTTAATCCACCATTTAATGTCTGATTAACTTAAACGTGTCTAACGAGATCAAGTGACGTTTTAATTGTCCAACACGTTTGGGAGCTGTAAAGTTTTCATTGTTAATTAGTTTTAGGATTTTACAAGTGAATTGGTTTTGTTATGTATGAACATCTTGGTTTTGTTTGTCTAGTTGTAAGTAGCGCGTTGGATGGCACAAGCAAAGGTAAGCTAATGCCCACCAGTGGGCAAATACAGGCCGTTATGTTTAGGATGGTTTTGTCAAACCGTGAATGAGAACTTCATGACAAACCTCATTGAAATCTTAAAAAAAAATATAAGAAAACTAGCTGCCGCCCGCGGCTTTATATGACTATAGTCAGCTTTTTAAACAATTTTTGTTTTATTAGAGTTTTAAATTCATTAATTGACATATTTGTCATCTCGCTTGGGACTTTGTTTTAAAAGCGTACACGTTGCCCTTTAAATGATTTGTTAACTTTATCTAGCCTAATCGTGGGTATAGAGTTTATCCTTATTTCTAGTATTAACACTATAAAAAAATAAATAAATAAAAAAAAATTGTTTAATTCAGACAATTAATGATAGTCCATAAAAGAATAAGAAAAATAACTATGATTATCGCTATTTTTCTTAAGCTCACTAACACTTCTATGTACGTACATCAAGTTTTTGTATTCGTATTAGTTGTAAGTTTCTTTCTGTTAATAAAGATTTAATTTAAAAAAAGTTTCGTAAATACATATATTGATAAGGAATAGTCGTGATGATTATTTCTTTAAATGTATTACGTAACAACTTTTAATATCTGTTTTTAAAATAGACCTGTCAAATATGTCAAGATATCCGCCATCTTGTAATCATAAACTCATATAATTACTATGCATAACGTGCGCCATTTTAAATAAACGCCAAACTTCCATTCCAGTGTTGCCAACCGTGAAAATAATACGTGCCTTTGAGTTGCCAGCTGGCAGCAGTGGGTGTTTCAAAATATATTCAAAATTTAATAGTCGTACGTGCGTTCAGTTGCATTTATTTATATAAAAGTTTTTGAAATTATGTTTGTGGAAGTTAATTTATAAATACATACATACATTATTATCACGCCTGTATCCCTAATAGCTAGGCAGCGCCACAAGTAATCACAGCAACTCTTTACAGCCATTTGACGACCTCGGTGGCGTGGCGGACGAGTGCTCGGCTTAGACGCAAGCGGCGCGGGTTTTATCCCCGCTACGGGAGAAATGTTTGTATGTTCTGCAAATATTTATGCTGCAAATATTATATTTCTTCCGGGTCTGGGTGTTGTGGTACCATGGTACTCGTAGTTATGTATTCACAAAAAAAGTATATAAGTATTCTATCAGCCATCTGGTTCCCATAGTACAAGCTTTGCTTAGTTTGGAGCTAGATGGCGCTGTGTGAAATGTGCACATATATTTATTTTATTTGATTCAAAGTTTCAAAGTGGATAATGGTGAACCATGGTGACAGGTGATCAGCCCATTGCCCATATAGATGATCCAACATGTTGGAGAATACTATCCCTTAGTCGACTTTTACGACATGCTTTGGGAGAGAAGCAGCTGGACGCATTCTATGTTTTATCTTTACTCCCAGTCCAACAGAGAAGTAAGGTAAATGTATGTATGTTCGTATGAGCTAGTGGCCAACTCTTGTGACGGAGTTTTTAGGCCGCCTAAAGGCCTCCGTCATGGCTTAACGACTTAAAAGCCGGGACCGAATGTTTAAATTAAATGTAAAGTGTGGTTTTAAAATTGTTTAGTAAAATGATAGCGTCTAGCCAAACCCACTAACTTATTTTAAAGCTCAAATAGTTTGTAATAGGATAGGGTCAGACGTAACTTATACATCAGAATGAACTTAAGAAAATTGGTCAAGTGTGAGTCGAATTCGCACACAAAGGGTTCCGAACCATCGTAAATGTTTCTTGTATAGGACCCCCTTTTATTTTATTTTTATTATTTGTTGTTATAGCGACAATATAAATACACACTGTGATTATTGTGAAATTTCAACTCTCTACCTATTATGGTTCATGAGATACAGACAGACGGACGGACGGACTAACGGACTGACGGACTTACGGACTGACGGACTGACGGACAGACAGCGGAGGCTTAGTAATAGGGTAACTTAGTAACTTTTAGGTTCTACGACTGCAGGTTTCCTAATGATGTTTTCCTTCACCGTTGGAGAGTACTGGTATAGCGCACATTAATTTTTGTAAAAGAAAAATCTATTAGTGCATGACTAGATTTGAACCCATGGCCAAAGATTACCACCAGACCAGTGCTCTCGGGTCTTTTGTTGGGTAATTCACGGGTAACTCGAGGGTAATTCTAGCGTGTCGCGTAATCGTGTGGTTCCCGCGTTTTGTATTTTCCGAGGCTTCAATTGTGCCGGCGAAATTACTGGTTACGCTCAACAGGTAGCTAGGGAGGGGACTATGTCGATGATTTAGAAACAATAATATGCCTACGACCTATCGATAAATAACAGGGCATTTGCATGCGATTCAAATAAAGGTCAATATATTTTTTTAATAAACTTTATTACATCAGAATTATATTTCCATCAATATTTTTGATTTTATTTTCTTTTTGAGGAAGAAATTAGTTTTTAAAAAGTGCAATAAAACTGTGGGAATTTTTAAAACGCGACGCTATTGGTCAGAGCTTAATGCAGACTATTAGATCACCTAATAGTCTATAACAACAAAAGGTTTACCGACACGCGGTCTCCACTCAAGAACCAGTTTGCCCCAACGGCCTGGGTCCATGCCCATAGTAAGTGAAGTCTATAGCTATGGATGATGATGACTAAGCTCAAATTTGGCAATTCTGATTCACTGTCAGTTTTTCGGAGGACTTATCGATATCGATGTTTTCCCACAATTTCATCCCATCCCTATGCAGTTGATTTGAAGTCTAAACAAAAGCGGTACAATCTCTTTCGTAGCACACGTAGCGGTTTGCTACGAACTTGCTACGGACCGCTACGAGAGCTACTAAAAATATCAGATAAATGCGAAAGTTCAAACAAAACTCCGTAACGGTTTAACTGATTTTGAATAAATTTGTTATGCCTATAGGTTTTAGACTGGATTAACACATAGGCTATTTTTTATCCGAGGCCACTGGTCTAGTGGTAACGGAATAGAATAGGTGCTGGGCAAGCCTACTCCATCTTAATTCGTCCCGGGCACTACAGCGTCCCGTCTGTGAAGGTAAAAGTTGCCTCTTGACGCTGTATAAATTATCTACTTTATGTACTTAATAAGGCAATTTTCGTACATAATATACTTCAAAATAAATATGCAAAATTAATGTGCAAAATGAATTTAAAATCCAAAAAAAAAAACAGCAGGACGTAGGCAGCTAAACCATCTTTTGTATGGGGACAGGGTACCTGCTAAGTCGCGGACAACAACTAGTTAAGAGTAAGGGCAGATATTAAAGTGCAAAAATCCTCCCCTCAAAGGAGAACATAACTTTAAGTCAGAGTGATACCTTCGCGTTTAATTACTTTTAAAACTTTGACAAACTTAATCTGAGACTTATGTTTTATGAGGTCTCAGTTTTGTTATGAAATGCATTAATGAGGTAACTCAATAATTACTAGGTAAAAACTTATAATGGACATTTAAATATGCTTCAGTGAAATATATTCATCATATCCTACTAATATTATTTCGACGACCTCAGTGACGTGACGGGCGGGTGCTCGGCTGTGACGCAAGAAGCGCGCGTTCCTGATTTAGACCCTCTAAATACATTCCGAGGGTCTCAAAGTACTCTTAAACGATGAAAGAAAACATCGTGAGGAAAACGGTCTTAGAACCGTAGAAAGTTCTAAAACATGTGTCAAATGCATTAAAGGAGCCTTTGAGGCGCACTTTAAATCCTTTCACCACACTGGTTCGAAAGAACTAATGACACGAATAGATAGATGAATCAGAAACTATGAGTAACCATGGTGCTAGAAAAACGTTAGTGGAAAATGCAAAAAATTCACAATAGAAACGAAACCGCACATCACGCGTCTCATCCGAGCATGCCACCACGCCGCCACCGAGGTCGCCAATTTAATTATGATTTTAATTTTAAATAATGTATTTCATGACGATCTTTATTTAAAAGCCGAGAAACAGGGCTCTAATTAAAATAAGGTGCCAATTAAATGAACAACAAGACGCTTTTATTTTTTAAAATGTTGAGACTGGAGTGTTGCGGGTTTGATTCTCGCGGCAGGAGAAATTATACATGATTTGTTAATATTATGATCTAACGGTATTTACAGTTTTACGGTGATAAGTATATATTATATTTTGTCTTTAACCGTCTATGTATGTATGTACCTAAGTTGTCCGACTTTTCGACCCTGGGAATCAATTCTTGAAAATCAAGAATGATTTAAAATCACCAAAATGACCCATTTCCACAGAGTTTTTTTCAATTTCGTAGTCTTAAAAGTCTTCAAAATTAAATATAAGTCTTTTTTATCTGAAACCACGGACCTTACCAAATTTCTAATGTTATTTTTCTATCAGAATGTCAAACTTATCAAAATATGTACCGTAAAAAAACAATTAGAAGTAGGTACCAACCTACATTGCAATGTCCAAAAATAAATCTTCTCTTTAGAAAAACAAACGATTACAATTATCTTGTCCTAATATTATAAATGAGAAAGTTTGTGAGGATGTGTGTTTGTGCTTCAATCACGTCGTAACGGCTGAACGGATTTGAATGAAACTTGGAATATACATAAAATTTTTAATCTGGCACCACGCGAGCGAAGCCGCGGGTGGCAGCTAGTTATAATCTAAAGGCTAAACTAATTTTGTTTAAACGGTGACGGAAAACATCGTGAGGAAACCCGCGGCTTAGTCAGCTCCGCACGTATTGACCATGTCTTTCCTGCGGACAAGGCCGATTAAGCTGAGAGGATGGAATAAGTGCTGGGCAAGCCTACTCCATCTGAATTCGTCCCGGGCACTACAGCGTCCCTTTTGTGAAGGTAAAAGTTGCCTCCCGACGCTGTATAATATATTACTATAGATGGTAAAAGGCCTTCACTAATTTATTTGTGTATTAATCAAAACAATTTTTCGTTTTATTTAGCCTAGTCTGTACCTCCTATACTTCTGAATAAATGTAATTACGTTGAATTTAGTAAATAAATATTATTTCTAAAATACGCAACTCATTTTGATACTGTTCTCATTTATCATTATTTCGGAGAGTTTTTAGGAATAATGTTAGTAAAATTCAATATATTTTGGATACATATGACACACATTGATAATATGCATATAATCAGTAAAGACATTTGGTTGTACTCACCCAGTAATCGTCAGGGGAAGTCCAGCAGGCCTGCCTACCACCAGGGACAGTGATCCAATGGCTCCCTGGCCGGAGATCAGCGCTTTTATGAGCGTGCACAGGTGGGCGGGGCATGGAACATGACATGGGGTGGAGACGGCCAAACTTAGAAATATGTATAAAAACTGGAAAATAAAAGCTTGTCTGTTTCTTTTGTATTTTGTAAATTTGTACTAATGTCAGTTGTGAGTACTTTTCTGTTACCATTACTACTAATCGTGTCATGAGATTTTTCGAACCAGTGTGGTGAAAGGATTTAAATTGTACCTCAACACACGTTTTCGAAGTTTTTAAATTTACGACATGCCAGTTATCACGATGTTTTCCTTCGCCGTTTGAGAGTACTGGACATTTCCGAACAGAAAAATCTATTGGTACACGAACCTAGAGCCCACTAAGGAATTCCGAACTAGTGAAACTAGACCACCACCCTTAGCCCTTATCCCACTCTATGTGGAGTCGGCACAGCGTGATCCATGGATCATGCTGTAAGAGTTTTGGCTAAGGTGTTTTATGATCGGCCGCCTGCCTGACGTCAACCCTCCTTGGGAATACTTGCTTATTGTATCTCATCATGTTGGAGGATACTATCCCTTAGTCGACTTTTACGACATGCTCGGGGAGAGAAGCAGCTGGATGCATTCTATGTTTTTTCTTCACTCCCAGTCCAGCAGAAAAGTTAAACAATTTATTATTATTCATTTAGTTAGGCTGTTTTGGATAGAAAATTGAGTTTAGTATTATTGTCTATCAGTCTGTCTATAACAACATGCAAGTTGAAATTTATACAAACGATGGGCATGAAAACACTGAGTATGTTGACTTGTGGCCCTGCCCACCCCATTAGGGATACGGGCGTGATAATATGTACGACACAGGGAATACAAGTAACTTAACTAACTTAGTAGTAGTAACTTAAAAATTACAGCATTTTTTTTAAGTTATGAATGAACCAGCCCTCTTATTAGCCCTCTATTTGAATTAACTGTAAGTTTCTTTCTGCCAGTAAAGTTTTTTTTGTAAATATTTATTTTCATCCGTTTCTAAAAAATAAAAATAAAGTTGTTTAAGGAGACTCCACCGGTCGCTCTGCGCCAGCACACGCATGCTCTGCGTTGGGCGGATTCTAATTACTCGATTAGATGAGCTTTAGTCTTCTCAGATTTGTTTGGAAGAAACTGTGATAAGACCTCTTTTTAGAGTTATTTTTGGACATGGGAGATTCTATTTTAAGAACACTTATACATCACACAAATATGAATGTCTGTTGTATGTTTGTTCTCATTTATCTTAAGATATGGTGAACCGTGGTGACAAGTGATCAGATCATCACCCGTAGAGACGGTCCATCGTATTGGGGTCCAAAATTATACATAGGTACATAAAATCTCTTGACCTGGCCCTTTTCCAAAACGTCGCCGATTTGGTCCAAGTTTTGATTTGGTTATTTTAGTAACTTAGTGGCTTCTTTTCAAGGAAGTATCCAAGAAGCTAATGGATGTGACCAATGACCAAAAGGGCTGGCGCTTACCTCGGACAAAGGATAAGTATAGCTATCCAACGAGGTAACGTCGCCAGCCTTTTGGGGAACTTACCTGCGGTCGGTGATCTGAGCTCTGTTTTCTATCTGTAGGCGAACTTAGATAGAAAACTGAGCTCATTTTTATTTCTTATTATTATACCGATTACCTTAAAGTTTTTAATGTTATTGTAGTTTGTCTTTGTAACTGTGTGTACTTAAATAAATAAATCCTACTAATACTCCATCTTTTAGTAACAGGATCGGAAAACTATTAAAATTAAAATAATAAATTGAAAATGGGCTTATAAATAAAAAGCGGGCAAGTTCTTGATAAATAGAATGATAAATAGATGGAAATGGTAAAATGGTTTGGGCATGGGCGCATTTTCTTGTTTTGTTGCATAGAAAAATATGCGTTATTTCTCGACAACAAAGTTCAAATTGACGTGCATCAAAGTTGTTTGACAATTTATCGTGTCATACAGGATAGTATGTTTTACTGAATCATCATCCTCCTGCCCTTATCCCACTCTATGTGGGGTCGGTCAGAGTTTTGGCTAAGGTGTTTTATGACCGGCCGCCTGCCTGACGTCAACCCTCCTTGGGAATACTTGCTTATTGTATCTCATCATGTTTGAGGATACTATCCCTTAGTCGACTTGTACGACATGCTCGGGGAGAGAAGCAGCTGGGCGTATTCTATGTTTTTTCTTTACTCCCAGTCCAGCAGAGAAGTTTATGTTGAATCAAAACCATAATTGATTCTTACATTAGTGCAAGCGAATACCGACCTCTAGGTGACGAAACTTTTAATTCCGTGACTATGCGATGGTAAGGAACCATTCGTGTGTGAATTCGACTCGCACTTGACCGGTTTTATTCTGTCCATCGCCGCTAAATGTCTCTGTCAACTAGAAATGAATCTGACAGCTAGAAATGTGCGTTTACGTTGGTAAATCCGACAATTACTACATACATCGAGCATTTAGTTAAATGCTCGATGACTACATATTACATAGGTACCCTATTATTCATATTCGTTCGCTAAATAACTTTAGCGAACGAATATGAATAATAGGGCTAACTTTAAGCAATGGCGTTAGCCATTGCTTAAAGTTAGCCCTGTCACTGTTTGTCATTATGAAATGGTAAGAGATGGCAATACTTTAGTCATCGTTTAGCGTACACTATAATTATAATGAATAATGAGGATAGTAGGTACCTACGTGTGCTGGAATAGGACATAGGGTACTTTTTATCTGGGTACCGCGTGAGCGAAGCCGCGGGCGGCTGCTAGTTACTACATAAGTGCTGTTAACACTTAAAACACGGATTAAAGGATAATAGTGGAATTAAAATCGGATTACAACTAGCTAGATACAAGAACTGTGTCATTCAGTTCTTGTGATGTTGCCGACTATAATCACAACGCTAGGTTTTGAGGAGCACTTTAACATTTTTACCACAGACACACGCAACATTTTTAAAACTTAAAAAAAACTTTATTAACAGAAACAGACTTAGAACTAATACAAATGTAATTTACAATAATCTAAAGGTCGTTGCAAACGATCTATAGATAGCTCAATATTTCAGTACTCATTCCTTTCATACGCATGTTCTGTTTCCCACAATCCATTCATTTTTTCTTAGGCTTCAAACAAAACAAGTAAAGTAAAAGTTGATATTTTCGTAAAAAAAAGTAAGTTCGTATGAGCTAGTGGCCAACTCTTGTGGCGGAGTTTTTAGGCCGCCTTAAGGCCTCCGTGTTTGCTTAACGACTTAAAAGCCGGGACCGACAATTTAACGTGTCCTCCGAAGCACGGAAGCGCTCAGCTCGTAATGCCACTTGCGGTCACCCATCCAAATTGTGACCGCAACGTTGCTTAACTTTCAACGATCAATCAAGAACGTCTAAGCAAGCTACGCCACGAGCGCTTCAAATATATTCACGATATTTTCGTAGATAAATATACATTTTATGATCGCAGTAAAAACCTGGTTCAAAGATTATTGAAACAAATGGCTTTAAATTATTATTTTCCTGTAAAATGGACGGGTTCTTGCAGAATGCTTCAAGCAAAATATTATACTTTTGTAGGTTTGTCTATAATATGTCTAATATAGGTTTATGCCCAGCTGTGGGATATGAACGACTGAAAATAATAACTAAAGCCATGTACCATTAATAACCTACTACTGTACTAATTTAAATTGAACCACAGAAAAGACCAACTAACTCTCTTAATACAGGTCTACTTAGAAGGAGAGATTCCAACACATATCGACGGCAAAAAGCCGAAATGTCGTATCTCAAAAAATGGCCTAAATGACTTAAAACATGACCGTTGACATCATTGTTGATAAACAAAAAAAGCCGCGTCGAATGGTCTATGTCTCGTCTTTCTACGATGAAAAATTGTATGATACGCCTTTGATTTTTTCCTAGTTTTTTTACTGTTCACACGACTAATTGCTGTAAATAAAGGTTTTTTGGATCTGGTGTAAAATTGAATATTTTGAGATACGACAAAATCCCTTTCTTCCGTCGATATATTTTCACCCTTGTAATTTTTAATAAATACTTTTTACTTTTACTACATGATTTATACAGCTTCAGGACGCAAGTTTTTGCCTGCGCGAACGGGAGGCTGTAGTGCCCAATACGATTTTAGATGGAGTTAGCTTGCAGTACATAATAAACCCTTTCAACTTTTCCATAGGAAAAACTTTATGAGTGGGCTTGGCCGCGCGTTTCCTCACGATGTCTGGTATACGCATATAAAGGAGATGTTTCAAAAATGTTTGGAACCTAGGCCTGGTCGGTGTACACTTGTATAAACATTGATAAATAATGTAAAACCTTTTCCCACTTTAATTTTTTAATTATGTTTAGGTATTTCTTTCTCTTGGAGGGCAACACAAAGATAAAACAATATGGGGCGGACAGTTTTGAAAAAAATGTTTAGACAGTTTTTGGCGGCCCCGGTGGCGTGGCTGGCGATTGCTCGGCTGAGACGCAAGAGGCGCGGGTTCGATTTCCACTGCGGGAGAAATGTTTGCATATTCTCCAAATATTTCCTCCGGATCTAGGTGTTGTAGTCTTATTTATTATAAGTATGTATATTTACAATAAAATATAAGTATTCTATCAGTCATCTGGTTCCCATAGTATAAGCTTTGCTTAGTTTTAGGCTAGAGGGCGCTGTGTGAAATTATCACAAATATTATTAAAGTCAGGTAACGAATAACAATGATGATGATGAAATTAGTTATGCATAACACCATCCAACGTCAACACCCAACAAAAACAAATTTGAGAAATGAAAAATTATACTCACGACACCAAAAAACTTGATTGAACCATCTCACCTTTCACCCTGTCAGCTATTCCCACATTACGCAAATGCAGGAGATCTTACAATAACAATGTTTATAAAATATTGAATCCTAATAAGTATAACAAACGTTGAATCACTTTAGATTTCTAAAACAATATTCTGTTGTAAATTTTCTAATAAAGTTAGTATCGAAGTGTTCTTGACTCAATGATGTGGTCTGCAAAATTTATTTTTATATTCCATTTTTGTGCGGCTAGCTACCATGAGCAGTATAGAGGTATCTTTTTATTTTATATTAGCTTCCGCCCTCGGCTTCGGTCGCGTGGTACCAGGATAAAAAGTAGCCTATATGTTAATCCAGCACAATCCAAGTTTCAATCCGTACAGCCGTTTAGGCGTGATTGAGGCACAAACATCCTCATAAACTTTCACGTTTATAATATAGTAAGTATAAGTATATTTTTAAGCGGTTTAGGAGAAGTTAACAGACAAACAGAGTTACATTCACATTTATAGAATAATTTTTTTTAGAAGCTAATGATTGTAGTATAATTTGACATTGACAGTTCCTTTTCCATATGTTTTGTATCATTTATTACTAATCTGTGGTATCATCGCTGTCATATTATGTCAAAATAAAAGTATTCTATTTTTCATGAAAAACATGCCAAAAATAAAGAATTTACAGGTAATTATGACATCAACTAAATGAGAAAAATCGGCTCTTTAATTTGATATAGGCTATGTGAAGTTTTAGACCAAAAATTGATTCCAGGTTTTCATCCCTTTTCGCCCTTTTAGAGGTTGAATTTTGAAAAATCCCGTCTTAGTACACCCCTGCGTACTAAGGTTTACCTACACTGAAAATTTCAAGTCTCTACGTCCAGCGGTTTAGGCTGTGCGTTGTCTGTCAGTCAGTCAGTCAGTCAGTCAGGACAAAGATTCTTATAATATAAGACTAGCTGCCGCCCGCGGCTTCAATCCAAACATCCAAACTCACAAACTTTCGCATTTATAATATAAGTAAGATAATATTACAACACCGAAACCCGGAAAAAATATTTGCAGAGCATGCCCTATGTAAGGATGTATTAAAAAAAGGAATTACCGAAATTCAATTTGTAGAGGACACAGGGAAGATGAAGTTGTAGAGTTTAATTAATTAATCCTATCCCACTAATATTATAAATGCAAAAAATGTGTTTATTTACGACATCACATTAGAAACCTCTAAAATTCTTGTCTTATCTTCTCTTCAGTGTTTCTCTACTATATAATGCATCTATTATACATATAAACCTTCCTCTTGAATCACTCTATCTATTAAAAAAATCGCATCAAAATTCGTTACGTAGTTTAAAAGATCTAAGCATACATAGGGACAAACGCGGGAAGCGACTTTGTTTTATACTATGTAGTGATGCGAATATTATAATGCAGTAGAGTTAAAATGATCACTATACATACATTTACGCTTGTATAATCTTGTTTTCAGTGCCCCAGTCCTTCTCTGACAAATGGGAGTCTTACGTCCACAACTCAAAGGAGTTCATAATACAAAACCTGCCGGTCAGCTGGGAGAATGCAAAGATATTGTGCGGGTAAGGCTATTTTTATAAACAATAAAGCATAAATTTATTGCAAAAAAAGACAGGTGTAACGGTACATATAACAATAAATATATTGACATATTCCCATAATATTCTACAAATGCATGACGGGTTGTTCATTGCCAAGAAAAGCGCAATACATTTTTAACCGAAAAACTAAGTTACTATGGTAACGATCCGTCGTTTATATAGAATACTAGCTGCCGCCCTCGGCTTCGCTCGTGTGGTACCCGAACAAAAAATAATCTATATGTTAATCCAGCACATGTACTATGTATATTTTAAGTTTAATTCAAATCCGTTCAGCCGTTTAGGCGTGATTGAGGCACAAACATCCAAACATCCTCACAAACTTTCGCATTTATCTATACTAATATTATAAAGCTGCAGAGTTTGTTTGTTTGTTTGTTTGAACGCGCTAATCTCTGGAACTACTGGTCCGATTTGAATGATTCTTTCAGTGTTGGGTAGTCCATTTATCGAGGACGGCTATAGGCTATGTTTTATTTTTTTCAAAATTAGGGATCCGTAATAAAATTGCTATTTTGTAACACAAGGTGTAAAATCGAAAACCTATTTTTGCGTGCGCTGCAAAAACTATTGACAATAGAACAAAATGATGTACTACGGGTTTGTAGATCCCATTAAGACCTACAAAAAAGTCCGCGAGAACATATATCTAGCTATCATGGTTTAATCACAATAACCGATTTTGTGTTCAAAATAATTATTAAATCGTCTGAAGAAAAAAAACTACGTTAAATATGTATCGTAATATTAATCTTTATCGAAATTAAGCATTATGTTATCAAGAGTATTTATGTAGAAGTAAAATACTTTTTGTTTCATCTCAATCGGATATTTCGTTTAAAAGTTATCACGTGTGTAAGATGTTAAAAGTTGGTACCTATTAATGAGTTATGGGCCATAGAGTTTTTTATCAACATAAAATCCTGTAATAATCTTTTTGAAATATATTTGTTGATGATTGTTAAGTATAAGATCTTTGAAGAGTATAATAAATACATTTCTAAAATAACTCTGCTAAGGAAATCCACGCGCGCTTGATGCAAGCAAGACGAGACGCTGGCGGCGCGGCGGCGGGCGAGACGAGGAAGCCGCGCTTGCTGGCCGCCTGTGAGAAAAACGCGGGTGAAACCGCGGAGCACAGCTAGTAATATTATATGATATAATATGATGATATATAATATTGATTTCAGAGGACATCACAATGGAACATTGGCTATCTTGGACACTAAAGAGAAGGCTGAATTTCTTGCGGAAGCCCTCTCCGAGTCACAGTTCAGTAAGTGACCGCTAGTTTTTTTTATAGTTAGTTAGATATATTTATTTTCATAAAGTTTTAACAAACATTGGTTAATAGTATTTGTATTTTTTGTACTTCTTCGCTGATGTATTAAAAGAATGTACCTATTTAAAAAAGTATGTAATGTATTAATCAACAATTTATTTTGGTTCCCATAGTACAAGCTTTGCTTAGTTTGGGGCTAGATGGCGCTGTGAAATGTCTACAAATATTTAGTTATCTTATTTACCTATTTTAAAACTCTCGCATCAGAACTCATAATTTGGGCTTATAAAAGTCTAGCTATATTTATTTTATAGGTATTATTTTTTTTTTCAGTCATAGACTCTATATGGGTTGGAGCCAGGAGGGACTCCGCTGAGGATCCAGCAGGATACAGGTACCTACCAAGAAGAAAAATATCATACAGGATGTCCCATAAAATAGTGTCAAGCGGCACCCTGTATATTCCAACTTTCATTGAAACTTTCTCATTACAAGAGAATCTGGCAGAATTACGGAAATATTTCCACGTGGCGCCATCTAGTGGCTTATTTACCTTCATTATCCTTGTTTACTCCTCTGCTGCTTCTCTCCCCGAGCATTTCGTAAAAGTCGACTAAGGGATAGTATCCTCTACAACATGATTGACCATCTTTATGGGCGAAGGGCTGACCTCCTGTCACCATGGTTTACATACATCTTGGAATTTTGATTCAGGAGTGGCTGCAAGTATTCTTGTGATTACAATGGATAGTGTACCTAAGTATAATAATAGAATAGAATAGTATTTTATTTGCAACAACATTTACACTTAGGTAGTTACCTATTTATAAAGATATATTTTAGGTTGCTACAAAACGGACCGTAACTCAGCATTATGCAGTTTGTAAAGCAAAATGAGCTGGTTTTCTGATTTTTCAGAGCGAACACGAAAACATGAAAAAAAAAACAAAGTAGACGCAAAAGTTAAAAAACTTACAAAGATTTACCTAGTTATATAAAAGAAAATAAAAATATCACAAAGGGACATTTGTAATGTGATTACTTGTGGATCTCCCCATCCCAATTTACGTTTGTTTTCTGGTGAATCTTCAGGTGGAACCAAGGAGTCGAGCTAAGGAGAACTACATACGACGTGCTGATGAACGAAGCTGATGGTGGGGGTGATAAGTTTCCTGTGGTGAGAACCTAGGACCTTCCTTTCACACGATAATGATGATGAGATGACGGCGGCTATTTTTTATCCGGGTACAACGCGAGCCGAAGCCGCGGCAGCTAGTTTATAATAATGAAATAAGATTATATCAGCCATCTGGTGTCCATAGTACAAGCTTTGCTTAGTTTGGGGCTAGATGGCGCTGTGTGAAATGTCCACAAATATTTATTTATTTGTTTATAGTTTAAACATTAAGTGCATCACATTCAGTAATTTGTCACGACATGCAAATAATAATTATTATGAATAAATTATGAATTATTATGAATACAGAGTGCTTCAATGTCAATTATTATATTTAATTTTAGAGATGAATTGATTTAAGTTAAAGTAAAAAAATAAAATAAAATCAATCATAAAAAAAATACAAAATTAAACAAATCAGAACTAACACATAGATTAACATTAAGACAATTAATACATAATTTTGATGTCAAGAATTCATTCATGGAATGTTTATTTGCAGTGGTTGAACCGGACCCATGTGCCGGTTCCCGAAGGTGGCGCTGACTGCGTAGCGGTGGAGCGGGTTCAGCATGACAGACCGGTGTTCTTGGACCTGCCGTGCGAGCTGGAGCGACCGTTTGTGTGTGAGAGAGGTAACTGTCGCCAATCGGTTTTGTACAAACCCAGGAATTAGGGTTCCACTTCGAACTTACTTATATAATTTTACCCCTGCGATGGACATACCTATAGGTACCCACTCCAGCCAAATTCGATGTATAATAAAGATAAACAAAAATCTAACCTAAAACGTTGTCAAAAACCTAATAAAACCGTTATCCAATTATTTATACTTACAATTTCGTGAAAAAATAGCTCCTCTCTGCCGATTTGTTCCCAAAATTGTAATTTAATTAATCAGGATACGTTTTTATTATGTTTTTGTCAACGTTTTAGGTTAGGTTTTTGTATACCTTTAAGCATCGAATTTGGCTAGAGTACCTATAGTAGGTTTCTACCTTTAACTTTAATGTTTATAATGTCTTTGTTCATTTGTTCAATTGTTAAATATTACGTTGGCAAGATTTACGCCTCAAACCCACGAATACTCAAACGCGACTCAGAGTTGAGCACGTTTCAACTCACGGTTTTTTGACAGTTTTTGATGAAAATCTGTCAAAAAGTATTCGGTTGAGTATTCGGGGGACTCTTATTATTGTTATTTTTATGTTGGCAATATTGACATTTGACATTTCTATACGTTCAAATTCAATCAGTTAGTTACTTAGTTTTGTTAAAATGAAAAACGGTGCGTAACCGACTTTCGGCCTAAGCGTCCTTCCGGCGTCACTCATGGCGGATTGCGCAAAAGGAAAGTCAAGTGTGTCAAATATCTAAATAGAAGACCAAAATGTTTGGGACTGAATAATGCTCCAACTCGTTTTATACACGGGTATTATTCGTAAAGGGATAATTTGCCAAAAAAATAGCCAAACGTGGTTTCTTGCCGGTATCTTCCACGCTAGGTCACGTTACGAACAGGCCCCTTATACTCTATGACCAAACTTGACAGCTTAACTTTTTTGTAACGTGCCTCGTCGCGTTTTTGTAATACAAAGTTGTCATATAGAACGTGCCCACGTTATGTTTTGTACGGTGAATAGGTCCGTTTCATCTTACAGATGCCAAAATAATGGTGCAAGTAACCGAACTGAAGACAGTTCGCTGCAGAACAGGATTGTACCGTGTCTTCGATGGAAGGATGGAATGGATGCAAGCGGCCTCCTACTGCCTGCTGAGAGACATGACGTAAGGCCTAGGGCTTCAACCCTGAGAAAATAAAATCAGATTTTATTGGACACAATATAAAACAAATGGAAGCCTTCTATTTTTATTGGCACATTGGAAAACGCACTATTACTCCACTGGGAAATATAGGACTGCCCAAGTGCCCATCTGATCGGCCGTTGACATTCATCATTATCTTCCTGCCCTTATCCCACTCTATTTGAGGTCCGCACAGCATGTTCCTTGGATCATGGTGTACCTAAGGGTTTTGGCTAAGGTGTTTTATGACCGGCCGCCTGCCTGACGTCAACCCTCCTTAGGAATACTTGCTTATTGTATCTCATCATGTTGGAGGATACTATCCCTCGACTTTTACGATATGTTCGGGGAGAGAAGCAGTTGGACGCATTCTGTTTTTCTTTACTCCCAGTCCAGCAGAAAAGTAAACAGCCTTATAATTGTATGTATGTTTTGGTAACAAAATAAATATTTTTCTTTGTTTCTTTTTCTTTTTCAGGCTCGCTAACGTAGCGACAATTCGATGCCTGAAGAAGTTAGGAATGGCTATGTTGAAAACTCGACCAAGTAAGGTCTTAGAACATATAAACATTAGAACACAAGCTTCACATTGGATACTAATTCTTTCGAACAAGTGTGGTGAAAGAATTTGAAGTTCGCATTTTTTAGATTTTTTTTTATTTTTTGTTCTGCGACATGTCAGTTTCCTCACGATGTTTTCCTTCACCGTTTGAGAGTACAGCGCACATTAGTTTTTCGAACAGAAATTTCTATTTTTGCACAACCGGATTCGAACCCACGACCTCAGGATTGGAAGGCAGGGTCACCACCACAAGTGCTCTCAAGTTCCCTAAGGGTATCAGCAACTATACCATGGTACCACAAACCAGTAGGAAATATTTGCAGAACATGCATTTCTTCCGGAGCGGGAATCGAACACCACACCTCTGCCGGGCACTTACCCGCCACGCCACCGACATCTTCAGTCTCTAATTTTGTCCAGGTATCGAGAGCGCCTGGATTGGGGCCAGGGGATCCCTGGGCAAGTGGAACTGGGTGGACTCCGGGATCAGCATCTTCCAGACCCCGGGGTTCTCGGACGCCAGGCCTGGCATGTGGCCTCCTATGAGGTACTCTCCTTCCACCACACTGGTTCGAAATAACTAATTACTGTAGTAGTCTATCTATCTAGTCGTGTCACTAGTTCTTTCGAACCAGTGTGTTGAAAGGATTTAAAGTGCGCCTCAAAGGCTCCTTTCGTGCACAGTAGTAGTAACATTACGGTTATTATATATAAATAAATACTTATTTGTAGATAAATTATAATAATAATGTTCTATCAGCCATCTGGTTCCCCTCAGACAAAAAAAAAGAAAAGATGGCGCGCCGCGAACAACAAAAGTGAAGCCACACAAAACCGTGCTCCTGCAAGTAAACATACACGCTCACGCACACACCTACACTAAAACCATGCTCATCACTCTCGAGTCATCGTCTAGTAAACTTAAGATTTTAAAAATATAATTATGCCTTCCTGTGTAGTGAAAACTTGTAAAAACAGCAGCAAATCACATAAAAAGTCTCACGGTATCACTTTTCACTTGGAATTACATCAAATAACATCGTTTCTTAATTATTATACTATGAGTTTTAGGTTACTTGGAACACAAAACCTCAAAACCGACACACACACACACACACACGCACACACACGCATACATAAAAAGGTGGCTTCACTTTTGTGGTTCGCAGCGCGACGTCTTTTCTTTTATTTGGTCTGAGCTTTTAACAAATAAACATTGTTGATGACAGGGATAGAACAACAATAAAACAGAGCGGTTGTATGCAATTAGACCGACACGAATCCAACATTCCTGTGTTCCTGGAAGCGCGCTGTGACCGAAAAATGCAATTCATATGCTATCAAGGTAAAAAACTGCCCAAAAACAATGCTGGCATAATGCTAAGTCAAGTCATTTTTACGCTCAATCACAACACTTACTCTTTTATTAGACGACCTCGGTGGCGTGGCGGGCGAGTGCTCGGCTGAGACGCAAGAGGTGCCGGTTCGATTCCCGCTACGGGAGAAATGTTTGTATGTTCCGCAAATATTTCTTCCGGGTCTGGGTGTTGTAGTATTATGTATTATAATTGTGTTTACAAAAAAAAAAGTATTTAAGTAATCTATCAGCCATCTGGTTCCCGGTAAATACCACTCACCAGTAAATGCTTCAGAAATAGTGACCTACCTAAAACTAAAATGAGTATACTCTAATACTTTATTTCAGAAAGTAATACTTTTTCAGGGTTGTCCTCACTCAGAAAACAAGCAACGCCACCTAGCGACGACTTTTACTACTACGTCTTGGTGCGACAACAGCTGTACTGGCAGCATGCGTTTGAAAACTGCCAGAAAATGAACGGCACGCTAGCCAGTTTGGACAACAGCGATATTTTAATTCAGTTGCTCCTGGTGATGGGAGAGAATAAAGAGGAGCGTGAGTTTGAACCACGGAGTTTTTAAATTTGTTTTAGCGCCATCTGTTGACAAGTAACTAAAGTTACAAGTACAGTAAAAAAAAGTTTCTTTTTCGGATTTTCATCTAAAAAAACTCTGAAATCTGTGGTTTTGTAGATAATAAATAGTATCATAGTTTTCACTGACAAGAGTGACAAGTAGGGCTTACGAGTAAAATAGGGTACGTGATTTTTTTACAGCCAACCCAATACAATATTCTTAACAAACTCGCTCATACATTAAAAGACAATATTGCTTTCATTTTCAATAAAACAATGTCTTATCCGTCTCATATAAAGTAGATAATTAATACAAAAGTTGCTTGCAGCGGTAAACCACATCTGGGTTTCGGGCCGTTTGAATATGACTAAAGATGTAGCCACCGACGCGGTTAGCTACGGATGGTACAGTCCTGCCAATGGGAAAAGAATACCAGATACAAAGACTTCTGGAGACGCTTCAGGTTTATACGTAAGTAGACCGCAATATTTTGAGGACTTTAAAAGAGTACCTAGAAATTGAACTAGCAAATATTTCCCCAACTGTACATTAGTTTTAAAATATGCTCTTAGATGCCACTATATATCCATTTTTTTAAATTTCGCTTCCTGTACTAACTACTAGATGTCGCTGTCTCAAGTTTTATGATGTCGCAAATAATATTAATACTGCTACCTGTTACTAGATGTCGCTGTTCTGTAGTCACTAGACACTATATACCAAGAAGTAAATAAAACACGATATTATCTCTGTACTATGTTTCCAATATTAGTTTCTAGATGTCCCTATTTTTAATTCTCGTTTGTAGGTGCCACCATGGCTGGTCGATGATTTCACCATGGATAGTCCATGCCTCAATCTTGATAGGCAGGACCATTTGAATGGGCTTGTGTATGGGCTACCGTGTGACACAGCCCAGTACTCGGTCTGTCTGATTGGTAA
Organism: Scotopteryx bipunctaria; assembly: GCA_949320045.1. Taxonomy (NCBI): domain Eukaryota; kingdom Metazoa; phylum Arthropoda; class Insecta; order Lepidoptera; family Geometridae; genus Scotopteryx; species Scotopteryx bipunctaria. The sequence continues at coordinate 1,622,110 of OX439467.1, forward strand.
GTTCGGTGAAGGTATTTTATCATGAAATAATCCTAACTACATATTTCGCGACCACGTAAGAAAAACCGCGGGAAAATGTTTGAACGTAAAATGCTGTTGCGCTCAAAAGAATTTACCAATATAATCTCATGAAATGAAATATACGACCTCGGTGGCGTAACGGGCGAGTGCTCGGTTGAAACGCAAAAGGCGCGGGTTCAATTCTCGCTACGGGAGAAATGTTTGTATGTTCTGCAAAAAATTCTTCCGGGTCTGGGTGTTGATGTACTTTTGTAAACAGCCATCTGGTTCCCATAGTACTCGATGGTCCACAAATATTATATTATAATTATCTTGGCCAAAAATTTTTGTCATTCAGCAATGTTCCAAGAACACTGGTTGCATTCCCCGTTGTATGGTCAAATAAATTATTTGTGCTAGAAATAAGCCAGCCCTCTTTCCCCTTTTCTATGTACCTACATAGAAATTACAGAATACCTGCTACATAATTTGTAATGTTTTAATTTTCAGAAAAAACACCAAAATCGTCAGCCATGCCTGAAGTCCCAGAAGGAATTGACACAACTTAAACCTTATTAGTTTATATTTTGTACTATGCACAGTAAAATAAATAGTTCAGCATATTTGACGGCCATTGCACGGGTTCAATTCCTGCTGCGGTAAAAATGTTTGCATGTTCTGTAAATATATCTTCCGGGTCTGGGTGTTGTGGTAGCATGGGTACTCATAGTTTCTGATACCAGGATACAGGGAATATAATCCTAGGGTGAGAAGTCAGGACTATGTAATAGTTGGCTGTTATTTGGGTGTCATTTAGCATTTCAGTATACCTTGTTTGTGATTCAATAAAATAAAATAAAGGATTTCTTATTAAAATGGCACTTTATTTATTTGAACTATTGAAGGAAAAACGGTGAAACAACCTAAATTTCTAAACAGTAATAATTATTGCCGGCATTCTATAAAACAAAATAAGAATAGTTCTAGACAAGCCAAATTAACTTTAGTTAAGGTTCCATAATGATGAGCAGAGAAATAGTAAGTCATTCAGCATTGGTTTCTTAGATTTAAATGAAAAATTTTTCATTATGATTGTTTACTTGCTCGACCATACTTTAAGTTTCAAGTTTTTTGTTGTACCAGGTTATATTAGTGATTAAATTAATGTTTATTGTGTTGGTTGCTCAAATAAATAAATAAAACATGGGAGGCTGTTCAAAAGATCGACGGACAAACTAAAAGCAGGCGGGACCCGGACCAGAGAACCTTGGAAGAGACCTTTATCAAAAGACAAATAGAAATCACAAACAATAAATTAGTATAGTGAACTACTTCAGCAAAACTGGAGATACAGTTTATGTAAACAAACCGTCGCATATTTTTCTTTAAAACAATGATATCACTTTGGTTTTAAGTAAATAAACCTCACAACATTAGTTTTTACACCTTAATTTAACTATTAATTACTACTTTAAAGTTCCATAAACATGTAATAAAAAGTAAATTAAGTACTGACGGTTTGTTTACATTTGTGTTTTAAGCTATGTATCAATCGTGAATGTGTCTGTAGTTCGTAGTATCGATTTTTGAATGGCCATGACCACAACCTTTTTTGGTAGCTGGATCTGTGCCTGGTGAAATGCTGGTTTAGTTATTCAGTAAGTGTCATTTCAACATCTTGACAGTATTAATCCATTGCTCGTTCACTTTGCCGAGCTGCATGTAGTTAGCGTTCAAAAAAGCTAAGTTCCTCTTGAACCCTCGAAGATTCTCCAAGTACGCTTGGAGACTACTGTTCAGAGCTTTGAGGGACTCCAACTCTTGGGACAATTCAGCTACTCCTTTCTGAAACGGAAATATCTTTTTAGAAGATCCTGTTTGAGTGTTTTCTTTTTACTGGATAGTACAGGTAATTCAAACTACATTGTGTCACTAGCTCTTTCGAAGCAGTGGTTTCGAAGCTCAAATCCTGCTTTCATGCACTTGCCAGATGCTTTCAAGCTGTTTAGCTTATACGACATGCCGGTTTCCTCAGGATATTTTCCTTCACAATTTGAGAGTACTGGTATAGCTTAGCTACACATAATTTTTTTTTTTTATAAAAAAGTCCTTTGGTGCACCACTGAATTCGACAAATCGAGCCGACACCTTATAGGTGGGCTCGCTACCACTAGACCCCCAATGCCCTGGGCTAGGGAAGTAAACCAGAGGAGACAATTTTATTTAGTAACGGTTCCCCCTTTAATAGTTTCATTCACCTCGTGTTTTGATGAAGTCACAGACGCTGTCGACATGTTTTGTTGTTATAAATCACTTTGTTTGCTAGCTTCACAAAACTACGAAAATATCTAAGCAAGAAATATCTTCCTTCTTTCGTTAAAATTGGAACAGATAGGACCACAATTATCATTCATTTAAGTTCATTTACATCAATAATTCAATAACAATCGCACACTATGATTATCAATCAACTCAACACGACAAAGGAAAGCGTTGAAGGTTTTGAAATTAATTTGCCGAATGCCTTGCAAATTGAACTCGAAAATTCCGCTCTATTTACAAAAAGTTTATTTCAAACAATTCGTTTGTACTTTCCCGTTTTTCATTTGACATTGACAACCCATATTAACTGTTGACGTTTCAACATTGACGTAACCAATGTCAACTTTTTTTGTTCTCGCCTTTGTACCGGCGGCGGACGTCTGTCAAATCACTGAGCATCATGGCCAAGGTAAGTCCTGCTTTTTTTAGACCTTGATCTTTTAATACTAGCTGACCGTTGTGGTTTTACTCGCCTTGAGTAGATAGGTACCTACACTACCTACTATGCATACAGGTTTTACCTTTAGTTCCTACTACATAAAGGATTGTTTCTGAACTACACATACTTAGGTACATGCATTTATATTGACTAGAATATTCGCTAACAAAATTAGCTCTACCTTATGTGGAATTTACTTGTGTATCTATTTACTTTACTTATCTACTTAAAAGTAGCAGAAAGAGCCTCATAATTTTATGGAATATAATAATAATAATAATAATAAATAACACCCAACAGTCACATACATAGTCCTGACCCCACACTAGGATTCCCTGTGTCGTGGGTATCAGAAACTACGAGTACCATGGTACCACAACACCCAGACCCGGAAGAAATATTTACAGATCATGCAAACATTTCTTCCGCAGCGGGAATCGAACCCGCGCCTCTTGCGTCTCTGCCGAGCAATCGCCCGCCACGCCACCGAGGCCGTCGAGTATAGGTATGAGTATGTATAGATATGAGTAGGATATGAGTAGTAGGTAGTGGGAAATTCGATCTAGTTACAGCTATTAGTTATTTAAGTTACGTTTTTTAATATGATTATGTATAATAACAATAAATTCTTTATTTCGGATAACATAGATCCATACAAATTAAGAGAAAAATACCAAAACACATTAAAAATTAAATAAAACAGAATAGGGTTATTATAGGTATTTGCCTTTTTTTTACTAAACTATTTGTCTTATTTATAACGATATGACCCGATGTAATATTATAGGACTGTCAAACTTGTCCGCTAATAAATGCTATTACGACTGTCTCTCACTCCGCCCATTTATTTTTAACCGCGCATGTTTTCTTCAGATGCTAGTTTTAAGTTTTACCTACCTACCAAGTACGATAATAAAATGATATAAGTATAGGTATACCCATTACATAAACTTGTAGGTACCTACTTACCTAAAGATAAAATTATTTATCTTAATATTACCTACAAATTTATGTAATAAGTGGGTATATAGGTACCTATACTTAATATCAAAACCCAACAAAACTCCAAGAGCTAGAGATAATATTATTTTTATCATTTATGTACCTACCTACCTAATAGGTGGGTATAGGTAACTAACCTATACTATCCTTTTATTATCGTACGTGGTAGGTTAACTAGCATCTGAAGAAAACGACATTACGTAATGTGTCTGGATAAAGGAGATGTTTCACCAATGTAGAAATTCGGTCTATGTGCTGTAAATTATTTTGCAGTTATAGAAATCATCTATTCATGAAATTCATGATCATAAATGGTCAATAAATAAATTTCTCCAAATCATAATTCTAATTCATGTTTTCTCCCGTCTTCCGTTCTAAGGTGACAATCTCGGTGGCGTGGCAGGCGAGTGCTCGCCTAAGACGTAAGAGGCGGGGGTTCGATTCCCGCTACGGGAGAAATGTTTGAATGTTCTGCAAATATTTCTTCCGGGTCTGGGTGTTGTGGTATTATGTATTATGGATGGCGCTGTGTGAAATGTCTTCAATTATTTATTTAAGGTCGTTTCGTCGTTCGTTAAAATCCACTCACCAACAAAGGGATTTTACTGACCGTGAGAATACCAGCATGTCATAGAATCAATCAATAACAAGCTGACTTAACACAATTGTGTTTTTCTTTCAGGTGAATATTCCCACGATCAAATTGAACAATGGCGCTGATATCCCCGCTCTGGGATACGGAACGTGGTTGGGACTTAATGATAATGTAGGTACCTATATAATTTAGAATTAAATTGATTTCTATACCGTGTCGCAAGGCAACAATTTGAGCCGCAAAATGCGGCGCTCAAAAGCATGTGTTGCCAGATAACGCGCAACTATGCAACATGTCAAGCTTAATAATTATTAATGTCAAAACCTATGATTATTGTTTGATTTTTAAGAGTTTTAATTTTGTATAATATTTTTTTTATTGTATATTAAGGTGCAATGTTCTCGCCTCAATATACCTACCTAATTCTATTTATTTATTTATCTAAGGACACACACATCTTAGATTACCTTTAAAATATTACTATCAAAAAAAACATAATCACAAATCATTTTTTCGAACAGAAAATCAATTGCTAGAAACTGCCATACAGTTTTTAAGTTAACTATGGCAGTTTTCAACGTGTTCCAATTGTTTTTTTTTGTCTAACAACTAACTCTAGGTACATATTGCATTAATTGAAATAATTCCAGTATGAATTCAACACTGAGGACTGTCCTAAGATGAAGGAAGCTTTGTCCTATGCCATCGACGTCGGGTATAGGCACATTGATACCGCGCATTTGTACAGAGTCGAGCCTGAGGTGGGAGAGGTCATCAATGAAAAGATCAAAGCAGGAATTGTGAAAAGGGAACAGTTATTTGTAACTACTAAGGTGAGAAAACAAATATTTATTTTATTTATTACTAGCTTCCGCCCGTGGCTTCGCTCGCGTGGTACCGGGATACAAAGTAGCCTGTATGTTATTCCAGCACACGTACTATGTATGTTCCAAGTTTCATTCAAATCCGTTCAGTCGTTACGTACGACGTTATTGCACAAACATCGTCACATCCTCACAAACATAGCATTTATAATATATGTAGGAAGGATTATGATATGACATTACAGTCAATACAGAGGTCGTCACTCAACATCTTTCATACACTGCCATATTATCGTGTGAACTTGTCGCGTGGACATGTTTGCGTGTTGACATTCACAGATACACAAGGATAGACCCCAAAGCCCAATAAAAACTCGTACGATATCACCGTTATTTTATTTAGAGCTAAGCGAAACATTCGCAACCCTCAAACACACACATGCCTACACTATACTCTGATTCAGAAACCAAGATAATTTAGGTAAACTTAGAAAATAACAGAAATAACATAACATAGGTAACAAACAAAGGTGTTACCATATAAAAAAAATGTGGTATCTTGGAAGGTACTTTTCAGTGTTCTGAAGGAAGTAGTGAGTTTGGTTGTGAAAGGTATTATCTATCGCACAAGCAAAACCGCACGCCATTACTACCAATAGTGATCCATAGTAAAAAATGTATTCTACCCCTGCCTTCATTATGACAGTGACATATCATGACATTTCTTTGTTCACATAAATTATCTTGGTTTCTGAAATTCTGATTATTCTGAATCAGAGTAGGTTCTTATCGAGCGAATCGAGTAGCTGTAAACATGTTTTTCACCAGGTTTGGCAGCATTTCCACCGCGAGTCTGATGTGGAAGTCTCCCTGCGAGCGTCACTGGAAAGGATGAAACTGGATTATGTTGATTTGGTCCTAATGCACTGGCCTATGTCTATCGATGTGAGTAGATCTCTCTTTAAAATATATAATACCCGAATAAAAAATAGCCTATATGTTAATCCAGTACATGTCCTTTGTATATTCCAAGTTTAATTCAAATCCGTTCAGCCGTTTAGGCGTGATTGAGGTACAAACATCCATACATTCAAACATCCAAACATCCTCACAAACTTTCGCATTTATAATATAAGTAAGACTAGCAGCCCGCCCCGGCTTCGCACGGGTATTTAACAAATTAGGACTTTTTAGGTAAATTTTTTACACCTTGGGTTACATTATTGGAGTTTTAGGAAGGTTCCCTATTTTTTTAAAAATAAATTATAGCCTATGTTATTCCGTAATAATGTAGCTATCTACTGGTGAATGAATTTTCTAAATCTTTTCAGTAGTTTCGGAGCCTATTCTTTACAAACATAAAAACAAACAAAAAATCTTTCCTCTTTATAAAATCAGTGTAGATAGAACAAAAAGCCAAATAGCAATTATATGAAAATATGTAATCAATTAGATCTTATTATTATTTATTTGGTTCGGACAAGGACTTCAAGGTTTATACAAAAGTTTGCTTGCTCTTAAAACCCCTAAATCAATGAAACTTTAAATTCAATCTTAATTATTCAGCATATTCGCTTAGCCGAAGCCCTTAATAAAGAATGTAGCTTGAAAAGAACCCAATGTAATCTAGGTAAGCCTTAGAGTTTACGTCATCTACTGGCAGGACCTTGATTCGTCCCTACTGATTCATCACATTAACCAACCTTTTTCTATAATGATTTCAGCAAGAAGGCATAGATGAGAAGATTGACTACCTAGAGACCTGGCGCGGGTTCGAATCCGTGCTTGCCAAGGGTCTGACGAAGGGCATTGGCGTCTCCAACTTTAACGTGGACCAACTGGCGCGGCTATTGAAGAACTGTAAGGTTCCACCAGCCACCAATCAGGTTGAGGTATGCGCCAAGATTCGTATAAACTTGCACCTTTTCCTTTATCTTTGTAAGACAAAAACTGTAGTATGAGGGTAGTTATACACGCTAGACTGAACGACAGGTTCGCCTGTCGGTAAAGTTACACCCCACACAAATGATAAATGATAGATGACATATATTTGCATGAACACATGTGATACAATAATTTTATTATTTTTGCTAAACAAATTGATGTATTAACAGATTACTAAGTTTAAGAGTTTGAGGGTAGTGGTATAGTACTGTATTTAATTATAGTTCTGTCAGATAAAAACAGTATACATAATATCGACACGTCCTACGTAGACCAGTGTATGTGCCTGATACACCAAAGTGTTTTTATTGCATTTTTGAGCTCTACGTACGCAGATCTACAATACCAATTTTTTTTATTTATTTTTTCCTATCACAACACACTTTTTTCTTCTCAAACATATAAGTATTTATCTGCATTGACGGTTCAAAACGCACCGAAAACGAGAGGGTTTAGAAGAAAAAAAATCACATTAAAATAAACTGCTATCAAAACAAAAGCCTTTTGCCAATTTTCAAAGCTATAGATCTGCGCAAGACTGAGTAGGTAATAACGAAATAAAGAAATTGGAATCTTAAAACCGCTCTCCTGTAAAATTTGCTTTTTGCAGATACTTAGTTTAACGTAGGACGTGTCGATATACCTTCAGTTAGTAGTTGGCCTATGGGCTTGGAATCATCTATTTGGACAACATTCTCCTTTGTGATTAAAATAGTTTGTAACATTAGTTCTAACAGTCACCACTAGATAGAGTTATCATAAATTATTTCAACTTGCATGGTAATTTCTCCTTTTTATCTCTAACATTAGTTTCTAAAGATACCACTAGATGGCGTTATCACAAACTTTTTTTCCAGATCAACCTCAATCTTGGTCAAAGCGAGCTAGTCTCATTCTGCCAGGCAAATAATATCGTAGTGGTTGCATACTCGCCTTTCGGCACAATGGTTCCTAGCCGGGCCTTCCCGGACAGTCCTCAGCCTAAAATGGACAACCCAACCATGGTGGCCATAGCCAAGAAGTATGGAAAAACTGTCTCTCAAATCGCTCTGAAGTACCTGGTAAGTCAATCAATTTTATTTTTTCTTGTAAATCTTTTTTTGCCTGTTTGTATAAAAACGAATGACTAAAAAATAGCTAAAGACGTGTAGCGTGGTGAGCGAGTGCTCGACTGAAAAGCGCTAATGCGGGTTCGATTCCCGCTGTGGGAAAAATGCATGCAAATAATTTGTTCTGAATAGGTATAGGTATTGTGGTATGGTGGTACTTGTAGTTTCTGATACCCACAGGAAATCTGAGCGCGGTCAGAATTATTTATGTACCTACATCCAATCTACAGAACTACAGCTGGAATTGTACATGACCTCAAACAAAATTGACATAATTTGTATTACAGAACATTGGCTAAAAAATCATGAGCTTATGTTTAATTTCAGTGATCACCAAGTTGGTAGTGCTTTCTGCAGGAACCATTTTGAACGAGGTGGCTCATTAATATTACTAAACAAACAAATTAAATTTAAAGAACGCAAAGATATTATTCACCTGACTGCAGAAAGACACATAGAAATAGCCTGCGTAGAGTTGGAGCAGTTCATTGTTATAAGCGCTTACAGCCCGCCTTGCGCCTCCTTTGATGTTTTTGAAAAGGTTATGGAAGAAATTATGTTCAAATTGTCTAAATCTAACAAGGAAATTATTGTATGTGGCGATTTTAATGTAAATCTGCTTGAAAAATGCTCATTAAATACTAGATTAACAAGTTTATTTAAATCATTCAATCTTGAACCATCATTTATGGAGCCAACTAGAATAACTGCCACCTCAGCTACATGTTTGGACAACATATTTACTAATGTTAATATAATAAGTAAAAATATTATTAATCAACTTGAATCAGACCACCTTGGACAATTTATAAAAATTGAAACACAAACTAGGCAAAATGTAAAAAGGAAAATTACCTATGTACCAATGACCATTAATCGATTGGAACAGTTGAAATCAAATCTAAAAAATAAAATTCCAAACATAATATATCATAATGAAGATCCTAATTATTTGTATAATACATTTTTTAAAGAATTTAATAACGAATTCAATTCAGTTTATACATCCAAATCGATCATGGTATCTAATAAGCCAGGATTTTGTGAGTGGGCAACAGCAGGAATACATAAAAGTAGACAAACATTGTATGAATTGTACAGTATAAAACAATATAATTTCAGTGAAGAGTTTAAAGAAAAAGTTAAGAATTATTCTAAAATATTTAAGAAAGTATGTAAAATAGCCAAATCATTATATTTGAGTTCAAAAATTAAAAACAGTCAAGATAAAATTAAAGCTACTTGGAATGTTATTAAAGAAGAGACTGGAAAAAATATAATTCATAATAACAGTTTTAAATTAAAAATAGATAATATAATTATTAACAAAGATGAAGATGTAGCTAAAGCGCTCGAATTGTTTTTTACTGATATTCCAGTCTCTACTACAAAATCTTTAAACTCTTCCCACATAATCGCAGAGTCAATGTTGAAACAAAACGTACCTGAATGTAAAACAAATTTTTCATTCGATTATGTCAGTTCTAATGACATTGTCAAGGCTTATAAATTAATCAATGTAAAAAAGACCACGGACCTCTGGGGAATTTCTGTTAGCGTCGTAAAACCATTGATAGACATAATTGCACCTGACCTAGCTATGATCTTCAATCAATGTATTGATTGTGGTGTGTTCCCTGATTTAATGAAACATAGTAAAATAACACCTCTCTTCAAATCTGGTAGTCATTCAGACCCTAGTAACTATCGTCCTATATCAGTACTACCGACCTTTAGCAAAATATTTGAAAAACTGATTCTAAAGCAACTTCAAGACCATTTTAACATAAATAACCTACTCGACAACAAACAATTCGGATTTATGAAGGGCCGTTCAACAACAGAGGCTGGTGTCGAGTTAATATCGCATATTTTCCATGCATGGGAAGAGTCTCGTGATGCTTTAGGGATTTTTTGTGATCTGTCAAAAGCATTCGATTGTGTCCATCATGAAACATTAATCAGGAAACTCCGACACTATGGGGTTAGGGGTTTTGCTCTTGACCTTCTCAGTTCCTATTTAAGTAACAGAATACAAAGAGTCGACGTTAATGGAAAACGTTCTCCAGGGTCAATAGTAACAATGGGTGTACCACAGGGATCAATATTAGGACCATTTCTATTTTTAGTTTATATTAATGATTTACCTAAACTTGTTAGGGATGATCATGAAATTGTATTGTTTGCAGATGACACCTCATTTTTATTTAAAATGAAACGACGCCAGGTTAATTTTGGCGAAGTAAACAATGCAATCTCCAAAGTCGTAGAATGGTTCGATGTAAATAACCTATTGCTAAATGAAAAGAAAACCAAATGTATAAGATTTATACTACCAAATGTTACACAAGTAAATTCTCATATAAAAATAAAAAAATGAACATATAGATCTCGTGGACACTACTACTTTTTTGGGCATAACCTTAGATAAAAAGATTCAATGGGACCCACATATAGATAAATTGTCGAAGAGACTTAGTTCTGCGGCATATGCAGTCAAAAAAATACGTCTACTTACAGACGTAGATACAGCTAGACTAGTTTACTTCAGCTACTTCCATAGCATCATGGCATATGGCATTTTGTTGTGGGGGAGTGCTGCAGATATAAACACCGTATTTGTGTTGCAGAGGAGGGCTGTTCGAGCAGTTTATAACCTGGGTCCTAGGGAGTCATTACGTAATAAATTTAAAGAAATAAACATTATGACTGTTCCTTGTCAATATATTTACGAAAACTTGATGTACGTACATAAAAATGTTAGTAAGTTTAAGAAAAATAGTGATAATCATAGTGTTAATACTAGAAATAAGGATAAACTTGCTGTACCCACGATTAGGCTAGGTAAAGTTAATAAATCATTTAAAGGGCAATGTGTACGCTTCTATAACAAAGTCCCAAGCGAGATGACAAATTTGTCAGTTAATAAATTCAAAACACTAATAAAACAAAAGTTGTATAAAAAAGCTTACTATAAAATATCCGATTATATAGAAGATAAAAATGCTTGGGACTGAATGCTCCAACTCCTTTTATAACATGATTGTAAAGGGATCATTTTCCAAAAAAAATAGCCAAGCGTGGTTTCTTGCCTGTATCTTCCACGCCTGGTCGCGTTACGAACAGGTGTAAATGCAACGTAGATTTAAGACGTGTCCAAGTGATCCCAGTGATTTTATGGAATAAAAATTTTTGACTTTGACTTTGACTTTGAATCCATACATACATATCAAGCCCTTATCCTGAATGGGGTGGGCAGAGCCACAAGTAAACTTCCAGCTACTCATGATTCAAGCGTCCCAAGATGGATATGAACCATGGTGACATGATCAGCCCATCGCCCATATAGATGGTCCATCATGTTGGAGGATACTATCCCTTAGTCGACTTTTAAGACATGCTCGGGGAGAGAAGCAGCTGGACGCATTTTTTCTTTACTCCCCGTCCAGCAGAGAAGTGAATTATGTATTATGTTAATTACATTTTTTTTTGTTTCAGCACCATCGAGGCATCGTCAGCATACCAAAGACAATCACAAAGTCGCGCGTCCTGGAAAACGCCTCGATCTTCGACTTTACCCTCGACGCGAGCGACGTCAAGACACTGTCCAAGTTTGACTGTTCATACAGGACAGTGCGGCCGGTATTCTGGCAGGACTACACTAACTACCCCTTCGACAAAGTGCCTCAGAATATTGATACTATCCCTGTTGCTTTGAGGAAGTGGATAGATGGATGTAGCTAAGCATTTTGTAATAAAAAGGACTTTATAAAAGTGTTTCTTTTCTTTTCTATTTGACGGCCTCGGTGACGTGACGGGCGATCGCTCGGCAGAGACGCAAGAGGCGCGGGTTCGATTCCCGCTGCGGAAGAAATGTTTGCATGTTCTGCAAATATTTCTTCCGGGTCTGGGTGTTTTAATACATATTATGTATTTTAAGTATGTAGTATTTAAGTATTCTACGCGCAATCACGCCGAAGTTCGGTCGCATATCTTCGGCATAGTTTGCTTAGGCACTTACAGTAAGAGTTTCTAAATATAGTATAAGTAGCTTATTATGCTATTCCAGCACACATACTATGTATGTTCCAAGTTTCATTCAAATCCGTTCAGTCTTTACGGCGTGATTGAGGCACAAACATTGTAACATCCTCACAAACTTTCGCATTATAATATTAGCAGAAAGTTGAATAGAATAAAATTGTAGACTTGTTCATAAGCAAGTGAATCATCTATCTTAGGAATATAAGGAAAAATAATAGTTTGTAAGGTGAAAAAAGGTACCACCCACAACAAGGTTGGTTTTCCTTTGCAATAATAATCTTTACCGGCAATCGTTATTATTGTATGCCGGCCTCCCGCAATACAGGCTTGTCTCGTACAGGGACCACTAGCAAATTCTACTGTAACTGTGTTTTTTGGCAATAAATATATTGATATTTATATTTATTAGTGCTATTTTGGTAACACAGGAAGTTTTTTCAAAATAGTAGATCACTTTCTTGGTCTTGGTCCACCGTACATAAAAATGTCGACGTATGAAAATTGATGTTGAAGCCACATCTAACTAGATGTCGCTAGTAAATTGTGCACAAAGTTGAATCGCGCTATCGTTGCGTTTTGAGCTAATGTTGGCCTGATCGAGTTGTATCAGTAGAACTTTGTCAAAATCCGTTTAGTTAAGAATTTTTTTACAGGCATCTTTGATTAAAATCGATGCCTTGTGAGCTTTGAGATCTTTTCCTATAAAATGCAAATGCAAGAGGTTTTTTATTTATAGTTTCTTGTTACCTATTACTTATTATTTCGTACTTTCTTTCAAAATCGAGATGAATCGATTCCGAATTATTGTGCAGGGGCCCTATTCACGATGACCAAACAAAACGAGACGCGGGAAAACGTGTGGAATTACCGTGTTATCGTATTCTGCAGATTTCATAAACGAGAGTAGGCGCGAGACGAGGCTCGTTTTGAATTGTCAAAATTACATACTTCAATATTGCGTGTTTTGCTAAAACTAGGTTGTGTTTTTACTAATTATGTAAATAAATTAGTCTTCTTTAAACTATTTAATAGCAGAATAGATTATTTGTACAATAAATAATATAATCTAGGTACCATTGAATAATATCCCTAATAAATGATGTGGTAAATAAGTGAAATAACCTAACCCTAGTGTACAGAATAATTATTACTCCCGGAGCCCTAGTGCACAAAAGGAGCTTTTGAGGCGCATTTTGAATCTTTTCACCACGCAGGGTTCGAAAGAACTAGGGGCTATTAGTAGTTGTAGTAGGTACTAACCTAACCTAACTAATAGCTCTTTTATTGTGAATGCAAAAGTTTGTGAAGATGTGACGATGCTTGTGACTCATAATTTAATTCTAAATGGCTGCACGGATTGAGTGAAACTTGGGATATGCATAGTATGTGTGCTGGAATAAGATTAGGCTACTTTTTATCCTGGCAATAGGCGAGCGAAGCCGCAGGCGGCAGGTAGTACTTAATAAGTTAAAGAAGAGTGAGCATTTTTGTGTTTTATGGTTTTAATGCATTTATTTAACACTAGCTGCCGCCCGCGGCTTCGCTCGCGTGCTACCCGGATAAAAAATAGCCTATATGTTAATCCAGTACATGTACTATATATATTCCAAGTTTTATTCAAATCCGTTCAGCCGTTTAGGCGTGATTGAGGCACAAACATCCAAACATCCAAACTCACAAACTTTCGCATTTATAATATAAGTAAGATAATATAATTGTCATGAGCTGCCCCTCCTAATGTAGCATATGAGTAGGTATGCCTTTAAGCCTCTGTTGCAAATCTGAAAAGAGGCAGAAATCATTGTTATTGTTTTTATAGGTAGGTACATACTTTCATGTTTTTGGAAATAAAGATTATATTCTACTAATATAATGAAAGTGAATGTTTTTTCAAAGAATCTAATAAAGTTAATTTATTTTAGTTCGCTGATGCTCTCACAAATACTATTATGTAATACCTACTAAAATAAATAGTTGATTAAAATATTACCCTTGTTTGATTTAATTCCTCTCTTGTTCGGAGGTAGGAAATTTGATGTAGGTTGGCATCATTCAAGGCATTCACCGCTTACTCTATGCAGAGGCTTACAGGTGCTAACCAAAAGTTTCCCACTGGCTTTTGATAGCTACTGGTGATCAGGAAATTGAGGGTTGTAAGTATCTGGAAAAATACAGTAAATATAGTAGGTTTCAGTCTAACCTAATACCTACCTAACCTAGGTACCATTTTATTATTGTTCAATAAATTAAGTTTATTGGCCGTAAGTGGCATTGCGAGCTGAGTGCCTCCGTGCTTCGGAGGGCACGTTAAATTATGGGTCCCGGCTTTTAAGTCGTTAAGCCATGACGGAGGCCTTTAGGCGGCCTAAAAACTCCGTCACTAGAGTTGGCCACTAGCTCATACGAACATACATACCATACATAATAGGTATCTATTTACTTACTTATTCATATCAAGTGCCTATCAAGAAAAAGCAGGCAATTTGTGGTACAGTACGGTCAACGGATCTAGGCACTCGTGAAGTTAGCAGTTTGACATGCGCAGTGAAGTTTTTTCATACTGTCTACTGCTCGATGAAGATGACGCTACACTATGAAGAAGGTGTGGTTGTTCACGAGTTTCCTGAAATAAGATATAATATCTGATGAGTTTCAAATATAATACAGTAAACAAACTATATCTCAGTCTTATTAATCATAGGTTTGGAATTGTTTGTTTGCTTCTATTCTAAGGACAAGTCAGTCTTTTTTAAATCTTAATTAGTATGATGGATCACTAGAGTCTCTTCCTCATGAGCTCCTCCTCCTCCTGGCTCATCTGCACAGGCAGCAGCGTGCGGATCTGGCACAATCCCACCTACAACTTCGCACCTCCAACTTAGTCTTACGTATATTCTTGATCTAAATAGGAATGATGGCTCACCAGAGTCTCTTCCTCATGAGCTCCTCCTCCTCCTGGCTCATCTGCACACGCAGCAGCGCGCGGATCTGGCTCAGCCCCACCCACATCTCCGCTACATCCAGCTTCGTCTTCGCGTTTATCACATAAGTCTTCTCGAGAGCACGGATCAGTTCGCCAACAGCGTCGTACTGACGGACTAGGAGACTGGAAGGAAGAAATATATTATTATTATCATTAAGAGTCTGTAATATATCTGCCAGTTTCATCATGTTACATGAATTAACATATAAATAGTGTAAAACATAAATGGCAACGAAGATAAATTTTTTTTTGTTTGGCACCTGGAACAGAGATGTGAGTAAAATTACCTGAACATTTCTCTGACGAGTTTGGGCGTCTCGATCTGCGACTCCTCGGCCCAACTGACAATAGTGCCGATCAGGACTTTACGGAACTTCTCTTCTGGAGTTTTCTTTGCCGGTTCTTCTACGGCCTGTACAATAAATAAATAAATAGCACCCAACAGTCACATACATAGTCCTGACCCCACATTAGGATTCCCTGTGTCGTGGATATCAGAAACTACGAGTACCATGGTACCACAACACCCAGACCCAGAAGAAATATTTACAGAACATGCAATTTCTTCCGCAGCGGAAATCGAACCCGCGCCTCTTGCGCCTCTGCCGAGCAATCGCCCGCCACGCCACTGAGGCCGTCAAATTATTATAAAACACTTTTATTATAATAATTACTGTAGATTCTAGTTTTTTTTGCACTAGTAATGAACATTTCGTGTGCGGATCCAACTCGCACTTGACAGTTTTTTTTTTAATTATACTTTCACTTATTCTAGTTCTCTTTCAACTATAATTAACCTTTCACACCTTCAACTCTTTCTAGTTCTCTCTAAAGTCTATCGCTCCATAGATAAATGTTTTTCAAGAAATTCCAAATGTTATTTACGTTATGATTAGTAATAGTTACCTCAGACAGTGGCTCTTGCAGAGCGTTGAGAGACACATGCACCATGAGGCTCTCGTGGATCTCGTTCATCCTGACGATGAGCTCCTCGCCACAAGGACAATTCTCCTTCCAAGATTCTTCTTCCTGGTCCATATGCTTGAAGCCTGTAAAAACATCACAATTACCTAGTAGATTTCGTAAAAGGCCTAACCTCCGAATACTCAAACGCATCTCAAAATTGAGCACGTCTCAAATGACGATTTTTTGACAGATTATCATCAGAAACTGTCAAAAAACCGTGAGTTGAGACGTGCTCAACTCTGAGTCGCGTTTGAGTATTCGGGGGTAAGACAAGTAGGTATATAGTTGAGCTCGAGGCTTAGGACAAGTTTATAGTCAAGTTTACTCCTTTTACTCCATTTACTCTTTTCTAAACTAGTAACACCTACCAGGTAGGTCCTACCTATTACTCAATTAACCTTTGAATTTATAATAAAAGCGTCCATTTTAATTGCGGGTTCCTATCAGACGGAATAGGAAAAAATAAGACAACGATGTTTTTATGAAACAAAGTATTATAATCAGTCTTTTATAAATAAACTATATAATATCTACTAAAAAACAGCATAGAAAATCACAATCTTTTAAACAAATTTTTAACCGTATTCTGGAACACTAGGTAATAATTTATAGAAACTACTCAAAATAAAATTAGTCTTAAAAAAAAAACAGGAATACAAATATCTACGAATATTTAATTTTATCTACATAATCATTATAGGAACTATCTTATTTTTTTTAGTGTTAAGTTCCGTAAATTAATATCCTGATTTTAGATGTTAGTTAAATTAATATAAAAGTCAATTTATGATTTTAATGTAAGTCACTGAACGACTACCGGTACGACATCGCCGCCATCTTGTTGTTTACGAAGGATTTGTATAAAAGCGCTAGCCTGTCGTATCGGGCCGCATTGCTCCGTTGGCTTTGCGTGTTTCGACATCGTGCTGATAACTTGTGTCTGAGTAAGTACCTATATCGTATTAATACATTAGTGTTCTGTGGGTAGGTACGTACTCTAAACAGAAGTTATCAGTACGACGGTAATGTACATTACCTAGGTTGGTTACATTATATTTTAATGTGTTAATTCGATATTGCTATCTTTGCTGCCTATGCGATCTTTGCTGCCTATGCGATCTTTGCTGCCTATGCTATCTTTGCTGCCTATGCGATCTTTGCTGCCTATGCGATCTTTGCTGCCTATGCTATCTTTGCTGCCTATGCTATCTTTGCTGCCTATGCTATCTTTGCTGCCTATGCTATCTTTGCTGCCTATGCTATCTTTGCTGCCTTTGCTACTTTCCTAAAATTTTTTAACCCAAATTTTTTAACTCAATGTAGTTTAAACCATTTCTGGAAGCCTCTATAAGTTAGCGAGCGAAGCGAGCTTCTAACCATTGCGACCGAAGCGAGCCGAAATTTTTAACTTAATGTAGCTTTAAACCATCTCTAGAAGTTTCTAGAAGTTAGCGAGCGAAGCGAGCTTTAAACCATCTCTAGAAGTCTCTAGAAGTTAGCGAGCGAAGCGAGCTTCAAACCAATGCGAGCGAAGCGAGCCAAAGTTTTTAACTCAATGTAGTTTTAAACCATTTCTGGAAGCCTCTATAAGTTAGAGAGCGAAGCGAGCTTCAAACCATTGCGACCGAAGCGAGCCGAAATTTTTAACTTAATGTAGCTTTAAACCATCTCTAGAAGTCTCTAGAAGCTAGCGAGCGAAGCGAGCTTCAAACAAATGCGAGCGAAGCGAGCCGAAATTTTTAACTTATTGTAGCTTTAAACCATCTCTAGAAGTCTTTAGAAGCTAGCGAGCGAAGCGAGCTTCAAACCAATACGAGCGAAGCGAGCCGAAATTTTTAAGTTAATGTAGCTTTAAACCATCTCTAGAAGTCTCTAGAAGTTAGCGAGCGAAGCGAGCTTCAAACAAATGCGAGCGAAGCGAGCCAAATTTTTTAACTCAATGTAGTTTTAAACCATTTCTAGAAGTCTCTAGAAGTTAGCGAGCGAAGCGAGCTTCAAACTAATGCGAGCGAAGCGAGCCAAAATTCTTAACTCAATGTAGCTTTAAACCATCTCTAGAAGTCTTTAGAAGCTAGCGAGCGAAGCGAGCTTCAAACCAATGCGAGCGAAGCGAGCCGAAATTTTTAACTTAATGTAGCTTTAAACCATCTCTAGAAGTCTCTAGAAGTTAGCAAGCGAAGCGAGCTTCAAACCAATGCGTGCGAAGCGAGCCAAAGTTTTTAACTCAATGTAGTTTTAAACCATTTCTGGAAGCCTCTATAAGTTAGCGAGCGAAGCGAGCTTCAAACCATTGCGACCGAAGCGAGCCGAAATTTTTAACTTAATGTAGCTTTAAACCATCTCTAGAAGCCTCTAGAAGTTAGCGAGCGAAGCGAGCTTCAAACTAATGCGAGCGAAGCGAGCCGAAATTCTTAACTCAATGTAGCTTTAAACCATCTCTAGAAGTCTTTAGAAGCTAGCGAGCGAAGCGAGCTTCAAACCAATGCGAGCGAAGCTAGCCGAAATTTTTAACTTAATGTAGCTTTAAACCATCTCTAGAAGTCTCTAGAAGTTAGCGAGCGAAGCGAGCTTCAAACCAATGCGAGCGAAGCGAGCCAAAGTTTTTAACTCAATGTAGTTTTAAACCATTTCTGGAAGCCTCTATAAGTTAGCGAGCGAAGCGAGCTTCAAATCATTGCGACCGAAGCGAGCCGAAATTTTTAACTTAATGTAGCTTTAAACCATCTCTAGAAGTCTCTAGAAGCTAGCGAGCGAAGCGAGCTTCAAACAAATGCGAGCGAAGCGAGCCGAAATTTTTAACTTAATGTAGTTTTAAACCATTTCTGGAAGCCTCTAGAAGTTAGCGAGCGAAGCGAGCTTCAAACAAATGCGAGCGAAGCGAGCCAAATTTTTTAACTCAATGTAGTTTTAAACCATTTCTAGAAGTCTCTAGAAGTTAGCGAGCGAAGCGAGCTTCAAACTAATGCGAGCGAAGCGAGCCGAAATTCTTAACTCAATGTAGCTTTAAACCATCTCTAGAAGTCTTTAGAAGCTAGCGAGCGAAGCGAGCTTCAAAACAATGCGAGCGAAGCGAGCCGAAATTTTTAACTTAATGTAGCTTTAAACCATCTCTAGAAGTTAGCGAGCGAAGCGAGCTTCAAACCAATGCGAGCGAAGCGAGCCAAAGTTTTTAACTCAATGTAGTTTTAAACCATTTCTGGAAGCCTCTATAAGTTAGCGAGCGAAGCGAGCTTCAAACCATTGCGACCGAAGCGAGCCGAATATTTTAACTTAATGTAGCTTTAAACCATCTCTAGAAGTCTCTAGAAGTTAGCGAGCGAAGCGAGCTTCAAACTAATGCGAGCGAAGCGAGCCGAAATTCTTAACTCAATGTAGCTTTAAACCATCTCTAGAAGTCTTTAGAAGCTAGCGAGCGAAGCGAGCTTCAAACGAGTGCGAGCGAAGCGAGCCGAAATTTTTAACTTAATGTAGCTTTAAACCATCTCTAGAAGTCTCTAGAAGTTAGCGAGCGAAGCGAGCTTCAAACCAATGCGAGCGAAGCGAGCCAAAGTTTTTAACTCAATGTAGTTTTAAACCATTTCTGGAAGCCTCTATAAGTTAGCGAGCGAAGCGAGCTTCAAACCATTGCGACCGAAGCGAGCCGAAATTTTTAACTTAATGTAGCTTTAAACCATCTCTAGAAGTCTCTAGAAGCTAGCGAGCGAAGCGAGCTTCAAACAAATGCGAGCGAAGCGAGCCAAAGTTTTTAACTCAATGTAGTTTTAAACCATTTCTAGAAGTCTCTAAAAGTTAGCGAGCGAAGCGAGCTTCAAACCAATGCGAGCGAAGCGAGCCGAATTTTTTTACTTAATGTAAACATCCAAACATCCAAACTCACAAACTTTCGCATTTATAATATAAGTAAGAAGTAAGATTTTAGTTTCGACGATGTAGATTGTGTGCTTATTTACCTACTATAGACTTCGACTTTGAAACAAGACGAGACACTTACCTTAAAACTGAGTTCATCTGTTCTCTGGGCGGACAGCGGAATTCACTGGTCTTCTTGGCAGCCACGGCGCTCGGCAAATCTGACTGCTTGATTTCTTGGTAACGTCTGAAAGCAAGAAAAATATGCGTACATAATATTTAATCAGTTCAAGCTGGTATTATTGTTTCTGGTGGCCACAAGCATTGATTGATTGGGTTAGATTCCCGCTGCGGGAGTATTCTATCAGCCATCTGGCTCCCTTTGCTTAGTTGGGGGCTAGATGGTGCTGTATGATAATGTCCTCAAATATTTATATTTATACTAGCTGCCTCTCGCGTCTTTGCTCGCGTAGTACCCAGATGAAAAATAGCCTATATGTTAATCCAGTATATATCCGTTCAGCCGTTTAGGCGTGATTGAGGCACAAACATCCAAACTCACAAACTTTCGCATTTATAATATAAGTGAGATTTATAGAATTTTTTTTTAAAGCAGGGTTATGCCGATGTTACCTAAACTGATCGCTCTGCAGATCGCCTACGAAGTCGTGAGCAAAAGCTATGATGGCTTCCACTCTATGCCTCAGTTGTATGTCGTTCAGATGTTGTTCCTATGCTCGTCTTTTCCTTCTATAGGACATAATTAGAAACATTTATAGAAACTTCAAAAATTTATTTACAAAGACAATCTATATTATCATTAAAAACTTTCAGGTAATCGGTGTAATAATAAGAAAATAGAGTGATAGGTTAGCGTGGGCATGTTATGCGGAGGGAAGAAAGTCGTGTTACAAGGAAAGTGCTGAATATGAATGTGGATGGATACACGGACAGAGGAAGGCCTAAGAAAAGATGGATGGATTGTGTGAAAGAGGACATGCGTATGAAAGGAGTGAGTACTGAGATGACGAGTGATAGAAGATGGAAGAGGAAAACATGTTGTGCCGACCCCACCTAGTGGGATAAGGGCAGGAAAATGATGATGATGATGGTGGTGTAATAATAAGAAATGAAAATGAGCTCAGTTTTCTACGTTATCTTTAAAATAATAATGTTTAATTTTTTTAATAATATTTATTTATATGTATGTATATATTGTATATATTTTTGTAGTATATCTTATTAGTTTATAATATTTGTAAGCTTATCTTTATGTTTTTCTTTTTCCTGTCTCTGTACACATAACTTCCACTTATGTTAAAGCAACTGCCAGCAAACCTTTGAGGCAAGGGCTCTCCCTTAAAACTCTAAAGAGTTAAGCTCTCCTTTGTACATGTACTTTTTAATGTTTTGTGTGTATTTGTTTCGATTCGTGCGTGTACAATAAAGAATTTCAGATAATGGAAACTTGTGGGTAAGGCAGTAAAAATTTTATGAATTGTAACTTACCTTTGTCAAAGGTGGGATCCCACGTCTCAGGGTTGATCATGATGAGGAGCTTCTCAACGTCTTCATCTCGCATCATACAGACTAGAAGGAGACGGTCTACCAGTTTGATCAGAGGTCTGAAACACATTTTAAAAGGTTGTTTTGATGTGTTTGACTTAATTACAGCTTAACGTCTGAAGAATAATAAACTCTTATCAGATTAACGGGTTGGGTTGCCTATGAATATTTATTTATTAAAATGAGAGTTGGCCTGATGATAGAGGTAAAGTACTTACAGGAAGAGTGTACTCACAGGAAGAGTATATTGTCAGGAAGAGTACTAACAGGAAGAATGTACTGTCAGGAAAGTATACTCGCAGGAAGAGTGTACTCACAGGATGAAGGTATTCGCAGGAAGAGTGTACTGTCAGGAAGTGTGTACTCACAGAAAGAGTGTACTGACAGGAAGAGTGTACTCACAAGAAGAGGTTCTCATTGGTGCTGCCCACGGGGTCGCGGTTGTGCACCTGGTTGGTTGTAACTGCGTCCGCCAACGCCTGCATCACGAACTCACGGACCACCTCCAGCGGGAAGTAGGGGGAGTACAAGTTGCTGATCTCCGTTATACTCTCTCTGAAACAAGATGTTTTGCGAGGTGAAGATAAATTGGGACTGGAAGATTTTCTATCGAAATAACAACATTCAGTACCTATTCGTAGGAATTCACAGTTAAAATTACATGTTTCAGAACAAAATTAAGTTAACCTTAGTTTGGGGGTAGATGGCGATACATATTTGTCGGAGATTAATTATAGCGCCATCTACAATCACACTGCAACACTGACTCACTACCTACAGAACGCAAGCGTGACGTCACAGCCGAGTCATGCTTGGATGCGGCCGTTGGAGCTGGCGGGCAGTCTATTTTTAGAGCTCGTGCCGAGCGGGACGTATCTGTTCTGCCTACTTGTTTATTCAAGAGTTACTTGGTATTTGTACTGGACGCTAATAACTTCGTACGATTATACCGAGTGTGATTTTTTTCTCGAGGTTACCCATTATGTCGGAACCCGACGAGAACATGTGCCCACTGAGCCCTACAAATCGGCCACCTGGGACATATTTATATTCTTCCGAATGTCTGGGAACACGAAAGCAAGCAAACTTACGTGATATCTTCACAGATATCACGTGAGTTTGCTTGCTTTCTTCATTCTTCATCTGCGGTCGAACGCTCTCTGTTTGCAGCAAGCGGAGGCTGTACCCCATCTCTGGGTCTTCGTACAACGCCTTCAGTTCCGGTCCCAGGGGGATCACGAACTCGTTTTTGCACACCTCCCTGGAAAAAACAAAAACAAGCAAAAAAAGTAAGAACTTTTCTGTTATATAATTATCTTCTTGATTCTTAGACATTATGGGCATGCATTATTACCGGCGTAAAGCTCAAAACGCAACGATAGCGCGTACTTTACCTGTGCTGCCACCTAGTATTTCATAATCCTGTTCTTTTCCAGATGCTGTTCAAGCGAAGCTGGTGTACTCACATGGTAGTGGCGTGCGACTCGAGATGCATCGCAATGAGGATGTCGTAGAAGCCCTGGCGTAGTGGACCAGACATGTACTGAGACTGTATTGCGTACAGCAATTGCTTCTGATCCACGTGTTGGCATAGTGCGTGGGCGGCTCTGAAATATAACAATTTAAATGTAACAATCTAAAACACACACACACAGTCATGCTTACACATATACACTAAACTTCTTAATATGCACATGTAACTTAAAATAACATAACTTAACATAGCTCTTTTATTGTGAATGCAAAAGTTTGTGAAGATGTGACGATGCTTGTGCCTCATAATTTACTTCTAAATGGCTGCATGGATTGAGTGAAACTTGAGATATGCATAGTATGTGTGCTGTGAGTATTTTTGTGTTTTATGGTTTTAATGCATTTATTATTACTTATTATACCTATGCAACCCCATGTACCCATACGTTAACACTAACACACAAACACACACACACACATCTCATGATTTCTGATTTATTTAACATAATATAATTGTCATGAGCTGCCCCTCCTAAGGTAGCACATGAGTAGGTATGCCTTTAAGCCTCTGTTGCAAATCTGAAACGAGGCAGAAATCATTGTTATTTGTTATTTTTCATGTTTTTGGAAATAAAGATTATATTAGTTTAAAGAATCTAATAAAATTAATTTATTTTAGTTCGCTGTTGCTCTCACAAATACTATTATGTAATACCTACTAAAATAAATAGTTGATTAAAATATTACCCTTGTTTGATTTAATTCCTCTCTTGTTCGGAGGTAGGAAATTTGATGTAGGTTGGCATCATTCAAGGCATTCACCGCTTACTCTATGCAGAGGCTTACAGGTGCTAACCAAAAGTTTCCCACTGGCTTTTGATAGCTACTGGTGATCAGGAAATTGAGGGTTGTAAGTATCTGGAAAAATACAGTAAATATAGTAGGTTTCAGTCTAACCTAATACCTAACCTAGGTACCATTTTATTATTGTTCAATAAATTAAGTTTAGCTAACACAATACTTACTTTGACTTCTGTTGTAATGCTAGAACATCTCTGAGGCCCAGAATTAACTAGCCTGCCTCCAAGAACGCCGCAAAATACCAAAACCACTCTTTGGCCACCTTATAAAATAGCACAAAAAATTTAGGGTCCAGCTCAGCAGAATCCCTTGACAGTCTCCTATTTATGTGTGGGCGTTGCTGGCGCCAGCATATCCAGCATATACGTTGTCTTCGAAGAACAACGTCCATTTTTATCACTCCGTTAAAATATGTATATCCAAGTTTTTTTCAAAACAAACAATGACAATGCAATATGTCAGTCAAAATTTTGATTGATAATTCGTTCGGAAACAAGTTGTGGTTGGTTTGATGTAGCCAACCATTTTACGTTATATATTTTTTTTTGTTCTCTAACCTTTAAAATATAACGAAAGTATTAGTAGAAAGAGTTTAGCAATTTTTTAATTCAATATTTATTTACTTGAGATGAAAATTGTAAACAAAAAATAAAATCAATCTAAAACCGATTGTTTCCCGAAAGACCGGATGCTTGATTTTGAACGAATCACGTAAAACCAAAACACGGTCGTAGACTACTAGTCTTATGGCATACATAACAGAAATCAGAATACAGTTTTTGATTTCACACCATGGTGTGTCTCGTTTGTGTTTTGTTTATAGACACGACGCGATGACATTTGAAGGGTAAGGGGGAAGAAAGGTCATAGTCATTTTTTAGCAAAATTGAGGTAATAACGCCATCTAGTTCCCATTAATGTGTACTATGATGTGGTGAAGACAGAAATTTGATAAAATGGTCACTGTCTACGGAAAATGAAGTAGAAAAAACCCCCGTTTTTTTAATAAAAGGTCATAGTCAAATCAATAATTAAAATAAAGAGCATTGTCAATGGACTATGATCGTTTTTGACGTATAAGTATAATGAAAGACTATAAGACCACAATTTATGACAATACATTTGTTTCAAATAAATGATTACTTATTCAAAATAAGACAGTTTTTTTGCATTTTCTCTAAACAATGTCATTATGACTATGATCCTTTTTCCCCCTTACCCTTCATTTGGCTCGTTACGTGGCTCGTTTTCTTTGGTCATCGTGAATAGGGCCCCAGTTGGCGGCCACGCATAAACTTTGATAAAGTTCGCTCTACGTAAGATATCGAGCATTAACTACGTAAGATGAACAAGAAAAACTTTGAACATGAATAGGTACTAAAATGTTTAATTTACTAAAAAAAAGGTACTTACCCAAGACAATAGGACAAACGCTTTTTGTGAGCAAATATCTACGTTCAAACGCTTTTCCCGTGGATTTATCTTACATGGTTCTATATTAAATAGACCTAGGTGTCCTTGTTGGTATGGTAATACCACAGAATATATAATACTTAGTACATAATAAATACTTAAAAAAAGTACCTAACTATGTTCTTTGAATATTAAGCGATGACAGATATTTATAGAGCTAGTTTGTTTTTACGTGATTGTTAGGGTTCCGTATCCGAAGGGTGCCAACGCGACCCTATTACTAAGCCTCCGCTGTCCGTCCGTCCGTCCGTCCATCTCTCAGCAGGCTGTAAAGAAATAAATAAAAAAATAGGTAGCGAGTTGAAATTTTCAGTTTGTATTTCTATTTCTATTTGTATAACAAAGTAATAAAAAAGGGTCTCTATATAAACATATTTTTAATGTACGATGGTACGGAACCCTTCGTGTGCTACTTCGTCTCGCACTTGACCGGTTTTATACATTATACCTACTGGCATAAAAACGAAATCTCATTTAGGTACTTAGAATATTAGACCTTATCTCAGTGGGTTTAATTTTAGTTTTAATAAGACGAGTTGAGTTATAGAAAAACAAGTTATCGGTTTGCAGATTGTAGTTTTAATACCTAGTTGTTGTCTGGATCGTCTGACATAATGTTGTGTGTTCTGATTTTATTAAGTTCTTTGTTAGTGAACACGGTAAGGTTTTCTTTGTCTATCATTATAAAGGGTCATCTAATCCGAGATTCCTAACTTTTATCAAACAAAATATTTACCTAAGTACCTACACAAAATGTATTTGTACAGTGTATTTTTCATTAGTAGGTAATGTAAAATGAGGTTAGGCCTCAAACAAAGCAAAGCTTTAAGGGCATCAGATGCCTGATAAAATAGGTACCTACTAATATCTATACTTTTTTTGTAAATACATTTATAATACTACAAAGTCAAAGTCAAAGTCAAAGTCAAAAGTCAAAGTCAAAGTCAAAAATTTTTATTCCATAAAATCACTGGGATCACTTGGACACGTCTTAAATCTACGTTGCATTTACACCTGTTCGTAACGCGACCAGGCGTGGAAGATACAGGCAAGAAACCACGCTTGGCTATTTTTTTGGAAAATGATCCCTTTACAATCATGTTATAAAAGGAGTTGGAGCATTCAGTCCCAAGCATTTTTATCTTCTATATAATCGGATATTTTATAGTAAGCTTTTTTATACAACTTTTGTTTTATTAGTGTTTTGAATTTATTAACTGACAAATTTGTCATCTCGCTTGGGACTTTGTTATAGAAGCGTACACATTGCCCTTTAAATGATTTATTAACTTTACCTAGCCTAATCGTGGGTACAGCAAGTTTATCCTTATTTCTAGTATTAACACTATGACTATCACTATTTTTCTTAAACTTACTAACATTTTTATGTACGTACATCAAGTTTTCGTAAATATATTGACAAGGAACAGTCATAATGTTTATTTCTTTAAATTTATTACGTAATGACTCCCTAGGACCCAGGTTATAAACTGCTCGAACAGCCCTCCTCTGCAACACAAATACGGTGTTTATATCTGCAGCACTCCCCCACAACAAAATGCCATATGCCATGATGCTATGGAAGTAGCTGAAGTAAACTAGTCTAGCTGTATCTACGTCTGTAAGTAGACGTATTTTTTTGACTGCATATGCCGCAGAACTAAGTCTCTTCGACAATTTATCTATATGTGGGTCCCATTGAATCTTTTTATCTAAGGTTATGCCCAAAAAAGTAGTAGTGTCCACGAGATCTATATGTTCAACACCCAGACCCGGAAGAAATATTTATAGGTGTATGAAAGGTTGAAAGGTATCTAAAAGTACCTACCTATTGAGATAGAATAAACAGTTTGGAATACAGAAACAACATAAAATGCAATAAAAACTTACTCAAATACAGAAAGCGTGGTCGCAGTTAGTAATTTAGGAGGGGGTCACTAATAATAGAATATGTCAAGTGAATCAGATTTTATTGCACACATTATAGCAAACGGAAGCCTTCTATTTTTATTGGCATATCGGCTAAGAGCGTAAAAAAATGTTTTTTTTTATATTTTGTAAAATAGAAGATTTTTCAATTTGACGTGTATGTTCGGGGGGTCATGCCCCCTGTGACCCCCGATTTCGGACCGAAATTAACCGACCAGTCGCGAAAGCCAAATCTCTCGTGATTTCCGGTAAGCGGCCTCTGTGGTCAATCAGTGAATACTTAAATTAAAATTAATTTCAGCTTTGCGTTCAGAGTGACAGCGGCAAAGCTCCAAGGATACCACTCAACGATGGTAACTTCATGCCGGGCTTCGGTCTCGGCACATTCGTAGGCTTCGATGAAGTAAGTACCTATAATCCTATTGCTCGGGGTGCTCGGGTCACTAGTCTGCCCTCCTAATGAAGAACGCAGTAACTAGCGTTTTTGACATAAAATAGTTAGATACATATTCTGAATCGCCTAATAAAATACAACATTCTGTTCTCACTCACGTATCAAAACATGTTAGACATAGTTACCTACTGCGTTCTTCACTAAGAGGGCAGTAGTAATAATCAGTAATAAATAATCTATTTATTGGTAAATTGTATGTTTACAAGTCAAATATTTATACGACAATATAAAAAATATATGGCGTTTTTTGACAGTTATCAATGTCGCTAGTCAATATGTAGGTAAAATGTTGACCGAGCATTAGTGGGCGGGTCGAATACAACTTTTCTTGTTTTTTAGCACGGAACAAGAAAACCATTTGACAAAGAAGTAGAAAATCCAGTTACTTGGGCTTTGGATGCTGGGTACAGGTATGGTGTCTGCATCAACTTTATCATCGTCTACTACTAGTCATTAGTTCATTCCGTGTGGCGAAAGTACCTCCTTTCATGCACGTAAGTCAGACTATAAAAGTCCACAGGATTATAGGTACCTAAACAGAATAGAACACTTCACTTTTGTTGTTCTCAGCGCGTTGTCTTTTCTTTTGGTCTGAGTGTAAGACGGCTAAAAAAATATAGGTTCTCAAATTTGCCGCCCCTCAAATCTGCCGGCCTTGGCTCAAGCCTTGGTAAATATCCGCCACTGCGTGTTGATAAAAAAATGTTGCCAATTTAACGATTTGTATTGAGTGAGATAGGTCTGTCTGTATAACAATATCAGTACAAACAATATATAAGAATTGACTATTAGTATTGACTATATTTTATTGACTACTAGCTGCCGCCCGCGGCTTCGCTCGCGTGGTACCCGGATAAAAAATAGCCTATATGTTAATCCAGTACATGTACTATGTATATTCCAAGTTTCATTTAAATCCGATCAGCCGTTTAGGCATGATTGAGGCACAAACATCCAAACATCCAAACATCCAAACTCACAAACTTTCGCATTTATAATATACTAGCTGCCGCCCGCGGCTTCGCTCGCGTGGTACCCGGATAAAAAATAGCCTATATGTTAATCCAGTACATGTACCATGTATATTCCAAGTTTCGTTCAGATCCGTTCAGCTGTTTAGGTGTGATTGAGCCACAAACATCCAAACATTCAAACATCCAAACATCCAAACATCGTTACAAACTTTCGTACTAGATGGCAGCACCGGTAAAATTAGTACGCGCTATCGTTGCGTTTTGAGCTTTACGCCGGTAATTTCAAGCAAACTAAGACTTTTCAAATTTATAATATAAGTAAGAAGTAAGATAAGATAAGTAAGATAATTGGCCTCGGTGGCGTGGCGACTGGCGAGCGATTGCTCGGCAGAGACGCAAGAGGCTCGGGTTCGAATCCCGCTGCGGAAGAAATGTTTGCATGTTCTGCAAATATTTCTTCCGGGTCTGGGTGTTGTGGTAGCATGGTACTCGTAGTTTCTGATACCCACGACACAGGGAATCCTAGTGTGGGGTCAGGACTATGTATGTGACTGTTGGGTGTTATTTATTTATTTTATTATTTATTTTATTATTGTGTTATTTCTAGAATGATAGACTCTGCGTCAGCATACTTGAACGAGGAGCAGGTTGGTAAAGCAGTACAATCATCATCAGTGCCGAGAGATGACGTATTTGTTGTTACCAAGGTATGTAAATATATTCCTGTTTGGCCCCGTTTCGATTTTGGGATGTTCTTAATACGTCCCACTTACCCTTACCTTTACCTTTTGTTACTTTTGAATGTTACATTTTTTTGGTCCAGTTCTTGTTTTAACATAGTCTATTTCTACACATAATTGGACAATAACATATTACTTCTCTGCTGGACTGGGAGTAAAGAAAAATCATAGAATACGTTCAGCTACTTCTCCCCCCGAGCATGTCGTAAAAGTCGACTAAGGGATAGTATCCTCTCCAACATGATGGACCATCTATAAGGGTGATGGGCTAATCACCTGTCATCATGGTTCACCATATCCATCTTGGGAATTTGAATAAGGAGTGGTTGCAAGTTTTCGTATGATTACTCGTGACTCTGCCCACCTCGTTAATAGAGATACGGGCGACATAATATATATTATATACGTAGGGTAGGTATGTATGTATAATTTTGGACCATGGATAATATTTTCAGAACTTTAAATTGTATTTTATTTATAAATATTTGAAAACTAATGAAACGGTTTTAAACTTTCAGCTCGGCATTGATGAGAAGAGAGACGTGGTGGGTTCAATCAGGAGGTCATTGGCCCGACTGAACCTCACATACGTAGATCTGTACTTAATTCACAATCCTGTCTCATTTACTGTAAGTATTTTGTAAATATCACAAACAACACAACATGAATTGTGTGTATTACCCCCAAATACTCCAACGCATCACAGAGTTGAGCACGTTTCAAGTGACGAGTTTTTGACAGATTTTCAATAAAAACTGTCAAAAAACCGTGACTTGAGACGTGATCAAATCTGAGTCACGTTTGAGTATTCGGGGGTTTGTCACTTATAAGCATATTCCTAGATTTAAACCCACACACCCACCGTTGATAAACATGCCCAAAATTGTAAATCATCCGAACATAATTTTTTGATTCGAACCTGCATTTATTTCGACCTAGCTTACAGCCGGCGTTTTTTTGATCAAAGAACATTGCTTGTTAATCCTACTTACTTATTATGAATTCGAAAGTTTGTGAGGATGTAAGGATGTGACGATGTATGTTTGTGCCTCAATCATGCCCAAGCGCCTGAACGGATTTGAATGAAACTTGGATTATGAAAAGTACATGTGCTGGATTAAAATAAAGGCATATTTTTCATCCATGTACCACGTGAGCGAAGCCGCTGGCGGCAGCTAGTCTAGACATAAGTCTCCAAATTAGTTTTACCTGTATTAAAGAGACACAATGTAACATCTTATGGCGTAATTATCCTTTCAGCCCGACCACAAATCATTTGACATGATCGACTACCTGGAGACATGGAGAGGTATGGAGGAGATCAAACGCCTCGGTCTGGCCAAGTCTATCGGCATTTCTAACTTTAACATAAGTCAGATTGATAGACTTCTAGCTAATAGTGAGATAAAACCTGCCGTTTTGCAAGTCGAGGTAAGTTGCATTCGACTCGTTTTCTTGTTTTGCCAAATGTTCCTAAGTTATATTCAACCCTTTTTCTTATTGACGGCCTCGGTGGCGTGGCGGGCGATAGCTCGGCAGAGACGCAAGAGGCTCGGGTTCGATTCCCGCTGCGGAAGAAATGTTTGCATGTTCTGCAAATATATCTTCCGGGTCTGGGTGTTGTGGTAGCATTGTACTCGTAGTTTCTGATACCCACGACACAGGGAATCCTAGTGTGGGGTCAGGACTATGTATGTGACTGTTGGGTGTTATTTATTTATTATTTATTTATATAAACATTCATTACCTACATTATTGTACTTAGGTACTCTTCAAAATCTATTACAACATCTACCGCCTTTATAATCTTTTTTCTCCACTTCCAAATCGGTATGCAACCAAGGAGTATTTTATCATTCTGCTAAACAAAAGAGGTTTGTGATAATGTTTAGCGGCAATACTGAGTAGTACTTAATCTGTGTCAATAGCAAAGGGGTAGGTAACACCATGACGTAAGCCGACAAAAGCTTTATTTTTATTTCAAGGTGAATCTCAACTTGGCCCAAACCAATCTTCTAAAGTACTGCAAGGAAAAAAACATAGCTGTCATGGCATTTTCTCCATTCGGGTCTCTATTCGAACCAAACAACTCTACTGCGCCTGCGCCAAGAGTCAACGACCCTACTTTGAAAAGGATAGCAGAGAGTAAAGGGAAAACTGTTCCTCAAATTGTGCTTAGATATTTGGTAAGTTCTAATGAGCTAGTGGCCAACTCTTGTGACGGAGTTTTTAGGCAACCTAAAGGCCTCCGTCATGGCTTTACGCGGGACTGACAATTTAACGTGCCCTCCGAAGCACGGAAGCTCGTAATGCCTCTTGCAGTCACCCATCCCAATTGTGACAGCGCACAACATTGCTTAACGTAAACGATCAATCAAGAACGTATAAGCAAGCGACGTCACGAGCACTTCTTATACAAGAATTAAGTATTTATTCTCGGAAATGAAGAATAGAACATACAGAATACATACATTGATATATTATTTATTACCCAACTTCTTTTTGTTTTAATACCAATCAGGATTGGTCCACTAGTCCTTATTTACTGTCTTTTTCCAACATCAATATAACTAAACAAATACCTTATAGGTCCAAAAAGGAGTAGCCCCTATTCCAAAATCGGCAAAGAAGCAGCGCATTGAAGAAAACATCAATATTTTCGATTTTGAACTCTCCCCTGAAGAAATGGAAGAAATGGGTGAGTATTATTAAACCTTACCTCAATCTCAGCCGGACACCGAACAAATCCAGTACTCTCACGCGATGAAGAAAACATAGTGAGGAAACCGGCATGTTGTATCGTAGAACCTAAAAAGTTCGAAAACATGTTACAAATGCACTTTTTCCCCACACTGGATAGTAATAACTAGTGAAATTAAAAGTATTCCCACTCACCCATCACGACATCATGATCGTCATTTTATAAATACTTCTTTTTTAGTGTCGCTGTAACAACCGTGGTAGATCAAAGATATTTTGGCCAATCAAACATCTACTGCGTTATCCGTTTATTTTGTACTACAAATATTACTCTGTTGGACTGGGAGTGACGAAAAAACAGAACGCGTCCAACTGCTTCTCTTACCAAGCATGTCGTAAGAGTCCACTAAGGGATAGTATCCTCTCCAACATGATGGAAATAGACGATGGGCTGATCACCTCTCACCATGGTTCACCATAATCATCTTAGGACTTTCAATCGGTAGTGGCTGCAAGTTTTCTTATGATTTATTGTGTTTTTGCCAGCCTCATTCGGGATACGGGTGGTTTGATATTATGTATGTGAATTTGCAGGTAAATTCAACAAAGATTACCGCATCGTGTGGCCTACATTCTGGCAAGACCATCCTTATTACTCTATGGAGAGATCGGACAAGCCTGGAGTTGACCTTTTCGGGTGGAAAGAGGAAAACTAAATCATTGTTATCTTCCTGTCTTTACCCAGTGGGATGAGATGGGCACAACACGTTCTCTTTTAACTTAACAACTGCTCTAGGAATTTATCGACAAACCAGTAAACTTTACAACAAAATAAATATTTAGTTTAATATCTATTTTGTCAATATTTCCATAAATGATTAAGTCCGCCCTAAGCTATGTTTAGAACGCTTATTCCTCGGACATAACAGCATTCAGATAACCAGTATGTAAGGAATTATTTTCCTTCAAAGATAACTAGTTATTTCAGAGGATTTTATTTTCCTCAGAGATAACCAATTTTTTTTATGATAGCTACAAATATTTCTTGGAACTAACCAGTTATCACACATAAATACCTACTTATGTTATCACATACTTATGTATTTTATGTTAAATAGAGATCTTTCAAAAACAAACAAACAAAACAGTTTATTAATAAAGATACATTGCTAAAAAACTGATCGTCTTTTATTTTAATTTTAATTTATTAGGGCACGAAAGAAGCCCTTGAGGCGTACCTTAAACCCTTTCACCACACTGGTTCGGATTAACTAGTGACGATTAGTTAGTCAATTTATTAGTGCGAATAATAAACGGAGTTAGGCTTCTTAGTAACTCTTCATATAAATTGCTTAGTAAAAAACTTCTATTTATTGCGATTGATATTTCATAGCTTTGTTTAAAAGTATCGGTCAAGTGTGATTCGAATTCGTACACAAATGGTTCCGTACATCGTGCATGTACCTACATAAATGTTTCTTGTAGGCCCCCTTTTTGAATTTTATTTAATTTTGATTATTTTCTTGTTCTAGTGGCTCGAAATACATACTATGTGAAAATTTTAAATTCTCTAACTGTTACTGTTCATGAGATACAGCCTGCTGACAGACGGACGGACGGACGGATATTAAATAGGGTAATATTATAAATAAAAAATAAAAATATAGATTATATTGATATTTATTAAAAGTCCATAAAAAATCTTGTTCACGTGATAAAAATACACAACTTAATATTCTACAATAGAGTTTAATTTCATCAATACAAAAAGAATATAAAATAAACAATTATTGCGAATAATTCTGTGCGATTTTCTTCAATTTGAATATAGACCAATCAAATGTGTACTTATAAATAGCTCTTAAATTACGAAATATGATTAAATAAGATGATTTATTCATCGACAGTATGTCTTTTACATACACTACTCCCTAATCTTTTAGTGCGAACAGTCATCGGCTAACGATTGCGAAATGTCAAATTTTTGCGTTAAAAGTACACTGCGAAAGAGGCCGAACAAAACCGACAATTGCCGATATCGAAATTGCAGCTGAAGTGCATTGGTTTTGGTAGTCGGTTCAAATCCGGTCGTGCACCAATGGAATTTTCCTACGAAAAATTTATGTGCGCTATAGGTACCAGTACTCTCAAACTGTGAAGGAAAACATCGTGAGGAAACCCGCGTCTTAGTCAGCTCCGCACGTATTGACCATGTCTTTCCTGTGGACAAGGCCGACTAAGCCGAGAGGATGGAATAGGCAAGGCAAGCCTACTCCATCTTAATTCGACTTTCGTGCTGATAACAATTCGTTGTTTGTTATTCATAATAATCTCAGACCAAATAAAAAGAAAAGACGGCGCGCCGCGAACAACAAAAGTGAAGCCACCTTAGGTTTTGTGTGCCAAGTAACCTAAAATTCACAGTACCTATAATAATTAAGAAACGATGCTAGTTGAAGTACTTACAAGTGAAAAGTGATTCCGTGAGACTTTTAATGTGATTTGCTGCTGTTTTTATAACTTTTCACTACACAGGAAGGCATAATTCTATTTTTAAATTTTAAGTTTACTAGACGACGACTCGAGAGCGTGGTTTTAGTGTAGGTGTGTGCGTGAGAGTGTATGTTTAGATAATACTTTATTGTGTATACCAACAAAAAACATAAAAATTACAAAAGTTTACATAATTATTCCGGTATCCACAATTGGCGGCCTTATCGCTAGAAGCGATATTTGACTGGCAACCTAAATAATAACTAAAAAGTAGAAAAAAAAAGAAATATGTAGTAAAACTAAACTTAACATTATGTACACGCGTGGACCGTTCCATTGACGACAAGTTTGGGCGATGAGGATTTCGGCTGACCCTCGAACTAGTGTAAAACTGTATCTCGAGGGTTAGATTCCATCCTCACCACTCAGCCCTTCTCGCCTACGGAAAGGTTTACTTGCAGGAGCACGGTTTTGTATGGCTTCACTTTTGTTGTTCGCGGCGCGCCGTCTTTTCTCTTTATTGTCTGAGATAATAATCCTAGTTACGCCAATGAATAAAGATTTTATTTATTCTTATACGATTCGTTATTGGTAGACAATGTACTCTCCAGTTAGTTCGTCGTCAGCCTCGATGGTGCACTTCACATTGGCTTCGAAGTCGCACTGCTGCGAGCGCTCATTGAAGAACAGTCCGTCGGAGCAGTAGAAGGCCTGGGGGACTCCGTTGGCGCAGCGCCAGTATCGCTGGCAGTCGGTCCTGATCACAAAAAAGGTGTCAAGAGACCTTCAGCGAATGGCTGTGGCCACAAGAAAAGATACTGTGAAATGTGCAAAAAAAATAGGAAAAGTAATGTAGGTTCGATTCCTCCCCAGTACCTACAAACATTTGTGTTGAACATGCTTAGATGTTTGTTCTATGTCTAGACGTTATTGTGTATTATAAGTAGGTACCTACGTACTTCTCTGCTGGACTGGGAGTAAAGAAAAAACAGAATGCGTCCAGCTGCTTCTCTCCCCGAGCATGTCGTAAAAGTCGACTAAGGGATAGTATCCTCCAACATGATGAGATACAATAAGCAAGTATTCCCAAGGAGGGTTGACGTCAGGCAGGCGGCCGGTCATAAAACACCTTAGCCAAAACTCTTACAGCGTGATCCAAGGATCATGCTGTGCCGACCCCACTGGTTTGGGATAAGGGCAGGAAGATGATGATGATGATGAAGTAGGTATGTATTAACAAAAAAAGTATAATGCAATAAGTATTATCAGCCATCTGGTGTCCACAGTACAAGCTTTGCTTAGTTTGGGGCTAGATGGCGCTATGTGAAATGTCCACAAATATTTTATTTACTAGCTGTGCTCCGCGGTTTCACCCGCGTTTTTCTCGTTTCCGTGGAAATGCCGAGATAAAATATTGCCTATATTATAGCCTCCCTCAATAAATGGACTATGGCCCATAACTCATTATTAGGTACCAACTCTTAACATCTTACACACGTGATAACTTTTAAACGAAATATCCGATTGAGATGAAACAAAAAGTATTTTACTTCTACATAAATACTCTTGATAACATAATGCTTAATTTCGATAAAGATTAATATTACGATACATATTTAACGTAGTTTTTTTTTCTTCAGACGATTTAATAATTATTTTGAACACAAAATCGGTTATTGTGATTAAACCATGATAGCTAGATATATGTTCTCGCGGACTTTTTTGTAGGTCTTAATGGGATCTACAAACCCGTAGTATATCATTTTGTTCTATTGTCAATAGTTTTTGCAGCGCACGCATAAATAGGTTTTCGATTTTACACCTTGTGTTACAAAATAGCAATTTTATTACGGATCCCTAATTTTGAAAAAAATAAAACATAGCCTATAGCCTTCCTCGATAAATGGAGTACCCAACACTGAAAGAATCATTCAAATCGGACCAGTAGTTCCAGAGATTAGCGCGTTCAAACAAACAAACAAACAAACAAACAAACAAACTCTGCAGCTTTATAATATTAGTATAGATTATTAACTAGCTGTAACTTTCGCTTCAGCCAAAGGAATCCACATACATAAGTTACATACATCCCAAACATTATTTAGAAGATTTTCATTTCTATTTTCATTATTTAAATATTTATGTTAGATTTTAAATGTAGGTACCTACTTAGTTTATGTTTTGTGTTCCTACTTCTTGTTTTGTTTGTATTTTTTTTTATGTACCTAACTTTAGTGTTGTGTTTTTCTATGGACCTGTGTCTGAAATAAAGTTTTATTATTATTATTGAATTGTTTTTTTTTGTTATACTATATTATATATAGGTATACTAGCTGTTTCTATATCTATTTCTTTCTACTAGCTGTTGTCTGCCAATTTGTTGAAAATGCTGTGCAAGCCTATAATTGAAGCACATTCTATAGTACTATTTTTTCTTTTGTAAACATCCATAACAGTTTTTATTATGTGTTCTGTTGGCTTTGCCTTCTTACCTACTTATATTATAAATGCGAAAGTTTGTGAGTTTGGATGTTTGGATGTTTGTGCCTCAATCACGCCTAAACGGCTGAACGGATTTGAATGAAACTTGGAATATACATAGTACATGTACTGGATTAACATATAGGCTATTTTTTTCCGGGTACCACGCGAGCGAAGCCGCGGGCGGCAGCTAGTAATAAATAAATAAACACATTACCTCCTTCTTCGCGTTCGGGTAAAAATATTATACTTGTGAAAGAGTAGGATAACTTACTTGTAGGGCGCCATCCTGGACGCGGAGTCAGCTCGGTTGCAGTTCAAAATGCTGTGGAACTGGTGAACTTCGGAAGGTAGGAGACGTGCTGTAACACGCAGTAAAAACTAAGTTCAATTACTAAAACCCAACTACTACTTAGGCCAGTGGCGGTCCGAGGGGGGGGAGGTCACAGGGGACATGACCCCCCCCCCCAAATTGTACACGTCAAATTGTAAAATCTTCTAAAAATTAGCAATATATAAAAAAAGCCATTTTCTGCTCCTAGCCGCGATGCCAATAAAAATAGAAGGCTTCCATTTGTTTTATAATGTGTGCACATTATCTGATTGATGAAATGATGACACAGAAGCGCTCGTGGCGTAGCTTGCTTAGGCGTTCTTGATTGATCATAAAGTTGAGCAACGGTATGCGCGGTCAAAATTGGGATGGGTGACCGCAAGTGGCATTACGAGCCGAGCGCTTCCGTGCTTCGGAGGGCACATTAAACAGTCGGTCCCGGCTTTTAAGTCGTTAAGCCGTGACGGAGGCCTTTAGGCGGCCTAAAAACTCCGTCACTAGAGTTGGCCACTAGCTCATACGAACATACATACATACATTATCTGATTCTGATCTGACACAAATCTAATTTACCTACTCGACATATTCCGTTATTAGTGACCCCCTCCAAAGTTACAGGCTGCGACCGCGACTGTCTTAGGCAATGTAGGTACTCCTAATGTAGACCATTTTACTGTTCAATGAAAAAAAAGTATACTGTTTTCATAAACAACTGCTATTCTAAGTAAAGTAAGCTATAATCTTACTTATATTATAAATGCGAAAGTTTGTGAGTTTGGATGTTTGGATGTTTGTGCCTCTATCACGCCTAAACGGCTGAACGGATTTGAATGAAACTTGGAATATACATAGTACATGTACTGGATTAACATATAGGCTATTTTTTATCCGGATACCACGCGAGCGAAGCCGCGGGCGGCAGCTAGTAGAACATAAATAAGCAAACGCACAAACTATATTTCAGTTTCAGAACGAAGCTTCTATAGATTTATTAAATGAGCAACTCATTTACTTCAATATTCATTTAAATTGCAAAGAGGCTTACAAATATTTTAAATCTGACAATAAATTGTTAAACTGTGCATAGAGTTCAAACAAATATGTATTTAAACGTTAAAAAAAAGTTAAATACTGTTTCTTTCTCTAAAATAATAGGTAAATTACTAAATTTATTACGAACTTACTTACTTAACAGCATATAATATAAAAAAGACCATAAACTGAGCACAGTGTTTTAGCCAACATAGGGGTCGTCCATCACTTGATGTTTCTAGCAACTTCTTAAGACTCCAAACCCTGTGTATCACATATACTTTTACATGTATGGGGTAGCTTGGTTAGACGTTCTTGATCGAGTGCGCAGTCACAATTGAGATGGGTGACCGCAAGTGTCAATACGAGCTGAGCACTTCCGTGCTTCGGAGGACACGTTAAATTGTCTGTCCCGGCTTTTAAGCCACGACGGAGGCCTTTAGGCGGCCTAAAAACTCCGTCACAAGAGTTGGCCACTAGCTCATGCGAATTAACTAACCGGAGAATCCATCCTCAAGGTCGGCATCTTCGCCTGAACCCTCGACTTCCTCGATATCGTCGCCGGATCCCTCGCCATCCTTGGGGTCCCGCAGCTTGCAGGTGGTGGCCCAGTGCCAGTTGCAGCCCTAGAACACAGTCAAATACATACATACATACATATTATCACGCCCAAATCCCTAATGGGGTGGACAGAGCCACACAAGTAAACATAAGAAAACTTGCTGCCACTTCTGATTTAAAGTCCAAAGATTGATATGGTGAACCATGGTGACAGGTGATCAGCCCATCGCCCATATAGATGGTCCATCATTTTGTCGACTTACAACATTCTCCGGGAGAGAAGCAGCTGGACGCGATCCATGTTTTTTCTTTACTCCCAGTCCAGCAGAGAAGTTACAAAGACTAATCATTTATTTGATTGAATATAAACAAAGTCTGCCGAATTGAGGATTTTTAAATAATAATAAGGTCTTTTACCATCTATAGTAGATGATTTTACAGCGTCAGGAGGCAACTTTTACCTTCACAAACGGGACGCTGTAGTGCCCGGGACGAATTAAGATGGAGCAGGTTTGCCCAGCACCTATTCCATCCTCTCAGCTTAGTCGGCCTTGTCCACAGGAAAGACATGGTCAATACGTGCGGAGCTGACTAAGCCGCGGGTTTTCCTCACGATATTTTCCTTCACCGTTTGAGAGTACGTACTGGTAGGTATAGCGCACATAAATTTTTCGCACAGAAAAATCCATTGGTACACGACTGAATTTGAACCCACCACCTTACCAGTGCTCTCAAAATGAATTTTTAAACGTTCGTTAAAATTACTTTTGAATTTGATGAAAATTAAAATAGCCAAGCGTGATTTCTTGCCTGTATCTTCCACGCTTGCAATGCAACGTAGATTAAATGGTACCCAAAAACCATTGATGTAGGTACCATGTTAGAAAGTCCTTAAGACCTGTCCAAGCATCGAGCATTTAACTAATTCAGTTAAATGCTCGATGTGTCCAAGTGATCCCCGTGATTTTAAGGAATAAAAAATGTTGAATTTGACTTTGACTTTGATTCAGTGATTCAGTGCGCCTAGTTATAAAGACTCACCTGTATCTCATAGTCAAAGATGAGTTGAGGACTGCAGCTAAACTCCACCTCCTCACCATGCGCACACATGAAGAACTTGTTGCAGTCTGTGAAGTGTGGCAGCAGCAGGAACTCCTGGAACACCATCATATCATTTTTATTTTAAACTAGCTGCCGCCCGCGGCTTCGCTCGCGTGGCACATACATAATAACATAATTATCACGCCCGTATCCCTAATGGGAATAATCCCTAAATAATCATAAGACAACTTGCAGCCACTCCTGTTTGAAATCCCAAGATGGATATGGTGAACCATGGTGACAGGTGATCAGCCCATCGCCCAATAGATGGTCCGTCATTTTGGAGAGGTCTATTTCTTAATCGACTTTTACGACATGCTCGGGGAGAGAAGCAGCTGGACGCATTCTACGCTTTTTCTTTACTCCCAGTCCAGCAGAGAAGTAAATAACTAGGGTTAATAACTAGCTAGATAAGTATGTACCTGGCCAGTGGGATCACAACTTATTGTGTTGGGGTCTGGTCTCGGCTGGGGTTTGTCTTCTGCGTGGTCAGAACCGGCTACCACGGCGGCCAATAACACGAGAGTAAGGGTTTGAGCTAAGGAATAAAACGTTATTAACATAAAATGTATTACCACCTTATTTAACTACTTTCTATATATCCCGCCTAGCTCTTTTTTTATCCTCGGTGAAGACCTCCCCGAAAGGGGTTGATTGAAAACTGTGTGTCTGAACTCTTTATAAATTTGAACAAACGTCCATACATACAAACTTTCGCGTTTATAATATTAGTAAGCATTGGCTGAAACACCATAGAACGTGTCAAAAATAATAGTGTGCAAATAAAATAAGTATCAATTTGCTGAAAGCCATTCAGTTTACTGCTCAATATAATATCATTTTAGATTATATAGATTATTGTCTGATGATAAATGAGTAAAAAATTTATTTGGAAGTAAAATTCTCCCACTAATCTGTTTTGAGTGATTCCTGATAGACCCACCAAGTACCTACTACTACCCCAAAAGAGTGGGGATAATGCAACAAACTCTGATATGTAAATATTTTTTAAGATCGAACAAAATATTAAGTAAGAACAAAATATTAGTAAGGAAATTCTCATCAATAAAACTCTTTACTTCAGATAGATTTGATTCCAGACTTTTCAAACTTTAGGTAGGTATAGTTTTATGTAAAAATCTACATTCGTATAAACGGAACAAAACTTGAAAACTATTCAAAATTGTCACTATAACTGTTTGTTTTGCAATTATTCAACAAAACTAAATAATATGTTAAACTTTTGTCAGTTTCCATGGCTTTTAAGGCCGATCGGTTCCGGATCGGTCTCGGAATCAGGATAACATTATCTTGATTCTTCTTACTATAGATTTCGATCATGGCGTGTTCAAGCGTGCCAAAGCATCGGCAAATTAAAAAACCGATAACCAATGATACTGGAAAAACTTATCATTCTGATTCATGTCTATTGTTACATATTGTAAAAAATACATTTGCGTAGGTGATTTTATCAAATTAAGCTCGTTTTATAAACTCTATAATCCATGGATTAAGCAAGCATCGATAAGACTACCTAACTATTTACTACTTGCTATTATTTTATGAGTGTGATTAACACGTGTGTTGTGTACGTACGTACATGATGGTGACCAGTATAGTCTGGCTTACAAAGCCTTCGTCCGTCCGTCCGTCCGTCTATCAGCGTCTCATGAACCGTAATAGTAAGAGTTGAAATTTTCACCGAATGTTTTTTTTTATATTAAATGGGCTGTCTCTTGACCTCAATCTGAGCTGAACGAGCTCAAATGAGGTCTACGATGTAACAAGATCGCCCAGAAGCAACCTATCCACTCGAGATTTGAAAAATTTCGGGTTATATTGCTTAATAATAATCATAATAATAATAAGCCATTTATTCCCAAATTACATCTCATTAGGTATTTTATAAATTGATTGTACTTAAATTTGTCTTAAATAAATTCTTATGTAATAATTTTGTTAATTAATTTGCGATTGAAAATTATTTATTACTTATTTGTTATTAAATTAAATTAAATTCGGGTAAAGGCCTCCTCCATCCATTGCCATAGAGGCCATAGAGTATACATGTATACTATTGCTTAAATGAATGTTTAAGTTAACCAACGATGTGCGCGGTCACAATTGGAATGTGTGACCGCAAGTGGCATTACGAACGTTAAACAGTCGGTCCCGGCTTTTAAGTCGTTAAGCCATGACGAATGCCTTTAAGCGGCTTAAAAACTCCGTTACTAGAGTTGGCCACTAGCTCATACGAACATACACACATATTTAGAATTCTTTATACGAAATCACAATGACACTTTCCTTTATCTGGCTGATGTATTCTTGGCCTTCCTCTACCGCTTTCTTTCCACCTTGCGCCACGGAACAGTATCAAATTCAGAATGGCCACTGATCTCCCACCGATCCGTCTTACCTCACCTCACCAACGATTCCGTAGGACAACTTTTCATACGTAATTACTACAATAGCTAACGATTATAGCCTGGAAAACTTATGTATACATAGACTAGATACAATAGGCTGTACAGCGATCCCCATGGTAAAGAACTCTTATCTCTAGAACTTCTTATAGAGACTAGGGTAAAACCAGGATAGATGCCCCACTTTTTGAAAGAGCCTCCATATTTTAAAACTATTAATTTACCATGAATAACTCCTATGGATATATCTAGCTACTTAAATCTTTTATCTTGCATTACGAGTTGTCTTTGTTGCCCTACTAATTACTGATCGTGCAGAAATTGAGTTTTCGCAAAACCATTTTTTTGAGGATAGTTGCCAACCTATATGGATAGATGCCTCAACATAAAAATGCTAAGGGGGATAGATGCCAGTGGTGTAGGATAGATGCCCTATAGAATAAACCTAAGTAAAATACGATTTAAAATGTTTTATTTGAGCACATAGAGTTTCTACCTAATACCTAATTAACCTTAAGCATATTTTGGCTGTAATTGTTCTGTATTCACCAGCACCTATGCCATCCT
The DNA here is from genome assembly GCA_949320045.1 of Scotopteryx bipunctaria. Lineage (NCBI taxonomy): Eukaryota > Metazoa > Arthropoda > Insecta > Lepidoptera > Geometridae > Scotopteryx > Scotopteryx bipunctaria. The sequence goes on from OX439467.1 coordinate 1,665,352, forward strand.
CTCAGCTTAGTCGGCCTTATCTACAGGAAAGACATGGTCAATACATGCAGAGCTGACTAAGCCGCGGGTTTCCTCACGATGTTTTTCTTCACCATTTGAGAGTACTGGGATAGCGCACATAAATTTTTCGCACAGAAAAATCCATTGGTACACGACCAGGTTTGAACCCACGACTTTAGGATCGGAAGGCGAGGTCACTACCAACTGGACCACCAGCGCTCAAAAAAAAATGTACACATAAGAAATATTAACACAACAAAATATTTCATTATAAATATAATGTTTTTCAAAACACACTGACAATCTATAGAGCTCTGGGGGATAGATGCCCCTAAGGGCACCTATACCGCGAAAAATTGAAGCAACTATCCTTTTTGATACGGATAGATGCCTTTCTAACTTAAAATTCAACGAAATACAATAGAGTGGTTATTGACACCTAGGTGTATACTAAATGTACCAGTGTATTAACGTAAAAAAAATTTAATGGAATGTATGGCTACTTATAAAGTTATGCAACAGTGAATACTCACGTTTGAAACTTTGACGTATTTTCTTTGTTCGCCGCGGAGATAATCGCACGCACAAGCGAAATAAGTGAATTCTGCACATCTGCCTGCAGGGGGCTTAGGTCTGATGCGCATACGCTCCTTATTTAACCTATTAATTCTTTGTTGCGATTTTGGGAAGTTGTGTTTTTTGAAAACGGGGCACCTATCCCACTGCGGCATCTATCCTGGTTTTACCCTATAGAGTTAATCAAGGGCACGTCCAAACATCACTTATTAAGCCGATAAAATAAATGTAGGTATCCACAGTTTATATCAAATTCAAGTAATTTTCAGAGCTTTTAGAATAAAGAAAACTGATATCATTAGTTCAACTTTTGTCATAGTTTCACAATGATTATTTTCTGATTTTCTGATCATTCACAATGATACTTACGGACTTTTACGGAGTTAGGTCTTTTTTATGGAAAAAATTTTGACTTTGACTTTGACTTAGAAGTACCTAAAGTACCTATCTAATCTTTGGTCTAGTATTCACAAGATAAAAAATAAAATATTACTTCTTATCTTTGGATTTAAGAAGAATTCAATTACAAAGTTTCAGAATCCCCCTTAGGGATTTTCTTAAGGTGGAATGAGACAAACACTATCTATAGGTAGGTAGGTACTTAGCGTCAAATTAATTCATGGTTCTTTTTAGATTTAATGTTAGATATTACTCACCAATCATGATGATTCGGATATAAGTGCGAATATAAAGATAACACAGTAAAAAAAATAATTAAAAATACACTAATAGGCGCCTTCGACAGTATAACAGAACTAGCTGCTTTCGACCGTCTGATTTAATCCCATCTTTACATTAATTTATAGAAAATTGCAAATACCAACTTAAAACCTACATATTGCCACCCACAAACAACAAAAACAACGATTTTGAACTCTATTCAGAAAGCAATAAAGACGCTAAGTTGATTTGATGGAGTTTACGGTCGTATCTTTAGGGAAGAGTAGATTATTGTTATCAAACGATAATATTTGTGTTAATTTTGCTATAAACACATCGTATTTAGATTGTATAAGGCACTTTTTAATCGACTTAAAAAACGGATCTCAGGGAAGATGTTCTCAATTTGGACCATTATAATCTCCACCGAATGTTATTATAACTAGACTAGCTGCCGCCCGTAGTATCTAGATAAAAAATAGCCTATATGTTAATCCAGTACATGTACTATGTATATTCCAAGTTTCATTCAAATCCGTTCAGCCGTTTAGGCGTGATTGAGGCACAAACATCCAAACATCCAAACTCACAAACTTTCGCATTCATAATAAAAGTAAGAAGTACCTAAGATTCTGATGATCATTTCGCTGCTACTAGTCGTCTCACTAGTTGTAAAGAACCAGTGTGGTGAAAGGATTTAAAGGGGCACTTGACACATGTTTTTGAACTTATTTAGCTTCAATCAAAAGATCTAGTGAGTGACACGACTAGCGGTGTGATTTACCTATTGAGATATAATTTTGTATTTTGATAGATCACCATGCTGAGTAAGGAGATGTTCGATGGAGCGCCAATCAAACGCAGCTCAAAGACTGCACTCTCCTTCTTGATGCAGGGAAAACACCCTCACCGTTTAAGATTGGATAACTAACAAAATCTACGGGCAGAAAAATCCATTGGTGTACGACCATTTGAACCCTCAGGATCGGAAGGTGGGGACTGTTACCACTACACCATCAGAGCTCTCGCTGGTCTATAAGTAGAGAATGGTCCCGAGGTGATTCTATACAAATTGTGTTTCCGAGGGGTAGATACTTTTTCTTCAAATCTTATAATCTCTAATTTCTATACCTATAGGTAAGAGGTATACTCCAGTAGGTAGGTACTATTTGCATCTGTTATTCTGTAATTCTATTGAAATTTTCCGCACTAATTACCTACGTGCAAATATTATTTATTATACTCAGGTAACTATTTACTTAGTAGGTAGGTATGTCATCCTTTTAGTTAGAACTAGTTAGTAACTAACTAAACTAGAACTAACAAGTTAATGGTAAGAAAAGGGGAAAACAATGTTTTTTATTCGCAAAAACGACGTTATTATAATATAAGGTAGGTACCTACGGTGTCAGTAAAGTCAAAACGTTGAAGGAAACGTAACGTGACAAACCAAGACTCCTCGGTCCTTTCCTTAGTGAGCTATATATAACGTGGATAATATTAAATTATAGGTTCTATAATAACATGAGATTTCAAAAAATAAAATAAAGCATTTTATTTTATTTCCTACTGCATTCAATGAACTTAGCACCTACGTAATAAATTCACTTTAAAATATGCTCTCACGATTGATATACCTATTGCATTGGATTTAACATCAACCTATGGACATTGTTAGGGTTGTCGCCTACAACGATGGATCCGCGTCTGAAAAAAACATTATATAGGAAAATTTCTAAATTCAGAAATGATTCGTAGCAAGTAGGAAATACCTATTAATAATCTATGACGTTCTATTTTCTACTTGATACGAAATATTTCTGAATTTACAAGTTTTCCTACATAATATTTTTTTGGTCTAGATGACTAAACCATGGCTAGACGGATTATGGAATTAGTTTGGATAAGATATTAAAAATAATTAGTACCTAATAATTGGGTATTGTTATGAAAACCAAAAAAATATTGTAGCAAAGAAAAAACATAGAATGCGTCCAGCTGCTTCTCCGAGCATGTCGTAAAAGTCGACTAAGGGATAGTATCCTCCAACATGATGAGATACAATAAGCAAGTATTCCCAAGGAGGGTTGACGTCAGGCAGGCGGCCGGCCATAAAACACCTTAGCAAAAACTCTTACAGCATGATCCAAGGATCATGTGCCGACCCGACATAGAGTGGGATAAGGGCAGGAAGATGATGATGATGATGAATGAGGAGACCTTTTTGGCTGGCCAGCACCTCACAGAGCATCAATAGGATCCTACTCGTTGGATAGTGCTTCAATGTTTTAGATTTATGGTTTTCTTCTTATATTTTTGTTACATCTATGTTGTTCGCTTTCAATTTGTTATCTACTACTACCGTTCTGTTGTTTGTGTCTTTCAAATAAAAACATTTATATTCTATTCTACTTACATTAATAGTTGTGAGAAATATCTAGTCTACCTAACTAGAAAGAATGAAAGAAAAAGCTTATTCAAACCACCACTACAAAGACTTACAACACACTATAACAAAACACTATCATAATTATATTAAAGAAACAATAATGAGTAATATTTAGAAAGGAAAACGTGTGGTCATGAATTGGCCTACAGTAGGCTCATTCTATAAACTCATTACCTACGAACCTCATGACAACCTCAACCTCATAACCTCATGGCTTGCGTTCGAAGTGAGCTCGGTCACTTGAGTGATTTCGAGTTCCAATTCGAATTTTTACAAGAATGAGTCTACAGTTCAGCCTTTTGCTACTACATGTTGCCATACTACTGTCGCTATAGTCCCAATATGTTATGGACATAGTAAGGACAATTGGAAAAACAATAGACAACCTAAGATCTTGGATAACGCGCGGGAAATTGATCCTTGAATATTTTTACGCTGTCTGCATATTGTTTTAAGTATTTATTTATTAATTTTAGTAAAAAAATATCTTTATTAACAGAAAGTAAGTAACTTACAACTGTAGTCAGCTACAGTTGTATTACAATTATTAATTTACAAAATACAAAAGAAACAGTTGGGCTATCTAAAAGCCGTTGCAAACGGTCTATAGATAGCTCACCTGATCCAGCTCATCATTTTAGTAAAATAAACATTACACCTGAATAAAATAATAAGGAATCCATTGTCCGCAACAGTAGGTATCTACTCTTAAATATTTTCCCGCGGGGTTATCATTATCATATGGCGCTGCTGGCTACCGGTCTTTGGTGAGCGCAGAGCGCAGACACTGAGAAATAATTGTTTTGGTGGCAACTAGCGCAAGACACCACTTAGGTACAATTGATTGCCTCAGTGGCGTGGCGGTGCGGTGGCGGGCGAGTGCTACGTAAGAGTTCGCAATTCCTGTTGCGTGCGGGAAAAATGTTTGATTGTTCCCCAAATATTTCTTCCGGGTCTGGGTGTTGTGGTACCATGGTACTCGGAGTTTCTGATACCCACGACACAGGGAAACCTAAATATTGGTTCAGAACTGTAAATCTTCTTATATTATAAGAATCTTTGTCCTGACTGACTGACTGACTGACTGACTGACTGACAGACAACGCACAGCCTAAACCGCTGGACGTAGAGACTTGAAATTTTCAGTGTAGGTAAACCTTGGTACGTAGGGGTGTACTAAGAAGGGATTTTTCAAAACTCAACCTCTAAAGGGGTGAAAAGGGATGAAAACCTGGAATCAATTTTTGGTCTAAAACTGCACATAACCTATATCAAATTAAAGAGCCGATTTTTCTCATTTAGTTGATGTCATAATTACCTGTAAATTCTTTATTTTTGGCATGTTTTTCATGAAAAATAGAATACTTTTATTTTGACATATGACAGCGATGATACCAAAGATTAGTAATAGATGATACAAAACATATGGAAAAGGAACAGTCAAATTGCCTGTGAAAGGAAGCATAAATTATTACTGGTCTATTGAGTTTCCAATCTTGATTATTCATGGAGTTCTGACGTAATTCTACGTCTGAAAACTAGATGTCGCTGACTCGCTGCTAAATCTGATCAAATACTAGAACGCGCTATCGTTGCGTTTTGAAAAGTTTACCTTAACTCTCAAAATTTTTACTAAATTCACCGAAATTTCCTAATTTTTAGATTTAGGTATGTTTGTTACTCTTTCACGCAAAAACTACGGAATATACTTACATACCCTATTATTCATATTCGTTCGCAAAAGTTAGCCATTGCTTAAAGTTAGCCCTGTCACTGTTTGTCATTATGAAATGGTAAGAGATGGCAATACTTTAGTCATCGTTTAGCGTATACTATTATTATAATGAATAATGAGGATAGTAGGTACCTAACCTACGTGTGCTGGAATGGGACATAGGGTACTTTTTCTCTGGGTACCGCGTGAGCGAAGCCGCGGGCGGCTGCTAGTAATAAATATTTGTAGACTTGCCACACAGCGCCATCTAGCCCCAAACTAAGCAAAGCTTGTACTATGGGTACAGATGGCTGATAGAATACTTAAATCCATTTTTTTTTGTAATTTGTAAATTAATGCTACATCATCCATAATAAAACACCGGTTGCAGGGTTCATAGCGGAAGAGGTTTTATTTTAGAAGTGACAGGTGACAATTACATATAATACTATATACCTGCTCAATAGGTGGCGCTGATCTGTATTTTGTTAATATAACTAACACCTCCACTTAACAAAATAACAGCTACCTAGTTTACAGGAAAAATACCTAGCTTTTTCATGAAATAATTATGCTTAGCTGATCCTAAGCTTTTGGTTAACATATCTGCTGGCATTTCAGCTGTTTCCAAATAAGCTATCCTAATAAAATCATTAGTAACAGCCTCTCTTACAAAATGATATCTTATATCTATATGTTTTGATCTACTATGAAAAATTGGATTCAGAACTAGTTTTTGCGCACTTTGACTATCATTATACAAGACAATAGGTTCTGACTTTTTTAGAATTTCACATAGTAATTTCTTTAAATACATTGCTTCTTTGCTAGCTTCTGACATGGAAATGTATTCAGCTTCTGTACTAGACAACGCAACATTTCTTTGTTTTCTACATTCAAAAGAGATAACAGTATTTGACAATTTAAAACAATATCCAGTATATGACTTTCTATCTACAGGATTAGAACCCCAATCCGCATCTACAAAACCTTCAATAACAGAATTATCTTTACGGAACACAAGACCATACTTTTTAGTTCTTTTTAAATATTTAAGCACCCTTTTTGCATGTTTCCAATGAGTTTCATCAAACGAGTTATTAAATTGGCTAAGGAAACCAACACTGTATACAATATCTGGTCTGGTCAAAACTGCTAAGTACATCAAACTGCCTATAAATTGCTGATATGGATAATCATGACAAACATTTTGTGATTTCTCTAATTCTGTTTTCTTCACACTCTGCAAGACATAAATTGTTATTAGCCAAACCTATTAGGTTGTTTTCTTGCACGTTTTTGTGCATATTCTTGCTCCTCAAGTATGGTAACATCTGACACTGTGTCAACAAAACTGTCATCTGATGTACTCACCGAAGAATCTTCAGACAATACGTAAGTCTCGTCCACTTCTGTCTTCGAGCCTGAATCATCCGGGCTATCATCCTTCCCTGTGTCCTCCTCCACTGAAGACTTGCATTCTACTGGTATGGTAACTGCCGCCTCACCTGGAGTCTCCATGACAACTATGTCTCTGCTGGTAGTCACAGACTTATTATCTGGGTTGTACACCCTATAGCCCTTCACACTCTCAGAGTACCCAACAAGAATCAACTTCTTTGCCTTCTTGTCCCATTTCAATCGTCGTTCTTTTGGAACATGTACCATTACTGTACTTCCAAATATACGCAGATGGCTCAAATCTGGCTTCTCACCTGTCCATACTTCAAATGGAGTCTTGTTATTCAGTCCCGTAACAACAGATCTGTTTCTCAAGTACACAGCAGTATTTACAGCTTCTGCCCAAAATTTTTTGTCTAAGCTGGCATCAAAAATTAAACACCTAGCTTTTTCCACTATTGATCTGTTCATCCTTTCGCATAGGCCATTTTGTTCTGGCGTGTACGCATTGGTCTTTTGATGAACCTGACCCTGCACTTTGAGATACTCTTCAAATTCTCGACTACAGAACTCACCTCCGTTATCTGTCCTTAGAATCTTTATCTTTCTGTCTTTCTGTTTTTCAACCATGGACTGAAATTCTTTATAATTCTTGAATACTTCACTCTTTGTCTTCATGAAATAAACAAATGCCATTTTACTATAGTCATCCACAAGCAGAACATAATACCTTGATCCTCCAATAGAAAGATTTTCCATAGGGCCACACACATCTGCATGAATCACCTCCAATACATGCTGTGTTTTGGATAAACTCTGTTGGAAAGGTAGTCTGGCTTGTTTGCCTTCACAACAAACTGTGCATGTTGACTTCTGTATGTTCGCCTTTTCTGGGTATGAAACTCCTACAACAGCTCCATTTTTCATAATATTTAGACTAGTACTATTGATATGTCCTAAGCGTCGATGCCAAATCTCACTCGATGCTATCGCTGATGCTGCAACTACTTGTTCTGTTTTCAACGTGTATAATCTGTACACACCATCTACTAATTCTGCTTCGCCAACGAGTTCATTCTGTCGATTGTAAATATAGCAATTATCTTCTGTGAAATTCACTCTGTTGCCATTTTCAATCAACTGACTCACAGAAAGCAAGTTTGTTGTTAAACTTGGTACGCACAATACATCCGAAACTGTGATGTCGTACTCCACATTGTTTACGACTGTGACAATGTTTACTTCACCAGAACACAGCACTGGGACACTTGTCTGATTTGCGATCATTATTGTTTTTGTTAGAAGTTGATATGACGGATTCACAATATAATCCTTCTTCGCCGTCATGTGTTTACTTGCCCCACTGTCGATATACCAATTGTTTTTATTGAACTTTTCACTCAGAAAAATAGCGCTAAAAGCATTTGATTGCTTTCTTTTGCTTGATTCGGAGTTGGGACACTGATTTTTGTAGTGACCGGTTTGCTTGCATCGGTAGCATTTTATTGTTTTGACATTGATTTTATTTGACTTTGACACATCTGATGAATGTCTGCTGTCATTGGTGCTGCCATTTTTGAAACGCTCCGTTCCTTTCGCATAAAAAGCATTCTCCGAACCGGAAACTGTACTACCAACCTCAGAACACATGTCCATCAACTTTGTTTTTATGACGTCAGCCTTAACCTCAATACCTGAATGTTCTATGGCCATTATCATCGGCGCATATTTTTCTGGTAATCCCGCTAACATTAATGCTCCAATCCATTCATCGGTCAGCTTGAATCCTGTTCCTTGAAGTCGCTGCCCTGTTTCCACAATCTGGGTTACATACTGGGTCATAGACTCACAATTCTCAAGTCTAATACTAATGAGAGTTCGAAGCAAACTGATTTTTCTCGTACATCCAGAGTCATCAAACAATTTCTTTAGAGTACACCAAAGATCATACGTCGTCTCTGCGTTTTTTATGTGGACGTAGAGCGACGGATCAATTGTAAGAATCAATTTTGCTTTGGCTTTTGCATCTTCTGTCTTCTCAGTTGTGGTTGCACTTTTATCCATAACTTTTTCAATGGCCGCTGCCATGCCTTCCAGAACCAAGACATTTTTTGCCGCAAAACACCAATCGTCATAGTTCTCACGACCTTTCAACTTTGGAACATTAGCAATATAGTTCGACGTCATTATAATCACCACAAAACTTAGTACTGTCCTTTATTATAATTTATTTCACACACTTTTTACTCTGGGCCCATAACCTAATAAAACACCGGTTGCAGGGTTCATAGCGGAAGAGGTTTTATTTTAGAAGTGACAGGTGACAATTACATATAATACTATATACCTGCTCAATAGGTGGCGCTGATCTGTATTTTGTTAATATAACTAACAATCCAGACCTGGAAGAAATATTTGTAAATCATGCAAACTTTTCCCCCGCAGCGGGAATCGAACCCGCACCTCTTGCGTCTCAGCCGAGCACTTGCCCGCCACGCCATCGAGGCCGTCAAATACAATACAACAGTCGGGTAGGTATTAAAAATTAGGTATAGGTAATTAGTACTTAGATCAAAATTCACAGATTGTATTTACCAACCTACTTTGAATACTTATCAGTTCTATGAATACGTTAGTAGGTACTTTATCCAAGTATTAGGTATATCAATCGATCTGTATAAAATGTCCATGTACTTATTTATTATTTATTGCCGCCCGCGGCTTCGCTCGCGTGGTACTCGGATAAAAAATAGCCTATTGTGTGTTAATCCAGTAGGTAGGTACATATTCCAAGTTCAGCCGTTTAGGCGTGATTGAGGCACAAACATCCAAACATCCTCACAAACTTTCGCATTTATAATATAAATAAGATTTATTGCATACTAGTGGACCGCCAAGCTACTTTGTCCGCTCTGAAGTTTTTTTTAATAACTACAAAGTTTATCTTCCCGCTGCGTACCTACCACCTACCTATAAGAGTTGAATTTCGAGAATTCCATAGCGCACCCCACAACCATAAGAGGAATACCTATACCTTTCATGATTGTCACCCCCGAATACTCAAACGCATCTCAAAGTTGAGCACATCTCAAATGACGTTTTTTTTGACAGATTTTCTTCAGAAACTGTACAAAAACCGGGAGTTGAGACATGCTCAACTCTGAGTCGCGTTTGAGTATTCGGGGGTTTTGACAGATTTTCATCAGAAACTGTCAAAAAACCGTGAGTTGAGACGTGCTCAACTCTGAGTCGCGTTTGAGTATTCAGGGGTTTTGACAGATTTTCATCAGAAACTGTCAAAAAACCGTGAGTTGAGACGTGCTCAACTCTGAATCGCGTTTGAGCATTCGGGGGTAAGTCAATCAGAAATCAGTTTTGTATATTTATAAGATTGCAAATAATGTTATTTGTAATCCAATTAGTAGGTAATAGCGTAGAAGATAATTAATAATTGTGATTCTATGTTAAAGATATTTTCTTTGTAATACCTGATAAGGAGTGGGAACATAGGTATTTCACTTTGTCACAATGACTGATAAGATAATACAAGGCTTTTGAACTGTTACCTTTTAGTGTGCCAGACGATTTCCAATACTAGGTTCCCTACCTCAACGTCGCAAGCTAATTGATAGGACGAGATACAAGAGGATAGTTTTTCGAGCTAGGTCCTACTTAGGATAGCAAAGCAAGACATGGTCAATACGTGCGGAGCTAAACCGCGGTTTCCTCGCAATGTTTTTCTTTCAAGTTGACAGTTACAGAAGTACAAACTCTGTGATACTCTGATGGACTGATAAAAATGGAGCCAAATTTTAAAAATTCTTCAATGTAAAAGGTTTTTTTGAGTAGAACCTTATGTATATTGTACTTAAAGCAGTTAGATCAAAAACTCGTGTAAAATCGTATTTTCGTTATTACGATGAAATCGCTTTAGTTTTAGGCAAATAAACCTCACAACATAAGTTTTCACACCTTAGTTTAAGTTCTATCTACTTCAAAGTTCCTTACCATCATCTTCCTGCCCTTATCCCACCCTATGTGGGGTCAGCACAGCATGATCATTGGATCATGTAAGAGTTTTGGCTAAGGTGTTTTATGACCGGCCGCCTGCCTGACGTCAACCCTCCTTGGGAATACTTGCTTATTGTATCTCATCATGTTGGAGGATACTATCCCTTAGTCGACTTTTACGACATGCTCGGGGAGAGAAGCAGCTGGACGCATTCTATGTTTTTTCATTACTCCCAGTCCAGAAGAGTTCCTTACCATGTAATGAAAAAGTAAGTAACGACGAGTACGTATTTAGGTTTTAGAATAAAGTTGTAACTAAATTAAAACAACAATTCATTAAATACTTTTAATAATAGATTAAACAATGCGATAATTATATCTTAATTAAATTCTGAATATTTGATCGACACTACAAAACTTAAAACTATATTTAGAATAAAAAAAAACCGCTTAACTAATCACTATAGGAATCTAGAAAAGGGAGCTTTTAAACCAAATTAATTCATTTTTTCATATAACTCCAGTCAATCTTGCTATTGTTGAAAACTATAGCTTATTTCGAAAATCGGTCTTGAACGTTTCGCTCAAAAAAACACAAGTCTGCATACTGTCTGACCGAGCAACCTCGCGAGGCAGCCGCGTGAGGCAAATGCTCGTTTAGTCAGAACATGCCTCGCCCGCAGCCCGACATGTGTGCATCGCGAGGCAGCTCGCTCGGTCAGTAAAACTTCTCGCTTATCAATAAAACTTTTAAAAGTATTGTAATTTTGTAAATCGGCTGGGATTCCGAAACAAAAATCCTACCAAACCAACCAACCAAATTGCAATACGTAATTCGCCGTACGTTTTATAAGCGAAATATTTAAGACCAATTTTTGAAATAATCTATATTTTTTTTAATAACTGATTTTGTGTTATTTTTGACAACTGCCAGCTGGAATCTGCTTATATATTATATTTCCTGTCATTTATCAAACACATTTTACTTAACAAGAATCTTTTTAAAGATCTTTTCATTCGTAAATTATAAGCAAAGTTTTAACACATCATTTCGATAAAAAAATAATTTCCCCTACCAATTACACAGCATTTCCATAAATTTACCATTTCCCATACATTTAGAATTATAAGTTAGTTGAAAAGCGCCCTGAAGTACCTATACAATAAAATTACTTATTTAATAATGTATTTTTGGAAGAGAGAAGCTAATTGAAAATAGAATAAATTCTAACTATTATTGCTTTAAATTTATTATGTAACAATTTGATGGATATATTTTATTTTATGCTACAAAGACAAATTATAATAACATTAAAAACTTTAAGGTAATCAGTATAATAATAATAAGAAATAAAAATGAGCTCAGTTTTTTATCTGAGTTCGCCTACAGATAGAAAACAGAGCTCAGATCACCGACCGCAGGTAAGGTCCCCAAAAGACTGGCGACGTTACCTCGTTGGATAGCTATACTAATCCTTTGCTTTAAATTGTTAATGTAGGCTAAAATAATATTTAGAAAATAAGATTGTTAAAGACAAAAATATCATCTTTTTTAAACTATACATTCTGAATGATATTTCAGTATTTTTGTAGATAAAAATTGACCTCAAGGTGCCGCTTATTTATTTAAAGAAATGTAGAGTTTTGGATCTGATCAAAAGCAACAATAGTTAGATTTAGCTATTAGATATACTTATAATTATACACTGAGTTCACATTACACTGTTTCAGTAACTAAAAAATTAATAAAAAACCGTTTTCAGTCAAAAGATTTGTGCAAAGAATGTAAGAGGCGACAAAAGAAAATTATCTACTCGTTTTTTGGTTAAAAAAAAGAGAATCAAATTGGATTTTAGGTTAAATACGCAAATCTCAACAGGGCTTATGTATTTGAGCCTTTTGGGGTCGAGAACCTAGGTCTGTGGGGCACGGATGCCCACTACATTTCCAAAATTCTTTCAGGACGTCTGGTACAAGCGATGCGCGATCCAAGAGCTGGTTCTTATTTGGCTCAGCGGATCAGTATTGCCATTCAGCGTGGCAATGCGTCTTGGACACGCTTCCACCGACTGAGAAGCTGGATTAAGTGAGCTATAGACCGTTTGCAACCGCCTTTACTCGACTGGTCTTTTGTATATTATACTAGCTGCCGCCTGCGGCTTCGCTCGCGTGGTACCCGGATAAAACATAGCCTATATGTTAATCCAGTACATGTACTATGTATATTCCAAGTTTCATTCAAATCCGTTCAGCCGTTTAGGCGTGATTGAGGCACAAACATCCAAACATCCAAACTCACAAACTTTCGCATTTATAATATAACTAGCTGCCGCCCGCGGCTTCGCCCGCGTGGTACCCGAATAAAAAATAGCCTATATGTTAATCCAGTACATGTACTATGTATATTCCAAGTTTCGTTCGGATCCGTTCAGCTGTTTAGGCGTGATTGAGGTACAAACATCCAAACATCCAAACATCCAAACATCGTTACAAACTTTCGTACTAGATGGCAGCACCGGTAAAATTAGTACGCGCTATCGTTGCGTTTTGAGCTTTACGCCGGTAATTTCAAGCAAACTAAGGCTTTTAAAATTTATAATATAAGTAAGAAGTAAGAAGTAAGATTTGTATTTTTTAGGTAAAAATCTTATATTATAAGAATCTTTGTCCTGACTGACTGACTGACTGACTGACTGACTGACTGACTGACAGACAACGCACAGCCTAAACCGCTGGACGTAGAGACTTGAAAATTTCAGTGTAGGTAAACCTTGGTACGTAGGGGTGTACTAAGAAGGGATTTTTCAAAAATCAACCTCTAAAGGGGTGAAAAGGGATGAAAACCTAGAATCAATTTTTGGTCTAAAACTGCACATAACCTATATCAAATTAAAGAGCCGATTTTTCTCATTTAGTTGATGTCATAATTACCTGTAAATTCTTTATTTTTGGCATGTTTTTCATGAAAAATAGAATACTTTTATTTTGACATATTATGACAGCGATGATGCCTCAGAACAATAAATACATAATACCAAAGATTAGTAATAGATGATACAAAACATATGTAAAAGGAACTGTCAATGTCAAATTACCTGTGAAAGGAAGCATAAATTATTACTGGTCTAATAAGTTTCCAATCTTGATTATTCATGGAGTTCTGACGTAATTCTACGTCTGAAAACTAGATGTCACTGCTAATTCTGATCAAATTTTGACGCGCTATCGTTGCGTTTTGAAAAGTTTACCTTTACTCTCAAAATTTTTACTTAATTCACCGAAATTTCTTAATTTTTAGATTTAGGTATGTTTGTTACTCTTTCACGCAAAAACTACGGAATATACTTACATACCCTATTATTCATATTCGTTCGCAAAAGTTAGCCATTGCTTAAAGTTAGCCCTGTCACTGTTTGTCATTATGAAATGGTAAGAGATGGCAATACTTTAGTCATCGTTTAGCGTACACTATATTATAATGAATAATGAGGATAGTAGGTACCTACGTGTGCTGGAATGGGACATAGGGTACTTTTTATCTGGGTACCGCGTGAGCGAAGCCACAGGCGGCTGCTAGTCACTAATATATCTAAATTAAGAGTTTGTGTAGATGTTTATAGTTTTGCCAATTCAGTTTGATAATTCTTCTTGTATCAATTTCTTTTACTGAAACAGCGTAAAATTATTACGTAGATGTAGCCAGTAAGTTTGCTCATCAAGCTTTAGAAAACTACTCTGATTAGATCGTGACTGCCACCGCTTGCAGTTTTTTCCCCAGAGTTTATTGATTGCAGTGCGCCTCAAAAAGGCTCCATTTGCGCACTTGACACATACTTCTACGACATGCCGGTTAACAAAGATTTCCATCACCGTTTGAATATACTGAAGAATTTGGAAAGTTCCATTGAAATTAGAACCATGGACCTTAAGATCGGAAGACGAGGTTCTTACCAGTACATCACCAGTGCTTTTAAAGTAGGTAACAGCAGTAGTATGAGCGGTGTACTTATCAAAGTGACATTTTAGTTCTGACCGTACTTATGTCAAAATGTATGAATGACAGATGCTTACGGTAACAGCAGTAGTTAGTTTATGAGCGGTGTACTTTGTCAAAGTGACATTTTAGTTCTGACCGTACTTATGTCAAAATGTATGAATGACAGATGCTCTAGGTAACAGCAGCGGTGTACTTGTCAAAGTGACATTTCAGTTCTGACCGTACTTATGTCCAAATGTATGATTGACAGATGCTCCAAACACCGATGTCTCTTTCCAAAGCCCGACGTGCAATATTTACTGTCTACTAGTGGACATATTTATATTACAATGATGACAGACAATTGATTTTATTTTCAAGTCGTTATAACTATTTCACTAGGTTAGGACCGTGGTTTTAGTAACCAATATAATAAAATCTATACTTCAGCCAAACTGGAAATAAGTTTACATAAATCGTTTGTCCAGTTTGGCTGAAGTATAGGGATACTTGCCAAAAATACCTATACCTACAGCAAAAGTTGCCTTCCGATGTCGTATGAGTTATTAAGTATAGGTAAAGGCCTTAGTATAGTATATTACTGGAAGATTGTACATAATTTATACAGCGCTAGGAGGCAACTTTTGCCTACTAACGCTGTAGTGCCCGGGAACGATTTTATGGAGTAGGCTTGCAGTTATTCGTTCATTTTATCTTTTTTATCTGTATATTTTTATCGTCATTAACATAATTTTAAACAAATTATTGGCAAGTCTCCATTAGATATTCTTGAAGTTGATTGTACAGCCAATGAAAAAAGTGATTTAAATAATATGGCAATAAAAAAACTACTTTACTCGCTGACCTTACGAAATACAGAGTCAAAGCAGTCGATTAACGGTAATAGCTAGTAAATATAGCACATCGGCTAGTTCCGGCTTGTCAAAGTTGTCATGTTACCGTACTTAATGGAGATCCTTGCTCTCTGCCTACCCCTTTACGAAACAGGCGTGATATTATGTATGTATGAGTAACAAAGACGCAACAAAGCCGGAACCAGCTGAGGCTAATGTGCAATATTTAATAACCACTACCGTAATTTGTGTCAAAGTGATTTAACCAGTTTCGATAAAGAATTTCACACACGGCAGTTATAACGTGAAGATGTATATTATAGCACGATATATCTCACATCTTTACATAGAAATCGTAAGAACACACACGACAGCTATAAAGTATGTTTTTACACGGCCATAATTTTTTTACGGATGGTATATCTTGGGAGTCTTGAATCAGAAATGTCTGCAAGTTTTCTTGTGATTACTTGTGTCTCTGCCCACCCCATTAGGGATACGGGCGTGATAATATGTGTGTATATCTGCCGTGTGTGAAGTGCTTTAAACTTTCAGTGTAACCAAAATAGCGATAAGACAATACATTAACTGCCAGAATATTATTGCAAGGGAAAATCAACCTTGTTTTAAGACGTGCAAATGAATTTCAACCTTAGATGGACCAAATTTTTGTCAGACAGTACATAAACAGATAAGACATACAAACAATAAAACATATACGTAGAATTACTTTGTAAATAATAAACATAGAAAAGATTATGTAAATATAGATTTTCTTAACTAATATTATAAATGCGAAAGTCGTTGAGCCATGACGGAGGCCTTTAGGCGGCCTAAAAACTCCGTCACTAGAGTTGGCCACTAGCTCATACGAACATAAAAAGCGAAAGTTTGTCTGGTTGTTTCCAGTCATCTTCGTAAGGAATTTGGCTGAAACTGGGAACACATAGTTTAATGACTTGTATTAAGATATATATACTTTTACGCGAGTGGAGACGCGGGCAAATGCTCGTTGTTAAGAGGCCACCAAACGATCGCTTCTAGACCGATTTAGAATCGATGTTAAGAGACAGCGCTACGGATTTCAGGTGTATAAAGGAGAAGATGAGACCGTCCGAAATATTGAAAAAAATAAATAAATAAATAATAATAAATAACACCCAACAGTCACATACATAGTCCTGACCCCACACTAGGATTCCCTGTGTCGTGGGTATCAGAAACTACGAGTACCATGCTACCACAACACCCAGACCCGGAAGAAATATTTACAGATCATGCAAACATTTCTTCCGCAGCGGGAATCGAACCCGCGCCTCTTGCGTCTCTGCCGAGCAATCGCCCGCCACGCCACCGAGGCCGTCAAATATTAAGTAATTACAAGAAACCACAAAAAATAAAACAGGTTTCGACTTTTAATTAAATTATGGTAGGGTTCTCGAGATCTCAATCAAAACATACGCGAAACATGGATATTTCAAGATTTTCTTATGTTTTCACTTTGAAGAACAAATCAAAAAGTGATAAAGTTTAATTTTCTTTTTACGACGGCCTCGGTGGCGGGGCGGGCGATTGCTCGGCAGAGACGCAAGAGGCGCGGGTTCGATTCCCGCTGCGGAAGAAATGTTTGCATGTTCTGTAAATATTTCTTCCGGGTCTGGGTGTTGTGGCACCATGGTACTCGTAGTTTCTGATACCCACGACACAGGGAATCCTAGTGTGGGCTCAGGACTATGTATGTGACTATTGTCTGATATATATTATTTATTTATTCCAAACTTCATCTAAATCCGACCGTTTCTCAATCATACGCATTTATAATATCAGTAGAATGATTGCGATATAATTATTACGTTTATTAATACAACATGAAAAAACTGGATATTTTTACAAAAACCATTGGGGAAGCCAGATAAGTCTTAGAACTGTTTTAAACAACGCCGACATAAAAACTATCCTGTCACAAAGTGCTGGGGAGTGATCCAATGGGTTACTGTGTAATCACAATGACCGGCGACCTCGGTGGCGTGGCGGACGAGTATTCGGCTGAGACGCAAGAGGTGCGGGTTCGATTCCCGCTACGGGAGAAATAGGAAGTATATCTAAATAGTAGGAAGTAAATCATTTGGATAATTCCACATCAAACTTTGGTAAAATATATCGATGCGAAAACAAATTGATGGTGAAATCGAGACTTAACAAGGCATAAACTTAAACTTAGAAAGTAAATAGAAAAAAAAATACGTAAAAACTTAAAAACTAATTACAAAAAATTAGCACCTCTATTCGAAAAACTCAAAATAACCAAATTAATCATAATTTTGTATAAAAATTATGTTTTATGATTCAGACTTATAATAATACTTTAAAATCAATAGAGAATCCATTTTTACTTACGAGGCAAGTCGCACCATCCAAGATGTATTTGGAAACAAAGGATTTTCCTATCGTTTTACTAATCGTGTCACTTATTTCGAACCAGTGCGGTGAAAGGATTGAAGGTGCGCCTCAAAGGCTTCTTTTGTCCACTTGACACATGTTTTCGAACTAATTAGGTTCTACGACATGCCGGTTTCCTCACGATGTTTTCCTTCACCGTTTGAGAGTACTGGTATAGCGCATATACATTTTTCGAACAGAAAAATCTATATGTAGGTACATAATATATGAAAAATATAATAAATAATATGTTTATAAAGATTTGACTAGGCCATACTCTTTATAGAAGTTCTTATAATGCTAAATTTACCAATAAGTACATAAGTTCGAATGAGCTAGTGGCCAAATCTTGTGACGGAGTTTTTAGGCCGCCTGAAGGCCTCCGTCATGGCTTAACGACTTAAAAGCCGGGACCGACAATTTAACGCGCCCTCCGAAGCACGGAAGCGCTCAGCTCGTAATGCCACTTGCGGTCACCCATCCCAATTGTGACCGCGTACAACGTTGCTTAACTTCAACGATCACGAACGTCTAAGCAAGCTACGCCACGAGCGCTTCGATTGACCAATAGAAAAATAGTATACCTAAAACAATTAGGAAAAATAACCAAGTTCAAACTTATTTCAAATTCATCTTACGTGGCGCCACTTACATTTTATAAATGGAGGGTAGTTTACAAAATTATAAATTGATTTAAATATAAGAGTTATTAGAAAATACAATTGATTTCGATTATAAATTAATACAAAAAAAAAAAACATCACAGATTCATCCAATTAAGTTTTCGAATTAAACAAAAAATAAAAATTCTTATATTAAAGAAATTTCTTACGCTAATGCCTAATAGAATCCGATTTTAAGTATCAATAAATTTCATAATTTACTTTAGATTCAACTAAATATTTTAATAGTAATGATTTAAATTGTATAATATCTACCAATTTTCGTTTTTTTTACAATTATGTAAAAATTTCGCTTACATATTTACTTTACAATAATGTAAGATTTTATACACAAATTAGATATACATTTAAAGACGATCGGGGATTTTAATATATAAAATTTCGCTATAAAGATGGATTTAAATTGATTTTTTAAAAGCATCACTAGATTTTTGTGATGTTTTCATTTTTAGAGTTTTATACCCAGAATATCCACCCCAATCGTCCATAACCCTTTCCCATCCAATATCCTTTTTCCAACATCCAACAAACTTGTTGTAAAATAATTAAAGTGCGCCTCAAAGCTATTTTCGAGCACTTGACACTATCGACCTTTTAGGTTCTATAACAAACCGATTTCCTCACGACGTCTTCCATTTAAACACTGGTTTAATATTTTCCTAGACAAAAATTTGTTCGCGACCATTTTCGAACCCACGACAAGTATTTGTGAAAGGATTGAGTTAATAAGATGGGAAAAGGTATGTTAAGTTATTTTATATACTTATTTATGTAAAGTACATTGTGTTGTGTACATAACTTTATTAGTCCGGAGGCAGGTAGCTGAATAGCTTGTATTTATCCCTTATGTACGGACGTACATCGTCTTTCTGAAAATAAAATATATGATTCCATGTTATTAATTAAAAATTTTCATACTTTCATAAGTTATAGACAAATAAGTTACTAAATGAGCATTTGGACGAGCTCGGTGGCGTGGCGGGCGAGTGCTTTGCTAAGACGCAATAGGCGCGGGTTCGATTCCCGCTGTGGGAGAAATGTTTGCATGCTCTGCAAATATTTCTTCCGGGTATGGGTGTTGTAGTATTATGTATTACTAGCTGTCGCCCGCGGCTTCGCTCGCGTGGTACCCGAATAAAAAATAGCCTATATGTTAATCCAGTACATGTACTATGTATATTCCAAGTTTCATTCAAATCCGTTCAGCCGTTTATGCGTGATTGAGGCACATACATCCAAACATCCAAACTCACAAACTTTCGCATTTATAATATAAGTAAGAAGTAAGATAAGTAGGGATTTATTTATGTACTCACAGTGGCGAGGTGTTCGAGGAAAGGCAGAAGCTTCAGTAATTCGTTGTCGCTGCGGTCCACGAACCAGCTGTCTATGGGGATTCCGTTCTCAAGCTGATAGCCAAACGCCTGGGGAAAAATTAATCATTTAAAACTAGAAATGTTATCTTTCACACGCTTCTCTCCCCGAGCATGTCGTAAAAGTCGACTAAGGGATAGTATCCTCCAACATGATGAGATACAATAAGCAAAAATACCCAAGGAGGGTTGACGTCAGGCAGGCGGCCGGTCATAAAACACCTTAGCCAAAACTCACCCCACATAGAGTGAGATAAGGGCAGGAAGATGATGATGTCACCATTCACAGAGTGTGTATTTCTATTGCTGCTAACATCAAATAAGCACTAGTCTAGTTGGTAGTGACTCTGCCTTCAGATCTTAAGGACGTGGGTTCAAATCCGGTCGTGTACCAGTTGATTTTTTGTGTGAAAAATTTATGTGCGCTATAACCAGTTCTCTCAAATGGTGAAGGAGAATATCGTGAGGAAACCCGCGGCTTAGTCAGCTCCGCACGTATTGACCATGTCTTTCCTGTGGACAAGGCCGACTAAGCTGAGGGCTCCCTCCCTTTCGGGCCTCACGTGATAGATGGACATACATACATATATATTATCACGTCCGTATCCATAATAGAGTGGGCAGAGCCACAAGTAAACATAAGAAAACTTGCAGCCACTCCTGATTTAGTCCTAAGATGGATAATGGTGAACCATGGTGACAGGTGATCACCCCATCGCCCATTATAAGTGGTCCATCATGTTGGAGAGGATACTATCCCCTATTTATATCAATTTGTTTACCTGTGGACTGTTGTCAACAATGACAGTCCTACGTAAGTCGCGGCCCAATATCGACAAATCCTTCACGTAGTTTCCGTTCACCAGGAGGCAGTGCTCACGGAACAGTCTGAAAAAAAAACGAACTGTCATCTCTAACAAATGTCACTGTCAAAGAGACAAGCCAGTGTTCTTGTTTGACGGCCTCGGTGGCGTGGCGGGCGATTGCTCGGCAGAGACGCAAGAGGCGCGGGATCGATTCCCGCTGCGGAAGAAATGTTTGCATGTTTTGCCTCAGACCAAATAAAAAAAGAAGACGCCGCGCCGCGAACAAAAGTGAAGCCACACAAAACCGTGCTCCTGCAAGTAAACATACACGCTCACGCACACACCTACACTAAAACCATGCTCATCGCTCTTAGTACGTCACGAGTCTTAAAAATAGAATTATGCCTTCCTGTGTAGTAAAAACTTGTGAAAACAGCAGCAAATCACATAAAGTCTCACGGAATCACTTTTCACTTGTAAGTACTTCAAATAGCATTGTTTCTTAATTATTATACTATGAATTTAGGTTACTTGGAACACACAACCTTAAAACCTTCGACACACACATAGATAAAAAGGTGGCTTCACTTTTGTTGTTCGCGGCGCGAGGTCTTTTCTTTTTATTTGGTCTGAGATGTTCTGCAAAAATTTCCTCCGGGTCTGGGTGTTGTGGTAGCATGGTACTCGCAGTTTCTGATACCCACGACACAGGGAATCCTAGTGGGGGGTCAGGACTACCTCTTCGGCGTGAAATGGTTGTTGAGTACGCACACTAGCTCACTGTACACTGTATCTTCGTATCACTTATCGAGTTTCTTCGGATGCACGAGATTCCGAAGCAGACGGATTCATCCGACAAATGCGCTAATAGCACTGCACTTTGATAAGCGGTTGAAATGTTACTTAGTTTTATAAACTGTGTCAATTTTCCGTAAAAAACCTTCCCACTCGTGGATTTTATAGTCAAATTACTGAGAAAGTTCGCCGTTACCGAAAAAATGCAGGTAGATCCCGCCTCGATGCCAAATGGTATGTCGGTTAGCAATAAAACGTCCGTCTTACTCGGTAGCTAGTTTATTACTGGGGATACCCCATCGAACATATAACTGAATAGAGTAGTAATATGAGCCATCCAATTCCGAAACTGATCAGTTTTTTGCCACTGATAATACTAGTGCTGCACTGTCACAATCAATAATAATGTATCGATATTTACCGGAAAAGGTTATTTAATAAATAACCGATTTATATTAACCTTATAGGTACCTAGATGTAATAAATTGAATACATTTCAAGACAAAAGTTGAAATACGTCGATCTAAAGTAGCAGTGAGTTATTTTATAGATTAATTTAGCAGATCCGACCTCATTAAGGGGAAATGGAACAAGTTGAAATATGTTTCGGTATTTACGATTCATGCCTTTACTAGTATCATCGAATTTATTTCATTTATTACTAAGTATATTTTTTTTAAGTATAGAAGTTCAATTTATAAAGTTTATAGTTATTATTTCGTATACACGCGCACGAACACACACATAAACATAATAAACTTTATTTGTATTCCACTAAACAAACATTGCTATCGATATCGATATGAATACTTTATTGCACAGCTCTAGTTCAATACTTGACCTTGAGTTGGCCAATCAGAGCGCAGCGACCGGGCTTCTGTTTCGGCGGAATTCGTGTCGAACAAAACAAATAACAATACCGCTCTATTCAGTTATATGCTCGATGGGATACCCACACAGTTTGACACATTAAATACAATACAGGTTCCGACAGAATAACAGCGTCTGCCGCTCAAACAGCAGACACAATGCTGAGTCGAAACCAATTTGCTGCTGTAGCACACATCATAATTTATTTAATATTATAATTTTAGTGATAAGTGTTGAATGTTTAAAATGTTTTTTTTTCTCAATTGCCTATGTATTTTTTATTTTATATTCCTAAAATTCTATGTTATGTGTGCTATCTTAGCAAATAAATGTTATGTCTATGTCTACAATGTGACTGCTGGGTGGGTGTTATTTATCACAAATTGTTCTCACCTGTACTTGATCCACTGCCTCGAAGGGTCGAGCAGGTTCAGTAACCGGTCTGCGTAGACTCGCTTGCTGGCCGTGAACAGGATCACCTCGTACACCCTCGACACGCGCGCCAGGAACTCCGCGAAATGAGGCCGCGTTCGGACGAAAACCTACAACATTATTAACGCATATATAGTCAAAAACTTCTCTGCCGGACTGGGAGTAAAGAAAAAGCATAGAATGCGTCCAGCCGCTTCTTTCCCCGAGCATGTCCTAAAAGTCGACTAAGGCATCCTCCAACATGATGAGATACAATAAGCAAGTATTCCCAAGGAGGGTTGATGTCAGGCAGGCGGCCGGTCATAAAACACCTTAGCCAAAACTCTTACACCATGATCCAAGGATCATGCTGTGCCGACCCCACATAGAGTAGGATAAGGGCAGGAAGATGACGATGATGACTATGTATATTTCAAGTTTCAGCCAAATACGTTCAGCCATGATCATCGATTGAGGCACAAACATAGTCATATCTTCACGAACTTCCACATTTATGATCTTACTAGCTTCTGCCCGCGGCTTCTATGTATCCTATATGTTATTCCAGCACACATACTATGTATATTACAAGTTTCATTCAAATCCATCCAGCCGTTGCGGCGTGACTGAGGCACAAACATCGTCACATCCTCACAAACTTTCGCATTTATAATATTAGTATGAAGTAGGATAACTCACAGTGTAACGGCACTCCTGGAAGAGTACAGGGAAGTGGAAGCTCGCATCCGGCAACTCCTGAAGTGAGCAGTGCACCAACGTCTCGTCCAGATCCAGTACCTGATACAATAAAGGCTTTTTACCATCTATAGTAAATGATTTACACAGCGTCAGGAGGCAACTATTACCTTCACAAAAAGGATGCTGTAGTGCCCGGAACGAATTAAGATGGAGCAGGCTTGCCCAGCACCTATTCCATCCTCTCAGCTTAGTCGGCCTTGTCCACAGGAAAGACATGGTCAATACGTGCGGAGCTGACTAAGCCGCGGGTTTCCCCACGACGTTTCCCTTCACCGTTTGAGAGAACTGGTATAGTGCAGATAAATTTTTCGCACAGAAAAATCCATTGGTACACGACCAGATTTGAACCCAAGTCCTTAGGATTGGATATACTTACAAGGCTGAAGTCGGGACTGGTCCTAGTCTTGAGAGGCAGAGCTGGGTATCGGGCACGCAACGCACCGGTCGCCACGGTCTCCAGCGGCGGCAACTGGAAACAACAGACATTTCAACAATCTAAACATACAAATTACGTTCAATATACAATATACAATCCTTTATTTACTGATTATACAACGTGTAACATAATGTCCCTATAAGCCCGAAAGGGGTGTATTCAGACCGAGCACTTGAATACATTGACGTGTGCAAAAGTTCAATACATCATATTTGAAATTCCTATACAATTAAAAACAAATTATTTCATGAGAAATTTGTGACAACCCTATGTGTTTGTTTACCATTTGCGTAGGTAACAAACACACGCGCACCCTCCTATCGCGTCGGACCCACACATACGCAGACAATTGAACGCGCGGCAAGTTTCAAAAAGTACCTAGGTGTAATCACCAAAGTTTTCGTAAGAATTTGCAATTTTTTTAATTCTACGTAGAAATTAAAGTCGAAGATTAAAATCACGATATCTTTCACACATAAAAAAACAACTACCTACCTACATCTACCTAGGTAGTTACCTAAGGACCTAGGTACAGGAAAAGTTAAGTTATACCTTTTCTCCCTTCTTCTTGGTTGGCTCGGAACACGGCTAATTGACATGGTAGGTATTAGGTAGGTATGTAGGTACCTAGGTTGGTATTACTGGTACACATTCACATTCACAATCACAAAATTATTTTTGTCATTTTTTATTAGTAAGCTAGGTACTAATGGGGTACCTACTAGGTAGGGTGATAGGTTAGGTACCTATCATCATACCTACCTATCACTGAATTTTATCACTGTTGACACACACAGTAGGTACTCGGTATCCATCAAAGGGAAGTAGGTACAACACACCACCGAATTCCCGGTCTTCCCTCACTGGTGCGCCCCGGTGGAAAGATCCCGTCGAGAGAAGACGGTTCACCAATCCCAGAAAAGAGCCCGTAAGATGGCAATGGCCGCCCTGGATAACGCTCTCTGTAGAGCTGACGCGCCGCTACTAAGCTATTAATTATTTGGTGCTGCTCCAACACACACACACAACACCATAAATCATAATACTCACCGTTTGAGTACAAAGCCGACATCGTATCGTACGTTAATTAGTTACGCGAACCGAGAGATTGCTTGTTGCAGTTGTTGCAAGGAACGAATGCTAATTGCGACTGATAAAAACCGATCTGTTTTGCGACCAAAAGTAGGTACCTATTGCCGAAAGCCGAATTTTTAGGGTTCCTTGTCTGGGGTAACCCACTAAATACCGATTGGGAAAAAAAGGCAAAAAACTTCATCATACATCTACTACTACTACTACTACTACTACTGTCGTCGTGTCCGTGTCGCTAGCACTTTTGAACCAGTGTGGTGGAAGGATTAGAGTGCACCTTGAAGGCTCCTTTCGTACACTTTGACACACGTCTATGACATGCCTGGTTTCCTCACGATGTTTTCCTTCACCGTTTGAGAGCATTGATATTGCACACATAAATTTCGAATCGAAAAATCCATAGATTCGAACTCACGACTTAAGGATGGGAAGGCGGGGTTCATAGCAATATGCTACCATGTGCTCTATCCCCATTTGCTACTAGGTACCTACCTACTTACATAATAACCTACCAACAATTACGTAGTTCAATCAAGAAAAGTAAAAAACAAATAAGCCTACGGAACCAATTTGATTTTATTAAACAAACGCTTGCGGTGCGGTGTCGGTTGACGGTTGCGGATTTTGAATTTAGCAAAGGCACCGACAGCCAATTAGGGCGAGGTGCCATCCCACTTATTGTTGTTGTTGTTTCAATGCAACCAATGACAAATAGACTGTTCACGATGAAAATGAAGATTAGTAAGACAGATAAGTCACAACCTTTGACTTTAGTGCCCAAGTAGGTAGGTACAAAATTGCATTGAAAAATGCTCCAATGAATATTGGAATAATACATCGTTGGAAAAACTAAAGTGGAATAGGGTCACGGCTTATCCTCAGGCACGGTAGACCTCTTCTCATACTTCTTGTTACCTACTCAAGATGCTTTTAAGGCCCGAGTAGGTAGGTACAAAATTGAGTAGGTATCACGGCTTTATCCTCAGGCACGGTAGACATCCTCTCATACTCCTTGGCACCCACTGAGGATACCTTTAAGGCCCGAGTAGGTAGGTACAAAATTGAGTAGGTAAGGTACCTATCTCCTATACTAGGTACTTAACAAAGAGATCTGAAAGGATGTTTACGGTGCCTAGGGATTTTAGTCGTGATGTGTGTGACCTTACATTTTAATTACCAATAAATACCAAGGTACCAACTAGGCCTTCAAAAAAAAATAGAAATTACTTATTAAGCCACCTCGTTATTAGGTAAGTAGGTAGGCATTTTACTAATGGTGTCTGTTCTGTTACCTGTTTCATCTAGAGTTCACACTTAAAGGTCAAAAAACAGCTGTAAATAGGGATGCCTCATGTTGTGTCAAGTTACGTATTGGAGCAAAGTTTAAGAGACATTTCATGAATGAAAACCTTTGAAATTTTAAAAGTCGTTGAACAAACGTTGTTCGCAATGACGTATAGAATACCCCCGTTTCGGGCTTATAGGGACATTACGTTACACGTTGTATATCACAAATAAATAAATAACACCCATTAATTTGATGTCAATTTTACAAAATGTCAAAGCAAAGAAATTAAATAAAACAACAAACAAGTACATAATTGTTTGTTATATGTGACGACCTCGATGGCGTGGCGGGCGAGTGCTCGGTTATGACGCAAGTGGCGCCGGTTCGATTCCCGCTGCTGGAGAAATGTTTGTATGCTCTGCAAATATTTCTTCCCAGTCAGGATGTTGTAATAATATGTATTTACACAAAAAAGTAAAAAGTAAAAAAAAAAGTTTAAAGTAGTGCACGAAAGGAGCCTTTGAGGCGCACTTTAAATCCTTTCGCTACACTGGGTCGAAAGAACTAGTGGCACGACAAGAAGAAGAAGAAGACAAAAAAGTATAAAATAAATATATGTTTGTGGACATTTCACACAGCGCCATCTACCCCCAAACTAAGCAAAGCTTGTACTATGGGCACCAGACGGCTGATATACCTGTTTGATGAAGAGGTAAGGATCGAAGGCATCTACCCAGGACATCTGTTCGTCCACGCGACTGCTGCAAGATGATATCACATCGCCCGGTTCCTCCTGAAATCAACACATAATCATTTATTTATATATATATGTAAACTCCAAGAGACGATCTCCAAAAACTCATCGTCACGGGTAAAGTTGAGGGAAAAAGGTCAAGAGGAAGGAGCCCGATGCGTTGGTCAGACCAGATCCGCAATACCCTCGACATCAACATGTCAGAAGCGGTGCATGTCGCTGAAAGCCGGAGTAAATGGCGCAACATCGTGCGAGCAAAGCTGATTCCGTGATGGGTCACGACCCCCAGTATTGGGGAAACGACGCAAGGAGGATATGTAAACTCAAACCGTAATTTTTAACTGATTTCTTCATTTATTTCAATTTGCAAACTTTTTGAACACTACGACGCGGGATGTTCCCAAAATCTTTCTGCCGCCATATTTTTCTTATACCACAGATAATAATAATTTCTTTTATCATTCGATTCCAACCAAAGACAACACACTGGCCGGTAGAATATTTTGATTAACATCAGCAACTGTCAGTGACAGTTACTTGCTCTGTTCAGTTTATTTTCTTTTCTTTTGAAGGCGATTGTGACAAACTCATTTTACCAACGGGATTTAACCCATTTAAACAAACTTAGACATGACATATACATCACGCCCGCATCCCTAATGGGGTAGGCAGAGCCATATCATAATCAGGCTCAAAGGATCAGTATTGCCATTCAGCGTGGCAATGCGGCAGCGACTTGTGCACGCTTCAACCATCCGATGAGCTGGATCTATAGAATGTTTGCAACTGTTTCTTTTGTATTTTGTTAATTGTATTTGTAACTTCTCTGCTGGACTGGGAGCAAAGAAAAAAACATAGAATTCGTCCAGCTGCTTCTCTCCCCGAGCATGTCGTAAAAGTCGACTAAGGGATAGTATCCTCCAACATGATGAGATACAATAAGCAAGTATTCCCAAGGAGGGTTGACGTCAGGCAGGCGGCCGGTTATAAAACACCTTAGCCAAAACTCTTACAGCATGATCCAAGGATCATGCTGTGCCGACCCCGCATAGAGTAGGATAAGGGCGGGAAGATGATGATGTATTTGTAGTTGTAAGTTTTTTCTGTTAATAAAGTAAGATTACCTCAAGATCAGCTGGCTCCTCATGGTGCAAGGTGAGGGTTTCATCAGACGCCAAGTCACTAGCATTCTGAAACCAAGCAGTAAATGCCTATGAAAATAAGGAAAATATATAGAATGCGTCCAGCTGCTTATCCTTCCGAGCATGTCATAAAAGTCGACTAACCCCCGAATACTCAAACGCATCTCAAAGTTGAGCACGTCTCAAATGAAGATTTTTTTGACAGATTTTCATCAGAAACTGTCAAAAAACCGTGAGTTGAGACGTGCTGAACTCCGTTTGAGTATTCGGGGGTAAGGGATAGTATCCGCTCCAACATGACGGATAATCTATAATGGACGATGGGCTAATCATCTGTCACCATGGTTCACAATATCCATCATGGGACTTTGAATCAGGAGTGGTTGCAAGTTTTCTTATGATTACTTGTAACCCAGACAGTGGTGTTGAGGTGTATTGATGGTTTGTTGTAGACTCTTTATTTGTGAGTACATCTCACATCAAACTCAACTCAAATTATATATTTATTAAATAAACGCGTAAGTTTGTATGTACGGATATCATATTGATGTTTATTACTCTTTCACACAAAAACTACTGAACGGATTTGAATAAAACTTGGAATATACAAAGTACATGTGCTGGATTAACATTATAGGCTATTTTTTTATCTTGGTACCAAGCGAGCGAAGCCGCGGGCGGAAGCTAGTAATCGGCTAAGCTTTTTTAAATAAAATATGTAAGACATACCCAGCTGTGGTCGTGGAGGCTCTGAGTGAGTTCTCTGAGGAAGCCGGAGCCCGTGCGGGCTGAGAGCGCCTGCAAGCTCTCAATGGCGGTGCCCACGCCGCTGTCGCAAGTCGAAGAGATCTCGCATTCGCTCGCAGAAACCCCATCCCGCTCCAGCATCGATACCAGGTCCGGCTACAAGACCAAATCAAAGATATTAGTGAATCTGTCGTTTTAGCTACTTAGCACAATAAACAAATTTACCTAAATATACCCCCGAATACTCAAACGCATCTCAGAGTTAAGCACGTCTCAAGTCACGGTTTTTTGACAGTTTTTGATGAAAATCTGACAAAAAGAAAGAAAGAAGAGAGAAACTATTTGTTTTGTTCACAAATACAAAAGTAAAATAAAATTACACATTTGTAAACTAAAGTTTATAGAATGGTTAGCCAAAAAGGCTACCATTCAACGAGAGCTTCATGAGCCCGGAAGCAACTATTTATAATATCTTTAACATACAAAATTATATATTTACATAATGTTAAGTTAACAAAAGCTAGAGTGCAGTGTTGGAAAATGAATGGTAGAGCAATGATTTACTGAGAGTGAAATAAAGTAATGTAAGAGTTTCTTTTGTCTTTTATGTTAAACAAATTCAATCCTTACCTGCACATATTTGTCACCATTCAACAAGAACTCAGCCTCCAAATCTGTCTCCAAGTCATCTGTAGTAGATGTTGGCTGATACATCTCCTCATTACTAGACTTCCGTCTCTTAGCCAAGCGTTTATCCACCGAGTTCTGGCGAGATTCCACCTTCTCCGTCGTCATGACCCTGGCTGCTTTCTCCACTAGGAAGTTGATATCCTCATCAGCGGACCCCGTGCATGGGATGGTGATGAAGTCGTTAAGACAGTCGCTCGGAAGACACAGTTCAGACTCTATATTGGCTTCGGAATCGGATTCATCAGATTTAGGAGTAGGAAAATCCACCGTTGTTGTGTGTGGTTCATACATGGTTATGTCATCTTCAGTCCAGACTTTCTTGGCTTTCTTAATGCTGTCGGTAGAAGTCACAGCGGGTTTGATAGGACTTGTGGGTCCAATTTGGCGGACTTTGCGGATCGGAGAGCTGTTAAGAGAAGCTGATTTGTCAGTCTTGTCTAAGCGACGGGTCTTGCGAGGAGAACTCATAGCTGAAGTGACCTCCTTCTTCGTGTCACGGTTTAAGGAGCTGTGCCGAGTAGGCAGCTTCCGAACTTCCTTAGGCTTGGCCTTATCAGGCTTTTTGATTGAAGTCGATGAGGACACAGCATCCTTATTAGTGCTTCGTACAACGGTCTGGAATATTGGTTTCTTTGTGCGTTCATTTTTAGGCTTTGATTTGTGCGATTCAACCTGCTTCTCCATACTTCTGGTTACTTTCGTTCTGACGGGATGGGTTTTAAGGCAAGTTTTCAGTTTCTGAGACCTCGTAACACAAATCTGAGGGTTCGATAGTACATTTTTGATGTCCTGCTTGACGACTTTCTTCCAAGCGGCTGGGGAGCGAGCGAGGGGCTTCTTAATGGGCTTTTTGGCTAGTTTCGTGACTTTAGCGTTTCTTTTTGAGAGCTGAGGCTCTCTCTTCCTGCTTCTTAAACGCATCGCAAGTTTAGATTAGCTCCGAACCTGTAATAGAGATAGTTTTAATACCACTTGCTGACAGCTACACGTAAGATGAGCACATGGGAAATAGTTTGAAAATGGATACCGTTGCGCGCAAAGGATTTTCCTACCGTTTTATTCAGCTGTGATGTTTATTTTACAAAAATAAATAAACAAATTCAGAGTTCATTATTTTCCCGCGCGCCTTCTAGATACTAAATAGGTAGGTATTTCTTTTCTGTCAGGTCTTTGAACAGGTGGTTTTCCACCTGTTCAAAAACAGCTAAACATAGATCTGACAGTTCACCCTACCCTTGTTTTTTACATAATCCAGTGTGGTGAAAGAATTCAAGAGCGCGCCAAAGAGGCTGCGTTCGTGACACAGTTTTCAAACACGATCATTTTTGTTTCACTTCAAGCTGTTCTTCACTTTACCACTTGGGTTTTATTGGTTACCCTGCGGGTACTATGGACTTCAGTGAGAGAAGTGTTGCGTACTAAACTTGCGTCCTGGCCTATCCTGTGTCAAATGATATGGCACCAGCATCGAACGTAACACACAGATCACTTGTTGGTTTGGTACTGTTTTAGCGTGAGCGTGAATTGTTATTATCAGTGGCAAAACACCGATCAGTTTCGGAATTTGATGGCACATATTACTACTCTTTTCAGTTATATGGTCGATGGGCACCGGTAACGGGACAGCCGAAGCTCGATAATGTATTAGGGCTTTTGCGTTTTGAGGTTTTGTGTTCCAAGTAACCTAAATTAAAATTTATAGTACAATAATTAAAAAACGATGTTTTTTGAAGTACTTATAAGTGAAAAGTGATTCCGTGATACTTTTTATGTGATTTGCTGCTGTTTTAACAAGTTTTCACTCCACATGAAGGCATTATCCATTTTTAAATTTTAAGTTTACTAGACGACGACTCGAGAGCGATGAGCATGGTTTTAGTGTAGGTGTGTGCGTGAGCGTGTATGTTTACTTGCAGGAGCACGGTTTTGTGTGGCTTCACTTTTGTTCGCGGTGCGGCGTCTTTTCTTTTATTTGGTCTGAGGTACCTACCAAAAAAAATTACGGCAAATTTCCCGCGACATGGAGACTGCGGCGGCAATGCCACCCTCCGCGGGACTTCGTTCGTAAAAAGGCTCTAGTTGTCGCTTTCCTTGTTGGCGTAAATCTTGGGATGGCTAAGTAATGATAATAATACGGTAGTCAAGAAAGAAAGAAGAAAGAAAGAAAAAAAAATATTCAATAGTCAAGAATAATACTAGCACCCACCCGAGGCTTTGCTCGCCTGTTAGGTAGCGTTATTGCAAGATTTGCCGTTTGAGTCTGTTGCGGAAATGAACACCAGCCAAACAGACAAACTTTCGCATTTATAGTATTAGTGTGCCATGTGTTTATTTATTTACACTAGGTA
The DNA here is from genome assembly GCA_949320045.1 of Scotopteryx bipunctaria. NCBI lineage: Eukaryota > Metazoa > Arthropoda > Insecta > Lepidoptera > Geometridae > Scotopteryx > Scotopteryx bipunctaria. Next base: position 1,697,626 of record OX439467.1, read on the forward strand.
TGTACCTACCTATAAATAAAAATGCGCTGACAGATCATAAATAAATAAACAAATATTACGTGTCTTTTTGGAGGATTGCTTTGTGTGTGCCCTATTCTTTGAACGTATTAAACTTGGTGAAATGATTCCCAATACTTACATGAACTCAATTGGTAAAATAGAAAGTTAGATATCAATCCATTAGGTTTCGCTGTTACATGCGCGCGAAATGAAAAGAAGACGCGGCGACGATAGCAAAGCACGATGCGGACGAGTCCTCTCTTTGTTTTACAGTAAATTGGTTTATTTTGTCTCCCAAAATAATTTCGGCGCGACGCTTGTTCGCGCCTTTTCCAAACACCACTTTTCACCACATAACACTGATAAAACTTAGCAAAATCCTGTCCAAAGCGCTTTATAAATATTTATTACAATGTTTTGATAGAGATTCATCGGGGAAAACGTAAATTTATCGAAAAAATTGCAATGCGAAAGTAAAAGAGCGGCACCGAAGCATTATCGATTTTTCTGCTAGTTTAAGGGTGCCATTTTCACTGATGGGTGGAAAATTGTGCGTCCCGCTGCCTGGCGATAATGTCTGATCGCGGAAACACGGAAAAAATGCACTCGTAACAACAAATTACATGATAAATTGCATCGGGGAACACAAAGCCAAACAAATGTCAAAATGGCGGCGTTTCTTCCGGATTGATTGATTTTTTTTCTGCAGATGGCGCGGCGGTCGACGCGCATGCGTTTCGAAAGTGCTGCAAAATCAATACTCGGCGATGCGGAAGCAAAATGCAGTTGATCAGAGTTGATGCAGTATTTTTTATAGCTTACCACTTTGAGAGCTGCTGGAAGAACCAAGCTCTATTTTGAATTATTCTTCTGAGATGGTGGGCTAAGAAGTGATGATGATGATGTTAATACACTTATTTTTGTATCATCCTACTCAGTCATCCTATAAAATAGAACTGTTAAGAAATTTGAAAAAATAAAGCTTTTACTTACAAAAATTATCTGTAAAAATTTAAAGTTAAAAATAAAAATAGAAACTTTTTGTAAGAAAATGCTTTTGCTTAGCGCCATCTTTCCTACTCTGAAAGAACTATACTATTAAATTAGTTTTAGTAGTGCTACTTGACGCCAGATGACACTAAAACCAATTCTGATTTTATTAAATTTGTGTTTTGCTATCACTACTTGTCAATAGATGGCGTTACTAGTACAATTAATAACATTATTCACTCTGATAAAAATGGGTTGCGTGTAAGGAAAATGTGAGCATTTATTTGACAGAAAATAATGAAAATTGTGATTATGTTTATTATTACATTAATAATTATTTGCATTATTTTAGAATCCCGTGTGTGCTTTAAAAATTGTCTATGGCATAGGCATTAGTTAGGTACCCAATTACCTGAAGTAATAAAAGCGTGTTTGAAGCTGCTAAGATCCTTAAATTAGAGTAATAAAATTATAAGATCATCTAAAAGTCCACAACATTTACATTCTAAGTTTCGACCCCACACTAGGCTCCCCTCTGTCGAGAATATCAAAAACTACTTAAGAGTAAATTTGTACGTAAGTACCTACTAAAACATGCAAACATTTCTCCCGCAGCAGGAATCGAATTCACGCCATTGATCACGTCCATCGTAAATGATTCTACGGCTTAGAAACACGGAAAAAAATCAACAGTCATAAAAACACTTAAAAGTTACTAATGTAAAATGACTCTACTCCAAACAAGAGGGCCTAAACGTTTAAAAATATTCTGAAATACAAGAGTGACTTGTGTAAAAGTTTTAATTAAAAAAATACCGTCTCGTAGTAAAGTGTTTGTCTTAGAAAAAGTCTTATTTTGTATTATGGGGAGTACTTTGGAGCTGCGTTTGTACTGGCCAGTAAGTAAGTAACTTCGTATGAGCTAATGGCTAACTTTTCTGACGGAGTTTTTAGGTCGCCTAAAGGCCTCCGTCATGGATTAACGACTTAAAAGACAATTTAACGTGCCCTCCGAAGCACAGAAGCGCTCAGCTCGTAATTCCACTTGCGGTCACCCATCCCAATTGTGATGCTCCTGGGCTGCTCTTCTTATAATGATATCTCTACTATCTCGATTACATCAGCTATCAAAAATGAAACCCAATAAAAATTGGTCCATTCGGTTGGGAGCTACGAAGCTCCATACACCCCTCCTTTTGCGTTGGGGATTACAAGAAAAACATGTGCTTGGTATTTAAAAATATAAAAACAATAAATTATTTATTTCAGGCCACAAAACAATATACATAATACTGTTGTTGGTCCATATTAATATTACCTATCTTATAAACTGACTAAGCGGATATGTCGTATCTCAAAAAATGGCCTAAATGATATAAAACTTTATTGTGATACGCCCTTGATTTTATTGACTAATTGCTGTAAATAAAGGTTTTTTTGGTAAAATTGAATATTTTGAGACACGACAAAATAGCTTTCTTCCGTCGATATAAAATAAAATACTTAAAACTAAAACATAAAATTAAGGTACTTTCTTCATTTGCGGCACTTCCCTATACCGTCTGTATACGGTTCCTGTTGACCAGAAGTCTGGAGCGAGGAATACGTCCTTGTTCTTGGCAGCTACTCGCAGCAAGTATGACTTGAAGTAAGTCTCCAATTTAAACAGGAAGCAAGCTAGTAGGTAGTATTGCAACAACTAGATGTATTTAAATTGTAACTAGGTACTATACCACCTTACTTGTGTTTGGTACGTACGTTTGGTTATGTAAGTACACCCGTTTGTAGTTTGTACGAAACCCTCAAAGCAAGAGTCGATGAAATTATATCGATAAAAATGAACGAATGACAAAAGTGTGTTTATTTGACAGGGTGTTTATTCGTTGTCCAAAATGATGGACCATCTATATGAGCGATGGGCTGATCACCTGTCACCATGGTTCACCTATCCATCTGAAGACTTTAAATCGGAAGTGGCTGCAAGTTTTCTTATGTTCACTTGTGAATCTGCCCACCCCATTAGGGATATGGGCGTGATAATATGTATGTAAACTCAAAACGTAATTTTTAACTGATTTCTTCATTTATTTGGATTTGCAAACTTTTTGAACACTACGACGCGGGATGTTCCCAAAATCTTTCTGCCGCCATATTTTTCTTATACCACAGATAATAATAATTTCTTTTATCATTCGATTCCAACCAAAGACAACACACTGGCCGGTAGAATATTTTGATTAACATCAGCAACTGTCAGTGACAGTTACTTGCTCTGTTCAGTTTATTTTCTTTTCTTTTGAAGGCGATTGTGACAAACTCATTTTACCAACGGGATTTAACCCATTTAAACAAACTTAGACATGACATGTATGTATGTGTTTATTCGTCCAAGCTTTGAACGCACTGGTTCGGAAGAGACAGTGACACGAGTAGTAGTGGCAGCTACTCGACCAGTGCAAACGAAGCTCAGTTAAAACTCTTAAAAATGGTGACTAATTAAAAAAAACTCCCCAAAAGAGGGCACTCCTCTCCCCCTTAGGGGAGATACTGCGATGAAACAACTGTTTGTTAATTTAAACGAATTGTTTGCGGAGAATTTTTACTCAATTTTAAGTTTTTTTTATATTATTGAGGCAGCCATTTTGTAGGTAACTAACCCCCGAATACTCAAACGCGACTCAGAGTTGAGTACGTCTCAACTCACGGTTTTTTGACAGTTTCTGATGAAAATCTGTCAAAAAAAATCACCATTTGAGACGTGCTCAACTTTGAGATGCGTTTGAGTATTCGGGGGTTAATGATCTATCTATAAATAGACAATATTTTATGGACATGTTATTTTACTATGGGATAATATCCTCAACATAATGGACCATAATATATGGGCGATGGGCTGATCACCTGTCACCATGGTTCACCATGGGACTTTGAATCAGGAGTGGCTGCAAGTTTTTATATGAATACTTGTGGCTCTGCCTACCCCATTAGGGATACGGGCGTGATAATAGGCATGCATACTTAGGGAGGCAAGAAAGTTATGTTACAAGAAAAGTGTTGAATATGAATTTGAATGGATATGTCACCGTAACATTGTAAGATTGTAAGATTTATCTCGCAAGATTGTAAACTGTCAAAATGTTGTGAACCGTAACATACTCAGAGGCGTCTCTAGCCCTTGTGGCGCCCGAGTGCAACCAGTACCCTGGCGCCCTCTAGTCTAGTAGGAGCGGGGTCAAAATGGAATACAGTATATTTTAATTATTATTTTAATAATTATTTATTATAACAGTTATATTTTCAAACGGAAATTCGGCGTCGACGGGGTGCGGCGGCGGGTGTGCGGCGCACACGAGCGCAGGGTCTTTGAGAGCGCCGGCATCGACGCATCTTTGGAGGTGTCGCATTAGAGGGCGCAGAGCGCTCGGCGCCCCCTTAGACCCGGCGCCCGTGTGCGCCGCACACCCTGCACCATAGGTAAAGACGCCTCTGAACATACTGCTTACAATATACGCTGAATGTCAATACTGATCCGTTGAGCCAAATAAGAATCAGCTCTTGGATCGCGCATCGTCAATGCGGCCAGCGTCTTGGGCACGCTTCCACCGTCTGATGTGCTGGATCAGGTGAGCTATCTATAGACCGTTTGCAACGGCCTTTAGATAGCCCGACTGTTTCTTTTGTATTTTGTATATCATATTTGTATTCATTGTAAGTTTCTTTCTGTTAATAAAGTAAAAGAAGGTCATTTAATAACTGCAATAAATGTCTGGTAATTTCGATCTAAGCAGATGTTAGACAGTTTACAATCTTGCGAGATTATAATCTAACTGAATATAATCTAACCTATTTACAATTTTAAGGTGACAGATACACAGGCAGACAGGTTTAAGAAATGATGGCTGGATTGAGCGAAAGAGGACATGCGTATGAAAGAAGTAAATTAAATACTGAGATGACGAGTGATAGGAGAAGATGGAAGAGGAAAACATGTTGTGCCGACCCCACCTACTGGGATAAAGGCAGGAAAATGATGCTGAAATAGGCACCTACCTACCTATATGTCCTATAAAGCATGTCCTACGAGGATACAGAGAAATTATTGATTCATAAACTACGAGTACCATGGTACCACAACACCCAGACCCGGAAGAAATATTTGCAGAACATGCAAACATTTCTTACGCAGCAAGAATCGAACCCGCGCCTCTTGCGTCTCTGCCGAGCAATCGCCCGTCACGCCACCGAGGCCGTCATATATGTATTTTCTTCTCCCTTTTGCCCTACGTTCTGTTTTTTAATTTTTAATTTCTGTATTTATTGATGTTGCCAATAAATACATATTTTCTTTATTTTTTCTTTCTTTCTTTCAGAGCCTCAAGTTATCATAAGAAAACTTGCAGCCACCCCTGATTCAAAGTCCCAAGATGGATATGAACCATGGTGACAGGTGATCAGTCCATCGCCCATATAGATGGTCCATCATGTTGGAGAGGATACTATCCCCTATTAAAAGATAAAGATAATTTATTTGCTCAAAACACTATAGGTTAAATAATGACTTGCATAGCATGCAAGGTCATAATATTAAAATCAATGAACGATTTTAGAGTAAATTACTAGATGATTAATCAGAAGGCTAACCTAATGGATTTATAGCATCAGGAGGCAAATTTTGCCTACAATTTACCTACGTGCACAAAAACCTATCATAAGAGAGACATTTTGAAAAATATTTAATGATTTATGATGGCCTTAGCAATACAAACAAACAGTTATAAATTTATTAAGAAATATACGAATACTGAGCGTTTAAAAACTCAGAACTACTTAGTCGAACTAGTGTGGTGAAAGGTGAATACCTAATAGATGATTTATACTGCGTTAGGAGGCATGATTTGTCTACACTAACGGGACGCTGCAGTGCCAGGGACGATTTTAGTGGAAAATGAAGTATCCAAATGCGAAAGTTTGTGGGGATGTTTGGATGTTTGTGCCTCAATCACGCTTGTACGACTGAACGGATTTGAATGAAACTTGGAATATACATAGTATGTGTGCTGGAATAACATATAGGCTATTTTTAGGTACCACGCGAGCGAAGCCGCGGGCGCATACATAATTAAGTAAAAATATGTTAGCAATTTGATATTCTTGATATTCCAATATGTTTGAGTAGTAGCTAATTACGAATTACCTATTTAATAAAATTATGATTAAAAATAATTATAATTCTATTTAATAAAATATGTAATTGAAATCCTTTTAACTAGTCGACCTAACAATGACCTACTTAAAAAAGGCTAAAGCATCCAAACCAGTTTATTATTTATTAGATATATAATTGACTTGTAATGTAATATATTTCGTTTAAATATTTATTTATTCACAAACAAATGGTCCTGTACACATCTATATTTAATGTGTGTTATATTAATGTAGTCGAAAACGTCAAGATTAAAAAAAAACACACAATTAAGACGCGATCATACAGACACAATGAAACGTCAAGTTATTTAAATTCAACAGACAAACAAGCAATACAATGTTATAAACTGACGGGCCAAAATAAAATCATGGTATACGTTTAATGGGCGAGGAAAAAATGTATGCCAGGGTTCCGCCCATTGGTTTAAACCACGCCTCTGAGTAGTGGGGGAACCCCTTTATTCGCCAGTCGAGTCGGGCATTCGCGCAAACCATACCACTTCGTGAATGAGCTAAATAATTCGTTTATAAACCAAATATTTTAATTCTGACAGTGACATTCGGTACCTATTCCTTCTCGGGAGTGAAGTGTGTGACATGGAAGTGATTTGAAGCTCTTCTTAATGGATATAGATTAAAAGGTATGGTTAAAGTTATAATTGGCAGTTAATTTTGAGTGATTGAACTTCGAACTTGATTAGAGTAAGTTGTGAAAAAATGTAATTAGATAGGTGTTAGGTCTTGTTTTTTTATTAAATGCCATATAAAAGGGGTTATAATTTAAGTTAGTGTGTCAAAGGGTTTTTATAAATGTCATTACAATATTCATAATCACATTTTATCATATTAAAAACAATTGGAAAAAGTATGCTATTTCGCTTTCCATCTTAACTCTTATTTTACACTTTAAATAAATCAATTCAATCCGGTATTAGAATCTTACAGGAAACAAATTTATATTTATTAAACATACATAATTATCACGCCCCTATCCCTAATAGGGTGGGCAGAGACACAAGTAATCATAAGAAAACTTGCAGCCACTTCTGATCCAAGACTTCTAAGATGGATATGGTGAACCATGGTGACAGATATCATTTATTAGTAGGTAATTTTTTAACTCAAACTTCATTTTCCCTCTGCATCCTCTAGGAGTTGAATTTCGGGAATTCCTTTCTTAGTGCACCACTACGCCATAAGAGGATAATACCCTCCAAGTTTCATGCTTCTAGGGCTTATGGGTTACATTGTTTGAAAGTCTGTCAGTAACGCAAGAGTTTTAAATGACAATTTTTTTGGCAGATTTTCATCAGAAACTGTCAAAAAACCGTGAGTTGAGACGTGCTTAACTCTGAGTCGCGTTTGAGTATTCGGGGGTGAGATACAGAGTTGATAGATATCTAAATACCTACAGGTGATTGTGAAATCTAGGTACTTACCTGAAAAAAGTCATTTCATTGGAATATACATAGTACATGTGCTGGATTAATAGGCTGTTTTATCCGGGTATCACGCGAGGGAAACTTTTCATAAGTTGTATTGGAGTAAAATATGGAGATGTAAAACAGTCGATCCCGGCTTTTAACTCGTTAAGCCATGACGGAGGCCTTTAGGCGGCTTAAAAACTCACTAGAGTTGGCCACTAGCTCATACGAACTTACATAGATTGTTTTAATATGTTTCGTATTTATCCTGAAACACAGTTTTTACTAGTTCAGTAGCCTAAGGATTCATTTATTTTGTAACATAACTTTTATGTCAATAAATTGATTTGTATTTGTAAGTATTTATAATTTTTACAATAGTTGTTAAATATTCCCAAGGAGGATTGACGTCAGGCAGGCGGCCGATCATAAAACACCTTAGCCAAAACTCTTACAGCATGATCCAAGGATCATGTGCCGACCCGACATAGAGTGGGATAAGGGCGGGAAGATGATGATGACCTATTGTTAAAAGTTCTCAGTACATAGGGCGTCATTCTAACGCACGTTCCGCATTTTGATTTCGTTTTGACAGATGACAAAAATGGTACACAGCTTATGATGTATCAGAAAAAAAGCATGATCCCACGATAAGATACGCGCATAAACGAGAAGTAATTCCTTTGATTATTATGCTCAGAGTAGCGCGAATGCCCCTCTGGTTTTAAAATTACTTATTCCATATCTCACGCCTAGAATATAAGCGTTGATTTTGCATAGATACTGTTTCTACCTACATACTAAAGACTTAATTATTTATTAATTTATTACATACTAGCAGCCTCCCGCGGCATCGCTCGCTTGGTACCCGGATAAAAAATAGCCTCCCTATATGTTAATCCAGCATATGTAAACTAAATATAAATAAATATTTTGTGGACATTTCCCACAGCGCCATCTAGCTCCAAAGCTTGTACTATGGGAACCAGATGGCTGATAGAATACTTAAATACTTTTTTTTTGTAAATACATAGGTACTTATTATACATAATAACTACAACACCCAGACCCGGAAGAAATTATTTGCAGAACATACAAACATTTCTCCCGTAGCGGGGATTGAACCCGCGCCTCTTGCGTCTCAGTCGAGCATTCGTCCGCAATGCCACCGGGGTCGTCAAAGAAAATTATACATAAGTACTATGTATATTCCAGATTTCATTAAAATCCGATCATTTAGGCGTGATTGAGGCACAAACATACAAACATCCTCACATACTTTCCCATCATACTTATTCTTATTGTAATTATAATTACGTATAATCTACACTAATATTATAAAGAGGAAAACTTTGTTTGTTTGTTTGTTTGTTTGTACTGAATAGGCTCAAAAACTACTGGACCGATTTTAAAAATTCTTTCACCATTCGAAAGCTACATTATCCACGAGTAACATAGGCTATATTTTATTTTGGAAAAAAATAGGGTTCCGTAAGATATTTGGGTTTTTCGGACACAAGGTGTAAAAAATCAACCAGAAAAGTTACTTATTTTGCGTACGCTGCCTAAACTATAAAAGATAGAACCATAAAATGTTCTAATTAATTGTAGATCTTATAAATATCTACAAAAAAGTCCGCGACACACTATACCCATCTATGTCGAGTGAGGCACAGCAACCATTTTTTTATTTAAAAATCTTGAATTTTTTTTGGACTACATTTAAACGCGTTTATTTTACTCATGCTATTAATCCTTATCAAAATAAATGATTTAATCACTAAGAACAGTTTATGGAGATAATATTTGGTATTTGAATGATTAAAATTGGACGTTTGGTTTTGAAGTTATGGCGAAATTAAAATATTACGATTTCTGCTGCACGACCGCTGCGTAGGGAGCCGACCTCGCGACTGACCGTGTCTTTCCTGGGTAGGCTTTTTGCAGCGGTAACCGACATCCACGCGGGCGGAGCCGCGGGCGACCGCTAGTAATTATTATAAAGTGGAAAGATTTTTTGTTTTTATTTGTTTGTTTATAACGAATAGGCTCCGAAACTACTGGACCGATTTCAAAAATTCTTTCATCAATAGAAAGCTACATTATCAGGGACTAGTATAGGCTATAATATATTTTCAAAAAAATTAGAGATCCGTAAAAAAAATGCAATATTGTAACCCAAGGTAGAAAACCCAAAATAGTTTTTGGCGTGCGCTGCGAAAACTATTGATTATAGAACAAAATAATGTACTACACGCGTACGAAGTCGCGGGCAACAGCTAGTTTACAATATAGTAGGATCTACTGTTATAAAAGTAGTTTTAAAATAAGGCTGAATTCTAATATTATAAGCCAATTAGAGAAGGCGCAGCTTGCAAAGTACCTGGCACACATTATGAGATCAATTGATTGTTTTTATTTAAGGGTTTTGTCGCTTTGCGATCACATCACCCATATAAAAACAAAAATGAATAAAAAACTAAGAAAAACTTAATCTATACCGATCATTAGAATTATAGTTTGTGGTTTATGCTAATTCCTATAAATACATTATAATTATAAGTAAATTCGTATGAGCTAGTGGCCAACTCTTGTGACGGAGTTTTTAGGCCTCCTAAAGGCCTCCGCCATGGCTTAACGACTTAAAAGCCGGGACTCCGAAGCACGTAAGCGCTCAGCTCGTAATGCCGTTTGCAGTCACCCATCCCAATTGTGACCGCGAACAACGTCGCTTAAATTCTACGATCAATCAACAACGTCAAGCTACGAAACGAGCGCTAATGAATACTTGTGTTATATCTAACCATTCTACTAATAATACAAATCTGATATTTTGTGACGCTGTTCTCGAATTTGATTGTGCATGCATGCAGAGTCACAAGTAATCATAAGAAAACTAGGAGCCACTCCTGATTCAAAGTCCCAAGATATGGTGAACCAAGGTGACAGATGCCGTCGGCCATATAGATGGTCCATCATGTTGGAGAAGATACAATCTTTAGTCGACTTTTACGACATGCTCGGGGAGAGAAGCAGCTGGACGCATTCTATGTTTTTCCAGTCCAGCAGAACTAGGTTTAGTCAATATAAATAGGTACTAAACATCGAGACTACGTTAGTCAACAATTATTTAATACTAGCTTCCTCCCGCGGCTTCGCTCGCGTAGTACCAGGATAAAAAGTAGCCTATATGTTATTCCAGCACACATATTATAACAATAACACCCAACAGTCACATACATAGTCCTGAGCCCACACTAGGATTCCCTGTGTTGTGGGTATCAGAAACTACGAGTACCATGGTACCACAACACCCAGACCCGGAAGAAATATTTACAGATCATGCAACCATTTCTTCCGCAGCGGGAATCAAGCCCGCGCCTCTTGCGTCTCTGCCCAGCAATCACCCGCCACGCCACCGAGGCCGTCAAAACTATGTACCTATGTTCTAAGTTTCATTCAAATCTGTTCAGTCATTTAGGCGTGATTGAGGCACAAACATACAAACATCCTCACAAACTTTCACATTTATAATAAGTAGGATGTATGTACCGTTCTTATTGACACAACAATAATTAACTAAATGCCAAAGCGTTGATACAAAGTGTGTGTATTGTTTGAAAATACAACCTCCAAACGACTCAGTTAATGACATACCTACCTATTAATTACTTAAATATATAAAACTTACGTTACTTAGAAACATAAGACCAAGTAAGCGAGCTCGTATGAGCTAGTGGCCAACTCTTGTGACGGAGTTTTAAGAGACTTAAAAGCCGGGACAGATAATTTAACGTGCCCTCTGAAGCACGGAAGCGCTCAGCTCGTAATGCCACTTGCGGTCACCCATCTAAATTGTGACCGCGCACAACGTTGATTAACTTTAACGATCAATCAAGAAAGTTTAAGCAAGCTACGCCACGAGCGCTGAAAGAACGTCTAACCCACGAATACTCAAACGTGACTCAGAGCTGAGCACGTCTCAACTCATAGTTTTTAGTTTCTGATGAAAATCTGTCAAAGAATCGTCATTTGAGACGTGCTCATCTTTGAGATGCGTTTGAGTATTCGGGGTTTAGTGCACCACGATACCATAACAGGAGTATGAGGTATATTCCTCTTATGGTTTCATGTTCTTGTAGCTTGCATACCCAGATTTTCATCAGAAACTGTCAAAAGACCGTGAGTTGAGACGTGCTCAACTCTGAGTCGCGTTTGAGTATTCGGGGGTAAGAAAGGAATTCACGAAATTCAAATCCTACAGGAAGTAGCGGGAAGATGATATTTGGATTAAAAAACTTAACGTTATCAAACAAAGTCACGGGGTCTTCCTTTACTTAATGTATAAATTACATAAACAACATATTTTACCTAATTTATGTAGACATTGTGTATGGATACCTAATTAGAGTCCAATCATTTGTTATGAATTTTAATCTATAATATAAAAATGAATCGCAAAATGTGTTGGTAGGCGCATAACTCAACAACGCCTGGACCAATTTGGCCAAATCTTTTTTTAAAATGTTCGTTTAAGTTCAAGGATGGTTTTTACGGCGAGAAAAATTAGAATTATTGCTGGAAAAACCCTAAAAATAGCCCTTTTCTTTTTCCCATACAAATGATTTTTGACAGGACGAAGTCTGTCGGGTCAGCTAGTACCTAAATAAATCACTATTGTGAAGTAAAATATCGTCAGGAAACCCGCGGCTTAGTCAGTTTGGACAAGGCCGACTAAGCTGAGAGAATGGAATAGGTGCTGGGCAAGCCTACTCCATCTTAATTCGTCCCGGGCACTACAGCGTCCCGTTTGTGAAGGTAAAAGTTGCCTCCTGATGCTGTATAAATCATCTACTATAATAGTAAAAGGCCTTACCCCCGAATATTCACACGCGACTCAGAGTTGAGCACGTCTCAAGTCACGGTTTTTTGACAGTTTTTTATGAAAATCTGTCAAAAATTCGACACTTGCTCAACTCTGAGATGCGTTTGAGTATTCGGGGAATAGTTTGATGATTATGATATGATTATTGACGTATTGACGTCCTTCCGAAAATTTTATCTACTTCTTCCTTTTGTGGATAAGGCCGACTAAGCTGAGATGCGCCTAAAATCTCACATTTTATAAGTATCGTGCTATTTCTCGGTAAATTCATGACAAACAATAAAACTACAGGGTATGTTTATTATTTTAATTATATTATCACAGATGATCTACTTAATAAATTACTAGCTGGTAATAACAACACAATAAATTATTAGTTACAGTGAATTATTTATATTGCAAGAATTAAAATAAAATATTTAATTTATTTACACAAGTGGAACTTTGTTTGTATAAAGTGTAATGTTTTAAAAGCTAGTCTTGCAAGCTCATCATTGCTTTTAATTCAATTCAATTGTTTTTCATTTAGTTTACAACTAGCTGCCGCCCGCGGCTTCGCTCGCGTGGTACCCGGATAAAAAATAGCCTATATGTTAATCCAGCACATGTACTATGTATATTCCAAGTTTCATTCGAATCTGTTCAGTAGTTTTTGCGTGAAAGAGTAACAAACACCCATACATACAAACTTTCGCGTTTATAATATTAGTGCTTGGATGTTGGTTTGAGTTTGTTTTTAATTGGCTTCAAAGTCAAAGTCATAAGTATTTTATTCATTGAAATTACTGGAAAATCATTGTGGGTCATTTTGGTAAAAGTAAGTTTGTATGAGCTAGTGGCCAACTCTTGTGACGGAGTTTTTAGGCCGCCTGAAGGCCTCCGTCATGGCTTAACGGCTTAAAAGCCGGGACCGACAATTTAACGTGCCCTCCGAAGCACGGAAGCGCTCAGCTCGTAATTCCACTTGCGGTCTCCCATCCAAATAGTGACCGCGCACAGCGTTGCTTAGCTTCAACGATCAATCAAGAACGTCTAAGTGAGGTACGCCACGAGCGCTTCATTTTCATCAATTTTTCGTTTGCGCTTCATTTTGGTCATTTTATATCACTCTGTAATTTTCAAAATTTGATACCCTGGTGTGATCATTGGTGGGGGCTACTTTTAATCCTTATAGACCTTAAAAACCGTTTGAGCACACCCTTAACATTAATAATTATTATCTATAATGAATTAAATAATTATAATACTCTTACTACAATCGAATGATTCATGAAACCATAATATAATTATTTTCAAAAGATAAATCGTTTGCGTCAAATAATTACTTTCCGAGCAAGTTCCGCCGGCTCGTAACAGATGGCGCTAGTGGTAGCAATAATTTCCCAGCAAATGAATTATTTTACGATTGTGTTAAATAAATTATTTTAATTTATGGTGTTGAAACAGATAATGCCGGTTTCCTCACGAAGTTTTCCATCACCGTTACAGGGTACCGGTATATTTTCAGAAATAATAACTGTTGAATTCGTGGGTACTCTAAAGACGAGTTAGTGTACCTACTGGAAGAATATAAAACACTGTTGGTTACCGGATTTGAACCCACGACAGGGCAGGGTCACCACCGCTAGACCATCAATGCCCCCTACATCAAGATCATAAACAGGGTTGCATCAATCCAATTAAATTTATCAAAAAATGTAATACCATAGATACAACCTACACCTTTGAAATTGCGAGCTCGTGAACCAAAATAAAAGCATTCAATTTTGCTTACTATAACGATGTTACTTTAAAAACAAACGAAACCCAACCTTATTCCTTTAGCTAAGAGCACAAAATCCAACTACAACATCTCAGAACAAATTACCCTTGCGATAACACAATTCAATTTAAAATAAACTGTATGCTTCTGAAAATAAAGTTCAATTTCGAACGTAGAGATTTCTTACCAACTCTACTCGGTAGGGTTATCTTTGCTGTAGATATAAAATAAACCTTAAGTTGTGGGTTTACGGTTGTTTTTTGTTTGGAACGTTTTGAGTAATATCTGGTTAGCGCGCGCTGCGTCGTGTGTGGTCTGAAGCGGCACGAAAGATGCTCTACTTCGTTCTTGGACTTTTTGTGTGAATTTTCGGAAAATTCTGTTACGAATGTGATGATTAGTGGAACGAAAAATAAATAAAACAGGTTTTGTTCCATTTCGGTTTATATTTTGAGCTATAGCTTTACAATAAGTTTTCTCAGACAATATTCACTACAGTAATCACTGAAGTAGAGTGAAATACCCAGCTGTGGTGACTTAAGTTAACTTAATGAGAGGACATGTTTCCTAGGAAAGCGGGGGGGGGGGGGGGGGGGGTGAACCCATTACGAATGAAGATTGGTTATTTCATCAGCTTAGTACATTTATAATACCTTCATAAATATAGAAATATTTTTTAAACTTAAACTATTTAGGTACATTCTAATTTTATAAAAATCGCTTTTGTAGTTACGGTGATACGTGGTAACAAACATTCACACCCACAAACTTTCGCATTTATAATATTAGGTATAGTATGAGTAGAATAGCAAGATAAGCCCATCACCCAACCTATACGACTTTGAGTTAGGATTGGCTGCAAGTTATCTTATTTATACAAATCTTTTTATAGCATATTTTATATTACTTTATTTTTATATATTTTTGTGTCTTGTATATAATATTGTGCCAAATAAAGCTTTATATCTTATGATTTTGTGGTTCTGTTCACTCTTTAGGGATACGGGCGTGATAATTGTGTGTATTTAAATTATATAAAGTAGAGCAACATCCGAACAGTTGATTCTGTATCTTGGCGCAACCACATTTGCCGTCAGTGCAACTAAACTATCAATAACACTTTCCGTGGTCGCATTATACGGCCAGTAAATCAACAGTCACGTGACTACATCCAACGGTAGTCAGAGCCACGTCCTTCCTTAAGTCTCCTTTTCTACATTTGTTAAATGTCGTGTTATGTACGAAAAACAGAACCGACTCTAAAACGAATTATAGTTAAATCTTCATGTTCTTTAGGAGTTCAATTTTAGAAATTTCTTTCTCAGTGCACCTCACAAACATAAGAGGAGTATACCCTCCTTGTTTCATGCTTATAAAACTTAAGGTTTAGGCTGTGCATTGATTGTCAGTCAATAATTTCCTACTAAGGCCTTTTACCATCTATAGTAGATGATTTATACAGCGTCAGGAGGCAACTTTTACCTTCACAAACAGGACGCTGTAGTGCCCGGAACGAATTAAGATGGAGTAAGCTTGCCCAGCACCTATTCCATCCTCTCAGCTTAGTCGGCCTTGTCCACAGGAAAGACATGGTCAATACGTGCGGAGCTGACTAAGCCGCGGGTTTCATCTCTATGTTTTCCTTCACCGTTTGAGAGTACTGGTATAGCGCACATAAAATTTTCGCACAGAAAAATTCATTGGTACCTACTCGACCGGATTTGAAGCCACGACCTTAGGATCGGAAGGCGGGGTCACTACCAACTAGACCACCAGTGCTCTCAGACAGTAGCTTTGACAGTAACACAAGTTTTATATAAAACCTGTGACATTACTGTGTCATATCAAAATGCTTTGTAGAGTTAAATTACGGGTAAAATTACACTGGATATTTACTTAGATAATACAGGTCGTTTGTGAATACGCGCTCTACTTCTATTCTCGTTGATTTTATGTACATCATCATCATCATCATTGAAGCGCTCGTGGCGTAGCTTGCTTAGACGTTCTTGATCAATCATATATATAATTATACTAATAATAACTTTAATGATAGATAATCCTTCATTTCAAACTAAACTTTAACGATCAATCGTTAAAGTTGAGTTTGAAATGAAGGATTGGTCTGATTCATCATCATATTCCTGCCCTTATCCCACTCTATGTGGAGTTTTAGCTAAGGTGTTTTATGACTGGCCGCCTGCCTGACGTCAACCCTCCTTGGGAATACTTGCTTATTGTATCTCATCATGTTGGAGGATACTATCCCTTAGTCGACTTTTACGACATGCTCGGAGAGAGAAGCAGCTGGACGCATTCTATGTTTTTTCTTTACTCCCAGTGCAGCAGAGAAGAATTAATCTGATAATTCCAAAATTCTAATTAAAACTTTCCACAACAGATGGCGTAACAAACAAAAGCAAAATGGCGGCGGTCTCAACGCACCTCCAAGAATCTTCGATAAAGGTACAGGACGCCAGCGATGATGAGCCGTACTCCCCCAACACAAGGGATACCACCTCACCAGAGTACCATGACGAGGAGAAAACAGAAGAAAGATCACCTCACACGTCCTTCTCCATTCACAACGTCCTGAAGAAAGAACGAGACAGCCATAGTCCGGAAAATGTGTTCTCGACAGACAAACTCCTTCAAAACACGCCGAACTTCGAAGACAGGAGATTTGAAGATTCTAGACATTCGGAGAGTGTGTCACCTTTGGACGATGTATCTAGAACAGAGATCAGTGTTGACGAGAATTCATGCTCGAGCGATGACACTGTATTATCTGTGGGAAACGAGGCACCTGTCAGTTTTGACAGTGACAGGAGCAATGACAACCCTCTAACCTCCTTCAAACATATACAAACTCATTTGAACGCGATATCCCAGCTGAGTCAGAATGTGATGAGCCAACCTCTTTTACTTCGACCCAGTCCCATCACCCCCAACTCACTAATATTCCTGAATCAGCCGCTACTGTTCCAGAATCCACTTATCAACCAAGACCTGAAGACAGTTCCTAGAATGCCCGTCCCCCAGAACATACCCAACCAATTTGGTCTTAACTTCGGGTTTAGAAAAACGGAAGACAGACGAACAGACGAAAACCGACGCTTATATATGCCAAAATCACCAGAAGACGATAGTAGGGATTACATTAACCAGAACTGCTTAAAATTCAGTATAGATAATATTTTGAAAGCTGATTTTGGGAGGAGGATCACTGATCCTATTAAGAGGAAGAAGAGGTATGAGGTGAAAGCGAGCCCTGTGGTGGGAAGCAAGGAGGTGATATCGAAGGAAGAAGCAAGAGTGCCAGAAGTAAAGCCCAGTGATAAAGGTGCAATAGACCTCTCGAAGAGTGAAGATAGTGGAAGCCAGTCAGGATCTAGTAAGTCCCCATCATATAAACGCGAAAGTTTTGATGTTTATTACTCTTTCACGCAAAAACTAGTGAATGGATTTTAATGAAACTTGGAATATACATAGTACATGTGCCGGATTAACATATAGGCTATTTTTCATCCGGGTACCACGCGAGCGAAGCCGCGGGTGGCAGCTAGTATAGAATAAAATCATGTCTTTCCGTGAGTCGCTAAGTTTCACATTTTCAATTTTCGTCAAAAGATGGCGGTCTACTAAATGTCAAAATCGTGATTGTAATAGTAATCACTTGTCAGGCGATAGTTAATTTTATTTTTCTTGGCATCGCCTGTTTCGCCATTAGCCATTATTTAAAGTCTTAGGGAGTAATGTTTTAGTTTGAACTTTAATAATTACAATTCAATCAAGCGTGCGTTGCAAAGTATGTGTGGGGTAACTTTGAAAGATAGAATGCGAAATAGCGTGATAGAGAGCGATGTGGAGTGATAGAAGATGTAGTGATGAGGATTGAGAAAGGTACGTTAAGATGGTTCGGTCATGTAGAGAGGATGAATGAAAGAAGATTAACGAGACAGGTGTATGAGGCGAGTGTGAATGGTACCGTTGGAAGGGGAAGACCTCGGCGCACGTACCTGGACAAAATCAGCGACGTTTTGGAAAATGGCCAGGTCAAGAGTACCCTAAACTAAACCGACGAGCATGCATGAGGAATGTAATGAGAGTGAAGGAAGCAAAAGAAGTATGTCAGGATCGTAGCAAATGGCAATCCGTGTTCTCTGCCTAGCCCTATGGAAAACGGGCGTGATTTTATGTATGTATGTGATGTACGTATTAAAAAAAAACTTTTTTTTTCAGCGAATGGCGACGGCATGGTCTGGCCCGCGTGGGTCTACTGCACGAGGTATAGCGACCGACCAAGTTCCGGTGAGCATAGTCAATTGCATTACTTATTTTTTGTAAACTTTTATGTTTAAATACTTATTAGCATTGAATAATCCTAAAATTATTTAATTTATTAGATAAAAATATTACCAGCCATTTTATTAAATAATCAGAAAATTATCGAATTAATTACATCTTCAATTTAGAAACTCGTCAAAAAAGAATCCATGAACGATTTAATTTAATAATGTGAGCTTATTTTAAAAATTATCTGATTGCCATGGATCTCATTCACAGGGAAATAGGCATAATGTCATATTAGACAATTTGCAATAAAATTGTTAAGTGTCACAAACGATTGAAACGTTATACTTAAATGCCATGCAAAAGGCTTAAAACCTCTCCATCTTTATAGATAGGTTTTACTTTTTTAATACTCAAAAGCTTTCAAACTGCTGTAGATACATCTTTTATACTGATGGCAACTTTAGTTTATGACTTAAATTACAATATACGATAGTTTTTGCTATATTTACTGTTAGAATTGTATATTCCTTTTAAATCACCATAACATCGGAGAGCACTGGTGGTCTAGTCGTAGCGGTGCCGCCTTGTGACCCTAAGGTCGTGGCTTCAGACCCGGTCGTGCACCAATGGATTTTTCTGTTCGAAAATGTATGTGCGCTATACCAGTACTCTCAAACGGAAAACATCGTGAGGAAACCGGTATGTCGTAGAACCTAATTAGTTCGAAAAGCATGAGTCAGGCGCACGAAAGGAGCCTTTAAGGCGCACCTTGAAGCCTTTCACCACACTGGTTCGAAAGAACTAGTGAGTAGTAGTACCATAACATCGTTAACAGTTATGTTGTTTTTGGAGCCGTCAAATGGCCAAAATAATAAAAAAAAAAACAGGAAACTAACTTTTTATCTGTCTTGCTTTAGATTTTCTTACATATCGACGACCTCGGTTTAATGGCGGGTGATTGCTCGGCAGAGACGCAAGAGGCGCGGGTTCGATTCCCGCTGCGGAAGAAATGTTTGCATGATCTGTAAATATTTCTTCCGGGTCTGGGTGTTGTGGTAGCATGGTACTCGTAGTTTCTGATACCCACGACACAGGGAATCCTAGTGTGGGGTCAGGACTATGTTATTTATTTATTATTTATTTATTTATATCTTCTTTAAATCAATCGACCATTTTAAGTAATAAGTAAAACAATTGTCGAACATAATTAAATCCACGACTCCATAACCCCTCCCCTACCCTTTAAAACAACATAAAATGATTTAACGCACGAATCATAATCTTTCCAAACATTTCAAATTGACCTGGATCATAAAATAAGCGTAACCCACCCTTATCTCGTGAAAACATCCCTAGGGGGTGGTTCACACCATTGGGTAAATATAGGGGAGGGTTCCACCCCATACCTTATTCGAATTGGCACCTCGTAGCCTTTCTCATACAGGCTTATTTATAGGTTTATTTTGTGCGAAAAATATTTAAAAAGTGGAAGTTAAGAATTGTGGAAAATGTGGGTAGTTTTGACATTAAAATTGGTCGTTTTATACATACATTATCACGCCTGTTTGACATAGGAGTAGGCAGAGATCACGGATCTCCATTTGCTACGATTCTGACATACTTCTGTCGCTTCATTCTCTTTCATTACATTCCTCATGCATGCTCGTCGGTTTAGGGTAGGTACTCTTGACCAGGCCCTTTTCCAAAACGTCGCCAATTTTATTCATTTAAGTTAGATAGTTAAAAGCTTTATTCTAACGCTGACACAATATCACGAAATATTTATCGCACAAGCTATCGAAAAACAGAATAAAATCATCCAAGAATTATTTTACGACGGAAAACGAAAATAATCAAACTATTTCCTTATTTTTTTGCGGAATTCCTAATTTTTGTCAATAGACTAAGGCCTTTTATCATCTACAGTAGATGATTTATACAGCGTTAGGAGGCAACTTTTACCTTCACTAACGGGACGCTGTAGTGCCCGGGACGAATTAAGATGGAGCAGGCTTGCCCAGCACCTATGCCATGCTCTCAGCTTAGTCGGCCGTCGTCCGTTAGTAGATTATTGGAAAGTAACGAACGGTCTCATACATAGTTCTGACCTAACATCACCTGTGTCATCGGAATCAGAAACTACGAGTTTGAACACCAAAACACCCATGAAAACCTAGCTGAATGAACCCGCACCTTTCGAGTCTCAGCCGGGCACTTGCCCGCTCTGCCACCGAGGTCGTGATGATACAAATTTAGATTTATTAATTACAAATTATGTAATTACTTCTCTGCTGGATTGGGAGTATAGAAAAACATAGAATGCGTCCAGCTGCTTCTCTCCCCGAGCATGTCGTAAAAGTCGACTAACCCTCGAATACTCAAACGCGACTCAGAGTTGAGCACGTCTCAACTCGCGGTTTTTTGGCAGTTTCTGATGAAAATCTGTAAAAAAAAATAATCGTCATTTGATACGTGCTCAACTTTGAGATGCGCTTGAGTATTCAGGGGTAAAGGATAGTATTCCTTTTTAAGACAGTTAACTAGATATCCGTAACATGACAAAGTTAAATGCAACCAATCATTCTTGTGAGCAGATGAACTCAGTCTAATCAAATTAGGGATCCCTAGCGTGAAGTCAATAAATATTTATACGGAACTTGAGGGTGGGGTAGTGAGGTAGTGAGGTTCAGTGTTGCGATGATATCGATGAGTTATTGTTTTTCTGGAATTTTAGTGTTGTTATAGTTTGGACTGTTATCGATAGATAAAAGTACTTACTAGTTTTATTCATATAAAAAAATGCCTTTTAGTTATTCCAAGTTCAGTTATATTTTCAATTAGTTTAGTTTCAGATATTTTTGTTCTTTAAGTTAAATTTTGTATCGGAACATTAAATACAAGTTAGGGGCGAAACCGCTTTATAACTTATACATACGCTTTATAACTTATAACGCTTTATAGCTTTATAACAGCTTTATAACTTTTACAGTCTCATAGGTAACAATGATATTTTGTAACCCTGAGTATTGTAGGTACATTTTGTTCTGAATAAATACATTTTTATCTTTTTTTTTTTAAACTATGTACATAGTATTATGCACCTCGGCAATTTTCATGTAGCTTCGGAAATACGAATGTAAAAAGATTTTTGGTAAACTTCCGCTTGAGAGTTCAAAATGTTTGCAAAATCTAAATAAATTAAGAAATCAGTTAATTTTACAGTTTGAGATCACATATAAGTATATCCGGAAAAAAACTATTTTCATACAAAGCACAAATTTTGCCGAGGCACACAATATTTGCTGTACCACTGTACCTTTTCTGTTCCATCGTGGATAAAAGGCTTTATATCCACATCTCGTCACAGTTCGTGAATCGATCTCCTCACTTAACTCGCATACGTCGGCGCATCAAAGCAAACACGTCAATGGTTAAGTGGCTAGGTAAGCTATTTATTTGTAACTAGCTTCTACCAGTGGCTTCGTTTACCTGTTGAGAGCACTGGTCTATTGGTAGTAGTTTTACTTAAATAAAATGTATATTTGCGGACATTTCACACAGCGCCATCTAGCCCCAAACTAAGCAAAGCTTGTACTATGGGCACTAGATGGCTGATATAATACCTAAATACTTTTTTTTTGTAAATACATACTTATAATTACTACAACACCCAGAACCGGAAGAAATATTTGTGGAATATACAAACATTTCTCCTGTAGCAGGAATCGAACCCG
Source organism: Scotopteryx bipunctaria (assembly GCA_949320045.1). Lineage (NCBI taxonomy): Eukaryota > Metazoa > Arthropoda > Insecta > Lepidoptera > Geometridae > Scotopteryx > Scotopteryx bipunctaria. The sequence continues at coordinate 1,719,922 of OX439467.1, forward strand.
CACCTCTTGCGTCTCAGCCGAGCACTCGCCCGCTACGCCATCGAGGCCATCAAATTAATGGATTTTTAGAAGCGCTCGTGGCGTAGCTTTCTTAGACGTTCTTGATTGATCGTTGAAGTTAAGCAACGTTATGCGCGGTCACAATTTGCATAGGTGACCGTAGGTGGCATTACGAGCTGAGCGCTTCCGTGCTAAATTGCTGGTCCCGGCTTTTAAGTCGTTAAGGCATGGAGGCTTGAAAATACCGAGTTGGCCATTAGCTCATAAGAACTTACTTTTTATCGATAAAAATCATTTTCCTACCCTTAAGTGATAGTATCCTCCAGCATGATGAGATACAATAAGCAAGTATTCCCAAGGAGGGTTGACGTCAGGCAGGTGGCCGGTCATAAAACACCTTAGCCAAAACTCTTACAGCATGATCCAAAGATCATACTGTGCCGACCCCACATAGAGTGGGATAAGGCGGGAAGATGATGGTCACACTATATGGGGTTTGGCACAGCATAATTCTTGGATCATGCTGTAAGAGTTTTGGCTAAGGTAAAATTTTTATCGATGAAAATAACAATCGATAAATTTTGTCACATCACTAGGAGACAGTCCCCTAACATGTGTTTTCACGGCTCGCGGCTCGCAAGTGGCTTATCGACTACTTGCCAACCATTTTACTGTAGGTACGTACAGTCAGCATGAAAAGAAAAAAAAAATTATTTATTTTTAGTATTTCTTATTTGGCTTGACGGATCAGTATTGCCATTCAGCGTGGCAATGCGACCAGCGTCTTGGGCACGCTTCCACCGTCTGATGAGCTGGACAGGTGAGCTATCTATAGACCGTTTGCAACGGCCTTTAGATAGCCCGACTGTTTCTTTTGTAAATTATATTTGTAACAGTTGTAAGTTTCTTTCTGTTAATAAAGTATTTTTTTAGTAATAAGTAGGTACATAAATTTTTATTTCGTAAGACAACTTATTTACAAAGACAAACTACAATAACATTAAAAACTTTAAGGTAATCGGTGTAGTAATAAGAAATGAAAATGAGCTCAGTTTTCTATCTAAGTGCGCCTACAGATAGAAAACAGAGCTCAGATCACCGACCGCAGGTAAGCTCCCCAAGTTTGTTTAGTTATTTATTCAACAAAAATTACGCCATCATGAAAGAAAACGCGATCCGAAGCGATGTTATAACACAAAAACAAAATAAAGAAACTTAAAATTAATTAGTATGAATTAAAATATGATTAAAGTTCCAAAACGGTTCTGTTGACTACTTTGGCGTGGCGAGCGAGTGCTTAGGTGAGACGCAAGAGGCGCGGTTTCGATTCCCGCTACGGGAGAAATGTTTGTATGTTCTGCAAATGTTTCTTCCGGGTCTGGGTGTTGTAGTAATGTACTAACTGCCGTTCGCGGCTTCGCTCGCGTAGTACCAGGATAAAAAGTAGCCTATATGTTAATCCAGCATACGTATTATGTATGTTCCAAGTTTCATTCAAATCCGTTCAGACGTTACGGCGTGATTGAGGCGTAAACATCGTCACATCCTCACAAACTTTCGCATTTATAATAATTAGCGGCCGCCCGCGGCTTCGCTCGCGTAGTACCAGGATAAAAAGTAGCCTATTGTTTTTCCAGCTCACGTTCTATGTATGTTCCAAGTTTCATTCAAATCCGTTCTGACGTTACGGCGTGATTGAGGCGCAAACATCGTCACATCCTCACAAAATTTCGCATTTATAATATTAGTAGGATGTAAAAATGTTGTAGGTATTTCATCAGAGGCTTTGTACGGGCCAACCCTGCTGCTGTAGAACTTCCACCCTTCAACAGAATTCTGTAACTTTCCCAATTAAAAGTCACTCAGCTTTATTAAGCGATGTACTTAATTGGAATTCTTATTAACTGAATCAGTGGTACTTTTATTAGTTAATCTGTGCTAATGTCAATGTCATTTTGACAGCTGAAGAGGGTTATTGAATGGAGGGGAATATCTTCAATATACATACATAGGTAGGTACATATAATCACGCCGTCATCCCTAACGGGGTGGGCAGAGATACAATCATAAGAAAATTTGCAGCCACTTCTGATCCAAGACTCCCAAGATGGATATGGTGAAACATGGCGACAGGTGATCAGCCCATCGTCCATAAATGGTCCATCATTTGGAGGGGATTTGGTACTTTTTAGGTCGTACAAAATGCCGGTAAAAGCCTTAGTATCAGTTAAATTATTTCTCTGCTGGACTGGGAGTAAACAAAAAACAGAATGCGTCCAGCTGCTTCTCTCCCCGAGCATGTCGTAAAAGTCGACTAAGGAGTACCTAGTATCCTCTCCAACTTGATGGACCTATATGGGCGATGAGCTTATCACCTGTCACCATGGTTCACCATATCCATCTTGGGAGTCTTGTATCAGAAGTGGCTGCAAGTTTTCTTATGATTACTTGTGGTTCTGCCCACTCCGTTAGGGATACGGGCGTGATAATTACGTATGTAAATTACGACCATTTTATTAAGGTTCACGTTTTAAAAGAACTCACAGTTAGTATCGGGGTGGTCCGCCCTTTTAATTCACAATAAAGTTTTATATTGTAAGTATTGCATCTAATTATCTTTTATCGCAATATAAAACACTGACCGACTGACTCACTGACTGATTGATTGTCTGAATGATTGACAATCAACGCACAGCCTAAGCCATAAGTCCTAGAAGCACGAAACTTGGAGGGTAACCCCCGAATACTCAAATGCGACTCAGAGTTGAGCACGTCTCAAGTCACGGTTTTTTGACAGTTTCTGATGAAAATCTGTCAAAAAATTGACAATTGAGACAAGCTCAACTTTGAGATGCGTTTGAGTATTCGGGGGTATATTCCTCTTATGGTGTAGTGGTGTACTAGGAAAGGAATTTCCGAAATTCATGAATAAAATTTATGAAGGAAAATTCAACCCGAAAAAAGCCGCGTGGTGATATTAGTATTTTATGTTTAAATAAGACCGTTTCAATTCAATTTAAACTTTAGCGGAAATAATTATTTTTGTTTTACTTTCATTTTATTACTGCAGTTTGCCACAATTGAATTCAAATTTTAATGTTTTAACCTCGACGGGGTTCGTGTGTGCCTTTTGGGGTCGAGACCCCAGGTCTGTGGGGCAGGGGTGCGGGCGTTTTCAAAATGACCAAACGAAACTTGACAGGAACCTTATTCACTATGACCAAACATAACGTAACGTGGGAAATCGCGGAACGTTTGTGTTCACTTTTCACACGTTCACTGTGTTATCGTATTTTATGTGACAAGTTCGTACGAGCTAGTGGCCAACTTTTGTGACGGAGTTTTAGCATACATAGGGACAGACAGCGGGAAGCGACTTTGTTTTATACTATGTAGTGATAAGTAAGGATATGCTCATAACGTCTTGGTAATAAGGGACGTCATTACCCCTTGACAATTACGATACAGTCGCTTACAACACTGTAAAGACGAATTTTTTTAAAGTTATTTCCTTAAAATCCAAGTAAGTTCGTATGAGCTAGTGGCCAACTTTTGTGACGGAGTTTTTAGACCGCCTAAAGGCCTCCGTCATGGCTTAACGACTTAAAAGCCGGGGCCGACAATTTGACGCGCTCAGCTCGTAATGCCACTTGCGGTCACCCATCCCAATTATGACCGTGCACAACGTTAACTTCAACGATCAATCAAGAACGTCTAAGCAAGCTACGCCACGAGAGCTTCGAATTGTTCTCTAACGTTGACGTATGACGCGTCTATTTGATATGTCATTTGAAACTTTTGAAAGACAATTTTTATCACCATACGTTACAAACAAGTTACGATAGTCATAGAGAATAAAGGGCCGACTCACATAGAGTGGGATATGGGCAGGAAGATGATGACATTATAAAACAAATGGAAGCCTTCTATTTTTATTGGCGTCGGCTAGGGGCAGAAAATTGCTTTTTATATTTTGTAAATTTTTAGAAGAATTTTCATTTTGGCGTGTACGATTTTGGGGGGGGGGGGGGGGGTCATGTCCCCTGTGACCCCCCCCCTCCCCCCCCTTCGAACAGTGCCTGCGTCTTGGACACGCTTCCACAGGAACAGCATGGTTTCTTCTATAAGTTTAAGATTCCTTAACTCAAACTAAGTCATTAACACGAGAACGTAACTTTAATTACTGTTGCGCGCGAAACTTGGAGCTGTCAATTTTGACAGGCCGCCATCTTGGCTCTCAATAATGCTCCTTCAGTTAATTACTTGAACGATTAGTCACGAGGGTAGCTGTTTAGGCTCGAATTCAAAAACAATGTTCAGTGTGACTCAAGCTTTAGAATGAATCAAGTAAAATTTGCTGTCAACTGTCAAAAATATACAGTACCTAGATACTTACTACTAATTCCGAGTCACGGGTTCTTTCGAACCAGTGCGGTGAAAGGATTTAAAGTGCGCCTCAAAGGCTCTATTCGTGAACTTGACACGTTTCACGACATGCCGGTTTCCTCACGATGTTTTCCTTCGCCGTTTGAGAGTGCTGGTATAGCGCTCACAAATTTTTCGAACAGGAAAACACAATGGAACCGGATTTGAACCCACGACCTTAGGATCGAAATGCCGCTACCATTATGCCACCAGTGCTCTCAGGTGTTATAATAAATAGTCACTAGAATAAATGGTACAAAAATCACACAATGTAGTGTAATTAAGTATATTTCTAATTATGTAGTAATTACATTATCTGTAATTACTCCTTAAGGCGTCGACAGGTTTGTAACAGATAAGGGTGAGCGCACACTCGGCAACTGTTGCGTGAGTGAATCGCAACTTTTTCTCAAACGCTTTTTTGCACAGACAAAGAACGTGTTGAAAAAGGATTAGGCTAGCACAAGACTATGTTGGAGAGCACAACCAAAGGCAAGCATATGACCAGCATTGAGCAAAAGTCAAAGTCAAAGCCAACATTTTTTATTCCCTAAAATCACTGGGATCACTTGTTCTTAAATCTACGTTGCATTTACATCTGGCCCCTTATTCTCTATGACTAAACGAAACATGGCAGCTTGTAACTTGTTTGTAACGCACCTCGTCGCGTTTTTGCAATACAAAATTGTCATAATAGAATACGATAACACGGTGATTCTACAAACGTACCTGCGTTAGCCCGCGTTACGTTTTGTTTGGTCATAGTGAATAAGGCCCCTGTTCGTACCTCGACCAAGCGTGGAAGATACAGGTAAGAAACCTCGCTTGGCTATTTTTTAATACAGGATTATGCATGATGATGATGTGTACTAACAGTTTTTTTTAAACTTTAGCACCAGGATAATTTGAACTCGGCTCCTAAACTAGATGTAAATGAACAAAGGTTAGGTAAGGAAACCGTTATTTTTTTATCTTGCGCTACCTATGCCATACTTTTCAACGAAGAAAAAAATTGAAAACATCATGTTCATAAATCGCAGACATAAGTTAAAATGAAGCAAATTACATAATGGCCTTGACAAGAGGTAGCTTTTAAATTAAATAATAATGTAAACTGACACTAGTTCCATAGAAAACGTGAAAGAAGTACCTACGTATTATTGAAGGTAAAATATAAGGCATTTTTTCATGAATCAGTGACACGAAAACCAAAGCGTGCGTCCGGCCTTTTTTAAAGTTAAACATTATTTATGAATTCTGTAATAAGCAGTCCGATTCCACTACAATCGTATTTCATTTCATTACGAGTTATTCATTACATATATTAAATTGCGTTCTGCTTATTTGTTTAATTATACTATTGTAGGTTTTTGGGGAAATAACAGACATTTTTAATTTAATAAGAATTTTTCAAACAGTTATTTTATCACGCGTATTTTTAAAAGTATCATTGTGTTATTATGATTTGTAACAAAAACTGTGTGAAGTCAAGTTTAAAAAGATAACTTTCATTTCTTGAATTCATAGCAGATCGAGAAATTCCTCTAATTGGTTGACGGCCCCGGTGGCGTGGCGGGCGATTGCTCGGCAGAGACGCAAGAGGCACGGGTTCGATTCCCGCTGCGGAAGAAATGTTTGCATGATCTGTAAATATTTCTTCCGGGTCTGGGTGTTGTGGTAGCATGGTACTCGTAGTTTCTGATACCCACGACACAGGGAATCCTAGTGTGGGCTCAGGACTATGTATGTGACTGTTGGGTGTTATTTATTTATTGAATTACCCGACTACAGAGAAGCTAAAAGGAGGGTTATGATTTTTCCCGTATTGTACGTGGGTATGTACGAGTATGTATGTATATTAATCTTCCGATCCAAAGATCGTGGGTTTAAATCCGGTCGTGTACTAACGAATGTTTCTGTGCGAAAAATTTATGTGCGCTATACCAGTACTCTCAGACGGTTAAAGAAAACATCGTGAGGAAACACGTGCGCGGTCACAATTGGGATGGGTGACCACAAGTGGCATTACGAGCTGAGCGCTTCCGTGCTTCGGAGGGCACGTTAAACAGTCGGTCCCGGCTTTTAAGTCGTTAAGCCATGACGGAGGCCTTTAGGCGGCCTAAAAACTCCGTCACTAGAGTTGGCCACTAGCTCATACGAACATACATACATAATACCTATGAATGTTTATGAAATGCATTATAATATCAAGTTTAGGTTGTTTATTTAATAGACGATAAATATTAAATTGTTCGTACATTACAATTTCAAATAAGAATATTTTATGTTTTCATACTTTTCAAAGCGCGATTTTTAGGAAACCAGAATTTAGTTTCTGAACTTTATTTAAGTTTTCGTAATATATTTCGAATTGAGGTACATCGTAGGCAGTTCAATTCAGCAGCAGATTCATACAAAGTGACATTTCTTATCCTCATTGCAAATGATGATGATAAAGGTTATCCGAAAAGACCCAAACACATGGTGAGTACTTCGTGACTAATGGATCGCGAGTTCTATCTACAGTCGCCACTTGCGATCGATCGATAGGGGCGCCCCTCGCAATTCCAAGCGATATCTCACCATTAGTTATATTGCTTACAAAGTGACGTGGAAAAAACGGTATTACCTGAGATTTAAAGTAGGTTATTTTGAACTTTTTACATGATCCACTGACATTTATAACATTTTATTATATACCTACTTCATGACATTTATAACATTTATACTAATACTATATAAAATTATTTCTAATATCTAATTATTACCTAGACAAATGCATGATTATATTACATTTTAAAATACTTTGAATACTGAATTTAAACATGTAAATAATAGCATAAAGGCTATTTTTTTTTGAACCAGTGTGGCGAAAGGACTTAAAATGCACCTCAAAGGCACTTCGTGCATATTGCACTTGCCTGTTTCCTCACGATGTTTTCCTTCACCGTTTGAGAGTACTGGTGTAGCGCACATACATTTTTCGTAAAGTAAAATCCATTGGTGGACGACTGGATTCGAACCCACGGAAGAGGAGTCACTACCAATAGACCATCAGTGCTCTCACTACACCACACTGGTAGCAAAGTACTTCAGCAAGGCTTCGCAAGTGTGCGAGAGAGACAGCATGCGTCAGTGTGTCTCGCTCGCTCTTTCTTATTGGTTTTGTTGGCGTCTTCGGACGCGCGGCCCACCCAGATGTGGAACTAGGGCTGTCCCCGCTGTCTTTTATTAAATTTACTTTTGACAAGCTGTCAAAGTCAAAGTCAAAGTCAAAATATGTTTATTGCCTATTTACATGTGTAATTTTTGTGTTTTTTTATACAATATTTTATTTTTCGTCATTTTTCACTCGATTTTTTTACTCGCTCGACCATATTTAATTTAATATTAATATTTGTTTTTCACATGTCGTCTGTGATTTATAATTATATTTATCAGTCATAAATTTATCAGATTTACCTACTTACATAGAGTCATTTATTGACACTCACTCATTTCGTTGGTGAGCACGTCAAAAATCAATATCAAAAATCCTACTTATATTATAAATGCAAAAGTTAATACATACATACAATAATGTGAGGATGTTTGGATGTTTGTGCCTCAATAACGCCTAAACGGCTGAACGGATTTGAATAAAAATTGGAATATACATAATACGTGTGCTGGAATAACACTTTTTATCCGGATACTAAGCGAGCGAAGCCGCGGACGAAATCTAGTACTTACTATAAAAAAGGACTTAGATGGATAGATAGATAACACTTTATTGCTTACCACACATTGAACTTACAAAATAGACAAAAAAATAATAATTATGGTAATAACAAAAGGCGGCCTTATCGCTAAAAGCGATCTCTTCCAGGCAACCAAGGATGGATTGAATGGAACAAAAACATAGAAGGGGCATACCAGTGTGGTTACATTTATTACTTATATAAAAAAAAATAAGAAAGAAAAAAAAAAAAAAAAAAATTGACACGTAACTATAGGAAAAAAGTAAGGCCGCAGATTCATTTGGGCTGGAAATATACCCTCCAAGTTTTATGCGTTTAAGAATTGATTGTCAGTCAGTCACTTATTCAGTAAGCCAGTAAGTTTTTATATATTTAGATTAAGATGTTGACATTTCAGCAATCTGTCAAGTTAACAGTAGTATGTTCCTCACAATTTGACAACCCTAAAATGAAATATAATTACTGGTAAGGTCCAGGAATGAATTTGTCAAAACATACGTCGGGCACAGAATATATTGCAGTTTGTGTATGAGTAACGGGGCTTACAAGGTCATAGAGTTTGTATTTGTAGACTGTGTATGGTGATAAAAATTGTCTTTCAAAAGTTTCAAATGACATATCAAATAGACGCGTCATACGTCAACGTTAGAGAACAATTCGAAGCTCTCGTGGCGTAGCTTGCTTAAACGTTCTTGATTGATCGTTGAAGTTAAGCAGCGTTGTGCGCGGTCACAATTGGGATGGGTGACCGCAAATGGCATTACGAGCTGAGCACTTAGGCGGCCTAAAAACTCAGTCATATGAGTTGGTCATTAGCTCATAAGAACTTACTTACTTTTTATTAGAGAACAAAACTTTTTTTGAGGCTTTGACATGTTATTTTTCCTTCTGTTGCTTGTTGTCAAAATTCCGCTTGTACTTATTGTGACAGTTTCATAATCATTGGTGTTTTAATACTTGTACCTATGTAGTTAATATGATCATATTATAGCAGAGGGATAAAAACTTCATGAATTTGGGCGTGACAATGACAAGAGTGCGAGAGAGAAACTCGGGGAATTACCTTACTTTTCTCTTGCAAAACACGTCAACGCTTTATACGTTAGGATACAGGTACAACATAAAAGATCTGTCAAATATTTTTATTATCCGAACAAGGTATTCAAATGTTACGATGATCTCCAGTCTCGTTTATTAATGATTTTTATTCAGTAAACTTCAATAAATCGTGTACAGACATTGTATTGGTTTACCTGGTTGGTACTTTATCAATAGTTGTTTATGGATAGTTGTAGGTTTTTAAATTATCTGTCACATTTATATCTTTATTGTGTTTAAAGGGACCAGAATCAACTTTTGTTTAGAAAGCTGTCAATATTTGTGTTAAAAATCTTGTAAAATGTTACAAACGAGATGTCTTAATTTAGAAGATGCAAAACCTTGTTGATAGTATAATGACAGCATACGTCAAAGTCCTGTCAAATATTTCAGCTTAACCTTTCACTGTCCGTTCCCACGATGGGTATTCGCGTAAGTGCAAAATTCTTGTTTATATTGCCTTTGTATCTTATTTTGTTTTGCAATGACAAATAATGCGAGGTAGTATCACAGATGCAACAAGAATACTGCATGCTGAAGTGTCACTTGTCATCTGACATAAAGAATAAGGTTAACTAACTGAGAGGATAGGAGGATATATATTTATAGGAGCTGTCGGCTTATCTGATCTAAACGTCGTCTCTCACGCGTGATAATGACGTAACTGTTTTGATAACTTGTCACAACTGTCATAAATAAGGTTCCTAAGAGTAGGTAGGTAAAAGGTTTTAGGGATAGGGTAGAACCAGGGGCCTTAAGGTAAAAGTATTCAAGGATTAGGTGTAGTAAAGTTTTGTTTTTTGTGTTCTTGTTTCTCTTTCAGTTTGGATGTGTAGAAGCTTAGAAATGAGTGTCATTTGCAAGGTATTCCCGTACGTTGCCTGAAGATCGGAGATAATGCCTACGGTGCTCGGGTACTGTATACTGTTCCAAGTCATTATATAGCTTAAATGCAGTGCATTATAGCTCATTTTGCAATAACAGCTGAATCAAGTGAGAAGTTAGTATAAATATAGTGTTTTTAATGTTGCAAAATACATGCTCGTGTGGGTGTATGGAACCTGATTACGTTTTACGATCCTTGTACAGGATGCTTGTGACAGTGCGATGACATCTGTCACTGTGACAGTGACGTTATGTAAATACTGTTATTTTGCGAGCAAATTGGGAATCGTTAATACCGCTTGTGACAGTTGTGCCTAAAATTGGAATTTAACAACTTGAAGCTGATTACGATTGCAATAAACTTACACAATAAGGTTGATCAGTTGCTAATTTATAAAAATTGGTCAGTCATAATAAGCCCAGAGAAAATTATCGTAAGTACCTCATACGAAGTTATTGGTCAGTCATAGTAAGCCCAGAGAGAAAAATCATCATAACTAAATAGGAAGTTCTTTATTCCTGGTGTAACTTTCATAGTAAGCTTTTACGATGATTAGGTGATTTGATAATGAAACCGTGCTGAACACTTTGTGTTTCGACGCAAAATATATGAAGAAGATTATAACTACCAAAAATTTATTTAAATTAGCTTACGCAAATAGCCTTTGCCAAACGTCACTGTCACTCTGACAGATGTCATCCGACTGTCAAAAGGACCCACAAGGCGCACGGGCCAGGGTATCACAATCCCCCTGTAGTATTGACAACTACATCAGCTTCGTGTGAGGTCTATAAAGCCATTTAACCCACGCCCCGCGAGCTATATACACTATAACACGACAAATATGACCACTTGGGCGGTAATGCCGTTACTGGAATATATGCCAGTTCACACTTTCAATTTTGAGTCATCAACATCATCATTTACGTTATCAATAGATAAACAATTAAGGACTTTTCACACAGCGTCATCTAGTCCCAAACTAAGCATAGCTTGTACTATGGGAACACGATGGCTGATTATAAAACATAATAATTATACTTTTTTTTTGTAAATACATACCTATAATATTAAACACCCAGACCCGCAGGAAATATTTGCAGAACATGCAAACATTTCTTCCGCAGCGGGAATCGCAGCATAGTCTGCCTTGTCCAAAGGAAAGACATGGTCAATACGTGCGGAGCTGACTAAGCCGCGGGTTTTCAAACTACCTTAGGATTGGAAGGCAAGGTCACTACCAACTAAGACCACCATTTCTTGACAGTCAGTCAGTGAGTAGGTAAAAGTTATTATAGGTCTACCAGGATCCGATGGAAAAAAGGGAAAAAAGAAATTGACGCTAGCAATTCTTCTTCGACATTTTCACCACTTTTTAAAGGAAATTTGAAGCCAAACCAAAAACAATTCCTCGAAATTTCAGTTGACAGATGACTTTTTTTGTTGCCATATGAAAATCGCTATTTTTTAAACTTTTTTTTTGCCATCAGATCCTGGTAGACCTATATGTTAGTATATTTTGACATCTGTTTTTGTAGTGCTGTATTACATTCCATACGTGACCGGTCGCAATTTATATGTCACGGTTCATTACACGCACACATAATAATTCAAAAAAGTTTTCGTTCTTAGCACATATTTCGTTTTAATTTACATTAATATTCGTATTTATACAGACCACCTGTCGGATGGGTCAAGTCAAGAACATCGGAAGGAAAGTCCTAGATGTGATTGGCCGAAATTCAGATCTAGCCCCCGAATACTCAAACGCGACTCAGAGTTGAGCACGGCTCATCTCACGGTTTTTTGACAGTTTCTGATGAAAATCTGTCAAAAAAAATAATCGTCATTTGAGACGTGCTCAACTCTGAGTTGCGTTTGAGTATTCGGGGGTAAATGGCATAAAATGACGGGGACTTATCTTCAGCTGTAGGTAGATACGGGTTAAGAATGAATAAAAAAAATATTGCGGACATTTCACACAGCGCCATCTATCCCAAAACTAAGCAAAGCTTGTACTATGGGAACAGGATAGCTGATAGAATACTTTTTATATACATTTTTTTTTGTTAATACATACTTAAAATACATAATACTGCAACACCCAGACCTGGTTGAATTATTTGCAGAACATACTATTCTCCCGTAGCGGGAATCGAACCTGCGCCTCTTGCGTCTCAACAGAACACTCGCCCGCTACGCCACCGAGGTCATGAACATAACTACTAATACTACTCCTGTCACTGGAACCAGTGTGGTGAAAATGTCTAAATGCGTTTAAGAGGCTTCTTTCGTGCACTTGACACTCTTCGAACTTTATTGTAGTGACGAATCTTTAGCAATTAAATTCGATATCCTTTTAAACGCTTTTAAAACAGTAAAAAACACATATTTATCTAACTTAGACCGGGATTAATAGTGCTATTACGGACCATCCGTCAAGTTTAAGAAAAAAGTTTACTTATCTATGAATTAGACTCTAAAGTGTTTTGAAAAAAGTCGATTTGTCTTTGGTAGCTTGTGTTGCCTTTACACAAGTACCTTTGCCTTGATGACTGTAAAAAAAGTATTTTTTGAATTTTTTGAACAAAGGAATCTGTCATTCTTTAGTCAAAAATAATGACAGAAAAATGTATTTCAAAACGAATAAAAGTCTAATTCTCGGAGTTATCATATGTTTTTATTACGACATCTTAAAAATAGACATACCTAAACTAGTCTAAAGCGTTTGTATTTTTATCTACTATTAAATTCGTCACCAATTAGCCTCCTATTAAGAGACGCCATAAAAAAACAAATATCTCAAGAACTTCACTCAATAACACGATGTGTGGCCGCGCGTATTAAATTTTATTAATTCAACATACTTTATTTGTCTCATCTCGACATATTTATTTTCTGCCGCGTAAATCATAAGCTGTCACTCTGACAGTGAATTTGGCGCCAACGTGCTGTCAAACCGTTCCATTTCACGCGTCACTTGTTCCCGGATAATTTTGGAATCATTTAATACGTGATTAGAGAAACATAATGTTCTTGCCGACGTGTTTATGCAACCGATATGTGCTTAAGCTGTCGTTGTTCTATTTTAGACTCAATTACGAAGCGATAAAAGCTATATTTGTCGCATATTTGTGGGGAGACGTTCCGTTTCACTGGTTGTGTTGAGTAATTTCTTTCAAAGTTTTCTCGGGTTAATTGGTAATTTGTTGTGTCATCAAATTACTAGTTTGGAAGGTTTTGTTTTAAAGGATAATTATGGCTTGGTACTTAAATACTGTGTATGATGGAAGAACAATTATAATTTCGAAAGAGCAGTCAAAAGTATAACATTTACTTAGCTGTATTAATTTTCTTCTTCATCATCATCATCATTTTAGCTTGGTATCTTTAAATATCCATATTGACGGCCTCGGTGGCATGGCGGGCGATTGCTCGCCAGAAACGCAAGAGGCGCGGGTTCGATTCCCGCTGCGGAAGAAATGTTTGCATGTTCTGTAAATATTTCTTCCGGGTCTGGGTGTTGTGGTAGCATTAGTACTCGTAGTTTCTGATACCCACGACACAGGGGATCCTAGTGTGGGGCCAGGACTATATATGGTGACTGTTGGGTGTTATTTATTATTAATATTTATTATACAGAATATTATACATTTTACGAAAATAACAGGATTTGCTAAGGATTTACTATAAAATCGAAAAATGAATTGCTGTAATCATAATTCATCGTTAAAAGTGGCCTTTTAACCCCACTAGGCCCAACTTATTAGCCTAAGGATCGAGAGAAACATAAAATATAAAAAAACGGTTACCCTTTAACTGGAACCTAAAAAAACTGTTATGTTCCCAAACGTTACAATGACATAACAAACTTAAATAGGTCAACAATCGTACCCCTTCACCTGTAAAAGCAAATAGCTGGCACCATCCATCAACCCATGCTTTGACAGCTGTCAAATTACTGTCAAAACGCGGTTATCTGGGCAACAATGGGGATGGGTTAAGTGTTTTAATGCTGTTAGTTGGGAAAATAGTTGGAATAGTTTTTGGGCTACGGTCATTGACCTATTACAGCGCACGGGACCAGTGGCATGATAGTAATTTTGAAGCGCTCGTTCTTGATTGATCGTTTAAGTTAAGGAACATTGTGCGCGGTCACAATTTGGATGGGCGACCGCAAGTGGGCGCTTCCGTGCTTCGGAGGGCGCGTTAAATAGTCGGTCCCGACTTTTAAATCATCCTTTAGGCGGCCTAAAAACTCCGTCACAAGAGTTGGCCACTAGCTCATACGAACTTAGGTACGAACAGTTTATTTTCAATTCGTCATATCACTGAGGGTTATTCTATGTCACGGTATAATTAATAAGTAAGCTAATACTGAAACTTATGGCATCTCGTATATCACGGATGTATTCAATAACAGGACTGTGTGCGCGCAGGCGATGCTGACTATAGCGATAAGATCGTCTGACAACGTCAACGTCAAAATGACATTTGTCAATATAAGCCAATAAATAATTTTAAAATTTGACGACCTCTGTGGCGTGGCGGGCGTGTGCTCGGCTGAGACGCAAGAGGCGCCGGTTCGATTCCGCAAGAAATGTTTGCAAGCTCTGCAAATATGTCTTCCGAGTCTGGGTGTTGTAATATTATAAGTATGTTTTTACAAAAAAAAGGGATAAGTTCTATCAGCCATGTTCCTATACTACAAGCTTTGCTTAGTTTGGGGTTAGATGGCGCTGTGTGATAGGTCCTCAAATGTAAAAAAAAAAGATAATTATCAATCTAATTTGGAAGAATTAAATTTTTGTTATACCTTTCTTCCTTTCAATTTATTAACATTTGTTTAGATTTTAATTTTATGTTCATAAAGTTTTGTATATAGGTTTAGTTTCAATTTATTATCACATAGATATCACATCTCAGACATATTCTGGATCGTTGTAAGTTTCCAATAGTTTTCCAATAGTTTCTAGTAGTATTTCTGAAAAGCTTATTGCCATCTGGAAAGCTCACGAATCTTTTTTATTTTTAAATTTCATTTATTCGTGTCTATTTACAAAAATAAACTTAAAACGTATCGAATATAATATTTTACGAAATAAAAGGAAATATTTAAAGATTAACACTCGATCTATGCAGACTACTAACTACTAATCGTGTCACTAGTTCTTTGGAACCAGTGTGGTGAAAGGGATTAAGGTGCGCCTCAAAGGCTCCTTTCGCGAACTTCAAAATAAAATCAATTTAATTCCTTATTTGATACAATTTGTACACTAGGAAAAGTCAACATAATAAAAACATAAACAAGAGAAATAATAAAAACCTGTAAACTGAACTATGTATGTGTTACATACTGAATATTATACTGAATGCTTTACTTGAATGTATACAGATAGCTCCAGATCCAGATCGTTGTCAAACGCAAGCGTGCCTGACGCTGCCAAAGTGTCAGTTTGTTGACAGTCTCATTCCACTATTGCTATCATCGGTGCGCAGTGTCCGGTTACGTCGTGGAGGTTCTAAAAATTAAGTCATCACTCACAAGGATCGTTTTAGTTCCTTTTTAATGCCAAGCTGGAAGGCATTATGCAAGATGGCGTAATTACAATAAAAAATATTAGCCCGTAGGTACCTGGATAAGACTACTAACGGACCGTTGGGAATGGCACACACAAGGCAGTGGGTAAAGTTAGGTTGCAAATGATGATGATGATGCTACTACTAGTGTTTTAAGTGCGCCTCTAAGGCACTTGACACAAGTTTTGGAACTTTTATTATTCTACACACATACAGGTTTCCTTCACCGTTTGAGAGTACTGGTTGGTTAATCAATTGATGCATGACCGGATTCGAACGCACTATGATATGATTGGAAGGCGGGGGCACTATCACTAGACCACCAGTGCTCTCAATGATAATGATGGTGTACTCGATGATGACCTCACTGGTGTATAACGTGGCTAGCAAAAGCTCGGCAGAGAGTAACGGGTTTGATTCCAATTTCAGGAACATTTGCATGTCTAGCAAATATTTTTTCTGTGTTGTAATACCATGGTATATGCAGTTTCTTATAAAAACGACATATTATATTTTATGTTATTATTTTATAAATTTTAGGAAAACTAACAGCCAACAAAAACAATAGGTAAATAAATAGATAGTATGAAGCAGGAAGCTACATAATATAGAAAGGCTTATTACTAGTTTCCGCAAATGTCGTGATAATAAGAGGCTACCATACCATCGCGTCTTGACAGATTTCGAAAGATATAGCGCTAAGGATTTTGGGTGTATAAATGAAAGACAGAGAGTGAGGCCGCGAAATATTGAAATCAAATAACTTGCCAAATTAAATAATTACAAGAAAACTACATAATAATTAAAAAAACTCGTTTTAACAACTAAAGAAATAGTTATTACCTACCTATCAAAGTAAAAATCATCTGAAAATATGGTATGGTTCCCGATATCTAGATGAAAACATGGATATTTTAAAATTTTTAAAGGTGTTTTTTTTCTCTTATCGTGTTTTCACTTTAAAGAACCAAAGAAAAAATGTTTAAATTTCATTTTCTTTTTAAATAAATACATTTCATTCACTAACAACAGAATTCTACATCGATTTTGGTGAACCCTCTATGCTCTATGGCACTCCCATAAGTATCTAAGGCACTCTCCAACCCCTAAACATTGTCTATGAATAATCTGCTACTGCGTAAAATGTCAATACAACAAACAAACCCACAAACACAATCGAATTAATAATTAGTAAGGATCACCAACAAAACATGCCCAAACTACAAAGTCAAAGATTATCTCCACCAAAAGCACACATTTATTTCGACTACTGTCAATTTATTTGCAAACAATTTTTTGTACTTACAAATGACTATTCAATTCTTTTACTGAAAGATTACCAGTGTTGCATAATCCGCTCCAAATGCTTTTATAATCCTTATTTTGACAGCAAACTCTTCAATGGAGGTAAAAAAAAAGTCGTGCGAGCGAGACGCGCCTATACGAGAGAAAGAGACAGATATAGCCTTCTCGTTGGGTGGCATTATGAATCATTCGGCCGCTATGGGTAGCCAAAGAGGAGATTACGAAAAAAATGTTCCTTTTTAGGGTTCCGTACCCGAAGGGTGCAAACTGGACCCTATTACTAAGCCACCGCTATCCGTCCGTCCGTTATGTCCGTCCATCCATCCGTCTGTCAGCGGGCTGTATCTCATTTATGTAGAAAAAATAACTACTTAAAGATGACCTTAATATGTGACTGTTTGTTGTTATTATTAAATACCTAAACAAAGATTATTTATGTACTTATTTTCTCTGCTCTCTTAGGTAATTTTTACGTCTAAAGAACTAGTTAAATCATTTAAGTCAGGCCACTATTACGATGTCACGGTTTCACACGAAGAGTAAATGCATAGGGAGATGTCTGAGTTACGCAGTTAAACCCAGTGCTCGGCTGAGATGCAAGAGTCGCGGGTTCGACTCCCGCTGCGGTATAAATGTATAGCATTTTGTACAAATATTTCGTCGTAGTCGTAGAACAATGACGGATCTGAAATTTAGCTACTTTGACGAAATATTATGTTCATTACCTATCCGACTTATAACATCGTAAACTGTTAAATAATAACATTTTTTTTAATATAGCAACATGTCCTTTTAAGTTGATAGAGCTAGCCGTTCAAAATATGCCATAAAGTGATTTATTATAAAGTAGCTAAATTGCAGATCCGTCATTGTTCTACGACTACGACGATTTCTTCCCGATCAGGGTATTGCAATATTAACAGTACAGTAAATGTTGTAAGTTGAGATTTATTTAGAACACAGTTACAAAGACAAACTATAATAACATTAAAAACTTTAAGGTAATCGGTGTAGTAATAAGAAATAAAAATGAGCTCAGTTTTCTATCTAAGTTCGCCTACAGATAGAAAACAGAGCTCAGATCACCGACCGCAGGTAAGGTCCAACAGTAAATTATGTTTTCTTTACAAATGACGCCAAAACTGTACCTACAGAACCCTCACCCCGCCTGTCCTACTCCCCCTTAGCCGTATTTATTTTAATATGGTAAAAGCGAGAGTGTTAACTTGAAGTTCGCTTGTCATTTCGTGAGGGTCAAGTGGGTAGGCAGAGAAAAAACTGTTTGTATTTGGAAAGTAAATATTGTATTCTGTTTAGTTTTTTTACCCACTGGTACTTTGCTATACAAAAAATATCCTAGTTTTTCCGGAGTATTATTTAGATCTATCTAGTCGTGTCACAAGTTCTATAGAACCAATGTGGTGAAAGGGTTTAAAGTGCGCCTCAAAGGTTCCTTTCGTGCACTTGACGCATGTTTTCGAACCGTCTACGATTCTACGACATGCCGGTTTTCTCACGAAGTTTCCTTTCCGTTTGAGAGTACTGGTATAGCGCATTAATTTTTCGAATTGAAAAACCTTCGACTGGATTTGAACCCACGACCTTAGGACCGGAAGGCGAGGCCGCTACCACTAGGCCACCAGTGCTCTCACTTATCTAGTTTGGTTAAAAAGTTCGAAAACCTTTGAGGTGCATTTTAAATCCTTTTACCACACTGGTTCGAAATAACTAGTGACGCGTTCTTCAGCAAATTTCAACGTTGTTATTAACTATGGCAATAAACTATCCTTCCATCATCATCATCCTCCTGCCTTTATCCCACTCTATGTGGGGTCGGCAGTATGATCCTTGGATCATGGTGTTAGAGTTTTGGCTAAGGTGTTTTATGACCGGCCGCCTGCCTGACGTCAACCCTCCTTGGGAATACTTGCTTATTGTATCTCATCATGTTGAAGGATACGTTCCCTTAGTCGACTTTTACTAATAAACTATCCTTCCGTTAGAAGAATATTGGAAACGGGCATTAGTTTTTGGAAAAAACCTCTTACGGATTTAGTTTTTCCTTCTAATGTATGGAATACTATTAATTATAATTAGGTACCAGAAAACATTAAAATAATCTTTTCTCTGCTGGACTGGGAGTAAAGGAGAACAACATTTAGATTATTCGTACAGAAAAATCTATTGATGCACAATCGGATTTGAACCCACGACCATAGAGTCGAAAGGCTGCTACCATTAGACCACCAGTACTCTACATATTATCACGGCCCGCCATCTAATGGGGTGGGCAGAGCCTCAAGTAATAATAAGAAAACTAACTCCTGATTCAAAGTCCCAAGATGGATATGGTGAACCATGGTGACAGGTGATCAGCCCATCGCCCATATAGTGGTCCATCATGTTGGAGGATACTATCCCTTAGTCCACTCTTACGACATGCTCGGGGAGAGAAGCAGCTGGACGCATTCTATGCTTTTATTTATTCCCAGTCCAGCAGAGAAAAACTAAGGCCTTTTACCATCTATAGTAGATGATTTATACAGCGTCAGGAGGCAACTTTTACCTTCACAAACGGGACGAATTAAGATGGAGTAGGCTTGCCCAGCACCTATTCCATCCTCTCAGCTTAGTCAACCTTGTCGGAAAGACATGGCCAATACGTGCGGAACTGATTAAGCCGCGGGTTTCCTCACGATGCTTTTCCTTCACCGTTTGAGAGTACTGGGATAGCGCACATAAATTCGCACAGAAAAATCCATTGGTGCACGACATTTGAACCCACATCCTTAGGATCAGAAGGCGGGGTCACTACCAACTAGACCACCAGTGCTCTCAACGAACGACGAAAATTGCCCAGGTTCACAATATGTACTGTATGGAAGGGAAACAAAGATTAAAACAAAGTCTAAAAGTTCAATTTTGTCCATTTGAGATAAAAAAAAATTAAGGTAATCGGTGTAATAATAAGAAATGAAAATGAGCTCAGTTTATCAGCTAAGTTCGCCAACAGATAGAAAACAAAGCTCAGATCGCCGACCGCAGGTAAGCTCCCCAAAAAGCTCAGTACTGGTGACTGCATCGAGCATTTAACTGCTCGATGGGTGACCGGCACTTCAACTAGCAGAAAAGTGACAAGTTTATAACAGTGTAGGTATTAGCGCAGGATATCCAAGAAGAGACCAGTGAGTGTAAAGTCCAATCGGAATTAGGATATGGACCCAGTCTGGGCTAATTCCGAGCACATATGGTATAGTGGGTGGTCGGCCCACCCAGCGTGGGCTAAAACTAAGGAGACTCCATCGCCATACAATGATAATTTCGTCAATGCTGTCCTCCTAGTGAAGAACGCAGTAACTTGGTCAAACATGTTTTGATACGTGAGTGAGAACAGAATGTTGTATTTTGTTAGGCGATTCCGAATTCGTATCTAACAAATTTTTGACAAAAATGCTAATTATGGCGTTCTTCACTAGGAGGGCAGAATGGTTCAAAGTATTTACCTATTCAATTTAGAGTTGAACTATTTCTTCCGGTGCTGGGTGTTAAAATATAGAGAAAACATAGAATGCGTCCAGCTGCTTCTCTCCCCGAGCATGTCGTAAAAGTCGACTAAGGGATAGTATCCTCCGACATGATGAGATACAATAAGCAAGTATTCCCAAGGAGGGTTGACGTCAGGCAGGCGGCCGGTCATAAAACACCTTAGCCAAAACTCTTACAGCATGATCCAAGGATCATGCTGTGCTGACCCCACATAGAGTATGATGATGATGACTGGGTGTTAAAATATTATCTACTAGCTGCCGCCCGCGGCTTCTCTCGCGTGGTACCCGGATAAAAAATAGCCTATATGTTAATCCAGCACATGTACTATATATATTCCAAGTTTCATTCAAATCCGTTCAGTAGTTTTTGCGTGAAAGAGTAACAAACATCAATACATCCTTACAAACTTTCGCGTTTATAATATTAGTAAGGTTTATGGAACCAGATGGCTGATAGAATACTTATGTACTTTTTTTTGTAAATACATAGACCCGGAGGAGTTGTTTGCAGAACATGCAAACATTCCTCCCGCAGCGGGAATCGAACCCGCACCTCTAGCGTTTCAGCCGAGCACTCGCCCGCCACGCCACCGGAGTAATAATAACAATAATTAAATAATAATAAACACTTTATTGCACACAAAACACAGAAAGTACCTAAATAAAAAAAACATAACAATGGGCGGCCCTATCGCTAATCGCGGCTTATCGTAGTACCGTGGTAGAGGTCTGAGTTAAGCACCTGTGCTTTACCCAGTTTTTTATATACCTATGTAGTTTTAAAGCTTTCTCTATACATCTTCTGTTCGTTTTGCTTGCTCCATGTCACCAAAACATTTTCAAGCTTGACTGGTCGTTTCACATTCACACCCTCTAATATACACTCTATCCCCTCGCAATAAGACTGCAATTACATCAGCAATTCTATATTCGGCTCGCTAGTAGAACGGCCGCGACTTCGATCGCTTTGAATTCTTTTCAAACGCTACTCAGACTCAGATAGATAAAAAGTAAGTTCGTATGAGCTAGTGGCCAACTC
The DNA here is from genome assembly GCA_949320045.1 of Scotopteryx bipunctaria. Taxonomy (NCBI): domain Eukaryota; kingdom Metazoa; phylum Arthropoda; class Insecta; order Lepidoptera; family Geometridae; genus Scotopteryx; species Scotopteryx bipunctaria. The sequence goes on from OX439467.1 coordinate 1,741,543, forward strand.
TTGTGACGGAGTTTTTAGGCCGCCTAAAGGCCTCCGTCATGGCTTAACGACTTAAAAGCCGGGACCGACAATGTGAAGCACGGAAGCGCTCAGCTCGTAATGCCACTTGCAGTCACCGGGTTCAAATCCAGACGTGTGCCAATTAATTTTTCTGTGCGAAAAATTTATGTGTATTATACCAGTACTCTCAAACGGTGAAGGAAAACATCGTGAGGAAACCCGCGGCTTAGTCAGCTCCGCGTGTATTGACCATGTCTTTCCTGTGGACAAGGCCGACTAAGCTGAGAGGATGGAATAGGTGCTGCGCAAGCCTACTCCATCTTAATTCGTCCCGGGCACTACAGCGTCCCGTTTGTAAAGGTAAAATTTGTCTCCTGACGCTGTATAAATCATCTACTATAGATGATAGGGACATACAGTCAGTCAGTAGTGTAAGATTTTTTATATAGATCGATCGTGATTGTAGACTTTGTGTTTATGAGTTTAAGGTATATTTTCGCTTGGATATTTATTTTATATTTGGAGTTGACCCTGTGTAGACTAATTGAGATGTCTTCCGTTTATTTTCTGTTGTTTTGTTTGTCTGTCTGTGTGTTAGTCAATGTTAGTATTAATGATTATTTATGTTTGGAGTTTTGACATCAAAGGGTATGATTATTTTTATAATATTTCGGAAATTCGTTTTTGACTTTGTGTTTTCTGTGTTTGTGTTAATAAATTACTTTAAATATTCCTGTTTGATTAATTTAACCTGTTTTAACGCCCAACTATTGAATTAACGTAAGAAATACATACGATCACGCGTGTTTCCCAGAGGGGTAGGCAGAGATCATCATCATCATCAGGGTCGGCACAGCATGATCCTTGGATCATGCTGTAAGAGTTTTGGCTAAGGTGTTTTATGACCGGCCGCCTGCCTGACGTCAACCCTCCTTGGGAATACTTGCTTATTGTATCTCATAGTGATTAAAAGTCCCCAAAATGGTTAATTTCCGTTGATTTTGTTCAATTTCGTATTCCTAAAAGTCATTTGATGATTTCAAAGATTATTTATTTTTATTTTGAATAGGTATGAAATGAAAATTGTGCACAAATATTTATTTATTTTTAAAATTATCGGAAAAGTTTACAATGTAGCTTCCGAAACGAATGAGAACTCCACTGATACACCGCTCAATAAAACTGGGCTCTTAACCTTAAATATACAGCCTTAATGCATATAACCTTTATTTTGTTATTAATTACCCTTTATGGCGCACTGATGGGACGCTCGGCGACTTTGAACGCATTGAATTTGTTCATAGGCACAAACTATAATCTTTACTAGCTATACTTGTGCGCGGTCACAATTGGGATGGGTGACCGCAAGTGGCATTACGATCTGAGCGCTACCGTGCTTTGTAGGGCACGTTGAATTGTCGGTCCCGGCTTTTTTTCAGCCATGACGGAGGCCTTTAGGCGGCCTAAAAACTCCGTCACAAGAGTTGGTCATACGAACTTAATTTACTAGCTGACCCCGCGAACTTCGTAACGCCTTAGAATTAATAATGCAGATATTCAATGGGAGAAGAATACATGTTGTGCCGACCCTACATAAAGTAATTGACAGGAAAATGATGATGATGATGACCACCAACGAAGCACTAATAAAGAAATTCGCCAATAATACGATTACTAACCCGATAAGGAATCTATAATGCAAATAGATCCTTATCTCCATAACATAAAGTCCATAAATCCATAAAACTTTACAATTCGAAATTAGAATTTTTCGATTCCAAATTCATTTTTGTAGTTTCAAAAATCGAACGATGCTCTCCGCCAATCGAATAAGAGATTTGTTCTCTGTCATACTAATATACTAATACTAATTATAAAGAGGAAAGATTTTTTTATTTTTTGTAACGAATAGGCTCCGAAACTACTGGACCGATTTCAAAAATTCTTTCACCAATAGAAAGCTACATTATCAGGGACCAGTATAGGCTATAACATATTTTCAAAAAAAATAGGGATCCGTAAGAAAATTGCAATATTGTAACCCAAGGTAGAAAACCCAAAATAGTTTTTGGCGTGCGCTGCGAAAACTATTGATAATAGAACAAAATAATATACTACACGCGTACGAAGTCGCGGGCAACAGCTAGTGTTTTGACTTATAATCAACGCACAGCCTAAACCATAAGTCCTAGAAGCATGAGACTCTTATGGTGTAGTGGTGCACTAAGAAAGGAGTTAGAAAGTTTTTATAACATTCAACGCGGACAATGACTGACCTCACAGCTTAGTTGGTAGTAACTCTGCCTTCTGCACAGTTATGTAGGTTCGATTCTTACCCAGGACAAACATTTACATGATTCGTTTGTATGAAAATCTCAATGCGGACACAATCGTTTCACTTAGTCAATTTTTTTTAAACCAGCTGTCAAAAAAACAACATGGCGGCTCATTATGTCTTAAATAATTTAAAAGCTTTTGATAAAGCTATAAATGTCGAATTCGTTGATTTACGTGGAATTTCGTTATTTATTACTGTTTTATATTTGATTATTTGCATATGTGTCTGACTGTGATACACAGATCATTATTTTGACGAATAACTGTAGGCGAACTTAAAAAAAAACTGAGCTAAGTTTCATTTGTTTGTATTTGTGTACCTATAGTATCCTTAATGGGGTGTGCAGAGCCACAAGTAGTCATTAAAAAACTTGCAGCCACTCCTGATTCAAAGTCCCAAGATGGATATGAACCATGGTGACAGGTGATCAACTCATCGCCCATATAGATGGTCCATCATGTTGAAGGATACTATCCCTTAGTCGACTTTTACGACATGCTCGGGGAGAGAAGCAGCTGGACGCATTCTATGTTGTTTTTTACTCCCAGTCCAGCAGAGAAGTAAGTTACCGAGTATAATATCACATTATGTGTAAGCTATAGTATCAAACGATAAAAAAAAATATATATCATTCATTATGCTTGCCAACTTTTACGTCCGTGTGTATAAACAGGAAGTTAATAAATTAAATTAAATATTTTATAGATTATAATGTGTCAACGTACAATTATATTGATCATTAATATCTTGATTCTAAAGATTTAATTGATTAATTAAAAATGACTGAGACAACTTCTGTTATTTAGGATTCTGCAACAAAATTGTGAAAAGGAAACCTTATGGGGTATGATTGACCGTTAGTTCGTTAACGCTGATATTTACTGTTAGACTGATACTCGACGAAAACTTTTACATTGAAAAACAAACTAAGGCCTTTTACCATCTATAGTAGATGATTTATACAGCGTCAGGAGGCTTTTACCTTCACAAACGGGACGCTGCAGTGCCCGGGACGAATTAAGAAAAATACATAGACATTATCACGCCCATTACGCAAAGTTCATTGCATACACACACTATTTATTTATTTAATTTAGTGTCATCAAAATTATGTACACAGATTCATTAATCATACTAATATGATAAAGAAACATTTTTTGATTTTTTTGTTTGTTTGTAACGAATAGGCTCCGAAACTACTGGACCGATTTCAAAAATTCTTTCACCAATAGAAAGCTACATTATCAGGAACCAGTATAGACTATAATGTATTTTCGAAAAAATTAGGGAACCTTACTAAAACTCCAATAATGTAACCCGAGGTGTACAAAAATTGACCTAAAAATCCTAATTTGTTAAATACCCGTGCGAAGTCGGGGCGGGCTGCTAGTGACTTATAAAGAGGACAAGATAGAAGAACAAAGAGCAAGATGTATGAGTTCAAACACTTAAATTGGAAGAAGTAAATACGCTAGTGTCCAAGAAACAACCAGTCCCCCACAAAATGACGTCAGACCACCCACAGGCCGACTAATTAAGATATTACTGCGTAATTACAAAGGCTATATCTCTGATCTTGTGGGTAGCGCGCGCTCAATCCAACGGGACGGGAAAACGAATTACGAATATATTACTCATGGTTGTTAAAAACGGTTTTGTGGAATAGGGAATTCGAAACAGTGTTTTTAAAATACTTAAAACGCTTTTTTTTAGGTAAATACTCTATTATTAACTAACAGAACTTATTCTACTAATATTATAAATGCGAAAGTTTGTGAGGATGTGAAGATGTGACGATGTTTGTGCCTCAATCACGCCTAAACGGCTGAACGGATTTGAATGAAACTTGGAATATACATAATACGTGTGCTGGAATAACATATAGGCTACTATTTATCCGGGTATAACGCGAGCAAAGCCGCGGGCGGCAGTTAGTACAAAAATAAAATACAAAATAAGCCGTTCGGATTTTATATAAATGTATTAATTGATAAGAGTACATAAATAATTAGCCCATAATATGACTTTTTTACAGAAAAATGTTTTTTTTTTACGCATAACATAAAACCAAAAATACTTTGCTGCGTTTCACCGTTTTTGTATTTCTCTGCTGGACTGGGAGTAAAAAAAAACATAGAATACGTCCAGCTGTTTCTCTCCCCGAGCATGTCGTAAAAGTCGACTAAGGGATAGTATCCTCCAACATGATGAGATACAATAAGCAAGTATTCCCAAGGAGGGTTGACGTCAGGCAGGCGGCCGGTCATAAAACACCTTAGCCAAAACTCTTACAGCATGATCCAAGGATCATGCTGTGCCGACCCCACGTAGAGTGGGATAAGGGCAGGAAAATGATGACTTTGCTGCGTTTCAATTTACGCATATCCTGTCACTGTCCCTGACGGTATAAGCAAGCCCAACTTCGGTATGCAAGATGACTCATATACCAGCGATTATACCTCTTGACGAATTGTTATGCCTTTGACGGTATATTAAACTGAAATATTTATTCAATTTAACTCCGCGTACTTAAAATTAAATGGGTAATTAAAAATAATAATATGAAGCGAATTATTGGTATTGCTATTTTCTGACGTGTCGTGTGTTTATTAATATATCTTTTTTGGGGTTCCGTGCCCGAGGGGTGTATCCCTCGGGCACGGAACCCCAAAAAAGATACCCCGGGACCACGGGACCCTATTACCTACTAAGCCACCGCTGTCCGTCCGTCCGTCCGTCTGTCAGCGGGCTGTATCTCATAAACCGTAATAGGTGGAGAGTTGAAATTTTCACAGATTGTGTATTTTTATTGCCGCTATAACAACAAATAATAAAAATAAACCGTTTTTTTTAGCTCATACGAACTTACTGTTGACGACCTCTGTGGCGGGCGAGTGCTCGGCTGACATGCTAAAGGCACGGGTTCGATTCCCGCTGCGGGAGAAATATTTGCATGTTCTGCTGTTTCTTCCGGGTCTGGGTGTTGTAGTACTATGTATTATAAGTATGTGTTAACAAAAAAAAGTATATAAGTATTGTATCAGCCATCTGGTTCCCATAGTACAAGCTTTGCTTAGTTTGGGGCTAGATGGCGCTGTGTGAAATGTCCACAAATATTTTATTTATTTGTTATTTTATGTACTAATTGTTTTTTTTTCTTTTGTTATAGGAAGAAGTAAGTACGAGACCCGCTCACGGCAGTCAAGTGAGATAATTCCATTTATTTTTGTCCCGCCATTTTGTTTTTATTACGCATATTTTTAAATACTTTTCTGCTGGACTGGGAGTAAAGAAAAGCATAGAATGCGTCCAGCTGCTTCTCTTACCCAGCATGCCGTAAAAGTCGACTAAGGGATAGTATCCTCCAACATGATGGACCATCTATATGGGCGATGGGCTGATCACCTGTCACCATGGTTTATTATCCATCTTAGGACTTTAAATCAAAAGTGGCTGCAATTTTTCTTATGTTAGCTTGTGGCTCTGACCACCCCATTAGGGATATGGGCGAGATAGTATGTATTTTATCTGGTGGTCTAGTGGTAGTGTCCTCGCCATCCGATCCTAAGGTCGTGGGTTCAAATGCGGTGCACCAATGGATTTTTCTGTTCGAAAACTTTACTTACGCTACCAGCATAGTGAGATAACCGGAGTGTCGTAGAAAAAAATATTAAGTTCAAAAACATGTCAAGTGTACGATAGAAGCCTCCTTGAGGCGCATTTAAAATCCTTTCACCACACTAGTTCGAGAGAACTAGTGACACGATTTGTAGTAGTACCTAGTAGTACATTTATTTCATTTTCCTAGTTTTCAAAACTAATCAAAACTTTAAAAATATTGATAATACATATTAATATTAAATTTTAGAAGAAAAAAAACTGTTGCATTATCACTTATGTACTTGTAATATTATTTTAACGTAGGTAGGTACATCATTTTTTTTGTTATACTTTTTTTTAATTTTTTAGATTTTTATTACTAAGGTACTTACCCGGTTCCAACATTTAACTAACGGACGATGGTTCTACGGAAAGTAACTGTTGTTATCCGTCGATAAACGCCTTACATTTTTTTGCCATAAAAACAGGTACTTATTAACGATCCTTCATCCGTTAGTAGAATATTGGAGTTAGGAGATTTATTTTTTTTTAATAGAAAAATTTACTGTATTTTTTTAGTACTTAGTTGTAGCGCTCATGGCTTGCTTGGACGTTCTTGATTGATCCTTAAAGTTAAGCAACGTTGTGCGCGGTCACAATTTGGATGGGTGACCAGTGCAAGTGGCATTACGAGCTGAGCGCTTCCGTGCTTCGGAGGGCACGTTAAATTGTCGGTCCCGGCTTTTAAGTCGTTAAGCCATAACATGACTTAGTTGAATATACTTATGTAAGTTTTATTACCTAGGTCCTTTTAAGCTACAAAGTCCGGACAAAAGTCTAAAAGCTCGGAGATGACTGGACAAACCCTTCCTACAAGGAACCTGCACTTCGTTTAGCGCATCCGTATTCGCTTCCACTTGCCTTCACGGACGTTGCTTTTGTTTGGTGTGCTTATATTATAGTTGCGTCTATGGTCGCTCAAAGATTACTACAGAAAATATATCGTAATATATATTATATAGTAGGTATCACTACATAGTATAAAACAAAGTCGCTTCCCGCTGTCTGTCCCTATGTATACTTAGATCTTTAAAACTACGCAACGGATTTTGATGCGGTTTTTTTTAATAGATAGAGTGATTCAAGAGGAAGGTTTATATGTATAATACATGCATAATGTAGTAGAGAAACACTGATGATTAAGAGGTTTCTAATGTGATGTCGTAAATAAACACATTTTCTTTGCGCTTACATTGCAAACGCTGGCTGAACCCTACGAGATAGATCAAAATAATGTACTACAGTATTGTACACCTTAAAAAGGTCTACAAAAAAGTCCACGATGGTATAAGTCTATGTCGTGTGAAGCCGGGGCGGGTCGCTAGTATACTATAAGTGGAAACTTTTAATTGGCTTTCCGTATGTAAATATGTGTGCTCGGCATGTATTAAATATTTTAACTATTGATGTACATAGCTTTAAGTTTTCCTAAAAATGTTTCAATAGTTTAAATAAAAACGCTACGTATGTGACAGCTTTTTTAGCGTTTGCTTAGTCAGTAGCCTTTGTTTGCTTTCGTTTGGTTGGTTAAACTCGCAACCTGCATGTCTTACTTTAAACTGTAAATGTCTCTATTAGTGCTCCATGTTTCAACGAAATTATTAGCCAATATAATCATTGGACCTTTAAATTTACTAACAAACTGCATCAAAACAAAAGTGTGAATGATAACAAAAAAGTCCTGCAAAACAAAACAACGATGTTTTGCAAAAAAATCATTGTCACGTGAGAAGATGGAGACAACACAGAGCTTTTATTTTTATACAAATAACTAGCTTTCGCCCGCGGCTTCGCTCGCGTGGTATCCAAACAAAAAGTAGCCTATATGTTATTCCAGCACACATACAATGTGTATTCCAAGTTTCATTCAAATTCGTTCAGTCGTTACGGCGTCATTGAGGCACAAACATACATCGTCACATCCACACATCCTCATAAACTTTCGCATTTATAATAACCATCATCATCATCATCTTTCTGCCCCCACTCTATATGGCATCATAAACAGCATGAACTTTGGATCTTGAATGAGTTTTGGGTAAGGTGTTTTATGACCGGCCGCCTGCCTGACGTCAACCCTCCTTGGGAATACTTGCTTATTGTATCTCATCATGGTGGAGGATACTTTCGCATATATAATATTAGAAGGATTAATCTTATTTAGCGATCACCTTCTGATATTGTTTGTTTTTTTGAACTTCTCTGCTGGACTGGGAGTAAAGAAAAAACATAGAATGCGTCCAGCTGCTTCTCTCCCCGAGCATGTCGTAAAAGTCGACTAAGGGATAGTATCCTTCAACATGATGAGATACAATAAGCAAGTATTCCCAAGGAGGGTTGACGTCAGGCAGGCGGCTGGTCATAAAACACCTTAGCCAAAACTCTTACAGCGGATCATGCTGTGCCGACCCCGATAGAGTGGGATAAGGGCAGGAAGATGATGATGACCTTCTGAAATTGTTTGCACGATCGCGTCCGCGAAAGAATCAGTGACAGTGACCCCAAGGTCACTGGGTCAATGACCTTGACAGGTCGAAGACCAGGCTCAAGATGGAGTAGCCCACCTTCGGCCGGTGCAATATTTTGACCAATTTTATATGAAAACGCGCGAACTTCGCTGCGAAGTGAATTGGTTAAGATATTGCATCGTTCGCTGTTGGGCATGTCTTCGGAAGCTGCTCATCATCATTACATCCAGCGTCCAGCAAGCCAGTTCTGTTAATTTTCAAAGTCTGACGTTGTATTACGTTACAACGTGATATGCGTAGTCTTAGTCTTAGTTTGGTTGCCTGGAAGAAATCGCATCAAGCGATAAGGCCACCCTTTGCCAGCAATTGTTAGGTTGTTTGCAATAAAGTTCTTTCATTTTCATGCCATTCCAATGTACGCCGTTCAATGTTTTATGTCTTGTAAATGTATCTACCTATGCTGTTTCTACATTCTTTGCCATTCCAACATTCATTACTACTTGTGAGTTTCCGAAAAGTGTGAAAAAATGGCTATAAAATAATATAAGAAAGAAAAACACTTGTTAGTTTCCGTGACTTCGCTCGTTTGAGACCCGAATGAACAGTATCCTATTTAAATGTTATTTTTAGCACATGTACATACATTGTTACTTATCTGCTGGACTGGGAGTAAAGATAAAACATAAAACGTGTCCAGCTTCTCTCCCCGAGCATGTTGTAAGTCGACTAAGGGATAGTATCCTTTACAACATAATGGACCATATATAGGCGATGGGCTGATCACCTGTCACCATGGTTCACCATATCCATCTTGGGACTTTAAATCACTTTCCTTAACTTAATTCGTCAGCTCTAAAATTTAACGATCCCTGTTATCTCAATGTATTAAAAAGAGACGACAATATTTTTATGGCTGTCAAACTAAGTTAATTTTAAGTGCCGAACAGAATCCTACTATATTATAAATGTGAAAGTTTGTGAGGATGTTTGTGCCTCAATTACGCCTAAACGGCTTAACGGATTTGATTGAAACTTGGAATATACATAATAAGTGTGCTGGAATAATATATACTTAGGCCACTTTTTATCCGGGTGCAAAGCGAGCGAAACCGCGGGCGGCAGCTAGTCAATACAATCGAAAGTTAGTAGAAACGTCAAATAAAGTTGAAAATTAACAGAAATAAATAACAGTTCATTGACATAAGTCAGAATGACAGTAAAAAGGTTTACTTCTCTTATCTACAGCTACACTATCACGATTTGCCAAGCTTCGTTTGCGTCCTTGTCTATCTTGTGACAAAGTATATGACATCTGTCACTTACACGACAAGTTCTCTGAAGCCCGATAATGTAGCTGCAGGCTTAGAATATGTCAAAAGATAATCAAAAGTCAATATAATGCCCGGTCCTAAAATTCTACATACAGACGACGTCTCGTTCATTGCCAACGTTGTTTTTCTGTCAAAAGTTGCCGTTTGTAGAATATTGGCGCCTGGCATAAATAATGATGTAATTACTTGCTTCCCCTTGCATATAAAACCTGCTGTGCGATTTTGTAACAAATTCGAGTCGTCATCGCGGTCTCGTCAACGCTTTTTCACAAAAGACAACGTCATGGTCTTCCATCCGTCGCCCGTTAGTCGTATAAAGGAATCGAGCATAAGAATCTGAAACAGAATCATTTATTTGCAACTAAAACTATTAACAAACTAAAACTAAACTAACTTATGTAATATAATTATGGAACAGTTGCAAATTGGTCCCAACTCAGCATGTGCAGGTTGAAACAACCCACGCTGGTCTTCCGTTAATAATAAGAGTACTCATTGTAAGCGTGAAAGGAATGATGTAGACTGCGATGATGAAGCGAAATGTTACAAAATCGCACCGCCCACGCCGCAGATCGATATACCGCATGTGAATTTGCGATATTCATTTATTAAGGTACGAGTTGGCAGCGGACGACATGAGGCAGCAGCAGACGACGTGTCGCAGCGACACTACTGGTTTCTATGTTATAAACTTATTCTACGGCCCATAGAAATATATACCTTAAAACTAACATACATATGAAAAACACAAATTAAAAACAAACTAATTTACGACTGAACTGCGCCGTGCTACGCAATGTCTCGGGGTCTTGTAGGCGCCCGCGGAAGCGCCTGTACACGACCCACTTCGGCCAAAACTCCGCATCCATGAACGTCGACAGTCGAGCAGTCGGCACTCTCACCATAAATTCTATGAAATTCCCTCCGAAGTTAGCGACACGAAGCTAGCGACGCGTTTCATAGAAATACATAGATACCAGTAGTGTCGCTGCGACACGTCGTCCGCTGCCAATTCGTACCTTTAGACATGTGATCGACACTACCTGCATTATTGGAAAGTAATACCGCAACTTTGCACGGTATTGTCGCAAAATCGCATTGTTTTGCTGCATTGTGTTATTATAATCAATTATTGTCATTTGTTACTGAAAAATGTTTTTTTGAATGTTTTTAATACTGTTTTTTGTGTGTGTGTTTTGCTTGTTGTATAGTTTTTGTGGGATGTTATGTTGATATTAATTTTATTGTTGCACGTCACTGTAAAATTTAACCAGTGTGGTGAAAGGATTTAAAGTGCGCCTCAAAGGCTCTGCTCATCCACTTTATTCATATGTTAGATTTTTAGGTTCTCGATACACGACGATTTTCTCACGATGTTTCCGTTCAGCATAACGCACATAACTTTTCCAACAGTAAAATCCATTGGTGTATAACCGGATTTGAACCGACGACCTTAGGATCGGAGGGCGGGGCAGCTACCTCTAGACCACCAGTGCTCTGCATTAGTGAACTTAAAACCGGTATCTCAGTTTCCAGCGTTTTCCTTCTATTAACAATGATGAAGAGCATATTCCTCCATCCCCTCATTGCTGCAGGTCCTCGCACCAGGCGGCCGAAGAAGCCCCCGGGTGAGGCGAACCCCAATGATGAGAAACGACCCCGCACCGCCTTCTCTGGACCCCAGCTGGCCAGGCTGAAGGTATGTCTTTCAATATACTGCCACTAGCTTAAACTAAACTTTAAAAGGCCTATTACTAAGGCCTTTTACCATCAATAGTAGATGATTTATACAGCGTCAGGAGGAAACTTTTACCTTCACAAACGAGACGCTGTAGTGCCCGGGACGAAATGAGATGGAGTAGGCTTGCCCAGCACCTATTCCATCCTCTCAGCTTAGTCGGCCTTGTCCACAGGAAAGACATGGTCAATACGTGTTGAGCTGACTAAGGCGCGGGTTTCCTCACGATGTTTTCCTTCACCGTTTGAGAGTACTGGTATAGCGCACATAAATTTTTCGCATAGAAAATTCATTGGTACACGACCGGGTTTTTAATAAAAGAAAGAAACTTACAATGAATACAAATATAATTTACAAAATATAAATGAAACAGTCGGGCTATCTAAAGACCATTGCAAACGGTGTATAAATAGATCACCTGATCCAGCTCTTCAGACGGTGGAAGCGTGCCCAAGACGCTGGCCGCATTGCCACGCTGAATGGCACTACTGATCCGTTGAGCCAAATAAGAACCAGCTCTTGGATCGCTCTTCGACCAGACACCCTGAAACAATTTTGAAAACGCGGTGCCTGACGCGTCGTTTATGTTTTACGTAAAACTTTTTTAACAAATCTTTATTTTTTCAGCATGAATTTGCTGAGAATCGCTACCTGACTGAAAGACGACGTCAAGCCTTAGCTGCTGAGCTAGGTAAGATGCTAACCTTAGGTAGTTTCAACAGGAGTTCATAACAAAATCGACTGTAAAACTTAATAAATATCTAAACAAAAGACTTGAATCATCATCTTCCTGCCCTTATCCCACTCTATGTGGGGTCGGCACAGCATGATCCTTGGATCACGCTGTAAGAGTTTTGGCTAAAATGTTTTATAACCGGCCGCCTGCCTGACGTCAACCCTCCTTGAAGCAAAAGACTTGAATAAAGACTACTTTTTAATTTTAGAAAAACAAACAGTCAGTCTTTTGGGGAGCTTACCTGCGGTCGGTGATCTGAGCTCTGTTTTAGATCTGTAGGCGAACTTAGAAAACTGAGCTCATTTTCATTTCTTATTATTATACCGATTACCTTAAAGTTCTTAATGTTAATTATAGTTTGTGTTTGAATAAATACCGGTCTAACAGTCCATTACCTAAATAAAACAATTTTATTAGTTAGATTATATATTTGTGGTACCATGGTACCACAACACCCAGACCCGAAATAGTTTTTTACAGATCATGCAAACATCTCTTCCGCAGCGGGAATCGAACCCACGCCTCTGCCGAGCAATCGCCCGCCACGCCACCGAGGCCGTGAAAACTATATCGTATATTTCATTTTTAAATTTTCTCAACAGGACTAGCTGAAGCCCAAATCAAGATCTGGTTTCAGAACAAGAGAGCGAAGATTAAGAAGGCATCAGGTCAGAGGAACCCCCTAGCATTGCAGCTGATGGCTCAGGGTCTGTATAACCACAGCACTGTTCCTCTTACCAAGGAGGAAGAGGAACTAGAGATGAAGGCCAGGGAAAGAGAAGCACAGAACAGAGCGTAGCCACTCTAACGTCGCTACCATTCGACTCTCGAATCACTGCTATAAGACTCTAGTATCGCCATTATAAAGCTCTACCCTACGCGTTGAAGAAAACAAAATGGCGTTGATCTGAATCATTGCTACAACAGCTTTGTGCAAACTCTACCGTCATCTTAAAATCTCCACAACCACAGCACCTTCCTAGGGAGAGGAATTCAAAGCATATTCCCTCCAAAATCCCATTAAATCGTGGCTACAATACATCTCTTTTGTCGCTCTAATGAAACTCTTGTGTTGCTACTTTAAGACTCTAGTGTCGCCATTATAAAACTCTACTGTACGCTCTGTATACAAATAGCGTCGCTCTGTATCATCACTGCAATATATCTCTAACGAGACTCTTGTGTTGCTACAATGAGACTCTAGTATCGCCATTTTAAAACTGTAAAATCTATTGATGATGATGTGAACGATCCTGACAAAGGCTAATAGTCGTTGAAAATGTTATACGTTCTTACTCTACTATAAGCAACATAAGTCTAGAAATGTTATCTATTACACAAAAATCTTCTAGCATTTTCCACATTATAGAATTAAAAGTATTGCAACATCAGGTTTATTTTTTGTTATACTGATTATAACAAAAAATATATAATTACAATCACAAAATGATTTGATTTCTTTCGCAAGTAATAGTTATACTTTAGACTTGCCCTAATTTGTCGCTTCATTTTCAATATGCAGATCTAGCTCTCAGGAATACTTCGAAATCAGTAAAAATTGTTTGTTTTTTTACATTGTAAAAAATATAAAATTACAGTGTCATTTTTGTAAAAGGTACTCTACTTTTAGTGTTATTTAAATAAAACGCTTTGTAAATAAAAATAGGCATTTCATAGTTTTAAGTCCTTTTGTAAAAAGTTATAATAATTAACACATCAATTGAGAAAATGAAACTCTTAAAATTAAAATTAATTCCTAAAAATATTGTTTGATATAACGAAAATTTATTCTGAAATGAAATTGTAAAAAAATTACAAGTTCCACTTAAATATTAGGTAATTTAACATGTAAATATTAGAATTAAATTAATATTTTAAATTAAGTTATTTATTGTGCAATGGTAGCAGTATTAGTAAAATGAAGATTGACAACAAATAAAAAAAACACTTTACTAAACAAAATGGCCGCAATTCTATTCAATTTTAACGCCTGACGTTCTATGCCGTTTTAACATTTGTCACCAGAAACCATAGACTAGAAAAATAGCAATGCAAAATCACGCTAATTTAAACGTAATTACGAACGGCCATAACCGTCAAACCGTTTCGTCTATGCACATTTCGTACTGTGGTATCGAGCTATTTTCTAATGTGCATCATACGTCTACCTTTTTTGACATCTGCCAGAACGAAAACAAAAAACGCAACGTGCATTCCATTGAACGTAATCATCATCATCATCTTCCTGCCCTTATCCCACTCTATGTGGGGTCGGCACAGCATGAACCTTGGATCATGCTGTAAGAGTTTTGGCTAAGGTGTTTTATGACCGGCCGCCTGCCTGACGTCAACCCTCCTTGGGAATACTTGCTTATTGTATCTCATCGTGTTGGAGGATATTATCCCTTAGTCGACTTTTACGACACGCTCGGGGAGAGAAGCAGCTGGACGCATTCTATGTTTTTTCTTTACTCCCAGTCCAGCAGAGAAGTAATTTAATAATTTCATTCCATTGAACGTAAGACCCATTAAATAGTGCATTGGGACACTGGGATCAAAGTCAAACAGCATAGAACGTCAGACGCTGAAAACTAAAAGAAATCAAGCCACCATCACCAAATATTAACGAGTGCACCTGTACTAAATAGAATCAAGTGCACCAAATAGTGAAAATAGTTGCACTTATTGATTATTTTATATTTGTTGTCAATCTCGTAGCGGTTAATAGAAAGATTTGATTAAAAAATATGTGTCAATATTTTTGTTTTACTATACAACCTATACACAATTTAGTCCTTTCGCTACACTAGTTCGCTAGTCCTCAACTTAACTCACACAGTTATGTACACCAACTACCCTGTTCCAATTACACTGTTTATAAAAGATTTCTCACTACCTGTGTGGCCTAAAAGGCAACTTTGAGCAATTCATCAAATTATAGCAATTAATTTTTCGATTTTATAGCGATTTCTGTAACTTTCGTAATTATGGTCTGAATTGCAGGTGAATTGTACGCAATTCGATACAACAGCAGATTCATATTTCAGGCCTGAGAAAGATTCGAAGGGTCTAAAAATGCCACTTTGAGCAATTCATTTCTAGAATTAATAGCAGATTCTCAGGAATTACTATATTCGTAAATTGGTCCGAATTATAGGAACGCAATTTAATTTTGCAGCAGATTCATATAAAATGGCCTTTTTAACCCTCCTGCATTACAAGTCATCAGTACTCTTACTCCACATTAAAAGTGTCAATTTTTAGGGTTCCGTACCCGAAGGGTATCAACGAAACCCTATTACTGAGCCTCCTCTGTCTGGCCGTCCGTCCGTCGTACAGTCCGTCTGTCAGCGGGCTGTATCTCATGAACCGTAATGGCAGAGTTGAAATGTTCACAGAGTGTGTATTTCTATTGCCGCTATAACAAATAATAAAAATAAACATGTTTGATGGTACGGAACTCATCGTGAGAGAATTCAAATCGCACTTTACCTGTTTTTATTTAAATCAATTTGACACATTGCTTATTGGTAGGCACATCAGAACAACGAATCAAGCAGGCACTTACAAATAAAACTTAACCCCTCAAGGTACACCCTTCAACCCAGTTCAACTCACGTCTTAGGGGTTGATATTAAACCTGTAGCGTGGCGAATCGGGAATTTCGTTCGATTTGGGAATTTTAATTTTGTTTTTTTGACACTGTTTCAAGGGGGTGGAATTCGATGGGGGTTTTTTTATTTGATTGTTTTAATATCACTACTACGCCATTTTGTCATTTTGGGTAAATTGGTATCTAGACTAACCCCCGAATACTCAAACGCATCTCAAAGTTAAGCACGTCTCAAATGACGTTTTTTTTTGACAGATTTTTATCAGAAACTGTCAAAAAAACCGTGAGTTGAGACGTGCTCAATTCTGAGTCGCGTCTGAGTATTCGGAGCTACTATTATAGATATTACTAGCGGTCGCCCGCGGCTCCGCCCGCGTGGATGTCGGTTACCGCTGCAAAAAGCCTACCCAGGAAAGACACGGTCAATCGCGAGGTCGGCTCCCTACGCAGCGGTCGTGCAGCAGAAATCGTAATATTTTAATTTCGCCATAACTTCAAAACCAAACGTCCAATTTTAATCATTCAAAGACCAAATATTATCTCCATAAACTGTTCTTAGTGATGAAATCATTTATTTTGATAAGGATTAATAGCATGAGTAAAATAAACGCGTTTAAATGTAGTCCAAAAAAAATTCAAGATTTTTAAATAAAAAAATGGTTGCTGTGCCTCACTCGACATAGATGGGTATAGTGTGTCGCGGACTTTTTTGTAGATATTTATAAGATCTACAATTAATTAGAACATTTTATGGTTCTATCTTTTATAGTTTAGGCAGCGTACGCAAAATAAGTAACTTTTCTGGTTGATTTTTTACACCTTGTGTCCGAAAAACCCAAATATCTTACGGAACCCTATTTTTTTCCAAAATAAAATATAGCCTATGTTACTCGTGGATAATGTAGCTTTCGAATGGTGAAAGAATTTTTAAAATCGGTCCAGTAGTTTTTGAGCCTATTCAGTACAAACAAACAAACAAAGTTTTCCTCTTTATAATATTAGTGTAGATGAGTATGATATTAGTAACTAGATACTTCGTCAGTTTAAATCTAAGAAAACCTTGAGAGGAAATAAACATTATTTTGAAAGTTATAAACATACATAATATTATCACACTCGTATCCCTAATGGGGTGGGCAGAGCTACAAGTAATCATGAGAAAACTTGCAGCAACTCCTGATTCAAAGCCTCAAGATGGATATGATGACAGGTGATCAGCCCATCGCCCATATAGATGGTCCATCATGTTGAAGGATACTATCCCTTAGTCGACTTTTACGACATGCTCGGGGAGAGAAGCAGCTGGACGCATTCTATGCTTTTTTACTCCCAGTCCAGCAGAGAAATAATATACTTATTTTTGAACAAAAACAAAAAAGCTTATTTCCTTGCTTACAATACAGCAACATAGAACCTATCATCATCTTCCTGCCCTTATCCCACTCTATGTGGGGTCGGCACAGCATGAACCTTGGATTATGCTGTAAGAGTTTTGGCTAGTTTTATGACCGGCCGCCTGCCTGACGTCAACCCTCCTTGGGAATACATAAAAACATAGTAATATAGAACCTAAATGTAGGTAAATAACAATATAGGCGCCTACAATCAGATCAGTTAAAACTAAAACTATTTGTATTTGAATATATTTTTTGCAAAGAACTTGAAAAATCCCTCCCCTGTGTCGAATCGAACGAGTGAAGTAAAAAACAGTTAATTTCAAACGACGAACGCATGCCTGGGATGCCGGGAGATAGGGCACGGCTTACATGCCGCTCAAAAGGTTACTGGTTAAACAGTGACATAAGAAATAGAAGAGGCATATATCCTCTCCAACATGATGGACCACTTATGTGTGCGAAGGACTGATCACCTGTCACCATGGGTCACTATATCCATCTGAGAACTAAATCAGAAGTGGCTGCAAGTTTTCTTATGATTACTTGTGGTTTTGCCCACAACATTAGGGATACGGGCGTAATAATATAAAAATAATTATGTATAAAATATCATCATAATAACAACAAGTGGATAATAATATTATAAGCTATTATAAGAAAACCTTTTTATGGAATGATGTTGACATAATTATGTAATATGTTAAGGTTTTCTTTAGAAATTATGGTAAATTTCACGTCTGTAAACCTAATGGGGTGGGCAGAGCCATAAGTTATCATAAGAAAACTTGCAGCCACTCCTGATTCAAAGTCCCAAGATGGATATGAACTATTGTGACAGGTTATCAGCCCATCGCCCATAGATGGTTCATAGAGAGTCGACTTTTACGACATGCTCGGGGAGAGAAGCAGCTGGACGGATTCTGTTTTTCTTTCCCCGATTTAAAATCTTCTGACTCAATGTAAGCCCACCGCCCGTGACAAGGGGTGTCCGCATTCCTCGCGAGAGCAATCGTAGGTGTTATTTTTACAGTTGAAATAAAACGGGGTGGTTTTATTGCAATATCGATTTATCTGTTTGGGTTGAAGTAGACTTTGTAAGGTTAAACTATAGTTTTTCTATTGGCCGTTTTAGACAATCGAATACTATCGCCTGTCTAAAAGGACCATACTGCTTTTAATACTGTTCATAATAATAAGAAAAATTGAAATTAAAGACGTTTGTCAAGGCACAAAGGAACCTTTTGAGGCGTACTTTAATCTCTTTATGACACTATTTTGAAAAAAACCAGGTCCAAAAGTAGGAGTAGGTAGTACTTAATGTTATTCGAAGTAAAACGAAATGATAAAGAAACATGCGAAAAACTCATTATAAATTATTTTTGAAACATTTCACGACATTTATTTTTTGCCCTTTAAAGTACCACAAATATTGTGCGCATTGGCAATTTTCATTATATTGATATGTAATATCTATATTATATCTATACATAGCGGTAAAATAATAAGAAATGAAAATGAGCTAAGTTTTCATTTCTTATTATTTTACCGATTACCTTAAAGGATTTAATATTATTGTAGTTTGTCATTGTAAATAAGTCGGATTAAATGTCCTTTGGTTTATGTAGATATTTATTTTTTTAAAGGGTTCATTCAGTTATTATTAGTTGACTATTAGTTGCATATTCGGACAAATTCGGATTTCATACAAAACACGAAGTTTGCCGAAGCGGTCAATATTTATGGTACAGACTAATTTTATTTTGAAAAATTCCATCATATTCTAAAACAAACAAAAAACTCTCCAATTAACTAATTATGTGTCTAATTAAACCTCCGTTTTGTGATATTTCACGAAAAACTTGACACCTTCAAAAAAACTTACCGTTTACAATAACAAAAAACACGAAAAAAAGCATCAAGTTGATCTATCAATCAGGTATTAACAAGAAAATGAACAAAAAATAGTGTGACGACAGATAGGGTGAATGACCCTTTGACGGGAGAGCGGACCACCCACGACGCAAGGCGATGCTAAGCGCATGGAACTGACTTAGTGACCAAGTCAGTGACCATGCCCCTATTCCTATATTCTACATAAATTATCACGCCCATATCCATAATGAAGTAGGCAGAGCCACAAGTAAACATAAGCAAACTTGCAGCCACTTCTGATTAAAAATCCTTATGGTGAACAATGGTGACAAGTGATCAGCCCATCGCCCATGTAGATGGCCCATCATGTTGGAGGATACTATCCCTTAGTCGACTTTTACGACATGCTCGGGGAGAGAAGCAGCTGGACGCATTCTATGTTTTTTCTTCTCTCCCAGTCCAGCAAAGAAGTAAAGTACCTATTCCTATATTCTGATACCAATAATTAAATTAAAAAAGTAAGTAAGTTCGTATGAGCTAGTGGCCAACTCTTGTGACGGAGTTTTTTAGGCCCCCGTCATGGCTTAACGACTTAGAAGCCAGGACCGACAATTTAACGTGCCCTCCGAAGCACGGTAGCGCTCAGCTCCTAATGCAACTTGCGGTCACCCATCCCAATTGTGACAGCGCACAGATTTTGCGCTTTTGTCTATCAGTCAGTCAGTCAATAACGTAACAATTTTACATATTTAAATGATGTCGTCTGAATTCGCAAATTACAGCCATGCTAAACCTATATTTTTAATTTAGGCCAAGAACACAAGAAAAATACACATTTAAGTAAGTTGTAATCATGTTTGTTTGAGGCGATCGATCGGGATCAATGCGAGGTGGAATTTGAAAATAGAATGTGCAAGGCGCCAGCCAATCAGCGGCTAGGGTTGTCGCGCATGCGTTGAATAGGTACTGTAGGTATACGCATGCGTAGAACATGTTTTTCTACGAAGACCTCGCTGGCGCGGTGGGCGATTGCTACTGAGACTTGAGAGTTGTGGGTTTGATTCTCGCTGCAAGGGATTCAGGGGTTCCAATATTCTAAAAACAGACGATAGTTTGCATTCCCATAGCAACCTTATCTGTACATTTTTGACTTTTTGACAGAAAAACTATGTTCCTATGGTAATAAACATGTCTGTTGGTAAAATATTGGAACCTGGAATAAGATTAATATTATTTAAGATTCATGTCGTAATTAACAAGCATATTTTTCTGAAATTCACTAGTATTTTAAGATTCTTGTCAAAAAGTGGCATATATTTTTAACAGACAAATAACAGTACCACAAGTATTATGTGCCTCGGCAAACTTCGTGCTTTGCATGAAAATCTAACCCGGTCGTGTACCAATGTTTTTTTCTGTACGAAAAATTTATGTGCGCTATACCAGTATGTACTCTCAAACGGTGAATAAAGACATCGTGAGGAAACCCGCGGCTTAGTCAGCTCCGCACGTATTGACCATGTCCTTCCTGTGGACAAGGCCGACTAAGCTGAGAGGATGGAATAGGTGCTGGGCAAGCCTATTCCATCTTTATTCGTCCCGGGCACTACAGCGTCCCGTTTGTTGCTTCCTGACACTGTATAAATCATTTACTATAGAATGGTAAAAGGTGTTTTTAAATTGGTTACAATATCTTTAACTTTCTGGAGGCAACCCTACCCCATCGTCCAATCAGCGCCCAGCTATCTATCACAGTCCAAATAAAATAAAAACGTACGCACGGGTGGCCGTTAATATATCAATTTTCTAAGATCGTAATCGTGTGTAACTCGCCTATACCGTGTGCAAGCAGCTTTATTTCTAAACTGACAAGATGTAGGTGAATGACTATCACGAATTAAAAGATTACTCGGCCTCGGTGGCGTAGCGAGTAGCTGAGACGAGCGAGGCGCGGGTTCAATTTCCTTTGAAGAAGAAATATTTGCATGGTACTCGTAGTTTCTGATGATTACGACAGAGGATCCTAAGGTGACGTCAGAACTATATGTGACCTACTTCTCTGCTGGACTGGGAGTAAAGAAAAAACATAGAATGCGTCCAGCTGCTTCTCTCCCCGAGCATGTCGTAAAAGTCGACTAAGGGATAGACCCACCACAAGGGAAGTTTTCATAATGTTTACTCCTGGCTCTGCCCATTAGGGATACGGGCGTGATAATTATGTATGAATAAAATACCTAAAATGGACGAAAGGAGTCTTTGAGGCTTTAAATCCTTTCACCACACTGGTTCTAGAACGAGTGAATGTATGTAATTAGAAGGAGAGGGTGTGCAAGGGAGACAGCGAATGGCAGAATGTCGCAAAACATCCCAAAGAATGCATAGAACTTAAAACACACAGAAACGGCTTAAACCCACATTTCTGACTATACCCCCGACAGTAAAGAGAGCTAAAAATATCAAGATAAAAAGTAGCCTATATGTTATTCCAGCACACATACTATGTATGTTCCAAGTTTCATTCAAATCCGTTCAGCCGTTACGGCGTGATTGAGGCACAAACATCGTCACATCCTCAAACTTTCGCATTTATAATATTAGTAGGACATTTTTTGGCTATACACTCTCGTGATTCAGATTAATCCAACGACACCTCATTTGTCAAAATCTGTCCAGCCCTTTGGACTACAGCTTCGGCTAAAGAAATGCACACATACATACATACACTCTAAAACACGCTCCCTCCTTCTTCGAAATCGGGTAAAGAGGGGATGAATCCCTCTTTCCAAAAATGTATGAATCTTTTCAGCGAATAATGTTGCTTTGATAAGCTTACGTTACGATCCATTGTCTGTTAGTAGAATACTAAAATTTATTGAACCCAAGGATTGACGACCTTGGTGGCGTACCGGGCGAGTGCTCGGCTACGCAAGAGGTGCGGGTTCGATTCCCGCTACGGGAGAAATGTTTGTATGTTCTGCAAATATTTATTCTGGGTCTGTAAGTATAAATTATGTTTTTACAAAAAAAGTATATAAGTATTCTATCAGCCATCTGGTTCCCATAGTACAAGCTTTGCTTAGTTTGGGGCTAGATGGCGCTGTGTGAAATGTCCACAAATATTTTTTCTTTTTTTCCATGGGCGATGAGCTGATCACCTGTCACTGTCACCATGGTTCACCATATCCATCTTAGGACTAAATCAGAAGTGGCTGCAAGTTTTCTTAATATGTAAAGATTTCCAAGTGTCATCCAAATGTTGAGCCTTAATGGAGATGAGTTTAAACAAACATACACACATTTATATACATAAAGAGCCTTTGAGGCGCACTTTAAATCCTTTCTCCACACTGGTTCTAAAGAACTAGTGACACGACTAGTGAAATATCTCAAATCTCGACATCAAAACTTCACACACTCAAAAATAATCCCAAAACAGGAATCGAACCCGTAACGCCACTAACTTTCCCCTTTATCACTCAAATCTAATCGAATGCCGCTGTCATGTCTACACCGAATACTCTATGACCTGCGTGAGGGAGACGGCAATAAAGAAAGCGCGTGTGTGCGAGCGAGACGGAGATAGTCTTCGCGGACCACCCAAGTTGTTGAGGTATTCGTTCTATGCTATTTAAATTGGTGGACAATGTCTTGATATTTAGGCTTTGAATATTTTTTTGTTGCTGTTTTCTTGTCGATGTAATTAGTTTTTAATCCACTGGTTACATTTGACGACGTCGGTGGCGTGGCGGGCGAGTGCTCGGCTGAGACGCAATAGGCGCAGGTTCGATTCCCACTACGGGAGAAATGTTTGTATGTTCTGCGAATATTTCTTCCGGGTCTGGGTGTTGTAGTAATATGTATTATAAGTACAAAATAAAGTATATAAATATTCCATCAGCCATCTGGTTCCTATAGTACAAGCTTTGCTTAGTTTGGGGCTAGATGGCGCTGTGTGAAATGTCCACAAATATTTATTTTTTATTATCATACATACATGTGGGATATATGACTAATTTGAGACGAAGTTTTGCACTCTTTCACGGTTTATTATAATTTTTAAGTAAACAAAACATCTTACACTGACTTTGACATTGACATTTCCCTTCATAGGCTATTTTAAAGTTAACAATTTAGGGTTGCTAACAACAAACATCGAAAAACATGAAAAAATATTCTACCATTATTCCACATACATATTATCACGCCCATATTACGATATCTTACTTATAATTATAAATGCGAAAGTTTGTGAGTTTGGATGTTTGGATGTTTGTGCCTCAATCACGCCTAAACGGCTGAACGGATTTGAATGAAACTTGGAACATACATAGTATGCGTGCTGGAATAATATATAGGCTACTTTTTATTCGGGTACCACGCGAGCGAAGCCGCGGGCGGCAGCTATAATATATATAGCACACCATCAAAAGCACAGTATAATAATCGAGTACCACGCGAGCGAAGCCACGGGCGGCAGCTAGTAAATAAATAAACGTCAAGTATCAAAACTATACGCCACAGTTCACAGGTTGGTTAATAGTCTCAGTTTGCGCCAATACATTTTTTGATCGGAACCAACGATTGTAGGTACCTACTCGTTACATTGACGATTTAGTTTTACAAACATACAGACATTCATTACAGACTGTGTTCACACAAGAGCAGTGGTGGTGTAGTGGTAGCGACCCTGCCTTTCGATCCTAAGGTCGCGGGTTCAAACGAAAAATTCATGTACGCTATACCTTTAGGTACTCTCAATCTAGAAGGAGCCTTTGATGCTCCTTGATTTGAAAGACGCCTGTATCCCTAAATAGGTGGGCAGAACCACAAATCATAAGAAAACTTGCAGCCACTCCTGATTCAAAGTCCTAAGATGTGTACCATGGTGACAGGTGATCAGCACATCGCACAATACCACAACATCTGAACCCGGAAGAAATATTTGCAGATAATGGAATCGAACCCGCGCCTCTTGCGTCTCTGCCGAACATCTACCCGCTACGCCACCGAGGCTGTCAAACTGATTTATTTAAACTAAATTAAGGTATTAAATATAATTTGCTTTAAAAAGTTTCAGATCTACTGAAATACGTCCCCGTGTGTTTTCATATCCAATGTTTGCACAACACCATTCTATAATCACTTTCATACACTCTCATACACTCTCATACACTCTTATACAATTCTGAAGTGTAAGATATCTGAATAATGTTTACGTTTCTTTCAATAACTTCCGTTTTTTGTGCTTTGAACTATGTATTTTTGTTCATAATATGATTATTAATTAGTAAACCACTTAAGAGGCCCTTAAACGATCGCGTCTAGACCGCGATTTCGAATCGAATTGAAAGAGATATCGCTTGAACTTCGAGTGTACGAAACAGAATCAGTCCGCACCCTACAAGAAAATTGTTCACTACGAGAAAATTCACTTTAGATAGATAGGTAGATACCTAGACACTTTATTGCACACAAACAAAAAAAAACACACAAAAAAGTAAATAAAAAACAAACAAAAACTGTTCAATGGGCGGCCTTATCGCTAAGAGCGATCTCTTCCAGGCAACCTTTAGATGGAGAGGATAAAAACAGAGCAGAAAGACGGCGGTGTACAAAAAGTTAAAAAATAAAAATAAATAAACACTATCTACTTATAATATACTTACCTATAAACTAATACAGAATGAATATAAGTAGTAGTTTGCAGTTTTATGTTTCATTTTTCATTACATTTTATAATATCCATTCATGACGACTATACAGGCGACATTATCAGATATTATTATGTTAAAATTACAAAATGAATCTAAAAACTAATTTCAACAAGTAAAGAAATAGTTATTGCTTATATCAATATAAAAATCTACTGAAAATATGGTAGGGTTCCCGTTAGATCAAAACATAGCGAAACATGGATTTTTAAAGATTTTTTACTCTTAAGAGCACTGGTGGTCTAGTTGGTAGCGACCCCGTCTTCCAATCCTAAGGTGGTGGGTTCAAATCCAGTCGTGTATTAATGGATTTTTCTGTGCGAAAAATTTATGTGCGCTATACCAGTACTCTCAAACGGCGAAGGAAAACATCGTGAGGAAACCTGCGGCTTAGTAAGCTCCGCACGTATTGACCATGTCTTTTCTGTGGACAAGGCCGACTAAGCTGTGAGGATGGAATAGGTGCTGGGTAAGCCTACTCCATTTTAATTCGTCCCGGGCACTACAGCGTCCCGTTTGTGAAGGTAAAAGTTGCCTCCTGACGCTGTATATATCATCTACTATAGATGGATGTGGTGTACTGACACTAGGTATATATTTATATTTATCATTACATTATATATTTATATTATATCTTGATATTTATACATAAACAATAATTTATAATACAACATACACACATATAACTTACATTTATTTAATTTATTATTAAAATAGATGAGCGCTCGCCCGTGTAATAATGGAAACAAATATCTGTCTCCATGCGCCATAGTTACTTTTATTTAGGCTGTGTCGCGACCGACCGCAGCCGACTGGCGCCGAAGCGGCGCGTCGGCCGGCGGCGGGCGGCGAGCTACGCTGCGCCCGCGCACCGACCGCCTCAGTCACGACCTAGCATTCGACGCGAAGCCCGTACAACTTTTTACTGCAGAACATTTACGCCGCGCTTATCTAGCTTGTAGATATATCGCTAATTTGTGCTTGTGCTTCTTGAACTTTCTTCTCTGCTTAAGACTGTCTTCTTTCTGCTACTTTCTCCTTCTATTCTATTGTGTGTTGTGTGACGTGATAAACTTTATTGTGTATGTACTTTGGACTTCTTACTTAACCTGGACCCTATCTACCTATACCTACACACTATTTCTACACCCCACAACCATAACTGGTGACCCCGAAGAACAATAAAAATAAGCAGTGACGGTAGTGACACACCAAGTTCTCAACGGACAGTTCGAAAGTCGAAGAAACGAGAGCGCGTTTCCATGGACCCTCCAGAACATTCGCCGGAACTTTTTCGTGTTGGCGTACGGATACCACCTTTTTGGCCTGAAAAACCAACAATATGGTTCTCCCAAATCGAAGGTCAGTTCAGCATGGCACGAATCACCGATGACCTGACGAAGTTTCACTACGTACTCTCGCACTTGGACAGGCAGTATTCCGTTGAGGTTGAAGACGTTATCACTTCACCACCGGCCACCGGCAAGTACGAGAAGCTAAAGAGTGAGCTCATCAAGCGCCTCTCCGTTTCCAAAGAGAAGAAGGTGAAACAACTTCTACAGTCGGAAGAGTTAGGTGATCGCAAACCTTCGCAGTTCCTGAGGCATCTGCAGCATTTGGCTGGCCCCACTATACCAGAGGACTTCCTAAGGTCGATTTGGACGAGCCGACTTCCCAATAATCTGCAGACTATCATCGCATCTCAGATAAGTCTGTCACTCAGTGAACTCGCGGACCTCGCTGATCGTGTTCACGACATCGCACCTGCCTCTCCTCAAGTTGCAGCAGCTTCCACTTCCAAAGCTGATACCGCACTGGACATCATGGCCCGGCAGATCACAGAGCTGACTAAACAAGTCAGCGCTCTCACCACCCAAGTCCATGAAATCCGTTCCCGTCCCCGCAACCGACAGCAGTCACGTGGACATCGTGGGCGTAGCCATACACCGATGAGGAGGTCTACATCGAACTACAAGAAGTTCCCAGTCTGCTGGTATCACCATACATACGGCAGTGAAGCGGAGAAATGTATCCCACCCTGCGACTTCAAATCGGGAAACGCCAAGGGCAGTCGATAATGGCGGCTGAAGATTGCCCTCCTACTACTGGTCGCCTGTTCGTAACGGATCGCAGATCGGCTGTCCAATTTTTAGTGGACACTGGGAGCGACTTATGCGTCGTGCCACGGTCTGCGTTCAAACAGCGTGTGAAATCGGACTACCAACTATGTGCAGCGAACGGTTCCTCCATAGGTACTTATGGTTGGGTTGAGATTAAACTCAATTTAGGTCTCCGTAGGGATTTTGTGTGGCGTTTTATTGTAGCTGATGTAACGAAACCCATAATAGGCGTAGATTTCTTATCATACTACAACCTTATTGTCGATGTTCGCAATCAACGTTTAATTGATGCCACTACAAATGTATCAACCGTAGCTTCTATTATTACTGTTAATGATAGCCTTATTACCAGTGTAAAGGTCGTGACTGGGGATTCCAAGTACCATCATTTGCTTTCTGAGTTTCCAGATCTCACACGGCCAGCTGGCGCTCACCGCACAGTGAAACACAATACGGTCCATCACATCCGCACCACACCAGGCCCCCCAGTATCGTGTACACCTCGCAGACTAGCCCCTGACAAACTGAAGATAGCCAAGTCTGAGTTCGAGGCAATGTTGGCTAATGGTACCGCTCGTCCTTCGGAGAGCCCTTGGTCGTCACCACTACACCTTGCCCCTAAAAAGGACAATGGTTGGCGACCGTGCGGTGATTACCGTATGCTCAACGCTCGGACGATCCCGGATAAGTATCCCATACGTCACATTCATGATTTTGCTCATAGTTTATCTGGTTGTAAGGTCTTTTCAACAATTGACCTTGTGAAGGCCTTCAATCAGATACCTATTTTTGAGGACGACATTCCAAAATGCGCCATAACGACGCCATTTGGACTTTTCGAGTTCCCTTACATGACTTTTGGCTTGCGGAACGCCGGTCAGACGTTCCAGAGGTTCGTTGATGAGATGACCCGTGGTCTAGATTTCTGTTACCCATACCTAGACGATTTTTTGATATTTAGCCGTAGTGAGTCTGAGCATGAAGATCATCTGCGTCAACTCTTCACGAGGATGAAAGATTATGGCATGCTCATCAACACAGCTAAATGCGTTTTCGGTAAGTCGGAGGTAATATTTCTAGGCTACCACATCTCTCAACAAGGAACTAAACCTCTGGAAGGCAAGGTCGCTGCGATTAAGGAGTTCCCTGTCCCTAAGACAGCTAGACAGCTTAGGAGGTTCTTGGGCATGTTAAACTTCTACAGAAGGTTTATCCCCCAAGCTGCCCAAATTCAAGCTCCCTTAAACGCCTTGCTGACCGGTTCCATCAGAGCATCGCAGCCCGTCGATGTAAGTGGAGACTCGTTAAAAGCCTTTGAAGCATGCAAGGATAGCCTTTGTAATGCAGCTTTATTGGCTCATCCAGACTCTAAAGCTAAGTTGGGTCTTGTAACTGATGCTTCAGATTACGCTATGGGTGGAGTCTTGCAACAGTTCAATGACGGAAATTGGGAACCGCTAGCCTTTTTCTCGCGAAAGTTGAGCCCTACGCAACAGAAATATTCACCTTACGATAGAGAGCTCCTCGCTATCTATGAGAGTGTCAAACATTTCCGTCATTGGCTAGAAGCTACAACGTTCACCATCTATACTGATCACAAGCCGCTCAGTTTCGCATTCCACGAAAGGAAGGCAAACTGTAGCCCGCGTCAGTATAGGCACCTAGACTACATTTCACAGTTTTCGACCGATATACAGCACATCGCCGGGAAAGACAATGTCGTTGCCGACACGCTTTCTCGAGTCGAGGAACTGCAAAATCCTGTAGACCTAGAGGTGATCGCCAAAGCCCAAGACTCCGACCCCGAACTAGCAGATCTTTTGAAGCAAGCTACTAGTTTGCACATTAAAAGGTTAACTATACCTGGAAGCCACATTCAACTGTACTGTGACGTCAGCACAACGACTCCCAGGCCTCTAGTACCTAAGACCTTGCGCAAACAAGTTTTTGATAGCTTGCACTCGCTAAGCCATCCCGGTGCTAACCCTAGCGCTAAATTATTAGCAGAACGCTTTGTCTGGCCACTGATAAGGAAAGACTGTCGCGAATGGTCTAGGGCGTGTTTGGCTTGCCAGCGCACAAAGGTAAATCGACATGTTTCGTCGCCTTTAGGCACCCTCGATTTACCTAAAGCGCGATTCAAATACGTCCACCTAGATCTTATCGGACCACTACCTCCATCCGGTGAGTTTAGGTACTGTTTGACAGCCATCGATCGCTTCACGCGATGGACTGAAGCTGTCCCCCTTACCAACATCACCGCGGAATCAGTGGCCAAAGCGTTCCTGTCGGGATGGATAGCCCGGTTTGGTTGTCCGACTGACATTGTTACTGACCGCGGTCGGCAATTCGAATCGGCGCTATTCGAACAGCTATCAAAATTTATTAGCTTTAAGCATCGCAAGACCACCAGCTACCACCCTCAATGCAATGGTCTCATTGAAAGGTTTCATCGGCAACTGAAAGCAGCGATAATGTGCCACGCTGATGACAGTAGCTGGATCGAAGCTTTACCGCTTGTACTGCTCGGTATAAGAAGTTCCTTCAAAGAAGATCTTCAATCTTCCTCTGCCGAGCTAGTATATGGTGAACCTTTGCGCCTTCCAGGCGAATTCTTTGGCGAGAAAGTTGGCAAATGTACGACTGATATTACTGAATTTTCAGCACGTCTCAGATCATTTGCCAACAACCTACAGCCAGTCCCAACTTCACACCACTCGAGCAACAAAATCTTTATTTACAAAGATCTTGCATCCTGCTCTCACGTATTCCTCAGAGAGGACGCGTTGAGAGGTGCTTTGCAACCGGCTTACACAGGTCCCCATGAAGTAGTCGAAAGAAGTGCCAAAACCTTTAAAATCAAAGTCAAAGGTAAAGTTGTGATAGTATCCGTAGACCGAATAAAACCAGCTTACATACTATCACACTCTAACAGCACTTCACCCGAACCAACTTCTACTTCCGCTCCTACTCAATCCAACAAGACAACACGTTCCGGGTGTCAGGTACGTTTCCCCAACTATTATCGCCCGTTGGACACGGTCTCTGGAGGGGAGTGATGTGGTGTACTGACACTAGGTATATATTTATATTTATCATTACATTATATATTTATATTATATCTTGATATTTATACATAAACAATAATTTATAATACAACATACACACATATAACTTACATTTATTTAATTTATTATTAAAATAGATGAGCGCTCGCCCGTGTAATAATGGAAACAAATATCTGTCTCCATGCGCCATAGTTACTTTTATTTAGGCTGTGTCGCGACCGACCGCAGCCGACTGGCGCCGAAGCGGCGCGTCGGCCGGCGGCGGGCGGCGAGCTACGCTGCGCCCGCGCACCGACCGCCTCAGTCACGACCTAGCATTCGACGCGAAGCCCGTACAACTTTTTACTGCAGAACATTTACGCCGCGCTTATCTAGCTTGTAGATATATCGCTAATTTGTGCTTGTGCTTCTTGAACTTTCTTCTCTGCTTAAGACTGTCTTCTTTCTGCTACTTTCTCCTTCTATTCTATTGTGTGTTGTGTGACGTGATAAACTTTATTGTGTATGTACTTTGGACTTCTTACTTAACCTGGACCCTATCTACCTATACCTACACACTATTTCTACACCCCA
The DNA here is from genome assembly GCA_949320045.1 of Scotopteryx bipunctaria. Taxonomy (NCBI): domain Eukaryota; kingdom Metazoa; phylum Arthropoda; class Insecta; order Lepidoptera; family Geometridae; genus Scotopteryx; species Scotopteryx bipunctaria. The sequence continues at coordinate 1,772,168 of OX439467.1, forward strand.
CAACCATATGGTAATTTGTACTAATGTCATACGCTTAAATAAATGAAGTGGTAGTAAGCAGAGCCATTATAAGATTCATATCTCACTAGCTCAGACTATATTTTTAACTCCAATACTAGTACTTACTGTTGGTAATTAGTGACCTTTGATCTTAAGAATGCAGTCTGCCATATATATGAGAAATAATTAATTATATAATTAAATTAATTAACAAAAACACTTAACACCAGCAAGGTGTTTATATTCTACGAAGACACATTAATGAGTGAAATAAAACCGGTCAAGTGCGAGTTGTATTCGCAAATGAATGGTTCCGGACCATCGTACATGTACATACATGAATGTTTCTTGTATGGCACCTACTACAGGGAGCACGTTCCCTATTAAAATCAAGCAAAAATGTAAAATGAAACATGTCTCTTCTATGAGGACCCCCTTAATATTTCATTTTATTATTATAAAACAAATAATAAATAAATAAATAACACCCAACAGTCACATATATAGTCCTGACACCACACTAGGATTCCCTGTGTCGTGGGTATCAGAAACTACGAGTACCATGATACCACAACACCCAGACCCGGAAGAAATATTTGCAGAACATGCAAACATTTCTTTTGAATGGGAATCGAACCCGCGTCTCTTGCGTCTCTGCCGAGCAATCGTCCGCCACGCCATCGAGGCCGTCTAATAATTATTTTTGTACAAATCTTTTGTCTAATTATTTTTGTACAAATCCGTTAACTTTAGATCGTTTCAAAAAGAAATAACAAAAAATACTACAAAAAAAATGTGCAAAAAGTCACTCGACCCATCCAATTACTGACCGCACCTAGGGTTGCTTAACTTCAATTATCAATTCGATTAATGATAGATAGATAAAGATGGTAGAATTCTGTTTTTTTTTTTTTTTTTTTATTTATCATAATAAAAGTTTACAAAAATGTAGCAACTAAAATAGCACCACGGAAACCACTAAGGTTTGTAAAGTAGATGCTATATGAGTCTTAGATTTACTTAACTGTTAGGTACGAACTAGGTAGGTAATTAAATAATTAATATTAATATTAATATTAAGTAATTAATGATAGAATTATGGTATGATAGAATTTAACCAGAAACTTACAGAGATTAGTGAAAATGAGGGTACTTAGAACATTTCAAGTCGAGTGCTACAATTGATTCTTTGGGTCAATTTTATTGTACCAAAACTTCAACAAAACTGATTTAAACTCCCTAGATGGATATGGTGAACCATGGTGACAGATGTTCAGCCCATCGCCCATATAGATGGTCCATCATGTTGGAGGATACTATCCCTTAGTCGACTTTTACGACATGTTCGGGGAGAGAAGCAGCTGGACGCATTCTATGCTTTTTCTTTACTCCCAGTCCAATGGAGAAGTATCCTTACATAACTTAGTCATTATCCATTCGATACTATCTTACTTATATTATAAATGCGAAAGTTTGTGTGTTTGGATGTTTGTGCCTCAATCACGCCTAAACGGCTGAACGGATTTGAATGAATCTTGGAATATACATAGTACATGTACTGGATTAACATATACCTAAGCTATTTTTTATCCGGATACCACGCGAGCGAAGCCGCGGGCGGCAGCTAGTAATATTATATATGTGAAAATAACTTTGTCTGTAATCTTCACGCTTCACAATCTACTAAAAAGATTTTGATGTGCATACATAGGCTACTTTTGTTTAAATACTTAAATAGGGGGTAATATAATGGATGAAGGTTTATATGGGAAACTGAAATAACATCATCGGGAGCGGTCAGTACTTGGATGGGTGACCGCTTTTTTGCACTTCATAGATTTTTTTATCAAGTTCAAATTCTGAAAATCGTATTCAATGCGAACAAAGTCGCGGACAAATAGCTAGTTACCCTATACAGTAGTATTTTTCGATTGGCAAGTTTATAATTACATAGATAATTACGTGTTTCAAAGTAGCTACTTAATTATTTAATTTAAATTCATTTAATCGCGTTTAATCATCTCCGAATAATTACAAACTGTAATGATGGATTTTAACTACCTTTGCAAGTTATTTCTCTCAAGTTTCTTAATTAAAATACTTTTTTTTTACTAGATTTCGTTTTCTCGGCCATCTTACTTAAAGGTAAACATACTACAGAATCATGTCACTAGTTGTTTTGAGTTGAACCAATGTGGGCTTAAAGTAAGTTCGTATGAGCTAGTGGACAACTCTTGTGACGGAGTTTTTAGGCCGCCTAAAGGCCTCCGTCATGGCTTAACGACTTGAAAGCCGGGACCGACTGTTTAGCGTGCCCTCCGAAGCACGGAAGCGCTCAGCTCGTAATGCCACTTGCGGTCACCCATCCCAATTTGTGACCGCGCATATCGTTACTTAACTTTAACGATCGATCAAGAACGCCTAAGCAAGCTACGCCACGAGGGAAATGATGATATTTTAAAACAAGCTTTTATTTAAATGCCCTAAAAAGAAGACAATAAACTTCAAATTAAATCAGACCCATAAATTCATTACATTACACAACTTATATGATGTAAAAATCTTGTCGCAATTTTTTTTATAAACAACATTGTATTTGTTTATCTTGTGTTGATGGTAGATCTGACTAGCTTTTTATATGGGTTTGATTTAATTTAAAGTTTATATAAAAGCTTTTAAAAAAGTGTTATTGATTATTTTGGTTTTAGTTTTTATTCATATTATTCATTTGATATTTACCACGTGGGTGACTAAAAAAAAACATAGTCTAATAGAGTATAACATAAAAAATATAGTTTAAAAGACAGTCATTAAGCTGGTTTTTAATATTTTACATTGTTATTTTTTTTGATTTTACTTCTGTGTTAGTTGTTTTAATTTTTGTGCTAATATCCAAAAATCTACATTTCAGCCTGGTATCACCACTGCTGGGTGGCCATATAAAATAAATAAAAACTATAACCTAAAATAAAGTATACTGGGGCTATACCAAGCTATACTGCAGCTATACCGCGCTATACATTGCTATGTAATACCTCGCTATACCGCGCTATACCGGTCATAAAACACCTTAGCCAAAACTCTTACAGCATGACCCAAGGATAATGCTGTGCTGACCCCACATAGAGTGGGATAAGGGCAGGAAGATGATGATGATAGCACGCTATACTGGTAGCTATACGATGCTATATAGCTATGTTGTAAGTAGAACAGAGGGCGCATTGGGACCACACACGATGCTGCGGCGCGCGCGCACAGCGTTGTGTGGATACGACCTAACTGGATTCTTGTTGGAAAATTAAATTATTGCATTACCATTCTGAAGTTAATTATTATGTCACTAGTAAAAATATGGCGAATAACGGAAATAAACAAAAGTAATTATTCCCATAAAAGTATGTAGGTACAGTCAGCGTCAAATTGATATGAGCGTGTAGAGTAGTCAAAATGATCTGAAAAACATAAAAGCAATTTGATATACGCAGTTCAAATCATGATATTGTTGTAAGCACCCAAGGTGTTCAAAATATCTTACTACTCATAGTTTCATATTTATATGAGCAGTCAGGGTGTTCAAAATTATCTTAGCAAATTTTGACTACTCTACACGCTCATATCAATTTCACGCTGACTGTACTTAAGTAAAAAATATATCTAATAATTAACTCTTTATTTCAGGCAAAATATAAAAAATATACAAAAGAGACAATGTCTTTGCCCATATTAATAAATAATATAGACTAAACATACCTACATAAAATTAAATATTCTTATCACTGCACCATACATAAAATTCCCCGTATCACTATACCGACGGTAGACGATTCCTGCTGTCCAGAAATCCGGAGCGAGGAGTACCTACGTCCTTATGCGTAAAAAAAAACATTTTATTTATTTATTTATTTTTATGCTGGGCAGCCACTCAGAGCACGTATGACTTGAAGTTAGAATGTTACTTATGTTATTTTATGATTGCAATAAAATAAGGTTTAAGGATTTATGTTTTTGCATCAACGGCTTTCGGGAAGAGATCTCTTGTAAACGATAAAACCGCACATTGAAAGCTTGTTTTAATGTTTTCAATAAAATACAGTGAAATATTCATACAAATACAAATACAAATATTTTATTTTACAAAAACCTATGCCTACAAACTTAGTGATGCACTTCTTCCTGTGTTAGTTTGCACTGTGTTACAGGAAGTAAGTCCTTCCCCAAATGAGTAACATATAGTTTTTTGTGCCTACTTAATGTATTATATTTTTCCCTTTATCTAAGATATAAAAAAAAAACTTAAAAACTAAAAAAAAAGAAAACTTATCGGTACAGAAACTATGTAGGTACTTATATCATTCATTTAATATTTATAATATCCATTACCCACCAAAGTAATATTTTGTTTTTCAATAGATTATTTAATTTTGATGATATTTATCCAGTTTTATTCCAATGGAACTGAATAAAATATCTAGAAACGACAAAGTCACGTAAAGTTGAATCTTTGTGATCCAAGAAGGCGTATCCACTTTGCGCCGCCGGATTCTCACCAGTGTAATCGTCCAGAAGCAATAAACGAGCGATATTAATAACAATACGATAGGCGACAGTCCGCATACGATTGTTGCCGGTTTGTTGGCCGATAGTTGGCCACAGTTGCCAGTTTGTTAACTACTTGTATCACTAGTTATCTTACTTATACAACGTGTAACATAATGTCCCTATAAGCCCGAAAGGGGTGTATTCAGACGGAGCACTTGAATACATTGACGTGTGCAAAAGTTCAATACATCATATTTGAAATTCCAATACAATTAAAAACAAATTATTTCATGAGAAATTTGTGACAACCCTATGTGTTTGTTTACCATTTGCGTAGGTAACAAACACACGCGCACCCTCCTATCGCGTCGGACCCACACATACGCAGACAATTGAACGCGCGGCAAGTTTCAAAAAGTACCTAGGTGTAATCACCAAAGTTTTCGTAAGAATTTGCAATTTTTTTAATTCTACGTATAAATTAAAGTCGAAGATTAAAATCACGATATCTTTCACACATAAAAAAACAACTACCTACCTACATCTACCTAGGTAGTTACCTAAGGACCTAGGTACAGGAAAAGTTAAGTTATACCTTTTCTCTCTTCTTCTTGGTTGGCTCGGAACACGGCTAATTGACATGGTAGGTATGTAGGTACCTAGGTTGGTATTACTGGTACACATTCACATTCACAATCACAAAATTATTTTTGTCATTTTTTATTAGTAAGCTAGGTACTAATGGGGTACCTACTAGGTAGGGTGATAGGTTAGGTACCTATCATCATACCTACCTATCACTGAATTTTATCACTGTTGACACACACAGTAGGCACTCGGTATCCATCAAAGGGAAGTAGGTACAACACACCACCGAATTCCCGGTCTTCCCTCACTGGTGCGCCGGTGGAAAGATCCCGTCGAGAGAAGACGGTTCACCAATCCCAGAAAATAGCCCGTAAGATGGCAATGGCCGCCCTGGATAACGCTCTCTGTAGAGCTGACGCGCCGCTACTAAGTAGCTACTAACACACACACACAACACCATATCATAATACTCACCGTTTGAGTACAAAGCCGACATCGTATCGTTAATTAGTTACGCGAACCGAGAGATTGCTTGTTGCAGTTGTTGCAAGGAACGAATGCTAATTGCGACTGATAAAAACCGATCTGTTTTGCGACCAAAAGTAGGTACCTATTGCCGAAAGCCGAATTTTTAGGGTTCCTTGTCTGGGGTAACCCACTAAATACCGATTGGGAAAAAAAAGGAAAAAAAACTTCACCATACATCTACTACTACTACTACTACTGTCGTCGTGTCCGTGTCGCTAGCTCTTTTGAACCAGTGTGGTGGAAGGATTAGAGTGCACCTTGAAGGTTCCTTTCGTACACTTTGACACACGTCTATGACATGCCTGGTTTCCTCACGAGGTTTTCCTTCACCTCTTGAGAGCATTGATATTGCACACATAAATTTCGAATCGAAAAATCCATAGATTCGAACTCACGACTTAAGGATGGGAAGGCGGGGTTCATACCAATATGCTACCATGTGCTCCATCCCCATTTGCTACTAGGTACCTACCTACTTACATAATAACCTACCAACAATTACGTAGTTCAATCAAGAAAAGTAAAAAACAAATAAACCTACGGAACCAATTTGATTTTATTAAACAAACGCTTGCGGTGCGGTGTCGGTTGACGGTTGCGGATTTTGAATTTAGCAAAGGCACCGACAGCCAATTAGGGCAAGGTGCCATCCCACTTATTGTTGTTGTTGTTTCAATGCAACCAATGACAAATAGGCTGTTCACGATGAAAATGAAGATTAGTAAGACAGATAAGTCACAACCTTTGACTTTAGTGCCCAAGTAGGTAGGTACAAAATTGCATTGAAAAATGCTCCAATGAATATTGGAATAATACATCGTTGGAAAAACTAAAGTGGAATAGGGTCACGGCTTTATCCTCAGGCACGGTAGACCTCTTCTCATACTTCTTGTTACCTACTCAAGATGCTTTTAAGGCCCGAGTAGGTAGGTACAAAATTGAGTAGGTATCACGGCTTTATCCTCAGGCACGGTAGACATCCTCTCATACTCCTTGGCACCCACTGAGGATACCTTTAAGGCCCGAGTAGGTAGGTACAAAATTGAGTAGGTAAGGTACCTATCTCCTATACTAGGTACTTAACAAAGAGATCTGAAAGGATGTTTACGGTGCCTAGGGATTTTAGTCGTGATGTGACCTTACATTTTAATTACCAATAAATACCAAGGTCACCTCGTTATTAGGTAAGTAGGTAGGCATTTTACTAATGGTGTCTGTTCTGTTACCTGTTTCATCTAGAGTTCACACTTAAAGGTCAAAAAACAGCTGTAAATAGGGATGCCTCATGCTGTGTCAAGTTACGTATTGGAGCAAAGTTTAAGAGACATTTCATGAATGAAAACCTTTGAAATTTTAAAAGTCGTTGAACAAACGTTGTTCGCAATGACGTATAGAACACCCCCGTTTCGGGCTTATAGGGACATTATGTTACACGTTGTATTATAAATGCGAAAGTTTGTGAAGATGTTTGGATGTTTGTGCCTCAATCACGTCAAAACGGCTGAACGGATTTGAACGAAACTTGGAATATACATAGTACATGTACTGGATTAACATATAGGCTATTTTTTATTCAGATACCACGCGAGCAAAGCCGCGGGCGGCAGCTAGTATATTATAAATGCGAAAGTTTGTGAAGATGTTAGGATGTTTTTGCCTCAATCACGTCAAAACGGCTGAACGGATTTGAATGAAACTTGGAATATAAATAGTACATGCACTGGATTAACATATAGGCTATTTTTTATTCAGATACCACGCGAGCAAAGCCGCGGGCGGCAGCTAGTATATTATAAATGCGAAAGTTTGTGAAGATGTTTGGATGTTTGTGCCTCAATAACGTCAAAACGGCTGAACGGATTTGAATGAAATTTGGAATATAAATAGTACATGTACTGGATTAACATATAGGCTATTTTTTATTCAGATACCACGCGAGCAAAGCCGCGGGCGGCAGCTAGTATATTATAAATGCGAAAGTTTGTGAAGATGTTTGGATGTTTGTGCCTCAATAACGTCAAAACGGCTGAACGGATTTGAATGAAATTTGGAATATAAATAGTACATGTACTGGATTAACATATAGGCTATTTTTTATTCAGATACCACGCGAGCAAAGCCGCGGGCGACAGCTAGTATATTATAAATGCGAAAGTTTGTGAGGATGTTTCGATGTTTCTGCCCCAATCACGCCTAACGGCTGAATTCGAATGAAACTTCGAATATATATTACAGTACATGTGCTGAATTAACATATAGGCTTAAATAACCTTAAATGACTTTAAATATTTATTTCTTTTAACTTCTCTGCTGGACTGGGAGTAAAGAAATAACATAGAATGCGTCCAGCTACTTCTCTCCTCGAGCATGTCGTAAAAGTCGACTGAGGGATAGTATCCTTCAACATATGAGATACAATAAGCAAGTATTCCCAAGGAGGGTTGACGTCAGGCAGGCGGCCGGTCATAAAACACCTTAGCCAAATCTCTTACAGCGTGATCCAAGGATCATGCTGTGCCGAACCCACATAGAGTGGGATAAGGCAGGAAGATGATGATGATGACTTTAAATATTGACATTTACTTCAGTTTCTTTTGAGGTGTAGCATGACAGCTCCCGGGACAAGTCCGAAAGTCGGAGTCAGTGACTGATCAGAGAAGCGCTATTAGTCAGGAATTAAAAAGGCCATTCTGTGCAATTCATTTCGGGGTTGAGACCCTAGGTCCGTGGGGCACGGGTGCCCGCCGCGTTTTCAAAATTCTTCCAGGGCGTCTGGTCGAAACGATGCGCGATCCAGGAGCTGGTTCTTATTTGGCTCAACGGATCAGTATTGCCATTCAGCGTGGCAATGCGGCCAGCGTCTTGGGCACGCTTCCACCGTCCGATGAGCTGGATCAGGTGAGCTATCTATAGACCGTTTGCAACGGCCTTTAGATAGCCCGACTGTTTCTTTTGTATTTTGTAAATTATATTTGTAATAGTTGTAAGATTCATTATTAGATTTTATAGCATATCTTAAGCGATTCTAGTAATTTTCTAAAAATGATCCAAATTATAGGTGAATTGTACGCAATTTGATTCAGCAATTTTAGATAAACTCACAGATAAACATATATATTATCACGCCCGTATCCCTAATGGGGTGGGCAGAGCCGCAAGTAAACATAAGAAAATTTGCAGCCACTCCTTATTCAAAATCCTAAGATGGATATGAACCATGGTGACAGGTGATCAGCCCATCGCCCATATAGATGGTCCATCATGTTGGAGAGAATACTATCCTTCAGTCGACTTATGGATAAATTATAGCCGTTATTTTCACCATTTTGGCTGATAGATGATAGAAATACTTATATACTTTTCTTTGTAAATACATACTTATAATACTACAACACCCAGACCCGGAAGAAATATTTGCAGAACATAAACATTTCTCCTGTAGCGGGAATTGAACCCGCGCCTCTTGCGTCACAGCCGAGCACTCGCCCACCACGCCACCGAGGTCGTCGATGGAGATAATTCCGGAATACACTTCGATAAAACTTTCCAACTCTCCTTAAATAATCTAAACTTTCATTCACGGAACTTCAAAAACACTTTGAAATCTCCGAAGTTACTTACCACTATTAATTAACTTCCGGCCGACTTATTAAACTTAAATCAACATTCCGCATGCACTTAACGCTTATTATAAGGAACATAACACAATGAAAACAAACTTAAGTTTTTGGTAACAGAAAAGATAGCAGGATTAAACATAATACGAATGTTTATAAATAAACTAGTCATAAAACACTGGTGGTCTAGTGGTTTTGGCCCCGCCTTTTGATGCTAAAATCTTGGCGTGGGTTCGATTCCCGTTGTGGAAGAAATGTTTGCATGTTCTGCAAATATTTCTTCCGGGTCTGGTTGTTGTGGTAGCATGGTACTCGTAGTTTCTGATACCCACGACACAGGGAATCCTAGTGTGGGGTCAGGACTATGTATGTATGTGACTGTTGGGTGTTATTTATTTATTTATGTATACCAGTCGAAGGACATGTCGTAACAAAGGCCTTTTACCATCTAGTAGATGATTTATACAGCGTCAGGAGGCAACTTTTACCTTCACAAACGGGACGCTGCAGTGCCCGGGACGAATTAAGATGGAGTAGGCTTGCCCAGCACCTATTCCATCCTCTCAGCTTAGTCGGCCTTGTCCACAGGAAATACCTGATCAATACGCAAGGATCTGATTAAGCCGCGGGTTTCCTTACTATGTTTTCCTTCACCGTTTGAGAGATCTGCTATAGCGCCGATACATTTTTAGCACAGAAAATTCCATTTGAACCCACGTCCTTAGGATCGGAAGGCGGGGTCACTACCTACTAGACCACCAGTGCTCAGAGGGGTAAAAGGTTTCAAAATTTAAAGCACGCGAGTGAAGCCGTGAGGATAGCCTAGTACTTCACTAATACAATTAGCATTTCCTAACATAAGTACACACAAATGATTATAGTTCAAACAACATCGCTACAGTTTTGGAATTAGCGTCAATAAATGTGCGCACGCATTTAATATTTATTGAACATGATCTACTTTAGAAGATCAATATTTGAGACTTTTTTAACGAACTTTGTTTTACCGTCATCATCATTATTTGTGGCGTCCCCGGTGGCGTAGCGGGCGAGGGATCGGCTAGTTCGTAGTTCGATGCCCGCTATGTTAAAATGTTTGTATGTTCTGAAAATATTTCTTCCGGGTCTGGGTGTTGTAGTATTATAAGTATGTATTTACAAAAAATGAGTATATTATATCCACCTGGTTCACATAGTACAAGCTTGGCTTAGTTTGACGCTAGATGGCGCTGTGTGTAATGTCCACAAATATTTATTACTTACTAGCTGCCCGCCCCGGCTTCGCAATTTTTCGTCAATTTTTTACACCTCGGGTTACATTATTGGAGTTTTAGTAAAAATCCCTATTTTTTTAAATAAATGATAGCCTATGTTATTCCGTAATAATGTAGCTATCGACTGGTGAAAGAATTTTTTAAATCGGTTCAGTAGTTTCGGAGCCTATCCGTTACAAACATGAAAACAAACAAAAAAATCTTTCCTCTATCTAATATTAGTGTAGATTTCAATTCAATTTCAATTTCAATTTCAATTTATTTATTTAATTGGAACGGTCATAACCACTTACACTAATTAATTTAAAAGTCACATAATAAAAAGAAAAAAAAAAAACGAATACAATAACAAAAGATTTGTTATTACTTGTCACTATGCCGATCGAGTTAGGCATAACTTTGAATTAGACATACTGCGAAATAGGCACAGAGATTAAACCATTATTAGATTTGCAGAGAAAATAGATATTTACATAAGTTCGGAAGAATCTATAAAAAGAGTAAGAATTATCTTTTAAAGACGGTTAAAAAGTCCAAAAAGTGATAAAAGTTTGCGTTCAAAAAGGGATGATCAATGTTCATAAATAAATAGTCTATAAATACCTACGCAATGGATGTTCAGCATCGACAGATTTACATTAAGACGTCAACACATACTTTTTATATTAACTAGTGATGCCACCGGGTTTGCTCGTCATTGCTTCTTATAATATGATCAGTATGTCGTCATGCTTAACGACTTAAAAGCCGGGACCGACAATTTAACGTGCCCTCCGAAGCACGGAAGCGCTCAGCTCGTAATGTCACTTACGGTCACCCATCCCAATTGTGACATGTTGAAGTTGCTTAACTTCAACGATTAATCAAGATACGCAAGCTTCGCCACGAGCGCTTCAAATAGTTAGTATATTGGAGCCTATTTGAGGCGCACTTAAAATCCTTTCACCACACTGGTTTGAAAGAGCTAGTGACTACAATAGTAGTTATTATAGTAAAGTCCTATTTTCGTTTAACGACCAGTTTTAAAGCGTTTTTTGTGAATAATATTTACTAACTAAAATGTGTTATGTGTGTGTTTGTAATAGGTACAGACAACCGTGTCAAGTGCACGAAAAGAGTATTTGAGGTGCACTTTAAGTCATTGAGAGCACTGGTTGTCTAGTGGTAGCGGCCTCGCCTTCCAATCAAATCCGTGGGTTCAAATCCAGTCGCGCACCAATGTCAAAAACTAAGGTCCTTTACCATCTATAGTAGATGATTTATACAGCGTCAGGAGGCAACTATTACCTTCACAAACGGGACGCTGTAGTGCCCGGGACGACTAAAGATGGAGTAGGCTTGCTCAGCACCTATTCCATCCTCTCAGCTTAGTCGACCTTGTCGGAAAGACATGGTCAATACTTGCGGAGCTGACTAAGCCGCGGGTTTCCTCACGATGTTTTCCTTCACCGTGTGAGAGTACTGGTATAGCGCACATAAATTTTTCGCACAGAAAAATCCATTGGTACACGACCGGATTTGAACCCACCTTAGGATCGGAAGGCGGGCTCACTACCAACTAGACCACCAGCGCTCTCAATGGCCAGGTCAAGATAGACAAACCAATAACTTTCAACATACATAATGATTTTGTAATTAGTTCGTAACGACAGCATACATCACTAAGCTATGATTTATCCCCGACTTCGTTCGTTTCAGCACTTATAATATCTGTTGACAAGTGTTGAAGGAGTTATGAAAGAGCTTCTTAGGGAAAAAAGGGTGATGGATTGGATTTATTATTAGACCAGCTGGTACCCGCAACTTTGCTCATTTTTAGCGTTCCGTACTTGAAAGATATTATAATATTAATGATTTTATGACAGATAAACTTTGACATCACCTTATTTTACTATTGCGCCTATTACTATTATTACTTTTTTTTTACATTGTATAAAACTACAATACTGCCGTCATAAGGAAAAAAGACGTATCTGACATTTTTTTTCATAATTGAGTTATATACATCATCGGAATCGGTAAAAAAAGACGCATCTACCAGTATTTTTTTCACTATTTCTAAATTTTATGTAGAAACGTCCTTTTTTCTCGTGACGGCAGAATAATAGGTTATAGTATAGGTTACTGTAACATTTGCGTACTAGGTAATCTTAGTAGGACATGATTGAGACCAAAATAGTTATAACATCTGTGTAACCTACATTGTGTTCAAGCAAATAAAATGTCTTTATCTCTATCTTTATCTTTAAGGGTGCCAACGGGACCCTATTACTAAGCCTCCGCTGTCCGTCCGTCTGTCTGGACGACTGGATTTGAACCCGCGACCTTAAGATCGGAGAGCGAGACCGCTACCAATAGACCACCAGTGCTCTCAATGACTTAAAGTGCACCTCAAACATTCTATTCGTGCCCTTGGTACAGCAACGTTGTGCGCGGTCACAATTGGGATGGGTGACAGCGAGTGGCATTTCGAGCTGAGCGCTTTCGTGCTTCGTCAAGCCATGACGGAGGCCTTTAGGCAGCCTAAAAACTCCGTCATAAGAGCTAGATAGATTGATAGAAAATTCTTATTGCACACAAGAAAACATGTACATAGGCGAACTTAATGCATAAGCATTTTCTTCCAGCTAACCTTTGTGTAGTTTGGAGAAAAAAATGGAGGCAGTGCATTGAAGAAAAGTTACAAGAAAAATAATTATTATATAAAAATAAATACAAATAATATCTGCCTAATTTATAACATTTATACAAAAATACCTGCAGGTGCTCAATTTTGATGACTGTTCTGAGCAAGATAATGGTGAATACTTTAGACTTGAAGATTACCATGGATTACTTCCACTGTGAGTAAAGTGTACTTCCACTTATGTTAAGCTTCTCCCTTGCCTCAAAGGTTTGCTGGCAGAAAACTCTTTAAGAGTTAAGCTCGCGTTTGCACATGTACTTTTTAATGTTTTGTTTGTATTTGTTTCGTTTCGTGCTTGTACAATAAAGAATTTCAGAATGGATGAGCCTTGGCGTATTTGCATTGGAAGAGAGTTCCACAGACGAGCGAGCTCATAAGCACTTACTTATTTTACGTCTTGTCTTCTTATTTACGTTCGTCATTTTGCGGTCACCGTGTTCAACAGACAGACCCCAGCCATCTGTCAGATCGTGACAAATATAATTGGCCTCTAATTAGTGCTGGCAGATATATCAAAGCTTGTTAGGACAAATGAAGCATGGGTTGTTAAGGTATTTTTGTACTATTTTCAACCACAAATCTGGGTAATTTACTGTTGATTAGCTTGCGCCGGTGGCTTTGCTCGAGGTATCAAGAAGTGAGCTAGTTTTAATTCATTTCGCGATCTATGTTTACTTCTCTGCTGGGCTGGGAGTAAAGAAAAAACAGAATGCGTCCAGCTGCTTCTCTCTCCGAGCATGTCGTAAAAGTCGACTAAGGGATAGTATCCTCCAACATGATGAGATACAATAAGCAAGTATTCCCAAGGAGGGTTGACGTCAGGCAGGCGGCCGGCCATAAAACACCTTAGCCAAAACTCTTACAGCATTATCCAAAGATCATGCTGTGCCGACCCCACATAGAGTGGGATGAGGGCAGGAAGATGATGATGATGATGTCTATTTCAAGTTTAATAAATAAATAGCACTCATAGTCACATACATAGTCCTGACCCCACACTAGGATTCCCTGTGTCGTGGGTATCAGAAACTACGAGTACCATGCTACCACAACACCCAGACCCGGAAGAAATATTTGCAGAATTTCTCCGGGAGTCGAGGTTCAACCCCGCATCTTAACCGTCGAAGCTAAACTGTAGGCAGAGGCACGTCCGCACATGCCCATATTTTCAAGAAAATCATCAACAAAATTATTGTAACAGATATCGAAAATGTTTGTACAAATCGTGACGCAATAGGAGTATGGTTTTCTAAGCTTTATGGGAAAAGTACTGATTTAAAATCAATAAAACTTTCATGGGACCACCATAGAATAATTCTCTACACGGGAAAGAAAGAATCATTGAAATCGGATCAGCTATAACGTAGTAATTTATATAAATAGATGTATGTATTTTTAAGCTGTTTTAAGGGATAGCATCCTCTCCAACATGATGGACCACCATGGTTCATATCCATCTTGGGACTTTGAATCAGGAGTGGCTGCAAGTTTTCTTATGATTACCACCCGGTATGATATTATGTATGTATGTCATTACGACGGAAGAAAGCCATTTTGTCGTATCTCAAAATATTCAATTTTACACAAGAGCCAAAAAACCTTTTTTTTCAATTAGTCGTGTGAACAGTAAAAAAACTAGGAAAAAATCAAGGGCGTATCATAAATTTTTTCATCGTAGAAAGACGAGGCATAGACCATTCGACGCGGCTTTTTTCGCTTATCACATTTAAGCCATTTTTTGAGATACGATATTTCCGCTTTCTGCCGTCGATTGTATGTACTAGAAAGGAGGCAATTTTTGCCTACACTAAGAGTAGGCTTGCATCACCTAATCAATCTCTCAGCTTACTCGATGACCTACAAGAATTAATAACTAAAACCCGGTCATGCGCGAGTCAAATTCGCACACGAAGGGTTCCGTACACGTACGTAAATGTGTGTTGTATGGGGCCACCTTTTATTTATTACTAGCTGCCGCCCGCGGCTTCGCTCGCGTGGTACCCGTATGAAAAATAGCCTATATGTTAATCCAGCACATGTACTATGTATATTCCAAGTTTCATTCAAATCCGTTCAGCCGTTTAGGCGTGAAAGAGTAACAAACATCCATACATCCATACTTGCAAACTTGCGCGTTTATAATATTAGTAGGATTTATCTGTCGAAAAGCGTCATATATTTTTGACAGACAAAACAGCGATGCAACGCTAACGAACGATCCTTCATCCGCTATTTGAATAATGGAACCGGGCACAAATTAAAATATTCCACTTATTATTAAACAAATATTAAATGAAGCACTAATAGACGTCACACAGATCATTCCGACATGATTCAGTGCTAAGTACTAAGAACAGCACAATATACCTTCTAATTCATAATGCAAGTCCAACTTTGCTATTACGAAAATGAATGATACGGTCGCCAACTACTGGGAATAAAATGACATTATAAAATATGGCGTTGCTTTTTGATATTTTTTAGTGTTCCGTACTCAAAGGGTGCTAATGGGATCCTATAACTATGCCCGATTCCGAATCGCCCGGCGATGGGCTGATCACCTGTCACCATATCCATTGAGAGCACTGATGGTCTTAGGTACTGGCCTTGCCTTCGGATCCTAAGATTTTCTGTTCGAAAATGTATGTGCGCTAATTACTCTGAAACGGTGAAGGAAAACATCGTGAGAAAAACGGTTGTGGAACTTAAAAAATTCGGAAAACCTGTGTCAAGTGAACGAAAGGAGTCTGAGGCGCACTTTAAAACCTTTCACCACACTGGTTCGAAAGAATTAGTAAAACGACTAGTAGTTATTTCGTAGAGAGCACTGGTGGTCTAGTTGGTAGTGACTCCGCCTTCCGATCCTAAAGTCGTGGTTTGAAACCCGGTCGTGTGCCAATGGATTTTTCTGTGCGATAAATTTATGTACCTACGCTATACCAGTACTCTCAAACGGTGAAGGAAAACATCGTGAGGAAATCCGCCGCTCAGTCAGCTCTGTGCGTATTGACCATGTCTTTCCTGTGGACAAGGCCGACTAAGCTGAGAGGATGGAATAGGTGCTGGGCTAGCCTACTCCATCTTAATTCGTCCCGGGCACTACAGCATCCCGTTTGTGAAGGTAAAAGTTGCCTCCTGACGCTGTATAAATCATCTACTATAGATGGTAAAAGGCCTTTTTTTTAGTTGTTATGAATTTGGAGGAATTTGGTTTAGATATAAAATGAAACGATGTCTTAAGTACATAATTATTATTTTATATTTCTTTGAACTAGAACTAGTTAGATCCGTTATTATTTACAGAATAAACTTAAATACAGAAAATGGAAGAAATAAAATGACTAAGTACATATTTTTATACAGAATTCCTTACTGAGATAAAAATATTGCAAATAAAACTAATATTTACAAAAAATAACGACAATGAAATCGACTCGAGTGTTTACTTGAAAAGGTGTATAATACAAAAAACAAGATTCTTCAAAATTACGTAATATTATGATTTTTAAATTTAAAGTTATTATTTGAGTACTATTGTCTTAAAATACTTATTTACTATTTGGTTATCTTTTCGCATCATTTATATTATATACTTATTATTACAAGTATTATGTAGGTATCTAATTGAAAAGTTTAATTTTAATATTGATATTGTGAATAAAACTATAACTAAAGTGCCTCGGTTTACATATTTTTTACATTATAAATAAATAACTAATAGTAATGTAAATAAACTATTTACAATATTCAGGAACTATTTTTCTTAAATTATCTAAGGATTTATCATATTCCTAGAGGATTCCAGTATTCTAGAAAATTGTGGGTAATTTGTTAGTGGGAACTAGCTTATATCGAACTGGATTTGTATTTACAATCTCGGCGTAGGTTTTTTGTGTGAAAACTTGTTTTTTTAGTTTTTATAGATACTTCTCTGCTGGACTGGGAGTAAAGAAAAAGCATAGAATGCGCTTTTTGCTGCTTTTTTTTTGTTGGAGGATACTATCCCTTAGTCGACTTTTACGACATGCTCGGGGAGAGAAGCAGCTGTGAAATTTTGAATAAAGATGAAAAAACTACTAATGGGGAGAAATAGGGAAAATAATAGCTTAAATTAGGGGATTTTCACTGTCGGTTGCGCCTCCCTGTAGCGACGATAGACGATCCCGGCTGACCGGCTGTATCTCATCATGTTGGAGGATACTATCCCTTGGTCGACTTTATTATCTACAATATCTTAGATTATGTCACGTTTATTTCTTCATCATCACTATCGTTAGCCGTGCTGTGGTTGTAGAGACCTTGGGCCATCAGCTGCAAAGCCAGAGGGTTGCGCTGGCCGGTTGCCTTCTTGATCTTTGCGCGTTTGTTCTGGAACCAGATCTTGATCTGGGCTTCCGCCAGCCCCAGGTCAGCTGCGAGGGTCTGGCGGCGGCGCTCGGTTAGGTAGCGGTTCTCAGCGAACTCGTGCTATGGACAAAGAGATAAATCTATACTAATATTATAAAGAGGAAAGATTTTTTATTTTTTTTTATTTTGTTTGTTTGTAACGAATGGGCTCCGAAACTACTGGACCGATTTCAAAAAATCTTTCACCAATAGAAAGCTACATTATCAGGGTCCAGTATAGGCTATAATATATTTTCAAAAAAATTAGGGATCTGTAAGAAAATTGCAATATTGTAACCCAAGGTAGAAAACCCAAAATAGGTTTTGGCGTGCGCTACGAAAACTATTGATTTATGGAACAAAATAATGTACTACACGCGTACGAAGTCGCGGGCAACAGCTAGTAGATAAATATTTTTGTGGACATTTCACACAGCGCCATCTAGCCCCAAACTAAGCAAAGCTTGTACTATGAGAACCAGATGGCTGATAGAATATTTATATACTTCTTTTGTAAACACATACTTATATAATACATAATACTACAACACCCAGACCCGGAAGAAATATTTGCAGAGCATACAAACATTTCTCCCGCAGCGGGATTCGAACCCGCGCCATGCTCATCTTCCCCGCTTGATCGCGTAACGAACAGGTGTAAATGCAACGTAGATTTAAGACATGTACAAGTGATCCCCGTGATTTTATGGAATAAAAAAATGTTCACTTTGACTTTGACTTTACCTTCAATCTGCCCAGTTGGGCGGCGCTGAAGGCAGTCCTAGGTCTTTTCTCTTCTACGCTGGGACCTGTCTTCTTCATCCTTCTACTTCTAGGACCTGCGGACAAGGAGACATACATTTTAGAACATTGTTTAAAAGAAAATTGTGTTACGTACAGTTGTACCACAGGTATAGTGCGCCTCAACAATTTTCGTCTATAGCTTCTAAAATACGAACTAACGCGATGATGATATCGACGGAAGAAAGCGATTTTGTCGTATCGTATCTCAAAATAGTCAATTTTACACCTGAGCCAAAAAACCTTTATTTACAGCAATTAGTCGTGTGAACAGTAAAAAACTAGGAAAAAATCAAGGGCGTATCATAAAATATTTCATCGTATAAAGACGAGACAGACCATACGACGCGGCTTTTTTTGCTTATCAACAATCAAGTTTTAAGTCATTTAAATTTTTGAGATACGACATTTCCGCTTTCTGCCGTCGATATGTAATATTATAAAGATGTTACAATAGTTTTCAGTTATTACTAGCTGCCGCCCGCGGCTTCGCTCGCGTGGTACCTGAATAAAAAATAGCCTATATGTTAATCCGGCACATGTACTCAAGTTTTATTCAAATCCGTTCAGCCGTTTAGGCGTGATTGAGGCACAAACGTCCAAACATCCTCACAAACTTTCGCACTTATAATATAAGTAAGATAAGAAGTAAGATTGAATTTTTATTCTTAACACAAAATTATAGAGTGTCTAAAGCAAAAATGTTGTATTTCCTTAATTTTATAAAAAAAAAGTTAAAAAGTTAACAAGAAAATAAAAAAATGATTTCCTACAAAATACTCAATTGAATGGTAAGTTGCAGTAATAGGGGTTACTGTTTAAGAATTGAACACACGACCCTCTCACAAACATGAACTAAATAAGCTGAAAGGGTTCATAATTGTAGCTTATATAAATTCATAATGGTAGGTACCATTACGGTTTAATTGTAAATGTTTTGATGAAGAGGCTTCTAGAGGTTATGTAATTATAATTTTAATTAGCTTACAGGAATGCTTGAGTACTACAATGTCGTGTAAAAGTTTTTCAATTTAACAAACGACTTTATTTGAAGAAGAAAGTTATCTATTACGTGTTACTTCAAGCTTTATAGTACTCCACTATTGACTCCAAAGGTACTTGAAGTTGTTTTTTATTTTTATTTTATTTTATTCTGAAAACAAACAGTATTATAAACCATATTAGGAAACAACTTAAAAGACTAATTACCAATTAGAAGAATTATTGTGTGAAGAGATAGTCAGAGGCACGTCTATTAATAATGTAATTTTTGCTTTTTTTGTAATTATTTATTGTAAACTAGCTGACCCGACAGACTTCGTCCTGTTCATTCGTCATTTGTATGGGAAAAAGAAAAGGGCTATTTTTAGGGTTTTTCCAGCAATAGTTCTAATTTTTCTCGCCGTAAAAACCATCCTTGAACTTCAACGAACATTTTAAAAAAAGATTTGGCCAAATTGGTCCAGGCGTTGTTGAGTTATGCGCTTACCAACACATTTTGCGATTCATTTTTATATTATAGACTAGTATTTTCGCTTGCGGGCGCGGGCTGCAAGCAGCCCGCGAGGCGGTAAACCCTTGGAACCAAAATTTCAGCCCAATCGGACTTACCGTTTCGGAGATACAAGCAAGAGGGGGTGAAAATTGGGGGGAAGGGGGGATTTTTTTTAACATTTTTTACTCGCCATCCCATTCTCTATACGAATCGACCAACCGCGATCTCGAATCGTGGGTAATTTCGGAGATACAAGCAAGAGGGGGTGAAAATTGGGGGGGAGGGGGGGAAATTTTTATTTAACTTTACTCGCCATCCCATTCTCTATACGAATCCACTTAAAAAAATCCCATATCACGAGTCATTTCGGAGAACCAATAGAAGGGGGGGTCAAAGGGGGGTCGAAGGGGGGGATCCAAAAAAAAATTGTATTCCTTCGAGCACCCTCTATCCGAATCTATGAAAAAAACATGCCCTCGTCGGGAAGAATCGGGACACCGAACGTGGGGGGGGCGAGGGGGGAGGAAAAGGGGGGTTTTCGGATTTTTCCCCCACTCACTGGGACTCCCCGAACATTCCCCCCATACATCATCATCGTCCATCTCGACTCCTTCTAGGAGAACAATGATGTCAATGAGTGAGTCAGTCAGTCAGTGGTAATCGAGCTGTATATAGTATAAAAATATTGGCTGGTGCCTTAAAATTGTATGAAGCTTTTGGTAACAAAATAAATATTTTTCTTTCTTCTTTCTAATAAGAAACTTGTTTGCAAGTAAGTTCGTATGAGCTAGTGGCCAACTCTTGTAACGGAGTTTATCCGCCTAAAGGACTCCGTCATGGCTTAACGACTTAAAAGCCGGGACCGACCATTTAACGTGCCCTCCAAAGCACGGAAGCGCTCAGCTCGTAATGCCACTTGCGGTCACCCATCCCAATTGTGACCGCGCACAACGTTGCTTAACTTCAACGACCAAGAACGTCTAAGCAAGCTACGCCACGAGCGCTTCGTGAAAGTTTCTTGTTCGAAAGAACTAATGACACAAGTATTAGTAGTTTAAAAAACGTGACCTGTGGGGCTAATAAGGCTACTTGAGCAATTAATTTATAACAATTCATTTTTCGATTTAATTAGCAAATCCTAAGCGATTCCTGTTATTATTTTAAATGGTCTGAATCATAGGTGAATTGTATGCAATTTGATTCAGCTGCAGATTCATATTTGGCTGTAAAATGGTCGTACGCAATTCAATTCAGCAGCAGATCAGATAGTATACACCTATACTTAAGTATCAATCAATTAACGGTTCCTACACGTCTACACAATTATTATAACAATACGTAGGTACAGTAATTCAATTAAAAAAATCGAACCATTATTTCCACCAAATAACATAACTCAAAAATCTAATTCATAGTTCCATGAGTCAATTAAAAAAGCACGTAACCCAGAAAACAATGAAATTACAGTCGAAGGCAACAAAAAACTATTATTTCACACCACTGTACGTTCCCTCCCCTTCTAATTAACTGAGGGAATGGTGATTAAGTGGTATTTTTTATAAGCCTTATAAGCCATGACGTGGCCGCCATTTTAATTATTGAAGGGGAGTTGAGACTTGTCAATTATTTTATGTAATAACATAATGGAAAAAGCAAGTATTTTACATATCTTTCTAGAGTGATAATAATAATAATAACACCCAACAGTGACATACATAGTCCTGACCCCACACTAGGATTCCCTGTGTCGTGGGTATCAGAAACTACGAGTACCATGGTACCACAACACTCAGACCCGGAAGAAATATTTACAGAACGTGCAAGCATTTCTTCCACAGCGGGAATCGAACCCGCTCCTCTTGCGTCTCTGCCAAGCAATCGCCCGCCACGCCACCGAGGCCGTCGCCGACCGAGAGTTATTGCTTAATAAAAAAAATATCAATAGGGTCAACTGGTTTTTTTTATAACATTTGCTGTATTAATATAAGCTTACTTAGTTTATAAGTATGTAACATTGTAGCAAAACCAATTTATTAAAGTGGTAATAGACCTTTGAATTCAAATAGGCTACCGTAAATGCATTTAATTATACAAATAGTGAATATTAAATCACCGCAATCGCTTTAAAGAGATCTTGACGTTTAGCGTGGAACTGAAAACGTAAATCGACCGCTATCAACAGAGGAAAATAACAATAAACACTCCTTTACCTTCCTGTTCTTACAAACGATTTAACACTCTGCCACTAACACGTGAAAAATCTAAATCAGGAAAACGTATTTTGTGACTTACGACAGTTTCGGACCGCGCGGCGGAGATTGTTCCAATTTTGAATTTTATTCCAAAGACGAAGCGTAGAAAATTGAAACAAAAATTTGAAACTGCTTCTGCTGCAATGAATTTTGAGTTTTATCGCTTTTAGAATAGAACAGGAAATGGCTTGAGCAATCTTTTTGTTTGAAAAATGTAGAACGACTTCACATTACACAGGATTTTACACTCTAAAGTCTTAACAAAAGGGGTTATTTTCGCTTGTTCGTGCTACGGTCGTATATCACGAGATAAAATGGCCGGTTACTTTTTATTCGTGTTTTTAATTAAACAGCGCGAAAACGTTTGCCAGAGAATTTGAGAATTTTCCGTAACGAGGTGGGCCCGAAAAAAGTGGAAAAAAATAAAATATATCACTTGGCTTTTCAACTTTTATTTTGTTAATGGCGTGGGCTTGCATTCTGCCGTGTTGGCGCAATGGCGACCAGTCACCTCAAATTATTTCCATTTTATGAACACATAAAATAACAACTTCTAATAGAAAATACCGCGAAAATTAAAAAAAGTTTCTATTTGTTTATTAAACAAGTACAACAGAGTACCTTCAAAGTACCAACCTAAATAGATAACTGATTTTTCATTTCACTCAGCTTTAAAAGAAAAATAGCGAGTCACAGATACAAAAAAATCAGCAAACCTTTTCGCAAATACTTTTTAAAATGGTCCACTTAAAAATCCTTCCATTTTCAAACAAAAAACATGGATCCATAATCGCAACTATAAAATGGATGCGGTACAAACTTTTATTGCGAATGCACGAGTTCGTGATAAATGTTAGTATTTCACATCACGACTCTAGGTGTTAACTATTTGCCTGGTAGGTGGTAATTTCCAATGCAACTGTAATTTACTGCAAAACTGTTATGTCGAGCACTTCATACAGACCTAAACTATTACTATTAGTCATGTCACTGGTTCTTTCGAACCAGTGTGGTGAAAGGATTTAATGTCACTTGACACATGTTTTCGGACTTTTTAGATTCTACGATATCTCGGTTTTCTTACGATGTTTTCCTTCGCCGTTTGAGAGCACTAGAAAAATCTATTGATGCATAACCGGATTTGTACCCATTGAAACAGGTTCACGACTATTCCCGGTTCCTATATTATACTAACGGACGTGTTATCTTACCGAAAAATCTATTTTGGTAGTAGAATATTGGAAATGTCGTATAAATTCGAGATTCTGGACTGGATTGTCAGAGACAAGTCCAACATTACTTTTGATAAAACATATTCGTGACTTTTTAAGCTTCATAATAAGTTTTGAATGCAATAAAAATTCAAGCTACAAACTTTGGTAAGTAAAATTTTACATACAATAGTTGTCTGAAGCGATAAGACCGCTAATTATATTAATTCATTTATTCATACAATTTCAAGAAATGTTAGTACCTATACCTAAATACATATTATCACGCCCATATCCCTAATGAGGTGGGCAGAGCAACAAAGTAGTTATAAGAAAAAATGCAGCCAATCCTGATTTAAAGTCCCAAGATGGATATGGTGAACCATGGTGACAGGAGATCAGCCCATCGCCCTTATAAGTGGTCCATCATGTTGGGGAGGATACTATCCCTTAGTCGACTCTTACGACATGTTCGGGGAGAGAAGCTCCCAGTCCAGCAGTATCGTAAGTTTACAACAATATCTATGTATCATGACCTGGTTAGCTAAATTTACTCAACAGTCGTAAGTCGTAACTCTCACCAAATGGACCAACTAACAGCATAATCACCAAACTCAACAATTAACAACAATATAAATTAAACAGACTCATAGAGTACTAAAAAGGCATAACTTTGCAATGGCACCCCATTTTCCGATTCACCCCAACTCACTCTATATCACTATTAAGTTAAAATGAGCTTTATTGTAAAGCTTCAAGATTCAGAATCGTTTGATTTCTTATCTTTAGGTACTAGTAAGGTTCCCTGATGTAAGAAAATATCCCCTTCAAGTGCTTCAATCGCTTCATCACTCAGAGAGTACTGGTGGTCTATTCCGATCCTAAGGTCGTGGGATCAAATCCAGCCGTGCACCTACGAGTATGTATTTAACTGTCCGAAAAAATTATGTGCACTATACCAGTACTCTCAAACGGTGAGGGAAAATCGTGAGAAAACCGTCTTAGAACCGTAGAAAGGTCGAAAAACATGTGTCAAGTGGACGAAAGGAGCCTTTGAGGCGCACTTCAAATCCTTTCAATACACTGGTTCAAAAGAACTAGTGACACGCACGACTAGATAGATAGAGAACATAAGCAAAGCAAATTGTCAAAAAACAAAAGTCTAATGTCAAAAGTCTGTCCTGTGAAAAATCATAGGTAATGGCTACGCTTGTCAGTGACGGCAAGTTTATTTATTCAAAAACTCGTAATCAAATAAGGATTATCGAAGACCGATAATGTAGCCGCAGAGTTAGAACATTAGGATAGTGTCGTCGCCCCGAAGTGAAAACCATACACCTCCATTATTGCAATTATTTGTACACCCCTAACTTAGCGCATTAACATTCCGCGCCGACCCTAACGGCCGGACAAATGAGAATGATAATATATTTATACTTGTCGTAGATGAATTCATTAGATATCGACGGCGCGCAGCTAAAGCGGCGTAAGTGATGAAATCGTTAAAAGGAGCGAGTCAATTCAGCGTCTTATTATATTCTATTAATATTATAAATGCGAAAGTTCGTGAGGATGTTTATGTGTGTACCTCAATAAAGGCTTTGAATCAAACTTGTACATACTATAAACATGCACTGGTATAACATTATTATTCTTTTTTATTCGCATAGAAAGATAGAGAAAATATATTTATTTTAAATAATGATTATGATTATGATACATAATTAAAATATATCAAAGATCAAAGATACATATCAAAATACATAATTAACAAAGGCAGATGAAAGACATACAGGAAAATACATATTAATATAAGAAATATTAGGTAGGTATCTAATAATAGTTAAATTTTATTATAAGTACCTATAGATTAAGTTTTCCTTGGTTATTTTTGTTTTTATATGGGTGATGTGGTCGCAAAGCGACAAAACCTAGTAAGTAGTTAATAATTCTGTCAGTGTAATGAGTAATGTTTTGATAAATAAATTATGTGATGAGATTGTGTCAAAAATGAATAGCAACACTACAATAAATTGGTGTTAATGTCAAAAATATACAAAAATTAATCGTAAAGCAGTAAGTTATTGCAAGTTTTTATTTATAACAATGCTCCGTTTGTAGTTTGAAAAACGCGAAACGTAATAAATTAATTTGCGGGCTAGCAAAATTTATTCATAATAAATAGCAAAGAAGTTTTATAAACAAATAAAAACTTTAGTTTCTTTAGAAACTAAAATCATAACCTTATAACTATTATTTCATTTCTAATGCCTGGACGGATCGTTCATTATCATAAAAAACTTGTTATTTGTCCAAAAATGTGTCATTTTCTGATTAAAAAACAATGAAGCTATGACGAAAGACCCGTCGCCCGTAAGTAAAATATTGGAACAAGGCATAAATCAATTCGAAACAATCGCTCATTCATAAATGCATGAATGAGTGTTTGAACTTTACAAATCAGTGTTTTAATCAATTTCTAAAC